>BSBN01000696.1:3975796-5301061 GCA_027924645.1 Cunninghamia lanceolata | reverse complement strand
TGGTTCTTCTTCCTTGATGGCAATAAATACCCAATCACTTCCGGATTTGTTTCATATCTCTGATTCATCATCTGTTACTCCTTCATTATCATCTTCTTCATGAACATAGTAGCAATTCTTTTGGAACCTTGATCTATTTGGAATTGGCCTTGAAAATCTTTCCGGACACTTTGAGCCAAAATGACCAATCTTATTGCAGTTAAAACATTTAAAGGGCAATTTTCCTTCATACTTACCAGATCCTCTTGGCAGTCTCTTTGCAATAAGGGCTTCAAGTTGAGCAGTTTCTACTTCTTCTTCTAGGTCTTTTCTTGTTTTTTCATACCATGGCAGTTTCCTTGATGAGTTCTCTCCCTAATCAAACCTTTGTTTACCTTTTATAGAGGCACTGGCTTTGAATGCAGATTCAGTCTTTGGGGGTTCATCTCCAAACTCTATCATTTCAAATGCAGCTAATTGATCTCTTGTGACAGTTGTATGGGCTCTGAATTCTTTAATGGTAGCAGCCTTGATTTTGTAAGAAGCAGGTAGGGATCTGAGAATTTTGCCAACAATTTCATTCTCATCCAAGACTCCACAAGCATTTCTAATTCCACAAACCAGCTCATTCACTCTTGGCATAAAAGTAGTAATATTTTCATCATCTCTCATCTTCAGATTTTCAAATTTCTCTTTTAGACTATGTAACCTTGCACATTTAACATACTGATCTCCTTCATGCAGAAGTTCCAATTTTTTCCAAATCTCATAAGCAGTCGGTAGGTCGATAACATTTGAGAGTTCTGAATCAGATAATGCACTTAGAAGAGCCTCTATAGTCCGTAGATTGTTTTCAGCATTTGTGATTTCATTTTGAGTTTTTAGACTGTTCTATGGAGGTACATACTGTACTGTAGCCATGTTCCAGTATGTCATTCCCATACATCTCAAGTGACATTTCATGCGACCTTTCCAGAGATTGAAATTGGTTCCATCAAACTTCGGACTATCCTTCTTATAAGACGACATCCTGGATCTCCTCAAGCGGTTAAGCTCCTTTTAGAGGAACTTGGCTCTGATACCAATTGTTAGACTTAGGGCACACAACTGAGAGGGGGGGTGAATTAGTTATCCAAAATTTCCATACTTAAATCTTCTTAGTGATTAGCAGTATATCATTCATGAAACATAATGCAATTAAATCAAAAGCAGAAACTCATCAACACATAAGACACCAAGATTTTGACGTGGAAAACCCGGTTAAGGGAAAAACCACGGGGTGATTAACCCAAGATTGTATTCTCTGTTAGAAGAATAGAAAGAACAAATGGCACATGCCAATTAGGGCTCACTGCCTACAAGAGACACACTGTCTACAAAGAAATAAGTATCACCTACTTGAACTGGAAAGTAGCATCTTCACCATGCTTGAATCAGTTCCATTTAAGCCCAATACTTCTGCTCTGCCTTTTGCTCTCCTTCTTTCTACCACACTCTCATCTCCACAAGGACAACTTTGAAATGACTTCGCAACCCATTACTTATACAAGACATCAACTTAAGAATGATCATCTAAGTCGGCAAACATCTATAAGAACATCCGCAAGATGTGTAACTCATCCGGTCGGCCAGTCTCAGGAAGAACATCATCATCCAAAGATTATTCTTCAATTGCAGGCTCCAACTCCAATGCAAACCACTAAAATGGGCTGGGTACGATCCAAGGACCTTAACAAGATATCCTAACTCACCAAGAACATTCGCACTTCATCTGTTTACTGAAAACCATCTCTCCTCCATCCGGGACCTCAAGAACACAGTCTGTCACTACTGTCACAAAGGAATACATGCTTCCGGACCTTCAAACCATGAACCAATCTAGGTAACACTCCACAGAGACCTCCTTAACACTCCTTAAAATTTCCGGAACAAGAGAATGTATTTCTGGATCTCACCGGACCTGTCTGTATTACTCTGTCACCACTGAGCACCTAACGGAACCGGTTTACTTGAACTGCCATAACTTCTTTAGATCTTCATGCGGACCTCTAAAATATCTACTGAACTATCTTAAGACACATATTACAAACCCTTTAATCTGCATCCTCTGATCCTCATCCTATCAAGGACTTTTGCCTTACTGTCATCACTGTTCTTCACTGTTCCTAATTAAGACTAATTTTCTCAATATCCTCAGCTCATAGCTCATCCAATCCTTATCATTAATGCAACAAGAGTATGTTGACATCAATGACAACACCATTTAGGCCCATACTTGCAACAAAATCTATATGTCACAGCCAAAGCACTACATAGTGAAAGGTAAAGAAAATTTGGTTTGCAAATTGAAAAAGTCTTTGTATGGTTTGAAGCAATCTCCTAGGATGTGGTACTTGAAGTTTGATGCCTTTGTGTTGTCAATTAGATTTGTGAGATCAAAATTGGATCACTATGTGTATTATAATTTTGATGGTGATCGTATTCTCATTGTTGCATTATATGTTGATGATATGTTGCTGATTGGGAAGGGTAAAAATATGATTTCTGATTTTAAGTCTCAGTTGGCAGGATAGTTTGAAATGAAAGATTTAGGGGCAGCCAGGTACATTCTAGGAATGGAAATAAGAAGAGACAAAACTAATAGAAAACTTTGGTTAAGCTAGAGTAAGTATGTGAAGATCGTGTTGGATAGGTTAAGCATGGCAGATTGTAGACCATTGTGTGTTCCTATTTCCTTGGGGACAAAGATATCTATTAGTGATTGTTCAAAATTTCTAGTGAGGTGGAGGACATGAGTAGAGTACCTTATGCTAGTGCTATTGGTAATTTAATGTATGCCATGGTCTGCACAAGACCAGACATTGCCCAAACAGTGGGAGTCCTTAGTCGATTTATGGCTAATCCTGGACTGGTACATTGGGATGCAGTTAAGCGAGTGTTCAGATATTTGAGGGGTACTTCCAAGTATTCCATTTTCTCTCATAGCAATGCTACAGGACCTCCCCATTCAATTTGTATTTGTGGATTTGTGGATTCTGATTGGACAAGTGACATTGACAGCATGAGATCCACCAGTGCGTATATGTTCACAATGTTTGGTGGTGCAATTAGTTGGATGAGTAATCAACAACCTATGGTTACTTTGTCCATGACAGAAGCTGAGTACATGGAAGCAACTCATGCTTGTAAGGAAGCCATTTGGCTTAAGAAATTGTGTTCAGATATTGGTGTTGATGCAGGATAGATTACAATTTGTTATGATAGTCAAAGTGCGATTTGCCTTGCGAAGAATCCAACTTTCCATGGCAGAACAAAGCATATTGATGTACAGTTTCACTTTGTACGAGACATGGTAGAGGATGGGAAGGTAAATTTAGAGAAGGTAGATACTTTGAAGAATGTTGTAGATGCATTGACGAAGCCAATGGGCACAGAGAAGTTCAGATGGTGTTCAGAGTCTATGGGCCTCTCGACCTATAGCAGTTAAATCCTGTTAATTCTATTGTCTCTTACAAGGTGTCTGACAAGTGGGAGAATGATGGGAATTAAGGTGTCTCAACCTTGGTAATTCCTTGTATTATTTTCATTGTATTTATTTATTCATTGCCTATGTTGTAAATTAAATTGTAAATTCATATTGTCAGCTTATGGGATGTGGCATGGTGATGTGTCATCCTACATGGAAGATGACAACTTGTAATTTTGTCCTCACATGAGGAGATAGGCATCCCACTTTGTGGTAGGACTATTTTGTCATGTGTTGGCATCTTGGATATTGTGTAAGGGAATATTGACCGTTACGGTCATGACAGATTCCTATGACGAAGTTATGACATGTAAGAGTCAGAAATAGGAGATCTATGATAGGTGAAGACATGTGTCGAAGAGCATCTTTGAAAAAGGCATCTTTGGGCACCCCAAGGTGGACTATGACATGTTGTAAGAGAATATGCTATTTATAGCCTGTGTATGATAGATTCTCTTACATCTGTAAGTTGTAACTGCTATGACAGATTCTATGACAGTCGTAAGAGTCATAAGAGCATCTGTCATAGCCCATTTTGGAAATAGGTGACCTCTTTGGGATGGGGTGTGTGGACAAGTGTCAAAAGCATCTTACAATGTTGACCAAGTGTCCATAGGCGTGGGTTTTGGGCCATGAGGCCAAGTTGGACGCCCATTCCAAGATAGAGGCAATTTTGCCTTATATTTTCTATATAAACATGTGCTTGGAGAAGGAGATGTATTACAGGTTTGACAGGTACTATTATGCTACTAATTTGTCTTCAAATATGAGTGTCAAAGACTCCTGAGAGCTTGCATTGCAAGTGTATTGTAAACCATTTCAGTTTTGTTAATACATTGTGCAGGTTTTTGAGTGTGGGGTTTTTCACCTGATAAGGATTTTCCCCACGTATATCTTGTGTCTCTCTTCTTCTATCTCACTTTCTTGTTTATTTGTTTTCTGCAATATCTTTGTTAGTGGTTTAACATTGTTGTAATAGTAAGGATAAAATTGAATTTGCACTCTCCTCCCCTCATTAGATTAGTGTAGGAAGTGATTTCCGCACACCTAGCTTCATTTCAATTGGTTCCTAGACCAGCCAATAAGAATGTTATAGGAACAAAGTGGGTGTTCCGAAACAAGCTGAATGAAGAAGGTGAAGCTGTAAGTAATAAAGAAAGATTGGTATGCAAAGGATACACACAAGTTGAAGGCATTGACTTTGAGGAGAATTTTTCTCTGATAGCCAGGATGGAGGCAATCAGAATGTTCCTTTCTCTTATTGCTCATAAGAACTTCAAGGTATATCATATGGATGTTAAGTCAACATTTATGAATGGTGATCTAGAGGAAGAGGTTTATATTGAGCAACCAAATGGTTTCCAGATATCAGAAGATCTAGACATGGTATGTAGACTCAAGAAGGCTTTGTATGGCCTTAAGAAAGCACCTAATGCTTGGTATGCTAGGTTAGACAAGTACTTACTTTAGTAGGGCTTCAAGAAAGGTACTACAGATAGCAATCTTTACATTAAGGAAGAAGGAGACATGATTTTGATAGTTGGAGTATATGTTGATGACATTGTCTTTGGTGGAGATGATGATATGTGTAAGAGGCTTGCAGAGGAGATGCAAAAAGAGTTTGAGATGTCCATGATTGGTGAGATGTCTTTCTTCCTTGGACTTCAAATTTCTCAGCTAAAAGGTGGTATCTTTATTTCTCAAGCTAAGTATGTCAAAGAGTTGTTGAAGAAGTTTGGTATGGAGGATTCAAAGCTAGTAAGTATTCCATGCTCACTGGATGTCACTTGAGAAAGGATGATGAGTCTCTGGAGGTGGATCAAACTGTCTATAGATCTATGATTAGAGGATTGTTGTACTTAACTGCTTCTAGACGTTATATTATGCATGCAGTATGTGTGGTTGCTAGATATCAATCCAAGCCCAAATAAAACACATGAGAAGGAAGTGAAAAGGATATTTAGATACTTGAAAGGAACTTCAAATTATGTCTTATGGTATCCAAGAGGTAATGACTTTGATTTAATTGCCTACACTAATGCTGATTGGGCTGGTTGTGTTGATGATAGAAGAAGCACAAGTGGTGGTGCTTTCTTCTTAGGAAGCAGATTGGTTTCATGGAAGAGAAAGAAGCAAGATTTAGTGTCCCTATCTACTACAGAGGCAGAGTACATTGCAGCAGCATCTTGATGTACACAAGTGTTGTGGATGAAGCAAACCCTAAAAGATATCAAGGTGTTGTATGATGAGCTTATTCCTATTTTGTGTGACAATACAAGTGCTATCAATATTTCCAAGAATCCAATGATGCATTCTAGAACCAAGCATATAGCTATCAGGTATCACTTTTTGAGAGAGAAGGTGGTAGAAAAGGAAGTAAGGTTGGAATATGTTCCAACAAAGGATCAGATTGTAGATATTTTCACAAAGGCTCTTGCAAAGGATACTTTGAGGATCTCTGGCAGAGGTTAGGAATAATTGCTCCTCCTTCTTTCTAGATGCATAATGGTGCATCTTTCCAGGGGGTTCATGTTATATCATTTTCTTGGACTAATGGTGACTACCTCTTAGGGAGAGCAGGTAGTGGTTGTTGATGAAAGGGGGATTTTGTTTGCTGCAAGAAGAAGTTGTGCCCTAAGAAGAGAAGAAGTTGCCCTTTGTCCCTGATGTCAAAGGGGGAGAATGCGTAGACCTATGTGTTGCCATCAATGCCAAAGGAGAAGATTGTTACACATATGGTTCCTAAGGTTGTCATTGATGTCAAAACTATCACAAGGTTGCCATTGGTGTCAACACTGTCACTAGGTTGCCATTGATGTCAACACTATCATGGATGTGTGATTGAGTTCATGGTTGGATGTCATGTTCCTAAAGAAGATACATGGGAAGTAGAAGTTCATGGTTAGATGTCATGTCCTATCCAGCAGAAAAGATATAGTTCATAGTTGGATGTCATGCCTTGATCAATGCAAAGTTGAGTATGAAGACATATTAATATGGGAATTAGAAGCACTACGATGATCAGATATGTTTTTGACATTGATGGCCTGATCCAAGTTTCATGATGATTGGTTCACTGGAAGAATGTTTTGTTATTGACAAGTTGAATATAGTGTTACTCCTGTGAAGGTGTTCTTAGTAGGGAAATGGAATGCTCCGCATTCCTTCGCATTTATAGTTATGGCTATGCGGTTCTAGTAATGTGTTTAGGGTGTAGTTAAGGTGACAATTCCAAAGTTTTAGATCATTTGTCACTCCGCTATGGAAGTTATGCATGATAGAGTACCAGCATGTGTTCTGGTAGAGTGAGGCAATGTTGAAGGCCTGTTGGAATTCTCCAAGCATTCCTCTAGAAGTGAATGGTTACCTTTGTAGTTTTGTGGACATGTTTATGGATGTGCATTACATTCTTCCTTGCACTTTCAAGTTTCTTGGTGGTCCACAAGCTCAGTTTTCAATGACAATATGTTGTAGTGTGTTCTGGAATACTGGTTGTTCTCAAAGTTCATGATTGAAGATGTGTGATGCAAAATATTTGATGTGCAGAGGTAAAGGAGTGTTTGAAGATGTTGCATGAGTCCTCATCTGGAAAAGTTTCATAAAGATCTTTCTTGTTTCCAGTACCACACAAGGTTTTCAAGTTGTTGTGGCCACTATGCTTCAAGTTTCATATGTTTTTTCTTAAGGCTGTCCTATTTTCAAATGAGCAAAGTATGCGGATGTAATTCCTAGGTGTTTGAAGCTATGAAGGATATTTTTGGACCTAATTAAGCAAGTGTTGATGTCCGCAAGGCATGGGTCCTCTACTAGTGTAGTGTGTAGTCTTGTTTAGCACTTATCCTCTACACATTTCATGTTGTATGTTGTCTAACTGACTTGTAAATGTATTTTTCATATTGTCTCTAGCCAAAAAGTAATGTAATCAATGTAATATCATGTATAAATTGTAAATCAAATTGAATTAGGTAATGTGTGATTGCAAAGTGATTGATAAGGCTCATATGCAAGATAAGGAGTAGATTGAATGCATTATGATGTGCGACTGAAGGAGAAAGAGAAGAAGTTGTAGATGTTGTCTTGATTCATCTTAAAGACATTTCTATGACAACGATCAAGTGTAGAGTGTGACTAACTGATATGATCATCAGAAGGAAGCGTGAAGAGGTAGAATTGCAATCATCAAAGGTGTGAGTTTCGATGTCAGTTTTCAAACAGTAGAAGGACACATATTGTAATCTTTTGTAAGTGTGTTAGACTCAATTTAGGGAGTAGTAGCTTCCTTAGGAGTGACCCTAAATAAAAGTTTTGAGGGAGTAGTAGCTTCCTTGGGTGGTAGTCTTAAAACAAAGTTATTATTTTTGAGCTTTATATATTGTGAGTTAATCCTCACCATAGTTTTTCCCTTCTAGGGTTTTCCATGTATATCTAGTGTTATGTGTTTATGTGCATTGTGTTAATCTTTCATGTTCATGTTAATGCTATAATGCTTAAGTTTTAATCTTCTTCGAAGAAGTTAAAGTTTGTTTAGATACTGATTCACCCCCCCTCTCAATATCTGGGTGTGTTCAACAAATCCTACCAAGGGCTCAAGACTGTGGAACTTTTTTCTCTCTTGTATGGGGATTATCACATATTACCTCACTTGGGAAGTCAGAAATGGTAAAATAGCTTTGTTTTGGGAGGGCTCGTGGATGGGCTTTCCAAAGATTAGGGATGATTTCCCTGAGGCTGAGCAGATTTTGTCGGAATGCTGGGGAGCAAGAGTTGTAGATTATATTGAAGTCAAAATTGACAATGGTGTCAAGGGATGGGAGTGGAAAATCTTTGAAAGCCTTGGGATCCCAAAAGTGGAGTAGACTTCTTTGGGGATGATTCTGCAAAATAGAAGACTTCAGCTCTCTTCTAGAAGAGATAGATTGCAATGGAACTACTCTTCTATAAGGGAGTATAATGCAAAGATTAGTTATGTGGTGGCAGATGGAGAAAAGGAACAAACTAAGATCCTAGTGTAATTGTGTTGGAATAAGGTTTTCCTTCCTAAAGTAGGTGTGTTTGCTTAGGCCCGTCACTTAAAAAAAGGGTGTTAATAGGAGATAATTTCAAGAAGTTAGGGTTTGAAGGCCCAAGCAGGTGTGTGATGTGTTTATAGGAGGGAGAAATAGTAGAGCATATTTTTTTGCAATGCCCCTTTGCGCATGAGTGCTAGAGATGGTTGTGTGCAAAGTTGGGTTGGATAGGAGCTCTTCCCAATGACATTTTGGCTTTATTCCAAGCCTAGCCTACTCATCACCATCATTCAGTATATGGTTGTATTTGGTTAATCAATCCATCTGTCATGCTATGGGAATTATGGAAAGAGCGTAACAAGAGAACTTTTCAATATAAAGGAATGGAGTTGATTCCTTTTCAAATCAAAGTAGAAACTGCGATCACTAAGGTAGTAAACAATAGAATTTTGGTGGGAGTGAGGAACAAATTTACTACAAAAGATGATAAAATGAGGAAGGCCTGGAATGGGCTAATCATCCCCCCCTTTAATGGGGCTGGGGGTGTGGATACCCTTCAGAAGAGAAAGGAAACAAAATGGTTTCCGTCTTTGGAGGGCTGGGTGAAGATGAATTTTGATGGCGAATCTAAGGGGAATTAGGGTGTGTCCGATGTAGGTTTCCTGGTGTGGAATCACAAAGGCAAAATCTTAGGAAAGGCAGCAAAAAAGATAATGGATAGATCAAACAATGAAGCTAAAATACAGGCTCTCATTCTAGGCATCAATTTATGTAGTCTACTAAAGGCGAAAAGGGTTGAGATTAAGGGAGACTCCCTAGTGGTGATTAATGCTTTGAGAAAGGGAGGGATGGCAAATTAGAAATTAAATGTTCTTTTAATGGGGGGCTTAAGTTTTATGGATGGATTTACAAGCATGGTGATTAACCACGTGCTGAGGGAAGGCGATAAGGAGGCGGATGAGTTGGCCAACCTGGCAATCAGTTTGAGGCAAGCTACAATTTGGGAGGTAACAAATAATGAATATGTCAGCTCTCTCAACTGACAAACAATCTTTTCCTAGTGAAGAGATGATGGAAGTGAAGCATGTAGAGTTGGTTTTATGGCGGTTTGTTGGGCTTCAGCGTTGGTCAATTTCATTTTTTGATGGTGTGGAGATTGATAGTTGTTTAATGCTCAGGATGGACACCCCAATTAGGCTCACATGTAAGAAAAGGTAGATGTCTTTCTTGGGTTGTATAACAGAAAAGCGGATGAGGCAAGTTTTTAAGCCCAAGAGTGGTATTGTTCTTTTTGAAAAAGAGTGGGTGTTGGGCGAGAGATTCATGGCGGTAGAGCATAGGTATCGGGTCAATTCTGATCTTGCCTCTATGTTTCTTGTTGTTCTTCTAGATGCAAATGAAGAAAAGACAGCCATTCGAATGCTTATGGAAGCCTTTGTTGAGAAGCACTTCTATGGTGGTTGGAAGAAAGTGGTGAGTTTGGTGAGGTCTGGTGTGGGTATACCGTGGGTGGATGATTTTCATAAGATTAATGCGGCAGGAGATGCAGTTGCCTGGTTGTCGTTCGTGGAGGAGGTTGGGGTTGAGAAGATTGCTAGTAGAAGGAAACACACTACAAGAGGGATCTCTTACCTAAAGAAGCTTGCTGGGATCATGGTAGAGGATGACTAGATGTTGGAGGTGCTCAAATCATACTATGTTGTTGATGAAAATGCTTAGCTTAGCCTAATAACTTGTAGTTTTTGTTATTTTGCAATATGTATTTGTCTGAATAGTTAAGTTTTACAGTTTCTGGCATTGTTGGTTGGTAGGGTGGTAGTAGTGAGCAGGGATTTTCTTTATCCCCTGCATTTTGTAGTATAGTGGTTCATATGTTTTGTTCAAAATACTCTGTTAAAATTTTGTTTAAATAATTATAAAATGGGAGCAGGCCCCAAGCCTGCAATTTACTGAGCAAAAAAAACAATAACATTGGGTCGAGTTAGCCTAGGGCCACAATTAATTTTAGATTTGAACAAAAAGGGTCAAGACCACACATGCAACCCTAAATTGGGCTAAGGCCACAAGTGTGGCCTTGAACTAAATAGATAAAACACTAACAAGAAAGTTGAAACTATTCTAAACAAAGGTGAAATAGTATTTAAATAGTATTTCCAAGTGTGAGATTTATTTTGAGGTCAATAAGTGCATCAAATAGAAAAAAATCCTATGCAAGGACTATGAACTTAGGACACTGATGTAAAGTGGTGTAAAACAAGAGAGAAAAGTGCAAGTGGTGCACTTTTTACCTCTATTGGCAATTAAAAAAAATTCAAAGGCCTATAAGCAACAAGTATCATGAAAGGAAATCATCAATTAAAAGAAAGATTAATATTGTGCTTAGGAAAATATGTTTCCCCTAACATAAATTGAGGCTAATTAAATAAATGCATAGAATTAAAGCATAAATGAACCTAGAATAATTTGTAAGAAATTGTAATGGATAACTATAAAAAGTAGATGTTCAGAAAATAAATGCAAGGGATTGGGACACTTAGCTATGGGAACTACGATGAAGAATAAAACTTGAAATTCAACTTGCTTTGTCTTAGTACTATATAAAAATCACCTTAGGATTAGAAGAGTCTTTGTATGTTGTAGGATTGGCCCAAATAAGGAAGTGTAAATATTGAGATGAATTATTGATGCTTGGGAATGGGTAGAATAATAGGAGTAATCAATGATGAATATGTGGGAGTCAATGTGGATAGGCATAATGTAAGGTCAAATGCGTAAAAGTATGTGTAAATAATGGGTAATGAATTAGGAAAGGATCCCAATTTTACACAAAAATACACCTTTTGTCTATAAATACTTGTATTAAGACATTTCTTCAAAATAAGTCCAAAACTAAATAAGATTCCATATAGGTATATAAATTTGACCATTACAATTATAAGAAAAAAAATCTTAATACATGACAGTTAGATACAATATTTTTTATATTAAATTAAACATTAATAAATTACATCAAACCATGATAACTTATCATAAGTACAAGGTTACAACAATGCCTCGAACTATACAACTACTTATGAAACCACATCAATTCTTTCTGCTACTATTTCCTCTACTGTGTATTCCAGCTTTATGGTTGTGAAAGAAAATCAAAGATAATAATCTTAGGCATGTAGGTATCTTAGATGAATTGATGTGGAATTATGTTGCTTTTAGTGCTCCAAATGAAGTTTTGATAGAATAATTTCTTCTTGAAGTGTGAAGACATAAAAACTAATTGCACATAGCAATTGTCTCATAACAATGAGTGAAATAGGTAAGAGTTGACAAAAATTGAATTTAATTTTTTTATTTTTAGGGCTCAATTATGTACAGTGTGGGACCGCTTCTACATGTTGTAGGATTTTAATGTTTGACAATGGGTAAAATAATGGGCACAATAAATGATGAATGTGCGGGAGTAAGTGTGGATAGAGATAGGATAAAGTCAAACATGTGGAAGTATGTGTCAATGGTTATAGGTAATGGGCTCAACTTTATCCAAAAAAGCACTATTTGTTGATATGTAATTGTATTAAGGCATTCCATGAAAATGGACCCAGAACTAAATAGGAATTGACATGGGTATACAAATTTCACTGGTCATTAAAAATATAAAGAAAAAAATGATAATAATAATAAAATCTTATTATTTGATAGTCTGAAAGGCTAAGGTGGAGAGGATTATAATCAAATTGGCTATAAGAAAAGCCTATGACCAGGTGGATAGAGACTTCTTGTTAGAGGTGTTGGAGAGGTTCGGTTTTGATCATAAATGGATCGGGTGGGTTAGGAGCTGCATTGAAGGGTTGAGATTCTCGGTGTTAGTGAAGGATCTACGAAAGGATTTTTCAAATCTTCTAGGGGATCCGACAAGGTGACCCAATTTCTCCCTCCTTGTTCATTATAATGGTGGAAGCATTAGGTAGAAGCATTGAGGAAGAGAGACAAAGAGGAAGATGGAGGGGTATCAAAATTGCTCCAAACATGGATGCAATAACTCACACACAATTTGTAGATGATATGATGTTATTCAGAGTCTCTAGCCGAGGGGAGGTAAGAGGAATAAGGAACTTACTAGATAAGTATAGCCGAGCCTCAAGACAAAAGGTAAACTAGGGTAAGTCAGAAGTTTTCTTTTTTAACACAGAGGTGAGAAAATAGAGGGAACTTGCTAGAGTCTAGGGCATCAAAAGAGGCTCACTTCTAGGGAAATTCCTACAATTGCCTTTGTATGCAGGGGAAAGTAAACTACTTCTATGGGAGAGCATTATTGTGAACTGCAATAAGAAATTAGAGGCTTGGAAAGGGAAGTGGCTCATGGCAACTGGGAGAATAATTATGCTTAGATTGGTCATCTCAGCAATTCCTATCTATGCCGTATCATGTATGAAACTACCACAAAATTTTTTTGAACAAATTGAAAGGTGATGAGAATTTTTTTTTGGAATGGCAGTTCGGATCAAAACATAATCCCCTTGATAGCGTGGGAAAGGATATGCAAACCAAAAGAGGCAGGGGGTAGGGCTTTGTAGGCAGCCCTTAATGAACAAGGCCTTAGGAGTGAAGCTAATTTTGAGCATGTATAAGAAGGCTAATTAGAAGTGGGTAAGAGTTCTGCAGCATAAATACCTTGACTCTGGCTATCCTAAGAGAATTCTCACCATTTAAAACCCCTAGTCAGGATCAGCAGTGTGGAATTTTTTGATGTCTTTCCAGAATTTAGTTATAGATCATCTAACCTAGGAAGTAAAAGGAGGCAGACAAGCCAAGTTTTGGACAGACTCCTGAAGAGGACACACAAAGCTTATAGAAATAGAAGGGATGGAAGAAGCCAGAGCAATCCTTGAGGAAGAATGGGGTAGTTTAGTGAGAGATTATGCATAAATGGTAGTTAGAAATGGATGCTTAAGATGGAAATGGAAATCTCTGCAACAGGTTGGAATATTAGATGAAATGAAAGAAAGGATGATGGACATTATTAGTCAATATGATGTGCACTTTGAAGAGAGTGAAGATATGATCCAATGGTCTGTAGCGAAGTCAGGCAACTACAATTTAAGACTAGGCTACAGATTGGCGAAGGCAGCAACCAAGCTAGAAGATTGGCCAAAAGAACTAATTTGGGGAAAGCATGGTCTACCAAAAGATGGGGTCTTTGCATGGATGACCCTTCAAAACAAAATCCTTACATGTGATAAACTACAGAAAATTGGTTTCACAGGTCAACATAGATGTAGCCTATGTAGGAGAGAGGAGGAATCGGCCAACCACTTAATACTAAACTGTGAAATTGAAAGAAAGTGTTGGGATGATGTGATGGGCAAGCTAGAGTGGCAATCCCCACATCCATCTACCCTAGCAAAATTGTTCGAGTGGACAAACTTGTGTAAGAAGGTGTTCTTTTCGAGTGTTTGGAAGGTGACGCCATCAATAGTGATCTGGGAGATATGGAAAGAGAGGAACCGAAGGATCTTTTAGGAGAAAGAAAAACCGATATCTGGCTTGATCAGCAAAATTGAAACAACAATTAGCGAAGTGGTGAACAATGCAGGAAGAAATCAGAAGGCAGATAAGAGCGAATTCACTTTGTGGGATGAAAATATGTTGAAAAGATGGCTAGGATTGAGAGTCCCCCTGTTTATGGGAGGTCTAGGGTTGATCCTCTGATCCTTTCAAGGAAGGATGTGAAGTGGAAGCCACTAGATGAAGGTTGGGGAAAAGAAAACTTTGACGAGGCCTTGAGAGGGAACCTGGGACCGTTAGGGGTAGGTTGCATTCTTCAGGATCATTTAGGAATCACATTGGCGGAAGAGGCAAGACCACTTCTAGTGGGGACAAACAATGAGGCGGAGGTTCAAGCGGCATGGCTGGAGTCGAATTATGCATGAGGAAGGGTTATCGTAGACTACACCTAGAGGGAGATTCTTTGATCATCATTAATGCAATCCAAAAAAAAAGAGATCCCCAATTGGAAAATTCAAGGTATTATAATATGAGAGGACATTAGCTCCCTTGATGATTTCAAAATATCCCATGTCTATCGGGAGGGAAACGAGGAGGCCGCCATCCTTTCAAAACTAGCCATAGATATGAGCATTGATGTTCATTCGTAAAGAAGGATGCAAGAAAGGATACCTCGCACGCTTGAAGGACAAAGAATTAAGAGTGACAAGGCAGCATGATTCAATGAGTGTCAGGGTCTTCATTGCAGAGAAGGAATGGCGATGAGGAGTCTTTAAAGTTGAGATGAACTTGCAATTGAGAATCAATTGGGATCGATGGAGACGAGAATCGGTTTGGAGGCCAAGGAGAAGTAGATGGCGTTCAGGGGCAAGGTATCGAACCAGAGGCTTAGTCTAATTTTCAACATCAAAGACGCCAAGACAATGGAAGTGGTGAAAGGTCTGTTGGGGGCTCGGTTCATTTTTGCCAGCAACAAGTTTGGAGTAAACAACGATGTTTCCTCGATGGCGATGGCGTGGCTTCTGCAGGCAAGGGAGGAGCAGTGGGTGGTGAAATGGATAATGCAATGATTAGTAAAGGCTCGATGGAGAGTGGGGTTGGACAAGTTCTTGGAGTGGGCGGTTCCTGGGTTGGACAATGATTGTATTCTTGAATGTTCGTATTTACGATCTGGTTAAACTATGTTTTTGGGTATGGCCCCCTTAGTGCCATTTTGATGTGTCAAAAAAAATCTTATTATTAGAAAGTTGATATGACATTTTGTAATATTAAATTAAATATGAACATATTTCTTCAAATCAAGATGATTGATCACAAATACAAAGGTGTTAATGTCAACGGTATGTAGCATGTTTATGAATAGTGAACAAAGTCTATTGGTGAAAAAATTGTGTTCGTGAAAGAAAGATTACAAATTTAAAACATGTCAGAAGTTATGTATACCTTCACTCATCCTCTTTATGGATATAAAAAAGATTGGGAAGGACTATCGATGAAATCAACTCATTTTAATTCCAAGGTGAAGTAGAAATCTTTCCACCCTTAAATGAATTAGACATCAATCATTTTCCTGAGTGCGAGCCCAAAATACCTCGAACATGAAACCGCAACAGCTCTTCCTACTACTGTGTATTCCAGCTCTGCTATTTATTTCTGTTGTGTTATTCCAGTGGTTGTATGTCGTACCACATTGTAAACTTCTATTCTATTATTATTAGATTAGGTTTGGCACAGAAGAGGTTTTTTTAATTCTTGTTGAGAAAGATGGATCCTGTTGAGGGACCTCTATAGATTTTGTTTTGAGAATCGAAAAGATATCTGACAACCAACACGTGTGGGCAGCAATAATTTATAATATTTATTTATTTTATATCATTTTAATAGTCTGAAAGTTTAAAAAATATAAATAAATAAATACAGTAACCAGGGTTTTAAAAATAAATATATAAAGTACGCCATTTTATGAAGAAGGGGAGGAATGGGTAATGAATGTCTTCATTTGCCACAGTTCCCAATTATCATCCACATGTATAACGAGGGAACATAAAAACAAAAAAAAAATCATAAATTACTATCTTACAATTATTGAAGCGACAGCTGATAATATGTGATTTATCTAAGAAATAGTGGTGAATTAAATTAATGTCATTGTCTTTGGTCCTGGGCTTTCTAGATTTCTTCTGCCTATTTATATGGAGGAAGGCCTTTGTATCAACCATCACTTGTACGTTTGTACTTTCAAGTTGCAGGGTTGAGCTGCCCCACTTAACAATTTGCTTCTGCTGTTGAATGGGTTTGTTCCTCAAAATCTTACAGTTTTTGTTTTCCCATATTTGTGTATTTGGGTTTCCATATTTGATGAGCATTATTGAAACGGATATAATGGTTTTTTAGTGTTGACTCCACAGGGTTGGCTTTTCAAATGGAGCATCTTACCATCATCGTTGTTCTCCTTGTATGGTTTTTCGTAACCTTCAAATCTTTTTAACGACTTTAAGTTGTTAGCGCTTCTTTTTTATGCTGATGACAATTACTTTTGGCTTGTTTTCTTGCAGTCTATTGTGACCAGCCAGGCCAATATGGAGGATACTACTCCCAGCGCTTCCTCAGCTTTAAGTTATTGGAAGCACAAGTTGCCCACCACACAGATTCCTACTACTATACTTGCCCTTGTCTCATCTCAAGAGACACAGGACTTTCTCAGCTTCAAAGAGATTCAAGATGATAGCGTATCACATAGCGTTGGGAATATATTCCGCTATAGCCACCCCACTACTGTTAAAAGCCACCCTGTGGATACTACTTTTCCATTCCATTATAGCCAATCCACTGCTGTTAAAGGCCAACCTGTGGATACTACTTTTCCATTCCGCTATAGCCACTCCACCCTGTTAAAGGTCAACCTGTGGATGCATTTCCATTCCGCTATAGCCAATCCACTGCTGTTAAAGGCCAACCTGTGGATATGACTTTTCCATTCCACTATAGCCGGTCCACTGCTCTTAAAGGCCAACCTGTGGATAACACTTTTCCATTCCGCTATAGCCACTCCACTGCTCTTAAAGGCCAACCTGTGGATACTACTTTTCCATTCCACTATAGCCACTCCACTGCTGTTAAAGGTCAACCTGTGGATACATTTCCATTCCGCTATAGCCAATCCACTGCTGTTAAAGGCCAACCTGTCGATACTACTTTTCCATTCCGCTATAGCCACTCCACTGCTCTTAAAGGTCAACCTGTGGATACATTTCCATTCCGCTATAGCCAATCCACTGCTGTTAAAGGCCAACCTGTCGATACTACTTCTCCATTCCGCTATAGCCACTCCACTGCTCTTAAAGGTCAACCTGTGGATACATTTCCATTCCGCTATAGCCAATCCACTGCTGTTAAAGGCCAACCTGTCGATACTACTTTTCCATTCCGCTATAGCCACTCCACTGCTCTTAAAGGTCAACCTGTGGATACATTTCCATTCCGCTATAGCCAATCCACTGCTGTTAAAGGCCAACCTGTCGATACTACTTTTCCATTCCGCTATAGCCACTCTACTGCTGTTAAAGGCCAACCTGTGGATACTACATTTCCATTCCACTATAGCCAATCTACTGCTGTTAAAGGCCAACCTGTGGATAATACTTTTCCATTCCGCTATAGCCACTCCACTGCTGTTAAAGGTCAACCTGTGGATACTACTTTTCCATTCCGCTATAGCCAACCCGTGGATACGACTTTTCCATTCCACTATAGCCGGTCCACTGTTCTTAAAGGCCAACCTGTGGATACGACTTTTCCATTCCGCTATAGCCACTCCACTGCTCTTAAAGGCCAACATGTGGATACTACTTTTCCATTCCACTATAGCCAGTCCACTGCAGTTAAAGGCCAACCTGTGGATACTACTTTTCCATTCTACCATAGCCACTCCACTGCTCTTAAAGACCAACCTGTGGATACCACTTTTCCATTCCGCTATAGCCACTCCACAACTCTTAAAAGCCAACCTATGGATACTAATGTGCCTATATTTTTCCTTGAGAAAAAATTACACAGTGGAACCAAAGTGACCATGGACCTTGCATTCATGACAAACCCAGAAACATTATATTTCCTTCCACGTAGTGTGGCTAATGAACTACCATTCTCAACTGATAAGCTTTCTGCATCTCTAGATAAACTCAACATATCTCCAGATTCAGACATGGCTCTTACTATGAAGAAGACATTAGAAGAATGTGAGGCCTCTGGCATTAGTGGCGAAAGCAGACAGTGTGTAACTTCATTGGAATCAATGATTGACTATGCTACCTCTCAGCTTGGAACAAATGATGTCAATGTTTTTGTAACAAATGTTCCCAAGAGTTCCACTTCAGGGAAGCGACAATATTCTATTACTTCAATTCCCTTTCAAAGCAACTCCAGTTCCCGGCATGTAGTTTGCCACAGCATATCATATGCATATGCTGTGTACCTCTGCCATCAGATAAAAGACACGAATATATTCCAGCTTTCTATGAAGGATGATGAAGGAAACAGTGCAGAAGTAGTAGCCGTTTGTCATCATGACACTAGTGCGTGGGATCCCGACCACATTTCTTTCAAAGTGCTTAATGTGAAGCCAGGTGGTGAGGCAATCTGCCATTTCATGCCAGACGACCACATTGTGTGGCTTGCAACCAACTAGGCATCTGCAACTTCTACGTACAATAATTATCGTAATATATCTATGGTTTGTTGTATCCAGGTGATTTGTTGTTAGTCCCTGCCTGCGGCAGGGTAACTGTTGTTTTTGCTTGTTATATATTGGGGTATCTATTATTATAATATTAATAATTTTGTATGGTGCATGCGTATAATGAAATTTGGTTCCACGTTAATAATTTCTTATTTGTATAGTGAAATTTGGTTCCACGTTAATTTGGTGCAGACATGTAAGTCACTATGGGTCAATTTCACTGCTCTAAATCAATTCCATGTTCATTGGATCCAATTTGTAACCAATGGATCTGATATGGCAAAATATGCACTATTGTTGTCTAGTTTTCTCTAATCTTTGTTATTTGTTTTGACATAAGAATTGTCAATATTTAAAGTACATTGCAAATATTGCTATATACAATGGGGAGATTGCTAAATTGTGAGGGTCTACATTCTCCTCAATCAACTCCTTAGAATGGTGGACATTACAACCTTTGCAAGTGTGGGAAGACAGCAACCAAACGTACAAATGATCTAGGGTTTAAATTCAAATGCAAGTACTCTTCTTTTTAATGCACCAAGTGGAAATGCTCCTATTGAATGCTCTAGGATTTTGAATGATAATCAAATGTGATTGGATGATGAATTAGTGCTCAAACGAATGTCCTTAAATACAAAGACATGACAAAATGTCACACGAACATGCACCGACTTAGCTCCTAATAGCTATGAGGGAAGGGCGAGAGTCGATCATTTGAATTTAAAGAACATGATTTTTTAGTTCAAATTTATGGCATGACCAATCACTCTCGTGCACAACAAAAAAGACTTGGGCTAGGAAATGTCGTATCTCAAGATCAGGAATCGCTGTAGAAAAGTGTAGGCTAATAAATCAAGGGAATATGAGGAAACATGTATGGATAGGGCAATAATATAGTTAAATGTGTGGACATGTGTTTAGGTGAGAGTAGATGATAATACATAGGGATCAAGAAAGGATCCAAAATTAGCACAAATTTGTGCCACATGTTGCTATGTAATCATATTAAGATATTCTCTCCAAATACCTATGCATAACTAAATAGGAATTGGCATGGGTATGCAAATTTCACCCTTACATTTTCTCCCACTTTGAGGTGCATGTGAATCATATCATGTATATGTACTTCAAAGTAAATGAGAACTCACAAACATGCATGTAAAGTAAATATTCAAAAATGAAAAGTATATTGGGGCCCATGTAAAGTAATGCATCCAACTAGATATCTTTGCATTTTCATCCTCCTTGGCATGTGTGCTCCATAGAAACTTGTAAAATAGAGGAAAGTATCTAATGAGTAATGTCTATCTCATAAGTTAAATAGACAGAAATCAAACTTTCTTTAATTATCTAGAGAAATGAAAAAGTAGTAGTAGAATTATGAAATTCTACCCATACAAAAATTGCTGGTAATGTTCAATCCAGTGTGATGGAAGTAAGGTGGCATGGCATGTCATGTGATCAAGCATCATAATTGCATTGAGTGTGAGATGCAAGTAATATATATTAGGCATGAAAGTATATGGATTGGAGATAAACACTAATGTAAAACAATGCCCCCAATATACGAAAATCATAAGGTGAAAATGGTCCTTCAAGTGCAAAGTAGGTGTAATATGGGGAAGACATGGCATCCTAAATGTGGTTCTTAGTACATGATAAAGCATGTGATCATGAATATTGGGATAGGGGAAGGCGTGATGCCCCTTATTGTGGTAAGATATATTGAAAAACATAATCAATCATATAAGCACAAAATGATATGGGAAAGCGTGATGCTCCTAATGTAATAAGGATATCTCTAGAAGCATGATAGGACAATGAGGGCACAATGGCATGGGGAAATGAATGGTTCCCTCACAATGTAATAGGATGATATGGCAATGAAAGTATAAAATGTAGGCAACAATCTACATGTATCTAGGAGAAATCTAAATAACAAAATACTCATATTAATACTTTTTATTATGAATACCAAATTTAGACTTAGAATATACTTGTAAATGAAAATTATCTATTATTATTAATTACTTAATATAATTAATACATACATAAATAGTTAAGTTAAGTGAAATATTAGAATATTAAATGTTATTTTAGAAAATTAAATATGAAGAATAAAAGTATTTATTTTAGAAAATTATGATAAATATTTAAATTTAACGTTGCATAAAATTTGGTTAATATAGGTGTCTTCAGATGTGCAAATTGTATAGAAATCTATGCAGACATATAAGTCATTGTAGGCCAATTTCACTAGTCTAATTTAATTCCATGTTCATTGGATCCAATTTGTAACCCATTGATCTGATATGAAAAAATGTGGACTATGATTGTCTAGTTGCTCTAATCTTTGTTGTTTTCTTTGATATAAGGACTACCAATATTTAAAAGTACATTGCAAAGATTGCTAAATTATATACATTTGGGAGATTTCTAAATTATGAGGGTTGACATTCTCCTCAATTAACCCCTTAGAATGGTGGGCGTTGCAACCTTTGCATGTGTGGGAAGACAACAACCAAACATGCAAATGATCTAGGGTATGATTTCAAAAGCAACTACTATTCTTTTTAATGCACCAACTAGAAATTCTCCTATTGAATTCTCTAGGATTTTGATTGATAATCAAATTTGGTTGTGTGTTGAATTAGTGCTCAAATTAATCTCTTTAAATATAAAGACAACAAAATGTCACACAAACATGCACCAACATAGCTCCTAAGAGTCATGAGGAAAGGGTGGGAGTCAATCATTTGAATTTAAAAAGATTTATTTTTTAATTCAAGTTTGTGTCATGCCCAACCACTCTTGTGAATAATAGAAATGACGTGGGATAGGAAATGTTGTATCTCATAATCAGGAATGGATGTAAAAAAGTGTAGGCTAATAAATCAAGTGAATATGTGGAAACATGTATGGATAGGGCAATAATATAGTTAAATATGTGGGTATGTGTGTAGGTGAGAGTAGATGAGAATACATAAGGATCAAGAAAGGATCCAAAATTAGCTCAAAAGTGTGCCACACGTCACTATGTAATCATATAAGACATTCTCTCCAAATCCTAGGAACACAACTAAATAGGAATTGGCATGTGTATGCAAATTTCACCATTACATTTTCTCCCACTTTGAGGTGCATGTGAATCTTAACATGTACATGCACTTCAAAGTAAATGAGAACTCACAAAAATGCATATAAAGTAAATATTCAAAAATGAAAAGTATATTGGGGATCATGTAAAGTAATGTATCCAACTAGATATCTTTTCATTTTGATCCTCTTTTGCATGTGTGCTCCATAGAAACTTGTAAAATAGAGGAAAGTATCTAATGAGCAATGCCTATCTCATATGTAAAATAGACACAAATTACAAACTTTATTTAATTGTCTAGAGAAATGAAAAAGT
Source organism: Cunninghamia lanceolata (assembly GCA_027924645.1). Classification (NCBI taxonomy): domain Eukaryota; kingdom Viridiplantae; phylum Streptophyta; class Pinopsida; order Cupressales; family Cupressaceae; genus Cunninghamia; species Cunninghamia lanceolata. The sequence continues at coordinate 5,278,895 of BSBN01000696.1, read as the reverse complement.
GGTAATAGGGTTATGAAATTCTACCTATACAAAAAGTGGCGGTAATGCTCCACCTAGTGTGATGGAAGTAAGGTGGCATGGCATACCATGTGATCAAGATCCATTTTGTCATAGTGACAAATTTGTATGTAGCACAAGTCACTACTTGAAATCTCAAGATAAGGAATGTCAATGATGATATCCCCCCTCCAATTGGATGCATAAAATGTGTACAAGGAACTAAAAGAGAGGGAAAATCTATAAATGAGAAATCTATACCTACTTTACTTCTAAGAAAACATGATGAAGATAAATGAGGATGTAAGCATAGAATCATGTAAAGTAGGAATGATTTTCTTGTATAGGAAAAATCTAGGTCTTTTGTGACCTAAATTTATTTCTTTACTTGTTTTGAGGTAATGGTGTGCACAAATGTTGGACCACAACATTTTTCTTTGGTATCCAAGTTGTCTTTTACACATGAAACTCTAGATTTTGTATAAATTTTGTTGTGTTTCTGTATTTCTTTGGTCCATGACTATTTTGGTAATGAACCAAAGAAAATTATATACTAGTGTTGTAATTTCCATTTAGTTTTGGGTCCATTTTGAGAGAACATCTTAATAGATTACATAGAGATATGTGGCACACTTTTGCACTAAGTTTGCCTTCTTTTTTATTCATCTCCATTCTCATCCACTCTCACCCATACACATTCCATAAATTTGATTATATCCATTCCTCAGCCACATGTATGTTTCCACATATTTCCTTCATTTAGTATTCTACACTTCTATACATCCATTCCTAAATGTAAGATATGACATTCCTTGTTCTAGGTAATTTTTGTAGTGCACAAGAGAAAATCCCATACAATGTGGATTTGACTCAAAGTTCCCACAAAAATTTAGCTATTATGATGGTGAAATTTACATAGCATTGCCAATTCCCATTTAATTTTGGGTCCATTTTAATAGAATATCTTAATTCAATTACATAAAAACATGTGGCACACTTTGTACTAAATTTGGCTCGTTTCCCAATCCCTATGGACATTTCTCATTTACTCTCACTTACACGCATTCTTGTATATTAAATTGAATTTGTAATGTACATAGGGATATAATATTATAATGTATATAGGTTGACAAGGATGCCAATAGGTGGTACACATCCCTTAAGTTAGTTATATTGGGTCTTGTAGACAACTTATGTAATTAATTATACTAGGCAATGAGTAGGCCTACATGGGTTTAGTGGTTTATCCCTCAATTATGTTATTAGGAGGAGGTTTATATAAAGAAGGTGAATATTATTGTAAGGATATGGAAGAGTATGGTATTATGTTTGGGATCTCTTCGAGAGATAGCATAGAGTGGCTTCTTCCATTATGAGTAGTGTATAGTGTTACCCTACCTCTTATTCTATTTATACATATGGGTAAGGGCATGGAAATGGGGACCAAAAAGTGATCAAAAGTTGATGTAGGAGCATCCGGGTTCACGTGCAATCCTCATCAACTAAAAAGATTTGTTTTACTTTCCTATTGTCTGTTTTACTGCAGGAGTTGCTTCAAGAGTGAATTGATCAATTTGGAGAATTTTCTTAAAGAATTTGGCTAAGTTAGGGGTTGATCTTGAAGAAGGCCCAAATGGGTACCCGTACCTCAAGTTTGGTGAAGATCTGGTAAAAATAGTGAAGTTATGCTCCAGTGCGACTTTTGATGCCAACTACACCTGGCGCTAAAATCCTATGACACCGGATATCTAGCAAACCACAGGCGATTCTGCGCTAAAATCCTAAGGTCCAGACTTGCGCTAAAAACACCTCTTACAGACTATGTTTGGTCACCTTCAAATCTTCTGCTAAACCAGTGACTTCATCTTTCCCCACTGAGCGCTTTCACACTTCTTGCGCTAAAAGTCTTCATCACCGACCTTGCACTAGAAAACTAGTTCCACTGCCTAAGTTAGTTGACGCCAAAATCCACGCAAATTGATTGGACAGAAAATCACCGCTTTGCACTAAAATGTTCACTTCCCAACTTAGTGCTAGAAAGCTTACCTACTGACTTTGCGCTAAAAAGCAGATTCTCTGCAAAAGTCGATAGAGGCCGAATCCCACACTTGGTCAGTAAGAGCCAAAATCTATGATTTTCTAGCAGGGCCAATTTCAACGCTTTCTCCTGTTGCGCTAAAATCCGGTCGGACCAACTTCTCCACCAACGATCCTGAAAACGTCAAAATTCAATTTTAACAGCTTGTACGACCGTTCCAAGGGTAGATTAGGACATGACACATGCCAAGATCATTAATGAAGGATGGTGGCCACCAAAGAAGTCTATAAATTCTTGGGATTTGTTCTTTGTTGGGGACTTCTACTGGGTAGTACTTTTTTTTGGAGTCTTCTAGAAGTTTCTCCAGATAGCACAATCAGTTTGGTTTGCATCTAAATGTTGTAAGACTGAGGCCAATATGTTTATGATGTTCATTGTACTCCTATTGTGATCTTTCTCTTGTAGATTAATAAAGAGTTACTGTTTGTTGTTTTGCTATTGTTTGGTTGTGATTTGTTGTTTGCTGCTTGGTTTAGCTATCTGATAAGACTCCTGAACCTTGACCTACATTAAGTGGTATCAGAGCGAGGTTTCACACTTGAGGCTATTGGATTACTGTAGAGGATCTATAGACATGGCGTACCAAGACAGAAGAAGGAGAGGACCACCTACAAGGATTGGAGATGCAACATTGGCAGAAATGCTGAGAGGCATCACGGCTAGGCTGGATGCAATGGAGAGAATGCAACATAGAGGAGTACCCATAGCAGATGTGAGTGATAATGAGGAAGAAGTCAATGAAGAGGAAGTAGAAGAAGGATAATATGGTTATGAGAGGAGGTTTCTAAGTGCAATGACAAAAAATGCCAATAAACCCTATTTTGAGTTACCTAATTATAATGGTAGTCTGAAACCAGATGAGCTAATAGACTGGATTTTAGAAATGAAAAAGTTTTTTGAGTTGGAATCTATTGAAGACCCTAAGAGGGTAAAACTGGCAGCTTCAAAGCTGAAAGGACAGACATCTCTGTGGTAAGATCATGTGCAAGTTAAAAGACAAAGAAAAGGGAAGGAAAAGATTAAAACCTGGGAGAGGATGTTAACCAAATTTAAGGCAAAATTCTTGCTAGCTGATCATCAGATCACCATGTTCAAGATGTTGTAGAACCTCAAGCAGAGGGAGAAAAGTGTACAAGACTACAATGAAGAATTTTACAGATTGAATATTGGGGCGGGTCAGATTGAAGATGATGTTGAGAAGATCTCCAGGTATGTAAATGGGTTGCATTATTCAATCCAAGATGAAATTAGCATGGTTAGAATTACCAGCATAGAAGAAGCCTATCAATTTTCATTGAAGGTAGAAGAAAATATCTCTAGAAGGCAGAATAGCTCTAGAGGAAGAGGTAAATCCTCCAAAGGAAGAGGACAGTCAAATCCCGGATGTGGATCTCAAGATAAATAAGGTGAAGCAAGTTCTTCCAATACCCAAGGAGGTAGAGGAAGGGGTGATTACCCTAAAGGTAGAGGAAATTTTGGAAGAGGAAGAGGGTTCAGTGGAATATGTTTCCAATGTGGACAATTTAGACATAGGGCATTTGAATGTACTCAAGTACAATAGAACAGTGGCAAAGGAAAAGAGATTACAGCCCATATAGCACAAGCTAAGGAAGAGAGTGTGGCTAGTGCCACCGAAGCATGGAGAAGAAGCTGAGGATGGAGAATCCTTGATGATGAGGAAAGTTCTTCTAGCACTAGAGAAGGTACGAGAGGAACCAGAACAATGAAGAAGTCTGTTTAGAACTAGATGTAAGTCTGGAGGAAAATGCTGCAAGGTCATTGTGGACAGCAGTAGTATTGATAATTTAGTGTCAGAAAAATGGTGCAGAAGTTAAATATGAAACGATTGAAACACCCCACTCCATACAAGGTCTCTTGGTTGTAAAAGGGACATCAATTACTGGTAAGTGAGCAATGCCTTGTCAAATTTCACATTGGAAATTATAAAGATGAGATATTGTGTGATGTTATGCCAATGGATGCATGCCACCTATTGTTGGGCAAACCTTGGCAATATGATAGGCAGGCCATTCATCATGGCAAGAGTAATTGCATAATACTCAAGAAGAATGGGGTTGAGTATGTGCTGAATCCTTTGAAGGATAATGATGAAGATGTTGAGAGAGGGAATAAGGTTTGTCTAGTAAGTGGAAAATAGTTCCTAAGGGAAATAAAAAAGGAGAAGGTCTGTTATGCTTTCTTGCCTCAAGTTTCAAAAATTATGACAGCTGAGAAAAGGGTAGAAGTTCCCACAGAGGTCCAAGAAATTCTGAGTGAGTTTGATGACATACTAATAAAGGACTTACCTAACGGATTACCTCCAATGAGAAGCATAAGTCACTACATGGATCTGATACCAGGAGCAAGCCTACCAAACAAGGCACCATATAGGATGACGCCTATGGAAAATGAAGAGGTGAATAGGCAAGTGCAAGAGTTATTGGACAAGGGGATGATTAGGAAAAGTCTTAGCTGGTGTGTTGTACTTGCAGTACTGGAAGCTAAGAAGGATGGAAAATGGTGCATGTGCACTGATTCAAGAGCTATAAACAAGATAACCATTAAGTACAGGTTTCCATTGCCTCATCTGGATGACTTGATGGATTGCTTGAGTGGAGCAAAGTATTTTAGCAAGATTGATTTAAAGAGTGGATGCCACCAAATCAGAATTAGAGAAGGGGATGAATGGAAGACAACATTCAAAACCAAGGATGGACTGTATGAATGGTTAGTAATTCCATTTGGGTTGACAAATGCACCCAACACTTTTATGAGATTGATGAATGAGGTAATGAAGCCATTCCTTGGAAAGTTTGTCATAGTTTATTTGGATGACATTTTTGTTTTCAGCAAGACAAAGGAGGAGCACCTACTGCATCTAAGGGAAGTCTTGCAAAGATTAAAAGAAGAGAAGTTGCTGGTGAACATGGATAAGTGCAGTTTTATGCAGAAGGAACTAGTGTATTTAGGTTTTGTAGTGTCTAAAGAGGGGTTGAAGATGGATCCTGAGAAGGTTAGGGCAATATTGGATTGGCCTTCACCCAGAATCATGTTTGAGGCCATAAGTTTTCATGGTTTGGCGAGCTTCTATAGGAAGTTCATAAAAAAATTTAGTGGAATATGTGCACCAATCACCGAAACAATGAAGGGTGTTAGGAAAGAGTTCCAATGGACAACTACAACAGAAAAGAGTTTTTAGATGTTGAAGAAGAAGGTGACAGAATAGCCAGTGTTGGCATTGACAGACTTCAACAAAGTTTTCCAAGTGGATTGTGATGCTAGTGGTAGTGCAATTAAGGGAGTGTTAAGTCAAGAAGGTAGACCCATTGCCTACTTCAGTGAGAAACTCAACGAAGCAAAGAGGAAATACTTTGTTTATGACCAAGAATTCTATGCTATAGTGCAGGGCTTAAAGAAGTGGAGGCATCATTTGTTGTCCAATGAGTTTGTGTTGTATACTGATCATCATGCCATACAGTACATCAATAGTCAAGGTAAGTTAAACTAGAGACATATGAAATGGGTGGAGTTCTTGCAAAGTTATTCCTTTATTTTGAAACATTGAAGTGGTAAGTCAAACTGGGTAGCAGATGCACTTAGTAGAAGATACTTGTTAATGAATGAGTTAAGAGTTAATGTTGTTGGCTTTGATGCAACGAAGGATTTGTATCCTAATGATCTTGATTTTAAGGATGCATGGGCTATTAGTAAAAGTCTAGTGACTAGAGATAGGACACCATGGTTGGAATACTTTATCCAAGATGGTTTGTTGTTCAAAAGATAGAAATTATGCATACCTAGAAGCTCAATGAGAGAGAATCTCATTAGAGAAAAGAATAGTGGAGGCTTAAGTGGACATTTTGGAGTAGCTAAGATTGTGGCATAGTTGAATGAAAGTTATTTTTGGCTTGGAATGAGTGAAGATGTGAAGAAACTGGTACAAGGCTATAGAATTTGTTAATATGCTAAGGGAGCACGACAGAGTACAGGACTATATCAGCCATTGCCTATACCTGATAGACCTTGGGAGCATATAAGTATGTATTTTGTTCTAGGATTGCCTCGGACACAGAGAGGTCATGATTCCATTTTTGTTGTTGTGGATGGATTCTCGAAGATGGTTCATTTAATACCATGTCAGAAGACTAGTGATGCATCCCACATAGCTACATTATTTTTCAGAGAGGTAGTTAGGTTGCATGGATTGCCTAAGAGCATAGTTTCAGATAGGGACACGAAGTTTGTAGGCCATTTTTGGCATACCTTATGGAAGAAAATGGGCACTAAATTAGGATTCAGTTCAGCTTATCATCCACAGACTGATGGACAAACTGAGGTTGTGAATAGAAGTTTGGGAAATCTATTGAGATGTTTGGTGGGAGATAAACCACATTAATGGGATCTTATCCTGGCACAAGTAGAATTTGCTTATAATAATTCAGTGAACAGAAGTGTAGGAAGGAGTCCTTTTCAAATAGTTTATGGGTATATCCCAAGAGGTGTTGATGAACTCTGTGATAGTGCAGATTTGAATAGATAGAGTGTTGTTGTAGAAGATTTTGCAGAATATCTTCATGAGGTTCATAAGGAAGTGAAGGAATAGTTGGAGAAAAGTGCCAGCAAGTAGAAGGAGTATGCTGATGTGCATAGGAGGGAACAAGAGCTTCAGGTAGGAGACTTAGTTTTGGCACATTTGAGGAAGGAAAGGTTTCCACAAGGAACATATAATAAATTGAAATTCAAAAAGATAGGTCCGTGCAAGGTGTTGAGGAAGTTCTCATCCAATGCCTATGAAATTGAGTTGCTAGTAGGGATAGACATATCACCTATTTTCAATGTTACTGACCTGTATAAGTTCTATGAAGGCAACTCAAGTTCACAAGGAGGGATACATTCACATTCACCTAATACACAAGGGTGGATAGATTAGTTGCCTAAAAAGGTGGAGGAAGTGGATCAGGTGATTGACTCACGAGTGGATAAGAAGACTAGAGGAAAGGAGTACATGCAGTATCTGGTCAGATGGAAGAACCGAGCTGTAGATGAAGCTTCTTGGCTAATAGCTGCAGAACTTGTCAAGTTTGGGATTCAAGTTCCAAACTTGCCAAAATGTTCCTGAGTTTTCAACTCATGGAACATTTTAGTTACCCAGCATGTTTGATGCAGGAGCATCCGGGTTCACATGCAATCCTCATCAACCAAAAAGATTTTTTTTACTTTCTTGTTGTCTATTTTGTTGCAGGAGTTGCTTCAGTAGTGAATTGATCAATTTGGAGAAATTTCCTAAAGAAGTTGCTAAGTTAGGGGTTGATCTTGAAGAAGGCCCAAATGGGTACTCGTACCTCAAGTTTGGTGAAGATCTAGTAAAACATGGTGAAGTTATGCTCCAACGTGACTTTTGATGCCAACTGCACCTAGCGCTAAAATCTTGTGACACCGATATCCGTACTGGCAAACCACAGGTGATTCTGCGCTAAAATCCTAAGGTCCGGACTTGTGCTAAAAACACCTCTTACAGACTATGTTCGGTCACCTTCAAATCTTCTGCTAAACCAGTGATGTCATCATTCCCTGCTGAGCGCTTTCATACTTCTTGTGCTAAAAGTCTTCATCACTGACCTTGTGCTAGAAAACTGTTTCCACTACCTAAGTCAGTTGATGCCAAAATCCACGCAAACTGATTGGACAGAAAATCACTGCTTTGCACTAAAATGTTCACTTCCTGACTTAGCACTAGAAAGCTTGCCTACTGACTTTGCGCTAAAAAGGAGCTTCTCTGCAAAAGTAAGTAGAGGCCAAATCCCGTGCTTGGTTGGTGTTGTCACCTAGATTTGTACCCAGAGTTGAAGGCTTTTAGGGCTCCAACAATCTAGTGAAACATTGAAACGACCTCCAAATGTGGGACCTTGCAAGGAGGCCAAATCTCCAGAGAGAGGCTGGTTCCTTTGCTGGATGAGTAATCCAGTGATCCTAAGACTAAACCTAATCTATGCACCTATAAGGAAAAGGAGTAGAAGGATGAACTTGAAAATAAAAGGGGGTGATACACCAGGTTTGAATATGAGAGCTCACTAAACTGGAAGAATACATAGCATAACAAAATATAGCAGATAAACATACATAAATATAAGTGATCCTAATAGAGGTAAGATGCGAGAAATGGTTCAAAAGGAATGTAATATTCACAGACAAACCATTGGCAGATTTACATAGAGAAAGAAATCAACATAAAGAGGTAAAATAATCTACATATATTCAATCAGAAGGCATCATTACAGTAAGAAGGGCTATGTTTACATACATAGTGAATAAATATTTAGCTAGCATCCAACATTATTACATCTTTCAAGCATGCATATATAGCATTTGAGTTCATGACCTAAGTCAACACAATTAATTTGCCCCATGGGCGTTGTCAAAAAATATCATCGCCAACAAAGAGTAGCCGATCTGTAAGGAGTTATGGCATAACACATATCTAGAACAAGGCAGATGGAAGATCTTTTGAATCTTCAATGCAAGTTGTTGAATCATCCACCTACAACCATAAATGTAAAATATCTGCATTTGAAGGGCCACTGGGATGTCTTGTCAATGAGTTTGCATATTCATCTTCAGAGTCGGTGGCCATCCTGATATCTGGATGTGCATATCTAGATCCTAATTTCTGGATCATATTCTGAAAGTGGGAATATTCCCTCAAAAATATTGCCCAGTGAAAGAGGAGACGAAAAATGGGCACTTTTTTCCTTTTGAAGCATGTTGAAATTCCTTTGGATGAGGGAGATATCCGCAGTCAAAGATTTGGTCAACCGGCATCCAGATGTCCATGTGCCATCATTTTGTAGCTGCACAGAAGGAGGGTGATATGAGCTTGATCGGTCCACAGCCAAGTGATATCTAGATGCATATAATCCTTCAATATCCAGATGACCTTTTGAATATCAGGGTGAGATCACTGGCATATGCAGCTTCATTGAGGAGAGATCCGGATGACATCACAGTCACATTCGTGGAGATGAGGGATATTACCTAAGATTACTCATCTTCGTCAATATCAGGGTGATGTCAGGGTCATCTTCACAAGGAACTGGATCTTAGTTAAGATACGGATGTTAAGAAAACATCCAGATATTGACTAAGGTCCGAATATAAGGGGAAACAAGATGACATCATCAGGTTATCTGCATGAAAAATGGCTAAGTTTGGAAAATGAGAAAAACTCTATTATGGAAGACACTTGAAGGTAAAAGATTTCTGGGTTTTTCTGGGTTTTGTGCAAGGATTATCCAGACATGTTCTTGAAAAATTTTGCAAGGCAGAGCATGAAGAAATGAAGGATTTAATATTACAAGGTCATTTTCTAAAGGATATCCAAGGGATATGGAAGGTGAACTGTTTGACTCTGGACAGAGGAAAATGGGTCAACAATTTGGTGACCTCTTAGGGATGTTTGCCAAGTAAACAATTAGACCAGTTGCCTTAAGTATCCATTGGGCATGGAGTCCAAAAGAGGGGCATGAAAAAGGTCCATACAACTGAAAACTGCCTCCAAAACACAAAAAAGGGAGAGGCCTGCATTCTCCTAATGACAATGTAGTTGGTGCAAAAGCACTTAGGGAAATGGAAACCTAGAACAAAAATAAACTAAAACATTATGTACAAGATCTCATACTAGCCTTAATGGTAAGGTTTGAGATGGATCCCATTCACTGAGATCGGTAGAACTTCACCATCCAGCCTTGAGAGAATAAAGGCATTTGCTTCTTTGCTGCTGATGATGACATAAGGTCCACTACAAAGTGCATCGTACTTGGTGTGTCCTCTAGGTTTGGATCGGTTAGCATCCAATTTTAGGAGAAGATCACCTTCATTGAAGGTCTAGATTGTGGCCTTCTTATCAAAATATTTCTTGGTCTGCATCTAATGTTCTTCTAGGGTGATCATGGCTGACTGCCTTTTTTCTTCTAATTCAGTCAATTCAGCCATCCTGACAGACCTTGCATCTTCTCCTTCTAGTTCCAATTGATTAGCTAAGTCTAATGTAGGAATCTCTAGAGATATAGGTAATCTGGCTTCTCTTCCATACACTAGAACAAAAGGTGAGTTCCTAATGGCCCTCTTGTATGTGATTCTATCAGTCAAAAGGGCTAATATGATATTATTGTGCCATTGCGTCTGGTTTGTCTCCATGATCCTTTTCAGAATCCTAATCAAGTTCTTGTTAGTAGATTCAGCCAGCCCATTACCTTGAGGGTAATAATTGGATGAAGTCTTTAAGAACACATTGTATTTAAGAGCCTAATCAGCAATCTTAAAACTAGTGAATGCTTTTGCATTGTCAGAAATAACAGTATGAGAAGCTCCAAACCTTGTCATGATTTCTTCCAAGAAATCCATGATAGTTGATTCATTGGTCTCCTTGAGTGGGACTGCTTCAACCCACTTGGTGAAGTAATCTGTTGCAGTCAAAATCCACCTGTGACCAGCACTAGAAGGGGGATTTATCATGCCAATAAAATCCAATCCCCATTGTGAAAATGGTTGATTAACCTGAATGGGGTGGAGTGGGAGTGTCGCCAACCTTTTCTTTCCTACAAAGAGAGCACACTCTTTGCATCCTCTTACCCATACATGGGCATCATTGAATAATGTGGGCCAATAGTAACCTGCCCTCATTATTTTCATTGCTTTACCTCTAGCAGAGAAATGGCTACCAGTTGGGCCAGCATGGAACTCACTAAGAAGCCTATCGACTTGATCTTCTTCTACACATCTCAGCAAGACACCATCTAAGTTTCTCTTGAAGAGAACACCATCTATCAAAGCATACGGAATAGACTGCAGCCTGATATGTCTTCTTTTGGTTCTGTCCAGTCCATAGGGGTATTCACCAATGGATAGGAAACTAGCCATATCTGCTCTCCAATAATTCACACCTGATGGCTCAGATGTAGGTTCTTCCTCATTCAAGTGATAAGATGAATTCACTTCATCTACTGATGTCTAAGCTAGCTATTCACATAATCCTATGCCTCTAATCAACTTAGTGGTTTTGATGATCACATCATATTTCAGGAGCTTGGTGACCCAACTGGCTCTCTTTTCACTAATTTCAATTCCCATTATATAGTCTCTTATGCTAGGATGAGAAACTAAAACTTTAATATGGTTATTTGCCAACATATGTCTAAATTTCTTTAAGGCTCTAACAATGGAAAATACCTATTTATCCATAGGTGTATACTTGATCTCATAATCTTTCAAGGTTTGATTGAAGAAGGCCAAAGACTACTCTAGTCCATGCTCATTTTGTTGCATCAGAACAACAACAATACTGTTATTTCCTCCATGTGCATAGAGGACAAAGTCCTCATAATTGGGATTTATGAGGGTAGGTGCCCGGGCAATCTCTTCCTTGATCTTCTCAAAATCATCCTTCCCGTCTTTAGTCCATCTGAAGACTGCATCTTTCTTGAGCATAAGGGTTAGAGGCTTCACTAAGCCAACACAGTTAGGAATGAACTTCCTAATGAAGTTAATCTTCCCCAGGAAAGATTGTAAAGCTTTTTTATGAGCAGGTAGAGGAAGGGAAAGTAGATTAGATGTTCTGTCAAGGTCTATGGATATTCCATCCTTAGACACAATATGACCCAAAAGCTTACCCTAGGAAACAATAAAAATACATTTCTTGGGGTTGAGAGACACCCCAAACTCTCTACATCTCTGGAAAACTTTCTCCAGATGCTCCATGTGATTTTCTCCCTTCTTGGAGAAGATTGTGATGTCATTCAGATAAATCAAGATGAACTTGTTTATAAATCCTTTAAAGGCAATATCCATTGCCCTTTGAAATGTGGCACCAACATTAGACAAGCCAAATGGCATCTTTACATATGCCATAGTTCCCCATTTGGTTGTGAATGTTGTCTTAAATCTATCCTCCTCTCTAACAAAAATCTGATTATAGCTAGAAAAGCCATCTAACAGTGAAAACCTCTCTGCCCCTGCAATAGTTTGTAGGATTTGATCCATAGAGGGTAGAGGGTAGTGATCTTTTAGAGAAGCATGATTCAGGTCCCTAAAGTCCACACAGAGTTGGATCTCTTTGTTCTTCTTTCTCACAGGCACTAGATTAGCAACCCATGTAGAATACTTGATAGGGAAGATAATCCTTGCTTGTACAAGCTTAGCAAGCTCTTTTCTCATGAGTGGCTCAATTTTTAGGTTTATAGGCCACTGCTTTTGGTTAACTGGCTTGCAGTTAGGATCCAGATCAATGTCATGTTGTGCCACATTTGAGTTGAATCCCTTAAGATCCTCATATGTCCATGCCAGGACATCGCCATAAGTTTATGAGCAAGTCTTATGAATTCTTGTTCCTCCATATCACTGCACACCTTGCCTAGCAGCAACTCCTTGTCTGGGGTGACCGTCACCTTCTGATAATCTTCTTTCTTGATAGTCATATTTTTTTTCTCACCTTTGAACTCATCATCATGGCTGAATATAGCCTCGAGGGTAACCAAACCCTTGGGGGGTTTGTTTGAGTTGGATGATCTGATCACCATAGGACTCTTGTAATCTGGGCTACGCCATGGAGGAAAACTCTGCTTCATTTTGAATAAAGATAGCAATTTGTTCATTGCTGTCAAAAATTTGCCAATGTGTATCATTATCAGGAACAGAAGGCCTGACTACTACTTTTACATGTTGATCAAGACCTTGAAACAAGTCTATGGGTGGAGAAAACTGAGATCTCACCACTACTAGTTTATCAGCATTGACATTTAATTTCCTTGGGATTACCCATAGGTTGAGAGCATCAAAACTCTCAAACAAGTCCCAAACTCTATGTCTGTAAGCTCTTAAAAGCTTGTTCTTTGTAACACATCTCTCTCTAACCTGGTTGACCACCAATTCAGTGTCACCAAAGATCTCTAGATGCCTGATTTTATTCTTTTCTACTTTCAACAACCTATGAACCAATGCCTCATACTCTGCCACATTATTTGTGCAGGAAAAATGCAACCTATGGGCAAAATGCAACTTCTTACTAGTCAGGGAGACTAGCAAAACACCTACACTGACTCCAATTTTGCTCTTTGCTCCATCAAAGAACATCTTCCATGGACCGTTGGAGTCATCATCTGGCTTTAGTATAGAAGGGACTGAAGGGTCCCCTTCATGGATCATGTAGTTTCCCAGGTCAGTTGCCTCAATGGTGTCATAAGGGTCAAAATCTTCACGATCCCCTACCCACTCATCTATAAATAGGTCAGGGATAAGAAGAGGTGAAGGTTCTGTCTCAGTAGGTTCTAGATCATGCACTTCCTCACCCTAGATCATTACATGTGAGTTCACCATATTGTGATCGTAACTCTCCACATGATAGCCTAAAATTGGTTCAGCCTTGATGGTAAACTGTGTGCCATTTCTGGTCCTCAGCAACATATGAGACTAGTCAGAAGAAAGGTATCCACCTACCTTTGTAGTGAAATCTCTTGACAAATAGATAGCAAAGAAAGGAGGAAGATCAATGACTGAAATGTCTTGTTTAAAAGTCAAGTTAGGATAGGCATGCAAAGTCACATCCAGTCCCTTGATCACTCCTATAGTGTTTACAGAGGTGCCATCCAATTGTAATACTCCTGATGAAACAGGGGTATACCTGATGCCTAGTGCATCTGCAACTTTCTTGGGCATGACTGAAACACTAGCCCCAGAATCTATCATGTAATTGTGTACTAAAAATTTGCCAATGATCAAGGACAAGTAGAAAGGAGATGGTTTTTTGGCTATACTCACTTGTCCTTCATCTGATAGCACAAGACTGATAGGACTCCTCTCTTTCTACTTACTTGAGGTGCTTGATGTTTCTAACTTAGTTGATGGAAAGTGCCTTAAGGCCTCTTTTAATAGGTCCCTCTAAGAGGGGATGGACATCATCTCCCACATGAAAATGTTCATGTTTGTTTTCTTCATCTATTCCACAATGTTTAATGAAATAGGAGCTGCTTTGTGCATCAAGGGAATCCATGTTCCCTTCCTTGGTTTATCCACTGCCAAATTAGGCACCTTTGAGCTTGATGGGATATCGTTTGCAGGAGTAGATCTACTACCCTGATTTGGAATCATAGCATCGACCACCTTAGCCTTAGGAACATGCTCTTTTTGTAATACAACAGGCATGGGACTAGCTTTCAACTTCTCTTCTTTGACCTGATGTTGTCTACAATGGGCATAACAACACTGTCCATGGGCTGATTGATAGCACAAAAATCCTTGGCAGTCCATACCATCATACTGGCATTAGGGGTAGCCTCATTTGATGTTTAAGGATGATTACTTTCTACCTCATGTATCAACTCTTACTGAGAGTGGAAGTTCTGCACCATCAAGGCCCTTTCTTGTACACCAATATCACAAGAGGATTGATTATGGGGTCGGTTGCAAGAATAACACCAATCTACCTCCTAGGCTAGATTGTTCTGAGTAGGGACTAAGGCCCTAACTGGATTCACAGCAAGTATTTGTTGGGTAGGTCTGATGGTTTGTAGAGGTTGTGTAGGGTTATGTTTTTGATATCTATGTGGTTGATATCCCTGATTCCAGTTTTGATTCTTATTAGGATTATACCCTTAGTTCCCATTCTGGTTAGATGACTACCCTTGATTATAATTCTGATATGGTTTCGGAGTAGTTTGAATAACTATATTATTCACCTTGTTGATCAAGTTAGACATAAGGGTCTTAAGATCACTTCCTTCTTGAGAAAGAGAGGACGTTGAAGCCTTAGGTTCTAGGATAGTAGCAATGACAGGATGCTGGGAGGAGTAAGGTAGCTCTGGAAAGAATGGGGTAGGAGGTCTGGGAGCAATTTTCCCAGCCTGTATTAAGCAGTTTTCAGCCTTCAGGGTTGTCTCATATCCGTCTGGTAGGGTTTCAACACCCATTGATTGCATCATCACAGCAATATCAAAATTTAAAGCTCTTAAAAAGTACAAAAAGGCACCTTGTGGAGATGGCATGAGGGTAGTTGGAATCCTCTCCCACATCCTCTGGAATCTGAAGTTGAAGTCTACCAGTATCTCACTTGGAGCCCTCTTGATGGTTGTCAGCTGCTCAAACAATGAAACATTATCTGCCCTCTCACTAAACTGTTTGCAGAGGGCCTCTCCCAGTCCATCCCAGGTACGTATTGAAGTAGGGGTCAAGCTCTTGAACCATTGAAGAGCTCTCCCCTTAAAATATGAAACCATGAGGCAGATTGCAATATCCTCATGTTGTATATAATGGACTGAGCACATGTTAGATATGTCTTTGATGTGCTCAGCAGGAGTTATAGAACCATCACCCGTGAAAGGTGATACACTTTTCAGGGCCACAGTAGGTATATCATTATATGCAGTCAAAATTAATGGGCTTTCTCCATAGAAGGTCACAAAGGGTAGGTTGCTTGCCATCCTAAGGATGTTCATATTCAATCTGGGGATATGCAAGCTTCTTGGAATATGTTGGAACCTAACAGGAGGTGTGGATTGAGCTCTTAAAGGAGGTAGAATAGAGGAGCTACCCCTTCTCACAGGAGATCTAGATAACCTAGATCTTCTCCTTGAAGTAGTAGCAGACAATTGAATAAACTGAAAGTTACCTCTTGAAGACGCTCGAGTCTGCACAGGCATGAAGATGGCACTGATCAGAACTAGTTGCTTGTAGAGTCGTCAGGTGCTTACAAGATATGTTTTCAAATCGTCACAAGCCAAGAACCACACCAAAACCTCTTAGCTTCTTCTAATTGTCCCACCGGGCGTGCCAGAAACTGTTGTCACCTAGATTTGCACCTATAATTGAAGGCTTTTAGGGCTCCAACAATCTAGTGAAACATTGAGACGACCTCCATGTGTGGGACCCTGCAAGGAGGCTGAATCTCCAAAGAGAGGCTAGTTCCTTTGCTGGATGAGTAATCCAGCGAGCCTAAGACTAAACCTAATCTATGCACCTATGAGGAAAAGGGGTAGAAGGATGAACTTGAAAATAAAAGGGAGTGATACACCAGGTTTGAATATGAGATCTCTCACTGAACTGGAAGAATACACAGCATAACTAGATATAGCAGATAAACATACAGAGATATAAGTTATCCTAACAGAGGTAAGATGCAAGAAATGGTTGAAAGGAATGCAATATTCATAGACAAACCATTAGCAGATTTACACAGAGATAGAAATCAACATAAAGAGGTAAAATAATCTGCATATATTCAATCAAAAGGCATCATTACAGTAAGAAGGGCTCTATTTGCATACATAGTGAATAAATATTCAGCCAGTATCCAACATTATTATATCTTTCAAGGATGCATATATAACATTTGAGTTCATGACCTAAGTCAACACAATTAATTCGCCCCATGGGCATTGTCAGAAAATATCATCACCAGCAAGGAGTAGCCGACCTGCAAGGAGTTATGGCATAACACATTTGGAATAGGGCAGATGGAAGATCTTTTGAATCTTCAATGCAAGTTGTTGAATCATCCACCTGCAACCATAAATGTAAAATATCTTCATTTGAAGGGCCACTGCAACTTTCAGAATGGCCACTGGGATCTCTTGTCAATGAGTTTGCATATTCATCTTCAGAGTCGGCGACCATCCTGATATCCAGATGTGCATATCCAGATCCTGATTTCTGGATCATATTTTGAAAGTGGGAATATTCCCTCAAAAATCTCATCAAGTGAAAGAGGAGGCAAAAATAGGCACTTTTTCCTTTTGAAGTATGTTGAAATTCCTCCGGATGAGGGAGATATTCGCAGTCAAAGATTTGGTCAACTGGCATCTGGATGTCCACGTGTCATCATTTTGTAGCTGCACAGAAGGAGGGTGATATGAGCTTGATCGGTTCATAGCCAGGCGATATCTGGATCCATATAAGCCTTCAATATCTAGATGACCTTTTGAATATCATGGTGACATCATCAGCATATGCAGCTTTGTTGAGGAGAGATCTGGATGACATCACGATCACATTCACAGAGATGAGGGATATTAGCTAAGATCACTCATCTTCGTGAATATCAGGGTGACGTCAAGGTCATCTTTGCAAGGAACCAGATCTTATTTAAGATCCAGATGTTAAGAAAACATTCAGATATTGACTAAGGTCTGAATATAAGGGGAAACAAGATGATGTCATCAGGATATCTGCATGAAAAATGGCTAAGTATGGAAAATGAGAAAAACTATATGATGGAAGACACTTGAAGGTAAAAGATTTTTGGGTTTTTCTGGGTTTTGTGCAAGTATTATCCAAACATGTTTTGGGGAAATTTTGTGAGCAGAGCATGAGGAAATGAAGGATTTAAGCTTGCAGGGTCATTTTTCAAAGGATATCCAGGGGATATGCAAGGTGAACTATTTGACTCTTAACAGAGGAAAATGGGTCAACAATCAGTAAGAGCTGAAATCTATGTTTTTCTGACAAGGCCAATTTTAGCACTTTCCCCTGCTGCGCTAAAATCCAATCAGACCAACTTCTCCACCAACGATCCTAAAAACGTCAAAAGTCAATTTTGATAGCCTGTACGACTGTTCCAAGGGTAGATTGGGACATGGCACATGTCAAGATCATTAATGAAGGATGGTCACCACCAAAGAAGTCTATAAATTTTTGGGATTTGTTCTTTGTTGGGGACTTCTCCTGGGTAGTTAGTTTTTTTGGAGTCTTCCAGAAGTTTCTCCAGATAGCATGATTAGTTTGGTCTGCATCTAAATGTTGTAAGGTTGAGGCCAATATGTTTGTGATCTTCATTGTCCTCCTATTGTGTTCTTTCTCTTGCAGATTAATAAAGAGATGTTGTTTGTTGTTTTGTTGTTGTTTGGTTGTGAGTTGTTGTTTGCTGCTTGTTTTAGCTTTCTGATAAGATTCTTGAACCTTGACATGCATTAAAAGTGCCCATATTTTTCCCAATATAAACAAAAATTTAAACTTCAACAAGTAATTTGACATATGTATGCTCAAATTTGATGATGTGATACAAACAAGAATACTATTGTTCAAAATCTAGTTACTAAACTACTATTTTATTTTAAATGATGGAGATTCAGAGAGACAAATTTTGAGATCACATAAAATGGTCCTATTTTTACCCAAAAATATAAAATAGTGTCGCGTGTGCTCTCCCCATTTTTTGAGTTCTATTAATTATTTTGTAAATCCATTGGGTGGAAAGTTAGCTAAGATCATGTATTAGTAAACATATTTTTTTTCCTAATTTTGTGTGTGTGTGTGTATAAGTGGACACAGCCCCCTAAAAACAAATTTAAGCATGCCATCCCTAATTTAAAGAAAAGTAATCTAAAAAAAATCAATGTGTGTAGAATAAAACGTAGATTATGAAAATATGATTTTTTTTCAAATTTGGATGAGTAGATCAAAAATTACATAGAAAAAGACAATACATGTGTTTTTTGGTGAAATGAAGACATTATTGATCATCTTGTTTTGAACTACCCATTTAGTAACTACTATTGGAAATGGATTTGTAAGAAGCTTGATCATATGGCACATTCCCTAAATCTCTCCTTCAACATTTCTCCTACTAGCCTACTATGCACAATGAGTCCACTTTTGCTTGCATTTGGGAAATTAGGCCATCCTTGATACTTTGGGATATTTGGCTTGAACACAATCATAGGATTTTTAGAAAATATTCATCCCCTATCCATAAAGTCATTCAAAAAATGGAACATGCAATCTTAGAAATGGTCATGTCAATGATCAATAGAAAATCAAGTTCCAATACTCAATTTACAAATTTGGACAATGAACTTTTAAAGAAATGGCCTCTCCTCCACCCCCTTATGCTAAGGGATATTGTAAAACTAGATCCTCCAAAATTGACAAGTCTCCTCCCATCCCTTCCCTCATCAAACTAAACTTTTATGGAGCTTACAAGGGGAACCTAGGTCCTTTTGATTTACATTGTGTAATCAAGATAGTTTTTGTAGTCTCCTCACATCAATCTCAATGAAACTCCTCAATGGCACAAATAATGAAGAAGAATCTCTTGGCCTCCTACATGGCCTGAAGTTGGAAAAACAAAAGAACCTCAATAAACTTAGTATTGAAGGAGACTTCATGATCATAGTGAATTATCTACAAAATAGAAAAGTACAAAACTGGAAGCTCAACTATATTTTCTGACCCATACGGTGTCTCATGGATCAATTAGAGTAATTTTAATATAACCATTATTATAGAGAAGCAAATAAAGTAGAGAAACTCCTTGCTAATATGGTGATTGAACAAAAAAATCCAATTAGGTGCTTCGACTCCACTTCAATTCATCATTTCTCTCCACTATAAAATATCATCGAGGAAGAAAAAACAAGACTTCCCAACTCTTGACAAGTGTATGGCCAATGTATCCTCATGTACTCGTGAAGAGTTGGCATGGATGCTGACAAAGTTGATGACATGGTGAGGAGAATGGTATTTCCTACATCTCTCTTGACCACCTCCTATCTCTCATTTAAATGTTTCAGCACATTCACATCCTTTCATCACTTACTCTGCCTTACTAGAACCAATTCCCTATCATGCCTAGAGATTTCATTTTATTTTAACTAAATAGGAATTAGCATGGGTATGCAACTTTCACCATTACATTTCCTCACTTTAAGGTGCATGTGAATCTTAATATGTACATGCACTTCAAAGTAAATGAGAACTCACAAACATGCATGCAAAGTAAATATTCAGAAATGAAAAGTACATTGGTGCCCATCTAAATTAATGTATCCAACTAGATATCTTCACTTTTTCATCTTCCTTGGCATGTGTGCTCCATAGAAACATGTAAAATATAGAGGAAAGTATCTAATGAGTAATGTCTATCTCATAAGTAAAATAGACACAAATTACAAACTTTATTTAATTGTCTAGAGAAATGAAAAAGTGGTAATAGGGTTATGAATTCTACCTATACCAAAAGTGATGGTAATGCTCCACCCAGTGTGATGGAAGTGAGGTGGCATGGGATGCCATGTGATCAAGATCTATTTGGTCATAGTGACAAATCTGTATGTAGCACAAGTCACTACTTGTAATCTCAAGATAAGGAATGGCAATGATGATATTTCCCCCCTCCAATTGGATGCATACAATATGTACAAGGAATTGGAAGAACATGCAAATAGTACATGTATAATAAATGTAATCTAAGAGAAATGAGAATGTAAACATGGAATCTATAGACATCCAAAATTGACTCATTATCATTAATATCAAACATCGTATTACACATCATCTACATTTGTCTAACACACTTGAACAATATCCCTAACACATCTATTTCTTCTATTAATTAAATAAATTTATATTTATTTAATTAATTCATTAGCTATTTCCTCTAAGTTATAATTAAACAATCTTTAATTATTTAATTATCTTCTTTCTTCTATTTTTAATTAAATAAATTTTATTTATTTAATTAAAAATTCCTTTCATAAACCCACTTTCCAATTAATTAAATAAATTTTGTTTATTTAATTAATTTCTCTTATCATTTATCTCATGAGCCAACATATGTGCCTCTTTCATTTAAAAAAGATAAGTGGTACTACATCTTTTATTTAATATCTTTCACATGTAGTACTCTTTTTATGTATATGGTCACACATAAGCCCTATCTTCCCTCCACTTGTCATCTTCATATTCACCTATGTCTATCATTCAATCTTAGCCATTCACATAGCCAATGAATCTCCACCGTTGATTGATTTTGGTTGAGTTCTATATAAACACCCTCTCATTCCATACTACATCTATTCAGCATTCATATAGCGTCTACATTATCATACTGATCATATTGAGCACTTGAGTATTCATAGCATCCATTGAGCTTATCATCATTATCATTTATCCATCATGGCAGCTTTTATCTTCATAATTGTTCATTGTTGAAGAAGCAATCCACATCATAAACAAGCAATCACACAATCTAGGTGATATTGTGCTTGAATTGCATGCTTTTGATTTCATTTGGATTAGCTTCTTTGATGATGGTAGGGTTAGGTTTTCATGGCTATGCTTGATCTTATTAACCTAATTTTTTACCTATCACATTTTGGCATGCCTGGTGGGAATCACATCCTTGATTAACTTTGCTATTTGAAGTTGTTTTTATGAAGATCAGATTTTTCGAGCACTTACGGCAAGTCCCAATCACTTTTGAGAAAAAACCATTCGTTGTTTGAATATACGCATCACTTCTGAGCTGAAACCTACCGCCTTTAGCATTTTTTGGATCTCTTATGAGCAAACAGTAGTTGCTTTCTATCTATTTTGCATCACTTATACACTAATAGTGGTCACTTATGCCTTTATTTGAATTGCTTTAATCTGACAGTGATTGCCTTTAGCCAATTGAATCGCTTATTGCAAAACTAGGGTTTTTGTTGCATTTTTTCTTGCAGATCTGAGTAGCTTATGATTCGTAACTAGTCACTTCTAGCTTTTATGCATCACTTGTGAGCTTTATCAATCCGCATCCAGTGCTCTCGGCATCGCTTATGATCTGTAACATTTTGCCTGTGCAAGAATACAGTTCGCTTTTGATCAACAGTTGATCGCCTCTAGTAAACTGTGTCATTTTCAATCTTTATCAATTTGCAGTTTGGTTTTCTTGGCTAATAATTGGGTATTTATGCAGCATCTCATCGATTGTCCAAGAAAAGGAGGTTATCAAACTACTAACATATCTGTTGTAGCTTCGATCGGTCCAAGACTTGTGGTTTTTCACTAAATTAGGAACATTTGGGCTTGGTGCTTAAAATGAATCATTGCCTACTCCGTGCTTGATTTATATTTTTTTGATTTCTTGCATGTGATTGATTGTAACCCAAATTTAATAACAAAAGTATGCTCTCCCCTTGCCTATCAAATGGATCTTGGGTGTATAAGAACTTGTTATTATCTTTAGAGGGGCCTGTCTTCCCAGTGTGAGAAGGGAAATGACTCAAGTGGTAATGGGCTAAAGCCAAGTCCTTCCGAACCGCTATATAAGAAAAGTGTTTGTGTCGAAAGACACAAACAACGGGTGTTGTTGTGTTATACTGACAGCCAACCTCCCCCAAAACCCTCCAAGACGTAACCCTTGAAGGCTGGGAGACTCCATAATGGAGAGTAGCGATGCCACATGTATAGCCACTTGCATGGATGCCCTTATTAGCAACTTTGTGTAGTAGCCAAAAACCTTCTATTTTTTGATGGAAAAGGTGGGACCTTTGAAGTCGCCCTGATTCATGTGGTTCTTAGAAGAGATAGCAGGGACAATCCTAAGGTTTGGTGAGAGACAGGCCTTTTGGGAAACCTGGATCTTAGTATGCATGAGAAGTGTGTACCGTGGAGAGGAGATGGTGCTACCAAGATCCTGAAGCTATCCGCTTTGAATAAGCACAGCCAAGGGATTCAACAAATATAGTCCTTTCCTAGCCTAGGTTGTACAAGTTTGTGATTGTTGTGAGTGTGAGTGACTGTAATTACTATTTTCTTGTCAAAAAAACACAAATCAGACATATTTTCTGATAGACACAGTCGCTTTTGACCTAAAACTGCCTGCACACAGACAAATGAGTCGCTTTTAAACAATAGTCAGCCACTTTTTGCCTAAATCAGATCACTTTTAAGCAACAGTCTATTGCCTCTGGTCTAAACTGCATCACTTCTGTTCGGTAGTAAATCACTTTTGAGTCAATATTAATCACCTGTGGAAAATTGGCTCGCCTTTGGTTAATACTGTAACATGCTATCAGAACCAAAACAAGCTCGCATTTAAGCTATTACCAGTTGCCTTTAGCCTTCTCTGCATCGCATTTGTACTATTACTTGTTGCCTGTGGTTTAATACCAGCAAATCTTAGTGACTCAGTCAAATTAGCCACAAATCTAGCTTGCTCAGTCCCAGCATTAGCTTTCAGACCTGTCTCTGATCATTAGCAGATACCTAGACTTTATCTCCTTCTTTGAGCTTACCAACCAATCAAATTTAATGAGCTTTTCATCTTCTTGAGATCCCAAACCAACAAAATGAACATCAAATCAATCAACAAAACATCATCTCCTGACTTTAGCTTCAGCAACATAGCAACCTTTAGCAAACAACTTTTCCCTTAAGTGTGTGAACTATTCTCTAGGGAAGTCCAACCAACAACAAAGCAACCAAGCAACCCAACAACAAAGCAAACAACAAACCAAACAAATCAGCGACCAAGCAACCCAACAACAAAGCAACCAGCAACCAACCAACTAGCAAACTATCATCTTTTTGGGTCTCAAAACCTTGACAAGCTAAAGTTCAATTTTCAACATCATTCATCATGCCTCAAACTAGGAGTCAATATAGAGCTGAAATGGAAGCCAAACTACGAGCTGAAATGGAAGCCAAATTGTAAGCTAAGATGGAAGGTAAGATGCAACAATCTAGATCAACACCTCTTAGAGACGCGATTCAATTCATGACTGGCATGCCTCCTCATATGTTTATGCCTCATGGGTATACCATCGGAGAGTCATCTTCACAACAAGTGCAACCTCAAACATTTTTGGAGACTTATGAGGAACAATCCCAAGAAGACTTATTGGAATTTCAGGATACACATGTGTGGGATAAAGTTGAGAGACTTGTCTTATCTGAGCCTAATCGCTACTTCTTGCAACTTGCTCGTATGGGCGTTAAATTACCAAGAGATTTTGACATATCCACTATTAGAGAGCACTATCCAAACACTCCCGTTGTTGTTGCAAAGGGACCATCCACTTTAGTCACACCATCTCCTATCATGTCACAAACTCCATCTTCCAACACATCTCTTTCACTGCCTATTGTTACTTCATTTGATCCACCACGCTCGGAGTACACTCTAGAACCTTTGATAACCCCAACTAATGTGCTCCCTTTCATTTCACAAATTTGAACATTCCACCTTTCCATGTTCCTCAACATACTCCTTCTCCTACCATGGCTGTTTCCATGCCTCAAGTAACACAAGCTGTCCATGTGACTCAAGCACAAATGCCCGAAGCATCACAAGCTATCCCCATATCCCATAGTGTGCAAGCTTCCCAAACTATCCCAACAACACCAATGGTCCAAGCTTCACAACCATCGCAATCCACTATATCCCATGTGGATACCACATCTCATATACCTATTTCTAATATGCTTTCTGCTATCTCCACTAATCCGTCCAATACATCATATAATCCCAATGTTAGTCTTATTGACATGAGTGACCCTCCTATTGTTTCTCAAGCCACTCCTAGCACTACGGTCACTTATGTTGAGCAACTTACATCCATTCCATCATCTTCTTACAATCCTTCACAAACCATCAATCCATCTTATGCTACCCAAGGCTTGCCTATTATTACCCAACACATGACATATATCAATCCTCATGTTGTCCAAAATACAAACCCAAGTGTCTATCCTTCTTATGCATCCACTAATCCTTCCATCACTTACCATTTCACCAACCCAACTCCAAATTCACAACCATTAACTAGCATCAATCCATCTTCCACTTCTCATGTGATGCAAAATCTTGGTGCCAATTCATCATAATATACCCAACCACCGCTTGTGGCTCAAGGACAACACTCCTCAACCACATATGTGTCACATACCAATCCTTTGACATACATTGTGACTACACAACCTCAACAAATAGTCATGACTTCATATATCCCACAACAACAACCTCAATATACATCATACCATGTTTCAACCCCTTTGCAACAACAGCAATTATCTCCAACGGATGTTCAACAAATGATCAACCAAGCGGTAGGACAAGGCAAGAAGACATTTTCCTTAGAAAACATATGCACTTACCCATTTGACAAGTCACTTCATATGACACCTTTTCCGCCACACTTTGATATTCCACAATTTGACAAGCACAAAGGAAAAGGAAATCTGGAAGACCATCTTAGAGCATTCTTTGTGGCATGTCTCGATGTTGCTCATGACGATACATATCTTTTGAGACTATTTCCTTGAAGCTTAGCAGGACAAGCTCTTGAATGGTTCTCTCATTTACCTCTAGGAATTAAGTCTTTTTCGAAGTTAGCAAATAAGTTTCGATCACACTTTATTTTTAACATTGAACATGAAGTAAATATGAATGACCTTGTCAACAATAAACAACACAATGGTGAAGCCTTTTCTTCATTCACTCAACGATGGCGCAATATGGCTAGCAAACTATCATGGGAAATACCTGAGAAACAACAACTCAATATCTTTGTTCAAAACCTTCATCTCGAGCTGTCATTCCAACTACAATTGCAAAGTGCTAGCACCTTTGATGAACTTGTTTCCAAAGGAACCATCATTGAATGAGATTTAATTGCTAAAGGAACTATTAAGATCTTTCGCAATAACAAAGACTATCCTCAAAACTCCAATGATAAATCTTACTTTTGGAACAAAAATAAGAATGTTGTCAACGATGGTGTTGTGGATGCAAAGAACATACAAACCATGAAAGCTCCCATCAATATTCAAGTTGCTTCTACAACAACACAACCTTTTCAACGAATGCGACAACGACAAACTTCAAATCCGCGCCGACAATTTACACCATTAGCGAAACCTATGGAAGTTGTCTTTCGAAAGCTTCTCCAAGCAGGCGATATTATGTTACTGGATGCATCTCCCAATGGTGAACCACTCTTTAAAGCTCCTTGGTACAAAGAAAATGAGTATTGCAATTACCAGAGAGTTAAAGGACACAAAACAAATGGTTGTATGCACTTAAAATATGTTATCCAAGATTGCATCGATCAAGGTTTAATCAAAATTACACCTTCAACATCTCAACCTGCACAACAATCAAAATCAAACTATGATCTAGATGCTTTCAAGAATCCACTTCCATCTCATGACAAATCAAGTAACCCTCATGCCGGGAATGCCATTCAGTACAACTACAAATCATCTACTATTGGCCGCATTGACCATGCTCGCATTTCTACCATTACTATCCAAGGCAAAGCACCTGACTATTCTGTAACCACTCGAAGAGGTCGAGTCACCATTCAAGGAGCACCTATCCATCCTCCTCGACCATTCTCTAACTATAATATCCTAGATCACCTTGGAGAAACACTTGCGCACATATCCATTCTTGAGTTGCTTCGCATATCCCCTACTCACAAAGCTATCCTTGACAAAGCTATCACACAATTCCAATCTATGGTCACTAGCATTGCAACCCCTTGTCATTTAACCTTTTCTGACAAAGATATTCAACCCTCCATTCTGTTGATAACTGAGAGGGGGGTGAATCAATTATCTTAATTATTTGACTTTCTTTTCTTCTTTAACGATTAGTGCAGTATTAAAACATATAATCATACATGAACATGAGAGTAGAAATAAACTCAACACACATAAAACAATGATTTTGATGTGGAAAACCCTATTAAGGGAAAAACCATGGGGTGACTAACCCAAGATTGTATTCTCTGTTAAAAGAATAGAAGTACAAAATGACACTTGCCAATTAGGGCTCACTGCCCGAGCACGTTGCTCACAAGAGGCTCACTACCTACAATAGTTTATAGAAAGAAACCAGGTACTTGAACTGATTGAGAAGCATCCACATATGCTAAGGTTCAGTTTCGGTTAGGCTCAATACATTGATCTGTTGCACTTCATTCTTCCTCTGTTCTAGTGTTGTTGTTCTATCACATTCCAGACCTGTATAGCTGCTTCCACACTACTCTCTACTTTTCTTCACACTTTGCAACACACCACACACACCTTCACATCGAAACCCATCTGGTATATATATCCGCACCAAGGATTTCAACATCTTTCTAGTCGGCATCTGGAATACTCAATATTTTCCCAAACTCTGGTCTATCGGCTGAATCCTTGCTTACTAAGTGATGCGTATCAAAGAGATGCTTATAGAAGTCATCAATCATGTCAACCAACCATGAATGATCCCTCAAGAAACTTGATCACCATCAATATCTCATCTAGATTAAGGTCTGATGCTCTGCGTGTCAATTCTTCCTTAGTCTACTCTGCCAAATAGGAACCCAACACTTAGGTGCTCATATCTTTTCACTCTTTCATCACCGGAGGCTCAATCTCTGGAATGTATCAGTCATGATACTCCTCTTGATTTCCTCAAGTCTGCACTTTGCTGAGATACTTCCTCTGAGAGATCTGGACCTGATTGTCAGACCTTGCTGCATGCTTTGTTCTTGCTCACCGGAACAAAATATTCTTCAAGCTGACTTTCGGTATAGACATACCATGTCATGCGAATGTGTGGGATGGACTTTGTTACCATCAATGACAACACCAATGAAGCCACATAGTGTCTCTTGCCAACAATCTCCCTCTTTGGCATTGATGGCAACACTTAGTGAAAAATGACTAAGTGTCACACTACACTCCCCCTTGGCTGATGCTCTGTTCTAATGTACACTTTTCCAGAGCTCCCCCTTAGCTAGATTTCACATTTTTCACTGCTCCTCACTTCTCCTTTGACATCAATGGCAAAGGGTAGAATCCACACACCAAAATTTCCAAAAATCAACCTATACTTAGCCGCATAAGTATATATACATGTGATACATATACTGAAGTATATTTGCAAAGGTGGTCTTCAATTGTACCACTTATGTTGCCCAACTCTTCTTCATCCTGTCCAAAATTGAAATGTGACCACTTAGCAAAAATACAAAAGCTCCTGCCCTGTTTAGGTCTGCCGGATCATTGGTCTGGGCTGAGGTCTTTGCATTAGTTAGGGCCTCATGCATTGCCTCTAACTTGGGGATAATTATCCCTCTTAGTTCACCTAGCCTGCTTATTCTATTTTTCTTCTCCTTCTATTCCGGAGTCAACAGGGGGATCTGGAAGAGAGATGTTTACTTCTTCCGGGACTTCCTCTTCTGGTATAGAGGAATAGAGGTCCTTAGTATTTTCCTCACCTATCTCCTTTGACTCTTCTGCAATTTTCTCAGTAGAGTCTTCCTTTGATACACTTAATCCTAGTTCATCACTTATGTCCTCTATAATAGGAATATTGAATCTTTTGTATGCATTTCAGAGAATATCTTCAGTCTCTTTTTCCACCTGATCAGTCTCTCCGAGCATAAGCTTGTTCATTCTGGCTTTGCTCTGGAACTCATCCTTGCAATCCTTGAAGATCATGTTCATTTGTTTAGGAGTGATGGAAGGATAAAGCTGAATAGCTATCTATTCCCGAATCTCCATATCCTTTTCCTTAGCATTGTTCTTTCTCATTTCAAGTTCCTTCTTTAGGATTTTAGGAATTAGAGATATGATTTCAATTAATGCTTTATTATAGATGTTTAGATACCTGACTGTAGCATCTTGCAAGATTTTCTAGTTAGCTTCATTACATTCATCATAGAGTTTTGTCATAGGTTGCAGATTTCCATCCACAATGACTGCCTTGATGACATCATCAATGGAGAGAGTAGGCCTTTCAACAAATTCTTCTACTTTTTCTTCTTTGTTCTTGTCGGCAGATAAATCCATAGATGTTTTCTTTTTCTTCTTCATTTTCTTAACCTCTTCATCTGTCTCTATTTCTTCATCATCCTTGTGGCTTGTGTATAACCTTGTCGCCTTAGTCTTTGTTCTCTTCTCTCCTTTTCCGGAGGACTTTGCTTCCATTTTTGAGGCTTTTGAGCTCTCAGAAGCCGCTGGTGCAGAGCTTTTGGAGGATCTGGTCTGGGAGGGGGCTTACACTAGAGCACTTTCTTTTTTTGTTTCTTGCCTTTCTTTCTCTGCCCTTTCCACCTTCTCTCTGTTGGCATCAACTACCTCCTTTGATATTCCATATCTCTTGGCGAATTCTTCTACTTCTCTTCTCACTTTTCTCTTGATCTCAAGTTGTCTCAATTCAACATGAACTTTTACACTCAACTCTTGGAAGGTTCCAAACCTTTCTGCCTTAGGGTCCTTATGCTGACTTAGAAGGTGTTGGACATGTAGTTCCAAAATTTTCTCATCCACCTCATACCCCATTGGCATAATCCAGACTATCCTTGGCTCGACTACCTCCATTATGCATTGATCAGTGTCTACCATAAAGCACATTGTATCCTTGTACTTCTCAACCAAAGATTAGGGGTTCTTTCTCTAGCTTGCATCATACTTTGAAAGTTCTTAAAGTATCCCCAGAGTGTTGTACTTTGATCCTTGGCATCACCAAGCCCATACATGTAGTCTCTAATTTGTATGGCCACAGGTCTATCATTTTGCCATACCCAACCACTAGATCCAAGTAGCTCATTCATAAAGTAAAAGAATAAACACAATATTAGCCCACCATACTTGAATGAGTTCTTCTTGTCCTTCTTAATCTTTTGTAGGTTTTCCAACAGTTGGCTCAGAAGAAGCTCGCAAAGATCATAATCTGCATTCTCCCTTAATATCTAATAAGTGATATAAATTGCAGTTCTAGATACAGAATTCTCCCTGCTGGAGTGATATATCTTATAGCCAATTATCATAGATGCAAACTTGATATCCAGATCAATGATATCTTCTATAGTCATTGCTCTCTTGTCAAATTTTGATCTGGTAGCCTCACTTACAGTTTGGTTTTTGACTGATTTGAGAGCAGGCAACCCACCGGATGAGTGCAATCCGGTTACCGCCCTAATTGCATCCTTGGTTATCTTGAATGGCCTCAACAACCACATAAAGTTGTCATGCATTCTGCTCAGAACATACTAGACCCAATCATCTTCAGCAAAACAGGGGAAATGAATGCAATGTCTAAAATGCTTATCCTGGATGGCCTTGTATTGGGGTTTAAGTTCAGATGATTCATCTGTCAATTCCTTGTGATAGATATCCATCAGCTTGGATTCCCCAAATTTTTCAATGTTTGCTTGTATGTAAACCCTAACATCTTCTACATGCTGAACCCTATGCTGAATGCTAGAAAATGTGCCTAGGGGATCAACTTCTAGGGATTTGTAGGGATGTTTCTTGAATTTAGGGTGTGGCCTATCAGTGATCTTGACAACATTCAGAGTAGCCATCTTTCAAAAGATTCAGAGAGAGATATTCAAGAGTGGAAAATACCTTTTACGCTTCTAGGGTTCACGATATGAGCCGGATCAGATTGCTGGATGAATCGACTTCTACGGTTGATCTTCAAGAGGTTTGAGACAATTTTGTTGCAGAGCTCCTTCTCTCTTCTTCTCGAATGCAAATATGCAAATGATGAACAAAAGAACCCTTTTATTTCTGGCCAAACCCTAATTTTATTTTGTAATAAATGCACAACTTAAGTTATTCTGGTTGCCTTGTTTTCCTTGTTTTGAGAGAGATCTTTTTGGATCACTGAGATACACCTAAAATGATAACTTACAATGTATCTCCCTTTCTCCAATCATTCCATCTAAACACAAATCCAAATATTTCAATTTTGAATTATACTGGATCTAACTGTGAAATACCTGCTTTTGTCAGATGACTATCAAACTGGATTAATCTTGGATGATTAACATTTTCAAACTCCTTGCGGATCTTTCATATCTTTCCCAAGGGTTATTTAGATGTTTCTCTGAGAGCCCTTTTAATCTGCAACTTTCCATGTGCCAATTTTAGGCACCAATTGACTGGCTGGGGGAAATTGTTTTCTTTTGAGACTCCCCCTAAGCCAGAGCTCATCTATTTAGTTTTTGGAAGGAATATTAGCACTAGATTCTAGTGCGGATCCATCCCCAACATTTTCTGCACTTCTCTTCACCCAAATCTTGTTCATCTCCCTTTGAATTTCATCCGCATTCACTTTTCCTTTTCCTTTGTCTTGGTTTTGATTATGATACACCAGACCCTTTTTATCCTGATTCTTACTTCTACAGAATTTGCCAATATGACCGGATCTATTGCAATTGTAGCAAACAACATTTCTTTGCATATTTGACTGGTATCTACTTGATCTACATTGATTAGCCATATGTCCCATTCTATTGCATGCAAAGCATCTACCATTGAATGAATTGTTTATTTGCAAATTTCTACATTCATGAGATTTGTGACCATACCTTTTGCAGTTAAAACATTGTCCAGAGAAGGATGAATTAGCTTGATTCATTCTTCTTCTTCACTGATTTGCTTTATGACTGAAGTTGTTGCAGTTGTGGTAGTAACCATTGAAGGATGGATATCTTTGAGCATTTGGTTGCCTTACCAGAGGTCTTCTAGGCCTGTTCCTTAGATTTCCTAATCCAGAGTTCTTCTAACCGGATCCGAAGCTTTCACCTTTCTCATACCCCAAGCCTTGCTTGTCATCTACCCTCTTTTGGCTTTCAAGAAGAACTTCAAGTTGAGCAGAACTTATCTTGAATTTCTCTTTGTATTCATTTGTTATTTGAAGATCCCTTTTAAGAGTGACAATTTGATTCTCAAGTTATTCTTCATTATCTCTAGCTTCTTCAAGATCAGATTCCAGATGCCTGATTATTCTATCCATTTTGTGGCAGTCTTCTGACTTCTCCTTGAGAGATTGTTTTAGATTATCTTCAACTTCTCTTCTCTTCAATTTCTTGGGTGAACCTCATAACCCCTGATTCCATTTCATGTCTTATCATAATGACCTCTTTTGATAGCTTCTCACATAACTTATTCTTCTCATTTAGATCTTCATCAGTATTATTGGCTTCACTTTGACTTGCTAATTGTTGAAGTAGTTCCTTTCTCTTTTTCATAGAGATACTTAGTTTCTCTTTTAGTTCATTTATGAAATCATCAGCTTGTTTGAGTCTTTCCTTCAAGTTATTGACTTTAGAGTGAGACTGTTCAAGATCATCTAGGGCAGACTGAAGTTGTTCCCTCATACCATACATATCCATTGAGATTCCCAGATCTTCCTCAAGCTGTTAGGCTCTATTTGGAGGAACTTAGCTCTGATACCAATTGTTGATAACTGAGGGGGGGTGAATCAGTTATCTTAATTATTTGACTTTCTTTTCTTCTTTAATGATTAGTGTAGTATCAAAACATACAATCATACATGAACATGAGAGCAAAAATAAACTCAACACACATAACACAATGATTTTGATGTGGAAAACCCTGTTAAGGGAAAAACCACGGGGTGACTAACCCAAGATTGTATTCTCTGTTAAAAGAATAGAAGTACAAAATGGCACTTGCCAATTAGGGCTCACTGCCTAAGCACACTGCTCACAAGAGGCTCACTGCCTACAATAGTTTATAGAAAGAAACCAGGTACTTGAACTGATTGAGAAGCATCCACATATGCTGAGGTTTAGTTCCGGTTAGGCTTAATATACTGATCTGCTGCACTTCATTCTTCCTCTGTTCTAGTGTTGTTGTCCTGTCACATTCCAGACCTGTATAGCTGCTTCCACACTACTCTCTACTTTTCTTCACACTTCGCAACACACCACACACACCTTCACATCGAAATCCATCTGGTATATATATCCGCACCAAGGATTTCAACATCTTTCTAGTCGGCATCCGGAATACTCAATATTTTCCCAAACTCTGGTCTATTGGCTGAATCCTTGCTTACTAAGTGATGCGTATCAAAGAGATGCTTATAGAAGTCATCAATCATGTCGGCCAACCATGAATGATCCCTCAAAAAATTGATCACCATCAATATCTCATCCATATTAAGGTGTGATGCTCTGCCTGTCAGTTCTTCCTTAGTCTACTCTACCAAACAGGAACCCAACACTTAGGTACACATATCTTTTCACTCTTTCATCACCGGAGGCTCAATCTCTAGAATGTATCAGTCATGACACTCCTCTTGACTTCCCCAAGTCCACACTTTGTTGAGATACTTCCTTTGAGAGATCTAGACCCGATTGTCAGACCTTGCTGTATGCTCTATTCTTGCTCACCGGACCAAAATACTCGTCAATCTGACTTCTGGTATAGACATACCATGTCCTGCAGATGTGTGGGATGGACTTTGTTACCATCAATGACAACACTAATGAAGCCACACAGTATCTCTTGCCAACACATTCACCCTTCACACAACGAAGCCCTCCACATTGAAGTGTTTGTTAAACAATGCCGTATCAAATGAATCTTGGTAGATGGTGGAGTTGGTCTTAATATATGTTCTTTGAAATTAATAAAACAATTGGGATATTCTAAGAAAGATGTTGACACCTCCAAGTTTATTACTATCAGAGCATATGATGATGTCGAGTGAGATACTAAAGGGATTATTTTCTTGCCTATCCAAGTTGGGCCGGTCACTACTAGAACCCGCTGTCAGGTTCTTGATATTGACCTTCCTTATAACATCATCCTTGGTCATCCATGGATACATGCCCTCAAAGTAGTTCCTTCCACATACCATCAATATCTTAAATTTCCACACAATAGTGTTGAGATTACTATCCATGTTGGTCCCAATCCATTTGAATTTTATCATGCCTTTCAAGCTAAATATCAGAGTCTGAACTGTATTCCTATCAACACCGAGGAATATCCATCTTCATCCTATATAGACCCATCCGACCTACTCAAACCATCATCTAGCAAAGTCGCTTCCAACCTCTGTATCAAGTACACTAAACATGGCCCTGGTGAATACACACTGCAAGAATCTTGTTGTGTTGGCACCCTTCCCTTATCTCCCAAATCTTATGGTAGGCCTTCTACATCTAAGCCAACTTCATCCCCAACAGTCATCAAAGCCCCACCTATAGTATTCATAAAGGCGGATTCCTGGATGATGAAGACATTGATGATATTGACTCTTGGATATTCTTTGATGAAAATGACCAAGTACAACTGGAAGTGGAGAGATATAACAATGGGTTCCGCATCATAAAGAACATGGGCTACAAAGGACATGGTGGATTGGGATCACAAGAACAAGGACCTATCGAACCCATTATTGTGTCTAAGAAGTTTAATAAGCAAGGCCTTGGTTATCAGCTGGAGGTATCGTGACCCAAAGACATTAAGTGTTTTTCCAATATTAATGTTGGACCCTCCTCAGCAGGAGAGACTTCTAGTTTGGATACTATCGATGACTCCTCCCTTCATATTATTGACATTTTCCAAGAAAACTCCAACTTCATGATTTCCACAACTTCCTCTAGCCACAACCATTCCTTTGTTACCCTTTCACTCGTATATCCTAACCTCGTCAATTGGGACCAACAGGGGGCACTGATATTAGATACATTTGAAAATGATGAAGCTATTGCAGAATTCATGGGCTTACGACGAGGAATTCCATTGGGTGATCACAAAGCAGGTTTCATGATGGATCTACCTAAACTAGCATATTTTGGTAGAAGTATCAAATCCTTTAGTTGCAAAAGTGAAATAAACAAAATCAAACAAGATAATTCACTAGGTGAAAACTGAAAGGTGCCTCTTGACCGTGAAAAAGTAAAAATAAAGGACATATCCGAAGGTGAAAACCTCTCTAAGGCACCTGAGGATGGGGGATTTGATCTTCCTGTTGCCACTTATTATCATGAGAAATCAACTGTGCTAGTTGAACAATCACAAGACATGAACTTGGGTACAGAGCAGAATCCAAAGATCACTTTTTTGGCAGCATCACTATTAGAGCGAGAAAGAAGAGACTTCACAACATTTTTTATGAAAAGAGCTATAAATTTTGCATGGACTTATGCTAACATGCCGAGTCTAGACCCATCACTCGTGGTACATCATCTAGTAGTATCTCCTAATGCAAAACCTGTTAAACAAAAATTGTGCAAAATACATCCGCAGGTAGCCTTATTGTTCAAGGCAGAGATTTAGAAATTATTAGAAGCAAAGTTCACAAAGCCTATTGATTATCCATAATGGGTTTCAAACTTGGTACCTATAGCAAAACCTGGTGGACGAGTTCGCTGTTGCATAGACTTTAGAGATCTTAATAAAGCATGTCCTAAGGATGACTTTCCATTACCAAGCATAGACAACATTGTAGATCTTACAGCTAGACATGAAATGCTATCTTTGATGGATGGATTTTCAAGGTATAACCAAATCATAATAGCAGAGGAAGATCAAGATAAAACATCTTTTATTTGTCCATGGGGCACATACTGTTGGGTTGTAATGCCTTTTGGTCTCAAGAATGCTGGAGCTACTTATCAACGAGCCATGATAGTTATTTTTCATGACCTTTTTCACACTATCATGGAAGACTATGTTGATGATATCCTAGGAAAATCTAAGACAAGAGAAGGACATCTACAGGCATTAGCATAAATCTTTGATCGATTAGAAAAGTATCAAGTCAGACTGAACCCAAAGAAATGTGTATTTGGTGTAACATCTAGAAAACTGTTGGGATACATTGTGTCTCGACGAGGGATAGAAGTGGACCCAGCTAAAGTAAAAGCTATCATGGAAATGCCTCTGCCAGCAAATCTCAACCAGCTCCAAAGTCTACAAGGAAGGTTACAGTCCATCCACAGATTTATCTCACAACTAGTAGATAAATGTCATCCTTTTCAACATCTTCTTCGTAAGGGTGAACCTTTTAAGTGGGATGAAAAGTGTCAACAGACCTTTGATAAAATAAAGGAATATCTGGCAACACCCCCTGTGTTAATACCTCATGTACTTGACCACCCATTATTGCTCTACATATCATCAACAACAGCAGCATTGGGTGCCCTTCTAGCTCAACATGATGATTCAGGAAAAGAACAAGCTATCTACTACATCAGCAGAACTCTTGTGGGATATGAACTTAATTATTCATCTATGGAAAAAGCATGTTTAGAATTAGTGTTTGCTTCCCAAAATTTGTGACACTATATGTTGAACCAAATGACAAAGCTCATATCTAATGTGGATCCACTCAAATATCTTCTTTCTAAAGCAATCCTCATGGGAAGATTAGAAAAATGGGTCATGATCTTAAGTGAATTTGACATACAATATGTGGATCGAAAAGCCATCAAAGGACAAGTCATTGCTTATCTATTAGTTGCATTACCCATCACAAATATTCACCCAATGTATCCAGAATTCCCTGATGAAGAGTTGTTCAATTTAACTTCCCCAGTATGGTGGCAGCTATATTTTGATGGATCCTATACACAACATGGATCAGGAGCACGAATATTGTTTGTTACCCATCAAGGAGATTGTATACCCAAATCATACAAAATTGCATTTTTGTGTACCAATAATATAGCAAAGTATGAAGATTTAATCACAGGATTACGCATGGTAGTACAATGGGCTATAAAATAGTTACAAGTCTTTGGTGATTCTCAACTCATTATCAAACAAGTCTTAGATGAATATCAAACAAAAGATGAGAAGCTTCTTCCATACAAGCTAATGGTTGATGATTTTAAAAATTATTTTGACAATATCACCTTTGAAAAAATTCCAAGACTACAGAACAAAGTAGTAGATGCCATGGCTATGATTGGGTCTCTTCTGGACATGCCATCTAATACACATAAATGTGAGTTTTTTATCGAACAGCTTTTGATTCCAGCATTTGAAGTACCACAATCTGAGCTTATATGTGAAATTATTGGTCCCAATTCACCGTGCTACGAGGGTTTATACGAGTATCTCCATAATCAAACCTTTCCACTTCAATTATCAAACACCCAATGCAAAACCTTTATTCGTCGAGCCTCTCATTACACTATTTTGGGAGACACCCTTTATCGTCGGAGTCTTGATGGTATCCTTCTTAGGTGTCTTGATTATGAGGAAGCAAAAGTGGCCTTACGTGATGTACATTAAGGTGTCTGTGGCTCGCATTCTGCTAGCCCCGGCCTTGTTAAGAAACTTCTATGAGCAGGATACTATTGGCCAACCATGGAAAAAGATGCACATCAATTTGAAAAAAGATGTCTACAATGTTAGAAACATGGAATTTAATACATGCACCAGCAGATGAGCTTCATCCTATCATTACTCCATGGCCTTTTTCACAGTGGGGACTTGATCTCATAGGTAAAATCCATCCTACTTCATCAAATGGTCATAAGTTCATTATCACCACCACTGAATATTTCACAAAGTGGGTGGAAGCCATACCAATGACTTATATCACTGGCAAGCAAATATCTAAGTTCATTCTACACTATATCATTTGCCGCTATGGAGTTCCTCAGGTTATTGTCATAGATAATGGTCATCCCTTTAAATTAAAGAGGTTAGAGATCTTTGCAAAAAGTTCCATATCCAACATCGATTCTCTACCCCTTACTATCCTTAGAACAATGGCCAAGCTGAGGCTTCTAACAAAACAATCATTAAAATTCTCAAAAGACAGTCAATGAAGCTGGTTGAGATTGGCATTTACAACTCCATCCTGCATTATGGGCATATAGAAAAAGTATCAAAACTCCCACTGGAGCTACACTTTATGCTCTTGTGTACGGCACTGAAGCTATTTTACCTATTGAGGTTGAGATCCCCTCATTGTGAATATCCTTACAACATACCATCTAAGAGGAAGAATATCAAGTATCTAGACTCCATGATCTTGAGCTTCTAGATGAACGACATCTTACAGCACTCAACCATCTCCAAGTCTATCAAAACCGTCTACGCCACAGCTACAACAAAAAAATCAGAGAACGTAGATTTCAAGTTGGAGATCTTGTCCTTCAAGAGAATCAAAGGAATCAGCAACATCGTGAGAAATAGGGCAAGTTTGAACCAAATTGGCTTGGTCCTTTCATCATCACAGCAGTTTATGGATCAGGTGCATATACTCTTTCAACACCTAAAGGTATTCCATGGGATGACCCACTCAACAGCATTCATCTCAAGACATTTTATCCTTGAATCTCAGCTATCCTAAAATAAATAAATAAATTAAAAAAAAATCAAATCAAAAATCCATCCAATAGTGAAAACCACTTTGTGGTGCATTGGCTAACAAAAAATAATATAAGATAAATAATCTATCCTCTAGTGAAAACCTGGTAAACAGGCGCCTTGGATAAGTACCATAGTGAAAACCTAGCAAACAGGTGCGCTGTGTGTAGTGACTAGCCTCCATTATCTACTTGGTTTGTTTGATCACCAATCTTCCTAGCATATTTCACCATCCTATCCCACATAATCCATATCATAATCCACATGTCATCGCAATTAACAGCTTTTCCATCTTTGCCTCTGTCAATGCTAGCTATCATACTTGAGACATTGTTGCGATAACTATCTCTTTTGGCACCTTGGCATCTTGACTGCACGCATTCTCCATCGTCACTCCTTCATAATAAACCTCATCCCACACTGGGGGCATTTGTTGAGTCTTATTTGGAAGTGGATACCGCCAGCTCTAGCACATAACACATAAAACACTTTAGCTCACAACATAGCAAACTTTTAACTTCAACAATAGCATTCATCCAACGACAAACATGGCAAACAACTTGCAACTAGGATTCATATCTTTGCAATCAGTTCATGCTCATCTGACATCCAAAAATAGCAAAATATCGCCAATGCAAACATTCAAGAAATCAGTTGATTCTTTCAAAATCACTCACCCGCGTAATAAGCAAGAACTACATCCCATCTCTGTCGTTAAAGCCTTGATCCCGTGGATACAGGGTATGTAGGCAAACTAAGATGCGAAGGAAGCACTCTGATTCAGGAAAAGATGATAGCCTCTCTCTTCATCATCTATCTTTCATATTTCTTCTAATCATCCTCTAATCTTTCATCTCACATTCTTCTATTTTTTATCACAAACATCATCAATAAAGCCCAGAACTACATATTCATCATGTCTCATCTTCATTGTAAAAATGCTTTAATCCCGTGGATACAGGGTATGTAGGTAGTCTAGAATATGAAGGAAGTTTCCAGTACTCGAGTATAGATGATCCACCCTATCTTCTCCTCATCTTCCATTTTCTTCTCTTTGATCAACTCAAGCAGGAAGCAAACTATGTGTATACTGAAAGCTCAAGCACTTTAACCAATCAAGAATAAGCTAGAAGTTATTTGTCTGCATGCCTTAAGCCAACATTTGCTATAGTAGTTTATCAACATCTTTAGCCTTCAGTAGGATGCAGCTTTCCTCTTAACAAGGCTCCAGCTTAAATCCATCTAAGAGCACCTAAATTTGGCAAGAGAACGTGATGACAGTATCTTTTTGTTTTATCTTTTGATTTATCTTTTGTCCCTTTTCTATGCCTAATCAAGACTGCCTTGATCTATCTATATCTTGGTATATTGTGATGAAGTAAGGAATGGGGCATGATCATATTGCTTTCGTATGCTGTGTTTGTGGGATGATCTTATTCTTTTCCTAAGTGTATTGGTATCTTGTACGTGTTGGGATTAGCATCTTACATATCAATATCTCTAGCATTTGAGAAGCTAAAAAGTCTCTTATGCACTTGAGACTATTCTATGTCAAGACTAGCTCCATACATATAACCAGCAAGCTGTCACTATGTGTAGTGGAGATAAGCTCAAACCATTGCTTGTAGCATCAAAGTCCATCTTGAAACACTAGCTATTATTCATACCTTATGCATGTTGGCTCAACATCTTGACCTCATGTGTTCAGACAAGATTGTAGCATGCTAGTTTTTGCATTGGATATCTTGACACCTTGGTCTTCTATACCTTGGTGCATAATGATGCAGAGCTGCCAATGGAAATGTTCAACACAGGTGTATATTACTCACTATCATACATTTACCTTTGTATGTTTACCCATTGGCAACACATATGCTATCGGCCTCCTCAATAGGTTTCACCCCAATGTTTACAGTCACCCCAATACATTCGGCTTTGTACATACAACCTCTGACTGGCCATGCCAGTTCCTCCTACTGCTCCTACTGGTCACCTCTTGTATATAACTCAAAGTATCTACAGAATGTATATTCCAATATACATTCAAAGCATACAACTCGAGCTTGCATCCGGAACATGCATTCGTTGAAGTCAACTGTTGACTTTTCTTGTATCAACCCGATGTACATTCACAACGCACTTTCATCACATACAATCTGCCATATACATCTGTGGGATACTCACAATCATTCAACTATGGGATACACAAGGAATGAATGTGATATACATTAGTGATATACACAAAGATTGTATATCCTCAATGTACCTTCACAACATGTATCTCAATTATGCATCCGAAGGTTTTTACCGGCGTTGACCACTTTGCATGTACCTGAAGCTTTCTCTCTCCATTGTATATGCGATAGACTTGTATATTTATGATGTATGTTCCCCACAAACAATTGTGATAGACAAATGCGATATACACAGGAACATGTGATAGCGATATACTCACGGAATGTATATCCCGCATGCAAAAGTGATATATACACAAATTGTATGCCTATTGAAAACACACAGATTTTCACTATTTTAACTCACCTTATACTTAGTGATTGCACATAACTGTCTCTCCTGCAAACATACAAACTTTTGCACTTTACCAACCTAGCACATGAGGATGCTAGGGTTTATCCAAGCATGCTACAAATGATCCTGCAATCATGGAATGAACAAACAGAAAGTACAAAACAAGAACACAAACTAATATATACAACCATTCCATCGATTATGAAGTAATCCAACCGGTGGAATGGGCTAAGAACCCATTTCGATTCCAAAGTAGAAAATCGATTACATAATGAATTTGAAAACCAAAAAAATAACACAAACAGGATCTTCTTATTTCTTTCAAAAATGTATACAGATATCTAATTCCACAGCTCCACAACTTAGCTTCACAACTACTGCTCTGTCTAACATTTGATCGACTCTCCCCCAAATTGATCTGGTCTAGGTTATTTATCTACTTACTATGAGTAATACTGACATGGTTCCCAGCGGCTTGGAGACAATTCCAAGCAGCTGGGAGATAACAACTAACTAACAAATTCTAACTAACTAACAACCTTGTCATTCCAAATCGACAAGTGTCCTAGGGACTTACACAGAAACCTAGATGCAAACTACAATAACATGTACTGGTCAAACAGACCTTATTACATTGAAATGCATAACATATTAAGACTTTAGTCTTCTCCCTCCGATGTATAGTTGACTTGTTGAAGGAGTGCTCCTACACCACATAACATCCACATGCTATATCAAACATAAGGATTGTATTTCTTTTCATTTTGAAAAATTACTGAAAAAGCTGCCCATTGTACCATCTATTCATCCTATTATTCGTCTATATCGTCCTCAACCAAGATCAATCATTTTCATCGTCTTTCTTCCACATCTCTTATCCTGCAAAACAAGTGTGTTAGACATACATAAGTCCATCTCATTACCATCTATCTATATGCATAAGTCCATCACATATCATCTCATTACCATATATCTATATGCATAAGTCCATATCATATCATTACCATTTACATATTTGCATTATCATACATTTCCATTTCATTTGCATAAACATCCATACATAATCTATGAAAATACAACTACAACATGCATAACTATCATAATACCAATAGTACATCCATTACATCATCATGTAGATAAGCAATATGCCATCATATATACATATACATATGTGTGTGTGTGTGTGTGTCAATATACAAGTGTCTACATTTAGAAGCTGAGCCATAAAGAATGTATGTACAATTGGCTCTAGGCCTCATCATGATACAACATAAACAAGGTAGCTCTAGTGAGTACTGGCAGCTCCCTCATCCTGACTACCACCATTGGGTCCTGCACCTATCCCCCTATCTCTCGGTGGCCCCATCACTGAGGCTACAGATTGAGATCCACCTGTCCTCCGTGAACCTAAAGCTCCTGATATGCTCCTGAAGCTAGGCTACCTCTGCTCTGCTAGCACAACCCCATAGTATAAACCCTTGTAGTAGTCTGCCTCACCCTGTACTCTCTACAGCTCTACCTATACATGTGTCAACTACATGGCTAAATACATCGTAGCCCCATCTGTACCCAATGCAATCACTGCTCTATCCTGCTCACTAGTCATCCCCTGTAGCTACTGCATAGCCGTATCCCTCTCTGCCTGTAGACCATCTCTCTCTACCCTCATCGCCTACATCTAATGTACAGCAGTATATCACTCTAATCTCATCATCTTCTCGCTCTGTCTAGCTTCATCTCTCTCTCCTGTCACTTTAGCAAGTGCACCATCATCCTGCCCATCCCCAGCCTGCACTCTAACCTGTAACTAAGCCTGGTATGTCTGAGCCTAAACCCTAGCATGTCATAAGCCAATCACCGCCTGGTGTCTATCTAACTCCACTCTCCTCAATCTCATCTGAGCCCGCTGCCTCCATCTCCTCTCCTCTCTAATCCTCCTACGTAGCTGTTGAATCCCAACATCATCACCACCTAATAGCTGTCCTTGAGGCTGTGCAAGTATCTGAGGCTGTCCCTGCACCTGTCCCTGTATCTGTATCCCTAGTGCTACTGGTACAATAGCCTATGCTAGTTGTTGGTAAATAGATTTGCACTATAACATATGGATTATTATATTGACTCTTTGCCCAAAAAAACACATAGTGAAAATAAGTACCAATAGTTGGTAAAGTTGTAGTTTTTCTATCAACTTACCTCTGCGTGTAGAGGGGCAGCTCCCTCATTTGATAAATTATAGATTTTAAGGATATTTGACAATGAAATGAAATTAAAGAAAGGTTTGGAAAATTAAGACAATGGGCTTATGAACATTGACTCATCCCACATGCATAAAGTTTAACAATCCCACCAAGACAATATAAGAATACTTCTTAAACTGTTAAAGTGAGTGTAGTATTAGAAAGAAGAAATGATTCAGGAGATATTCAACATACGTTGAAACATTATCTAGTAATCAACTCCTTCAAGACTAGTTGTTATTCCACATTGCAGATACAAGATTATGTAAAGAAAACATCATCCATCAAAATAAGAGGAATGAATAATGTTAAGAAGATATTTGAGATCACACAATCCAAAATGCCTCTTATTTCTCCACATTGAGTTGTACAACTCTGTTCCTTATAACATCCTTAGAAATGTGAAAGCCCAAAAAGTCCCTATTACAAACACCAAGTCTTGTATATATAAATTTGTTTCAGTAACCAACTTTATAACTACCTTATAACTACTTCCCGTAACTACCCAAAATATTTTATGAAAATAAAAGTGCACTTTAATTAACCTTTATATGATGTTTCAAAAGTCCCTTAAATAATAAAATGCACTTTTTACCTTAATTACAAAAGAGTGACATAAAGTCACTTTCATAGAAAGAGAACTAAAACCTATCATTTGGAAACTTTGAAAAGTAGACCAATAAGATAGATCTCACAAGAAACCATCAGGTTTTGTCCTCGCCATCTTTGACACCATCTGAAGACGTTTCTGCTGCTACAAACTGCCATGAAGGGAGAGTAGACTTTGTTTTGTATACTCTGAACATCCTAACTGCTGCAACTATAAGTTTATTTTTGGGAACAATTACTCCTGTCATGCGAAGCTTCCATTCTGATTGATCTTTATGGACATCATTCAAATTATGTCGATAAATTGATATGTGATCAATGCCAGAATTGATAGCAACAATAATGAGATTCAATTTATCCATAAGTCCTTCATTGAAAACCTGTTTGTTGAACAACCCTACGTTAATCATGTCTTCAAAGTTTCTTTTGATAGCTTGGGTTTCTAAAATTGAAAATTTATCTTTCTCAATTGCATCGGGATTGATTGCCAATAAATCAGCTTGAATCTTCATCTTCACCTGTTCACAAGTTTCCAAGAGCTTTTCTTGGGCTGCCAACACTTGTCTTATATTTGACAGTCTCCATTCAACTGAACATAGCCAAGAACTAGATTGATTTTCCTCAATGTTTGAGAAGACTTTTTCAGCAAATAATATATCATTATCAGTTTTGATCATCTCACTAAGGTCCTTGGATATTCCCTGCCATAACAATTCTTCAATTTGGATACCTCTCATTTCTTTATCAATCTCTTCCCTCTTTGTTTTGGTTTCATCAAATAGACTCTTTGCTTGCTCAATGAAACTGAATGCTTTTAGTTTCATATGCTCAACCCATTTTTCAGTCACCTTTCCATACAATTGATATTTGCCGACACTTTCAATAATTTCTTTTTCAACATTACTTTCAAGAGAGAAATTAGTGGAGGTAGAGGAAGTATCAAGAGGCAAAGATGATGTATCTATGATAGCTTTGAGATAGGATGTCAAAACTTGTACCTGTTGTTTTAGTTAATATTTCGTGTGCCTTTCTTTCTTTGTTCTTTTTATTAACTGGGCAGCCGACACTTGAAAGTTTTGCATGTCACCCTCATATGTAGATGGACCAAGATCTATCTTAGTGACATTAAAATCACTTTCCGTAGCCTCATTCAAATTCTTTTCTGAAACATGTTGTGCAACCTCAACACAGACATTTCCTGATGAAGAATCCACTGCCATCCTTGATGTAACCTTGATCTTTTTTAGATTTGGGAGACCTTTGCAGCAAATTAGAGACTGTATCAAAATTAGGCATGATTAATTGAGCATTGTTTCTTTTTCTTGACAAACTTTGCTGCAACCAGGAAGAAGAAGGATTAAGTGAGGATTCTGGACTATTTGTGGAAAGAGTTACTATGTTTGAGGGAAGAATATGCTCATTGAATATGTTCATAGGTGGCGGGAGTAAAGATTGTAATGCATGAGGTGAATGAGGTGTCTCATGCGAAGGAGAAACAACAAGGGGTAAAGGGGAGACATTCAAATACTCAACATTTTGATGGATTATTTCAGGACTTGTAGACTTGTTTTTCTCAACTACTTCCTGTATGGGAGGCAATGCATTATCCTTC
The DNA here is from genome assembly GCA_027924645.1 of Cunninghamia lanceolata. Taxonomy (NCBI): domain Eukaryota; kingdom Viridiplantae; phylum Streptophyta; class Pinopsida; order Cupressales; family Cupressaceae; genus Cunninghamia; species Cunninghamia lanceolata. The sequence continues at coordinate 5,233,912 of BSBN01000696.1, read as the reverse complement.
ATTTTTGTCTTTCCCCTCTTCTATTTTTTGTCATTTTCACAAATACTCTTAAGACCCTTTCTTCTTGATGGATCTTCTCCGTCATCTCCTCCTTGAGTACTCTTATGTGAACCAATGTTTTGCAATGGTGTTGAGACATTGATGTTTTCTTTCATTGAAATATTGATGAGCAAGCTTCATGTCTATGTTCACAAACTGATCCCTGACAGGTAACTTGAAAGCAATACCAATCGAAACACTGTCTAACTTGACAATTAGTTTGTCATCAATGGTTCTAATCTCTTTGGTTTCCAATTTGTAATGCTTCATACATTCTAAAACCAAGTCTGTGCATTGGACTACCACGGGAAAACTAGCTGCTTGGGCTAATCCACTGTCAAACAACTTCTGAGTCATTGGTGATTTCTTCTCTTGTTCCATTGTCTCCCAGAAATCTGCCAAACTGATATGTCCTAGAGAGGTATCTAATATTTCTGGAAGCATGGATTCGAGGACTGAGAGAAACTCAAACCCATGATATCTATATTTCATGATTGAATATATGCCACAAGTCGTGAAAACTTCCTGTGTTTATTCTCTTTCAATGTTTCCTAAAGTATTTTAGGAAGTCTTGTTTGATAATTTGCAATGGGTTGCAATGGGTTTCAAAAGAAGATTTGAGATTACATGATTCAAACAAGAAGATAGTAAGTGTTCATACCCAGACATCTGCATGGAGTAGTCATTACTGCATTGCAAGAGAACTGTATTTGTCTGTAATGTTTGATCAGATAGTTGATAGGCCTTCTGTATGATTGTTCAGGAAGTTATTAGTGTCTGTACTTCTATATTTCTTCATAGACTTACAACCTTTTGTATGAAAAATGAACCAATCTGTACAATAATTCACATGTATTGGCTTATGATTTCACATCTTCCATCAATATCGGCTAGGACTTGCACTCACATGAAAAGACTGATAGAATCAACCAAAGAGCAAATAATTTTTTGAGCATAACATTCCCTTCACACATATAAAGCTTTGTCGACTGATTCACGGTGTTTTGACTATGCACGTCTGCTTAGAGTAAAAATCTCCTTCCCATTATGTTTTGATAGACACCGCATATCCTACTATGATGAGAAGATGCCTTCAAAATCATGGAGTTTGGCTTTAAGTTAGCAAATCGTATATTTCTCAAAGAGTGTTCAACACATCATTTTATACAGTCACTAGTATTGTGACAGTACATGAAACTACATTTCTTCGAAGGTATCTATCAAGTGCTCTTTGATAGGTGTCGCAAATGAACTTTGAATGCATGTGTCTTAAGGTGGTTGTGTCTACAGTGAAGGCTCGCAATCCATTTCACATATGTTTCGATGAACATGTATCACCCTGCTGTTACAGTATGCGACTTCCATCTTCGGTGGTGCAACAGCTTGATACAATAACATGCTTCGACGAGTAAGAAAGTAATGATGCAATGCATTGTCTCCTCCATCCTTTACACTTGCACTAGCCTAATGGCTATTAAAATTTATGTCAACAGATCCATTTCATATTATATCTTCATAGATGTCGAACCTCAGATCTAAAGATTCTCACCCAAGTGTCGACGGTAAGATGCTGGTAGTTTGATTCTTTTACGGAGAAAGTCACGAGACCACATTAGTTTTGAAGACATTTTATTATACAATGTAATACCATTCCTTATGTTTCTCACTTTTATCGGCTTGCATGAAGGTTATCGCTGGCAATTAGAAGTTGGTGCAGATTACCTTACTTGGAGTTCGTCGTTTCATCAGTTGTTTGAGCCTTCTTTTCACCAGGATAAATGACAATATTCTCCAAGACGTTTCTTGAGAAACAAAAACAAGGTGCCACCTCACTATATATTTAAACTTCACTATTTAAGGTACATCTTAATTTCACACTTTTCACACATATCAACTTTGAGAACTGTTAATGGAGTTTTACCACAACCACCTTTTCTGGCATGTGTCTTTCACATAAGTTCAATGCATTAAACATGAGATAAAAGCCACGACATATGCAAGGTGAAAATTTATGAATAGCCGTCAATCTTGGCATGAGTTTAATGGAGTGTGACAACCTTTCCCGGCATGAATTAATCATATAATATGTTTGTCAAGACTAAGCTTCAACACTTTCTACCTCCATTAACACCAATGATAATTGTTGGCATTAATTTTAAAAGTATGTAGCCACCAAAAGTCTTGTTCCATTTAAACTCAAAAGGTAAAAAAAACCTTTCTTGCACTTGTTTTGAAGGAGAAAAACGTGCAAGTTTGTGATTTGAACAATAAAAACCAACGTTTAATTCCCGGCTGCATGTAAACTTATGGAAACACAACCGAGGCATGTAAAAGTGTATGTAGAAATGTGAAAGCATGAATGTAGCCACAAGTGGATGAAAACTTCATTATCTCTCTGAACTTATGCCATTGGTAAAAAGCGAACGAGTACAACTTAGGTGAACTGACAAGTTATGCGTACTTAGTGAAAGGTGGAATTTCATGCAAATTTTGTGAAGATCAAAAGCCAATGCAAGATGGACTTGGCGAGAAACAAAAGTTAATGCGGACTTAGCATAAAATGGAAAATAGACGCAAAATAAAATATTACTAAGCCGTGAGGTTTGCCTTGGCACAAAAATTGCTTTGAAGCTTTAAATGGAGAGAAAATAAGACGAGGGAGAATGCCATGATAATAAATTATCAACATGATTTAAATGTATGCAACACAACCCCAAATGAATTGAAACAAAAAATATGACTCAACACGGAGGATTAATTTTGCAAGAAGGTTTTATACTTTGGATAGAAGGATTGGGGCAAACACTAGTGGAGCCAGTCATCGCCTCCTCCTAACTGGTCTCTCCATCCCTATCTCTCCTATCTCTCCAACCCGCGTCAGCCGCGTCGGTCTCGTTGTCACCCAGTATACATCATAATCCGGTAGCATGCCTAGATCTGCAAGACCCTATTCCCACTTCCATACAACTAGTTGTAACCCCTCTCTCTCTGCCAAAACCATGTCAACCACTACTTCCGACCCCCAATCAAACACCTCCTATCCAGTCCTCCCAAAAATGGCATCCCCAACTGGTACTGCCTATGGTAACCCGAACTATCTCAAAACCCTCTCGGGCAAATAGCACTCTATAATGTATATCCCACGTCCAAAAATATATCTCTCCTACCTAGCATAGACAAGCTTAGTATCATCCTCATCCCATCTCTCGCATCCCAGCCATGGCCTCCATATAAATCTATCTACCTCATCCAACATCCTCCGCCAGTACACTAGTCCTCTGCACTGCTAGTATGTCAAGGCTCCTCTATACATCCTAGTATAAGGCTCTCCTACTGCTCTAGCCACCCATCCCTCTGGTCTCGTCACTGGAATATGCTTATAAGCCCACACATGCAAAACTGTAACTCCTACAGACATACTCACCTGGAACATATATGCACAATCATGGAAGAAATGATAGATCTGTCCAAGCACACACTCTGCCCATGCATATCTCATCCCATAGGAGAACATCCCCTCCATCAATGTCCCCCATCCTATCAGAAACCCTCTCACTCGTCTATCTCCCACTAGCCATCTGATAATAGCTACTACCACTCGCTACAGTCTATCACATAACTCCTCTGTCCTCGCCATAGGAATCTTTGAACCCTCTACTCCAATGTCTGGTGTCCCAAAAAATCTCCTGAATGCAGTTGGACTCATATCAGGATCATAATCTACTCAATCCCCGTCTATAGGAATCCGCAGAATCTGAAACACATCCTCTAGTGTGATCGTCGCCTCTCCTATCAGAAACAAGAAAGAACTATGCTTGCTCATCCATCGCTCCACCATCGCCGTCATCAGTCCTCGATGTGCCTACACTGGCTCCAATCTAGACACATGCTCTAACCCGAGGATCTCTAACACTAGCTACTCCTCTACATCCAGCAATCTCACTAACTGCAAATCCCTAGGATGTGGCTCTCGTGATAACAAAGGTGGTAGGATATCCTACCTCATTTCATTCATCATGTTTGTTCCTTGCACTACACACAACTGCTATAAAATTGGATCGTTTACTGCTATACTAGCTTTTATCTACTGTGACTCATTTTTCCATATGTGCCTATCTGTTGATCGCATGCAACCTATTTTTCTACATGTGCTTCTTTGTCGCCCATATGCGACCTATTTTACCTATGCAACTGCTTATTGACTAAGTGCGAGCTATACTTCTATATGCATATATCTTTAGCCTATAAGCGATCTATATCCTACAAGCGAGCATTTTTTATTTACAAGCGAGCTGCACCTACTCATGCGCCTATTTTACAAGTGACCTGTTATTTCCCTATGTGACCAAGTCACGCCTAAAAGCGACCTTAACTACCTTAAGTGACTTGTTTCTCTTCCTAAGCGACCTGAACTACCTATCCTAAGACCTAGTCGCTTTTGGTGATGTGTGTGCATTTATGACGCTTCTAGCCTATCAAAATCATGCTTTTAGCAAAAGTTTTGATACATGCCAGTACGCCTGCTCCCTCTGGTCATCCATGTGTCCTCACTCACTTGGCACAATGATCTCTGTGTGGAATCACCATCCTAATAGCTCTCCAACTCTCATCGCACACCAACTCTAAGGAGCTCTAAATCTCTATAAGCAAATGAACACAACTAAGCACAAATGAGCCTATTTGCCCTTGCAGAACCTACTTATAGCCCTATCCAAACCCTATTTCTTCTATGCCCACGCCTCTTTTCTTCTGCCTCAACCCATTTTTTCCCATCCAACTCCTTTTTCTTCGTGTCAACCCTGTGTCCTAGCTTTTCTTCTATCACGAGCCAACCCAGCCCTTCCTGGTTAGTCTAGCTTACCTCTCGAGGGGGCACCACTTGCTAATTACACTGGGGCATAACCTTGTTTATCGAACAAATATCATATCTTCTTTGACACAACGCTCTATCGAACATTGTATCAAAGAGGGGCAAAATGTAGACACCCAAAATTGACTCATTATCATTAATACCAAATATCATGTCACATATCATCTGCATTTGTCTAACACACTTGAACAATATCCCTAACACATCTATTTCTTCTATTAATTAAATAAATTTATATTTATTTAATTAATTTATTAACTATTTCCTCTAAGATATAATTAAACAATCTTTAATTATTTAATTATCTTCTTTCTTCTATTTTTAATTAAATAAATTTTATTTATTTAATTAAAAATTCCTTTCATAAACCCACTTTCCAATTAATTAAATAAATTTTGTTTATTTAATTAATTTCTCTTATCATTTATCTCACAAGCCGACATGTGTGCCTCTTTCATTTAAAAAAGATAAGTGGTACTACATCTTTTATTTAATATCTTTCACATGTAGTACTCTTTTTATGTATACGGTCACACATAAGCCCTATCTTCCCTCCACTTGTCATCTTCACATTCACCTATGTCTATCATTCAATCTTAGCCATTCACATAGCCACCGAATCTCTACCGTTGATTGATTTTGGTTAAGTTCTATATAAACACCCTCCCATTCCATACTACATCTATTCAACATTCATATAGCGTCTACATTATCATCCTGAGCATATTGAGCACTTGAGTATTCATAGCATCCATTGAGCTTATCATCATTATCATTTATCCATCATGGCAGCTTTTATCTTCATAATTGTTTATTGTTGAAGAAGCAATCCACATCATAAACAAGGAATCACACAATCTAGGTAATATTGTGCTTGAATGGCATGCTTTTGATTTTATTTGGATTAGATTCCTTAATGATGGTAGGGTTAGGTTTTCATGGCTATGCTTGATCTTATTAACCTAATTTTTTACCTATCACAGAATCATCCTAATCAAGCATCATAATTGCATCGTGTGACATGTAAGTAAGATATATTAGGCATGAAATCATATGGATTGGATATAAACACCAATGTAGAAGGATGCCCCCAATACAAGAAAATCATAAGGTGTAATATGGGGAAGGCATGGCATCCTTAATGTGGCTCTTAGTACATGATAAGGCATGTGAGAATGCATAATTGGGTAGGGGAAGGCATGATGCCCCTTATTGTGGTAAGATAGATATAGGAACATAATCAAGCATGTAAGAAAACAATGATATGGGAAAGTGTGATGCTCCCAATGTAATAAGGATATCTCTAAAATAATGATAGGACAATGAAGGCACAATGGCATGGGAAAATGAATGGTTCCCTCACAATGTAATATGATGATATGGAAATGAACATATAAAATGTAGGTATTGGTCTACATGTATAGAAGCAATCTAGGTATGATGTAGAAATGAAGCTCATGAAGAGAAGGATAACATAAGCATGTCAAAAAATATAAGTATCACAAGCATGTGATGATCATTGTAAGCTATAGGAGTACATAGGTTTCTACTCATGGGAAGTAAATGCAAACAATGATCATGGTATAATAACACAAGCATGAGGATGCATAAGGTAAGGGTAGTAAATAATAAAAAATGATGAACATGAGAAAACTAATATATGCAAGGGCATAGCAATAACCAAGGAATATGTGAACAAGCATAAAAGTACACATGTCAAGTAGGAAAGAAGGAAAATTCAATACAATATTATGGAATGTGTAGATTTGATTTCTTTAATTATGAACTATAGGCATATAGGTATATAACATGCTCGTGTATCATCAATGAAACTTAGATGGATCATCCTCATCCTCTAAGAGATCATCATTCTCCTAGAATGTATCATTATATTTTCTTCACTTATTCTTAATGCTTGTTCTTCTTGACTTGCATTTTTTATTGCATGTGTTTCTTGTTGATAATAATTTATACATGGCTCAAACATATTATCAATTGGTGGCACATTAAGCATGTCTTTTGTAACCTAAATTATTTATTTATTTATTTGTTGTGGAGCAATGATGTAAATGTTGGACTACAACATTTTTCTTTGGTATCCAAGTAGTCTTTTACACATGAAACTCTAGACTTTGTATAAATTTTGTTTTATTTCTCTTTCTTTGCTTCATGACTATTTTGGTAATGAACCAAATAAATTTGTGTACCAGTGTTGTAATTTCTATTTAGTTTTGGGTCCATTTTGAGAGAACATCTTAATAGATTTCATAGAGACATGTGGCACACTTTTGCACTAATTTTTCATCCTTTCCTTATCCATCTCCATTCTCATCCACTCTCACCTACACACATTCCATACATTTGATTATATCATTTCCCAATCCACATGTATGTTTCCACATATTACCTTCATTTAGTATCCTATGCTTTTGTACATCCATTCATATTTGTAAATATGACATTCCTTGTTCTAGGTAATTTTTATAGTGCACAAGAGAAAATCTCATACAATGTGGATTTGACTCAAGGTTCCCACAAAAATTTAGCTATTATGATGGTGAAATTTACATAGTATGTCAATTCCCATTTAATTGTGGGCCCATTTTGAGAGAATTTCTTAATACAATTACATAAAATATGTGGCACACTTTGTACTAAATTTTTCTCCTTTCCTAGTTCCTATGGACATTTTTCATCTACTCTCACCTACACACATTCTTATATATTCAATTATATATGTAATGTACATACGGATACAATATTATAATGTATATAGGTTAATGAGTATGCCAACAGGTAGCACACATCCCTTAAGTTAGTTATATTAGGTCTTGTAGACAACTTGTGTAATTAATTATACTAGGAAATGAGTAGGCCTACATGGGTTTAGTGGTTTATCCCTCCATTATGTTATTAGGAAGAGGTCTATATAAAGAAGGTGAATATTATTGTAATAATATGTGAAGATTATGGTATTATGTTTGGGATCTCTTGGAGAGATCTAGTATGGAGTGGCTTCTTCCATAAGGAGTATTTGATAGTGTTACTCTAGACCTCAAGGGTTTATTCTATTTATACATATGGGTAAGTGCATGGAAATGGGGGGTCAAAAGTGTCCATTTTTCCCAAAATCAACAAAATTTAAACTTCAACAAGTAATTTGACATATGTATGCTCACATTTTATGATGTGATAAGAACAAGAATTCTAGTGTTTAAAATCTAGTTTCTAAACTACTAGTTTTTTTAAAATGATTGAGATTAAGAGAGACAAATTTTGAGAGCACGTAAAGTGGTCCTATTTTCACCCAAAAATATAAAATAATATCGCGTGTGCTCTCTCCATTTTTGAGTTCTACTAATTATTTTGTAAATATATTTGGTGGAAAGTTAGCTAAGATCATGTATTAGTAAAGGTACATTTTTATCCTAAGCTAGGTAGAATGAAAAATAGAATATGCAAATACGATTTTTTCAAATTTGGATGAGCAGATCAAAAATTACAAACAAAAAATAATACATGTGTTTTTTGGTGCAATGAAGACACTACTAATCATCTTATTTTGAGCTTCCCCTTTAGTAACTACTGTTGAAAATGGCTTTGTAAGAAACTTGATCGGTATGGTACATTCCCTAAATCTCTCCTTCAATGTATCTTTAATTGGCCTAATATTTACAATGAGTCTACCTTTGCTTGCATTTGGGAACTTAGCCCATCCTTGATACTTTGGAATATTTGTCTTGAAAAAAATAGGATTTTTAGAAAATTTTCATTTCCTATCCGTAAATTCATTCAAAAAATGGAACATGCAATCTCAAAATTGGTCATGTTAATGATCAATAGAAAATCAAGTTGTAATATTGAATTTATGAATTAGGACAATGAACTTTTAAAGAAATGGCCTCTCTTCCACCCTCTTTACACCAAGGGATCTGGTTAAATTGGACCCTCCAAAATTGATAAAAGCAAAATCAAGTGGTCTCCTCCCATCCCCCCTCATCAAACTACACTTTGACAAAGCTTCCAAGGGGAACCTGAGTCCTTCTGGTGCAGGTTGTGTGATCAGAGATAGTTTTGGTAATCTCCTCATTACAATCTCAGTGAAACTCCCTAACGGCACAAATAATGAAGAAGAATCTCTTAACCTCCTACATGGCCTGAGGTTTGACAAAACAAAAACACTTCAACAAACTTAGTATTGAAGGAGACTCCATGATCATAGTGAATTCTCTATGGAATAGAAAAGTGTGGAACTAGAAGCTCAAATATATTTTCTAACCCATATGGTGTCTCATGGATCAATTAGAGCAATTTTAATGTAACCATTGTTATGGAGAAGAAAAAAAAGTGGCAGACCTCCTTGCTAATTTGGTTATTAACCAACAAAATCCAATCAAGTGCTTTGACTCCACTTCAATTCATCATTTCTCTCCATTGTAAAATATCATCAAAGAGGAAAAAAAAAGACTTCCTAGCTCTTGACAAATGTATGGCCAATGCATCCTTGTGTACCTATCAAGAGTTGGGCATGGATGATGACAAAGTTGATGATCTAGCGATGAGGGTATTTTTTTCTACGTCACTCCTAACCACCTCCTATCACTCATTCAAATGCTTCATTACATTCACATCCTTTCATCATTTACTCTACCTTTCTTGAATTTATCCCCTATCCTACCTGGAGATTGTATTTTAACTTCTCACTGCCTCCTTCCCATTTACTATTGTTAACAATTATCCCCATTGGTGGAATTTATTTCATGCATTAATGTGCACCTCCCTTTATAACCCTATGCAGTCTCTTTGTCTTCTCATTTCACTTACATCTGATGAGCTCTATAAATGACTCATCTAATTTTGCAACCTTCTTGGAACCTAGCTCACAACATTGTTTAATGCTAAGATCAAATAAAATTGGAGGGTTGGTGGTGTAGGAGCACCATTTAATAAAAGTTGTCAAATATTGAAGTTGTTGTCTAGGCTTTAGTTTTGGTATGTTTTACATAAAATAAGGTCTCAAAAAGACCATTTATTGATTTAATAATCCCACTAGAGGCATTTTTGTAGTGGAGGTCATTTTAGGATTAGAGTCTTTAATATTTTTCTCAAGTTAATATATGCTATTTTGGGCAGCCTTAGTGGAAAGGCTAAGTTAAGATTCCTTTTTTATCTTTCCCATGACAGGGAGTTATGGAGAAGGTGGAGTTACATTGTAGACATGATATGTATGCCTCTTACTTGTCGAGGAAGGCAGAGTATGTAATAGGGAGTGAAGAAATGCAAGATTTTCCTTGTTTTTACTATTTTTCTCACTTTTTCATTGTTGTACGACCCGTACGGCTCTTCCAAAAGGTACAATTAGTGGGAGATGAAAGGTTTTTGAACTATCTTTGATTTGCAGGTGGTTTAGAGGTTTGAAGTGCTATTAAGTTAAAGTTATTTTTTTTAGTGAAGATTGCCCTACTGAAACAGTGAGCTAGGGTTTGCATAGAAAAATGGAGGTTTAAAAGTTTTCCACCATCCAAAAATTCTAAAAATGGAATTATAGCTACTTCACCATGTGATTTTTTCTTTCCAATTGGTTTGGGATCATTTCATGAAGTTTTGTACGAGTTTGAGGAATCCCTAGGTGTTTTTTCTCCTATTTTTTAGGATTGACAAGGGTTTGAGCATGAATTTGGAATTTAGAGCTTAGAAGAGCAGTGCAGACCCTAAAATTGGCAAAATACCTCATTTGGCAATGTGTTTAAGGTTCCCAAATAGTTTTTTAGGATTTTGATAGAGGAAAATTTCAAACTTTCTTTGTAAAAGTGGCCTAATTAAGCTTATTACCAGAATTACTAGTCATTTTTAAGGCCTTATGTTACACAACAATCATACCTGCATGAAATATATGTTATGTAAGGGGATAATGGGTACCCAAAACAGGTTTTAGTTCATGGGTTTGAGTCGTTTTATGAAAGTTATGCCAAAAATACTTCATTTGCTATCTTAATTAGGCCTAGGAACAACAGGTACAGTCCATTCTTGAGGATTTTAGTCCAAAGCAACCTACCCTGCATGTTAGATATGCTATGGAGGGGATTAATGGGTATTCAAAAAGGTAATTTGTTCATGGTTTTGTCATAGATTCTGCAAGTTATGCCCCAAAACCCCTATTCCAAGGGCTACAAGCAAATAGGTCTAGTTGGGAAGAAATGATTGGAAGGACAAGGGACCAGGTTGTTTGGTGAGTTGGGTGAGTGTCTACCAATCATTTTGATGTTGTCTAAGGTGGTTAGGAGGTTTGACAAGTTTTTCTTACATTCCAACCTTGATATGGCACTTTTGCCTAGCATTCAAGCCATACATTGCTAGCAAGCTGCCCCTGCCATGCATAATCAGTCTAATCATCTCTGAAGTTTGTTTGAACCTATCCCCACCTCTACATCAGGTGGTATCAAATCATAGGAAGTAAATCTCTTGAGAGTTGAAGGTTGAAGTTTGAGCAAAGTGGAATCTGAGGAGTCAAGATACCTCCTAAAGGAAGTACAGTTGCAAGGAAGATTGATCAACAAGCTAGAGAACTAGAAGCCTTGAAGAAGGAGATTGTTGTATTGAAGTCTAAAGCTAGGGTCACCATGAATGAAAGTGAGTCTGAAGAAGAAGAAACTTTTAGTGAAGAGGAAGAGTTGGATACAGAGGATGTGAGGATGGTAAAGTTTTTGAAGGCTATGAAAGGTGATGGACATAGCAAAATGGATTTGCCAATGTATGGAGGCAAACTAGATGGTGAAGAGCTCTTGGACTAGATAGGAGCCAAGGAGAATTACTTTGAAAGTGAAGAAGTAGATGAAGATCACAAGGTGAGGAAGGCTAAGGCCAAATTGAAGGGGCATGCTTTTCTATGGTGGAACTTTGTGCAAGATGAAAGGCAAAAATAGGGGAAGAACAAGATCACTTCTTGGGAGAGAATGAAGGCAAAACTGAAAGATAAGTTCCTTCCTGGTGATCATAATGTTCAATTACTTAAAAGATTACAAAATCTTAGGCAAAAAGAACAAGATGTGCAAGCATACACTGAGGAATTCTATAGGCTAAGTATAAGAACAAAGCATGAGGAGGATGAGGAAGAAAGAGTAGCTAGATATCTCAATGACCTAAGATATAACATTCAAGATGAAATCAGTTTGTTGGCACCAAAACAATGGAACAATGTTTTCAAATGGCAATGAGAGCAGAAGAAAAACTCAAGAGGAGACAAGAGAAGGTGACAAGAGGAAGAGGCAATACTTCTAGGGAGAGAGGTACATTTTCAACACCAAGACAGTCCAAAGAAGATCTTGAAGAGGTTGATAAGAGTAAAGAACAAGCACTTGAATCAAGAGGAGGATGGAGAGGTGGAAGAACAAGCTTTAAGGGCATATATACAGATCAAGCAAGAGGTTCCAATGTGTTTTCAGGAAAGTGTTACAACTGTGGTGAGTTTGGTCATCCAGCCTACAAGTGCCCTGACAAGATTGGTACTACTTTGAGTGGGGGTGAAAGAAGAGGTGAAAAGAGAGTCCAAATTGTGCAAGAGGATGAAAGAGAAAGTGTCAATGTTGCACTAGAGGTGGGTGAATCTTTGATGGTGAGAAGACAACTCTTGAAGACATACGTGGAGAAAGAGAAAATTCAAAGAAGAGCCTTGTTTAGGATAGCTTGTAGATGTAAAAATAAGGTATGTAAAATGATTGTTGATTTTGGATGCACTGACAATATGGTCTTTAGTGAAATGGTGGACAAATTAAACTTGCAAAGGGTACCTAGAGAGAAGCCTTATCAAGTGTCTTGGGTTAGTGAAAATCAAACCATTTTGGTGAGTGAACAAGCTACTGTTGAATTTCAAATTGGTCCATATAGAGATAAAGTTGTTTGTGATATTCTACCTATGAGTTGTTGCCATGTTTTGCTTGGGAGACCCTGGCAATTTGACAGGTCTATAGTTTATCATGGGAGACAAAATACATATAACATTGAAAAGGATGGGAGATCATTCATTCTAACTCCATTGGTTGAAGAGGTAAGAGAGCAAGGTGAGATCATAATGATAGGGAGAAAAGAATATGTGAGCAATGAGGAAGGTGAGAGTATGAAGTTTGCAACTAAGTCACAGTTTGATACTGTTAGGATAGTGAATGCGAAGGATAAACATAATGTGCAGACAGAGATGAAGAAGAATGCTTTTTTGTGGAAAGGGAAAGAATGTGGAATGATGTCTCAGGTTAGTACAAACAAGAGTAAGTATGAAGTGCAAGGAAAAAGTGAAGACATATTGATAGGGACAATCATGTGCCCTGTGGTGAAGAAACATGTAAAAAGGCAGCCTAGTGATGTTGAAACAGAAGTTTGTAGGATAGGTAAGGTAGTGAATAAAAGGACAGTGGATTGTGATATTTTTTGGACAGTGGAAAAGGTAGGTGCATGTCTGACAGGGACCACTAAATGCATTGGTACAGATTTTTGTAAGGCTGACAGAGGAAAACATGAAGAGGGGAAGGATATTGAGCAGGGAACTATGCATGAAGAATAGAGGAATGTGATGGAAATTGATGAAAGCTTAAGTAAAGGTGTAAAGAGGAATGTGACATCAGAGTTTGATGAAGGAAAAGATCAAAGACACCCCACAGTACTGTATGACAGAGTGAATCAAGCTTCAAGAAAAGACAAGAACAATGATGACAAGGATAGTGAGAGTCAAGAACAAAATGAACTTGTTGAATGCAAGTGTGAAGATCAAAGACAAGTAAAGAACAATGGAGGACAAATTGCTAGATTCTTTCCAAGGGACTTGGAAAATTTCAAAGTTGGGGTGTATGGTGCAAGAGCACCATTTGATAAAAGTTGTCAATTATTGAAGTTATTATCTAGGCTTTAGTTTTGGTATGTTATACATAAAATAAGGTCTTGAAAAAACCATTTATTGATGTAATAATCCCACTAGAGGCATTTTTTTAGTGGAGTTCATTTAGGATTAGAGTCTTTAATATTTTGCTCAAGTTAGTACATGTTATTTTGGGCAGCCTTAGTGGAAAGGCTAAGTTAAGCTTCTTTTTTTATTTTTACCATGACAAGGAGTTATGGAGAAGGTGGATTTACATTGTAGACATGATATTTATGCTGCTTACTTGTCAAGGAAGGAAGAGTATGTAATTGGGAGTGAAGAAATGCAAGATTTTCCCTATTTTTACTATTTTCTCTCACTTTTTCACTGTTGTACGGCCCGTACGACTCTTCCAGAAGGTACAATTAGTGGGAGATGAAAGGTTTGTGAACTAGCTTCAATTTTAAGGTGGTTTGGAGGTTTGAAGTTCTATTATGTAAGAGTTATTGATTTTTTAGTGAAGACTGCCCTGCTAAAACAATGAGCTAGGGTTTGCATAGAAAAATGGAGGTTTAAACGTTTTCCACAGTCCAAAAATTCTGAAAATGGAATTATAGATGCTAAACCATGTCCTTTTTTTCTTTCCAATTGGTTTGGGATCATTTCATGAAGTTTTGTACGAGTTTGAGGAAGCCCTAGGTGTTTTTTCTTCCTATTTTTTTAGGATTGACAAGGGTTTGAGCACGAATTTGGAATTTAGAGCTTAGAGGAGCAGTACAGAACCTAAAATTGGAAAAATCCCTCATTTGGCAATGTGTTTAAGGTTCCCAAATAGTTTTTAGGATTTTGATAGAGGAAAATTTCAAACTTTCTTTGTAAAAGTGGCCTAATTAGGCATATTACCATAATTACCAGTCATTTTTAAGGCCTTATGTTACACAACAATCATACATGCATGAAAGATATGTTATGTAAGGGGATAATGGGTACCCAAAAAAGGTTTTAGTTCATGGGTTTGAGTCATTTTATGAACGTTAAGCCAAAAATACTTCATTTGTTGTCCTAATTAGGCTTGGGAACAACAGGTACAGTCCATTCTTGAGGCTTTTGGTCCAAAGAAACCTACCCTGCATGTTAGATATGTTGTGAAGGGGCCTAATGGGTATTCAAAAAGGTAATTTTTTCATGGGTTTGTCTTAGATTCTGCAAGTTATGCCCCAAAAACCCTATTCCAAGGGCTACAAGCAAATAGGTCTAGTTGGGAAGAAATGATTGGAAGGACAAGGGACTAGGTTGTTTGGTGAGTTGCGTGAGTGTCTACTAGTCATTTTGATGTGGTCTAAGGTGGTTAGAAGGTTTGACAAGTTGTTCTTACATTCCAACCTTGATATGGCACTTTTGCCTAGCATTCAAGCCATACATTGCCAGCAAGCTGCCCCTGCCATGCATAATTAGTCTAATCATCTCTGAAGTTTGTTTGAACCTATCCCCTACTCTGCATCATTTGGCCTCCACCTAAATATTTTCATATCATATTGTTTTCAACTTTAGCTTTTATGCTAGTGTAGCCAAGATGAAATCATGGTGCAACCATGGTGTTAGAAAATGTAATATTTTCCCTTAAGCTTTCATAGTACAAATGTATTAATGTCAAAAGTACAAGTCATTTCAAGTCAAGGTAGAGCCTTGGAGTGCAAGTCAAGTTAGAGATGTAGAGTACAAGTCATTTCAAGTCAAGTGGTGAGGTAAAATTTACCTCATCATATATCTAATGGAATCACCTCCCTTTGTAGCCTGATGAACCAATCATGCTTATGTTTGATTGATTTTACGATAGATTATTTCTTACCTAGATAGAAATATTGTACAATACTTTGTTTTCTTTTCTAAGTTAAAAAGATCTCAAATGCTAATGATTGTGTGGCAATAAAAGACTTATTTTTGTCAAACAAGTCTATAGTGTCAAAAGGACAGGCACTAAAAAGGAAGGAAGGAGAAGACTCTGGAAAGGAGGATGCTTCAGAACAATAGTGGCACTAAAAGCCATGTGTTAATGACAGCTCCAAAAAAGTCTCAATGGCATAAAAGATTTCATGTTCTGAATTCTCACCCCTAAATTTAGAAAAACTATTTCCCCCTGATTCGCAGTAATAATTATGATCCATAAATGTTTGGAAGTAGTCTACATGGATAGTCTCCTACTTGGAGTCAACTTCAATAGTTTCTTTTATTACCTTGTTAATGGTTACAAACTGAACTCCATGTTGTTTTATGATTTCAATTGAAAAACTTTGAAGTGGTGGTAATGCATGCACTACATTATACTAGATTTTAGGAATATTCTTAGCATTTAGAATATATAGCATTGTAATTTTCATTTTGATATATAGAGACATATAGAAGAACATATAATTTTTTTGGTAATCATAGAGCACTTGCTATGTACTTTCATTCTGGAATTTATGAGTTTTGTGTGAGATGTTATGAAGTTCTGAAGGTTTATATTTTCAGAGAGCTGGCCACTCATCTAGATAGGAAAGATTGAATATAGATAAGTTTGTACTTTTTTATTTTTTGTGAATTCTATTATGTTGAATTTATGTTATCATGAAATTCTCTATTTTGTAATGTGTTGGTAATCCGTTTTCTTTTAACCTATAGGTTATGTGTTCCATTGTTCTGTTTAATATGTTTTTTTTGTTGTTTTGTAGACTTGGGTCATGTTGAAAAATATTATTGTTAAATCACCCTTGGAAAACTATTCATTTCTAAATCCGTAGTTAAGAACTGTTCATTTTCGTAGTTAACAGAGCTCTTAATTTTTGTAGTTAGCAGTATAGTTGTTTAGTGTTCATTTCTGTAGTTAACTCTATTCTATTACTATATTCATTTTTGAATTTTAAATGCTTTATAGTTAGGTCTAGCATGCTTTCAAGTTTAGTATCAACATTTTATTTTTGTACCAGCATTTGTTTATTCAAAAAGACCTAAAAATTATCATTGAGATGAGTATTTAACTCCCTTCTAGAAATAGCCATCGGACACCACCTTAGTTGACAACTAATAATGAATTAAAGTACAAGGATTAACAACACCTTGTCATCAAGGTAGAGTCTTATGGTGCAATTTTGTAACATCACCATTTAATATCCATATTAAAATAATGCATTAATACTATATTAATGAACATTCTAACATTTATAATTCCATTTGACACTTTGTCCAGATATGACTGACAACAAATGATAGTCAATGAATATAAAGTTAAGCTATGCTCAACATCCATAAGATCATTATAGGTTAAAACATAATACATTTAATGATTACATAATAATGATACCCATGTTCCACATAACAGAATATCATTTCCAAGGAATTGTATTATAACATCTGCAATTATTAGCATAATTTCCAACCTCATTATGAATGTTAGAGTCATACATCTCTACTAATTCATCTAGGTCCCATAATCAAACATAAGTCCATCATATGTAAATCTAACTCATAATGAGATCTTTACAACACAAGTGTCCACAATGACGAATATACACATCATATACATATATTGATTTGATTTCAATTTAATTACATTTCCAGTACATTTCATCTAGAAAGTAGCAAGTTTTCCATGTATAATCATGGCATCTTGGTGCAATCTCTCTCCCATTGCTCCTCCTTCATAACCCGAAGCAAAGAGAGCATCGTAGAGGTGACTTCCACCCTACCATGAAGTTGAAGGCTTCCCCATGCTACCCACATGAATAGCTCAACCCGTCCTGAAGAAACTATCTCTTCAAGGCCAACATGCATGATGGTGTGTATGGATTTAACTAATCCATCCTACCCATTGCCCACAAGCAAACCTATAGAAATGCAAGCCATAAATCCATACGATGGAAAAACAATCAAATTATTCCAATCCTTCAAAATTAAATTCTACTTGGAACCATGCCATCAAACATCATATCATGTATGTTTTGGCATTAATAAATAACTAATCACAATAGTATCATATTATGTGATAATCAACATAATATAATTTATATCCTCATGTACAATATATAGTTTAAAACTAATGCTTTAGTACTTTGAATTTATCTAAAGGTCAATCAAAATTTCTAATCTTTAACTCAAGTCCATCCGGTAAAACTTCCTTTTATTTACCTAGTTTCTTTTCCCAAAAACAAATGTGTAAATCCAAAATTATTTTAAAAAGTATTGATAAAAGGGATGATAAAGTTTTTTCTTTGTGAGTCTTTTTTAATTTGTTTTATTGGGCACTACCTCATCTTCTCACGTTTGAGCAACAGCAACCCATAGCTCTTCATGCAGACGCCTGAGTAGGTGTTTTGACTATTTTCATATTTTGTTTTACAAGTTTTGGCATTTAACTGAGCATCAATCTTTAGGAACTTCATTTCCTATTGCTGAGAAATTTGTGTTTTCCCTAGGCCACACTTGGGCATTACATGCAACAATCGTTTGGCAGAGTCTTCACATCTTTGGTTATTCTAGTTAAAATTTCCTTGGTGGTGATGCAGAAACTACCAGAGGTCATAACTTTTGACTCGGATGTGGGTTTTCTATGAAATTTTATAGGTGGATGCGTTATGAGATGGCATGTGGTTTCCCAACCCACCCTAGTCGGTTGGAGCTCATCTTGGTACTTTTTCGGGGCTTGAAACTTTCATCTTGGCCCTCAAAATAGCAATTTAGTGTTTTTTCCTAGTTTTTTAAAAGTTGCTTTTTTTAATAACTCGAAACTCATGTTTTGAATTTAGGATGTTAGCTCACTTTTCGTCCTACCTTAGTTTTAGGAAGTTTTTAGGAAAAAATCGGATTCTCAAGATATGAATGTAAAATTACCTAAAATGGCAAAATCTAATAATTGTCAAAATCTACCAAAAAAGGTAATTTTTTTATTCTTTTGTTTTCTTGGATATAAGAGAGTTTTCTCTCATTGTAGCAGTAGAGTTGGTGAATAGAAGTTTTTTTTTCTAGTTTTCAAATCTTTGGCTCTCACACATGATTAATGGCACAATTTTATTGAGTGTATGTTGTTGCCTACATCATCTGGTATCAGAGCAGGAAGATGGCTGGGAGAGGAAGAGGAAGAGGCAATCTTACCCAGATGAATAGAGAAATGCAAAATCTACAAAGGTAAATAGCAGAACTTACAACACAGATGGAAAACCAAAGACTAGGTAGAGGAGGAGATGAATCTGATGAAGAGATAGGTCAAGGAGGTGCAGATCAAGATACAGAACATGAAGAAGAATTAGAAGGCATGAGTTTTGAAGAGAGGATGCTCAGAGCATTAGAGGGAAACAATGATGGGATCAAAATTGAAGTTTCAGAGTATGCAGGTAGTCTCAAACCAGAGGACTTGATAGATTGGTTGAATAACATGGGGAAATTCTTTGAATGGAAGACTATGACAAGAAAAGAAGGTGAAATTTGCATGCACCAAGTTAAAGGGTCATGCCATGATCTGGTGGGATCATCTGCAAAAGGAAAGAACTAGAAAGGGAAAGACTAAAATCAGGACCTGGAGCAAAATGAAGAAGAAGATGAGAGAGAAATTTTTGCCTATGGATTATGCACAAACTCTTTTTTTGTAGATTTCAAAATTTGAGACAAAATCTATCTACTGTGCAAGACTACACAGATGAATTTTACAAATTATCTATTCACGTGGAGCATCAAGAAACTGATAAACAGATGGCTACAAGGTATGTAAATGGTCTAAAATTCTCTATTCAAGATGAATTGAGCATGCACAGGGTTAGCAGTATGGAAGAAGCATACCAATTAGCTTTGAAGGCTAAAGAAAAACAAAGTAGATAGTATTTTCAAAAGAATGGAGGAGCAAGGAGGGGGACATCATCTCCATTGCAAGGTAACATAAGTTATAATCAGGGAGAATCATCCCAAGGAATAGAGAAACTAGAAGATATCTGGAAGGATCCTAAAAGTCAACAAAGAGGAAGAGGATTTCAGAGGGGCAGAGGTTACAATGGTGGTAGAGGATGGGAAAGCCCAAGAAAAACTTTCATTTGTTTTAGGTGTGGTGAGGAGGGTCACAAGGCATTTGAGTATCTAGACTATCACATGCATGAAAGGAGAAAAGGAGAACAACCCAGGTTGAACTTGGTTCAACCTAAGAATGAAGAAGGAATAGAACTAGAGGTTCTACCAAATATGGGTGAGAGTCTCATGATGAGAAGAGCAATGGTCATTCCAGAAAAAGAATAAGTACAAATTAAAGGTCGTGATGATTCTTGGCTTCAAACCAATATTTTTTGAACTAGGTGCACCTTAGGAGGAAAGGTATGTCAAGTTATTATTGACAATGGAAGTTGTGAAAATATGGTTTCTAGAGAAATGGTAGATAAACTAAACCTGTACTGTGAAAAGCATCCTCATCCTTATTGTATTGTATGGTTTAAAAAGGGAAATGAAGTCACTATTGATAAGAGGTGTTTAGTTAAATTTTCCATAGGAAAGAATTATAAGGATGAAATATGGTGTGATGTCATTCCAATGGATGCATGCCATGTGTTGTTGGGAAGGCCATGGCAATATGATAGGAAGGTAATGCATGATGGAGAAATGAATACATACACTTTTTGGAAAGATGGTTCTAAAGTGATTTTATTACCCCTTAAGGATGAAAGGATAGTTGAGAGTATGTTGTCCATGAAAGAACTTGTTAGGGAAATGAAGGTGACAGGGTTCTATTATGCACTAATGGCGCAGAAAGAAGATGGTAAGGAAATACCAATACCAGTAGAAGCACCCAATGTACTAGAAGAACATGTTGATGTTGTGCCTGAGGGTCTATCACCAAAGAGAGATATTCAGCAACATATTGAATTGATCCCAGGAGCATCCATACCTAATTAGGCAACTTACACAATGAGTCCTACCAACCATACAGAACTCAATCGACAAGTGACAGATCTCATAAGGAAAGGTGTGGTAAGGGAGAGCCTGAGCCCATGTGTTGTACCTACATTATTAACTCCAAAGAAGGATTTTGAGCCCATCAGGACTTACAACAAGTTGAAATGCAAGAAAATTGAAGGTGAGGCGGAAGTATACTGGCAACAACAACAAGTTCCAAGTGAGAAAAGAGAAAAGATTACACAGATTCTAGACAAGCAGGCTATAGGCATGCGACAGGGTCAAGACAACAAGTTTCTAGTACAGTGGGAAGGGCTAACACAAGCAGATAATACATGTATTCTAGAGTGGGAATTGAAGAAGATGGATTTGGACAAGTGGCACAAGTTCCATAAAACAACTTGTAGGAGCTGCGTTCTTTTCAACCAGAGAATGATGCAGAAACTTCCAGAGGTCATAACTTTTGACTCGGATGTGGGTTTTCTATGAAATTTTATAGGTGGATGTGTTATGAGGTGGCCTGTGGTTTCCCAACCCACCCTAGTTGGTTGGACCCCATCTTGGTACTTTTTCGGGGCTTGAAACTTTCATCTTGGCCCTCAAAATAGCAATTTAGTCTTTTTTCCTAGTTTTTTAAAAGTTGCTTTTTTTAGTAGCTCGAAACTCATGTTTCGAATTTAGGATGTTAGCTAGCTTTTCATCCTACCTTAGTTTTAGGAAGTTTTTGGGAAAAAACTGGATTCTCAAAATATGAATGTAAAATTACCTAAAATTGCAAAATCTGACAATTATCGAAATCTACCAAAAAAGGTAATTTTTTTTTGTTTTCCTAGATATAAGAGAGTTTTCTCTCATTGTAGCAGCAGAGTTGGTGAATAGAAGTTTTTTTCTAGTTTCCAAATATTTGGCTCTCACACATGATTAATGGCACAATTTTATTGAGTGTGTCTTGTTGGCTACATCAGGTGGCACCCTAAAAAGGGCGATACATCTAGTTTTTTTGTGTTTAAACAAGGCAATCACAGGTATTGAGGGTGGCCAAGAATGAGGTGCACCTCTCTGGTTGAGGGTGCCTGAAGCCTGTCCTCTATTATTATTCTTTTTACTTGAATGTTGCCAATTATATTGGTTGGAAACATCCCATGAGCGTTTACAATAGCTCAATTAGTTTTATTTGTTTTTCAACATTTGATTCTCAAGTTTTGATCAAACTAGTTAATAGTATTTCCAAATTAAAAACCTCATAGTTTAAAGTTTCTCTATAATTTGAAATTCATGGTTGTAGGCATAAATTTGAAATTGTTTGCACATGTTGATTTTAAGGATGAAGATCGGCTCATTCTTCTCAGTATTCAAGCATTTCTTCAAGGAGTGTATTCATTCATTATATACTAATGCGGAGAATTTCTCATACCTATATAGAGCTCACAGTCTAAAATATCTTATTCTTCTTGCAACTCCCTTCTTCCAATTCTCTGACAAAAATCCCCTTTTTTCCTTCCCCAAAATTCTTTTTTGTTTTACATTCCTCACCCCTGACCTCCCAAGTTTGAGATTTCACATAGAATGGTTTGTTGTTGACAAGCAATGCTTAGGATGTTGTAGGTGGCCTTGTGGCCCAACAACTAATGTTAAACAATGCATAAGTACTCTCATGAAGCTTCACAAATGTCATCCCACAGAAAGATACAACTGTTGAAAAAAATTATTTAATTACAAATGTCATCACAGGGAAGATATAGTTGTTGAAAATTTATTTAATAAACTATTCATTTCACATGTTTTCCTTCAAGGTGAGGAAAGATTAATTTATTCACTATTTGTCAAAATAATAAACAGATGATTTAGTAATACTATCAAATTATTCCAGTCTACATTATATATGGTTGTGTAATATTTTAATAATATACACATGAATGTATATGGATGTAATTCATATTTTCTGGTTTAAATAAAATAAGCCATACTTATTTATATATACAATCATTTATATATATATATATATATATATATATATATATATATATATATATATATATATATATATATAAATTCCTTTCTGAAAACTAAATAATTGAATTTGTTCGTTGGAATGAAATATACTAAAAGCATATCTAATATGCAAATGACTAGCCACACTGACCCAAAAAACCAATCTAATGCAATTACAGTAAATATGAATATGTGCATGTGTGCCTATCATGCATGATGACCTTTGAATTGCTAGGTCCTTCTCCTCTGTGATACTCTCCCTTCTGGAGAGGTTATGGTGGATCTTGTCGCACTCAGACATCTAATTTGTAGTTAGTCAACATCAAATGATATCAATGTATAAACATGCCATATACAATTAATGAATTCATGCTACTATAACATAAAATATATTAAAATCCATTTCTAATAGTTCAATGGAAAATAGTTAACCATATAGTTCTCAGAGTAACATATATCACTAACATAACATTATATATGTATGTGTAGTATCTACAAGTTACAACACTGTATCATGTACAAAATGGGTTGTGACAAATTCAAGTTAGATACTTGGAGTGCAAGTCATGCACATTGCACATGTTATATATACATCATTGTAACACAAGAGAGGATGATGAAAAGAAGAAGAAAGAGTGCCTCAATGCTGCAACATTTTTCATCAATAGAAATTATTATTTTGTGCATATTCTCTTATGTATATGCTTTAGTATCTCTATAGAACAAAATTTTAGATTTTATGTTGGTGTTCCATACACACTTGGGCCTCTACTTTTTCTATCAAATTGGTATCAGAGTAGTTTATTAGAGGAGACAATTTGTCAAGTAAAGGAGTTGATTTTCAATGACCAATGTGAGATGTAGTTTCACACAACCATCACCTCCACATTTCAATGGAAATAATTATGACTATTGGACTATACAGATGAAGATTTTATTTAGATCACAAGAGATTTGGGACCTTGTAGAAATGGGGTATCTAGAACCTTGAGATCAAGTAACATATAATGTTGTCACTCAAGCTCAGAAGGATTTATTGAAAGAAAATTACAAGAAGGATAAAAAATCCCTATTCTTCATAACACAAGCAATTAATGAGCTTATATTTCCAAGGATTGAAGTTACAACTAACTCAAAGAAAGCATGGGAGACCCTATAAAATTCTTATCTTGATGTACTAGCAAAGTGAGTGAGATTACAAATGTTAACAAGGGAGTTCAAAAAATTATAAATGAGAGATTCTAAATCCATGAGTGATTTCTTTACCCATGCAATAGGTGTTGTTAATCATGAAGGGACAAATTCATGATGATCAAAGAATAGTGGAGAAGATATTGAGGAGTCTACCATCAAGGTTTGACCTCATTGTTATTCCTATTGAAGAATCAAAGGATTTGTCATAATTATTTGTGGATGAATTAATGGGTTCCCAACAAACTCATGAGAAAAGGTTGAGTTGGTCAACCAACTCCTCCCTAGAACAAGCATTCAAATCACAAGTATCATTCAAGGACAAAGGAAAAAGAGGATAATTTCAAAAAGGAGCATATCCAAGATTTGAAAGAGGCATAGGAAGAAATAGAGGTAAAGGAGGAAGAGGATTTGCAAGAGGCAAGACCAATAATCATAATGAAGGAGGAATGAGCAATCACAACTACCATGGAGAAAATGGAAGAGGAAGAATCAACAACTGTACCCAAGGAAACAATCAAAGGTATGATAAATTAAGCATCCGATTCCATTATTGCAAAATATATGGTCATTACTGTATACGCCTAAAAATGATATGATTCATCCTAAATAAATATTCTAAATATTTATTCCCTTCTTCTATTAATTAAATAAATATTCCAAATTTATTTAATTGATTCACTGTTCCATAAATAAATTCAATTTATTTAATTAAAATTCTTCTAAATGTCCTACACAATTAAATAATCATAAATTATTTAATTAATCTAAATTCCTCTATCCTAAGTTCTAAATTCAAAAATCCACCTCACCTTTACACCTCACCTTTTTCACCTCACCTTGTCCACCTCATCAGGTTGCACATGTAATTAAATATATTTAATATTTAATTACCTATTTTTCTCTCACCCACATGGCCTATTTCTTCTCAAATCAGAAGTTAGTTAACTAATCAATCAAATCTGTTAACTAATTAGTCATTTGAGTTCACTGGTCAATCTATTATGTTGACTCCTCAATCAACCCAGTTCACTGGTCAATCAATTCAGTCAATCCCATAATCCACTCTTCTAACTGATCAATCAAGTCTGTTAACTGTTCAGTCAATGGAGTTAACTCTCCAATCAATTTTGTCACATCCCCTCTTTCATGATGGAGTTAGGACACTTGTCATATTTCTACTGGTTGCACATTCCTCAACCATTCTCAGCCATTGATCTTCATATCTCCTCTCAACCGTTGATTCCCATTCTTCCAAGTCTATAAATGAAACCTCATCCTTCCATTCTATTCATCCAGGCTTTTGACATCGTTACTCTGCAAAAATATCACCAGTGTGCCTTTGGCACCCTTTTGTCATCTACAAGCTTGAGATCACATACTTGCATTGGAGCTCATCTTCATTGCGTATCACCACAGCCATTCACCGTTGACTTCCTATAAACTGCTAAAAGATTGCACTCTCTGAGGGCTCATTTCATCTGCAAAAGGACGATCTGTGATAGGTGAACAACAGAAGTTTAGAAACAGGAAAGGTTTGCTCTGTATTTGTTCATTGCTTTGTTTATTGAATCCTTCTTGTTTCACTATTTTGTTGATGTTTGGGTCTTGTTTAATTCATTTGATTGATCTGCATTTTACCCTTACATTTTTGGCGCCCACCGTGGGGCCGTTTGCCCTTTATTTTACCATTTCTGAGCTTTTTTGAAGGCAGGTTCCGTACAGGTCACGCAGAGTCACGCACAGATTACTTCGGCGCATCTGTTCATTTAGGCAGCGCTTTTAAAGACTGTTATAGCGCTTTTATCCTTTCTACGCATTTGTGTATTTCTGCGGCGCTTTTACGCACTGTTACGGTGCTTCTGTAATTATTGCACATCTGCTCCTTTTCACGGCGCTTTTGAAGACTGTTGCCGCGCATCCCTTAATACGGCGCATTTATTCATTTTAACTGCGCATATGTTCAATATTGCGGCGCATTTATTAATGCTGCGCTTCTGTTGATTATTTCTGCGCATCTGATCACTGAAGCTGCGCATTTGTAACAGGCTATGGTTTCAGTACTTTTCTAGAGGAAGTTGCTAATACTAACCTTTTCGCAGGTGTTTGCTGGAGCTATTTTGTAGGATAGGATCGGGTTTAGTTCCATGTAGTTGCATCTAATTAGTTCACATTCTATTTTCTGAGGGAAAGTAAAAATTAATGTTCATTCAAATCTTCATCTAGTTCTAATTAGGGAGGAAGTAATTGGTTTATTTCTTGCTTGCATTACAAACACCTTCCAAGTTAATGCTATCTAAAGATTAAAAATTGAACTCACTACTGCTTTTTGAAGTTAAAATGAACCATTGCTATATCGTGAGACCTGAATTTCAAAGTTAACGATCTCGTGCTACGCGGTTTAAAAATTGAACTCACTACTGCTTTCTGAAGTTAAAATGAACCATTGCTATATCGTGAGACCTGAATTTCAAAGTTAACAATCTCGTGCTACGCGGTTTAAAAATTGAACTCACCACTGCTTTCTGGGATTTAAAACTGAACCACTGCTATATTGTTGAAATCACTTCAAAGTTCTGTTTGAATAGATTAGCCCATTTAGTTTTTCACTTTTAACTAGGGTGGATTAATCAGTGTATTCTGTGCTTGCGAATGACAATAGGCTTATGCTCTCCCCTCTTCTGGGTGATCAGAGTGCCAGACTTGTCATTCTATCTGTTTAACCTTTAGGAGGGGCCTACCCTTGGATGCATGCTTGTCCAAGTGGGAATGACCCTGAGTGGTAACAGGCTAACGCCAAGCCCTACCAAGCCACTTAAAATAAATTATGCTTGAGGTGAAAACTTCCTGCAACAAGTGCGGTTATGTTACACCGACGGCCAACCTCCCCCAAAACCCTCTCAAGTGCAACCCTGTGAGGCTGGGAGACTCCATAACGGAGAGTAGCACCGCCGCACGTGTAACCACTTGAACGGTTGCCCAAATTAAATACCTCTTGTTTTAGTGGCCCAAATCCCTTATAATCTATTTCTCGCCTAGGATTTTGTGCTTGCTTTTGTCCAAAATAGAGTCAAAAAAATTACAAAAACAATGAAAAACTACAAAATATTCTTTGTGCTTGCGGTGTTTTCTTGCTATTAAATTCATAATATCAGATCAGGAAGACCTTTTCTAGCCAAAAAATACCAAAAACAGAAGAAAAGCTAAAAATTTTGCAAAAATTTCAGAGCTGCGCATTTACAGAGACTTGCTGCGCTTTTGTAACGACCTGCTGCGCATATACCTTTTCTGCTGCACATGTATGCACTGTTGCTGCGCATATATAATTCATCAGACCAGTGCATTTATTGCGACTTGCAGCACATTTGTCCATTTATGCTGCGCATCTGTTTCTGCGCATATGCGACAGTGAGCACTTGCCCTATTTTTGAGGAGATATTTTCACCTGATCAGGGCACCCATTTCAGCCTAGTTTCACTTTCTGAGATCAGAGTCAACCTTGCAGTCAATCTCCATCTATTTCACCCAACTCTTTCTCTTTCGTCCATCATCTCACTCACTTTCAGTCCAAATCACTCTTGTCCCAAAGTTAGCCTATCCCATATCAATTCAGCATAAGGCCTTCTTCGTTTCATTAGTGAATTCACGTAGGCCTAGTAGGTCACAGTACCTTTGCTAGTAGTCTTGTTGAATGACTAAGCCCTACACAGTAAGACTGGTATCGACTACCCTTGCTAGTGGCTAGATTCTTGTGTCAACCGTCTTACTTGAAGTCATTGAGCGAGAGAATACTTTGTCCAAGTCTTATCCTAGGTATCCCATTCATAATAGTCTCAGTCGGCACCTCGCCAAAATTTCTAATCCTGGTCCACTTCATCCCACCCCACCTTGCATGGTTCTTACTTGATCCCAATACAACAAACAAATAGAAATGGCTGACTCATCCGATCACCTTCTCCCACCACGTGATGGTGAAGAAGAGATTTCTCATGAAGAATTAGTGGCGCACATGCAAGTTAGAAAATTCCAACGCGTCGTAGAGAAGATGATCCTTGAAGACCCCCATAAGTATTTCCATCATCTTGCTAGTCTCGGAATCAAACTCCCCGCAGACTTTGACATTAGCTCCATCATGGAAAATGTAGACAATGATCATGAGAGGGGCACAAATGACACGGTCCCACATGCGCATGAGAGAGGCACAAATGACACGGTCCCCCATACAAATGAGAGAGGAAAGCAACCCGTAGATCCAACTACTCCTATGGCAAACGTGAGACAACAAATCGAAAGTCTAAAGCTCGAGATATCCAACCTTAAGACCGGTACAAGTTCTAAGAACTACTCTTTGGAAGATATAGCACCGTACCCCTTTGACAAAAATTTGATCATGAAACCATTCCCCTATCAGTTCGTAGTTCTGAAATTTGACAAATATAAAGGGAAGGGGGACCCTAGAGATCATATCAGGGAATTCACTGCAGCATGTTTAGAAGTAGCTCACAACGAGACCTACTTAATGAGACTATTCCCGTGATCTTTAGGTGGTCAAACTATGGAGTGGTTCTCGCGTCTCCCACCAGGAATCAAAACTTTTGATGAACTTGTCAATAAATTTATAACGCACTTCTCTTACAACATAGAACACGAGGTATCTATGCTAGATCTATGCAACACCAAGCAGAAGAGTGGTGAGTCATTCGCCGCCTTCCTACAACGATGGGGACAGCTAGCTAGTAAGTGTTCTTACGATATGCCTGAGAAGCAGCTATTGGAAAAGTTTGTCCACAATCTAAACACTGATCTTAGCTATCAGATTCAGATACAATGCCCTACCTCGTTCGCCAAAGTCATTGAAATGGGCCTCTTCATTGAAAAAGCTATGATCACTAAAGGAACTCTCAAGCTCTACAAGGACACACCTCCTTCCAATTACACAACAGATAAATCAAAGTTTTGGACCAAGAACAAGAATGTGGTCAACGATGGAGTAGTGGACACCAAGGCGACAGCCCCTAAGCAACAACCCATACTCACTCTTAAGGGAGAAGCAAATACCGATGCACTCAACAAGCCACCCCCTCGGGAACCTAGACCTTGGTTCACTTCAAATCCAAGGCAAAAATTCACGCCGTTAGGGGAATCTCAAGAGTCTGCCCTCAGGAAGTTGTTGGCTAACAATGAAATTTCTCTACCGCCAACAAGTGACTATGAGCCTATCATCAAACCTCCCTATTGGAAGGATACAGACTATTGTGAGTATCATCGAGGAAGGGGGCACACGACTAACAATTGCATCCACCTCAAGAATGTCATACAGGATATACTGGATCAAAATCAGGGAGGGACACAACAGCATACCTCCAATGAATCTCATGTGGCCTACCGGGATCCTCTTCTGAACCACAACCGGCCGTATAACAACAATCGCAACAATGGAAACAACGGCAACAACTCCAATGGCTATAACAATAATGACAACAATCACAACAGGCCAAATTAGAACAGCGGGTCGAGTAATGCTAACTATGCAAGCGTTCCATTTGAGTACACCATTAATTGCATTTCTGAGCATATTCCGCAGGTCAATGTCATCTCCCCCAACCAACAACCAGGACCTAACAGAACTGGTTGTAGTATAATTACCTGCAGTGGTAAAGTCACGATCAATACCACCCCTCCTAGGTCATCACCATCCCCGTCCAACTCCCGCCCATACAATGTCATTAACCAGTTACAGAAAACTCCGGCTCACATTTCTATATTGGAGCTCTTGCGTCTATCTCCTTCTCATAAGGAGATCCTTGAGAAAGCCTTAGTGGAAACTACTGTCCCCACTAACCTAGCCCAAGAAAAGTTTCAAACCATGGTAGGCAATCTGACATCCTCCACTTCCATCTCATTTACGAAGCAAGATGACCTTTCCATATCTCAACCCCACAACACCCCTCTACACATTGTCGCATTCATGGACAAGCACCGCATCAAGAGGGTTCTCATTAATGGGGGTGCCAGTCTAAATATTTGCACGTTGAAGCTAGTCCTTGCACTGGGGTTCTCCGAACAGGCAGTTGATCCAAGATGGAAAATTACCATCAAAGCCTATGACGAGGAGGAAAGAACCACAAAGGGCATGGTTGTCCTACCCATTCAAGTGGGACCGGTAATCAAAGATGTGGTGTGCCAAGTCCTTGATCAGGAGCTGGCTTATAATATTCTACTAGGGAGACCATGGATCCACGCCATGAAGGCTGTCCCCTCCACTTATCATCAATGCATTAAGTTCCCACAGGATGGCAAGCAGGTCACCATACAAGGCGACCTCGACCCCTACCAACACTGCAATTCTTTCCAAGCAAAATTTGAATGTGTCATTCCCAACAACAGAGCCTACATTTCCCCTACTCTGCAACAAGACCATACAGCCGAAGCTTCCTCCTCGAGGCCCAAACCGCTGAAACTTACCATAAAAGAAAATGGCGTGGGGGAGTATTCCATTGAGCACAACCTCAACCTTGCCACCATGCCTTTGTCTCCTCGCTCCTTTGGCAAACCCAAGCATCAACCTAGGCATTTTCCAAAGCCATCTGCTCCTCCTATAACTCCCGCAAATCCCTTTGTAAAATGGGGGACCTTATCTGATGAGACAGAGGAGCGAGATCTCCTGCAATGGCTTTATGCTGAAGAAGAAAACACACCCCAAGAGCCGCCTAGACTCCCTACAGAACTCTATGGCGGGGTGAAACTATTTTGCACAGGATGGGGTACAAAGGACAAGGCCCCAGAGGCCTCAGAAAAGAAGGAATCGTTGAACCTATACAACCTTCTTCATCCTCTTCGGCTAGAAACACAACTGGCCTAAGGTACAAAGGCAAAGGTAAAGCCAAGGAAAATGCATGCCTTGTGGAGACAATTCAAACACTCCAAGTGGATAGTGACACA
The DNA here is from genome assembly GCA_027924645.1 of Cunninghamia lanceolata. NCBI lineage: Eukaryota > Viridiplantae > Streptophyta > Pinopsida > Cupressales > Cupressaceae > Cunninghamia > Cunninghamia lanceolata. The sequence goes on along the minus strand of BSBN01000696.1, from coordinate 5,203,127 downwards.
GATTCAGATGAGTCAAATGAGTATGAGTGGGACAAGCTAACAGAGCACTCCTACGAGGACAAAGAGATTGACACCATCCAAACTCTTAACCCCTACCATGAGAGACAAATGCAACGGGACAGACCACTGGAGTCTGATTTGCCCCTCCCTGAGATTATGGCTTTCGAGGAAAGTTTAGATTCCATTGTGATAAACAACTTGGAGGAAAGTACCACCCAGAACACTACCCCCACCAATGCTCATAACATTTCCATTCACACCATTAATGAATCAAATCTCTCATCTGACTTCCTTCCCCTCTTACACCCTGAGCTTATTGACTGGGATCTACAAGGAACCCCCAATTAGATATGTTCCAGAACGATGATGCCTACATTGACTATATGGAACTTAGGGATCACTTACCAAAAGGAGATCATAAAGCGGGTTTTGCTATCGAACTCAATACCGTGGCTTACTTCGGGGAGGGTGCCAAGCCTTCTAGTCGCAAAAATATCAAGATCAAAAATGGATCTGACGGTGAAAACTGCCTTGCGGCAGTGTCAGATCATAAAACAGTAAAAAGAAAGGATGTATCCGAAGGTGAAAACCCAACTGCGGCACCTGACGATGGAAGGCTTGACACCCTCCCTAGTGATATGTACCAAGAAAGGTCACAGATTGTGGTGGAACCAACAGAGCCGGTGAATATTGGAACCGAAGAGCAACCCAAGATTATCCACTTCGCAAAATCTCTCACACCACCAGAGAAAACCAGGTTTGTACCATTCTTTAAGAAGAAGAGAGGCAGCTTTGCTTGGTCATATGCTGACATGCCAGGTTTAGACCCGAACCTGATTCTGCATCATTTGCCATTGGATCCAGGGGTGAAGCCCGTAAAGCAGAAACTGAGAAAGATGCATCCTCATATAGCCCTTTTGGTCAAGGAAGAACTTAAGAAATTGTTGGATGTGGGGTTCATCAGAGCCATAGATTACCCTGAATGGATATCTAATATTGTGCCAGTGTCTAAACCAGATGGCAGGGTTCGACTATGCAACGATTTTAGAGACTTAAACAAAGCATGCCGCAAGGATGACTTTCCGTTACCAAACATCGACATCATACTTGACCTTACTGCAGGGCATACAATGCTATCACTCATGGACGGATTCTCTGGGTATAACCAAATCAAAATAGCACCGGAGGACCAACACAAAACAGCTTTCACTTATCCATGGGGTACCTTTTGCTGGAATGTCATGCCTTTTGGGCTGAAAAATGCAGGTGCTACATATCAGCGGGCCATGACAACCATATTCCATGACATGATGCATGTGACCATGGAGGATTATGTTGACGATATCTTAGCAAAATCTCTCACAAGGGACTCACACCTAGACATATTAGAAAAAGTCTTTCAACGGTTGGATCAATTCCAAGTCAAACTAAACCTGAAGAAGTGTGTGTTTAGGGTAACATCGGGCAAGCTGCTAGGCTTCATCGTGTCAGCAAACGGCATAGAGGTAGACCCGGCCAAGGTCAAAGCAATAATGGACATGCCACCGCCTAAGACTCTAACACAGTTGAGATCCTTACAGGGCAAGCTGCAGGCCATCCGTAGGTTCATCTCACAGTTGGCAGACAAGTGCCAACCTTTCAGCCACCTCCTACATAAGAATATTCCATTTAAATGGGATGAGCGGTGCGAAGAGGCATTCAACAAGCTAAAGGAGTACCTTATGAACCCTCCTATACTCATGCCTCTGATCCAAGGAAAACCTTTGATTCTCTACATATCTGCTACACCTACTGCTCTTGGGGCTCTCCTAGCGTAGCAAGACTATGAGAACAAAGAAAGAGCTGTATACTACATCAGTCGAACCCTAGTGGGCTACGAGTTACAATACTCACAGGTAGAACGATCATGCCTTGCGGTGGTTTTTGCTTCACAAAAACTCTGACACTACATGTTGGCACACCCTGTCAAACTCATTGCCAAAATCGACCCACTAAAGTATCTTCTCAGCAAAGCAGCTCTCACAGGTCGACTAGCAAAGTGGGTTATGCTTCTTAGTGAATATGATATAGAATATGTGGACAGAAAAGCCATCAAAGGGCAAATCATAGCTGACCAACTGTCCGAGGCACCATTACAGGACACTTCACCAATGTAGTTTGAGTTTCCCGATGAGTCTTTATTCACTCTGTCAACATCTCCTTGGAAACTCTACTTCGACGGGTCTTACACCAACCATGGATCGGGGGCAGGTATCTTGTTTATCACTGCCCAAGGCGACACAATTCCAAAGTCCTACAAGTTGTTATTTCCATGCACTAACAATATAGCGGAATATGAAGCCTTGGTAATTGGTCTCAAGATGGCCACTGAGTGGAAAATCCAAGCACTATGTGTCTACGGTGATTCTCAGTTTATCATAAATCAGGTCAACGATGAATATCAAACCAAAGATGAGAAGCTCATCCCATACAAACGGATGGTCGACAACCTCAAAGAACACTTTGGGACCATCTCCTTTGAACAAATACCCAGGATCGAGAACAAAGCAGCAGATGCAATGGCTACCATAGCCTCTCTTCTTGAAATACCTGAATACGAGTCACGGTATGAGTTCTTAGTAGAAACCATTCGGCAACCGACTTATGATCTCCTCGAAACCCATTCCATTTGCCTCCTAGTAGGATCTGATTCACCTTGGTACGGTAAGACCTACACTTACCTCAAGGACAATATTCTTCCACCGGACCTCTCTTCCAACCAAAAATGAACTTTCATCCGACAAGCCTCCCGTTACACCATCATAGCTAATACCCTTTACCGACGTGGTCTGGATGGTACTTTACTCCGTTGTCTAGAACAAGAAGAATCCATAATGGCCTTGCGAGACATACACGAAGGGATCTGTGGAACACACTCCAGCAGTCCTTCCTTAGCTAAGAAACTCATGCGTTTAGGTTATTACTGGCCCAATATGGAAATGGATTCATATCAGTTTGTCAAAAAGTGCAAACAATGCCAAATACACGGGAACCTAATTCATGCACCTGCTCAGGAGTTGAGACCTTTAACGACACCTTGGCCCTTTTGCCAGTGGGGACTTGACCTTGTGGGAAAGATTCATCCACCTTCTTCCAACGGCCATAAATTTATCATAACCGCCACTGAGTACTTCACCAAGTGGATTGAAGCCGTTCCCCTAACCACCGTCACAGGAAAACAAATTTCCTCGTTCATTCTGAATTACATTATCTGCCGATATGGCATCCCTTCATCCATCATAACGGATAATGGGAGACCATTCAAAAATTAGGATGTCCAGGAACTTTGTGAGCGTTTCAAAATCCAACATCGTTTCTCCACTCCATACTACCCCCAAGGTAACGGCCAAGCTGAGGCATCGAATAAAACCATTCTGAAAATCCTAAAGAAGACTGTCAATGAAGCTGGTCGCGATTGGCACGTCTAACTCAATCCTGCTCTGTGGGCCTATAGAACTAGTATACGCACTCCCACAGGTGCTACACCCTATGCCCTTGTCTATGGTTCTGAAGCCATCCTTCCCATTGAGGTCGAACTCCCATCCCTCAGGGTGTCGTTGAAAGGTCTCATATCAGATGAAGAATACAGAGTCTCCAGGCTACAAGAACTAGAGCTGCTAGAGGAAAGGCGCCAGAAAGCTTTTGACCATCTCAAAGCCTATCAACAGATGATGTCCAGAAGCTACAACCACAAGGTTAGACCAAGGTGCTTCAAGGTTGGGGACCTAGTTCTAAAAGAGAACCCTCGCAATCAACAGGACAGAGAAAAGAAAGGTAAGTTCGAGCCTAACTGGCTTGGGCCCTATGTAATTGTAGCTGCTTACGGATCGGGGGCATATCAGTTGGCCACATCAGAGGGTGAGTTGTTTGATGATCCAATCAACAGCATGCACCTTCGTCGGTTCTATACCTAGGAGAACCCCAATGCAAGGGGGCACAGTAAAATCAAAAAATCAAAAAAAATTGAAAAGAGAAAATACAAAAAAAACCAGAAAAAAATAGAAAGCATACAAAAAAAATTGTCCTTTGGTGAAAACCTGGCAAACAGGTGCCTTGGATAGGTATCGTGATGAAAACCTGGCAAACAGGCGTCATGTTACTCTCTAGCTCCTTGTGCAAATAAAAGCAAGTGATGACAACCTGGTAAACAGGCGTTACTTGTGATAAACCGCCTTCTCCATCTTTGAGAATCCAATCACCTTGAGTCCATTCTTCCTTCGCTCATTTTCCATTCGACCCATATCTACCCCACAATAAACACTTGACAGTTACCTATCATGGCTTGATACTCACCTTGTGGCCTTGTCAACCAAGGTTTTGTCCCATACCGTCTCCTCAGTGTGAGCCTACATAGTGTCTCTCGTCGGTGTCCATAGTCCAAGTCCGTGAACTACGTTGCCTCTGCGCCGTCACGTAGGCAAGGCCATTATTCTAATGCACCCCCGAGGCTTCCATTTCTCCCGCGGTCCCATTCATCCCCTTTCTTGTCTTCATTCTTGTCGTCTTTCTTCTAGTCCATCCATGGTCCATTAGGGTTTACCCCGAACTACGTTGCCTCTGCGTCGTCACGTAGGCAAGGCCATTTAGCAATGAGCCCCCGAGGCACTAGGTCAATCCCTTAGGGTTCGTCTTCCCAATAAGGATTGTGCAATCTTCTCACCAAACAAGCAAATGCAAGCAGAACCCGCGCTTCAAGCAGAAATCTTGACTATGAGCATCTTAACCTATCTAAAGCAAAGCAAATACCCAAGGTCTTCTAACTAATTCTATCTAAATTATGGCAAGAAAAACACATCTAAATGCAAGAATGTTTTGTGGATTGGAACCATGGTTAAGTTACAGAGTCTTGATTTTTGTTATCATGTCTTTCTATGCTACTCAAGGATGCCAAAAGCTAGAGACGCTATGATAGGGGCATGATTACTTTCTTTGTTTGCTATTTGTGGATTAAACTTTAGTAATGTGAAGCCTTGTCTAAGGACATGATCGACAAAAGCTCATCGAGGACATCAAAGGTATAACATGAACGGGGGCAATCCTTGTTTGTTGAAACGCAAGAAGTACTTAGGTCATCTAGATTCAATTTGTTTATGAGCATTGGTGGGGGTAGTGTTCTGGGTGGTACTTTCCTCCAAGTTGTTTATCACAATGGAATCTAAACTTTCCTCGAAAGCCATAATCTCAGGGAGGGGCAAATCAGACTCCAGTGGTCTGTCCTGTTGCGTTTGTCTCTCATGGTAGGGGTTAAGAGTTTGGATGGTGTCAATCTCTTTGTCCTCGTAGGAGTGCTCTGTTAGCTCGTCCCACTCATACTCATTTGACTCATCTGAATCTGTGTCACTATCCACTTGGAGTGTTTGAATTGTCTCCACAAGGCATGCATTTTCCTTGGCTTTACCTTTGCCTTTGTACCCTAGGCCAGTTGTGTTTCTAGCCGAAGAGGATGAAGAATATAGAGTCTCCAGGCTACAAGAACTAGAGCTGCTAGAGGAAAGGCGCTAGAAAGCTTTTGACCATCTCAAAGCCTATCAACAGATGATGTCCAGAAGCTACAACCACAAGGTTAGACCAAGGTGCTTCAAGGTTGGGGACCTAGTTCTAAAAGAGAACCCTCGCAATCAACAGGACAGAGAAAAGAAAGGTAAGTTCGAGCCTAACTGGCTTGGGCCCTATGTAATTGTAGCTGCTTACGGATCGGGGGCATATCAGTTGGCCATATCAGAGGGTGAGTTGTTTGATGATCCAATCAATAGCATGCACCTTCGCCGGTTCTATACCTAGGAGAACCCCAATGCAAGGGGGCACAGTAAAATCAAAAAATCAAAAAAAATTGAAAAGAGAAAATACAAAAAAAAACCAGAAAAAAATAGAAAGCATACAAAAAAAATTGTCCTTTGGTGAAAACCTGGCAAACAGGCGCCTTGGATAGGTATCGTGATGAAAACCTTGCAAACAGGCGTCATGTTACTCTCTAGCTCCTCGTGCAAATAAAAGCAAGTGATGAAAACCTGGTAAACAAGCGTTACTTGTGATAAACCGCCTTCTCCATCTTTGAGAATCCAATCACCTTGAGTCCATTCTTCCTTCGCTCATTTTCCATTCGACCCATATCTACCCCACAATAAACACTTGACAGTTACCTATCATGGCTTGGTACTCACCTTGTGGCCTTGTCAACCAAGGTTTTGTCCCATACCGTCTCCTCAATGTGAGCCTAGTATAGTGTCTCTCGTTGGTGTCCATGGTCCAAGTCCGTGAACTACGTTGCCTCTGTGCCATCACGTAGGCAAGGCCATTATTCTAATGTGCCCCCGAGGCTTCCATTTCTCCCATGGTCCCATTCATCCCCTTTCTTGTCTTCATTCTTGTCGTCTTTCTTCTAGTCCATCCATGGTCCATTAGGGTTTACCCTGAACTACGTTGCCTCTGTGTCGTCACGTAGGCAAGGCCATTTAGCAATGAGCCCCCGAGGCACTAGGTCAATCCCTTAGGGTTCGTCTCCCCAATAAGGATTGTGCAATCTTCTCACCAAACAAGCAAATGCAAGCAGAACCCGCGCTTCAAGCAGAAATCTTGACTATGAGCATCTTAACCTATCTAAAGCAAAGCAAATACCTAAGGTCTTCTAACTGATTCTATCTAAATTATGGCAAGAAAAACACATCTAAATGCAAGAATGTTTTGTGGATTGGAACCATGGTTAAGTCACAGAGTCTTGATTTTTGTTATCATGTCTTTCTATGCTACTCAAGGATGCCAAAAGCTAGAGACGCTATGATGGGGGCATGATTACTTTCTTTGTTTGCTATTTGTGGATTAAACTTTAGTAATGTGAAGCCTTGTCTAAGGACATGATCGGCAAAAGCTCATCGAGGACATCAAAGGTATAACACGAACGGGGGCAATCCTTGCTTGTTGAAACGCAAGAAGTACTCAGGTCATCTAGATTCAATTTTGACTAGATGCTTGTATTAACTTGTTAAATCACAATCCATGTAAGTGGTACTCAGGTCATCTCGGTTCAATTATACCTCGATGCTTGTATTCACTTACAACATTTCAGAAAAGTACCACAAAAAAAAATGCCCAATGATGAAATAAAGCACTCCAATAGCAAAGCATCCACCCTATATCCATTTATACATACATACCATACCCCATGCAATAAAGATCCAACAATGCAGAGTATCAATACAAATAAAAGATTGTGAGTTCTTCTATCGAGTCTTTCTTCTATCAATCATATTTCTATCTATCATCATATCTTTCATCCTTGTCCAGTCAGTCTGAGCAATGATCCAAATGCAAGCTCCATTCTTAATCCATACCAATCAAGTCAAGTCAATCTTGCACAAATGATCCAATCACAATCAGTGGTCTTGATCCTTGTCTGGTCGTAAACCAACTCGATCAGTTAATCAATCAGTTGTCTTATATAGGATGTTGCATTGTCGAAATCAGACCAACACACGCGTCTTACACGACATGTTTCATTTCTTGAAACCAGACACTATCCTTCATGTTGCTCTAGGGATCTATCATTCCCCGCCATGACAACACGCCTGCTGTGTTGGTCTAGGGATATATCGTTCCCCACCATGACAACATTGTCGTATATCGTTATCAGTATATCGTTGGTTTACTGCTTGATAGGGGCAATACCTTGTTTGTTCTTGTATCATTTGTGCATACTTGCTCGCTTTCTTGTGTGTGTCATCATTCTTCTTGCATCATGTATCATTCGACTCTTTTCTTCATCCCTTTTCCTCCAACCTATCCTAACCCCTTCGTCTTCGTGAGATTGTCCGTCTCCGAATCTTTTGCCCTTTTCCCGTCCAATCTCCCGAGGGGGCATCCTATCGTCATTAAACTTGTACCAGGGGCAAACTGGGGCATGTATCACTATCAGACTATCAACTTCTTTGAAGCAACGCTGAAAACTGCATTGCATCAAAGAGGGGCAAAATGTATACGCCTAAAAATGACACAATTCAACTAAATAAATATTCTAAATATTGTTGATAACTGAGAGGGGGGGGTGAATCAGTTATCCTAATTATTTCCCTTATTGAACTTTCTTTTTAATTGATGCAGCATAGAATCAAACACAAAAACATTAATCATGAAATAAGAAACACATGACACAGTATTTTTGACGTGGAAACCCTGTTAAGGGAGAAAACCACGGGGTGATTAACCCAAAATTATTCTCTGTTAGAAGAATAGGAAATTACAAAATGGCACTTGCCAATTAGGGCTCACTGCCCGAGCACACTGCTCACAAGAGGCCCACTGCCTACAAGAAGACACACTGTCTACAAAGTGATAAGAATCACAGTCTTGAACTGATTGGAAGCATCTGCATATGCTGGAGTTCAGTTCCGGTTAGGCTCAGTACACTGATCTGCTGCACTTCATCTTTCCTCTGTTCTTTATTCTGCTATCTTTCACATACCGGATCCTTTTTGCTACTTCTGCTCTGTTCTGGACTTATTCGCATATATCTTCACACCATCACACCCTTCACAACTAAATCCATCCTCTATATATATCCGCACAAGTAATTTCATCACCTTTCTAGTCGGCATCCGGAACAGTCTAGTTTCTTGCAAACTCTTGTTCTGTCAGCTGAATCCTTCCTCACCAAGCAATGCGGATCAAGCATATACTTGTAGATATCATTAATCATGTCGGCCAAACATGATTCATGCCTTCACAACCTCTATCATCAATAGTAACACATCCGGAAAGTAGTCTGATACTCTGTCAGTCAGTTCTTCCTCTGTTTTCACTGTCTCTCAGGAATCCGGTACTCAACTATTCATATCTTTTTCCTTGTCCATCACCGGAGGCTAAATCCTTGGAATATACCACTCAAGGTAGTCCTCTTGACTTCCCCAAATCCGCACTGCACCAAGACACTTCCTCTGAGAGATCCGGATCAATCTGTCGGACCTTGCCACATGCTATGTTCTTGTTCACCGGACCACAACAATCTTTATTCTGACTTCTGGTAGAGACACATTATGACTTGCGGATATGTGGGATGACCTTTGTTGCCATCAATGACAACAACCATGAATCCATATAGTGTCTCTTGCCAACAATCTCCCCCTTTGGCATTGATGGCAACACTTAGTGAAAAATGACTAAGTGTTTTCACTATGCTCCCCCTTTGCTGATGCTCTGTCTTTATATACAATTTCTGGAACTCCCCCTTAGTTGGATTCCTCATTTTTCACTGCTCCTCACTCCCCCTTTGACATCAATGGCAAAGGGTGGGGTCCGCACACCAAAATTTCCAAAAATTTTCTATACATAGCCACATATTTACATACTCACATATACTGAAGAATGTCTGCAAAGGATGTCTGCAATTGGATCATTTCTGTAGCCCAACTTTGCTTCATTCTGTCCAAAATTGAAATGTGACCACTCAACAAAAATACAAAAGCTTCTGCCCGCTTGAGATCTGTCGGATCTTTTGTTTGGGCGGTGGTCTGAGCATCACTGATGGCCTCATGCATAGTTTCCAACTTAGGGATTATAATCCTTCTAAGTTCTCCCATCTGGTTAGTGATATTCTTCCTTTCCTTCTCAAGATTCTTTATTTCATTCAAGACTGCAATAGTCTGACATTCTTGATTTATTATGGAGGAAGAGAGAGGATCAAAACTTTGAGATAAGCTTTGTAGCTTGTCCTGTTCCTCTTTTATTTTCTTATCAATTGCTGCTGTTGCCTTTGGCCAGGATATACAAAATTTGTAGATGTCACCGCCATCCTTAAGAGCATTCTCTAAGCTCTTTATTCCAATGCTCACAATCTTCCTATCTTTAGAGATTAATTCTAATACCTCTGAAAATCTTTTATCCAAAAATTCCTTCCGGACCTTTTCTTCAGCTGATTTTTCTAGAGAATCAAAATGTGTATCAACACTGTTGACTAAGGTTTTTAGATTACCGGAAGAGGAGGCTGTCGGATCTATCTGGATTGATGGCATAATCTTTACAAGTACTCCGGAAGCAGCCTCTATCAACTCACAATCTTCCATATGAGACTTCAGGAGTTTTTCATTTGCCTTGGCATTTGCAAATGAAGCTATCTTCATTGTTTGTACCGGAGAGAGAGAGTCAAAGTCGAATGGGCCTTTTAGAAGCTCCGGTTCATCAATCTCTAAAGTTTCTTTGCTCAAAAATTGTTGAACAGTTTGTGCAGTGTCTCTTGCCGGAGACAGATGTTTCTTTTCTTCTGCAGTCTTGGAACTGTCAACCTCTTTATCTTTCACCACTGCTTCCTTCTCCTGTAATTGCTCTTCTTCTTGGGATCCGGAGACTGTAGGGGAAACCGGAGGAGAGATGCTTGTATGTTCAGGGCCCACTTCTTCTGGAGCAGAGGGTTCCAAGTCCTCAGCTGTTTCTGTACCTAAGTCCTCTACAACAGGAAGATTGAACCTTTTGAAGGCCTTCCGGAGGATCTCTTCTGTTTTTTGGGCCACTTTGTCAGTCTCACCAAGCATGAGTTGATTCATCCTGGCTTTACTTCTGAACTCATCTTTGCAGTCCTTGAAGATTATGTTCATTGTCTTGGGATCAATTTGAGGATATAGCTGAATAGCTATCTGCTCCCGGATCTCAAGATCTTTTGCATGAGCATTGTTCTTTCTTACTTCCAATTCCTTTTCTAGGCTTTTAGGAATAAGAGATATGATCTCAATGAAAGCCTTATTATATATGTTCAGATATTTGACTGTGGCTTCATGCAGAGTCTTTTGGTCAGCCTCACTGAAGTCATCATAAGATTCAGTCATTGGTTGAAGGTTTCCATCCACCGTGACCGACTTGATTACATTTTCTAGAGACAGAGTGGGCTTTTCAACAGATACCTCTGCCATTTCATCCTTGTCTTGTCCTGAGGAGGGTTTACCGGATCCTTTCTTCTTCTGCTTCTTTATTTCTTTTACTCCCTCATCTGACTCTGTTTCCTCTTCATCCTTTTGGCTTTTATAAGCCCTTGTGGCTTTTGTCTTGGATCTTTTACTGGATGCCTGGACTTCCGGTTTTGAACTTTTGGTTGAGGGAGGTGCAGATCTTTTTGATGATCTGGTCCGGGTGGGAGTTTCAACCGGAACACTTTCTTTACTTTTCTCTTCTTCCTCAGCCTTCCTCCTCTTTTCCCGGCTGGCATCAAGTGCCTCTTTTGAGATGCCTAGGCCTTGAGCAATATGCTCAACTTCTTTTCTTACCTTCCTCTTTATCTCTGGTTCCCTGAGTTCTACATGTAACTTTACACTCAATTCCTCAAAGGTTCCGAACCTTTCTGCCTTGGGATCTTTGGGCTGGCTTAGCATGTGTTGAACATGCAGCTCTACTATCTGTTCATCCACTTCATACCCCATAGGCATGATCCAGACAGTCCTTGGCTCCACTGCCTCCATCAGACACTGATCTGTTTCTACCATGAAGCATACTGTGTCTTTGTATTTTTCAACAAGGGATTGGGGTATTCTTTCCTTTGCATGCATCATGCTTTGGAAGTTCTTGAAGTAACCCCATAGAGCTGTATTTCTTGCTTTTGCATCCCCAAGTCCATGCAAATAGTCTCTGATTTAAATGGCAACCGGTCTGTCATTCTGCCATATCCATCCACTGGATCCGGGAAGCTCATTCATGTAGTAAAAGAAGAGACACAGGATCAGATTGCCATATTTGAAGGAGTTTTTCTTGTCCTTCTTAATCTTCTACAGATTTTCAAAGAGTTGGTTTACTAGAAGCTCGCACAAGTCATAGTCTGCATTCTCCTTTAACATCTGATAGGCTGTGTAGATTACAGTTCCTGGTACTGAATTTTCCCTACTGGAGTGATAGATTTTGTAACCAATTATCATAGCTGCAAATTTGACATCCGGTTCAATGATGTCATCAACTGTCATAGCTCTCTTGTCAAACTTGGATCCGGTTGCATCACTGACTGTCTGATTTTTGATAGATTTGAGAACAGGTAATCCACCGGATGAGTGCAGACCGGTTACAGCCCTAATTGCGTCCTTGGTGATCTTGAAGGGCTTGTTCAACCATAGGAAGTTGTCATGTACTCTACTTAGTACATACCGGACCCATTCATCTTCTTCAAAACAGGGGAAATGAATGCACTGTGCAAAGTGTTTGTCCTGGATGGCTTTATACTGAGGTTTGATCTCAAAGGAGTCATCTATCAATTGTTTGTGATAGATATCCATCAGTTTTGATTCTCCAAAGTCTTCAAGATTCGCATGGATATAAACCCTAATATCTTCCGTATGCAATACACCATGAGGAACACTAGAGAAGGCTCCTAGTGGATCTACCTCCAATGATTTGTAAGGATGTTTCTTGAATGAGGGGCGAGGTCTATCAGAGATCTTAACTATATTTGGAGTAGCCATTCTTCAAAGATTTGCAGTGAGGTAATGAAAAACGGAGAATACCTTATGCGCCTTCGATTTGCACGGAGTGATTGGATTGATTTCTTTATGCAATGACTTCGGCAAGAGATCCTTGGTGTGCTTGATGAATCTTGTTGCAGAGCTCCACTATTCGCTTCTTCTTGAGTGCAGAATGAGCAAATGACTTTTGAGAAATCCCTTATATTGCTCCGCGAACCCTAATATCTGTCTGCAATAAATGCTTCACCTACATTATTCTGGTTTGCCTTGTCTGGATAGCTTGGAGTATCCCGGATTAGTCCTGATCTGTGAATATCATCTGGATCTTTCAATCATGAATAAATCGAGGTAACATATTACAAGAACATCCCAAACACTCTGTTCAATCCGCAGAACAAGATAGTGCACTTCCGGATCTCTCCGGACCTTTTGTAATCCTTTGTCATACCGGAGCATCTCCCTGAACAGGTCTTATTTGATCGATCACAGCTTCTTCATAACTCCAAGCGGACCTCTGAAAACTTGATTGAAGCATTTCAAGACTCATATCTACAAACCCTTTAATCCGCATCTTGTGCCACATCCGGCACCACTTGTTTGGCTGGGGGAACAGGATTTTCTTTGAGTCTCCCCCTGAGCCTGAGCTCACTTTTTAATTTCCGGAAGAAATATCAGCACCAGAGTCTGGTGCGGATCCAACCTCTACATTCTCTAAACTTTTCTTTACCCAAATCTTGTTCATCTGATTCCTAACTTCATCCGCATTCATCTTTTGTTTACCCTTGTCTTGATTCTGATTATACACCGGACCTCTTTTGTCCTGATACTTGTTTCTGCAGACTTTAGCATTATGACCGGACCTATTGCAGATTTGGCAAATAACATTTCTTTGCATATTTGACTGATATCCTCTTGATCTGCATTGATTAGCCATATGACCTACTCTATTGCATGTAAAGCATCTACCTTTGAATGATTTGTTTACTTGCATAATTCTGCATTCATGGGATTTGTGTCCATACCTTTTGCAGTTGAAGCACTGTCCGGAGAAGGATGAATTAATCTGATTCATTCTCATTCTGCACTGATTAGCTTTGTGACCAAAGTGGTTGCAGCTGTGGCAGTATCCATTGAAGGATGGATATCTTTGAGCATTTGGCTGTCTTACCGGAGGTCTTCTAGGCCTGCTCCTTGGATTTTCTGATCCAAGATTCTTCTGACCGGATCCGGAGCTTTCTCCTTTCTCATATCCCAAACCATACTTGTCATCTGTCCTCTTTTGACTTCCAAGAAGAACTTCAAGTTGAGCAGAACTTATCTTGAATTTCTCTTTATATTCATTTGCTGTTTGAAGGTCTCTTTTGAGAGAGGCAATTTGATCCTCAAGTTTTTCTTCTTATCTTTGGCATCTTCAAGATCAGATTCAAGATGTCTGATAATCCTGTCCATCTGGTGGCATTCTTCTGATTTTTCTTTAAGAGATTGTCTTAGATTGTCTTCAGCCTTTCTTTTTTCTTCAATCTCTTGAGTAAACTTTATAGTTCCTGATTCCATTTCATGTCTTAACATAATGACTTCTTTTGATAACTTTTCACATAACTTGGTTTGCTCAGTCAATTCTTCATTTGTATTGCTTTCTTCACTTTGTCTCGCCAACTGTTGGAGCAGCTCCTTTCTCTTTTTCATAGAGAGACTTAATTTGTCTTTTAATTCTCTCATGAATTCATCAGCCTGTTTGAGTCTTTCCTTTAATTCATTGACTTCAGAGTTTGACTGTTCAAGATCCTCAAGGGCAGTCTTGAGTTGCTCCCTTAAACCATATGCATCCATTTGAGATCCCAGATCTTCCTCAAGCTGTTAGGCTCTATTAGGAGGAACTTAGCTCTGATACCAATTGTTGATAACTGAGAGGGGGGGGTGAATCAGTTATCCTAATTATTTCCCTTATTGAACTTTCTTTTTAATTGATGCAGCATAGAATCAAACACAAAAACATTAATCATGAAATAAGAAACACATGACACAGTATTTTTGACGTGGAAACCCTGTTAAGGGAGAAAACCACGGGGTGATTAACCCAAAATTATTCTCTGTTAGAAGAATAGGAAATTACAAAATGGCACTTGCCAATTAGGGCTCATTGCCCGAGCACACTGCTCACAAGAGGCCCACTGCCTACAAGAAGACACACTGTCTACAAAGTGATAAGAATCACAGTCTTGAACTGATTGGAAGCATCTGCATATGCTGGAGTTCAGTTCCGGTTAGGCTCAGTACACTGATCTGCTGCACTTCATCTTTCCTCTGTTCTTTATTCTGCTATCTTTCACATACCGGATCCTTTTTGCTACTTCTGCTCTGTTCTGGACTTATTCACATATATCTTCACACCATCACACCCTTCACAACTAAATCCATCCTCTATATATATCCGCACAAGTAATTTCATCACCTTTCTAGTCGGCATCGGAACAGTCTAGTTTCTTGCAAACTCTTGTTCTGTCGGCTGAATCCTTCCTCACCAAGCAATGCGGATCAAGCATATACTTGTAGATATCATTAATCATGTCGGCCAAACATGATTCATGCCTTCACAACCTCTATCATCAATAGTAACACATCCGGAAAGTAGTCTGATACTCTGTCAGTCAGTTCTTCCTCTGTTTTCACTGTCTCTCAGGAATCCGGTACTCAACTATTCATATCTTTTTCCTTGTCCATCACCGGAGGCTAAATCCTTGGAATATACCACTCAAGGTAGTCCTCTTGACTTCCCCAAATCCGCACTGCACCAAGACACTTCCTCTGAGAGATCCGGATCAATCTGTCGGACCTTGCCACATGCTCTGTTCTTGTTCACCGGACCACAACAATCTTTATTCTGACTTCCGGTAGAGACACATTATGACTTGCGGATATGTGGGATGACCTTTGTTGCCATCAATGACAACAACCATGAATCCATATAGTGTCTCTTGCCAACAAATATTTATTCCATTCTTCTACCAATTAAATAAATATTCTAAATTTATTTAATTGATTCACTGTTCCATAAATAAATTCAATTTATTTAATTAAAATTCTTCTAAATGTCCTACACAATTAAATAATCATAAATTATTTAATTAATTTAAATTCCTCTATCCTAAGTTCTAAATTCAAAAATCCACCTCACCTTTTTCACCTCACCTTGTCCACCTCATCAGGTTGCACATGTAATTAAATATATTTAATATTTAATTACCTATTTTTCTCTCATCCACATGGCCTATTTCTTCTCAAATCAGAAGTTAGTTAACTAATCAATCAAATCTATTAACTAATTAGTCATTTGAGTTCACTGGTCAATCTATTATGTTGACTCCTCAATCAACCCAGTTCACTGGTCAATCAATTCAGTCAATCCCATAATCCACTCTTCTAACTGATCAATCAAGTCTGTTAACTATTCAGTCAATGGAGTTAACTCTCCAATCAATTTTGTCACATCCCCTCTTTCATGATGGAGTTAGGACACTTGTCATATTTCTACTAGTTGCACATTCCTCAACCATTCTCAGCCATTGATCTTCATATCTCCTCTCAACCGTTGATTCCCATTCTTCCAAGTCTATAAATGAAACCTCATCCTTCCATTCTATTCATCCAGGCTTTTGACATCGTTACCCTACAGAAATATCACCAGCGCACCTTTGGCACCCTTTTGTCATCTACAAGCTTGAGATCACATACTTGCATTGGAGCTCATCTTCATTGCGTATCACCACAGCCATTCACCGTCGACTTCCTATAAACTGCTAAAAGATTGCACTCTCTGAGGGCTCACTTCATCTGCAAAAGGACGATCTGTGATAGGCGAACAACAGAAGTTTAGAAACGGGAAAGGTTTGCTCTGTATTTGTTCATTGCTTCGTTTATTGAATCCTTCGTGTTTCACTATTCTGTTGATGTTTGGGTCTTGTTTAATTCATTTGATTGATCACTATTTTACCCTTACAATTACAGTTATGAATGTAGGAAGAAGATGTATGATCAAAATAAGAAAAGTGTAAATTTTTCAAGAGAAATTAAAGTGAAGATTATGGTAAAAGGTTACCATAATCTTCACTTTAATTTCTCTTGAAAAATTTACACTTTTCTTATTTTGATCATACATCTTCTTCCTACATTCATAACTGTAATGACCATATATTTTGCAATAATGGAATCAAATGCTTGGTTTATCATGAAAATGAAGATTAGGGAATGATAACAAAGTAGTTGTCATGGGTAAAGGGATCATAAACACTAGAACAAAGCAAGGAGAGAAGAAGAATCTCCCAGAATGTGTATTATGTTCGAGGTCTTAAATATAACCTAATCAATGTTGAGTAGTCAGAATAAAAGGGTTATAAAGTAATAAGTTGATTGCAAAAGTTATAATGGAAATTAATAGAATGTTTCCATTAAATATCTACAAAATGAATTGTTTGTTACCTTCAAAACCACTATAAAATATCAATCATGGTTGTGACATTTGATATTTGGGCATTTAAATTTTAGTGAGATAAATTTATTATATATACTTGGAATATGGTGAAAGGATTACCCTTAATAAAGCAACCCAATAAAACTTGTGAGAGTTGTATTCTTGGGAAGCAACATAGAGAACCATTATAGGTATTAGAAAGTCATATAGAGCAACGGCTCCTCTTGAAATTGTACATTCAGACTTGTGTGGCCTAATGTGAAATCCATCATTTGGGAATATTAGGTATTTCATAACCTTAATTGATGGATTTAACTTAGAAAAACATGGATGTTCTTCTTGAAACAAAAATTAAAAGTATTTGAGCTATTTCAACAGTTTAAATCTTTGGTTGAGAAATAAAGTGGACATTACATTAAAGTGTTGAGAATAAATAGAATAGGAGAATATGTTTCAAATGAATTTATAAATCTTTGAGAGATACATGGAATAAAGAAACAATTCACTACAATGTACTCACCATAGTTCATAATGGTGTTTCCAAAGGGAATAATAAAACAATCGTGGAGATGGTCAGAAGCGTGTTAAAGGCCATACTTTTCCTAAATGAGTTCTAGGTTAAAGTTGTAGCTTTTGCAAGATAAAGTACCATGGTGCAAGAAGCATGGAGTAAGAAGAAACATAATGTTTCTCATTTGAGAGTGTTTGGGTGTATTGCATATGTACATGTTCTTGATGAAGAGAGAAAGAAATTAGATGATAAAGGGGAAAGATGTAATTTTGTGAGATCTAGTGAGCAATCAAAAGTATATTTAAATTATATAATCCAATAAAAAAATCCATCATTAGTAGAGATGTAAAGTTCTTGAAGATGAGGAATGGATTTGGAGTGGAGATTTACAACAACAATAGCAACTTGAGATTAAAGATTTTTTAAAAAAAATTATGAGTCAAAAGCAACCACCTATAACAAGTAGTAGCTCAAATAAACCTTCAACTTCTAGTAGTAGCCTTGATCCATCTTTGATGGCAAAAGTTTAAAAAGAAATCCAACCCCCTCGCTGTTGTTTCAAAGTTTGATAGCAGAGAATAGTCTTGAACCCAAGAATAGGTATTTGCTTAAATTCGGATGTATTAACACATTGGATTCATTCTCCACAACAAAAACAAATGAGTCACAGAATGTTTTAGTTAGTGTTCTCTAACAAAGAAAAATAAGACAACATGAGTATCTTTGTAAAATTATAGTAAATATTATGAATGCCTGCTATCTACCTAAGTCGTAACTCCTATGTGTTGAAACTACTAGAACAGTGGCATCAGATATTATATAAAGAAAATGGTTTCAAAATCAATTTGAAGATTTGTTTTGAATCCCTTGCACAGAGATAAAAATAGAAAACGTCTGTAGCACTCTTACTAATTCTACACTTTATAATCTTTAAACTGATAAAGAAACAAAAACAATTTCCTTTCTGTTCGTTTTTCTCTCAAGCCTTCATTATTCATATCGACACAGAGGAGGTTTATTATCCATCATTCTGGAGACTTCGTTACCCAGTCCAAGTGAATTTATGAATGTAATCGGTCAGTACCACTTTGCTAATTTGTTGTTGTTGCTGGTGAAATGTTTACACAGCTTTGAAACCAAGATCATATCAATTCATACCGACCCAAAAACCATTCCCTGGCTGTCTGCCCTATTTTTGGCCTCAATTCTGGTAATTTCCTCTGTATTTTGGGAAACATCTAAGGTGTTCTCCTTTCAATCTATCTTTTTTTTTTTTGAGTCTCTTCCACATCCACCAAGAACAAAGAACAATGAAGCCAACAACTAACTATCCCAGATCAAAAGAGACAAAACCTAACTAATAACTGAATTTTCTCTTCATTATCTTTTCCCACGATGGAGTCGTATCATGTGCACATGAGAGTCATATGCAACATATGGAGGAGCTTAGTGAAAGTCACAAAGACAAAGGAGGTACCAAGACGGACCCCACCAATGCCAAAACAAACAAACATTTGGGCACGAGGACCTGATAACCAAACTAAAATGAAACAACACAAGTTAAAATTCCTAAGAAGACAAATGTTTTTGCATCAGGCTCCCCCGAAGAGATGATTGTGAGTGTAGCTCACAATTGGAGTTGGGTAGTAGGACTACCCTTTCAAGTCGGATACAACTTGCAGTATACTTTGATGCTCTGATTAAGTAACCTGCAACCATCTACTTCTTTCTCTTTTTCTAGCATGTGGCCGGAATAGATCATGCATACCATGACAAAATGAATTCAATCTCTTCAAGACCACTTGTGGATCCATGTCCACCATGTAACAAACTCCTCCACCTTTGCCTCCCACTTGTTGGCTTCCTGTTATGACAACCCAGCATGAGGATTAACTCCTCTTGATCCGTCCTCCTTTGCCTAGAAATTATGTCATTACACCCCATCACATTGTCTATAACCTCCTTTCCCATCTCACTCAAACAATTTTCAGCGTCAACATAAACATGAACAAAATCAGAGAAACTAATAGAGTTGTGTGAAACATGATTTGCTTCCAATTCTGGTAGTGCACATTCAGGGAAATCAATTACATCTACATCAAAGGAGTTTGGAAACATAACATGTACCCCATTATCTTCTACTGTAATAATTGTTTCACCTTTTGTCAACTCAATCCATTCCTTTTCCACGACTGCAATTTGTAGTAACAGGTCATCTTCGTCATCTTGTTTGGCTGCCCCTTCACGCTGTCCATGAGGCATCTCATCCATATGTACATCTTGGCAATCCTATTCCAAACTTTGTAGTAGTTCTATGTCCTTCACGGGACCAACCTGTACTGATGTCCCAACATCACATGCACTTATTTCAACACCTTCTTTCCACTATCCTACATGCAAATCAGTATGTCTTCATCCTTGTACAACATAAAGATGAACTCCTCCTTGGTTGCTGCTGTGACTTCTTCTTTATTCCTACCATTTACAAACTCCTTCACACTCACTAACATCACCTTACTACTACTGCTACTACCATTGTCCTCTCTTGTTTCTTGCAAAGGCAACAAGGTGCCCCTTTTGTAACCAAGAAACTCTTTAAGGTGTAGGATGCTTAGTTTTCTTAAGTCCTAACTTATCCACCATTTCAATAGCTACAATATTATCCATATTACCACTATCAATAATAAGTTTGCAACACTTACCTTTTGCTTGGCATTTCATTCTGAATAGAGCTCTCCTTTTCATAGGTTCATGGTTCTCTTTCGGTGGCTTCAATAACACTCTTTTGAACATCAATGACACTCCTAACTCAAGTTCCTTCATGTGATGAGAAGGTGATCCTACACTCTCTTGGTCTACTTGCACTATCTGATTACTCCTTTTAGGCCTTGTGTAACCTTCTTGTACATATTCAAGGCACTCCCAACCTGTGTGCCCATACTTCTTGCACTTAAAACATTTACAAGAGTGAAAAGAAGCTAGGTGTGCGGAAATCACTTCCAACACTAATCTAATGAGGGGAAGAGAGTGCAATTTTAATTTAATCCTTACAATTACAGAATGTTAACAACAACAATGGAGATATTGCAGCAATACACATACACACAGAAAGTGAGATAGAAGAGAGAGACACAAGATATACGTGGGGAAAACCCTTCTTGGGTGAAAAACCCCACACTCCAAAACCTGCACAATGTATTATCAAAACTGAAACGGTTTACAATACACTTACAATGCAAGCTCTCCCGAGTCTTCGACACTCGTATCTGGAGACAAACCTGTAGCATAACAATACCTGTCAAACTTGTAATACATCTCCCCTTCAAAGCACCTGTTTATATAGAATATAAAAGGTAGAAATGGCTCCACATAGGGATGGGCGTCCAACATGGCCTTATGGCCCAAAACCCACGTCTATGGACACTTGTCCAACTCTGTAGGATGCTCCTAACACTTTTCAAGTCATCCCATCCCAAGGAGGTCACCTATTTCCAAAATGGGCTATGACAGATGCTCTTTCAACTCTTACAACTGTCATAGAATTTGTCATAACTGTCATAACTCACAGCTATAAGAGAATCTGTCATACACAGGCTATAAATAGCATATTATCTTACAACATGTTATAGTCCACCTTGGGGCACCCAAAGATGCCTTTTTCAAAGATGCTCTTCGACACATGTCTTCACCTGTCATAGAATCTCATATTTCTGACTCTTACATGTCATAACTTCGTCATAGGGATCTGTCATGACCGTTACGGTTAATATTCCCTTACACAACATCCAAGATGCTGACACATGGCAAAATATTCCTACCACTAAGTGGGATGCCTATCTCCTCATGTGAGGACAAAAATACATGTGGTCATATGCCATGTAGGATGACACATCACCGTGCCAACTCCCACAATATGACAACATAGGATTTGCGTCCAATTAATACAATAGGCAATTAATAAATACATACAATGTAAAAAATACAATGAATTACCAAGGTTGAGACACCTTAATTCCCAACATTCTCCCACTTGTCGAGCACCTTGTAAGAGCCAATAGAATCAACAAGATTTAACTACTATAGGCCGAGAGGCCCATAGACTCTGAACACCATCTGAACTTCTCTGTGCCCACTAGTTTTATCAATGTAGCTGCAACATTCTTCAAAGTATCTACCTTCTCTAAATTTACCTTCCCATCCTCTACCATGTCTCGCATGAAGTGAAACTGAACATCAATATGCTTTGATTTGGCATGGAAAGATAAATTCTTTACAAGGCAAATTGCACTCTGACTATCACAACTGATCGTAATCTGACCTACATCAACACCAATATCTGAACACAATCTCTTAAGCCAAATGGCTTCCTTGCAAGCATGAGTTGCAGCCATATACTCAGCTTCAGTAGTGGACAAAGCAACCACAGGTTGTCGCTTACTCATCCAACTAATTGCACCACCAAACATAGTGAACACATAGGCACTGGTGGATCTCCTGCTGTTAATGTCACCTGCCCAATCAGAATCCACAAATCCATGAATACAAACTGAATGTGGAGGTCCTGTAGCATTACTATGATAACATATGGAATACTCAGAAGTACCCCTCAAATACCTGAACACTCGCTTAACTACATCCCAATGTACCCGTATAGGATTAGCCATAAATTGACTAAAGACTCCCACTGCTTGGGCAATGTCTGGTCTTGTACAGACCATAGCATAAATTAAACTGCCAACAACACTAGCATAAGGTACTCTGCTCATGTCCTCCACCTCACTAGGAGATTTTGGACAATCATTAACAGACAACTTTGTCCCCAATGAAATAGGAACACACAACGGTCTACAATCTGCCATGTTGAACCTGTCCCACATGGTCTTCACATACTTACTCTGGCTCAACCAAAGTTTTATGTTAGCTCTGTCTCTTCTGATTTCCATTCCCAAAATGTACCTAGCTGCCCTAAGATTTTTCATCTCAAACTGTGCTAACAAATGAGACTTTAAATTAGAAATCATATTCTTACCATTCCCAATCAACAACATATCATCAACATACAATGCAATAATGAAAATGTGATCATTGTCAAATTTGTAATACACACAATGAATTGATTTCGATCTCAGATATCCATCGACAACATAAAGGAATCAAACTTCAAGTACCACATCCTAGGAGACTGCTTCAAACCATACAAATACTTCTTTAACTTGCAAACCAAATTTTCTTTACCTTTCTCTATGTAATGCTCTAGCTGTGACATGTAAATCTCTTCCTCCAAATCACCATGAAGGAAAGTTGTCTTCACATCCATCTGTTCTACCTCTAAGTCATAAGCAGCTGGAAGAGATAACATAAATCTAATGGATGTCATCTTTGCAACGGGAGAGAAAATTTCACCATAATCAATTCCCTCCACATGTGAGTACCCCTTCGCAACCAATCTAGCCTTGTACTTTTCAACACTGCCATCTATATCGAATTTCTTCTTGAACACCCATTTATATCCAACGGGTTTCCATCTATTAGGCAAAGGCACTAAGTCCCATGTTTCATTCTTTTCCAAAGAAGCCATCTCATCTTCTATGGCCTCCTTCCAGGAACCTGCATCTTTCATGCCCATAGCCTCTTTCACGATTCTAGGCTCATCAGTGTTAGTAAGTAAAGAAAAAGCACAACTAGAATCAAGTAATGAATAACCAAACCTATTAGGTTCCTTGTTCATGTAGACCTCCTCAATGGCTGAGGTTGAGGTTTTGCTTCTTCTTCTGAGCTTTCAGAGCTGTTAGACCTCTCCTCATCATCAGGTCTCACAGGGTTTATCTGTTCAGTCTTCTCAGGGGTAGAAGGAAACTGAACCACATCTTCTTTCTTTTTTGTCTGTTCTAGCTATAGAACAATGGAAGAAGGTATTATCTCTCTGAAGATAACACTTCTGTTATACAACACTTTTTCAGCCACAAGATCCCAAAGTTTGTATCTTTTCACACCGACACCATAGCCAATGAAAACACACTTCACAGCCTTGTTCTCCAATTTAGACCATTTCTCCCTAGGCACATGTGCATATGCCTCACAACCAAAGACACAAAGATGTCTAACTGAAGGCTTCTTACCAGACCACTATTGGGATAAGGTGCCATTAACCTTGTAAATCCCAATATTGTATTTATTCTATTTATTATATACTTTGTAATTATCCATGAGGAGATGTACTAGTTTCACTGGAAGGGGTAATTTCAGAGTCACTGGAAGTTATTACAAAGTGACTTTTACTATTGGCAAATGTAGAAACTCATGGTAAATGAGAATAGGCGTGCTCCCTTGAGGAATATACTATTTTTGGCATGTATGACAACTGTCATAATGTTTGGTGAGTGAATCTATGACAGCTGCAAGTTGTCATAAGATTCTGTGATTCTATGACGCATATGATGGATATGTTAGTTGTATATTTTCTATATTTAGCCCAAGGTTCCCATCTTGGAAAGATACTTTTTTGCTAGAATCTATGATGGTTATGATGTGTCATAAGATGTTGTAAGAGGTTAGATTTAGTCTTGGGTACCCAACCTTTGCATGACTATTTTTGGACAAGTGGAAGGTGCTTGTAAGATGACATTTAATATTTGTATGTTGGGGAATCTCATGAGAGAGAAGGTGAATGCCTAAGATGAGTTAGAAAATGTTTCTATAAGTATTTGCCATGTATTAGTTGCTGCAATACATATTTCAGGTACTCACGTGCTGTCGGAATGCTGTCGGATTGAAGACTGGTGGAGAGAGTTGAAGTGTTGTATTGTAAATCATTTTCAGATTAATACAAACATTGGGCCTCTTTCATATGTGAAGTTTTTTACCTGAAAGGCTTTTCTCCATGTTAAACATTGTGTTATGTGTTCATATTTCTAATTTTGCATTTCTGTGGAGCATAGTTTTGTTTCTGTGTTACAATCTCCATTAATAACACATAGTTAAAGATTGCAAAAATTTATATTGAATCAGATTTCCATTGAAGTAGTGTTGCTTTTATTTCTAACATTTGGTATCAGAGCCTATCCAACTTTGACTCTTGGGTGGTAGTGTGGAAGTTGTAGCTGTAGTGGGAGATTTGGTTGCATTTGTTTTGCAGATTGTGTGTTGTTATTATGGCTGCATCCACCATTGTATCAACCTCTCGAATGGACATTGAGAAGTTC
This sequence comes from Cunninghamia lanceolata, assembly GCA_027924645.1. Taxonomy (NCBI): domain Eukaryota; kingdom Viridiplantae; phylum Streptophyta; class Pinopsida; order Cupressales; family Cupressaceae; genus Cunninghamia; species Cunninghamia lanceolata. Next base: position 5,178,485 of record BSBN01000696.1, on the reverse strand, counting down.
AACGGAACGGGGTATGAGTTCTGGAAGCTGAAAATAGAAGATTTTTTGGAAGAAAGAAACCAATTGTTGTATGTTCAAAAAGAGATGAAACATGTGATGTCTCTCAAGATGAGTGGGATAGACTGGATAAGAAGCCATGGGGAACCATCCGGTTGTGTCTTTCAGACTCTATCCTGTTGAATGTCGCAAAGGAAGAGACTACATATAAGTTGTGGAAATGGTTGGGTGAGATCTATCAAGCCAAAAGTATGGTAAATAAACTTTATTTAAAAAGAAAATTATTTTCCATGAAAATGTGAGAAGGTGAATCAGTTGCAGAGCATTTAAATTCTTTTAATTTGTTAGTGAGTCAGCTTGATTTAGTAGATGTTGAGGTTAGTGAGGAAGATAAATGTATCTTACTTCTTTGTTCTTTACTTGAGTCTTGGGAGAATGTTATCCTTGCTATCATTGCTAACCTTGCGGATCCGAAGTTGGATGCTCTTGTTTCAGTGCTACTGTCACAGGAATTGAGGAAGAACAGTGCAGATAGTTCAGGGGATGCTCTCAGTGTCAAGGGAAGGTCTAAGGAAAGGGGACCTAAAGGAGATCAAAAAGCGGCTAGAGACAAGTCCAAGGGCCAGTCTAAGACTCCTGGTATAAAGAATAGAGTTAAGTGTTGGAACTGCAGTAAAAGGGGACATGTGAAGGAGTGTAGAAACCCCAAGAAACAGTGGGAGAGTACTTCAGATAAGTCCTCGAATGCTGGTGAAGATGTTTTAGTTTCTACATGTAATGTTGTTTCTGATGAAAACTGGTTGGTTGACACAAGATGCTCGTTTCATATGACCCCGCATAAGGAATAGTTCTCCACATGAAAAATATGATGGAGGTAATATCTACCTTGGTGACAATTCTTCATATCTGATTGTCGGGAAAGGAAAGGTATTGTTGTGTTTCAGTGATGGGAGGATTAAAACCCTCCCTAGTGTTTTACATGTTCCTAGATTAGCTAGAAATCTGATTTCAGTTTTGAAGTTGAATGATTTGGGAATGCATGTGACATTTGACAAGCATGGTTGTAGATTAGTGAGAGGGAACTTGGTGGTAGCCAAGATTTGGAAGCCTATTCAAGCTTGAAGCCACTACAGTTTATAATGCCTCATATGTATCTAAGGCTAATACTGAAAATGGATGTATATTGTGGCACCATAGATTGGGCCACATAAGTAATAATGTATTGAAAACTATTAAGAATAAGGAATTGTTGGACGGTTTCTCTTATTCTGATGAGCACTTTGATTTCTGTGAGCATTGTGTGTTTGGTAAACAAAACAGAAAATCATTTCCCTCAGGAAGCAATAGAGCAAAAGATAAATTAGAAATTATTCATACAGATGTGTTTGGACCTGTGGATAATGAATCTATTAGAAAATCTCGTTATTTTGTCACCTTCATTGATGATGTATCCAAATATACATGGATTTATTTTATGAAACATAAATCTTCAAATTTTTCACTAAGTTTAAGGAATTCAAAGTCTTAGTAGAGAACCAATCAGGTTTAAAGATAAAATATTAAGATCTAACAATGGAGGGGAATATTTCTCTAAGGAATTTGATGAATTTTACAAGCATGCAGGTATAATCAAACAAAAGCCAACGCCATATACACCACAGTAGAATGGTGTTGCAGAAAGGATGAACCAAACAATTATGGAAAGAGCTAGAAGTATGCTTAGTGATGCACAGTTGGATAAATGTTTTTGGGCAGAGGCTGTGTGTACTGCTTGCTACTTGATAAATAGATCTCCTTGTAAGGCTCTTGATTTGACACCTTATGAAGTGTGGACAAGTAAGAAACCTTCTATTTCACATTTAAGGGTTTTTGGCTGTGAGGCTTTTGTTCATGTGCCCAAGGAAAAGTGATCTAAGTTGGATCCAAAGGCTGAAAAATGTACACTCATTAGATATGGTGATAATGTAAAAGGTTATAAGCTTTGGAATCCACTAACCTGTAAGATTATCTTTTCTAGAGATGTAATTTTCAAGAAACTTAGAGCTATTTCTGAACCTGAGCAACCAAAAGAAAAAGATGAAAAGGTAAAGAGAGTGCACTTTGAGTTAGAGAAGTAAGATGCACCTCAAGAAGAATAGAATGATGGATTGGGGGTGAAGAAGAAGAAGAAGATTTGAATAGTTCTGATAAAGATGAGTCTGTAGTTACAGAAGAAGTTGTTGCAGATGATCATGCAGAAGAACGAGTAGAGTCTCTTACTCCACCCTTGAGGAGATCCACAAGACAACGAAATCTAGTTGACAGGTATAGTCCACCAGATTTTTATTTTGTATATGTTTTATTGAGTACTAACAATGAACCTAGATCCTACAAGGAAGCTATTTTTGCATATGATAGTGAGTCTTGGTAGTTAGCCATGCAGGAGGAGATGATGGCTTTAGACTCTTGTAACACCTGGGATCTTGTTTGTTTACCCAAAGGAAGAAAGGTCATAGGTTGTAAGAGGGTCTTCAAGAAGAAGTTTGGAGCAGACGGGTCATTGGAAAAGTACAAGGCTAGACTAGTAGCCAAGGGTTACTCCCAAAGAGAGGGAGTTGATTTTGGTGAGGTATTCTCGTCTGTTGCTAAATTAACTTCTATTAGATTTCTCTTATCCATTGTTGCAGCTTATGATTGGGAGATTGAGCAAATTAATGTTAAGATTGCATTCTTGCATGGAGATCTTGAAGAAGAAATTTATATGCAACAACCTACAGATTTTGAGGTAAAAGGAAAAGAACATTGGGTTTGCAGGTTAAAGAGGTCTCTTTGTGGTCTAAAATAGTCCCCCATAATGTGGTATCAAAAGTTTGATTCATTTGTTTTGAAATTAGGTTTTGTTAGAAGCGAGGAGGATCATTGTGTTTACATTCATTGTGTTGATGATTCTATATTGGTTATTGCTTTGTATGTTGATGACATGTTTTTTAGCAATACTAAGGGTATGGTCAGTGAGCTTAAAGCCCAACTTTCAGGTATATTTGAGATGAAGGATCTTGGTGCTGCAAGGTATATTCTAGGAATGGAGATTAGGAGGGACAGAGTTAACAGAAAGCTTTGGTTGTCACAAAGTAAGTATGGGAATACTATTGTGCAGAGGTTTAGTTTGCAGGACTGTAACCCAATTAAAGTTTCTTTACCCATTGGTACTAAGTTTTCATTAGATATGTGTCCAAAGACTGAGGATGATCTTGAGGATATGTTTAATGTGTCATATGCTAGTGTTTTAGGGAGTTTGATGTATGCAATGGTTTGTACTAGACCAGATATTGCCCAAGCAGTGGGAGTTTTGAGCAGATTTATGTCTATCCCTGGTAGATAGCATTGGAACTATGCGAAGAGGATGTTTAAATATCTTGCAGGTACACCTGATCATTGTTTGGTTTATTCTAGTACTGATAGTGCTGATAAATCTTTGGACATACAGGGTTTTGTTGATGCAGATTGGGCAGGTGACTTGGATAGTCAAAGGTCCACTAGTGGCTATGTGTTTACTCTGTTTGGAGGTGCAGTGAGTTGGACGAGTAAGAGGCAGCCCACATTTGCTTTGTCCACTACAGAAGCAGAGTATATGGCTGCTACTCATGTCTCTAAGGAGGCAATTTGGTTGAGGAAACTGTGTACAGGTATTGGTTTTGATTACAGGATCATTCAGATTGGTTGTGATAGCCAGAGTGCTATCTGTCTGACCAAGAATCTGATGTATCATGCTTGGACTAAGCATGTTGATGTTCAGTATCATTGTGTTCGAGAGTTGGTTGCAAATGAAGAGATTGAGCTAAAGAAGATAGACACTCAGGAGAATGTTGCAGATTCATTGACTAATCCTGTGAGCACAGAGAAGTTCATGTGGTGCAGAGAGGCCATGGGCCTTGTTTCTAGTGCTTGATTATTTTCATTTGATTTCCTATGGGTTAATTTACAATGTATAATGTCAAGTGGGAGAATGTTGGGATAAGGTTCCATTAACCTTGTAAATCCCAATATTGTATTTATTCCATTTATTATATACTTTGTAATTATCCATGAGGAGATGTACTAGTTTCACTGGCAAGAGTAATTTCAGAGTCACCGGAAGTTATTACAGAGTGACTTTTATTATTGTAAAATGTAAAAATTCATGGTAAATGAGGATAGGCATGCTCCCTTGAGGAATATACTATTTTTGGCATGTATGACAATTGTCATATTGTTTGGTGAGTGAATCTATGATAGCTGCAAGTTGTCATAAGATTCTGTGATTCTATGACACATATGACGGATATGTTAGTTGTATATTTTCTATATTTAGACCAAATTCCTATCTTGGAAAGATACTCTTTTGCTAGAATCTATGACGGTTATGACATGTCATAAGATGTTGTAAGAGGCCAGATTTAGTCTTGGGCATCCAACCTTTGCATGACTGTTTTTGGACAAGTGGAAGGTGCTTGTAAGATGGCATTTAATATTTGTATGTTGGGGAATCTCATGAGAGAGAAGGTGAATGCCTAAGATGAGTTAGAAAATTTTTCTATAAGTATTTTCCATGTAGTAGTTACTACAATACAGATTTCAAGTACTCGGGTGTTGCCGGAATGTTGTCGGATTGAAGATTGGTGGAGAGAGTTGAAGTGTTGTTGTATTTTAAATCATTTTCAGATTAATACAAACATTAGGCCTCTTTCCTGTGTGAATTTTTTTACCCGAAAGGGTTTTCTCCACATTAAACATTGTGTTATGTGTTCATTTTCTAATTTTGCATTTTTGTGAAGCATAGTTTTGTTTCTGTGTTACAATCTCCATTAATAACACATAGTTAAAGATTGCAGAAATTTATATTGAATCAGATTTCCATTGAAGTAGTGTTGCTTTCATTTCTAACAACCACACCTCCATAGGTGTCTTACCAACAAGAGCTAATGTAGGAGATCTATTTACCAGATAGAAAGTAGTGGCAACAGCTTCAGCCCAAAACTTTTGTTTGAGACTTGCTCCACTAAGCATACTCCAAGCCTTCTCCATCAGTGTCATGTTCATCCTCTCTACAACTCTATTTTTTTATGGGGTGTATGGAGTTGTCTTATGTCTTTCAATCCCTTGCTATCTGCAGAACTTATCAAACTCTATCAAACAAAACTCACCATCATTGTCAGTTCTCAAACCCTTAATCTTTTTACTAGTCTGATTTTTAGCAAAGGCTTTAAACTCCTTAAATCGACTAAAGACTTCAATCTTGCTTCTGATAAAATAAACCCATGTCCTACTATAATCATCTATAAAAGATACAAAATATACAGATTTAGAAATTGAAGGAACATTAATAGGACCAAACACATCAGAATGAATAAGATCCAATACACCAAAAGACTTGTGAGAACTAGAGTAAAACTGAACACGGTTTTGCTTTCCATAAATGCAATGTTCATAAAAGTCAAACTCAAGATTACAATCATTTAACCCCTCAATGAGGTTTTTATTTTTTAGGGTACGCAGACCCTTCTCACCAATGTGGCCATATCTCAAATGCCATAACATAGTCTTTTCAATAGGAAGCTTAGCTTCCAAAGTATGTGCACTACCATCAGAACTAGTTACAACAGATTTCTTCACTACTCATTCAGATGGTGGGGATGAAGTGACTGCATCTCATTTATTTGAATCAGAAGAACTATTGTACTGTGTAGTGCATGCCTCCAGCTAAAACCAAGTACCCCTCTGAGTACCCTTCGCAAGCACCATAGATCCTCTTGTCATCTTTCATCCATCCTTCGAAAAGACAACCTACACACCTGCATCATTCAACATACTTACAGAAAGTAGGTTTCATGCAAGGCCTAGAATGTGCATAACTCCAGTGATCCCCTTCACTCATCCATTAGAGAATTGGATTGAGACTCTTCCATGACCAACAATCTTCAAATTTGAGTCATCACCTAGGTACACTCTTCCACCATCAAACTCTTCATATTTTGTGAACCAACTTCGATGCAAGGTCATGTGGAATGATGCACCAGAATCAATCAACCACACATCACCAGATGCATGGGTGGCCAGGGCTGTAATGAAGGCATCACCATCATCTTGTGACTTGTTAGAATCTGAATCAAGAGCTTTCTTCTTCTTTTTCCTCTCCTCTTTACATTCCTTTCATAAATGCCCAGTTTTACCATAGTTCCAACAGAGAGCCTTGGACTTTCCAGGAGATTTGGACTTGCCCTTATCACTTTTCTTATCCTTCTTCTTCCCTTTCTCTTTAGATATTCCATGAACTGCAAGAGCCTCTTTGGCTGCCTCAGAAGACTTCCTCCACATCTCTTCAGATAACAACGAAGATACCACTTCTTCCATTATGAATGTGGCTATGGTTCTTCCAATAGCCGTAACAAGATGATCCCACGAATCTAGCAAAGAACAAAGTAGGGTGATACACTGATCCTCCTCCTCCATCTTCACACCCACGGATGTCAACTGTGCAACAATCATGTTGAAAGCATTCATATGGTTCGCAACAGATCCTCTATCTTCCATCTTCAGAGAAAACAACTTTTTTTTCAGAAAGAGCTTGTTCACCAAGGACTTGGCCTGATAAACATCTCCCAGCTTCTTCCAAAGAGTTTTCACGGTCTTCTCCTCATGGATATTCAATAGGACAGAGTTAGCTAGACAGATTCTTATGAGACCCTTAGCCTTCTGATCTTTGAGGTCCCAATCAGCTTGTGACATTGCCGTAGGTTTAGTGCCATCAACGGTTTCCCATAGGTCATGATCAACATGATCGATTGTCCATCTTGAGTTTCCACAACTCAAAATTTGTGCCATTAAACTTCTCCACCTCTACTCTTCTAGGTGTGGTTACCATCTCCTTCCTGCAACAAGATACATAATACTCTGCACAAACTCCCACTCAACTTAGGATCAGATAAAAAAACCCCTACCCAGCAGCTAGAACCAAAACTCACCAGGCTCTGATACCAACTGAAAGGAAGCTAGGTGTGTAGAAATCACTTCCTACACTAATCTAATGAGGGGAGGAGAGTGCAAATTCAATTTAATCCTTACAATTACAGAATGTTAACAACAACAATGGAGATATTACAGCAATATACATACACACAGAAAGTGAGACAGAAGAGAGAGACACAAGATATACGTGGGGAAAACCCTTATCGTGTGAAAAACCCCACACTCCAAAACCTGCACAATGTATTATCAAAACTGAAATAGTTTACAATACACTTGCAATGCAAGCTCTCAAGAGTCTTCAACACTCGTATCTAGAGGCAAACCTATAGCATAATAGTACCTGTCAAACCTGTAATACATCTCCCCTTCAAAGTACCTGTTTATATAGAATATATAAGGCAGAAATGGCTTCACATAGGGATGGGCATCCAACATGGCCTCATGGCCCAAAACCCATGCCTATGGACACTTGTCCAACCCTGCAGGATGCTCCTGATACTTGTCAAGTCACCCCATCCCAAGGAGGTCGCCTATTTCCAAAATGGGCTATGACAGAGGCTCTTACAACTCTTACAACCATCATAGAATCTATCATAGTTGTCATAACTTACAGCTGTAAGAGAATCTGTCATACATAGGCTATAAATAGCATATTCTCTTTCAACATGTTATAGTCCACCTTGGGGTGCCCAAAGATGCCTTTTTCAAAGATGCTCTTCGACACATGTCTTCACTTGTCATAGAATCTCCTATTTCTGACTCTTACATGTCATAACTTCGTCATAGGAATCTGTCATGACCATTACGGTCAATATTCCCTTACACAACATCCAAGATGCTGACACATGGCAAAATATTCCTACCACTAAGTGGGATGCCTATCTCCTCATGTGAGGACAAAAATACATGTGGTCATACGCCATGTAGGATGACACATCATCGTGCCTACTCCCACAATATGACAACATAGGATTTGCATCCAATTAATACAATAGGCAATTAATAAATAAATACAATTTAAAAAATATAAGGAATTACCAAGGTTGAGACACCTTAATTCCCAACAAAGAGAAACCTCTTCCTCTTCCTTGGTAACCTCGTCTTTCAAATGGTCTTCCTCCTTTGTTTTGGAAACCTCCTCTTTCTGGATTGACTATCCCACTAGAACTTCTTATCCCTTCATCTTGATAGTGTTGTTGTCCTCTTCCGAACAGTTGTCCTCGTCCATTATAGCCTCTTCCTTCACCTCTACTTTGCTGACTTTGATTTCTTGCAAGCTTCTCCTATGCTTTGATAGCATGTTGATAGGCTTCCTCCAATGATCTTGGAGACAATAGACTCAACTCATCCTATAAACTATATCTCAAACCATTTAGGTATATAGCTACCTTTTCGATATCCTCTTCACTATGACCTGATCAAATGACTAGCTTGTAGAACTCTTCCATAGATTCTTTTACCAACATGTCTTTTTGTTTGAGATTTTGCAACCTTTTAAAAAGATTGGTTTGATAATCTCCTGGAAGAAATTTTGCCTTCAACCTGGCAACCATCCGATCCCACGAAGTAATCTTTTCTTTATTCTTCTTTTGTCTCTCCAATTGGACATAGTCCCACCACATTGTAGTGCTTGAGTCTTGTGCATGTAAACTTGACTCTCTTTTCCTCCAGTACACCCTCATACTCAAAATATTTGTCAAGATCATTGATCCAATCAATGAGTTCCTCACCATTAAGGCTTCCTGAATAAATAGGCACTTCAATTTTTAGCCTTGCTCCCACATTCATGACTGCTCTTATCAATCTCTCAAATCCTTCAGCTTCTTCACCTTCGACTACCTCTTCTCTGGCTTGCTGCTCCTCTTCTTCCTCAGTGTCATCAACATCTCCAGCAGGTATTCCTCTCTTCAGCGCCAGCTACAATGCATCTAGGGTAAAAGCAAAAAGTTATGTCACACTTTCAGCCAACTTATTAGCACAAGTGAATTTAAGTATTTCTAACTAAAAATCAATTTTGGTCAAACATATGATCTTGTAAGATTCATTCTAGCTAAGTTAGATATGTCCACAAATTTTCCAACTAAAATTGTTGGCTAAATGTATATGTAGCACCACAATGAGGCCAATTTACCAAAAAAATAAAATTATTTAAAAATTTTAATATTTCAACAACTTCTACTCATGTAAATAAAATTTTTAAATAAATATAAAAATACCCTTTTGTAGATCTATAAGTTTAGTTTTTAAATATATATATATATATATATATATATATTAATAGTTTAATTATTATTTATATTTTCCTTTTTATTTTTACTAAAAGTAGGTTATCAACACAAAACATTAAGTTGATTACCATGTCAGGGAAAAATAGTAAAAATTATTAAAAAATTAAAAAAATATGATGCCCTAGATAAAAGAATCTATATCAAGATGGTATAATTTTTTCTATTTGAGATAAATAGTTAATATGAAATTTGACGTTGAATGGAAACAACTATGTTTTAATACACACACATTTTAATATTTATTTAAAATATATATTTATCAAAATTGGAAAAAAATATATCCATGCCCTAAAGTTTCAAGTTATAAATACACAAAAAAATTGAAGAAAATAAAATAAAATTTACTATATAAAGATTGACATCTCACGTAACTTCATTTTTTAGCATTTTATTAGCAACTAAATTATAGTGTCAATTTATTAAAAACTATATTCAAATAATTTTTTATTTTATTTTTTAAAATACAAACATAAAATATACTAAAAAATAAATATTTTATTAGTTTACACCATTTCAAAATTTAAAGCATATATGTCACTTTTTAGTGATTCAAGTTTAAAAGTTGGATCAGTGTTGGTCGTTTCCTTTATAAAATTGTGATATAGCTTTGTACTTTTACCCTCTAATCTTGCTGTAAGATTTTGTAGCATCTCTAAAACACCTTCATCACGACCACCTCCTCTTGCACCTCCTCGCATTCTTCTTCGCAGCATTGTGCCCAATATTACCCTGTCAATTTCTTATTGCTCTACACAGTCACTTTTGGGCTTTGATACCATAAATAATGGCAGAAGTTTAAAAAGAAATCCAACCCCCTCGTTGTTGTTTCAAAGTTTGATAGAAGAGAATAGTCTTGAACCCAAGAATAGGTATTTGCTTAAATTCTGATGTATTAACACATTGGATTCATTCTCTACAACAAAAACAAATGAGTCACAGAATGTTTTAGTCAGTGTTCTCTCACAAAGAAAAATAGAACAACATGAGTATCTTTGTAAAATTATAGTAAATATTATGAATGTTGCTATCTACCTAAGTTGTAACTCCTATGTGCTGAAAAGAACTATACCAAGATCAACACACTACTAGAATAGTGACATTAGATATTATATAAATAAAATGGTTTCAAAATCAATTTGACAGATTTGTTTTGAATCCCTTGCACAGAGATAAAAACATAAAACGTCTTCAGCACTCTTATTAATTCCACATTTTATATCTTTAAACTGATAAAGAAACAAAAACAATTTCCTTTCTGTTTATTTTTCTCTCAAGCCTTCATTATTCATATCGACACAGAGGAGGTTTATTATCCATCATTCTGGAGACTTCGTTACCCAGTCTAAGTGAAGTTATGAATGTAATCGGTTAGTACCACTTTGCTAATTCGTTGATGTTGTTGGTGAAACATTTACACAACTTTGAAACCAAGATCATATCAATTCATACCCACCCGAAAACCATTATGTGGTCGTCTACCCTATTTTTGGCATCAATACTAGTAATTTCCTCCATATTCTAGGAAATGCCTAAGGTGTTCTCCTTTCAATTTGTCCCTTTTTTGAGTTGTTGAATATAAGGAATACTAAGAGGGGGGTGAATCAGTATTCCACAAAACCACTTCTTAACAAGTTTATTAATCCAATTTCCAAAATCAATAACATGAAAGCAGAATAAGTATAACAACAACAACCATAAAGACATAACAAGGATTTGTATGTGGAAAACCCAAAAAGGGAAAAACCATAGTGAGTGTTAGCTCACAAGATATTATGATAGCTCAATACCAACTTACAAGAAGGCTCACTGCCTTAGGGCTCACTACCCTATGAAGAAGTGCTCACTGCCAAGAGAAAAGAAAGAAAGAAAGAAAGAAGGAGATGGCTCATTGCCAAAATGAACTTCTTAGATTGCATCTACCCATGCATGAATGCAACTTCAATGTATGCTCAAAATACTATCTCAAAACTTTTCATATTGACTGCTCTGTTTCACTACTCTGCTTTTACCTTAGATAGGATATCTCTTCTTCTGCCTTTTGTCGCCTACTCTGTTGTTCACATTCTACACACATTCACATCCACTTCACACACCCCAAATACCAAAATCAATTCCATATATATATCCGCAACAAACAAAATATTCATATTAGTTCAGCCTAATAAAGTGTATCGTGTAGTCATGCATTATGTGGTTTGTCGGCCAAATTTATTTCCCAAAATCTATGGAAGACCCAAATAATATTTGAAACACCATCACACATGTCGGCCTCAACTATTTTACCACTTAGGATTAAGTTCCAAACACCAAAACTTTACCACACACACATCATACTATTATGTCGGCCTTATTCATAGACTGTTTACTAGTTCAGTTCAACTGTTAGACAACATCTTCCATTGTAGACCACAAGACCTACTCAAATCCATATTAGAGGCCCTTCACTCATCATAGATCATACCTCTAGAACCGCAAGACAAATTTTGTAACTGCAGAGGAATACAAACCCTTTTTCTCTAGCACTGTGCACTATTCCTGTCTTAGTTTTGTTCACTTGGACTTAGACATTTCATAGTATGACTTCCAAAGGAAGTCAGGTCTTGAGGACTAGAACATATCATCATCAAATAGCTATGAACCATATACCTTAACTGCATATAATGATCTTCTACTGCAGAGGCATACCATCCCAAACACTGTCACTTACTCTATATAATGTATACTATTCATACTTAGTCATTTCTACTTCCAGAGTAAAGTCTCTTTGTCATGCTAGTGGAGTCTCTTTCCTTTTTTTCCATCAATGACAACATTCAATCGTCAGAACAGTGTCTCTTGCCAACATGAGTCTCTTCCACGTCCACCAATAAAAAAGAACAGTGGAGCCAACAGCTAATTATCCCAAATCAAAAGAGACAAAACCTAACTGATAACTAAATTTTCTCTTTGTTGCCTTTTCCCATGATGGATTCATATCATATGCACATGAGATTCATATGCAACATATGGAGGAGCTTAGTGAAAGTCACAAAGACAAAGGAGGTACCAAGAAGGACTCCACCAACGCTAAAACAAACAAAAATTTGGGCATGAGGACCTAAAAACCAAACCAAAACGAAACAACACAAGTTAAAATTCCTAAGAAGATAGATGCTCCTACATCAATCTTCTTCCACTCCACAAAGTCTAAGAAGAAGGGCTGCTTCAACTTCAAAGAAGATGAGAAGTGTAAAGGAAATATATAAGGTAGACCAAAGTGATCATGATGATGATTTGATTTCTAATTTTGCATTAATTAGTGAAGTTGATCCAATATCTTTTAAGGAAGCAATCAAGAATGAAACTTGGTTGAAATCCATGGATGAAGAAATTGATTCCACAAAGAAAATTCATACTTTGGATCTTATAAATTTTCTAATAGGAAAAGATGTAATTCCAATGTAAAGTGGGTCTATAAGACCAAATTCAATGTAGATGGAAAGGTTAAAAATCATAAAGCAAGCTTGGTTGCAAATGGTTTCTCACAAAAACCAAGAATTGATTACAATGAGACTTTTCCTCCAAAGGCTAGACTAGATACAGTTAGAGTCGTCTTAGCAAAAGTGGCTCAACATAAATCCAAAAAGTCTATCAAATGGATGTCAAATTTGCATCTTTAAAAGGTGTAGAAGAAGAAGAAAAGTTTATATGTAGCAACCACTGGGATATGAAATTATGGGTCAAGAACACAAAGTTTATAGATTGAGGAAAGCCTTATATGGACCCAAACAAGCTCCAAGAGCTTGGTATAGTAGGATTGATTCTTATTTTATGAAAGGTTGATTTAACAAAAGTAGCAATGAACCAACACTATACATCAAAATGAATGATCAAGGTAAAATTTTATTTATGTGCTTATATGTGAATGATTTTATATTAATAGGAGATTTTTCAATTGACTTTTCAAATCAACAATACAAAAAAAGTTTGAGATGACTGATTTGGGATTAATGAAATATTTTTTAGGAATTGAAGATAGTCAAACACATGATGCAATTTTCATTTGTCAATCAAAATATTCTAATGATATTTTGAAGAGGTTTAGAATGATGAATTGCAAGCCAACAACAACACTAATATCTATAGGATTGAAATTGGGCAAAGAAGATAAAAGCACCAATGTAGACTTGACTTTGTACAGGAGACTTGTTGGTAGCTTCATATACCTTGAAGCTACAAGACCTAACATCATGTATCGAGTAAGCTCAATTTCAAGGTTCATGGAGTCATCAAAGAATACTCATTAGCAAGCTAGAAAAAAAATCTTAAGATATGTTAATGGCACTAAAAATCATAGTATTTTTTTACCTCGCATTTGATGAATTTGAGTTAATTGGTTACATACACATTGATTGGGCAAGGAGCATTGATGATATAAAGAGTACCTTAGGATATACCTTTCACCTTGGTTCAAGAGCAGCATCATGGGCACCAAAAAACAACTCATTGTAACTCTATCTAAAGCAAAAGAAAAATATGCAGTAGCTACATCAATAGCATGTCAAGTAGTATGGATAAGAATCTATGCTATCAAATTTGAAACAAGAGAAAAAAGGACCAACAAAAATATTTTGTTACGATAATTTGGTAATAGCTTTATCAAAAAAATATGTCTTTCATAAAAGGAGTAAGCATATTGATACACAATATCACTTCATCATAGAATTGATTAATAATAATGAAATACATGTACAATCTTGCAAGTTAGCAGATCAATTTGTAGATATATTCACAAAATCCTTATTAAAAGAAGATTTTGAAAGATTGAGAGCAAATATTAGAGTCACCAATTCAAAATCAAGTGCATAGCAATGCTCAAGTCCAGATTAAGAGGGGGTGTTAGAAAATTTAATCTTGCACCTCAAGATTTCATTGTACAAATGCATTGATGTTAAAAGTACAAGTCAAGTCAATTCAAGGTAGATTCTTGGAATGCAAGTCAAGTTAGATACTTGTAGTATAATTCATGTCAAGTCATGGTAAAGTCTTGGAGTGAAAGTCAAGAATAGAAACTTGGAGTGAAATTCATGCACATGTTGACATGTTATATATACATCATTGTAAAACAATATAGGATGATGAAAAGAAGAAGAAGAAAGAGTGACTCTATGTTGCACCATTTTTTATCAATAGAAATTGTTGTTTTGTGCATATTCTCTTGTGTATGTGCTTTATTATCTCTATATAACAAATTTCATATTTTATTTTTATTTTTCCACACACTCTTGGGCATCTACTTGAACCTATCACATGGAGTGTGGTTGAGAAAAATAAAATTTAGTGTGATGAATCTAAATGCAGTTTGCATATCATTAAGTGGTGGAAGGCTATACATATGGGGCTTGAAATTGTTGTTGTGCTAAGCTTCATAACATGCTAAGAGGGAGACCTCACTCTCTCCTCACTTAGCACAATAATGAAATCTATATGAAATGTTAACCCTTAAGATGGCACATGCATGTGTGGCTTTTCTCTATAAGATAAACTTTGGCATTCCTTCTTCCACTGCAATTATAGTCCACACCTATCTAGTGCACTATGGTTAGTATTGTCAATGAAAAAATACAGTGAAAACAACTGAAGTTTAATTTACCAATAGAAATTGGTCAATTATAACTTTAAATATAATATACTATTTTCAATATACAATATTGTCATTAGAGATTTATTGTAGTAATGTATTAGTCACTTTTTTCATGTAAGTTTTGTTTTTGATAAGATAAGCGGCACAACAAGGGTGCTGAGCCCATTACATAGTAGCCCCAAGGGCACACCAGAGAGTCGACAAAAAGAGACCATCATAGCAAAAAGAACCACCAGCAACAAAAAACATAGAAACAATAATTTAATAGTAGTCAGATAGTAAACAGAAACATTACAACATAGAAAAGCCCCTAGGCTAATTGAAGAGTTGTTCCCAATCCTCAGTAAGAAATTGGTACATATCCTCGTACTCCTTCAGCTCTTTATCCTTTATGCCATGCGTGGTGAGCTCTATGTCCTGCAGCACTGCCAGAGTCATCGCAGTCCTGTGCTTCACTTTAGAGGTGAACCTAACCAGGATCATGAACTTCTTTTTCAGCTTCGTCATTCTATTTTTTATGTCCTCGGTCTCTTTTCCTTTTATGGTAATCTTCTTGTCTTTGTTGTTCTTTCCAGTATCCTGTTTAGTTTTCTTAGAGCTATCTATTTTCGACCCCTGAACGTTAAGTTCAAGGAAATTAATCAGGCCTTCATCCATAGTCTCCTCCTAGTTCTTAGTCTTGTTCACAGTCTCCTCCTAGTTCATGTAAGTTTTGTTTTATATACTAATATTAAGCCATTAAATACAAGCACTTTCATAATTTAAATTTTTACTAGTCATTTTGTGACTAATTTTTATAACTTTAAATTTACAGTGTTCACATCACCTATAGGAGTGACACAACTCTTTATGTTGGCCTCGTCAACTTCATGGTGGAAAACCACTTTAAAATCATATATCATGGTAAGGCAACTACAACAATTTATATATGCTAGTCCTTTAACTAGTTATTATCTACTATACTTTCAACCATGTTATAAAGTAATTACATCAATCAATATTTTTTTGTCTTTAACCAATTACTATCAACTATACTTTGAACCATCCAAAAATCAACTAATCAATCTATGAAGGCACTCTACTAAGAAATCACGTGGTCATCAGTATTTAACAAATATTTATTTTAAGGAACAAACTCAACTTCAACTATGTTAATAGGGATATGACTATCAAAATTAGTCATAGTTATTACTAGTAAAAATCAAACTTGGAGTCAAGCTCAACCTTGACAATTCTTATCTTCACTACCCAAATAAAATTGTCATCCAATTTTAACAAATTTGGGTTGCATGAATCCGGTTCTAAGATAGCTTTGTCAATGTGAAAATACACAAAGCCCCATGTTTATATACATCCACAACATTCTAAAGGGTTGAGCTCACAATATTTCTCAATTCCAAATACGCCCACTATTTATTAAAACAACTAAAGGCTTGATCCCACGATAACCATGATGGCCTTCAAGATCCAAGGCTAAATGCAACAACTACCAAATTAAAATGCAAGATGTTAAAATTGGCCACAAGGGCTATTTTGCCCACTAGCCAACCAAGACATGCCAC
The DNA here is from genome assembly GCA_027924645.1 of Cunninghamia lanceolata. Lineage (NCBI taxonomy): Eukaryota > Viridiplantae > Streptophyta > Pinopsida > Cupressales > Cupressaceae > Cunninghamia > Cunninghamia lanceolata. The sequence goes on along the minus strand of BSBN01000696.1, from coordinate 5,162,031 downwards.
ACAAATGAAGATCTAGTAGTAGTGATCAAACTAAAGTGTCCAATGGTTGATTTATATCATTTATATCAAAATTTTGTAATGGTAAATTAACACTTTGTTTGGATTGGTTTAGGAGAACTTAAATTTATATAGTTCAAATTTCTAACTTTTGTAACTATTTTTTTATTGAGGGTGTTTAAATTCTTTTCTACTCATCCTATAGTTTTTGTAATAACTATATTTTTAAATAAATAATACCAGGCTAATGACTTAGATTTCAAAGTGTTATGAAGCCGAAACTTGTCTGCAATGCATCATTTGAAACAATTAAGGCTAGCAATTAACCCTTTTAAAATCATTTTATCATAGATCATTTATCCATATATCCTTGAATTGTTTATCCACATGTTGTACAGTTGAAAGTTTGAAAACAGAAACTGCAACTTAACATAATTATAATTTCGATGTATTTACATTAATTTTTACAATTATTAAACAAATACTAAAGATAAATACTCACCCCTACGTCACACTTGTTATAAAGTCTCAATGAACAAGCACAACAGTGCCTTATTTTGGCTGGAAGTTCTCATTCTGCAATAATTCTGATTGGGTCCACCTCTCTGTCCTTCACATGCCAATTCCACTCCCTTGTTGTCCATTTCTGCTAGATTTTGGATTCGTTTGTCTTATCATAAGCTGGAATAACGTGATCTCCATGTTATAATCCAATCAATATAAATCCCATCAAGCCAAGCCACAGCTTTGAATTTACATTAAATAAAAATCATACTTTTGTTGATTTATGATAATTGAAAGAAAGACCATAAATTGGAGCTGCAAAACAATTATTGTAGTAAGAGCTGACAAGATAACTATGGCAATGTCTATCCAGCACTTTGCCAGGGCAATATCTATCAAAATAAAAAGTATGTCCCGCTGGATAGACACTGGCATTGGCCAGTGATTTGTCTAGAATTAAAAGCAATTAGTGGTGAATTAAATTATTTCATTGTCATTGGCCGTGACTCCGATGAGCTTTACAGCCTTATCCTGCCCATTTATATGGAGGAGAAACTTTGTGTTAATATCATCTGTTCTCGCAGCTACCATAATTGGCGAATTTGCTTATCCTGTTGAATGGGTTTGTTTTTCAACTCTTACACCTTTGGTTGTTTGTATATTTGGGTTTGCATATTTGATGGGCATTATCTAAAAGGGATATAATGTTTATTAGTGTTGACTCTGCAGGATTGGCATTTCAAATGGAGTTTCTCACCATCATGATTGGTCTTCTCCTTGTGTGTTTTTGATATCATTTTTAATCTTTTTAAGTAGTTTAAGTTCTGAGCACTTCTTATTATTACTGTTGATAATCAATCTGCTTTGAATTGTTTGCTTGCAGTCCATTGTGATGAGCCAGGCCAATATAGAGGATGCCTCTTCTTCACCCAATTTTTTCTCAGCTTTAAGTTATTGGAAGCACGACAAACATTTCTACTACCATACCACTCTACTTAAATATCATCTATTTCAATGGTCAAACAATCAATAGAAATTTTACACCTCATTCACAATAAAAAGTGTTAAATATTTGTCCTATTTTTATTGGCCAAAATTTACCTTTGACTCTTGAAGTGGATGATATTTAAGAATAGCCCTACCATACTTGCCCTTGTCCCATCTCAAGAGACGGGACATTCTCAGCTTCAAAGATATTCAAGATGATAGAGTATCACATAGTATTGGGAAACCTCCTAAGAATTTGGGAAACATATTCATAAGCCTAATATGAGGTTTGCTCCCTCTCTAAGGCAGCCTAATTTATTCTACCATCACAACTACACTTGTCCCTCTTTAAGGTAGCCCAATTTATTTAGCATATATGGCTTCAAAGCTAGAGGCCAATCTGTGGATCCTTCTGTGACAATATTTCTTCTTGAGAAAAATTTACAGAGTGGAACCAAAGTGACCATGGACCTTGCATTCATGACAAACTCAGAGAGATTATATTTCCTTCCACGTAGTGTGGCCAATGAAATACCATTGTCAACTGATAAACTTTCTACATCTCTAGATAAACTTCATTAGAATCAATGATTGACTACGCTACCTCTCAGCTTGGAACAAATGATGTCAGTGTTTTAACAAATGTTCCTAAGAATTCCACTTCAGGAAAGCGGCAATATTCTGTTACTTCAAATCCCTTTCAAAGAAAATCCAATTCCAGATTTCTATGAAGGATGATGAAGGAAACAGTGCAGAAGTATTAGCCATTTGTCATTTGTCATGATGACACTAGTGCGTGGAATCCCGAGCACATTTCCTTCAAGCTACTTAATGTGAAGTTGGGTGGTGAGGCAATCTGCCATTTCATGCAAGACGATCACATTGCGTGGCTTCCTGCCAACTAGACATCTTCAAAATAGCCTCTACAGGTGCTCCCATGTCCAATAAATGTTCGTTTGTTTCTTCCTCCTAATTTACCCTTTGGCTCATTTTATTATTGTCATGAATATATGGTCTGTTGTATCCAAGTTGTCATATATTGTGATATCTATTATTATATAAATATTTTTGTATGGTGCATATGTGGATAATGAAATTTGAATAATTTCTTATTTATATAATAGAATTTTTGCTTATTTTAAAAAAAACCAAGCTTAAAGACGAGCTATTAATTATACATATTCTATATATTTTCTCTTTTAAGTAACAAAATATTCATATCAATATCTTCTATTATAAATATTAGATTTATTAAATATATTTGTAAAGGAAAATAATAATTCTTAAATGTGTTATTTAGTTATTATTTATCAATTATTAATTAATTAATGTAATCAATATACAATTAATTTTTAAATAGTTAAGTTAATTAACATATTAAAAAATTAAATATGAAGAATAAAAATATAAAGAATTAAGTTTGATGTTTACAAAACCTAGTTGTTAGGTATAGAAAAAAATGTCTTCAGATGTCTTAATTGTATGGAGATCTATGTAAGCATGTAAGCCACTGTGAGCCAATTTCATGACTCTAAATCAATTCCATATCATGTGTGTAAGGAGGTAGAGGTGTGGAATACACTTCCTACTAATCTATGAAAGGAGGTATTGGAAAGATTAAATTGATCATATAGTTACAAGGAAATAAATACAAAAGAAACATACTATAACACAGTGATTTATGTGGAGAAAACCCTTTCGAGAGAAAAAAACCCACACTTCAGAGAAACTCAAATATCAAATAGTTACAATACACTTCTAGAGTCTAAGCCTTTATAAGAGTATCACCAACAAAATATCTAGACCAATTTTGGTAGCATAATAGTACCTAGAAAACTCACTATGGGTGAGTGCACAATGATGAGTACACATTTTGTGGAAGTTTTCTGCGCAAGGAAAAATGCGATTGGAATGGGCACCTGTTCTGAAAATAATGGGTGCCCATTTAGGAATGGGAGCCTAAGCCTAAACGGGTGCCTATTAAGGAACGGGCTCCTGAAGCCAAAAGAGCACCCATAAAAGGAACGGGTACCCATTTTCAAAAGTATTTATTTTTTGAAATAGGCCTGTGGGCTCATTTTAACACCCACAGACCGCAGAAAGAGACGAAATAGGACACCAAAAAAGGGTACCCATGTCGCCTGACCCCCACCGCACGCCTCCAGGGCCTCCCCACCTTCTCCAGACCATCTATCAGCTGTGTCAGGTTCGTGATCTATGATTTTCTGTTGTTTTTTATTGTTTTTTGTCTTGTTTTTATTTATTTTTATCATTATTTCATTTGCAACCCTAAGTGTTATTTAGATAGATATTTAGTTATTTTTTCATGATCTAAAACTGTAAATGTTAAACCCTAAACCCTAAATCAAGAACATTAAACCCTAAACCATTAACTATAAACACTAAACCCTAAATCATAAACACTAAACTTTAAATCCTAAATTGTAAACACTAAACCCTAAACAATAAACACTAAACCCTAAACCATAAACCATAAACCATAAACCCTCTATTCAAATATTTATGCATAGAGAGCTTCAAATATTCAAAAATTTGAATAACCTTACCCTCTATTTGACCATTGATTACTTTTCTTATTCAGTTCATTAATTCTTATTGATGAAGTTAAATACCTACTACTATGGTGTATAGAAATAATAATCACGACTTAAACTTAGTTCATGAGACTCATAAAATTCATGGTTAACACAAAAACTTATCAAGTGGTATGCACACACATAGTACTAATGCAACTGACACACACACACATAATACACATTCACAACAAATTGAATTGTAGGCTTTATAACTATTAACCAAAGTTATATTTACCCTAATCGCTTTTTACCCTAATCTATAAAAGCTAAATTTTAACCTTAAAACATAGAGCAAAGCTTGAAAAAAAGTAGGAAATGCACTTAAAAACACCTACCTACCTCTAAAAATTATCAACTAGAGTAATGGATGGAGAAGGTAAATTCTAGATGATGTACTAGGCTTGAATGGGGATTGCCATTTGTGACTATCCAACCACTATCCTAAAATAATTTTAAAATGTCCACATGCATGGGCTATAAAGACATTATACTTTTTCATATCAAACAACCATTACTAGGTGGGCATTTGTTTGGGATAGGATTTGAATGATTTGGGTTATGATATGGATAATTAGGATAAAATTGATTGGATTGGATGATGGATGGTTAAAATGGGATTAAGTGGATAAATGAATTGGATTAGAACTTTATGATGGAGGATAAGCGTAAGTTTGATGATTAGATTTGATGACTAGATTATGATGTGGATTAGGGTGAAAAATGGATGGAGGACAATTAGGGAAATGATGAATGATAGGATTGGATGAGGATTAATGGATTTTGATTGTGGATAATGTAGTACAAATGGATGAGGTTGGATTAAGACAATAATGTAGGATGATACTGGATTATTGTAGTAGATTATGATTAGGATAATGGATGGAAGATATGGTTAGGTTAGAACTAGGATGATGATGTTGGATGATTAGGATAGGGTTAAATGATTAAGGTATGATTATCTTGGATGAAAGGATTAGTCGGAATGAGATGGTTGGATGATTATGATAAGAGGGATGAAGTGATTAGGATAAAATGGGGTAATTAGGATAAGTGAAAATGAATTATTAGAGATATGAATTGGATAAGAGAAATGATTAGGATAGGTGAATAATGGATGAGTAGGATGACTAGGAATGAACTTTATTGGATGAAAAAGATGAGTGGGATGAGATGATTAGATGCATAATTATGATGCAAGGAAATGATTAGGATAGATGCTACATTTGGTTGTAATAATTAGGATGAAGTGAATGAATGAATAAGATGATCTACAACATCTACAGATCATCGTAATTGCCAAGTATTTAATAAATGACTAGTTAAGGAGTAAAGTTGATCCCAATAAAATCAAGGCTATTGTGGAGTGGCCTATTCTAAAACCCTTAAAAACTTTAGAGGATTCTTAGTAATTGAATAGGATACTATATAATATTTGTAAAGAGTTATGGCCACATAGCAACACCCCTCAAAACACTTTTTAGAAAGGATGCTTTATAGTGGAATGAGGTAGCAAATTTGATATATGAGAGGCTAAAGGAGATGATGTGTATATGACTCTAATTTAATAGCATCAAGATCGTGCCTTGGCATACTCATCATAATACATCAACACTGGTATCTGGCTAGATCTTATACCTTTTTTATATCCTTCCTTGACTCATTTCTCTTCACCTTAACTCATACTAGTGCTCACAAATTCAACAACCTTCAACAAGGATCTTTCTACTATTTATGCACTCTTTTGAGCTCCTCCTATTAGGACCCTAGTTGTCAATTAGGGTAGTTTAATATATTCTTAAAATGAACACTTATTTCATGTTTCTAATGTTAGGGGATTATTTCATTTTTTAGACTCCCATGCCATGCATTTTTTTTGCTTTCCTGGTTGATTGGATGATTATTATAAGAGGGATGAAGTGATTAGGATACAATGGGGTAATTCTAGGATAAGTGAAAATGAATGATTAGAGCTATGAAATGGACAAGAGAAATGATTAGGATTGGTGAATAATGGATGAGTAGGATGACTAGGAATGAACTTGATTGGATGAAAAAGATGATTGGGATGAGGTGATTAGATGGGTGATTATGATGCAATAGAATGATTAGGACAAATGCTATATTTGGTTGGAAGAATTAGGATGAAGTGGATGAATAAATAATATGATCTACATCATCGTAATTACCAACTATTTAATAATTGACTAGTTAAGGAGTAAAGTTTATCCTAATAAAATCAAGGCTATTGTGGAGTGGCCTATTCTAAAATCCTTAAGAACTTGAGAGGCTTCTTAGGACTTGAATAGGATACTATATAATATTTGTAAAGAGTTATGGCCACATAGAAACACCCCTCAAAACACTTTTCAGAAAGGATGCCACAACATAGACTAGGGGCTTTCCTAATTGGTTGTTTGCTCAGTACTGCAGTCCAGTAGGTGATGCCGCTTCTACCTATGCACATGATCTTCTCTAGGATCATATAATCCCATGTATTATCATTAGGTTTTATTCCATTTTTGTTTAGATTTAAATCATTTTATTCATGTTGTTTGAGGATTTTGACACCTATTCCTTCAACCAATGTCTAGCTAAACTATCACTCACACACACTTGGCAAGATTTCCTAGTGAAAACACAAACCCCCCTTAGCTTGGTCAACCACTTTGCTTCATTGATTTCTTGAACACTTAGTAGATTTGTTAGGACATCATTATAAAATGGTTTTAGTCTAATCCACTTGAATATCATTGTCCAAATAAAAATATTTTTCCAACAAAACATGCCATCAATTCTTATTATGTAACAATTTTAATGTTAATTTTTAATCCAGATTTTAAGACTAAAATTCTCAATTAAATGCTCATCAGTCATCTTTAATAGAAAATTGATAATTTATTAAAATCACTATCAAATTTTAGGACTAATCCTTTAGGAAATTTACATATGACATTAGTTATACGGTCTTCAAACTTCCCATCTAATAACTAGCCCTTTACAAGTTTAGGAACAAAAGGGGTATTAAATTCACATATTCTAGGGGAATTTTTCCTTGAAATCCAATTAAAAAAATAGGTTTGGATATAGCTACCACATTCCTTTAGCCGAGATTCCTAGGTGGCTAAATTAGGATGATATTGATCCTATTGTACTCTAACCTATTTGATGTTATGTTGACAATGTTAACGTGCGGTGATCTAGGATCTTGATTGGCTCTACTTAGAAATGATTGTTATCAAGTGCACCTACATATGAGACCAATCAATCATATGAGTGGGGTTAAAGACATATATTTTTTGTAACTAGATATATGGAGAATATTATATATCTTTTCCAAGTGTGGGGCAAAGCTAGCCTATAGGAAATTGGTCCAATTAGGTCTTAAAGAATTTATCAAAGGGTCGTATGAATGTGAGAAACAATTTAAATGATTTTTAAAATCTCATGATTTCCTTTCTTGGTTGCAATTGTGTAAACTACACAATCATTTTCATATCTAGCACTCCAAGTAAAGGTGAAAATGTTAACTTGTGATCTTCCTCAAAGGACCTATCACCCTTTTCTATCCAATTAAATGACTTTTTTTTGCCAGGAAGTAATTTTGGTGCTATTATCTAGGGATTTTTCTTGGCAAACCTTAGACTATGGATATGGTGATATGTATTTATAAATTTATCTTTTTGTAATTGCAGTTGCAGTCATGTATTTATTTGCAAAATCTATTTATTTAAATGAAAATATATTTATGGAATTAAACACAAATTTTGATTTACATTTTCTAACTTTTGATTTTTTCTTGGAAAATATCACTTGGTTGAACATATATATGTACATTGTTATGTAAAATTAAATGTTTTAATGTATTGTTTAAACCACGTAAATTTATATATTTCCAAGTTTTCAATATATATATTTAAACACATGTTGTACATGCAATTTAATATATATTCCCAATTCCTAATTAAGTTTTAATTATTTTTTTGTAATTACAACTCTACTTCTACCTAATTTATGTTAGGAAAGTTGTCTCAACCTTGCAACTACAAAAGGTTACTATTCTTCCCAATTTTGGTCTTTTCTAATATCCTTTATATTGAACTTTCAAAGTTTCCAAAATGGACTGAAAATTGGCAAGGCTTACTACTTTTAGTAACTATACATTTGAGCACGGATGGACCCCAAATTTCCAACTTCCAATTAAACATCTTGGGTGAGTTTCAACTCAAGATCATGCCTAGATTTCAAGATATTAAAGTTTTTATTTTTTGAAACTCCTGGAAAAGTTTTGAACACAAATGTGAGGCACTTAGAGGTCCCTAAATGTCTTGAAAGTTTTTGTAACTAGAAAAGTGGATCACATCTTGATAGATCTCTTCATGATCTTTCCAATGCATCAAACAGTTTGTTAATCAGATACACGGATCAAAAGTTATGGCCTCAGGAAGTTGGGCCTCCCATTTTGGGAAATGTGAAAATGTGTTGGACACTTAAAAGAGCTGTAAAGGGGAGAGTTACACGTGTTTCTATGTGGTTTGTCACATCACAAGGCATCTTTGATTAGAGATAATTTGGGTGCCACTTTTAGGTGGTTTTGGCTCATGGTTTTGTAATTACCATTGACGGTTAATTGTATTGTATCTCCTATATATCAGGAGCTTGAGATGGAGGTTGTGTGTGAGAGTCATATAGATGTTGAGTTGCCTCTAGATTTCTAGTTTTTTACACTCTTATGAAAACTTCCTCTGTGTTGATCATGATGTTAGTCACAATAACATAGATAAAGAATTCACATAACAAACCTTTATCATCTTGAAAAGTATGATCAATTTAGAATGAATTGATAACTCCAAGGCTCCATTAGTCAAGTCTTGACCTTTTGATAACCTCTCAATTGGTTTTATGTGATTTGTTGTTTTCCATTCAGGGGCCTTATGTGTCTACTTAGGATTTCTATCCAGATATCTGGATGTTACTCTGTTTCTCCTGCTTTCTCTGAATTCTTCAATAAACAAGGTTAAATCCTACTGAATTTAACCAAATCATGTAGATATTTATGTAAATTTGATCAATTCTTCTGCATATCATTCCTGCTAAATTGATTCATGATTATTTTTGTTTAGTTCTTCTGAAACTATCTTCAATTCATTGGTCCTAAACTAATTTCCACTTAATTCGACTTCTGCACTGTAAATTTGCTTAAATGATGTGCCTATAAGCTGATATTTAAGTGTTTTTGTCATTATTATTGGTTTTGTGCATGATATCTTCAAATTGACATGTTATTTGCTTAAATATGATAAAGATATTCAGTTACCTATGGGATGTTAGCATATTTCTCTGTATTTGTTTATTATTTTCTATGTATTTGCAATAATGATGGTGATTGAATGAAATTAAAGAAATTTGAAATAATGATTTCTAATTTTACTGAAATGAATGAGTTTCAACCATTACCGTATATGTGCAATTCAATACTTCATGAAATTGAGATGAATACCAAACCATGCTATGCCAGCACATTCCACAACTTCACACAGTTGGTGCTAATCTTCAAAGGAATAGGAAATCAACAACAAGCACTAGTTAACATGCACTCCAATGGACGCAGCACATCACAGTAACAAGTCTAGATGATATCCAAAAGATTACTCAAGATTTACCATGTAGCTGTAATATGTATCTCTATTGCATTCAGTATTCAAATTGTGAACATATTTACAATTGGCCTTGAGAAAGTACCATGACATTCAACAGTCCTATCTCAATTAAGCTCTTAATGAATTTACAAAGTAAAATCCACCGAGGTCCTTGTATAGAGTAAGGAAGGGATGCAGTTACAAAATATCCTGTGGCCAGGATTCATCCATTACAATCAATATACTTCATTGTATTGACCGAGTCAAAAGATCCAAACACATGGCACAAGTTACTATTTGGAAACCATCTGGTGGAATACAACTGCCAATTTAGAATATTCTAGAATCTTTAAGTCTACCAGACTGTAACTGTCAAAATGACAAAATATCTAGTGGCATATGCAGTAGGATATTCTTCATTCAGATGTGTCTTCTTTAGTCAGTTACATGCCTATGTCTAACTTCTTGTAATTATCATATGCCTGAGCAAAGGTTTCCACTTGGAACTTGTTGATTGTTTGAGCTCTCATTTTGGCATACTTCATGCTTTTATCTATTCTTCCAAAGGTCCTAGCATGGATGTTCTTTTCTATGCCTCCTTTTCATATCCTTTTATCTTTACCTTGAGTTCAGCCATCCCATCCATGACATCTTCTGTAAATAACTTTATTGGATCCTCTGCTACTTCTTTGAATTTATCCTTGAATATCTGTATAGCATTATCCATATCTGGCATTTCTTCTTCTTCTGCATCATCCTCTAGTAGTTCTATTAAGATGTTCATCTCTTCCGCTAGTAAGTTATGCACTTTGATAAGAGTATCCTTCAACTTGATCATATGAGATTTCAATACTTCAATTTCATATATCATTTCAGTTAGCCATGTATCCATAAGTGGAAATGTTACCTAGGTGACAATATTATTATTTAGCAACTCTTGATCTGTCAGCCCTTTGGCTCTTCTGAGTCATCTTATTGCATAATTGTACTTTGCTATCCTCTGAGTGAATTCACTCTCAATAGAATCAATATCCTTTTGCAACTTGGAAAATGTGTCCCTATTGGTCCTAGAGGTCTTTATTAGTTTTTATCCAGATGTCATCAATGCTATGAACCATTTATCCATAATTTGAGATTGATGTTTCTGAATATCCAGGCCGGCTATATCCTTTTCACTTATTAGTGTCAGTGCAGAAGGGTTTTTAGTAGTCTGTAAAGTTGAAACTAAACTATCTGGGTTTACCAGTCCTTGTATAAATTGTTGCAACTGAGCATTTTGTTGCTTAAGTTCTCTCTTCCTGGCCTTGAGTTTCTTTATTTTGGATACCACGGCCTCTGTGCTTTCAATATGCTACTAGATTTCTTGTTCAGTGGTGACATGACCTAGGTCAATCTGGGTCACCTGAAATTCTTCGGGCCTAATCTCCTCTTTTGCCTTATCCACCATAGGAACAGCTAGACATGGGATATCCACTTTCCTGTCTTATGGTCTCTCTTGATGGTAGAAACTGGCCTATCTCTTCTCTTAGCCTTAGATTGATCCAGAGTAAATAAAGACTTAAAGTTGAATAGTACTTGTTGCTCCTGAGGTTCACTTGTCTCTGATGACACGAATGCCAATGCATCTAATTGTGTTCCTCCTTGATTAGGTTGCTCCAATTGTGCATCTTCTTTCTCCTTCCTTGCATTCTCTTGTTGTTGCTCTGGATGGGGTTGATTAGCCTATGTTTTATCACCTTGTTCTAGAGGAGAGTAATCAATATGTACTTTGTCACTTTATTCCTCTGACACCTATCTTCTTGGGGTTCTTGATCTTTCTTTGCTTCATCCTCATGGTGAGGCTCTTCCTTAGATTTATCCAAGTCATCCCTCATAGTAGCAGCTGACTCCAATACTTTCTCTTGCTTAGGATCATCCATCAGGATATCCTGTTGTTCTAGTTGCTCATGTGTATTATCCCTTTTATCATCTACCTCTATTGGGATCCTTTCTCCTTGTATTTGGCTATCTTTAATAACCTCTTCTTTATCACTTTTCTTCTCTGGCACATGGGATAAATCTACCACCTCTGGGCTTGTTATGCTTTCGATCAAAGTGCTGAGAGGTCCCATGTGTGCCTATACCTCTTCTAGCTCAAGAGATTCTTCCTTTTCCATCCCCTCTTCATGTCTCTCCACTGTCGTAGTCCCACTTGTGGGCTCCATATGTTGTAGAATGGTTTCTACGGGGCGATTGGTGATATCCTAAACCACCTCATCTTCAGTTAGGTCTATTGCCTGGCTTAGTGAAAGTGCCCCAGCTACCTATTCTTCTTGAGACTTATCTTTTGCCTCCTCTACCATTTCAGTTTTCACTTTTATTATAGTATCCACAAGCACATCATGTTGTAATTGTTTAATTATGTCTTTAGATGGATCAGCTAATCCTAATGTTGTTACCTTTGCTGGTGAAATGGCACCTCTCATACGTGGACTTTGATATCTGGAGTACCTCGGGACTTTTACACCTTGTAGCAAATCATCCCTCTTTCTCTTCAATGTTCGAAGATGCATCTCATCTCCTTCATCTTCACTGTCCTCCTCCTCAATAATAGTCCTCACTGGACTTTGTTCTACATCCTTTGAAGTCTCCCCTTGTACTGCAACTATTGTGGGTGCAGATATAGCAATAGATTTTAGTGGGGTGTCCTTAGGAGGTGAGGGTGGTCCATACACCAGTGAAATTCCCTCAGTAGTGAGCTTCTCTGTAGCTCGAGATGAACTAGGTTCTGCTTCTTTTGCTTCAAGAACTTGTCTCTTCTTTATTAGAAAATCATCAAAGCCCGATTCTTCTCTTTCTTTCATCTTCTTCTTCTTATCAAAGGTACTCATGATTCCTTTCCCTTTCAATTCATTAATTTTCTTATCAACCCGTCTCTTTGTCCTCACCATGTCTGTGGCTGTGAGGACGTCAATGGATGTTTCCTCTTTTTGTTTCAAGTCCGAAGAAGATATTATATCATTGTATACCTTTTTCTCTTCATATTTTGGATCCATGAGGTCATCATCATCCTTTTTTATCTGCGGAGGTACCTCAGGTTGCCCTATGGTCCTCATCTGATCCAGAGTTAATCTCTAGTACTCTTTTCTTCTTACCTCATGATCATCATCACAATCTGCCCAGTAGTCCTCAAGGTGGACACTATGCTTATACTTCTTATTGAACCTTTTCTCGATCCTGTGATATGGATCATACTCTCTAGCTAGAGGAAATAGCTTCAAATTCAAGCTTTTCAAATTTGTCTCTACCTTCTTTGCATTTTCTATGGACCAACAAGGAACCAGTTGATATCAATAGGAAACTTTCTATAAGGTCTTCCCTCTTTGGCTTTGGACAATTTAAATATAGGCATATGTTGCCTCATCATCTCCAGTAGCACCACTTTATCCGAAGGTTATCTTGGTAGCATTTAAGGTTTTCCACTTAAACCCTCCATCCTGATTTATGAATAAGTTTTGGCTTGGATGAACCAAGAGCCATACTTATTGATTGCTTTTGTGGTGCCAACTAAAAATCTCTTATCTCTGTCCCCATCTATTAGTCTAACTATATGCATTATGAAGCCATCATTTACCAGTTTATAATTCTATATGGATAATCTTCTCTCCAGCTGGGGATAATATTCCTAGGGAGTCTTCTCATTGGGCATTTTTCCTAGCTTTCCTATAGTCTGTAATCCATCAAATGTGCCTTTTTTTGCACAAGCATATACAAGCTATGAAGTCATTTTGAAAATTGAGATCTTATTTTCTTTCCATTTAACCATTTCATCATGCATGGTTTTGTCGATAATCTTAGCCCATTGCACCTTGGCTTGATCATCTTTATACACAATGACCATTCTACTCAATCCGAACATCCAAGGTTCAAAAGTTCCACAGTTCACCAAACCACTCATTCTACTGAGCATGAACATTATGTATTGGACTTCCTCATTAAAGTCAAACTTGAATAAGTATTGTGCCATTTTGGCAGCTACCCTGGTTGTGTTAGTTGGGCTTCTCCATCCCATATATATGACCTTCCTATTGCAAATATGTGTCTAAGTGGTGTTGTCATTGATGTCAACATATCCTTGTTGCCATTAGTGTCAACTGTATCCTATTTTGTTGTTTGTATAGAAGACCATATTGTTGAGGATATTGAGAAAATTAATATCAATCAATATATGTGGACCATATGGATGACTAGAGGTTTACCTAAAGAAGCTCCAGTTATGATTTGAGAAGTTCACATTAAGATCTGAGGATGTTATGGCCATCTGAGTAGAACCAGTTGTTGCAATACTCAGGAGAGACAAAGTGATAGGAAAGTGGTCTGGATTTCTCTGGTAATGTAAAATGATGATCTGCGGATCTAGAGGCATGTTTGGAAAGTCAGTGTGTATCATCAACTCTAGTGGTTCGTGGTTTGGAGGTTTGCAAGCTATCTTTTTAGTTTGATAGTAATGACAGATAGTGTTCTTGAGGTTCCAAAGGAAGATACAAATGATTCTGGAAATTTGGTATAGTGTGGATGTTATTTGTAATGTCCCCTTTTTAGCTGATGTTGTTTGCGGATGGTTTAGCCTATTCCTGACCCTCGTAGGCTAATGTACATGGTTAGGGGGTCTTCTTGAGGCAGTCACCTAGTCGATGGTTGGTTTCTTGGATTCAGTTGGATGGGAAAAATAAGGGAGATAATAATTAAATTAATTATTTGTAAGGTTATTAAATAAATAAATATTATAAAGTGACCTTATACTTAATTAATTTAATAAAGTGACTTAAATAAATATTATTACATAAAGTCACTAAAATAAAATAATATTATTTTTCTAGAAGCTTCTTGAAGTGGGATTGAAAAAGTATAAAGGAAGGGGCAAGGCAAGCTTCCAATCTGATTATTGACATTTGCATTTGATGAGTTTTGTGGAGCCAAGGGTTTCTACATATTTGGTCTTTGGGAACGGAAACTCCCATAGATTAGCATAACTAAGGTGGTGAAATATCCTCCGAAGGGTTGCAAATTGGAAGGGATACTTCAGTCCTTTCATTTGTGCTTAAATCTGCAGTATTAACCAAGGGTTTGGAGGAATTAATTTGCATATCAGAAGTTTTTTCTATTGGCTGCTACAGTGCTATGAATAGTGCCGCTACAGTGACATGAATAGTGCGCTATAGTGATTTGCTACAGTACGCTACAGTGTTGCGCTACAGTGATTTGCTACAGTAGTGCTACAGTGATTTGCTATAATGCGCGCTACAGTAACATGAACAGTAACACTATAGTCTCGGTGTGAACAGGGCAGCTAAGAGAAGGTTTCACATTGGGTTTGGACGGAACTCCTTTCCTTGGATATTGGTTTATTCTCCTTCAGCATCATTGGGCATCATTATTATCAAGTTCTTCTTACAACTATTAGTAGTTTGCATTGTCATCTTAGGCATTTAATTTTGCTGCTGTAAGTGATAACTCAGAATCAGATTTGGCATTGTTGTAGTCATCATTGTAAGCCAATTAGTCTTGGCAAATTCATAGCAACATTGTACTTGGGAATGAATTCAATAAAGGAGATGTATGTTGCATACCATTTGTCTGACGAAATGTCCATCTAATAGCATACATGATCAGCATAGTAGTTGCATGCCAATTGTTTGACAAAATGCCAATTGGTTGTAGGTGTGCATTTCATGTCTAATTTTCATGTATATGCATTGAAAATACCAAAAAGAAGTACATTTGCATATTAGGGGCAGTGTAAATATCATTTGCAATCATTCTAAACTATCTTGGCATCATTCAAACTATACCAAACAATCTGAAACACAAAATCAGAAAAGAGAAAGGTTGCATACTAAGTGTTTGACAATATTCCTTGAGCAAAAAAATCAATTAGTTTGGGCAAGGGATATTACATTATTGGTGAATTCAATGTGCTTGTGGAGGTCTCCAGATTGTGTGGCTACTGTATTGGAGGTCTGCATTGAAGATTGAACTTGTTGTTGAAGATTTCTTCTTTGAGGTTGTTGTTCTTCCCAGTTCCTGGCTGACCGAATGTTCCTAGCTTGTTGTGGATGATCTAAGAGCATTTTATGAAGCATGGTGTATGTGTAGAGGAAGATTCAAGTCTTAGTTGTGTTTGGCCGACAGTGTCATGATCCACGTTAAGTTTAGCCAATTTTGTTGATCATTCTAAGGTTGATGAAGTGTATAAATACTTGTTGAAGAGTTGTTGAAAATCATCCTTGTACAAAATGAATTAAATCTGAAGAAAGGATCAAAAGCAGAGCAGAGAAGAAGAGGAGTGAAAGGAGTACAGAGTGAAGAGTCAATAAAGAAGAATTTGAAGATAGAAGCAGAAGTTTTTGTGAACCTTCAAAGGGACTGAATCAGGCATGAATGTAGATGCTATTTCTCAGTTCATTATCTCTGTGTAAATCATAATTCCTTATAGGCAATGAGCTCTGGGCAGTGCACCCCAAGGCATGTGCCTTCTATTTTCTTAAGTACTTTTAACAGGGTATGCATTTTTGTGGGTTAACCCCAACCGTGGTTTTTCCCTTAACTAGGTTTTCCATGTCAAAAATTATGGTGTTGTATGTTCATGTTATTTCTGCTCATGTGTTGATTCATGCTTAAATGTTTACATCATTAATTTGTTTGTAAATTAAGAAAGAAGATTAAAAGTGTGGAAAAGGTTAAAGTTTGGGGACAACTGATTCACCCCCCTCTCAATTGTTTGGACTAATTCCAAAAATTGGTATTAGAGCCAAGTACCTCTAAAAGAAGCTTGACCACTTGAGGAGATCCAAGATGTCGTTTTACAAGAAGGAAAGTCTGAGATTTGATGGAACAAATTACTCCATCTAGAAGGTATGCATGCAGTGTCATCTAGAATGTATGGGTGATGTCTTTTGGTTAATAACCAAGAATGTGTATAAGATTCTAAAGAATGGACCTTCATATATAGATGAAATCAGAGATGCTAAACACAACATTCGAGCCAAAGAAGCATTGTTGAGTGCCCTGTCTGATACCGAATTGGAAAATGTCTTGGATTTGCCAACTGCTCATGAAATCTGGATTAAGTTGGAAAATATGTATGAAAGTGACAAATATGTTAAATGTGCCAAGCTACAAAGCCTGAAGGGTAAATATGAAAGATTGGTAATGAGTGAAGATGAAAACATTACTTCCTACATGCAGAAAGTAAATAAACCTGTGACCGGTATCAGAAATGCAGGTGGAGTATTGGAAGAATCAAAAATTGTTGCCAAAGTGCTCAGATCCTTACCAGTAGCTTACAAGCATAAGGTTGTAGCCATTGAAGAAATCAGGATAGTAACAACTGTCACAAGGGATCAGTTAGTTGGTAAGCTTTCAGCATTTGAAATGAGTGAGTTTGGTGATTCTCTCCCTAAGTCTGAATCTGCACTCAAGGCCAGTGTGTATGGAAAGCAAAGATATGATATGGGTGAAAGTTCTTCGGGAAGATCAAACAGATTTGTGAAGACACAAAGGATCTTGAAGATGATGAAATTGAGACGGCAGATCTTGAAGCTCTTATTGCCAAAAGAATGCCAATAGGATCCAATAAGTATGAAGGAAAGTTGCCATTAAAATGTTTTGCTTGTAATAAGATTGGTCATTTTGACTCAAGGTGTCTAGAGAGGTTTTCAAAACCAAACCCTAACAGATACAAAAGTCAGAAGAATTGCTACTATGTCCAAGAAGCTGGAGGAGAAGGAGTCACAAATGATGAATCTGATCATGGAGAAGGGGATTGGGTGTTAATTGCTATTAAAGAAGAAGATCCAATATCTACTGAATTTGCTACTTGTGCAAATGTGGAAAGTGCCTTGGCTGCTCAGGTTGTTGAAAAGGATGAATGGGTGCTTGATAGTGGATGTTCTCATTATATGACTAGTGACAAGAGTAAGTTTGTGAATTTTGAAAAATATGAAGGTGGGCTTGTGAAATTTGGAGACAACACAACTGGTAGAATCCATGGCAAAGGATCTATCTCTTTTGACGGTAAGAACTGCACCAATAATGTTCTATATATGGAAGGACTAAAACATAATCTTCTCAGTGTTGGACAGTTGGTTGACAAGGGTTATGATCTTCGATTCAAGGATGGAAAATGTAGAATTGTGGAGAGCTTCGGAACTAAAATTGCATCTGGTACTCAAACTAGAGGTAACATCTTTCATTTAAGCAGTTCTGGCAAAAGTTGTTTGATTGCTCAGATAGATCAAAATTGGTTATGGCATAGGAGGATGTGTCATGTGAATTTTGATAGCATTATCAAAATAAGTTCCACTCAGGTTGTAAGAGATCTTCCAAGACTTGTGAAACCTAATAGCATATGTAGAGAATGTCAATTGGGTAAAAAGAACAAAATTTTATTCAAAAGCAAAGAACAAGCTTCTAGTGGGCGATTAGAACTGGTACATACTGATCTCTGTGGTCTTGCTAGAATTAGGAGTGTGCAAAGAGATAGATATTTCATGTTGTTGATTGATGATTACTTCAGGATGATGTGGGTAAATTTTCTAAAAGAAAAATCAGAAGCTCTTGATAAGTTTAAAGTGTTCAAGATAATGGTTGAAAATGAGATTGGTGGGAAACTAAAGTGTTTGAGATCTGACAGAGGTGGAGAATTTACTTCTGGTGAGTTTGATGCCTTCTTTGAAAAGCATGGAATAAAAAGACAGTTATCTGCTCTTAGGACTCCTTAGCAAAATGGAGTTGTGGAAAGGAAGAACTGGACCATTCAAGAAGCTGCAAGGACCATGATTATGGAAACAAATGTTCCTCAAGTCTATTGGAGAGAAGTAGTGAGTACTGTTGTCTACACTCTTAACCAGGTGCAGATCAAAGGAAATTCTCATAAGACTCCTTATGAACTATGGTTTGGTCATCCTCCTACTGTGAGATATTTCAGAGTTTTTGGTAGTAAATGTTATATCAAAAGAGATGAGGATTTAGGCAAGTTTGATGCAAGAAGTGATGAAGGAGTATTTTTGGGATACTCTACTCAAAGTAAGGCTTACCGGTGCTTCAACAAGAGGTTGAATAAGATTGTTGAAAGTGCTAATGTTAAAGTTGATGAAAGTAAAGGACTTTCCAGGTACTGTGGATATGATTCAAATGATCAAGATGAAAGTCAAAGTCAAGGAAGGCAAGTTCAAATTTAGACTCAGATCCAGATTGATCTGGTAACTTCAATAACCCAAGAGGTTAGTGCAGATGATGAGGAACAAGTTCAAACAATTCCCAAAACCCCCAAGTATGTAAGAATGAATCATCCTAAAGATCAAATCATAGGAGATAGAAATAAAGGTATTCAAACTAGGAGAAGAGTTGCTAAAGATCAAGAAGAGATTTGTTTGATTTCAAACATTGAACCTAAATCAGTGAGTGAAGCCTGCAAAGATCAAAAATGGGTTAAAGCAATGGAAGAAGAATTGATGCAAATAAAAAAGAATCACACTTGGGATATTGTTCCTAGACCTGAGGACAAAAATGTGATTGGAACCAAATGGGTCTTCCGGAATAAGCTAAATGAAGATGGTGAGGTTGTAAGAAACAAGGCAAGGTTGGTTTGTAAAGTCTACTCAAATGAAAGGAATTGATTTTGAAGAAACTTTTTCTCTGGTGGCAAGGATAGAGGCAATTAGATTATTTCTTACATTTGCTGCCTTCAAAGATTTTCAAGTATATTAGATGGATGTCAAATCAGCATTCCTAAATGGAGATTTGGAGGAAGAAATCTACATTGAGCAACCGGAAGGATTTCAGTTGACTGATCAGGGAGATATGGTTTGTAGACTAAGAAAAGTCTTGTATGGACTCAAGCAAGCTCCAAGAGCATGGTATGCTAGATTAGATAAGCATTTGCTTAAGCTAGGTTTTAGCAAAGGTACTATTGATAGTAATCTATACTTCAAGATTAATCATGAGGACATTCTAATTGTTGAGATCTTTGTTGATGATATCATTTTTGGTGGAAATGAATGTATGTGCAAAGCATTTGCTGATCAGATGAAAAGTGAGTTTGAAATGTCAATGTTTGGTGAGATGAATTTCTTTCTAGGTCTACAAATTGTTTAGTTAGATAAAGGTATTTTCATATCTCAGTCCAAGTATATGAAAGAATTATTGAAGAAGTTTGGAATGGAAGATTCCAAGCTAGTAGGTACACCTATGGTAACTGGATGCAAGCTAAGCAAAGATGATGACTCCCCCAAGGCAAATCAGAAAAGGTATAGATCAATGATTGGAGGATTGCTCTATCTAACTCAAACCTGACCTGACATCATGAATGCAGTTGGACTTGTTGCCAAATTTCAAGCTGATCCAAAAGAATCCCATGTTGTGCCAGTCAAAAGAATTTGTAGATATCCCAAGGGGACAATTGATTATGGACTATAGTATCCAAAGGATAATGACTTCACTCTTCATGCATATACAGATGTTGATTGGGCAGGAGATGTGGATTACAAAAAAAGTACTAATGGTGGTGCATTCTTCTTGGGAAGAAGATTGGTCTCTTAGATGAGAAAAAAGCAAGAGGCAATATCTCTATCTACTGCAGAGGCAGAGTATATAGCAGCAACAAATAATTGTTTTCAAGTTCTATGGATGAAGCCAATGCTGAAGGACATCAGAATTGTGTTTGAGGAGTCAGTCACAATTTTCTGTTATAATTCAAGTGCTATAAGCATTTCAAAGAATCCGGTATTACACTTAAAGACAAAGCATATATCTATCAAGTTTCATTTCTTGAGAGAGAAAGTAAATGAGAATGAAGTCAAGTTAGAGTTTGTGTCTTCCAAAGATCAGATTGTAGATATCTTCACTAAGCCTCTTCCCAAGGATACTTTTGAGTATCTCAGAGAACAGTTAGGGGTCTTTACTCCTTTTGATCAGAATTAAGATGCACTATGGTGCATCAGTCTGGTGGAATTCACATTCATATCTTGTGATCCGGATTGATGTTAAGGAGTTACTACTCAAGGGGGAGTAGTCAATATACAAATTTTGGGATCAGTCTGAAGAAAAAAGGGAGAAAAGATAGCAAATATGTGCCCTTTGCCATTGATGTCAAAGGGGGAGAGAAGTCATGTGAAAAACATGGAAGTGAATAGTTGATGGTGAAAGGGGGAGTAGTGAAGAAAGTGGTTGCAGGTGTGATAAAAGAAAAGGGGAGAAGTTTTTGTCTTGATGGTTGAATTCAATTTTTCACATCATATGTTGCCATCAATGACAAAGGGGGAGATTGTTGCAAATATGTTCCTAAGTGGTGTTGTCATTGATGTCAACATATCCTTGTTGCCATTAGTGTCAATTGTATCCTATTTTGTTATCTGTATAGAAGACTGGATTGTTGAGGATATTGAGAAAATTAATCTCAATCAATAAATGTGGAGCATATGGATGACTAGAGGTTTACCTGAAGAAGCTCCAGTTATGATTTGAGAAGTTCACATTAAGATCTGAGGAAGTTATGGCCATATGAGTAGAACCGGATCCTGTAATACTCAAGAGAGACAGAGTGACAGGAAAGAGGTCCAGATTGCTCCGGTAACATAAAATGATGATCTGTGGATCTAGAGGCATGTTTGGGAAGTCAGTGTGTATCATCAACTCTAGTGGTTCATGGTTTGGAGGTCCGCAAGCTATCTTTCTAGTTTGACAGTCATGGTAGACAGTGTTCTTGAGGTTTCGGAGGAAGATACAAATGATTCTAAAAATTTGGTATAGTGTGGATGTTATTGGTGAATTCAATGTGCTTGTGGAGGTCTCTAGATCGTGTGGCTACTGTGTTGGAGGTTTGCATTGAAGATTGAGCTTGTTGGTGAAGATTTCTTCTTTGAGGTTGTTGTTATTCCCAGTTCCTGGCTGACCAAATGTTCCTAGCTTGTTGCAGATGATCTAAGAGCATTTTATGAAGCATGGGGTATGTGTAGAGGAAGATTCAAGTCTCAGTTGTGTTTGGCCGACAGTATAATGATCCATGTTAATTTTAGCTGACCTTGTTGATCATTCCAAGGTTGATGAAGTGTATAAATACTTGTTGAAGAGTTGTTGAAAATCATCCTTGTACAAAATGAATTAAATCTGAAGAAAGGATCAAAAGCAAAGTAGAGAAGAAGAGGAACGAAAGGAGTACAAAGTGAAGAGTCAGTAAAGAAGAATTTAAATATAGAAGTAGAAGTTTTTGTGAGCCTTCAAAGGGACTGAATCAGGCATGAATGTAGATGTTATTTCTCAGTTCGTTATCTCCATGTAAATCATAATTCCTTATAGATAGTGAGCTCTAGGCAGTGCGCCCGAAAGCATGTGCCTTCTATTTTCTTAAGTACTTTTAGTAGGGTACGCATTTTTTTGGGTTAATCCCCACCGTGGTTTTTCCCTTAACCAGGTTTTTCACGTCAAAAATTATGGTGTTATATGTTCAGGTTATTTCTGCTCATGTGTTGATTCATGCTTAAATGTTTACATCATTAATTTGTTTGTAAATTAAGAAAGAAGATTAAAAGTGTGGAAAAGGTTAAATTTTGGGGACAACTAATTCACCCCCCTCTCAGTTGTCCAAACTAATTCCAACACTTCCTGTAATTCTTGTTGTGGGTTTCAAATTCTTCATCTAGTGCATCCAAGTCTGGTACATACATATTGTGGGTTACTGGAAAATGGATCACTTCCGCAATGTCATCCACCAAGAGATTAGCATAGAGCCTTTCCTATTTTTCCACCCTTCTAGTGTTGATGTCATAATTTTGTGCACATTCTACCATGAGCTCAAAATCTTCTATGGAGTATGGAAAACCAGTGCATGGAAGAAGCTAGATGCCACTATATTTTGTAAGATGGGGTTATCTTCTCTAGCCTGAAATCTTCTATGTTTGTACCACCTGAATGGGTATCCTCCTGATTGCCTAACTTACAGCACACACTGCACATTCTAGGGAAAATGGAGGTTTTGAACTCGGCGTCTCCCCCATCAATCCATGGTTGAGACATTCTATCCTGCGATTCAAACGCACCAGTCTTAAACAACAATGTACCCTTGTCTATGGTTAGCATAATAACAACTTTATCTGACTATCAAGACTTGAATTAAACATTGCATATTTACCATCAACATTCCCTTAACTGTTTCTCAACTTGATTAGGGCATGATTTGCAAAATAATCAAAGGGATATGACTTATACATACCTGGTGTGCTTTCTTAACCTATGATTGATTTAATAATAGTTAGATTACCATTTTGGGTCAAGCGTTCTTCTGCGACTCCTTTCTCTATTTCATCTCTGGTTCACAGCAAGCTCTAAACAATGCAATTAGGGTTCTCAAATGCAAGTGTGCATGTTATGACAATGAAATTCCACTTTTAACTTAGGCAATTTGTGATTTTTAGGGCACATTAATAGCGTCGAGGTGATTTGACAACCTCTCATGAGTAAGATTGCATGAAATCATCATAGGTTTCTGTTGGCATGAGTTTGAATTTAAATGCTAATGACCAATGACATCATATTTAATTCAAATGGACTAGGTATCTCGCAGAGGAATATTCCAGCAGATATCCATTTATGAAGCTTCGGATGACATCATCATGTGTCAGTCAACCTCTGTTGACCAAGAAATTATCATCGGGTTAAGATTAGGATATTATAGGAGTAATATCCATTTAGTCGTAAGATCTGGATGTTAAAAATGTGTCAGGATAAGATGATGTTGTCTGAATATGGATGTTTTGAAAAGATCCAAACGCTAAGTTAAGATCTGGATACTACGTTAAGATCTAGATATTATAATATCCAAACGGTCTAGGGTCAAGAGTTGATGACGTAAGAAGATTCATCATTCTTCTTTGGGCCAAGATGACGTGACGTCATTAGGCTTGGGATGTTAAGTAAGGTCAAGATATTAAGTAATATCCACCCACTTTGATGTTTAGAGGACTAAGTCTCTTAAATTTGACGTCTGGATGCTATCGAAGGTTGAGATATTAACTTAAGATTAGGACACTAACTAATATCCTGATATTTGACGTTGAACTCATTGAGCCTTTCAAATTTGACATCCGGATACTAATATGCATCTGAATGTTAAGTTAAGATCCAGATGGTGTGTAATGCAAATATCCAGACGACCTGTTTGACCGAACATAACTTTTTACTCCTAAGGAATTTTGAGGTGATTCAAAAGGCGAACCTGCTTAAAATTTTGCACTCTTTCAACTATAAAGGTTCATGATAGCAAATTTTAACTTTGAATTTGGACATTTATCAGGATGTCCTAACATGCATAGGATATCACCCTAGTATGCATCTGATACTAATTTTACCATACCGCCGAAAGCAAGGACAAGCAAGCAAGCGGAAAGTGGGTCCCTATTTTGCTAAGGCAAAATGGAGCATGTTGTGTAACCACACAACAACTTGCCACCAAAGAACACAACCAAAATTCAAACAATTCAAGAGATGAGGACAAGTTGAAATATAATGTTCTTACTCTTATCAAATGTATCTTAATCTTCCTGAATGATATCATGTTCATCAATATAACAATATGCAAGAAGGATTCAAGTGTGTGCAAATGGTTCATATCCTTCATCTTGTAGATAAGTTGAAAATTCTAGTGACAAGTGTTAAGCTACATAGTTTAGTTTAACCCTCATAGCCAACCTGGATAGAGCCTTGCTGCCAGCAAGCGTCCATAGCCCCAGCAAGGTTATCATTGCAATTCCCCCAAGTAGAGCCCCACTGCTAACAGGCGTCCATAGCCCTGGTAGAGTTACTTAGATGGCCTTGTTGCAAATATGTGTCTAAGCGGTGTTGTCATTGATGTCAACATATCCTTGTTGCCATTGGTGTCAATTGTTTCTTATTTTTCTACCTATATAGAAGACTAGATTGTTGAGTATATTGAGAAAATTAATGAGGATCAATGTATGCAAACCATATGGCTGAGTAGAGGATTGTCTCAAGAAGCTCCAGTTAAGCTTTTAAGGGTTCACATGAGGATTTGAAGAAGCTATGGCCATCTGAGTTGAACCAGTTTTGCAGTGTTCAGAAGAGACAGAGTGACAAGAAAGAGGTCTAGATTGTTCTGGATATGTCAAATGATGATCTGCAGATCTAAAGGTATGTTTGGGAAGCCAGTGTGTATCATCCATTCAAGTGGTTCATGGTTTGGAGGTCCGCAAGCAATCTTTCTAATGTGACAGTCATGGCAGATAGTGTTCTTGAGGTTCCAGAGGAAGATGCAAGTGATTTTGATGATTTGGAGGAGTGTGGATGTTTTTATTGAATTCAATGTGATTGTGGAGGTCTCTGGATCGTGTGACTGCTATGTTGGAGGTTTGCATTGAAATTTGAGCTTGTCAATGAAGATTTCCTTCTTGGTGTTGCTATTCTTCCTAGTCTTGGCTGACCGGATGATTCAAGCATGTTGCGGATGATCTAAGAGCATTTCTATGGAGCATGGTGTGTTGATTAAGGAAGATTTGAGTCCCAATTATGTTTGGCTGACAGCTTAGTGATTCACATTAAGTCAGATGTTTGTAGTGCCAACCTTGATGTTCATTCCAAGGTTGATAAAGCGTATAAATACTTATTGATGAGTTGTGGAAAATCATCCTTGTGCAAAAATAATAAAATCCAAAGAAAGGATCAAAGGCAGAACAGAGCAGAGGAGAAGAAGAAGAACAAGAGGTGTTTAGGATGAAGAATTAGAGAAGAAATATTTTGGGCAGAGCTGATGTCTTGTGAGCATTCAATGAAACTGAACCAGACATGAAGTAGATGTTATTTATCAGTTAATTCTTTCTATATTAAACATAAATTTTGTAGGCAGTGAGCCCGAAGGCATGTGCCTTCTCTTTTCTTCTAAGTAATTTTAATAGGGTACGAATCTTGTGGGTTAACCCCCACCATGATTTTCCCTTAACTGGGTTTCCACGTAAAAATTCTGGTGTTATGTGTGTTCAATTTATTTCTTCTCTTGTGTTATTGATTCATGCTTTAATGTTTATCTGATTGAAAGTTAAAGAAGATTAAAAGCAGAAAAGGTTAATATTTATGGGACAACTGATTCACCCCCCCCTCTCAGTTGTTCGGACTAATTCCAACAGGCCTAACTATCCTTTTGGATATTCAATATGTTTCTTTTTTTATTTCAAATTTTCATAAGATATGATCATGCAAGCACGTTTTGCAAGGTGTGAGCACTTGTTGTTTTAGGTTGAGAATTGAAATGGTAGCAAGGGAAAACCTTTAGATTTTTCACTTAACACTACACTAACATGTTCAACAAACCCAAAGACTGTTAGGTGTATTCAGTGAGGACCTCTTTAAGTAATGAAGGTTATCACTGATGAACAAGATATTTCAGACTTGACCAAAAAAATACTTACTCTAACATGAGTTACAACCTATGTAATAACTTGTATCCATTTCTTGAATCCTAACAATTTCAGTGATTTTTTAAAGTGAAAAGGTGCACTATCTTGCCTAACCAAAATGAGAACTCACCAACAGGCAAAGAAAAGCACAACATAAAAACAAATTGTACAGACAACTATACACAAATATACATATGTTACAATATCATGGCATGGCTTATTTAGGCCTATAAATAGTGTTTGAGGGATTATCCATTGACTGGAAATGGGACATCCTCACCTATTAAAGTCTTAAGCCTATAGGTACTGTCACCTAGGATTTCTAAGATTTGAAAGGGACCTATCCAGAGCTTGTCAAATTTTCCATGGTTACCTTTCCTTTCATGTGCTTTGTCCCATGATAGGACTAAGTCTAAGATTTTGAAGGTCTTTACTCTGGCTCTCTTGACAAACGACCACTTGATAGTAGCCTAATGTTTTGCAAACTGGTTAATCACCCTATCCTGCTTCTCTTCTAAATGCATAAGCTGTAGTAATCTAACCTCCTATTTATTGTCAATCCCTAAGTATTCATATACGAATTGCAGGGTAGGGATTTTGAGGTTAACATGGAGGATAGGATCCATCCCATAAACTAACTGATAGGGAGAATTTCCCAATGCAATCTTCTTTCTGGTTCTATCTACCCATAAGGCATATTTAAGTAGAGTATTCCACTCTCTGGGATTCTTTTTAATCAACTTCTTTATGATGTTTAGTAAGTTCTTATTTGTTGATTCTGCTAAGTCATTACCTTGGAGATAATAATTTGAAGAAAACTTTAAAATCACCCCATGATAAAAAGCCCAACTAGATAGTTTTAAAGATGCAAAATCTAGTCCATTATCACACACAAGAGTGTAAGGAACTCCATACGTGGTTATGATGTTGACTTCTAGGAATTTGATTACATCATCCACAGTACAGATCTTGTTGTTGACCGCTTCAGTCCACCTAGTGTAATAATCTATAATTGTCAATATGTACATGTGTCCTAATGAGGATGGAGGATTGATGGGACCGATGAAATCCATGCCCCGTTGTGCAAATGGGTGCACCTCCATGACCGACTTTAGGGGTTGGGTAGCATACCTTTCTTTACTTGATGTAGTCTGGCATGTGTGACAAAATTTGATGTGATTAGTAGTGTCTTTAAAAATGGTTGGCCAATAATATCTTGCTCTCAGGATAGCATGAGTGGTAGCCAAATGAGTTCCATGAGCTGTGTCAAATCTATCATGTAATTGAAAGAGAACTTTATCAGCTTCTGGTCTGTCTAAGCACCTAAGGTTTATCCCTTCATAATTTTTCTTAAAGAGGATTCCTCCTTTTATCATATATATCCTTGATTTAATCCTCAGGGCTCTCCTCTGGGATGCTTGCATTTTAGGAGGACATCTCCCAATGATCAATATGTGCCTGATATCAGAGTACCACTCCTCATGTTCTTTTGTATTTACTGCATATTGTTGGCTTATCAGGTTGGGATCAGTTTCAACAATCATTTGGCTAAGGGCTTGTCCCCTAATCAACTTCATAGGAGTTATATCTATGTCATACTCTTGAAGCACTGTTATCCACTTCACTCTCTTTTCTCCAAGTTCATTCTGCATCAAGAGCATCTTAACAGCTGAATCAGGTACAATAGCAATTACCTTGCTCCTCAAGATATAGTGTTTGAATTTCTTCACTACTCTGATTAGAGAAAGGGATTGCCTTTCAACATCCATATACCTAAGCTCTGCATCTCTAAATGGAGAACTAATGAAAGTGGACTTTTCCTCTTTTTCTTCCCTCCTCTACGTCAAGACTGCTACGCAGGTATGTTTTGAAGAAACGAGTAGATGTAGTATTTTCTTATGTAATCTGGACTAATGAGAACTGGTGCATCTGCTATGGCCTTCTTGATATCTTCAAATGTAACCTTTACTTTAGGTGTCCATTCAATTTTGGCTTCTTTCTTGAGCATGGCATTGAGTGGCCTTACAATTTCTACAAATCCTATGATGAACTTCCTCACAAAATTAATCTTACCAAAATAAGATTTTACCTCTTTTTTACTCCCTGGGAGTTGTAGTTTCATTATAGAGTCTACCCTAGTAGGGTCAATGGTGATCCCATTTTCTAATATGACGTGATCAAGCAACTTGCTCATGGTCACCCCAAATATGTACTTCTTTGGGTTTAATGAAATACCATACTGTTTGCACTTCTTAAGCACCTTTTTAAGATCTTCTATATGGTCTCCTCTTTGTTTTGAGAAGACTGTCAGGTCATCCATGTATATGACTATGCATTGGCTGACCAGGCCCCTAAACGCAATGTCCATTGCACATTGGAATGTGGCTCCAGCATTGATCAGGTCAAACGGCATACACCTGTAAGCAAATATTCCCCATTTGGTGGTGAATGTTGTCTTTAGCCTGTGTATCTTGTCCACCATGACCTGATTGTATCCTAAAAAACCATCCAGAAAGGACATCATTTGATCTCCATTCACTATTTGTAGAACTTCATCTAGAGAGGGTAAAGGATAATTGTCCTTTTCTGATGCTCTATTTAGATTCCTGAAGTCTACACAAAGACGTATGTCTCCATTCTTTTTTTTTACTAGAACTAGATTAGCTACCCATATTGAGTGCCTAACAGGAAATATGATCCTTGCATTTAGTAACTTTTTGACTTCTTCAAAGATAAGGGGCTCTAGCAAAGCATTGAGTGGCCTTTGTTTCTGCCTGAATGGATTAGCATATGACTTTAATGGGATAGAATGAGTGATGATTTATGTATCATATATTTTTAGTTCGTCCTATGTCTAGGCAATGACATGGATATAATCCTTCAATGCCTAAGTTATTCCTTTTCTTTCTTCCTCAGAACAAACCCTACTGATCAAGACATTCCTTGTGTCCTCACCTTGTCCTATGTTGACAGGTGAATATTCTCCTCCATCTGTCTTGGGGAGATCTTTCTATTTTATCATGTTGTCCAAGTCAAAAGATCTTTCAAGCTCAATCATACCTTTGGGGATTTTATTACTTGGTAAGTCCATGATTTATTCTTCTTCCTAGACATGATCTTCCAAGTTCTCATCTAAGATCTATGCTTCGAATATATTTCTATTTGCGATGAAATCCAGGATATGTTGGTCATCATCAAACACTTGGAAATTGGTGACATTGTTGGGTATGGAGGGTACTGATACCAATTCTACTAAAAATATCTTCATCCCAAAGATGGATAACAGTTCCAATGTGCTAGTGCATCAACTTTGTGATTTTGTTCTCTAGGGACATGCGTGATATTGAAAGCATCAAAGCCTTCTATAAAATCCCAAACTCTATGTCTGTAATTTGACAACTTTTTATAGTTACATGCATAGATGCTTGTGACTTGATTGACTACTAATTTTGAGTCCCCATAAACATGCAGAACTTTGACTTTCTTTCTTAGGGCAAATAGAAAACCATGTATTAGGGCTTCATATTCAACCACGTTATTTGTGCAAGGGAATTGTAATCGGTACGCCGCTAAAAATGACCTCCCTGACAGATTAATGAGGTCAATGCCTACTCCAGCTCCTTGTTTAGATTTAGAGTTGTCAAACCTTAAGATCCATGGTTTATCTTCTATTAAGGGCTTATCGGGACCTTTTCTTTTTAATTTGACACATGAAGCTACACCACTAGATATCCATTTCAACTTTTATGATTCATTTTCTATCACCTTTGGATGTTCCCTTTGGACATCATCACATTAAGTGTCTTCCCTCTTCCTTTCTTTGATATTGTCATCTTCATCACCAGGGAATGTTGCAACCTCTTTTCTTTCATCTTTAGAGATATCCCTGATATCATGTAGTTTGTTTCTTGAGCACAGATGCTCTTCCTTATTCAATATATGAAGGTACAAGGCACATGTTGTTTCTAAATGTGATGCCTTGTTATGAAGTCAGAACCATCCTTCAATTAATGCATGATGTGGAGGAATTCCTTACAGAATCTATCTTTGAATTTGCTTAGACAAGAATTCCTTAAATTTGGTCAAGCGACTCCCTCTATCCTCATCTGATAACTCATAGTCTGATTCAATAAGGCAGTCAGTCCCTGGGGTGATAACATTTATCTTCTTGTCATGGGGATGTGCCTCATCACATATCAAAATCTCTTCTAAATTATTCATGTAAACATTATCCTGATGTATCATCTGATCATGCTTCCCTACATCTGAAACAGGAATCAATATCATCATGATCAAACACTTCACTTATCTCAGTTGATGATGATCCACCCTCCATGTTCATTCTTTCTAGTTCAATCATATCCAAACATATCTCACATTCTTTTTCTGAATGCGCCTCATCATGTAGTCGACACCATCTGAATATCAAGATATCCTTAATGAATGTACCCAGCAATTGACATTTATGTATTTCCCTAGATAAATACTTCTCAAATTCAGCAAAGTGATCAACTACTTCATCAGTAGAACTGTAATCAAATTCAATGATTATCATGTCCTCTTGGTTACCATTTTCCTATATAAGCATATCACACATTAGATATTCTTCAATTCTAATAGTTTGAGGTCTTATTGCATAAACCCCTGGTTCAATATCTATGTATAGTATCTCATTGGTATTATTGTACTAATTTATCATGTGTTTCATCCTAGGTTCAACTTCTGTTCTTATCTAATTGGGGATTCCTTTCCAATGTAACCACATACGACTAAAGTTAGTAGCCATGTAACTATTCAATGTTTTAGACCAATCCCTGCTAAGAAGCATTCCATAAGTATCAGGTATGTCTACTACCTGGATGTCAATGTAGTATTGTACCCTTGGATTTGATGCAAGCTGTATGTGGATATGAGTTCATTTTCCTACTACACTCACTTCTATTTTGTCAAGCTGTGTGACTTTCTTAAGGGATTTGGCTGGATGTAAACCTAAAGCATTGCAAATGGACAAGGGCATCACATTCGTTGATGCACCTGAATCTACTAGAAAGTTGTGTAAATTCTTACCAAATATCCTTAGTGTGAGCAAGAATGGGGGTGATTCAGACTTGTCTATGTATAGTCATTTGTGATGTCTCAGCAGCATGGACAGTAGCCTGCACTCTAGGTTTGATAGTATTATCTCTGGATGCAGGATCTCTAGTCATGATGTGGCTAGGACTATGACCAGGATTTTCTTCTTTAGGTGTAGATTCATCTAAGGAATTCAAGAAATCTTTATTAATGAGTGGGGTCTTCAACAGTTCTGATAGCGATAGGTTGATTTTATCTTTTTCATCTCTTCTGCCAAGTATGTGACAAGTTTGTCTGACTCCAGCAATTAGCTGATAGCTTTTGTTACTGTACTTTGTGGTGTGTAATACTAAGTATTCACCTTGGGAGGATCAAGATTATTACTGGCTTTTGGATCTAGTTGTGTATTGAAGTTGTTAGGATGGGTAGATGTAGTCAAAGGACCAGCAGGATGGTTATGATTACTCCTCAGGTTATAATTATGTCTACCTTGATATTGTTGTTGATAAGCATGAACCTATTCAGGTTCCTACTCATGCTCATTTTCATCTTCAAAGGGGAACACATAGTTTGAATCAAAGGCTAATGCAGACGCCTCACATGCCAGAGTATAATTTTCATGAGTTGAGGTCATCTGATGATGCTGATGACCACCAGTACTTTCAAGCACAAGGGCGGACTCATATCCTAGGGGTACAAGTTCATTTCCCTCAGGGAAAGGAGGATCTCCTGTAGTAGTTGATCCTTCAGCCTGGAATATGTTGGCTTCTATTTTAAATTGAGGGCAATCTAGCTTGGCATGTGCATTGGTATTGTGCATACTGCACGAATTTGTGAGTGCAGTTTCTGCCAAATTGACCCTAGTAGTCTGCTTGGGTTCAACAGGAAGTTGATTATCTAATGGTGAGGGCAATGAGCCATTATTTGGTCTAGTGTTCCAGGTTCTAAGTGGCCTAGGGGGAGCGTTGCTATTACCATTGTTAAAGTTTCTATCATTATTGTACCCCCTATTAGGATATATGGACCTATCATTGTTGTTTCCATACCCTCTATTTTGATTGGATTGAGAATAGAAGTTTTGGTTTCTCATGTGTGTGACCTCATTGGTTAGTTTTCTTAGTTGTGAAGATATTTCTTTGATGTCATCTTTCTCCTCTTGAGCTTTGGCTACTACATTGTCTTGTTGAGGTTTGAAGAAAGAACTACCATTGCTATTGTTTGTAGCATCTTGAGATGCTTGTGTGGGATGAGGTATCATTTGGCCATTCCCATTTGGCAAAGGCATAATACTAAGTGGAGGTACTTGTAATGGGCTAGGCATTATAACTGGGGGTATCATGGTTCCATTAACTTGTGATTGTTCAAGGTATGCAGGATATCCTAGGCTAGGAGTAAAACTAGGTGTTAGCTATTGCTTAACTTTAATGGCTTCTTCAAAAGCACCTGCTAGTGTTTTGATAGCTGGATGTGTTCTTCTAATGAACATGGATGTCAGGGGATCTAAGGCAAAGTAGTATATTGACCTAGTTGCCTCATCACCTACATTATATGGAGTAGCAAGCTTGGAGTACATTTTCTGGAACCTAGCGTTGAAATTAGAGATTAGCTCCCCTTTAGCTCTTTTGATTGTGGCAAACATGTGGTATGTCATAGCTAGATCTACAGGTATTTTAAATCTCCCTAAGAAATATTTCTCCAAAGCATCCCAAGCAGCTATGGAAAATCGAGTAAGACTAATGTACCAAGTATAAGCCTCTTCTCCTAAAGAGTAGGGGAATAACCTACACACGACATCATTGTACTCAATTCTTGCCCTAAAACAGGCTTCCTTGTACATTCAGATATGATCTTCTGCTCTTGATAAGGATGATATTTTGGACATATTTTGTCTAGATTTTTTGGTAAAGGGTGATATGCTGCAAAGAGCAAAGGTGATTCTACTACAAAGAAAGACATTGTATGAGGTGCTGGAGGTATGGGATGTACTACTGGAGATACTGGAGGTGTTAGTATAGGTATCACTCGGGATACTGGTGAACTAGGACCAGGATTGTGGTGGATATTTGTCGTACGAGGCCTAAGTTCGCAAATTGGCAATTCCTCTAAAGGTTCGATGGATCTCGACCTGGTATTAGGTCTGTGAACTAGAGCTTCACACCTTATGACTGGATATGGATATTTTGACTGGATCTTTGCAAAGATCAGGATATTTACTTATCTCAACTAGATATTTATGATCAAATGTCCAAAGTGACAGGATATTTGCACTGTATTTGCAGATGTTGCAAATATTGACTCAATATTAAATGGAAATCCGAACCACTAACTATAAAGATCAGGATATTTAATCCTCTAAAGTGTATATTTCTGAACAGTTATTCAAAATGACAAGATATTTGCACTATATTTGCAAAGGTTGTAAATATGGACTCAAATTGTGGAAATTCAAATGCCTGGCTGTAAAGATTGGGGTAACTGACTACAAGACTTGGATATTTGCAAGCTAACTCTTCAAATTACCAATGACGAATAAGAATTTTGCACAAATATTCAAAACTTGACGTGATGAAATCTGAAAATATCACCTCGTTTGAGCATGGTAAATGATGTCCAGATGACAAATCCTTTAACACCAAATTACATTGCATTAGCGGCGAAGCGCATGTGAATCAATTACAAAGTCTAAAATAGGTTATTATATAGAAGCAGGTGATATCACTTCAATAGGAAAGAATTTCTCTACTGAGCGACAGTTTCAGGGCCCTCCTTCTAGCGCCAATTTAAATGTTTATCATGATCTTAGTCAAAATAACATAGATAAAGAATTCACATAACAAACCTTTATCATCTTGAAAAGTATGATCAATTCATAATG
This sequence comes from Cunninghamia lanceolata, assembly GCA_027924645.1. Taxonomy (NCBI): domain Eukaryota; kingdom Viridiplantae; phylum Streptophyta; class Pinopsida; order Cupressales; family Cupressaceae; genus Cunninghamia; species Cunninghamia lanceolata. Next base: position 5,127,920 of record BSBN01000696.1, on the reverse strand, counting down.
AATTGATAACTCCAAGGCTCCGTTAGTTAGGTCTTGACCTTGTGATAACCTCTCAGTTGGTTTGATGTGATCTATTTTCTATTCAGGGGCCTTACATGTCTACTTAGGATTTCTATCTAGATATCTGGATGTTACTCTATTTCTTCTACTTTCTATGAATTTTTCAACAAACAAGGTTAAATCCTAATCTATTTAACCAAATCATGCAAATATTTATCTAAGTTTGATCAATTCTTCTACATATCATTCCTTCTAAATTGATTCATGATGATTTTTGTTTAGTTCATCTGAAACTATCTTCAATTCATTGGTCCTGAACTAATTTCCACTTAATTCCACTTCTGCACTATAAATTTGCTTAAATGATGTGCCTATAAGTTGATATTTAAGTGTTTCTATCATTATTATTGGTTCTGTGCATGATATCTTCAAATTGACATGTTATTTCCTCAAATATGCTAAATATATTCAGTTGCCTATGGGATGGCAACTAATTTCTCCGTATTTGCTTATTATTTTTTGTGTATTTGCAATTATGATTGTGACTGAATGAAATTAAACAATTTTGAACTAATGCTTTCTAATTTTACTGAAATGAATGAGTTTCAACCATTGCCATATATGTGCAATTCAATACTTCATGAAATAGAGATGAAAACCAAACCATGATATGCCATGACATTCCACAACTTCACACAGTTGGTGCTAATGTTCAAAGGAATAGGAAATCAACAACAAGCACTAGTTAGCATGCACTCCAAGGGACGCAGCACATCACAGTAACAAGTCTAGATGATATCCAGAAGATTATCAAGATTTACTATGTAGCTGTAACTTGTATCTCTATTGCATTCAGTATTCAAATTGTGAACATATTTACAATTGGTCTTCAGAAAGTACCATGACATTCAACAGTCCTATCTCAATTAAGCTCTTAATGAATTTACAAAGTATAATCCACCTCCTTTTATAGAGTAAGGAAGGGATGTAGTTACAAAAGATCCTATGGTCAGGATTCATCCATTACAATCAATAGTCTTCATTGTACTAACCGAGTCAAAAGATCAAAACATTTGGCACAGGTTGCCAGTTGGCAACCATCTGGTGGAATACAGCTGGCAATTTAGAATATTCTAGAATATTTAAGTCTACCAAACTGTAAGTGTCAAAATGACAAAATATCTGGGTGGCATATGCAGTAGGATCTTCTTCATTCAGATGTGTCTTCTTTAGTCAGTTGCATGCCTGTGTCTAACTTCTTGTAATTATCATATGCCTAAGCAAAGGTTTCCACTTGGAACTTGCTGATTATTTGAGCTCTCATTTTGGCATACTTCAGTGCTTTTATCTATTCTTCCAAAGGTCCTAGCATGGATGTTCTTTTCTCTACCTCCTTTTCATATCCTTTTATCTTTACCTTGAGTTCATCCATCCCATCCATGACATCATCTGTAAATAACTTTATTGGATCCTTACTACTTCTTTGAACTTATCCTTGAATATCTGTATAGCATTATCCATATCTAGCATTTCTTCTTCTTCTACAGCATCCTCTAGTAGTTTTGTCAAGATGTTCATCTCTTCCGCTAGTAAGTTAAGCACTTTAGTTTGAGTATCCTTCACCTTGGTCATATGAGCTTTCAATACTTCAATTTCATATATCATTTCAGTTAGCCATGTAACCATAAGTGGCAATGTTACCTTGGTGACAATCTTATTATTCAGAAACTCTTGATCTATCATCCCTTTGGCTCTTCTAAGTCATCTTACTGCATAATTGTACTTTGTTATCCTCTAAGTGAATTCACTCTTCACAAAATCAATATCCTTTTGCAACTTGGACAATGTGTCCAAATTGGTCCTAGAGGTCCTTATTAGTTTTTCTCCAGATGTCATCAATGTTATGAACCATTTATGCATAATGTGAGATTGATGCTTCTAAATATCCAGGCTGACTATATCCTTTTCACTTATTAGTGTCAGTGTAACAAGGTTTTCAGTAGTCTGTACAGTTGAAACTAAACTATATGGCTTTACCAGTCCTCGTATAAATTGTTGCAATTGAGCAGTCTGTTGCTTAAGTTCTTTCTTCCTAGCCTTGAGTTTCTTTATTTTAGATACCACAGCCTCTATGCTTTCAATATGCTCTTGGATTTCCTATTCAGTGGTGACATGACCCAGGTCAATCTAGGTCACCTAAAATTCTTTGGGCCTGATCTCCCCTTTTGCCTTATCCACCATAGGAATAGCTACATGGCCTGTCTAATTTCCTATCTTATGGTCTCTCTTGATGGTAGAAACTGCCCTAGCTCTTCTCTTAGCCTTATATTGATCCAGAGTAAATAAAGACTTAATGTCGAATGGTACCTGTTACTCCTAAGGTTCACTTGTCTCCAGTGACACCAATGCCAATGCATCTAATTGTGTTCCTCCTTGATCAGGTTGCTCCAATTGAGCATCATCTTTCTCCTTTCCTACATTCTCTTGTTGTTGCTCTAGATGGGGTTGATCAGCCTATGTTTTATCACCTTGTTCCAGAGGAGGGTGATTAGTATGTACTTTGTCACTTTGTTCTTGTAAACACCTATCTTATTGAGGTTCTTAATCTTTCTTTGCTTCATCCTCATGGTGAGGCTCTTCCTTAGATTTAGCCAATTCATCCCCTGTAGTAGCAACTGAATCCAATACTTTCTCTTACTCAGGATCATCCATCAGGATATCCTATTGTTCTAGTTACTCATGTGTATCATCCCTTTTATCATCTACCTCTATTGGGATCCTTTCTCCTTGTATTTGGCTATCTTTAATAACCTCTTCTTTATCACTTTCCTTCTCTGGCACATGGGCTAAATCTACCACCTCTGGGCTTGTTATGCTTTCAATCAAAGTGCTGAGAGGTCCCATGTGATGAGTGCCAAGTTGCACTCATGAAATACATCTTTTTGCCTCTCTTTTTCTCCTTCCTAGGTCTATCTTTCCTAATGTCTACGCCTAAATAAGCTAGCAAGATCGTTCTATTTCAAGATAAATTGAGATAGATTACTTAAGATTATAATTTTTGATTGAGTGACTAATGTGCATGGAATTGATGGAAAAATGTAGAAACTTCTCTCTTTTTGATTCAACAAGTGTAGATGCCAGGAACAGCAATTTTGTGCATCTCTGGAGATAGTCTTCAATGATCTCCAAGGACAATACCAAAGTGTCATGACACCTGAAGTTTGAAGAAATGAAGAATGCCTCTCCAGAGCTGAACAGAGAAAGCTACAGTATCTTCAGAGCTGCAAACATATCTCTGGAGCTACAGACAGGAGTAGTTATCTCCGGTGCCTCCTAGGAGCAGGGCATGTTTCCAGCATAAGCTGCCGACTAGGTACTCTCAGCAGTGATCATAATACCCCTCGTTTCACTCAAATCATCACCTGAGTGATGACGGGTCATCTTTAGTTAAACTGCTGAAGTTTTATCTTTTCAAAGTTTTTGCATGAGTTACGAATGGAACTGATTCAATATCCTTATTTTCAGGGCCTCAATGCCTAAATGTATTAAGACTCAAACTTAGATTTTGAGTGGACTTCTGTTCCACTCAAGTCTACTTTTATTTGCATGATTTTCTTTCATAGTTGAACAGCTAGTGTGATAAAGAGATGGATGTCATCTCATAGAGAAATGATAGATAAGATAAGTGATATGTCATCACTCTTTTGATATATACTTGTAGAAACAGTAGAAGAAATATACAATGATTAAATTATTCTGATTCTCGGTAATCCCAGTTCTATGTTAGCAACATTTTTCATGAATGTAGAGTGAATGAATTGGATTGGATCTAATTGTGATCTTCTTTTGTGATGATTTTCTACTGTAGCCTTCAGCCCTAAGGGTGTGGAGCAAGGGCCCACTCTCACCACATAGGTGGAAGGCTAGCACCATTGTTTTATTACTTTAGATTTTGTTGTGAAAAGTATTTATTGATTCTGATAGATAGATGCATGTTACTGTTTTCAAGATTGATTTAAGTAATTTCTTGTTTTATTCTGTTTCAACATTTCTTAAGTTCATTTAGTAATTAGATAGATTAATCTTTTCAAATTAGTAGAAGCAGTTCAGATTAGTAGGAAAATTGATTACTGTAGAATCCCTAGTTGCAAACAGCCAAGGACACAACCCCTAGATTATTGACATCTAAAATCAGATTAAATGATGAGGTACAGCGACATCTCACCATTTTTGGTGTCGTTGCCGGGGATGTATTGTGTTAATTAGGGAAACTGAGTTAAAACAATTTTTAGGATAGATCTATATGGTTAGAGCTAGAGACTTGAAAGGAAGATATATAAAGCAAACACCCCAACAACAAACCATAGGGGAAAGCAGTGGGGTGGTACAAGATCTTGTTGAGGAGAGAAACCTAGAGCCTACTTTGGAAGCTGCACCTCGAAACAATAATCCCTTAGATCCTCCAAATCTTCCACTTGCTGATTATATCTAGGAATTACAACAAAAGTTTCAAGTAGATCCTTTAATAGAACCTAATTTCCTAGAACCTCAGGGAGAAGAACCGGTACTAAACATGGAAAATGATAATCATGGGGAAGAGGAAAATTAGGCTCCAAGAACCTTCTCATATCCTATTGTTTTGGCTGCTGGAGATAATGCTCCTATGAAGAATATCTCACCAGCACACCTACCAAATTTTAGAGGACTTTCTTCTGAGGATCCAAATCAATTCTTGTTTGAATTCAAAGTAGTCTGCCAGACTTATGATTATGGATCAGATAACCAAAAACGCAAACTGTTCCCTTCAACTCTGAAAGATTTGCGATGAGATGGTTTATGGGTTCACCCCAGAATTCTATCCATTCTTGGGATCAAATGGAAACAGAGTTTTTGAAAAAATACCAAGATTACTGCATATCTAGTAATAAAAATGAAGAATTGTTTAAAATTAGGTAGGGGGAGGAAGAGTCCTTAGAGGACTATGTGGATAGGTTTAATTTTGCCTTGAGAATGTATGGTAACCTAGTAGATCACTCCTTGGCCAGAACCCTGTTTGTAAAAGGATTGGATAAAGAATCAAAACAGGCACTAGATCTAGTAGGAAAAGGGAACATCAACAAATGGAAATACCTGATATAGAGGAACTCTGCAGGAACTATTCTAGAACCCAAAATGGAGTGAGGTCATCCAAAACTTTTAAAGGGAAGAATGAAATAGGACAGTTAATGGAAGAGATTGCAAATCTAAAAATAGACATTTTGGTCAATTAAATACCACATTGGATGGGATTCAGGCAAAAACCAGAACAACTGATCAAAACAAAGCAACTGAACCACTCTCCATCTATTGTCCTAGGTGTAGAAACAAACATCTGTTGAGAGAATGCCCTTTGGACAAATCAAAGATTTGTTAGATCTATGATAAGGAACATCCTACCAGTCAATGTAGTCAACTTCCAGCCTTGAGAAGATTGAGTAAGAAGAATGTTGTAATAGAAGAGGAATTGAACTATGTGGGACAAAAACAAGATGAAAATTTCCCTTATAATCACTACCCAAACCAGCCTTCTTACAGGGGTCCTTCTAATTGGAGAAATAATTAGTGGAATCCAACTTGGCATGGGCCTCAAAATAATCCTCCTTGGGGACAGCAGGATTGGCCAAGTCAACATTGGCAAATCCAAAATTGGCAAAATCAGCCTTGGGGAAATCAACAATGGCCACCATAGTTTAGATCACAAAACATGCAACCTCAATGGGGTTCTCAACAGGGATATAATCAACAATACTAGGGACAACCTAGACGTTTCTAACCTCAACAACAAGCTTTACTAACTGGACCCTCCAACACACAAGGTCAAGCACAAAATGAACTAGTTAGCCAACCACCTTTACCAACTCAACCTATACCAAACCCACGGAATAAACAGGAAGCAGCTATTTACATGACAGAGCAAGAAAATCTAGCTAGAATTAATGCTATATATTCAAATAATCTCCAGTTGCGTTCTGGGAAAGCATTCCCAAGACCATCTCCTCCAACTATAGTTGAAGTAACCAATGATGAGGAACCTGAAAATTCATCCACTCAACCCCCAGAGGAGATTACTAATGAAAAAGTGCTAAAAGAATCATCCTTGGACAACTTCGGAGTTGCTCCTAAAAGACCGACTCCGGAGAACATTCCTGAACATAATTCTGACAAGAGCTCCAGAGATGCTCCGGAGATGGAAAAACTAGCACCATACCCAGAACAGCTTAAATAGAATGTTCCCCAGAAAAAGATCTTACAAAAACAAATCCAAACCAACCTAGAATCATAACTTTTATAAGAAATCAAGCAACTAAACATTGAAATTCCCTTTCTCCGGGCAATCAGAGATGTTCCAGAACTAAATCAGTTTATTAAACAACATTGTATCAAAATGCAGGGTAGGAAGAAAAACTTTCCCTTCACAATACAGGTAGAAGGGAAAGTAGTAGATCTATTGATGGGAGAAATTCTCCTCCCAAAATATGGAAACCTTGGAAATCCTGTCATAACTATTTGCATCTCAGGGGTAGAAATTTCAAATGTTCTGGTTGATTTGGAAGCAACAATTAATGTGATGACAGTCCACACAATGGACAAATTAGCTCTATCAGGTATCTAATCCACAACTACAATTCTTCAACTTGCTGACCAGTCAGTAGCTGTTCCAAAAGGAGTAATCACTGATGTACCAGTTGTGATAGATTCATGGGAATTTCCAGTGGACTTCCTAATATTAGAACCTAGAAACCAGAGAGATGCTTATCCACTGATCTTAGGAAGACCATGGTTGGCTACAGCAGCAGCATCTATTGATTGTCAAACTAGGGATATGGTCATTTCTATTGGGATAGATCTGAAGAAAATATCTTTGTATCCTCCAGCAAAACCATCAATGCATTATACAGGAAGAGTATGGGTGGATGAGCCAGAGAACAATGACAACAGTGCCTCAATAGCTATGGTAACCATCAAGAAATATCTAGGAGAATTAGAAGAAGAAATATACTATGATACAATAGAAGACATTACTCACATCCTAATCAATGAGGATGTGATGGAACTTGCCCAAGACTCTAAGAGAACTTCTTACTTCTTCTCATTGTACCATCTCCAACATCATTCCTTGTGGGGAAACATTTTACAAAGACTTAGCCACTTTCCATATGTTGCTTCCACATTCTTGTCCTCTCAATACCGTGACTCCAATGTGTGGATTAACTACATCTATGGAACAAATCACAAGACAGGTCATGATTCTACCAAGAAAAACACTTAATATCAATACTCAGTTAATAGCCAATCAAGAAGAAAAACTCATCCAACTTCTGATTTCCCATTTAGCATCTTTTGCTTGGGAATACTAAGATATGAAAGGCATACCTCCTGAGATCTATACCCATCATATATACACTGAGGATATTAAACATGTCAGACAACCCCAGAGAAGATTGAATCCTGCTTTAAAAGACATTGTCAAAACTGAAATAGAAAAATTACTTCAAGCAGGGTTCATATATCCAATCTCAGACAGTCAATGGGTCTCACCCCTTGTCGTAGTGCCTAAAAAGAATGGGAAATGGAGGGTGTGTATTGATTATAGAGAACTCAACAAGGCCACAAAGAAGGACTACTTTCCCTTACCATTCATTGACCAAGTTCTAGACAACCTTGCTGGGAGACAGTATTTTTATTTTCTTGATGGATTCAGTGGGTATAATCAAATTCAAGTAACACCTAAAGATCAGGACAAAACCACCTTCACCTGCTCTTGCGGAACTTTTGCTTACAAAGTTCTTCCCTTCGGACTATGCAATGCCCCAGCTACATTTCAGAGACTTGTTTTAGCTATATTTGCTGAACTAGCTAATGAATGCATGGAGGTATATATGGATGACTTTACCGTGTATGGGGATAATTTTGAAGAAGCTCTCACAAACCTTGAGAAAGTACTAAAATGCTATCAGAAAAATCAATTATCCCTTAGCCATGAAAAGTGCTTTATGATGGTAGAGGAAGGAATTGTTTTAGGACACCACATCTTAGCAAAGGGGATCAAAATGGATCAAAACAAGATAGAAGTGATTACACAGTTGCCTTCACCTAAAAGTCAAACAGATGTTAGAAGTTTTCTGGGTCATGCAAGCTACTATAGGAGGTTCATAGAAAATTTCAACATAATAGCTACCCCCCTGTTTACCCTGCTTAACAAAGACACGGAATTTCTATGGACAGAAGAATGTCAATCAGCATTTGAGACCTTGAAAGAGAAGCTTACTGTCACACCAATTTTAAGAGGACCTAATTGGACTTTACCATTTCACATATAGACTGATGCTTCAAATGAGTCCATTGGGGCAGTTTTAGGACAAAAAGAGGAAGGAGAAAGTATGCATGCCATTTATTACATCAGCAAAAACCTTACCTCTACAGAAAGAAACTACACAACAACTGAGAAAGAATTCTTGGCAGTCATCTATGCTATAAAAAAATTCAGGCATTATATCACTAGATATAAGATATTTGTACACACTGATCATGCAACCATCAAGTACCTAATGAATAAACCAGTAGCGGGTGCAAGGATCATCAAGTGGTTATTGTTATTGCAGGAATTTGATATTACCATAGTTGATAATCCAGGAAAGTTTAATTTGGTTGCTAATTTTCTATCAAGATTGCATACAGGAGGAGAAAACCAACTAGTGGAGGACAAGTTCCCAGATGAACATCTTTTTACTATATCCTCTACTGCACCTTGGTTTGCTGACATAGCTAATCTTTTAGCTACAGGTTTGTATCCATCCCATTTTACCTCAAAACAAAGAAAATGTTTGGTTAAAGAAAGTTTATCTTACAAATGGTTGAATGGTTTACTATTTAAATGTGGTCCTGATTTCATTCTACGCAGGTGTTTAAAGGCTGATGAGATTTTTGATGTGTTGAGAGCATGTCATGATGAACCATCTAGTGGCCATTACTCTTTCCACTGGATAGTCCACAAGATCCTTGGAGCTGGTTACTATTGGCCCTCTCTTCATAAAGATACAAAGAAGTATGTGCAACACTGTGACCAGTGCCAAAGGATGGGATAGTCAACCTTTACCCAGGAGATGTTACTGCATCCTCAAGTCATGATGGAACCATTTGAGCAATGGGCTCTAGACTTTGTGGAACCAATTTCACCACCATCATCAGGCAAGGAGTACATTCTAGTATGCACAGACTATGTTACTAAGTGGGCTGAGGTTCAAGCATTACAATTTGCAAGAGAAGAAAAAGTTGCTAATTTCCTCTACAATAAAATTTTCTTAAGGTTTGGAGCCACAAGATCAATAGTTTCAGACAAAGGACCTCAGTTTACTTCACAGGTAATCAAAGCATTCACATATTTATATCAAGTCAAACATAGAAAATCTTCACCTTACCATCCTCAAGTGAATGGGCAGGTAGAAGTAACCAATAGGGAACTTGAAAATATTCTGACAAGGACAGTAGCAATGAACAGGAAAGATTGGGCTAGCAGATTACCTGAAGTAGTCTAGGCTTACAACACCACTTGGAAGTCCACAACAAAGTTCTCCCCATATGAAATAGTTTATGGGAAAAAGCCTATTTTGTCTATAGAATTTGAACTCCAGACACTTAAAACTACATTGGATATTGGTCTACCATTGTCTATAGCTCAACAAAACAGAATTCTTCAGCTCAATGAGTTGGATGAAATTCGGACAGAGGCCATTCAGCAAACAGAACTGGTTCAGTATCAGAGGAAGCAATGGCATGACCAACACATCAAATGGAGGACATTTCAACAAGGTGATTGGCTTCTTCTTTATGATTCTAAATTCAAGGAGTTCAAAGGGAAATTACAAACTCGCTGGATGGGTCCTTATCAAATCAAGGAAGTTTTTAAAAATGGAACGGTATCATTGTAACCTATTGATGGAAGTGCAGACACATTTCTAGTAAATGGCCACCGAATCAAGCTCTACAAAAGACCATCTACTAAAGAAGAGTTTCTTAATGATTTGTGTTTTGATACAGGGGATACCTCCTCTGTCACAGTGTTGGATTGAATTTTTTTTTAAAAAGGAAGGTTGAAAACCAGCAAATGGTTGCCTTCTAAAAAAAAAGAAAAAAAAAGGAAGGTTGAAAACCAGCAAATGGCGGCCTTCTAAAAAAATTAAAAAAAAAATAGATAAAGATGGAAAACTAGCAAATAGCTGTCTTTCTCGACCAAGGGAGTTGAAAACCAGTAATTGGCAATTCCCTTCTTCAAGACAGTTGAACACAATTGAGCTCCAGAGATGATCAGGTGCCAGGAGTTAATCAAATGCACCTCCGGTACTTCTCCAACTAGGAGCACCTCCGGCGCTCTCCAACTAGGAGCACCTCTGGTAATTCCCAACTAGGAGTACCTCCGGTGCTCTGTCAATAAAGAAGTCAAATTCAAATAATAAGGGAGGGGACCCACCTCTCCATGCGGTAAAGTAGACACATCACATGATGAGGTCATCATGACTCATCCTCTACTTTATCACAAAAGAATAAAATTCAATTGACATGAATATCATTTAAAGGGGTATTCACAATCTGGCGCTGACATCACCCAAAGAACGTGGATTCTCAAACCACTCAGTGCAATGATTGCAGGTCACGTACTAGTGGAGTAGTGGACGTCATCGCCAGCCACCAAAAGCTACTCATGTGCCATGACGTGTGTAATCTCCAATAATGATGCAGCATCTCTATCATGTACATCGCCCTCATCATTAAAAGTGATCCAGGTAATTCTATCTTTAATTAATCATTAATAGCAACTATCTTGTTTTCTATTTTTGGGTGCTGCCACGATGCCACGACCTCCTGCCATCATTCCCTTTCTAAAATTCACACATGCTGCCATCTGTGTTGTACTGCCACCTTGCCTCCGGAGTGTCCTATCATTCTGTCGCATTTATGACTGCCTTGGTACTCTAACTAATCTACATAAGCCTGAGCTGAGAAACATAACATTCCTCATTTGAACCTCTGAAGTACCCTGAAGAATGGAGCAACTTAAATAGTCCTTCGGAGCCTACAGAGCAAATTGAACAGTCCTCCGGAGCCTATAGAGATAAGAGGAAGGGTTAGACTGCAGATTGAGGAGGTGAGGAACTAAGCACAGAAGGTGGAACTAATTTAGCAATAGGGGTAAAGAAGAAGTCTAAGCCAGAGAGTGTTGCGTGCCTTCTGCAAGATGAAGCTACAGCAAACATTTTAAAGGTTGCAGGATGGTTAGACTTCCTAGAAAAATTTGAAGGGTTTCAGGAGGATGTTGTGGATGAATTGCTCATAAATTTAAGGGACAATCAGACAGCTATCAGAGGAGTACAAATCAATTTCTCCTCAGCCACTATCAGCCACATTTCTAGACTTCTCGAACAAGGTGAGAGGTTTTACCACTTGAAAACCTTCTACACTGATTTGATTAAAAATTCCTCTGTTCATGGTGAACCTACTATTCAATTGCATTCGAATAAAAATGAAGTCAAAGGAATTCTGAGGTCCACACTCCCAAACCCTTGGGCATCTGTTGCCACCTGGTTAATGAAATACTTTACTTGTGATGGTCAATTCTCTCTAGTTTTAGGGCCAATCATGAAAATGTTGATTTTTCTAAGACATGGAAATAGACACCCTGAGTATAGCATAAACATTCACAATTTCTTGTATTCTGCCATCAAGGCAACTGCAGAGAAATAAGATAAGGGTCCCATAAAACATCATGGTCTCATCTTTCTTGTAGTTAAACGCCACTTCCTGTCTCAGGCCAATGGTGAGGAATTATGGAAAAACTTTCTTGATCAGACTTCCCAGAACAAAGGACTAGAAATGGCACAGCCAGGAGGTGAGAGTCCTCCTACCCACCAAGAACAAGAAACTGAGCCTTCAGCCTCCTCCACAGCTACTCACAAAGAAAAGAAGACCTCACAGGAGGTAACTTCATCTGCAGCCCCTATTCCTGACAAAAAGAAGAAAGGCAAAGAAATTGCAGAACCTGCTCCTAAACAAACTCTATATATGACTCGACCAGTTAGGAGAAAGAGGACTCTAACTGAGGAATCTTGCCCTAAGGAATTAATAGAGGGGAGGACAGGACAGAGAATAGAGGGAACCTGGTGGGTTGAAGAACCATCTCATGATTTAGATGAGATCCCTCTAGTCAGGAAGAGGAAATAAAGGGAAGTTTCCCTAGAACCATCATGTGCTCCGGAGACAGAACATATACAAACTTTTACTATTTCCTCAGATTCTAAGGAAGAGAGACCTGCTCCGGAGGCACATGCCCCACCTTTGCTCCAGAGAAGCAAAAGGAAGAGACAACTCTCATAGGCTGAAAAAGATATTGCCTTGCTCACTGAGGTACTCCTAGGTTTTAGAGCATGTGAGGATAAAGTTGGGCCTTCATCGGTACCAGCAGAAGCAGAGGAACCCCAAGAGGACCCTCAGAACAGGCAGTCTGAGGAAGAAGAAACAGGGCAAATGGGTACAGTTGGTAGTATAAGGTAGATGGCCATGGAAAACCTTGATGATCAGCCAACAGCCACAGAAACAGCAGTAGAAGCAGAAACCTTCTCTCATCCCTCTAATCAAGAGGATGTAGAAATTTCAAAAGAACAGCAATTGATGGAAGAAATTAAAAATTTAAAGAGATTACACTAGGGGAAGAATCTGATTATTACTAACCTCAAGAAAGTCAGAGTAGAAGTGGAAATAGAGAAAAAAATAAATCATTGTAAATCTACAAATAGACATCCAAAGCAAAGACAAGATCATTCAGGAGAAAGAGGCAGAATTAGAGGCCCAGAGAATTGAGAAAGAGGTAGAGTTGGAGGTAAAGAAAATTGAGGCAGCCGGACTGTTGGAAGAGAGAGAGAAAGAGGTAGCATAGAGTGTTTCTAAGCTCACCAGGGCTAGAGACAATAGCCTCACAATAATGGCAGCATTGATTGAGAAAATACAAAGCCAAGATAGACAATTAACTTGGGCCAATAACAGACTGGATCACCAGGAAGAATATATTCAAGAATTGCCTGGCCCAAGGGCGACCAATGAGCAGGAAATACAAATAGATGCCTATGTGGGTCCAATCCCCATTGACATTCCCAAAGCACTATTCCACTGGGAGAAGAGGTGTAGAGAATATGAGGCTTCCAAGCCTATGTTGCAATTACAAAGGGCAGTCACTGCCAAAACTGAAAGAATAGCAACTTTGGAAGGCAAAATCATTGAAATGGCCTCCCTTTCTTCAGAAATTCTATCCTTCGGACCTCCAAGTGCCAGTTATTCCGTGTTCTTACAGGAAAGGGTACTGCAAAGGAAACTCTCTTTGGTCTTATCTGACCTGGTTGAGGATACAGAAATAGCAGAAGGATTCATGACAGCATATACTAGGAGCAATGTTGAGGACAAGAATTTTTTATGTGAATTATACTTGCATGGGTTCTGTGTTAATGATATAACTTTCATTCTTAATCATTTTGTGGGGGAATGTCAGCTTACGACATTTATGTCCCTGATGAGGAATCATCAGATCTAGAATGAAAGGATGGAAGATCATCTCAAGAAGGATTTAAAAATAGATCTTTTCATCAGGAAAGAATGTCCAAATCCTGGTGCTTTTAGGATCAAATTCAAGTCCCTTATCTATCATCCTAATAGTAAGAATAGAATTTTACCATTATACCTAAAAAATTTGCAGGAATGCTCCATCGATTTTGGTCTTTTAATGATCAATTCAACAAATCCAGTACTTGTAGCAAAGAAGAGATGGAATATTTTGACCCCGAAGTAGAAAATGAGAGAGGTGGTCACCCCTGCAAACTTAAGATTATTCATGAGAAAGGCAAAGTTGATAACCAAACTAATGGATAACCATAAGCAGGAATGGATAGGTGGACGGTACAGGCCCCCTCTAATAATTGAGCCACTCCCTATCTAGGCAGAATAGATGGAAGATGAAAAATTACAGGACTGGATGAAATAGGTTGATGAGTACAGAGGCAATGGTAATATCAACCGAACAACTTGGACCACCTATGCCCAGGATTATAGCCTGACTGACAAGCTGCTTCGCCAGAATAAATCTAAAATGTCAGAAGTAGGAGGACCTGCCAAACCTTAGGTATGGGCGGATGATGAGTGCCAAGTTGCACTCATGAAATACATCTTTTTGCCTCTTTTTCTCCTTCCTGAGTCTAGCTTTCCTATTGTCTACACCTAAATAAGCTAGAAAGATCGTTCTATTTCATGATAAATTGAGATAGATTACTTAAGATTATAATTTTTGATTAAGTGACTAATGTGCATGGAATTAATGGAAAAATGCAGAAACTTCTCTCTTTTTTATTCAACAGGTGTAGATGCTAAGAACATCAATTTTGTGCATCTCTGGAGATAGTCTTCAATGATCTCCGGATACAATACCAAAGTGCCATGACACCTGAAGTATGAAGAAATGAAGAATGCCTCTCCGGAGCTGAACAGAGAAAGCTACAGTATCTCCGGAGCTGCAAACATATCTCCAGAGCTACAGACATCTCTCCGGAGCTGCAGACAGGAACAGTTATCTCCGGCACCTCCTAAGAGCAGGGTATGTTTCTAGCATAAGCTGCCAACCGGGCACTCTCAGCAGTGATCATAATACCCCTCATTTCACTCAAATCATCACCTGAGTGATGACGGGTCATCTTTAGTTAAACTGCTGAAGTTTTATCTTTTCAAAGTTTTTGCATGAGTTACGGATGGAACTGATTCAATATCCTTATTTTCAGGGCCTCGATACCCAAATGTATTAAGACTCAAACTTAGATTTTGAGTGGACTTTTGTTCCACTCAAGTCTGCTTTTATTTGCATGATTTTCTTTCATAGTTGAATAGCTAGTGTGATAAAGAGATGGATGTCATCTCATAGAGAACTGATAGATAAGATAAGTGATATGTCATCACTCTTTTGATATATACTTGTAGAAATAGCAGAAGAAATATACAATGATTGAATTATTTTGATTCTCGGTAATCCCAGTTCTGTGTTAGCAATATTTTTCATGAATGCAGAGTGAATGAATTGGATTGGATCTAGTTGTGATCTTCTTTTGTGCTGATTTTCTATTGTAGCCTTCAACCCTAAGAGTGAGGAGCAAGGGCCCACTCTCACCACATAGGCGGAAGGCTAGTACCATTGTTTTATTACTTTAGATTTTGCTGTGAAAATTATTAATTGATTCTGATAGATAGATGCATGTTATTGTTTTCAAGATTGATTTAAGTAATTTCTTGTTTTATTTTGTTTCAGCATTTCTTAAGTTCATTTAGTAAGTAGATAGATTAATCTTTTCAAATTAGTAGAAGCAGTTCAGATTAGTAGGAAAACTAATAACTGTAGAATCCCTAGTTGCAAACAGCCGAGGACACAGCCCCTGGATTATTGACATCTAAAATCAGATTAAATGATGAGGTTTAGCGACATCTCACCACCATGTGTGCCTCTACCTCTTCTAGCTCAGGAGATTCTACCTTTTCCATCCCCTCTTCATGTGTTTCCACTGTCATAGTCTCACTTGTGGGCTCCATATGTTGTAGCATGGTTTCTATGGGGTGATTGGTGATATCCTGACCACCTCATCTTCAGTTAGGTCTATTATCTGGCTTAGTGGAAGTGCCCCAACTGCCTATTCTTCTTGAGCCTTATCTTTTGCCTCTGCCATTTTAGTTTTACTTTTATTATAGTATCCACAAGCACATCATGCTGTAATTGTTTAATTATGTCTTCAGATGGATCAACTAATCCTGATGTCGTTACCTTTGCTAGTGAAATGGCACCTCTCATACATGGACTTTGATATCTGGAGTACCTGGGGACTTTTACACCTTGTAGCAAATCATCATTCTTTCTCTTCGATGTTTGAAGATGCATCTCATCTCCTTCATCTTCATTGTCCTCCTCCTCAACAATAGTCCTCACTAGACTTTGTTCTACATCCTTTGAAGTCTCCCCTTGTGTTGCAACTGTTGTGGGTGTAGATATAGCAATAGCTTTCAGTGGGGTGTCCTTAGGAGGTGAGGGTGGTGCATACACCAATGAAATTCCCTTAGTAGTGAGTTGCTATGTAGCTCTAGATGAACTAGGTTCTACTGCTTTTGCTTCAAGAACTTGTCTATTCTTTATTAGAAAATCATCAAAGTCTAGTTCTTCTCTTTCTTTCATCTTCTTCTTCTTATCAAAGGTAATCACTATACCTTTCCCTTTTAATTCATTGATTTTCTTATCAACCCAGCTCTTTGTTCTCACCATGATTGTGGTTGTGAGGAGGTCAATGGATGTTTCCTCTTTTTATTTCAAGTCTAGAGATGACATTGTATCATTATATACCTTTTTCTCTTCAGATTCTAGATCGATGAAGTCATTGTTGATGGTTTTTTTAGCACAGGTGTGATTGCTAGTTTCACACCTCTCTTGAAAAGTATCCTACCCTAGGTAAGACTACTCCACGGTTTCTACAGCTAGGTCTTAGCTTGCTTGGAATCTCTCAGTTGAAATACTCTAGATGTGCCAACAAGGGGTCTTACATGCAATCTACAGATTTCAATAGTTGGAGCAGCAATTACATGCAAACCTTTTATGATTTTAGCTGATAAAACAATATAAAATGCTGCTGAAGCTCCTAAACTAACAACTATTTTTAGAGAAAATGGAAAAGGGATTAGGGTTTAAGGAAATCCTAAGTTGCATTCACAATCTATGGATTACTACAAGTAGACAAACACTCTGAAATTTAACTAGTTTTCTGAGTTACCAAACTGAATATGATTGTTACAACACTGGAAAAATGATGCTATCTTCAATGGAAATCGATAAATTTTTAGATTACAATTCATTCATCAAATACCCAACAAATGGCACAATTTAATTTATGAAATGCAATTGAACTTAAGCACAGCTAATCAGCCTAGAATAACTTTGCACAGTTATCTACCATTAGTAAATACTTAAAAGTATTGACTAAGAGCATTCATCAGATACTTTCAACAAACCATGAACATTGTAAAAGCACAACTAATTAACTATTGGAGATAAAGAAGTGAACCATGAAAACCAAATAAGCGAATACAATAGACAAATTCTCAAGATAACTGCAGAAACTTGCTTGTATTACTTCAAATGGAAGAATGTCAACAGTTCAGCATCAAGAATTCTCCCTCAAACAATGGAAATGGTAGCCCTTTATATAGGAGAAGTGGCATACCAAGTTTTTGAAAGGACAGTGGAAATTAACTCAACACCAACTGTCTAGATTTACATCATTTAATGCATTCACAACAGCTCATAACAAATCCCAGATTACATTTTGTCCTTTATGAAAAGATGAAAAACAACCCCCAGATACATTGAATCTAGACGTTTTGACTACCCAATTGAATATATATATAGAAAAGCTCATTTTTGAGGCATAATAAAGAAAAAATAACATCACATGTCACTCTAAAAATAGCAGTTTATAATAGTGACAGGACTACATTTCAAATTATTCAAAAGAACACATTAAGACTATACATCCAAATTTATTTTGTCTTCTTCTGCCAGCTTGTTGCGGTAGTCAAGCCAAGCTGAAAGCGTTGGATTGATATCTGAAGGCTCCGGGTTCTTAAGATGATTAACTCGATATCTGAACATTTCCATTTCTTGACTGTATTGATTGTATATCCTTTCTATTTTTTCCTTTGCTTTATGAAATACATTAAACTCAGCTCTGAGGTCATTGATTTTATCCAACCTGGCCTCTACATCCAACTCAGCATCCTCGAAAACTACCTTATGCAATTTATTTTTGCTTCCTTCCACATCATATGGTGCCAAATCATTGTAGTCCATTTCCAGACAATCTCTCAAAGTATCATTTATGTCATATATTAAAGAAGCCAATTCATCATCTGCTGGCTTGCAGGCTTCCTTGATGCTGTCAAAAATCTCCTTCCTCAACTTTATCTACTGGTACCATTCAGTTGCTTTATACAATGTCACCAGTCAAAATATTTTCAGCCAATAGTGTTTGAGTAGGCAAGTCCCTAATACTTTTAACCTGAGGAAACATATCAGAGTAGTATTCGTCGAAAGAATTACAATCTTCCCGCAGGTCTCTCCACTGCTTAAGAAGGTGGACCAAACTCTTTTGTGATTCAGCTGCAGCGTCAATTATTTCACATCCCTTCTTGCATACCTTGACCATCCATTTTTAGGTGCCTTTTGAGAAGGTTTGAACTTCACCTAGCTGGGACATCTCATCTTTTGACAAAAAGGTGGGCAATGTTCTTATCTCTCCTCCAGAATCTATTGGTTTGATCAGAAATTGAAGGCATGCTCAGAACTCCTCATTTTGTTGCTTCAATTCCTTCTTTGAAAGTTCATCTTTATGTAGTTTCTCTAGAATTGAAGTAATGGACCCTTTGAATTCATCAACCCTTTGTGCTCGTGTGGTTGGTCCTAAATTCACAGTTGTCATGACATAATCCTCTGCTCTGACTTGTTCTCTATTTGTATCAGCCGGAGGGACAGCTATCTTAGCTATTCGAGCTCTAGTTTCATCCTTGTAAATCCTAGATTGTACCTTTGCCTTCTTCTATTTCTTTGGATTTTGAGCATGTGACAAGATGGCACTCAGATCTATTTTCATTACTTCTAGTTGAGGCTTAGGATATGTGACTCTATTTTGCAACCAGTCAGGTGCAGAGGAAGAAGGTTCTTTTGGCCCTTCTAGGTCTTTATTTTCTGCGCCAGATGGCCCTTCAAGAAACCTTTGTTCTTGTTCTGACCCTTTGTCCAAGTTTTCTTCCTCATTTGCAAAGTTTCTCCAACTTACCAATACATTTTCCCAAGCTACCTTGAGACTTGCCTCTATTTGGTCTTTCTCCAGAGGACTATCTGATATTTCAATTATCTTTGTACTGACTGCCTCAGCCAAGGCTCATCAAGTACCTCATTATCTACCTCATCAAATGTATCTTTCTCTGGTTCCCACTCTTGAAGACCTAGTTTAGCACATACCTTCTCAATACCCGATAGCAATGGCATAGCCAAGGAAGTTGAATTTAAGTTTATAGGTATTTGAGAGATAGGAGTAGCAGAAGATATAGGCATTGCCACTGAAGACAAGTTCACTTGTGTCAAATTGGTAAGCACGACTGACCCCAAAGCTAGTGAGATAGAAAAAGTTGGCAAGGTGGAGGAAATGACTATGGTCGAAGAAACGGATAGAGAAGGCAAGGGAAGAGAAGGTGAAAGAATTTTAGAAATAGGAGGTAGTGGAACGGAAGTAGATAGTGAGGTGGAAGATATGGAAGGTAAAGGTGTAGTAGTGATAGAAGAACATGAGGTAGCAACAATAGAGGAGATGGGACTGCTAGGAATGCTAGAAGATATTGCAAATGAACAAGAGACAGTTGAAATGGAAGGCGAGGTGGCAACAGGAACAACTTCTTGAATGATGGTTGCTGAGGTCATAGGTGCAGCAGTGGAAACAACAGAGGGAGATGCAGTAGAAGCAACTGTGGGAGAGAGTACAACAACATTCACATCTAGGGCAGAAGGAGATGGAGAAGTTGGCAGACTAGTATCATCATGAGTAGCAATAGTCTCTGTAGCCTGCCTAACAGTCTTTACCTTAGTCTTCTTTGTCTTAGATCCTTCTCCAGGACCACTAGGCATGTTTCTTTTCTTTGAAGCTCTTATTCTAGTAGGAGGCATTTCTTTCTTCATGGTCTTTGTAGTAACCTTTTTGCTTTTCTATGTTTTGGCCTTTTCTGCCAAGGTTGTGTGGTCTTCACTATCTGATTTTTGTCCCTGAGCTAGTTCTACCTCATCAGTGATTTCTATGGGCTCATCCTCTTCCCCTTCAGACTCCTTTTCTAATTCAATTGTAGTGTATGTGAGTTGTATTCCTTGTCCCTCCAAGGCAACCATCTGGCCTCTCACCCAGGCTTTGCTCAATCTAATTGGCTCTTTCATTATAACCTCAAGGGAACTCTCTTCAGCATTTGCCCAATTAGGTAGGGGAATTGGCTGGTGATATTGTACTTCCTAGGCTCCTCTTCTCATTACACTGTCATCATCTTCTAATTGGTTAAGAACTAGAATGATATGGAATTTCCTTATAAAAGCTAGAGATAACCTAGAATGGGCTTTCTTCATGACCTCATAGTCATCCATACAATTTGCCCAAAAGTCTTCTATATGCATTTTATGGAATAACAGCTTACTCACATACCACTCCATTACCTTTTTAGGATCAAAATGATTTCTTCTGTTGTAATAATGAAGATTGAAAAGTTGGAGTTCTTTGTCAAAGTGCTCAGCCAACACCAATGAAGGACATGCATAGTTTCCCCTGCCTAATCAGATGGGAAATTGGACATTTGTTCTATGCAGATGTTTGAGTTTTTTAGAACAAGTTATCAGGTGTCTAGATAGCTCAAGGAGCAATATTTTATCTATAGGATACCTAGGGAACCTGTAAGCCATTCCTGTGAAGCCCTGTATTCTCAAATATGTGAACTTTTCAAATTGAATATACCACCTGCCATACTTGGTGATTTCATTCATGGCCTCTATGGATATTCTTAGAGCTATATTGCCTTGCAATAGCCTAGTTATGTACATGGTAAAGGCATCATTTACCCTCTTATAATGCATGAGATATTGTGACAATGTGAGTTGAGTATAGCATTCATAGACCTTGATCTGAGTTTGTTCATCATTTCCTACTTCCCCCACCTTGGATAGACCAACATAATGATTCATCCTTGCCAAAGCATAAACACCATAAGATGTCCACCTGAAGAACCATTTCTCTTTGACGTTACTGAATGCTTCATGAATGTTATCACTCAAGATTTATGACCAATGGAACTTAGTTCCTTTCAATATCTCTTCAACTATAACAAACATCCATCCCTCAAAGGTTGATGTTGCAGGCAATCCATATATTCTACTCAAGCAAGTTACTAAGTCCCCTATTTCATCATGGAAGTCACTCTTGTATAGTACTTGAGGAAATTTGATCAAGGTAGACCTTTTACTCTTTGCCCAATGTTCATTCATATGTTTCCTACATCCATTTTCCTGCCTTATCTAGCATGGTCATTACTGTACGCCATGGAATATCAAAGATTTCAGCCAAGGAGGGTGGACTTAAGTTAGCTAAAACATCTCCGCTGGTAGTTTGTATTGTCCTGGTCATGACATCATACCTATCTGCATAAGCAACTTTCAATTCAGCACATTGAACAAATATAGGGAAAATAGCAGCTTGTGCAATCCCACTGTCCTTCACTGTCTTGGCTCTCGGGGTTGGATTTGGGCCAAACACTCTAATTCTGAAATCATCAAGGTCAATATGACCTAAGTCTGTGTCTCCGATGTCCTTCCATCCAATATGGATCCTTGTTTCTGGAGGAATACCTTTGAATTCGTACCTCATGATTTGAGCCCGTGCAGTCATCTAACCTGCAGGACTGGACCTTATAAGTTTGATACCTTGGGAGGTTTTCACTAACTCCTAAATTTAAAATTTTATGATTTCCAAGTGGACTACTATACTCTAAACCATGCTATAATGAATGAATCTACAATGAACCTGCTAAGTTACTAACATGCTTTTAAAAGAATAGAAGTCTGAAATTCACTAACCATTGCATCCATTACATAATCAAATAATAAGCAATTGAATACTAATGCATGCAATAAAAACCCAAATGCTACAAAAATTCCAAGTATGTAAAACATCATCATTTACCATTTGCAGTCATTATTACATCCTATTAGACACTCCTCCTTTTGAAGATTCCTTAAAAATAGTCATTTTGTTCAATTTGCGCTAAATACGGGGTCAACTGACTTATAGAGAGAAAAGAGCCACTTTTGAGGTCAACTGACCTCAGCGAGGAAATCGGGTCTGTCTGACCAACTGGTCCTTCAATGTTTATGCATCCACAGGGTTTTGAGCAATTTTCATGGTCAACTGGCTTTGTGCAAGTTTGAGGAGAGACCGACTTATGTTAGTTGTTCAAGTTAGTCGGTTGAAGATTTAGCGCAAGATGATCAAGATAGACTTCATTACCTTTGCGCGGGATTGGATGCTGTCCAACCTTGCGGGATTTTTGGGGTCAACAGACTTGGTCAGTGACAGTGCATTCCAGTGCAAGGTTAGATGAGGTTGATTTCAGTGCAAAGTTATTCTTTTGTTTCTGGTGGAAGTTTTAAACATCGCTGACTTGCGGGACTTTACTATGCATTCTACCAAGGTCAGAGAGTTGGTCTTTTAGCACAAGGTCAGAGCAATCCAGAAGCAGCACAAAGTAAATCTTGAAGTTGCATGGAACTTTTAGGGTCCTCCGACCAAGTCAGTTAAATTGATGAATAATGTTAAGTCGGAGGACAGGGTTTTCAGCGCAAAATTGGTTCTGGGTCTCTGCACGGCCTTCAAAACCTGTCGACTGACTAAATTAGACATGAAGTTGGTCAGTCGATACAATTATCAACGCAAAAACTACCTTCACCTCATTTTACTGATCGATTCAATGCGCAATTCATTTTGTTTTTCTAGGTTTTTGATAAGTTTTGCATTTCGCTTTACCTAAGGGAGAATTTCTAAATGATACCTTAAACATCTTTTTCCCCAAAGGTTCACAACTAGGGTTTATAAAAGAAATGAACAATTCAAAAAGGCTAAAACCCTAGCTCAGATGCCTTACTCCATATGTTCATAGTGTTCTAAAAAGTAATGTAATGGATTGAAAACAAACCCTAACTAAAGAAAATCCTAAGTGAAGGACAAGCTCCTACCTGGTCGCTGAGATGAAAAAGTTGAAACTTGCAGGCGTACAGGAGGTCTCTGGGTCGAATCCACGGGCTAGTGTAGGGAAATCGCTTTCAATGTCATGAAAAAAGCTCTTCAAAGATTTGTGAAATGTAAAATGAGCTTTGAAATGACAAAAAATCCCCTTTTATTCCTCCTGGTTAATCGCCATAAATGCAGGGCGTACGAAGTATCTTGTGGCGAGATTCAGTAGAAATTAGGGTTGTGTGACTTTTAGCCTCCTCCGACCTGGCAGGGTTTCAGGGTGTGACGGACCTAGTCAGTGGACAACATTTTTAGTGTCAAGCAATTGGTTCAATTGTATGCACTTTGTGGGAGTTAGAGATGTGTCAAACCGGCAGGGAATTCACCACCCTCCGACTTGGTCAGTAAACAATCAATGCAGCGCAAAGTCGATAACAATCAGATTTAACGCAAAAGTCTGTGTATGAGAAAAGTGACATTGAGATCAGTCAAGCACGAAAATGATGCAAGGTCAAAGACAAAGGATTCTAGCGCAAAGGTCGGTGACAAAGGATTTAGCGTAAAAGTCAGATGAGACCCCCTGGATGAAATGCAAAGTTCGTGACTTAGTAGATTTTGGAATGATTTTTCAACATCAGACTTCTAACATGGAGAAAAGTGTACTTTGACCACTTGACTACTTAGGAGATGGAAAAACTCACTTGACATTCTAAGCCAAGATTTGAAAGAGGGGGGTCCTTATTTTTCTAAATGGGGCATGTGTGCAAGGCACAACATTCATCATCATCCTTTTTTATTTGCGGAGGTACCTCAAGTTGCCCTATGGTCCTCATCTGATCCAGAGTTAATCTCTGGTACTCTATTCTTCTTACCTCATGATCATCATCACAATCTGCCCAGTAGTCCTCAAGGTGGACACTGTGCTTATACTTCTTGTTGAACCTTTTCTCAATCCTATGATATGGATCATACTCTCTAGCTAGAGGAAATAGCTTCAAATTCAAGCTTTTCAAATCTGTCTCTACCTTCTTTGCGTTTTCTAGGGACCCAACAAGGAACCAGTTGATATCAATGGGAAACTTTCTATAAGGTCTTCCCTCTTTGGCTTTGGACAATTCAAATATAGGCATCTGCTACCTCATCATCTCTAGTAGCACCACTTTATCTGAAGGATCTTGGTAGCATATATAAGGTTTTCCACTGAAACCCTCCATCCTGATATATGAATAACTTTTGTCTTGGATGAACCAAGATCCATACTTATTGATTGCTTCTATGGTGCCGACTGAAAATCTCTTAGCTTTGTCCCCATCCATAAGTCTAACTATATGCATTATGAATTCATCATTTACCAGTTTATAATTCTGTATGGATAATCTTCTCTCCAGCTGGGGATAATATTCCTAGGGAGTCTTCTCATTGGGCATTTTTCCTAACTTTCCTACAGTCTGTAATCCATCAAATGTGCCTTTTGCTACACAAGCATATACAAGATATGAAGTCATTTTGAAAACTGAGATCTTATTTTGTTTCCATTTAACCATTTGATCATGCATGGTGTCGTTGATAATCTTGGTCCATTGCACCTTGGCTTGATCATCTTTATACTCAATGACCATTCTGATCAATCTGAACATCCAAGGTTCAAAACTTCCATAGTTCACCAACCCACTCATTCGATTGAGCATGAACATTATGTATTGGCCTTCCTCATTGAAGTGAAACTTGAATAAGTACTGCACCATTTTGGCAGCTACCTTGGCTGTGTTAGTTGGGCTTCTCCATCCCATATATATGATCTTCCTCTAATTCTTATTGTGGACTTCAAATTCTTCAGCTAGTGCATCCAAGTTTGGTACATACATATTCTGGGTTACTGGCAAATGGAGCACTTCTACAATGACATCCACTGAGAGATCAACATAGAGCCTTTCCTATTTTTCCACCCTTCTAGTGTTGATGTCATAATTTTGTGCACATTCTACCATGAGCTCAAAAGCTTTTGTGGAGTATGGAAAACCAACCACATGGAACAAGCTGGATGCTACTATATTTTGTAATATGGGGTTATCTTCTCCAACCTCAATTCTCACCCTGAAATCTTCAATGTCTATACCACCTGAATGGGTATCCTCTTGATTGCCTAACTTACAGTACACACTGCGCATTCTAAGGAACATGGAGGTTTTAAACTTGGCGTCTCACCTATCAATCTGTGGTTGAGACATTTTGTCCTGCGATTCAAATGCACCAATCTTAAACAATAGCATACCCTTGTCTATGGTTAGCATAATAACAACTTTATATGAATGTCAAGACTTGAATCAAACATTGCATATTTACTATTAACATTCCCTTTTACTATTTCTCGACTTGATTAGGGCATGATTTGCTAAATAATAAAAGCGATAGGACTTATACATACCTGGAGTGCTTTCTTAAAATGTGATTGATGTAATAATAGCTAGGTTACCATTCTGGGTCGAGTGTTCTTCTACGACTCCTTTCTCTATTTCATCTCTGGTTCGCAGCAAGCTCTAAACAATACAATTAGGGTTCTCAAATGCAAGTGTGCATTTTATGACAATTGAATTCCCCTTTTAACTTAGGCAATTTTTTATTATCAGGGCACATTAATAGCGTCGAAGTGATTTGACAACCTCTCATGAGTAAGATTGTACAAAATTAGCATACGTTTCTATTGGCGTGAGTTTGAATTTAAATGCCAACAACCAATGGCATCGTATTTAATGTAAAAAGCGTGGGTAATATGGACTAGGTATCTCACAGAGGAATATTCTGGTGGATATCCGTATATGAATCTTCAGATGATGTCATCATGTGTTAGGTCAACCTCTGTTGACCAAGAAATTATCATTGAGTTAAGATCAAGATATTATAGGAGTAATATCCATTCAGTCGTAAGATTTGCATGTTAAAAATGTGTCGGGATAAGATGATGTTGTCCGAATATGGATGTTTTGAAAAGATCCAGACAATAAGTTAAGATCTGGATACTAAGTTAAGATCCAGATATTATAAGGGTAATATCCAGATACTAAGTTAAGATCTAGATATTATAATATCTGAATGGTCTAGGGTCAAGACCTGATGACGTAAGCAGATTCATCATTCTTCTTTGGGCGAAGATGATGCGACGTCATTAGGCTCAGGATGTTAATTAAGGTTGGGATATTAAGTAATATCCACCCACTTTGACGTTTAGAGGACTAAGTCTCTGAAATTTGACGTCTAGATGCTATTAGAGGTCAGGATATTAACTTAAGATCAGGACACTAACTAATATCCCAACGTTTGACATTGACCTCATTGAGCCTTTCAAATTTGGCGTTCGGATACTAATATGCATCCAGATGTTAAGTTAAGAACCAGATGGTGTGTAATGCAAATATCCGGATGACCCATTTGACCGAATTTAACCGAACATAACTTTTTACTCCTAAGGAATTTTGAGGTGATTCAAAAGGTGAACCTACTTAAAATTTTGCAGTCTTTCAGCTGGGAAGGTTCATGATAGCAATTTTTAACTTAGAATTTGGACATTTATTAGGATGTCCTGACATGCATAGGATATCACCCTAGTATGCATCTAATACTAATTTTACCATACCACCCAAAGCAAGGACAAGCAAGTAAGAAAAAAGTGGGTCCCTATTTTGCTGAGGCAAAATGGGGCATGTTGTGTAACCACACAACACTCTGCAAGTATATTGTAATCTTCTTGATTCCTGAATAATACATTGGGTGGCTTTGGAGTGTTGGGTTTTTCTCCTGAAAGGGTTTCCCCACATAATTACTGTGTTATGGTATTATTGCTATTTGTCTTTATTTCTGTAATGGTTATAAAGATTAGAAATTTTTGCATATCCTTCCTATCACGATTAGTGTAGGAAGTTGTTCTACTACCTTGGCTTCCTTAGAAGTGGTATCAGATCCTGATCACCGTTGGTTTCAGTTGTGGGTTATTAGGTTTTTTGAACTTGTATACGCCTAAAAATGACACGATTCATCCTAAATAAATATTCTAAATATTTATTCCCTTCTTCTATTAATTAAATAAATATTCTAAATTTATTTAATCGATTCACTGTTCCATAATTAAATAAATTCTATTTATTTTTCTAAATGTCTCACATAATTAAATAATCATAAATTATTTAATTAAGCCAAATTCCTCTATCCTAAGTTCTAAATTCAAAAATCCACCTCACCTTTAAACCTCACCTTTTCCACCTCACCTTGTCCACCTCATCAGGTTGCACATGTAATTAAATATATTTAATATTTAATTATCTTATTTTCCCTCACCCACATGGCCTATTTCTTCTCAAATCAGAGATTAGTTAACTAATCAATCAAAAGTGTTAACTAACCTGTCAATTGAGTCAAATCCTCAATCAATTCAGTTAGTTCCATAATCCACTCTTCTAACTGATCAATCAAATCTGTTAACAGACCAATCAATGGAGTTAACTCTCCAATCAGTTTTGTCACATCCCCCCTTTCATGATGGAGCTGGGACACTTGTCACATTTCTACTGGTTGCACATTCCTCAACCATCCTTAGCCGTTGATCTTCATATCCCCTCTCAACCATTGATTCCCATTCTTCCAAGTCTATAAATGAAGCTTCATCCCTCCATTCTATTCATCCAGGCTTCTGACATCGTTACTCTGCAGAAATATCACCAGCGCGCCTTTGGTACCCTTTTGTCATCTACAAGCTTGAGGTCACATACTTGCATTGGAGCTCATCTTCATTGCGTATCACCACAGCCATTCACCGTCGACTTCCTATAAACTGCTAAAAGATTGCACTCTCTGAGGGCTCACTTCATATGCAAAAGGACGATCTGTGATAGGCGAACAACAGAAGTTTAGAAATGGGAAAGGTTTGCTCTGTATTTGTTCATTGCTTCGTTTATTGAATCCTTCTTGTTTCACTATTCTATTGATGTTTGGGTCTTGTTTAATTCATTTGATTGATCACTATTTTACCCATATAGAACTAATCCAGTTTTGAGTGGTAGCTTCTGCAGAATATACATTGTGATCTTGTTGTGGGATTTTTTAGATGGCGAGCACATCAGGGAGAATAGAGGTAGAAAAATTTTTTGGTAACAATTTTGAGATGTGGACATTGAAGATGGAGGATCTATTAATTGATCGAGATCTGTGGGATGCTATTAATGAGAATGTTTCAAGGCCCACAGATGCTACTTTGGTTGTTGTATATGATGTTATGGACCTAAAGCCAAGGGTATAATCAAATTATGCCTGACAAACTCTATTTTAATCAATGTCCATGAAGATCCCTCTACCAAGCCAAATCTTTAGTGAATAATATTTTCTTAAGGAGGAAATTGTTTTCCTTGAGAATGGAAGAGGGTGGACGAATTTTAGACCACCTAGAAGCATTCAATATGTTGGTGGCTTAATTGGCATTAGTTGGTGTAAAAATGGATGATGAGGAGAGATGCTAGATCCTACTTTGTTCTTTGCCTAATTCGTGGGATTCTCTTGTTATGGCGATTAGGACTTACTTCTATTGTCTTCAAAGTTGAAGATGTTGTGGGTTATTTTATTTTTGAATAAATGAGGAGAAAGGTATCCATCAATGCCAAAGAATCCCTAAGTGTTCATGGAAGACCTAAAGAAAAAGGTAAGAATAGCAAGAAGCGTGACAAATCCAATTCTAAGGGGAGATCCAAACTCCTAGAAAATACAAAGTTATTTAACAGAATTGCAGTAAGCCTGGACACTTCCATAAGGAGTGTAAAGAAGAAAAGAAGAAGAAAAAGAAGAAATTTGATTCTGATTCTGATTCCAAGAAGGAAGATGGTGATGTGTTCATTGCAACTTTGGCCACTTGTGCATGTAACGATGCATGGTTAATTGACTCAGGGGCATCTTTCCATATGACCCCAAATAGAGATTGATTTTCTAAATATGAAGAATTTGATGGAGGTAAGGTGTACTTGGGTGATGATTGTCATTTAAATATTCTTTTTCATGGTAAAGTTAGAATTAGATTTCCTGATTGTAGAATATAAAGGATTAATGGTGTGTTGCATAGCCATGGATTAGCATAAAATTTATTATTTGTGAGTAAACTAATAGATGCAGGTGTGCAGGAAGTATTTTTTAATACAGGATGCAAGATGGTTAGAGGTGCTATGGTGATCACTAGAGGTGTCAGATTTGGCACATTGTATAAGCTTGTTGCATACACTGTTGAGTGCAATAGTACTTCTATGAAAATTAAATCTGTGAATACTTCATTGGAAAAGGAGAGGATTTCATTTTTAGTGGATGGTCATGGATTTTGGGTACCTAAGGGTGCTCTTTCTTTTGAATCAAAATTGCCTACAGAGAAGACTATGTTATTGCACCAGAGATTAGGCCACATAGGAGAAAAGGGTCTAAGGACCTTGAAAAATAAAAACCTTGTTGAAGGGTTAACTGATTGTAATCTTGATTTCAATTTTGGTCAGCATTGAATTTAAGATAAACAAAACCATGTTCAATTTTACTTGAGTTCTCATAAATCATGTGGTGTATTGGATCTTATTCATTTTGATGTGTTTGGTTCTATAGATGATCCTTCCATTGGAAATTCCACATATTATGTTTCATTTACTAATGATTACAACAGAAGAACATGGGTATATTTTCTAAAGAGTAAATCTGAAGTTTTTAGTCGATTTAAAGAATTTAAAGCAATGGTTGAGTTGTAGACTAGAAAGAAAATAAAATGTTTAAGGAATGAAAATTGTGGTGAATTTTTCTCTAATGATTTTTATAGATTCTACAAAGATTGTGGCATTCAGAGACAAAAGACAACTCTGTATTCTCCACAACATCTAATGGAGTTGTAGAAGGAATGAACATAACACTAATGGAGAAGGCTAGGAGTATGCATAGTATTGTTGATCTAGAACAAAGATTTTGGGTTGAAGCTATTCCCACTACTTGCTACTTGATTAATAGGTCTCCTACATCAGCTCTTGTTGATAAAACACCCATTGAAGTATGGTCGGGGCACAAGCCTTCACTAAGACATATTAGAGTTTTTGGTTGTGAGGCATATGCACATGTGCCAAAGGAAAAGCAAACAAAGTTGAGGAACAAGGTTGTGAAATGTATCTTCATCAGGTATAGTTATGGTGTGAAAGGATACAAGCTTTGGGACCCTATTGCACAAAAGTTAATATATAGTCAAAGTGTTATTTTTAGAGAAACTAAGCCTTCTTATGTTACATTGTAGATAGAACAAGGTGAACAGAAAGATGTGATTCAACTCCCTTCTATGCCCGAGAAAGTTGAATCGAGGCCCCTAGATAGAGAAGAAATTGAGGAGAGCTCATCTAGCTCTGAATCCTCAGAAGAGGAGGAAGAACCTCCAACTCAGCTTGTTCCAAGGTCTACAAGGCATAGAACACCACTTGAAAGGTACTCACCTAATGATTGGAGATGTATTTTTTCTTTGAATACTAACATAGATGAACCTAGATCTGTAGAAGATGCATTAGGTATGAATGATGTAGTCCTGGAAGATTGTTATAGATGAAGAAATGACAACGTTGAAAAAGAATGATACATGGGATCCGGTACCATTGCCTGAAGGATAAAAACCTGTTAGTGCAAATGGGTGTTCAAGAAATGGATTGGTTCAGATGAAGGTATTGACAAGTACAAAACATAGTTGGTTGCAAAAGGTTTCTCTTAGGTTGAGGGTGTTAATTACGATGAGATATTTTCTCCTTCTTCAAAAATGACATTGATTAGATTCTTGATTTCTATTGTTGTTGCTTATGATGTAGAGGTTGAGCAAATGGATGTGAAAATGACTTTCCTTCATGGTGATTTGGAGGAGAATATTTATATGACACAGCTAGAGCACTACATGGTGAAAGGTAAAAGTAATTTAGTTTGTAAATTAAAGAAATCTTTATATGGCCTCAAACAAAGTCCTAGGATGTGGTACCAAAAATTTGATACATATGTGTTGAGCTTGGAATTTGAGTGTTCTAAATCAGATCACTATGTTTATTATAAATCTGATCATGATCTTTTCTTGTTTATTGCATTATATGTTGATGATATCTTATTTATTAGTAAAGGGAAAGGAATGATTTTAAAACTAAAGTCTCAACTTGCAGCTAAATTTGAAATGAAAGATCTTGGTGCAACTAAACACATTCTTGGGATAGAAATAAGAAGAGATAGAGTAAATAGAAAACTATGGCTTAGTCAGAGTAAGTATGTCAATTCAGTTTTACAGAGGTTTAACATGCGGGATTGTAGGCCATTATGTGTTCCTTTTATAGTTGAAACAAAGTTATCCACTTCACAATGTCCAACATCCCCATCATAGATGGAAGACATGAGCAGACTACCTTACCAAAGTGCAGTTGGAAGATTGATATATGCTATGGTCTGTACTAGACTAGACATTGCCTAAGCAGTGGGATTTCTTTCCAGATATATGTCTAATCCTAGTAGAGTTCATTGGGATACAATTAAAAGAGTCTTTAGATATTTGTGGGTTGCCTCATAGTATTCCTTGTGTTATCATGGTAATTTGATAGGAGAAATGTATTCCCTTGATATTCATGGTTTTATAGATTCAGACAAGGTAGGTGATGTTGATAGCAGACAATCCACCAGTACTTATGTGTTTACTTTATTTGGTGGTGTAATTAGTTGGATGAGGAAGTGACAGGCTTTGGTTGCTTCAAATGTCCACTAATGAAGCTGAGTATATGGGAGCTACGCATGCTTGTAAAGAAGACATTTGGCTTAAGAGATTATGTTCAAATATCAGAATAAAACAAGGTGTGGTGACAATTTATTATGACATTCAGAGTGCGATCTACCTAGCTAAGAACCTGACATTTCATGCCAGGACCAAGAACATTGATGTACAATATCATTTTGTTAGAGATATGGTTGAGGATGGTAGGGTGAAGCTAGTTAAGGTAGAGACTTTAATGAATGTTGCAGATTCATTAACTAAGCCTATGAGCACAGAGAAGTTCAGATGGTGTTCGAAGTCTATGGGCCTCTTGGCCCCTAGCAATTAAATCATGGTGTTGATATTTTCTTTGCTCTTGTAAGGTGTTCGATAAGTGGAAGAATGTTAGGAAAGGTGTCTCAACCTTGCAACTACAAAATGTCAGTATTCTTCCCAATTTTGGTCTTTTCTAATACCCTTTATCTTGAAGAATGGTTTAGAACTTTCAAAGTTTCCTTGAAAGGGACTAAAAATGGCAGGTCTTACTATTTTTAGTAACTCTACATTTGAGCACAAATGGACCCAAAATTTTCCCAAAAGGTGTGGAACTACCAAGTAAACATCTTGGGTGAGTTTCGACTCAAGATCATGCCTGGATTGTAAGATATTAGAGTTTTCATTTTTTGAAACTCCCAAAAAAGTTTTGAACTCATATTTGAGGCACTTAGATGTCCCTAAACATTAAAAAAGTTGTTGTAATAGGTGAAGTCGGTTATATCTTGATAGTTCTCTTCACAAGCTTTTCGATACATCAAATGGTTCATCAAATCGGACACCCGGATCAAAAGTTATGGCCTTTGAAAGTTGGGCCTCCCGTTTTGGGAAATGTGAAAATGTGTTGGAAACTTAAAAGAGCCATAAAGGGGAGAGTTACATGTGTTGGTGTGTAGTTTGGTACATCACAAGGCATCTTTGATTGGAGATCATTTGGGTGCCGATTTTGGGTGGTTTTGGCTCATGGTCTTGTAATTACCGTTGATGGTTTATTATATTGTATCTCCTATCTATTAGGAGCTTGAGATGGAGGTTGTGTGTGAGAGTAATATAGATGTTGAGTTGTCTTTGGATCTCTGGTTGGTTATACTCCTATGAAAGCTTGCTCTGCAAGTATATTGTAATCTTCTTGATTCTTGAATAATATATTGGGTGGCTTTGGAGTGTGGGGTTTTTCTCCCAAAAGGGTTTCCCCATGTAATTACTATGTTATGGTATTATTGCTATTTGTGTTTATTTCTGTAACTATTATAAAGATCAGAAAGTTTTGCATACCCCTCCCCTCAAGATTAGTGTAGGAAGTTGTTTTGCTACCTAAGCTTCCTTACAATTTACACGTGGTTGACTCTCCCAAGACCCCCCCAAAACCCCCCACCCCAACCCCACCACCACCACCATCTGATGAGGCTCACTTGTGAGCAACCATCGATGAAAACATTCACAAATTGCAAGAAAAAAATGTTTTTTTACAAAATCAAATACATGCTCCACCACATATTTCACGGTTTGCATC
The DNA here is from genome assembly GCA_027924645.1 of Cunninghamia lanceolata. Classification (NCBI taxonomy): domain Eukaryota; kingdom Viridiplantae; phylum Streptophyta; class Pinopsida; order Cupressales; family Cupressaceae; genus Cunninghamia; species Cunninghamia lanceolata. The sequence goes on along the minus strand of BSBN01000696.1, from coordinate 5,094,685 downwards.
TACAATGCAAACTATTATTGATTCCGTGAGAGCTATTCACATTGATTTAGACACACTCCACTCATGGAGGGAGGAGAGGTGGTGGTTTTATGAGGATGGTCTCTCCTATAAAGATATCAATAATTTTACATATTACAAAAAATACTATCGCCCCATTTTTATTGATTCGTCCACAGGCCAGCCAATAGCACCAAATAAAAAAAGAATTTCAATAAAATGGTGCACACATCAATAGATAGCTGATAACATTTGGGAGTGGTGGTGGATGGTCTTTGACCATCCACCACATGCTAATTTTAAGGTTCCTTTATATTTTTTGAAAAAATTATGGATTCAGTTTGTGATGGGCTTAAAGCCCAATTATTTTGATATGATCTATCATTTTAGGGTGTGGGTGGTGACATGTCACAACATAGAGTAAGGGCATGTGTCGATCCAAATCAACATTTTCCCCTATACCTATTGTTCCTTGTCTACCCTTTGTTCATGTGCCCTTTCACCAATGCATGGTGGTCTCGGCACTTGGAGATTTGTTTTTGCTCTCAAGAAACTTAACTAACGAAGGTACCCACTTAGCAGATGAAGTTAATCATGGAGAGCTTGGAGAGCTTGGAGAGCCTAGAGGAGATGGTGTTAGTCCTAGCACCTCATGACCATTAACACCATTATGGTCCACACTACATTTTTGTCATAATTGTAATCATCCATGTTTTGGTCCTACATCTGCTTTGTAAGAGTTCTTTTTAGCTACATTATTCATTCCTATGGACTCAGTATGTATGCCACATTTAATAAAATTAAATTTAATATAAAAATATAGATCCAATTATCAATTATCAATCTATTTAATAAATTTTATATATTGTGTTGATTGGTACAGATGATTCCATCAGCCACTACATCGTGGTTGGACCAATTAGTATCAACGGTTGTAGAGATGGGTAGACCTTATACCGTAGAGATATAAGTTGCCCTTAACTATCTAGCTCATTCATTAAATACAATGTGCATTTAAAAATAAGTCTCTAGATTAAAATTGGATAGATTTTAATAATATAGAATAATATGAAAAAGTGATTAACCTTGTTTAATTTAGTATATGGGAGGTCCTGACACTTTTGTGTCAAACCAACAATCTAGGCCCACCATGGTATCACCTATGCAGGAAGCTTCATATTCCTTGGTGTGTAGCTTAAAATTGTACATTTTTTTTGATACGTAATGTAGGCATAAGGGAGATGTACCCATAAGAAAAAAAAAATTAAGCCAAATGCATGCCCTAAGAAAAGGGGTGCAATAAGCAAGCATCAATGCTTGCATCAAACTAAAGACAATCCTGAACACACCCATCCCATTAAAGATTGGGCTCAAATACAAATTATGAATTTGAAACTACTGCATTCTAGACATCCCATTGTAAACCCAAGCTTCCTAAGAGCTACAATCTTGCTTAATCATTTCTACATAAGAGCGCTGAATCATGTTGCATTTCTCACTTTCAGAAATTTTCTTTTTCTGTTTTACCTCTGTCCAGCTCTTGTCCTCCCCAAAATCCTCCTTTGGAATTGATGTTTCCTCTATAACCTTCACTCTTGAAGGTGAAACTGGTGATTTTGCATTCTCTGGTGGGGAAGGAAGTTTGTTTCCTGATTTAGTATCTTCCCTATCTGAAATGTGAGCACTTCTTGCATCCAGAGTGGGGGATGAGGGAGATTTCTTTACCTATGTTGATGAATTTTCTTTGCAATCATGGGACTATGAGTAAGACTTTTTTTCCACTTAATAGTGATGAACTAAGGAATCTTTCCACCAAGATGCATTACTATCAAACTTAGGTTTGAGGCACATTGTTGTTACGTGGCCAGTGCTGAAGCATCTGAAAGGAAGGCTCTCATAATCCAAAATCTGGCTCCAATTATAATTCATTATTTTTAAAGAGATCTCAGCTGGTAGGTCTTTGCTGGTATCAATATCCACCAAAATGCGAGCGAAGGTAGTGTGGTAGAAATCAGAGGAGCTTTTGTCCACAAGTAGAAATTTCCCAAGCTTGTTGCCTATAGCTTCAAAACATTCTTCAAACCAAAACTGAAGTGGGAGGTTCAGAAGTCGGATCCAGGTAGGAGTAAATGCAAATGATTTAGAAATTGGATTAAATTTAGGGTGCCAGGGTTTGAGCATAAGTAGATGATCATTGTAGCTCCACTTATAATCACAAAGAATAGTCTTCCTATCCTAGATATTATCAAAGACAACAATGAAAAACCCTCGGCTGCAAGGGTAGATTTGGAGATCCTCTTTTAGAATTGGACCCTAGGTATCGATGATCTACTTGTGCAGCACTCCAAGGCTTGCCCAGAACTTAACAAATCACCCAATTAAGCCCTTCTCAGTAAAGAATTTTTCATTTTATTTGACTTCCCTTCCAAGCACATCGCCAAACTCGACGATTGGATTGTCTGCTACATTTTGTAGGGGTTTGACCAGCAGAACTGGGTCTTTAGCATTTTTAGAATTGGGGAAAAGTGAGTCCTTTACAGAATTGCACCTGCACTTGCCTTGGGTTGCAAGCTTGATCTTGCCTGAACACCCTCTTTTTGTTTGCCCTGCACCTCAAAACCTTTCTCTGCCCAAATTCTCTCCTTCCCCTGCCGTGGGATCGCTATGGCTAGCCTCTATGCAATGTTCTTCCTCTCAACACAATGACCACCATATTCACATGGATTTGGCCGCCCTGAGCAACCCTTGTCCTCTGCATGGCAATTCTCCTCCAACACTGTGAAATAATTTGAAACCCTAGCCGTTGGAAACTTCGACAGCGAGCTCATTTTTGGAAGTCTCAAAAAATTTAAATTGTACATTTTTAGCTTAAATTTACTTCAAGTATAATTTAATGACTTGAAATTCTTCTTGAGTTGAATTTATATATACATGTAGGATGAGATTAGTATAGGTGCAAGCTCAATTAATCCTACCATTGATGAGCCTACATAGATGCACGAATCATCTACCATATTCCAGGTCCTATACGTAAATCCTATGCCATTTTTAAGTCTTTTACCATGACCTTGCATTTTGTATTTATACTCTAGCCTAATTCATGCTTTATTTAAATATAAGATTTGGCAACACAAACTTTTAGTGTGGCAGAATCAATATCTATTGCAAGTGAGCATGACTCGAGAGATGATGAGCCCATTGTGGTATGCTTACACATTTTAAAGTCTAGATTTAAAAATTTAATTTCATGGTTTGGTTTTAAATTTTTTATTTAAACAATATGCATGCAATTTTGACATTAAAATTGATTTGGAGCTTCTTTCTTCTTGTACACAGACTTTTAGTGTGGCAAAATCAATATTTGTTGTAGGAGAGCATGACACAAGAGATGATGATCACATTGTGGTATGCTTACACATTTTCAAGTCTAGATTTAAAAATTTAATTTCATGGTTTAGTTTTAAATATTTGATTTAAATAATATGCATGTAATTTTGACATTAAAATTTATTTGAAGCTTCTTTTTTCTTATTCATAGCATGAGTTGCCCTCAGAGTCACGTGGAACTAAAAGGCGCCTTAAATTGGATGATGATAAAACTTAGGGTGAAATCTAATTTGTTATATTTATTTCATGTCTAGACTACACATGTGTATTAGAATGTTTATTTCATGTGGATCTTATGACTATTTCAGTATTGACTGGATATAAACTATGAATATTTCACTATTTTTTACATGGACTGTTATTATTTGAGTATTTATCTCATAGACTATCTTTCATATTTACCCTTCAGGCTTTGTAGCTTGGCACATTTAACATATTTGTCACCTTCATACAGATTTTTCAACTTAATCCAGATTTCATGAGCAGTTTTCAAATCTAGGACATTTGCCAATTCGGTATCAGACAAGGCACTCAACAATGCTTCTTTGGCTCGAATGTTGTGTTCAATATCTCTGATATCATCTATAGTTGTAGGTCCATTCTTAGGATTCTTATACTCATTCTTGGTTATTAACCAAAAGACATCACCCATACATTCCAGATGACACTACATGTGTACCTTCCAGAGGGAATAATTTGTTCCATCAAATCTTGTACTTTCCTTCTTATAAAATGACATCTTGGATCTCCTCAAGAGGTCAAGCTTCTTTTAGAGGTACTTGGCTCTGATACCAATTGTTGGAAGTATCCCAGACAACTAAGAGGGGGGTGAATTAGTTGTCCCAAAAATACTCTATTCTTTTCTTTTAATCTTCTTTCAAAATTGGCAAATTGATTAATGATGCAAACATTAAAGCATATAATATCAACACAAGCAGAAACATAATCAACACATTTGACACCAAGATTTTTGAAGTGGAAATCTGGTTAAGGGAAAAACCACGGTGGGTGTTAGCCCACAAGATTCATACCCTATTAAAAGTACTTAAAAGAATGGGAAGGCACTTGCCTTCGGGCTCACTGCCCAGAGCTTACTACTCAAAAGAGAGGCTCACTGCCTACAAGAAATTTGAGTTTAACACAAAAATAACTAACTGATAATTAGCATCTTTTCATGCCTGGTTCAGTTTCATTTAATGCTCATAGAAACCTCTACTTCTATCTCCAAATTCTTCTTCTCTGACTCTTCACTCTATATTGCTTTCGCTCCTTCTTCTCTGCTCTACTTCTGATCCTTTCTTTCAGATTTAATTCATTTCGCACAAGGATAATTTTCAATGACTTCTGCAACAAGTATTTGTATGCTTCATCAACCTTGGAATGATCAACAAGGTTGGCTAAACTTGACGCGGATCATTACACTATTGGCCAAGCACAACTGAGACTTGAATCTTCCTCTACAAACACACCATGCTTCATAAAATGCTCTTAGATCATCTGCAATATGCTAGGATCATTAGGTCAGCCAAGACTGGGAAGAACATTAACAACAAAAAGGAAAATCTTCAAAAGCGAGCTCAAACTTCCATGCAGACCTCCAACATAGCAGCTACACGATCCAGAGATCTTCACGAGCACATTGAATTCAACATAAACATTTGCACTCCTCCAACTCATCAGAATCACTTGCATCTTTATCTGAAACCTCAGGAACACTATCTGCCATGACTGTCAAACTAGAAGGATTACTTGCGAACCTCCAAACCATGAACCACTTGTATTGATGATACACACTGACTTCCCAAACATGCCCCTAGATCTGCAAATCATCATTTTATGTTACCGAAGCAATCCGGACCACTTTCCTGTCACTTTGTCTCTCCTGAGTATTGCAGGCACCGATTCTACTCAGATGGCCATAACTTCCTTAGATCTTAATGTGAACTTCTCAAATCATAACTGGATCTTCTTCAGGCAAACGTCTACACGTCCATATGGTCTGCATACATTGATTTTCATTAATTTTCTCAATATCCTCAACAATCTAGTCTTCTATACAGACAACAAAATAGGATACAGTTGACACCAATGGTAACAAGGATATGTTGACATCAATGACAACACCACTTAGGAACATATTTACAACACAACCAACTGTGAAACTTTCTCATTGAGACCATATATGCAACTCATTACATGTTGGTACCCTTCATTTGAGTTGACATGATCTGGAGAGGCTCTTACTGGGCATCTAATAGATGGTTGTGAAATCTCTATTGATGAACTAGATTTCCACTTCATCCTACTCTTAGATTTACTAGGATCTAGTGCTGCCATATAATTGACAATATCTTCTGCACCTGCTTCTCTATTATTATTTTCCACCTAAAATACAATGTCAATTTCAAATATATAGTTAGTTCAATAAAAATTTGAAATAAATAACACAACATAAATTGAACCAAAAATCCATACACTTACTCCAACTTTGTCCATTTTGGCCTACACCCCACCTTGGCCAAATGTATATGCAGCCCTCACATTATCTCTTTCTCTCTCGCCTCTGTTACTCTTTATCAAATATTCTTCAGAACGCATACTTTATTTCATTGCCTCCCATTGTTTGGGAGATATAGTGGAGTCTATCCTCTCTTCCCCCTCCATGATTGTTTTTCTGCAATTGTATCTAAAATTGTTCATCAAAAGTCTCATCTTTTGCTTGTAATATTTTCTAGAGATTTGTCCACCAATAGTCTCAAAAGAATTTTCCATTTTTTGTATAACATTTTCCACACTTCGTGGATCTTGCTCTGCAAAATTTGATTTGCAAATATCCAAATGGGTTATACATCTTACACCCAACTCAGAGGCCCACCTTGCAGCATTTGGCCCAATGGGCTCACCATCTCTCGATACCTCAACCAAGAATAGCTTCTTGCCTTCTAATTTTCTTTCTTTTGCATTCCTCCCTATAGATCTGTACAAATCTTGACTCAATCTTTGTCTTTTGACAAAAAGAGACACATCTATTAAACCACTACCAATATTTCTAGTTGATCCACTAGTTCCATCAAAAGCTGTAGATGCAACAAGTGCACTCTAAGGCACACCAGATTCAAGTGGTCTCTCTTCATGACTTTCATTAACCAGAACTTCATGCTCCTTGGCCACATCAGGTGTGGCATGAGTAGGTAGATCAGTACCAGTCTCTGCAGATTTTACTTCAAACACATCCTTTAATCTTGAATAAATCATCTGTAGACTTACTTTTCCTTTGCTCTGATCATATTTTTCAATATTCTCTCTTAGACTTTGTGCTAAGAGATCATCACGATGCACATCACCATGTGCTATATCAAGTTGCACATCACCATGTGCTATATCAAGCTGCACATCATCACAACTATTCTTTTCAGCAACTTGCATTTGTTGAATCACAAATGCATCGGCTTCTACGAGTTGGCAGCATTGTATCTTTTCTTTCCTTTTGTTTTTTCTCCGCATTTTCTATGCACTCTTTTTCTTGCCTATAAAACAAAAAAAAATCATATTATGTCTTATATATATAAATCTCTTGGCTATAAAATTTCATTAAACACTATTAAACAAATAATATACTAATTAGTGGATATACAACTTGCATGTTTGTCAAACCAAGACATGATAAATATTCATTATTCTTGGCCACATTTTCTCTATGAAAGCACTCATAATCTATTAGTGAAATTTCAGCATTATGATCACTATCATCTAATTTGTGCCTTAAAGTCTTTTTCCTCATTTTTTGAAGTCCAAATAAATAATAATGTATAAATCAACAACTTGAATCAGTAGAATAGCAGTGGAATATGAGTTTGAATCTCAGATTTTGGACATTGAATGGGCTTTTTCTTTTAGAACAAACTCATTAAAAGTGACCATTTCTGAGGGATTAGAAACATCTGCATTCAACATTCAAGAAATGGTTGCTAGGGAAATAAAATATAAAACCCTAGAATGATCAGAAGACATGACGGCTTTGGTAACACTATTGGGATTTCTTAGTTTTCTGGTCTTTAGAAGAAGAGTTATATTTTTCTATCTTGGTCCTAGGGGTTGTCATTTTTCAAGATTTTGCCTAAGTATAGAACCCTTGTACCTTGAGGATTTTGGTCTTATAAGTAAGATCAACATTTAATAAAGTTACACATTAACATAAGTTTGTTTCATTCATCCTATAAGAGAATCAAAATTTAAACTTTTCTTGCATAGTTATACACTACTATACAACACCACACGATCATCTGTTCACAAGGATGAAGAAATTCTTTCTTAACTCTAGTACCCTGCACAAGTAACAATCCTAAATCTGCACAACTTAATATAATCATTAGTTTCACAAGTCGATAAATAACATATCAGATATCAATGCATGAACTTAAAGGCCATAAGGGGCTCATCTATGATGGCCTTGCCTACGTACACACATCATAGAGGCTTCATAGGTTGGGGACTTAAAATTGCAATCATAAGGTTAACTTAGATACAATAACTCATCATACAAAAATGCAAGAATATAAAATGCATGAATAACGTAGGAAATTACACATCCTGTTGGTGTGAACAGGGTTATCACCTAACCGGTTTACCCTTGTGAGAATAATTCATATTATTTAACTATTTATTAGTTAAATAATATTCACACATCACACATAATTCACACATGTTAAGTTGACTTAGTGAGTCTACTAGATGTTTCTAGTTTTGTCTAGTTGTTGATAGTTGTCATCTTATCCTATAGTTGTCACATGTCATAGGATAATGACGCTTGTCACATGAAGTCCTACAACATCCCACATTCCATCCTTGTCTTTATGAGAAAGGCATATCATGTACATTGTAATAACAACAACAATCCAATAATAATCTTGTAATCATTTGCATTCATTGATAGAATAGAATTATTCTCTCATTTGATCTCTCTTGTGCTTTCATGAAGTCCTAGATCCTGGGTGGCTCCAATCATAGCCAAATCTAACATGGTATCAGAGCTCTAGGAAGAATCATTTTGTGTTAGCCATTTTTTTTAGAGATCCTGAGTGCAATTCATTGTGGATCTTAACAGTTGAGTATGCTCTTCTCTTGCATCAAATGATGACCTAGAGAATCAGAAAGACTTGATAGAAATAACAAATTTGTGAGGGTTTCCTCTTTGTAGCCTTGTATTGTAGGTTCATTTTGGAGCATGTTGTTACAAATCTGAGCACACCATTATGTTCAGAAGGTCTGAAATAGTCAAGATCACCTTTTGTTTCGTCCAAATCAAACATCGGAGGCCAAATCTATGAGGGTTTGAAGGTGGAAGGTGCATGCTTGATCCAGTAGGTACCTAATCTTTTGGAGTAGTTTGGGTCAAATCTTACCCTGCCATCACGATTAGGAGGCCCAAAAACCCCAAGATCGACTATCAATTTGTCAAAATTGGACAAAGTTGCAACAAAAGGCAAAATAATTACCTCTCGATCGTATAGAATCTTTGCAGAGAATATTCCTATAGAATCTTAGATTCCTCGTGCAAGCACTACGCAGGTAGAATATTTGCCAATCACCTTTATCCATTGGGTAATAAGTTTCATTCGTTGGTTATTAAAAATTTCTGTAGGATTAAAGTTTTTTGTTTGTGGTTTGTTTCCTGTTGCAGGGTACCCACTGTAGAGTACGCAGGGTATAGTGGTAACTACGGGGGTGCCACGTGGAGTAGGCCCCACGTAATATCCGTCGCGGTCTTCAAATCCTATGGCATCAACTACGGTTGTTAATAGTCTGATCGACATCACAAGTGAACTATTCACAGCCAGTGGTCTACTCACCGCGGTCTACAACAAAATCCCTACGATAGCATCCGCTTGGCATCCTATGACATCATTCCTCAACAAATGGTAGGCATATACAAATCAGCGGCCAAATCTATAACGACTGAATCTTCACCAACTTCGGTAGTTAAGGGAAAAGATCCCAACAGTCCATACACCGATGTTCGGCTTTCGCAAGCATTTAAAAATCTCATTTGCAATGTTTAAACAAATCTTCATCTCCGACAGCCTTTTACTAGTTGCTGGTGATCCTAAAAGAGCTCGGCATACTAATTCGGTGACATTGTCAAATCTCTAGCGGTCTATTGAAAATCAGTAGCGGATCTTTAAAACCAGCCAACGTTTAAACAGTCGGCGGGTGCTTTGAAACGTCGGCCACACATTTCTGCTATCGGCGAATCATAAACAAAATCGGCAATTGTTTCTAATGGCGATGACTTCAAAGGTTCATCAACAGCCGAATCAAAATCCTGGTAGACGTCAAACACTCTGGCGACCAGATTCTTCTGACAGCAACCTTTAAGTAGATATGCAATAGTGTTTTACACAAAACCACTCAAATAACCATTTTTAGCTAACTGAAAGCGGTTTCTCGCCATGGAGTAGGCAGTTTTACGACTTTATTTAGTGGTTTCTGTCACATCATCAAGACTATTTTTGAAAACTTTTGAGAGGTTTTGCAGTTCCCGGTGAACCCCAAGAATATTCTAGGGGCATCTTTTTTTGTTGATGTTGATGTCACTATCCGGCAGGTGACGTCATTCACCAACAAATGTAGGGAATATTCTAGCTACCAAAAGCATATTCTGTCACCGGATTCTGCTAATGTCAGCATTGCGTCAGCACTAGGGGCCATTTTTTGCCCCTCTAAGCCCTAAAAGGAAGTTTTTTTTCTTTTTTTTATAACTTTTACCCATGGAGATGAAATCGAGCAAACGAGTATCATTGGAAAGCTGATAGAGAGAACTTCGCAGTGGTGTCATTTGTTTTCTGAGATTTTTTTGTAGGTGACAAATATCTCAATTTGAAGACAGATCTTCATTTTTCACTTCTGAGCTCACAACTTTTTGTCACGATCTCAGATTTTCACAATTCTTGAGGCATCAAAAAGGTATTTAGGAGCTCTTCAAATCCATCCATGCACTTTTCTTAGATTTAGCACCAAGTTCATTTTATTTCATTTGTCAGTTTTTTGGCCTTTGAGTGATAACTTGGGCATTTTGACACTTGAGGAAGTGAAACTTGTTTTGAAGGGATTTGTTTGCTCTGATCAATTAGTGGGAGTGACTGTAACTCCCTTGGATCTCTATTTTAAGGGATTTTTATGCTTTCCCAATTTTGGTCCCTTGTGGACAATTGTAAATCACACTAAGTATAAGTGCCACCATCATTCTTTTTTTGGGGGGGCACTGATCTCTTTGATTGAGTAACAGGGGATTATATCTTGTGTTCTTTTTTGTACTCTTGCATCATGGATCCAAACAAACTTCCTCTACTCACACCATATAACTATCATGAGTGGAAAACTAAAATGGAGATTCACTTAAGAAGTTTGAAAATTCATAGAGTAACAATTGGTATAGAAATTGAACCAACAGTAGCTACAGAAAAGAGAAAGTGGTACAATAGATGTGATCAAGCCTATGGAACACTATGCTTGTCTATTTCTCCTAATCTTCTTTTTCATATTGAATCTTGTACTACACCTAATGAATTGTGGACTACCTTAGAGAATCTCTTTGGTAAGCAAGATATTATGAGAGGTTTCAAATTGGAGAATGAACTAATTAGCTTGAATCCAACTGATTTTGTGAGCATCCAAGACTTCTTCACAAAACTAAAGTTGCTTAGATTGTAGCTCAAACAATGTGGAATTGAGAAAGAGGACACTCAATTGATTCTTTCAATCCTTGCCAAGTTTGGTCCTGACTATTCAGAACTTTTTGTTTCTACCTTTTATGCTACTATGGATGCACTTGGGAAAGCTTTCACAATGCCTTCACTTGATGAGTTTGTTACATCACTCACAAGGGAGAAACCTAAGTTAGTACACATGGGCACATTGAAGTCTCCTATATCGCAAGCACTTCTTGCTAATCAAAGTACTAAGGATCAAAATACTTCAACTAGCAAAGGTAAGAAATAGAAAAATAAGGATTTTAAGAACAATGAGCAAGCAAAGGAATCAACCAAATCACCTAAGTCCTCATCCTCTCCCAAAGAGGAAGTATCTAAGAAGGAGAGACCAAAGTGCACATATTGCAAGAAACTAGGACATGATGAGCATAAGTGTTATGAGAAGAAAATTGATGAGTTGACTCACATTATTCAAAAGCACAATATCCAAATGTCATCATCATCACCTAGTCCATCCTCTTCTTTGACACCATCATCATCTACACAGACAAGGACACCAGGCATTGCCAATGGGACAGATAAAGGAAAAGGACAAGCACTCTTTGCTTCTACAAGTCTTCGGTTAGAGAGGTGGCTTATTGATTCTGGAGCTTCTCATCATATGGCATCTTAACAAGGGATGTTCTCTTCTTTTGAGTCATGTACTTCACTACCTATTTTGATGGGTAACAATACATACATGCATGCAATTGGTAAAGGAACTATTGATGTTGGAGAGAATACATTCAACAATGTTTTGTGTGTACCTTCCTTGACAACCAATCTCCTTTCCATCTATCAGATTACTCATTGTGGTGCAGGGAAGATAGTTGAGTTCACTCCTGATTCTGTGATCATATCATTACTATTGGGATGGGTGATCATGCATCTCACTTGTATACATTCTCCCATTTTGCTTCTTCTGATGATGTAGATCCATTGATTGATATTCACACTCATGCATCAAGTGTGAATCATGTTTCTAAGGAGAATTTTGGTCACTTGAACCTTGGTGTTCTTTCACCCACTTTGGTTCATGAGACTAGTGCTGAGCTTCCATCACCTCAACCTCCTACTTCTTCAAAGATCGACATCGACATGGTTTCTTCTACTTCAGTAGAGCAAGATCATACAGGTCTTTCAGACACAACTTTGTGGGATACTTTCTTGGCATGTATATCAGACTTGTTTTGTGAGTCTCATATTGCAGATTTGGAGGACACACTTGAGGGGATATCTCTCCTCTTTGATGATAGATACAACACAACTGTTATCCCATCTACTTTATCTTTGGAGGTTGTTCTTCATGAGTCTACCTAGTATTTTGGATTGGTCACACCTCATTACATAGTGTCATTCTTTGATTCTGACATGTGGACACTTGAACAGTCTTCAGAGGCATCCATCATGAGGCTTCTTCCCTCATATTTCTTCTTGGAGATGGAGTTTCTTCTACATCAGCCTTTGGATTGGTTTCTTCCTAAGGGGAGGAATATTGTTTGTAGGTACATGACACTTTCCAGCATTCATTTTCAAGCATTCACCATCGGCACATAAGCTACTTCATTGTGGGGGGGACCTATAGTCTCACTCTTTTTCCCCTATGGGGGGTAATTGATTGTACATATGTGATAGAAGTTTTCCTTGGGGGGTCATGTTGAGTCCTCCTACTATCACCTCTTTTTTCACTTTCATTGTTTCATGTATTCTAACTTTTGGAGAGGAGTTTTTTTTCATGAGGTTTTCTCCTTTTTTCCACTTGAGATTTGTTGTACATGGGTACCTAACATGGTCTAGTAGCCAGGACCCATCTTCATCCATCATTCCATCTTGCTTTAGTCATCTACTCCCTAAGTTACACTTAAGGGGGTGTTGGTGTGAATAGGGTTATCACCTAACCAGTTTACCCTTGTGTGGGTAATTCATATTATTTAACTATTTATTAGTTAAATAATGTTCACACATCACACATAATTTACACATGTTAAGTTGACTTAGTGACTCTACTAGATGTTTTTAGTTGTGTCTAGTTGTTGATAGTTGTTGATAGTTGTTGATAGTTGTCATCTTATCCTATAGTTGTCACATGTCATAGGATAATGACACTTGTCACATGACTACAACATCCCACATTCCATCCTTGTCTTTATAAGAAAGGCATATCATGTACATTGTAATAACAACAACAATCCAATAACAATCTTGCAATCATTTGCATTCATTTATAGAATAGCATTATTCTCTCATTTGATCTCTCTTGTGCTTTCATGAAGTCCTGGTGCAGGGGCACCCACAGGTCTTCATGTCTTCAAGGGGTCATAAGTTAACATTTTATTTTATTTTTTATTTTTTTCATGTAATAAGGTCTTCTAAGACAATTCTTGTGTGTTGGAGTCAAATTTGAGTCATTAGGTGTAAGTTGGAGCCTTAAATAATATGAAAAGTCTCAATGTTGCACAAAGAAGGAATATGAGAATATCAAGAATATGAACCAATGTAACTAAAAATTGGTCATAAAATAGTTGAAACATGTTGATAAATATTTAAAAGACCTTGTGCGGTCAATCATGAAGAAGTATTGAAGTTTTAAGGATTAAAAAGCAATAAAACTTTGTTTTTCCTACATTTTCAAACATTTTTCTACTGTTCCTTATTGTAGTACAGATCTATATGGACCTTGTATGACCCGCATGTGGTATGGTTGGAAATATATTTGAGTTACCTTTCATTTTCTTTTGGTTTGGTTGATTTTCATTGTGTTTTGTAAAAGTTATGATCAAATTAGTGATTGTCACTTCTAGATTTTTATGGTGAAACATTAGAAAAATTGCTTAGTATTGTTTTGTACAATCTTGTATGGATAAATGGTTGAATACTTATTGTAGAGGGAACTCTTACATTTAATGAGTTTTTTATTTCATCCAATTTCATTATGTTTCAAGAAAGTTGTGCCCATTTTACTGTAAACAGGTCTAAAACCCTAGTTAGAGTAATAGTGAGAAAATAAATCAATTTTTGAAGGTTTCCGTACAAAGTAACCTATCTCGATTCTGAGATATGTTGTATAAGATCCAAATGGGTGTCTGAAACTATATTTACATTTGTGATATCATGTATGCACTAAAACTTATGGCCAAAAAACTCAATTTGTTGCTCCCATGTTTTAGGTTTTTAAGAGCAAGTTGTCAATTTTTTTATGATTTCCGTACAAAAGGACTATGCCTAGTTTTGAGATATGTGTGTAAATGATGAAAAGGGTATTTGAAAATGCCTTTACATTTTGAATGTCATGCTCCCTCTAAAAGTTATGAGGGAAAACCCAGTTTGGAAAGGCTACAAGAAGAATAAGGGCTAATGAAAGAAAACCCACCATTTGAATGCTTAGAGATTAAAAGTTTGCATGTTTGAAGATATTTTAAGTTGTCTAGCCCTGCTCTACATCAAATTAGTATTAAAACTCAAAGATCTGGGCAAGATAAAAAAAAAAATTAGAGTTTGTGTATTATCTTTTTGCAGGTTGAAGGAAAAACCTAGATGTCAAAAGACTAGGCCAAGGGAAAAGAAAGGAGCCTAAGGTGAGGTATCACAAAGAAAAGAAGCATTGAGAAGAAGCAAGGTGAAAGAGACTTGCTTGAGAAAGAATAATAAAACTTTTGAGAAGATTAGTCCATGGAGACTTGAAGAGTACGAAGTTGCCAAGCAAGCAACAAGAGAAAAAAGGAGAGGAAAGGAAGATAAAGAAGGATGAGAAGGTAAAACAAATTAATATTGAGCAAGAGATAGAAGATCTGAGACAAGCCTTGGAACAAATAGAAAAAGTTTAAAAATAAGGGATCTTGAGATACAACAGTTGCTTGAGAAAGTAAAACAAGAGAGTGGTTGGCATTTACCAATAAGGAAGAAGGTAACGTGGCCCATCAAGAAGATCATTCAGAAGAGAAGAAGGCAAGAGAGGACATCAAAACTAGACCTTGGAGAGTCTTTGTTGATGATGGAAGAGCCTAATCCATCTGAGGAAGAGGGAATATATGAAGAAAATGAGTCCACTGAGACTCAAGATTTTATTTCTAATCATATTTGTGAGTATGTGTTTACAGGTGCAGCAGATGAAAATGAAGATGGAAAAGAGTCTAAAGAAGGAAGCGAGGTGCATATAGTGTATGAAGATTGTTATCCAAATATAGCACACTATGGTGAAGAAGATGTTGCCAAAACAACCGAGGTAATGGTTGCATTTTTAGATTTTATGGATGATGAATGTGTTGGCTTATTGTATTCCAATGATAAAAATGAAGACAGACGGTGATACTAAGGCATATGAATGAGAACTTGAGTTTTGGTACCTTGAAGATGAGAAGCTGCTAAGTAAGAGGCGGTACAAGAAGAAGAAGAAAAAAGATCCAGGGAAAGTTAAAGAAATGAAGGACAAGTTGCGAAAGAATTGGAAGACTAGGAAGAAAGAGAAGACCTGCACCCAAGTGGACTTGAGTTTTTCTTCCCCTTGGGAGTATGGTGCAGGGGCAGCCACAGGTCTTCATGTCTTCAAGGGGTCATAAGTTAACATTTTTATTTATTTTTGGTGTTTTATATTTAATAAGGTCTTCTAAGACCATTCTTGTGTGTTGGAGTCAAATTTGAGTCATTAGGTGTAAGTTGGAGTCTTGTGGAATATGAAAAGTCTCAATGTTGCACAAAGAAGGAATATGAGAATATCAAGAATATGAACCAATGTGACTAAAAATTGGTCATGCAATGGTTGGAACATGTTGATAAATGTTTAAAATACCTTGTGTGGTCGAGCATGAAGGAGGATTGAAGTTTTAAGGATTAAAAAATAATAAAACTCTGTTTTTCCTGCATTTTCAAACATTTTTATGTTGTTCCTTGCTATAGTATGGATCTGTATGGCCTTTGTATGACCTGTATGTAGTATGGTTGGAAATATATTTGAGTTACCTTTCATTTTATTTTGGTTTGGTTGATTTTTCTCATATTTTGTGAAAGTTATGATCAAATTAGTGATTGTCACTTCTAGATTTTTATGGTGAAACAGCAGAAAAAATGATTAGTATGGTTTTGTATGATCTAGTACCATTAAATGGATAAACATCTATTGTAGAGGGCACTCTTACCTTTAATTAGTTTTTGATTTCATCCAATTTCATTATGTTTCAAGTAAGTTGTGCCCATTTTACTGTAAATAGGTCTGAAACCCTAGTTAGGGTAATAGTGAGCAAACAATCAAATTTTGAAGGTTTCCATACAAAGTAACCTCCCTTGATTCTGAGATATGTTGTATAAGGTTCAAATGGGTGTCGGAAACTATGTTAACATTTGTGATATCATGTATGCACTAAAAATTATGGTTGAAAAACCTAATTTGTTGCTCCTATGTTTTAGGTTTTTAAGAGCAAGTTGTCAAATTTTTATGGCTTTCGTACAAAAGGACTATGCCTAGTTTTGAGATATGTTTGTAAATGTTGAAAAGGGTACCTTAAAATGCTTTTACATTTTGAATGTCATGCTCCTTCTGAAAGTTATGAAGGAAAAACTAGTTTGGAAGGTTACAAGAAGAATAAGGGCTAATGAAAGAAAGCCCACCATTTGAATGCTTAGAGATTGAAAGTTTGCTTGTTTGAAGATAGTTTGAGTTGTCTATCCCTTCTCTGCATCAAGTCCTAGATCCTAGGTCACTCTAATCATAGCCAATTCTAACACATCCAATGATGCATACTCAAAACCAAAACTGACTGATGCAAGAAGATATACATCATACATTCATCCATATTACATTCTAGAATCCAGTAATACTGAACACTCATTTAATCTATAAGATAAGTTTTTTTAACAGACATTAAGACAATCTCTAGTCAGTTAGAAATCACAATTCCATTTCTTTAACTCAGTCTAAGATGTTTACTCCATAATTTAGTCAAAGACTTTCGTAAGGTTTTGCCTAAATATACTTAATTATTAATATTATTCATGTAAGGATAGTGTCAACAATTGGACAAATCAAGAGTATCTTCTTAGGCCAAAAATAAATAGGATTCATTTTCTTTCAAATCTGGCCAACTACCATTTTGTGAATACTAATAAGTCATTAGAACACTTTACACCCTATCACAACTTCTTATCCAAAGAAATTCGAAGATCAAAAGGCTGATCTAAACATAATACCATAGACTTATCATTAAAATCATTCCCATAATCTTAATATTTTAATTAAGTAGATATCATTAATTTAAACAATTAGATTCCTTAACTCCCTACATATATCCTTCCTCAAGCTGCACTATCATCACAAATTAGACACTATTTTATAAACACCAAGACCCTGTAGATGTGGTGAAAGCAAAATATACGAATTTAACATTCTATCAATCCTCACAAAGATCTTGCTACACTATCAATGGTATCTTCTCAAGATAAAATCCTCATCCAGAAAAATCATTCATATGAGTTTTGTAAACATAACACATAACTAAAAAAACTTGTAAACATAATTAAAAAGTTTGGTAAACATAACTAAAAAGTTTTGGTAAACATAATTAAAAAGTTTTGTAAACATAATACATTCTGCAATCTTCATCATAACAAACAAGTATTAATTAGGCTCTCTATTTCTACACCACTTGTGCAATGAACAGGTTGAAGCGGGAAAGATGCTCAATGTATTGTTCATTGTAATAAGTATCAGTGGTGGCAATGATGTCCTTCATGGCAAACTCCAAAGAAAACATTCCTTCCAACTGTATATGTGTGTTGTCCACCACCATCGATTCATCGTTCACCAGGCTGAGGGCTCGAGGTAGGAACTGAGCCAATTCATCCTTCCATACATTTTGCTCTTTGAGATCACCTGTATCATTGAAGAAAGCAGGAAAAGACATATCCAATGGCTGATCAAATTCGCCAATCTCCTTTGTAAGCACAATATGAAATTGATTGTTCACATCAACTAATTCTTCACAAGTCTTAAGTATTTGACCATCAACATTTTCTCTAGCCATTAGCTCTTCCTTCTTTTCCATTATTCTATGTTGTAAGATATGTTGTGTTGTTGGAGAGCACCATGAGTTTTAGTATAAGTTACCCAGAATTTGTCAGCTTTTGCAAGTACCTTTTTAAACCTTTTCTTTATCAATTCTGAAACAATCTGAAACTTAACAGCCTTGATTTCTTCACCTAATTTGTCATACTTCTTCTGAATCTTTTCAGCTTTATGTTTCCAATATGCCTTCTCAGTCCTTGCTTCTAGTAGCCTAGTGTCACTATCCAGCATAGCTGGGTAATAGCCTGAAGAAGATGGCAATTTATCCTTGTACCTAGTTATTTCATGCCTTCAATTTTTATTTTCAGAAGAATTTTTTTTATTTTCCTACACCAACTTTTCAATTTGAGCTTTAGTAAACTTAGCAACATTAATGTTTAGGTCAACGGTCTCAATTGGATCAGTATCTCCCACTCTGTGTACAAGAAGATGACAAAGGACCTTGTGTGGGTCATTAATAATTGTTGGCCTCTTCTCTAGTGGATACAGAGCCCAGATTAGAAGAGTCGCATTGTCAGGATTATATCCCAACCCTATGTAGATTTTGTCCACTGCCTCTGTGCTCAACTTCAAATTTTTATTCTAACTCTTCCTAAAGTTGTCAAATACAATTGCAGAACTTATATCCCAGCCTGGACAGATCATAACACCAGCTTCTTGTAGCAATTCCAGCCCCTTCTTAGGAGTAATACTTTTCATTTCTTTATCCACTTTCTCCTATAACTCCTTTAGGGCTTCTGCTTCTTTCTCAGGAGTAATTTCTTTAATCTTTTCTCTTATTAGTTTTCCTTTATATTCATAAACAAATTATTTGAATTCTAGAGAATTAACAAAAGAATCATCAGAAATAAATTTCTGGCACGCAAGATACCTAATATCATCATAAAGTTGATCCGAGGATTCCAGCTTAACCACATTTCTTTCTAGTGGGGGATCATATTTCTCAATAACAGGTTTAGTTATTTTCAAACATTTAACTTCTCCTTCAATTTCTTCATCACTGGCCATAGATGTATCAACAGAGAAACTAACCTCTGGAGGGGGCTGCGGAGAGGTATGGTAGAGTGGAACTATGTTCTTAGCCTATATCCCTATAACATCCTCTACTAGGAGAGCATTTTTCTTCTTTTGAACACTAAAGGTGGTACATCCCTAGTCAGTTCATCCTCGTGAAAAAATAATTTATCCAATCTTTCCAAAGGATCCTTAACGTCATGGAAAGCACCTATGTATAACGAATCATTTTTAATTCTCCAAGCCTCAACCATCATCACTTTCTTGTATATATCTCTTTTCCTTGTTGCTTGGTATTCATCAATATTCCTGATTAGGTCATCCTCTATAAAGAGCACATGTTGATACCCTTTCAAATTTTGTTTTAGTTTGACATTATTGATAAATTGTTTAGGATCAAATCCCTTTCTCTCATTTCCCTTTGGCAAATTGTAATGTTCTAACTTATTATCAATAAGGTCATATCCTTTATCAGAAACAACACAAAAATCACCAAAGAAAAGTGTACCAGGCATGACTATTCGTTATAGCATTTGAGATGCATAAAATCAAAATAAGCCAACTGCCTGACAATTTCCAAGTATGTTATTCTATCAGGAACAATTTTTGGCAAACAATCATCATAAGCATACTAGTCTCCCCAATTATGGTTGACCTTCCCTCTATGATCTTTGTCCTTACGTCGAAGAAACTTCTATATTTCTGGTGACAAATTATAATCACAAGGGTGACCAAGAAGCTTGTAAAGTGTTTTTACAAAATATTCTTCAAAATATAAATAGTGTGACCTAACACATCTGTTGTCCCATATTGCAGTCCACATTTGAACAAGCCTAATGTTTCCATTATCATCCATATCCGTTATCCTCATATGATCACTCCATATTCCCATGGTTTGCCCTTCATGTAGGATGAGATGCATCAACAATGAATAATGTTTGAAATGGATAGATTAATTGTTATTTTTGATAGAAGTGAGATCATTATTGAGATTATTTGCCAAATACTTAGCATAATCAAATGATCTAGCATCTAGGTTTTGTATATCAGCTATCAAAACCATTAGAACTGTGGACATGAGTGCAGGAGCATCCAAACCTAGGACTTGACAAATAGAGTAGTAAGTACACTAAAAATATTCCTCAAATAACTCCACAGAGAATGGGGGGATTTCATCATCTGAGAATACTTTGAGTCGATTCCCTTTAGCTTGTGGTATATGCAAAGGCAACCTCCATCTCTTATAACTAGTATCTATGTTGTGATACTCTCCTAAAAGGTCTCTAATTCTGAATTTCATATTCAAGCTTGCGTCCAATTGAAAAACTGTAGAAATATAACTCTTCATGATAGGAATGAAGCCAGACCCATCTACAAGATAAATCATATGTGTATGTGGGTCATACCTTTTTGCAAGCACCCTAATCAATTCCACATTAATAAATACATTGGGGACTAATTTCCCCAAATTTAGTCTCCACAGGTTGGACATGGGCTGGTCCCTATACAATTTTTCTGTAATGATATATGAACAGGTCATAACCCCTCATTGGAGTCCATGTGTCACCCAAACTCTTTTGTTTGTCCTCTAATTTTTTAGCCCCGGGTTCAATTGTACACTTCTTCTAGACCTTGGTCCAGAGCCAAGGCATTGATCAATCAAGTCTTGATTTGCATGTCGGGTTTCTATTTTTTGCCTTTTGGCCTTAGGCGTTTTAGATGTGCCTTCCATAATATCAATTGCAGAATGAACCAGACCCTAAATTTTACTTGCTATTTTAACTGGTTCGGATGTTAGAAAAACCAATTCATGTTCAGGCACTTACTTGAAACGATGATTTCTTCTCAAGTTTCTTCGTCTCCAATCACTGCTACAGTTCTCTACCTCTTCTAGATGCTCAAGGATTTTCAAAACCAACTAAAATCAGTATTTGATTTATAATTCATTCAAATTTGGTTCATAAATGTTACTCAACGCAAGCTTTTCTGTCATCAAAAATGTCATTAATGCATTTGAACATCGACCATCGATTAACCTGTCATCATCGTTGATTTATCTCTTCAAAATATTTGTGTCATTATGTCATATCAATAGGGCGGGTAAGAGTCTTCGTTGTATCAAAGGGATCAATATTCTATCTCACCGGTATTTGTCTTTCTCCTCGATGAAATCCTTAAGTCCTTGTGTCTTTGTTACATCGAAGGGACTTGAAATTACTTCATCTGATATCATGAAGTCCCTTCAACCTTTCCATTAGAAAAATCTTATAACTGTCTCTTTGACTTTTCATTGTTTCTTCAATGCATCCAAGGGCCCACTTTATATTAAATCATATCCTTTAGCTGATGTAATAGTTACCATTTGTATTATTAGATCAGGGGGACTTTAAAGCAACTCTCATCGATATGATCCAGTCTCTTCGATAAGCTTTATGATTGTCAATATGAATCTCTTTATCGAAGGGACTTCAAAACACCTTCATCTAATACAACATAGTCTCCTCAATGTACTTTATGTTATTAAATGCAGATCCTTCCATCGGAGGGACCTTAAAACTTCTTATCTTGATATGTTATATTCCCCTTAATGATATTCTTTTATACAAATTATTTTGTCAAAGAGACTTTAGAACAACTCTTACCGATATGGTATGGTATCTTTGATGATGTTTGTTTTATCAGGGAGACTTGAAAGTAGCTCCCACCGATACGGTGTAGTCTCTTCAATGATGCTTACAATCTATCATGCAGATTATTCTATCGAAGGGACTTTGTGGTATCTCCTACCAATATAGTGTAGTGTCTTCAAACATGCTTCTTCATGCAAATTGCTTTATCGGAGGGACTTCAAAATGACTCTCACCGATATAGTAGAGTCTCCTCGATACATGTTATTTCCTATTAGGACCCGATAGCAAATATGAGCTTAATAAGAAGATGACAATGGGAGAACAGAATGGGATGCTTAAAGTGGCAGATTTATATGACATACTGAGTGATAGGCTACATAAGGGAATCATAGTAAAATACTATTGGTCATTGGCTCAGGGTTAGGGTTTTAAAAGAAACAAGTCGACCCTATACTACGGTTAACTCATGCTCATACTCCTTCAGAACCTGGAGTCAAGGGTATAAGCCCTAGTTGTAACAGACCTTTGATCTGAAAAGCAGTCAATTTATATTACCAAATTTGGTAATTCAGGAGTTACATTTTCAATCCAAAGAAGAAGACAATTAGTGGACGTATTGGTAATCATTATTTCTATCATAGAATGCACAACAATAAAGAAGCAAAATTGAAATTGATCATGATTGAAAGGGTCAAAAGAATTTTGAACTTATAAACCCTGAAGTATGACTAAGCCAGAGATAATAGTAGACAGGGAGAGCAGCACTATAAGTTGATGAGGAGATTTAAGTCAGAGGGTTAATTAACTAGCACCTTTTCCATTGATGTCAAAGGGGGAGAATCGAAGCAATAAAACATAGCATGATCCAGAATAGCATGACAGTACTAAAGTTAGGGGGAGCATAACAATAAGGGGGAACATGACAGGGAGTTCTACTTGTCTTTTCACACAAATTGTTTAATAGTATAGGTTAAATATTTTGTTCACCTAATGTTTAGATATCTATATGTATTATTAAATCATAGATGTTCATTATTGTTTCCTTCACACAAGCATATTCAATGCATGTGGAGGCTAGAAGCTGTATTACAAACTAAAGCTATCTAACTATTAGAGAAATGATTACAATTTATTGCCAGGATTTTAAAGAGTTGTTTACTTTCATAGGTATCTTGTTGCATTATTTGATACCTTTAGACCTTGCTTGCTTCTTTTCATATCTAGCAGTTCTAGAGAAGTTAGAAAAGTCTACCACCTAGAAAACATATAGGACATACAAGAAATTATATTCTAAATAAACAAAATTAATTTCAACCAAAGTAAGAAAACTAAGAAGAATGATTGAACCTAACTTTAAATGCACTTCAAATCAGCAGTGAACATATCAGGTTTCGTATACAATGTATCAGCAAAATAATGATGATTGCATTCAAAAATGTATCAGTAAAACAATAATGAATAAGCACACCTATACTCAGATCATTATTACATTCAATAATAAATTACACCATACATATAACCAAAGTTTAGGTGACAAGCTAACAAGTTACCTTTTCAGGCTAGTTAAGGTGACAAAACATCATCATAATCATCTGCATTGCCAGCAAGATCAGGATCCTGATCACTCATGTCTGCATCTGCTTGATTTTCTTCCTCATCCTCATCTGTGACATGCAATACATTCTCTCTCACAATCTCTTCATTAGTAATCAAAATCTCTTCTTCAAACACTCTATCATCATCTTCATCCATTTCTTCAAATATTTCTTGTAAATTAACATATTGCCCATCAGGCATTATATCAACAACTTCCATGAATTTTTGTTTCGAATGAGACTCTGTTTGAATGACATACGACTATCCTGGGCTTCTTACATCATGAATTAGAAATGATTGGTTAATTTGAAGAGGGGAAACATATGGCTCATCCATCTCTGATAAAAATTGTCATGTATTTGCACGTACAAATCCATACTCATCAAATTGTATTGTGGATGGTCAAATCCACTTACATTTTAATAATATAGGACTATTTTCACCAAAATCCACTTGAATAATTTCTTGGATGAATCCAACATAAAAATTTATTCTCAGTTTTATGAAGAAATTCAGCACTAACAACACAATCACAATTTGTCTTTCTTTTGTCTTTTTCTTCCACTCTTAAATGAATACCATAGGCCCACATTCCACTAAGATGCATAGCCCATAAATGTGGAGATTGTGAAATCTCACTTTCCTTTGTTGTTATATCTTGACCTTCTTCTTTTGCATCACTGAATGCATTAGCAATCTATTCTTCAAATTTTGGAAAAGAATCACCTCTAATCAAATCATGATGTTTGCACCTTTGAGGTCGATGTTGCATCCAATTTTGATTCTCTTCTTCATATTTTCTACATAGAATATTAATGTACAAATAGTAAGATTAATAATATAAATGTGTAAATACATTTGAGTAAATAAATTATTGTGTAAATTTTTTTTACCTACGCCACTTTATTGAATAAAGATGTGTTTTGAAGAATATAGGCATGTATCACACTTCTTTCTTGATGTGGTAGATTGAAGCAACATCCATTTCTTTCTAATACTTCACATGCAGCTCTCTCATCTGCGTCATCATCCCATACATGTCGAATGACATTTTTAAAATCCTTCATATATTCTATGCAAAATCTCATGGCCTCTTGCATTGAATATCCCTCAGGCATGTTGCCTTACGGGTTTGCCCTAGTACAAACATTTTTTTTCAAAACCTTCATATATCATTCTATAGGATACATCCATCTCATTCTTATTGGGCCACATTGCTCTAGTTCATATTCTAGATGTATCAAAAGATGCATAGAAATGTTAAAGATTGTTGGTGGAAATTCTTGTTCCAATAGACAAAGGACTTCAACAACCTCCTCCCTCAAACTATCAAATTTTGAAGGATCTAATACATGTAAACTCGTTCTCTTTAATATTAGGCCCAACCTTATAATTGCCAATCTTGGCCCCTTTGCCAAACTTGATATATTTACCACAATAGGTAAAATATTCCGGATTACGACATGATAGTCATGGGTCTTAAGGCCTCTTAAACTATTAATGTCAGTTTGGCTTTTAATACTACTACATACATATCCAGTGGGAAAGTGAGTCTGAGACATCAACTGTAAGAATTGTGCACATTGTTCCTTTGTCCAGACATAAGGAGCACTAGGTTTTCTATATTTTTCATCATCATATTTTTCAACCCAAAGGTTTCGACGAATCTTTAGTTCTCGAAAGTCTTCACGTGATGAAATAGTATCAAAAGCACCAAAAAGAGTTTCTATAATAGCATAAGCTATATTTTTCTCAGTATGCATAAAGTCAACAGTATGCCTAATGGCTATATCCTTAAAGTATGGCAACTTATAGAATATGCACAACCATTTTACACTACTTTCATTACATGGATCATATCTACTACCAGCAATCCCATCATTTTCAATTATAAATGACATTCTTTTTTATCCATTCTCAATAATGTAATTACCTATTATTAGCAATGGTGCTTCATAATTCTCTTCTTGACCATTGAAATGTGTTTTTTGTCAATGATATGGATGATCCATTTTAAGGTAAGCACGATGTCCACAATAAATACACTTACGCAAACTTATTGAGTGCCTCACAAAATCCTTAAAGTTGCAAACAGGACATCCATGGTATCCATGAACAGTGAGACCAGACAATGTGCCATATGCAGGAAAATCATGAATCGTAAACAATAAGGAAGCTCTTAAAGTGAATTTGATTGAATGACCATTCCTTAAAGATTGAATTGCTTCAATTCCTTTCCACAATTCCATTAGCTTGTCATATAATTGCTCTAGATAAGCATCGATTGTATCTAAAGTCACACTTTTCTTTCCTAGTATAATCAATGATAGCATTAATAAAATTGGTTTAGTTGCTAACCATGGAGGCAAGTTATAATTTATTAAAAACACTAGCCAAGTTGACCATTTAGTACTTTGATCTGAGAATGGGTTCACCCCATCTAGAACCAAACCGAACCTTATATTATGAGGATCTTGAGAAAAATCAAACCATCTGTTATCAAATTCCATCCACATCTTAGAATCAGGCACATGTCATTGTTTTCCATTGGTGCTCTTATTTTGGGCATGCCATTGTATAAGTTTAGCAATGTCTCTAGACCTATACATTTAGAGTGATCGTGGGATTATCAGAAAGTGGTAAAGAACCTTTCTAGGAACCACAGCTGATTTCAACCCTTGTGTATACCTCACTTAATGACATTTCAGGCATTCACTCTCACTTGCAAGATTATTGCAAAATAATACACAAGCATTCACACATGTGTGGATGTTTTCATACCCTAATCCTAGCTTAGTGATTTGCTTTTTACATTGACTTCATTTTGTTGGCAATGTGGAGTCAGGTGGCAGTTCAATGAACTTAATAATGCCAATAACTGATCTACACTCTCATTTATCCAACCAACCACCACTTGCAAGTTATTTGAATTTGAAGTATTGTTGTCAAACGACTTAACTTGCAATTAGCATACACAGGCTTTAAAGCATCCTCCATCGACTTGGCCCAATCATCATTTAGACCCTCATTCAACATTCTATCAACTTCAAACCCTTCATCTAACATTGTTGCCTCTTCATCTATGTTTGGTGCCACTTCATCTATGTTTGTTGCCTCTTCATCTCTCACACTCTGCAATTCTATCATATCTTCATAATAATTGTAATCCCAAGGGCTTATACTGGACTATGCCCATATCTTATCATACGTCGATAAATCACATTTATTTTTTTACCTTTCTAGTAAGATAGACATTACATGGACATGGATATTTGTCCATGTCCCTCTCAATGACTACTCTCTCATCATATGCATGGTATTGATCTGTAGTCAACCTTTGACATTGATCCATTTGTAATGTTCTGCATTCCAGTATTAATTTAGTTTCCTATTTCAAGAAAAAAATAGAAATCTAAAAAACTCAACTTACTCAGGATCTGATACATGTAAACTCATTCTCTTCAGCACTATTCAGCACTTACCTAGAATTCAGAGCACTTCACAGAATTGGGATACAGAGCACCCTACAGAATTAGAATTAGAGCACTCTACAGGATATAGAACTCTGTAGCAATTCAAATTCAAGAAATACAATTGGGCATCACTCTACAAAACCAGATGTTCTACCTCTACATAAATCTCTGTGGTCAATTTTGTGCATTTTTTACTTGTAGGATTCTTAGCTATCAATGGCTAATTAGAAAGAAACATAGCAACTACTCTACCCTCATTTTGTTGCCCATGTGCAAGAGGTATAGATTAAAAGTATATGCTTATGACAAGATACCCTCAATGTAGTCAATGTCTTATGACAAGATACCCTCCTATTTATGTAACTCATATCTTATAATACACCGATTTTGTTCTCCTAGCTAGATACAATTGCCAATCAAAAAGCTATAGATTTTGTGTTTAATGTAATGAGAGTTTCGAATTACCTCTGAATTCGCTATAGAGGGCGTCCCCAAATTTGACTTCGCTGCAGAGGGCCTCGCCGACTTCAAATTCGTTGCAGGAAACTCTGATTTCCTTGCCTGCCTTTTTAGAAGTCTCTACGTCCTCTCCATACAATCTTTATCACCCATGCAATTAGTAGCTGCTAAAACTAAAAATGCCTCATGCCACGAATCCTCATGAATGAATCTGCCATTGCCAATTGCCCAGACAAAAAGAAACAATAACCCTAAAATTATGCATGCAATACAACCCACTCCCACCAATAATTTCTCAATTCGAAATTTTTTTCATTACCCACTTGAATATCATATTGTCTAGTTTTTATTTGTGTGACTAATTATTTAGTCATTTTTATTTGTATGACTAATTATTTAGTTGTGTTTTTTTACCCAATGATCAAATTAGTCATTTATTTAGTCATTTATAACTGTGTTGCAAAAAAAATAGTAGAATTTAGTCATTTTTAGTTGTCCTGACTAAAAGTTTTAGTCACGTAGTCATTTATTTACCAAAATTCTACTAGTGTTACATCAATGCCAACAACACTGACCCTTAACTCATTCATCAATAAACATCTTCTACTAAGTGAATCTACTACCTTGTTTGAGTTACCACTTCTATGTTTCAAGACAAAAGAATAACTTTGTAAGAACTCCACACATTTTATATGTCTCTTGTTTAATTTACCTTGACTGTTGATGTACTACAAGGCACAGTGGTCTATGTACAACACAAACTTATTTGACAACAAGTAATGCCTCCACTTCTTCAAGGCCTGCACTATAGTGGTGCAGGAGCACCAAGGAGCTTTGAGTAAGCCCATATGTATCTAACACATTTTGGTGTGATGACCTTAGCAGTCATAAAGTTTTTCTTTAATTTTCTTTTGGTTCAAGTATATCGGGTTGACCGAATTGAAGTGAAACCGCAGACTATTGCATCGGAGTGAGAGAGCTCATCGGTGAAGCCTTTTGAAGTTATACCGATAGCCGGTGTCCCACCGATAAAATAGTATATCGGAGGAGGACAAAGGAGGTCTCACCGATGAAGACAATGTTTATCAGTGTGAGATGCATATTAGGAGACAGAGAGAATGTCTGACCGATGTAAGAAGTCTTACCGACGGCTAGTTGATGGAAGCACGTCGAGGAGAAGATAGATATTGGTGAGCGAAGCGAAAGCTATGCCGATGTTCAAGGTCTGGCCGATGATAGTTGTATCAGCGTATCAGAGAGAGATGTAGTATCGACGGATGAGGAGGAGGTGCTATCGACGGTCCAAGTCATGCCGATGGATCAATGTTCATCGGGGTAAGTTGTGTATATCAGAGAACAAAGGAAAAGTCACGCCAACTGTATAAGTCTAAACGATGGGTTATATCCATTGGGAAGAGTTCACATATCGGTGAAAGAAGTTATGAAGTGGCCGATAGTTGATGTCTCGCCGATAGGCGAAGACCAAAACCACAAGCTATTGTATCAAGGTGACAGTTAGCAAAAGCAAACCACAATAAGTAGACTGCCGATTATTAGTAAAAGAGCTCCAGCGATGCCAATGTGTTAGGCCAATGGAACGGCCAGGAGCAACACTAATGCAGGAAACCCTACCCGTCTGATAACAGAAAAAGGACAAAGAGTATAAGAATTGGTTCTTGGCTTTGTAAATGGGTTGGAATGTTGGATAAAGATTGAAGAACATACATTGAATGTAATAGAGAAACTTCTGATAATAGAAACACTGACAATTTGAATCCATTTGTATATTGTCTATAGAGTACTTGTATAATCCATTTTGCAGTAGAGTAGACAGTTTAATTTCTATTCTTTTGTTTCTGTTTGTACAAGATGTCTCTGTCTTGATGCCCCTGCATTTTCCTTGTACAGTCATGGAGGGCCATCAAGCAGAGACCTTGTTTCTTTTGTTTCTGTTTATGTTAGCGATTGGATTGTCAATGAGAGGCCATGTGAACTTGTCCTAGGTGAGCTGTGCTATAGCCCGGCTAGGTATACAAGTTACAGTCTAAGAAGACAGGGGTGAAAAATAGAGTAGAAAGAGTTAAGCACCAAGCAATCAGAACCCTGGACCCAGAGAGGAGGGCTGATAATGGG
Source organism: Cunninghamia lanceolata (assembly GCA_027924645.1). Lineage (NCBI taxonomy): Eukaryota > Viridiplantae > Streptophyta > Pinopsida > Cupressales > Cupressaceae > Cunninghamia > Cunninghamia lanceolata. The sequence goes on along the minus strand of BSBN01000696.1, from coordinate 5,065,194 downwards.
CTCAAGAAGGCTATAAGCCTTGGAGATTAGGAATCTTGGAAGCAATGAGGATAAAGAAGAATACCTCACACCAAGAAAGCATTGTCTGCATTGGAAACAACAGGCAAATAGGTCTTTCACCTCTGTAATAGACTGTTTAAGTTGAATTAGGCATTTTGGGTAGAAAATGTCTTTAAGCACTTGAATTGGTAGGGAGACTTGGGTATGATTTAGGTCTTGAAGTGTTAGTTCAAGACAGGTTTTCTAAGCCCATAGGCCTCCCCATCATATAGCATAGAATTCTTGGTCATAAACTGAGTACTTCCTCTTTGCTTCATTTAACTTCTCACTAAAGTAGGCAATGGGTCTACCTTCCTAACTTAACACTCCCCCAATTGCACTACCACTAGCATCACAATCCACTTGAAACATGCTTTGCCAAAGTCTAGCAATGCCAACACTAGTTGTTCTATCACCTTCTTCTTCAACAACTGAAAGCTCTTTTCTGCTACAACTATACATTGAAACTCTTTCCTAACACTCTTCATTGGCTCTATAATAGGTGCACATATTCCATTGAATTTTTTGATGAACTTCCTATAGAAGCTTGCCAAGCCATGAAAACGTATGGCCTCAAACATGTTTCTGGGTGAAGACCAATCTATTATTGCCTTAACCATCTCAAGATCCATCTTCAACCATTCTTTAGATGCTACAAAACCTAGATATACTAGTTCCCTCTGCATAAAACTACATTTATCCAAGTTTACAAGCAACTTTTTTCTTTTAACCTCTGCAAAATTGCCTTATGTTGGACATAATGAAATACTGAGAGGGGGGTGAATCAATATTCCTTAAAAAGTTTCCCTTTAGATGCTTTCAAACAAATGCAACAATGAAAACATGAAAACACACACATAACACAAGATGTACGTGGAAACCCAAGATGGGAAAACCACGGTGAGTCAACTGCTTAGATCTACTATCCAAATCCAGCCTCACAAAATAAAATGAAGTTTACAAATGTCTTTATGGACACCCACCCAAAGGATACACCAATCCCCTGATTTATGAGCACCAACTCCCTATTGCATTTCTTTATGGGCACCAACCCAATGGAGACACCAATCCCCTAATGTGGTACAACACATACAAGATGAGGCACTGAACTCTAAAATATGCAAATATTATATCAGACCTTAGTAGATGAAATTGTTAAATTGATTCTGATTTGTTGTTACTAACTTCACTTATTTATTCATCTTCTGCAATTTGATGGTAGGTCTATTATGTCACTGTTATCACCTCACTACATCATCATTGTTCTTCAATTCTTCTATAGGTAATACATCATCTCAACCTCTGTAAATGGTAGGTTTATCATGTTACTATCACCAACTCAAATCCATCATAATATGTTTGTTGTCACACTATTCTCTGTTTACAATTGGTAACCTTGTTATCAATCAATACACCATCATACTTATCTTGATCTCTGTAGATTGATGAAAGGTTTGTTATGCTACTATCATTACTTCTACTGCATCAACCTAATCTCCAACTCTTCTATAGGTGGTACATCATCCTACACAATCTCCTTCTATTCAAAACCCTAACTCTTGTAGCATAAGAATCACAATAATTGTAGATAGTGTCTTTCTTCTTGATATTTCATTTCATGCTCGCACTACTACTTGCTTTTACATGAAAATTGTGAATTGCATTTATACAAGGCTTGTCCTTAATTGATGAGCAAGGTTAGCTTCATGAACATTAATATATATTTGAGATTTGCACGTTATTGAAAATGCTGTCGTAGAGAGACTAAAAGGTCAGCCTCCTTAAGCATTTAAATCTTTAATTTTAAAACAATCTTATATCTTTTGGTCAGCCTAATTTTACTCATCACAATTATTCTTAGTCGGCTTAAAGAATGAATCAATTTGCAATCACCATTCTAACTAGCTTGAATTCCAAAGAGTCTTACTCTACTTGACTAAGTAAACTCTTGCATTACAGTTGTTGTTTTCTTCATGTGATGTATCTCTGAGATTGGATTCGAAGACTTGACAATAAGAATTGAAAATAGTATCTTCTCTGCTATAGTACCTTCTCCATTTGTCTCTGTAACTAGATATGTTCCTATCGCCATGACTTGTTCTCCTTCTATTGTCATAACTTGCTCTGATCTTATTGTTAGGAAACTTGGTTTTGAGTAATCATCAACAAGTATTGAAGGCAATTTCTTCTCTTCTACCATGGCATCTCTATTTACAACATTTGTTCCTGTCACTATGACTCACTTAGTTCCTATCGCCTAAACAGATGCACAGTTTGTGTCTTGATGATTGTTGTTCTTTAAAGTGAATTCAAAACAAGTATATGCAGAAATGAAGGGGTATGTATTGCTAAGATTTATCAGACCTTTGAAGTCACTTCCACATGGATTAAACCATCTGCATTGTCTTCTGCAGGAACTCAGATCAAACTACCTGGATTGTCTTCTGTAGGAACACATGGAATAGTCTCACTTTTATTCTACTAATTCTACTAACAGTGCTCAGTTGTTAACATTGAAATGTCTTTCAAACTTAGTTTACTCCATTTCTATCCTTGGAAGAGTGATATCAAAGAGATCATCTGCATACTGCCCTGTCATCTATACATTATCCTATCATCAAAGCATCTGCACACTAGAATAGTCATCTGCATGTTGTCCTGTCATCAATACTGCATTGAACATGCATGGGTGACCATTGTCCTATCATCAACACTTCATTTACCACACAAAGAACAAAACAGAGTGCTTTTAGGACAATCACCTTCAAACTGTCACAGTCTTGTGACCTAGAGCAGTCACCTTCAAGTGGCCACAAGTATCTTGACCTAGAGAAGTCACCTTATGAAACCTCTATGACATCACTAAAATTGTCTTTCACATCTTATCATCACTAAAATAGTATTTCACACCTTCTTTATCATCAATGACAATATGTGCAATAATACCCCCCTTTGTCATTGATGGCAACATTCTCCGTAACTATCTTTTACCCAATTCTTTCCAATCATGAATCTCTCCCTCTTTGACATCAAGGGCAAAGGGCATGCAGTCTTCCACTATACTGTCAATATACTCAAACTGAGAGGAATACCTCCCCATGTCTGCATCAAACTAGATTATCAATGTTGTCTTCTATCTACCTGCTCCTCTGAGAGGTAGCCATTGTCCACACGGGGATGAAGAATATGTCTTGAGTTTCTCCCCCTGGATAGATGCTTCAGCTGCACTTTTAATTATGAGAAGAGGAAGGAGAAATAACTCCTAACTTCTGCCAAAGATATTCAAAGGTATCCTTAGAGAGTGGATTTGTGAAAATGTCTGTGATCTGATCTTTAGTGGTGACATTCCAACTTTACCTCCTGATCTACAACCTTTCTCTTAAGTAGTGATACTTGATGGATATATGCTTGGTTCTAGAGTGCATCACTAGATTTTTTTATATGTTGAAGGCACTTGTATTATCACACAAAATAGGAATGGGATCATCATACATTACCTTGATATCCTTCAATATTTGCTTCATCCATAGCACTTGGGTACAACAAGATGTTGCAGCTATGTATTCTACTTCTGTTCTTGATAGGGAGACTGAATCTTGCTTCTTGCTTAACCATGAGACCAACCTATCACCTAGGAAGAAGGCTCCACCACTTGTGCTTCTCCTGTCATCAGTGTTGCCAACCCAATCTACATCTGTATATGTAGTCAGAGAGAAATCCTTTCCCTTCTTGTACCACAATCCAAAGTCCAATGTCCTCTTTAAGTATCTGGAGATCCTTTAACAACCTTCACATGTGTCTCTTTTGGATCAACTTGAAACCTAGCCACCATACAAACTGCTTGCATGATATCTGGCCTTGATGTAGTCCAGTATAATAGGCTTCCTATCATGGACCTATAGAGAGTCTGATCAGCTTGAGGTGACTCATCATCCTTGCTAAGATGACAACCTATTACCATATGTGTACTTACTAGTTTGTAGTCATCCATACCAAACTTTTTCAACATCTCCTTGACATACTTTGCTTGTGAAATAAAGATACCCTTGTCTGATTGAGCAATTTGAAATCCAAGTAAGAATGAAAGTTCACCTATCATAGACATCTCAAACTCCTTCTACATCTCTACTGCAAACTTCTTTCACATCTCATCATTGCCACCAAAGATAATATCATCAACATAAACTACCACTATTTACATGTGCTCACCTTATGCCTTGATGCAAAGGTTGTTGTCTGCAATACCTTTCTTGAAGCCTTGTTGGTGTAGATACTTGTCTAACCTTGCATATCATGCCCTAGGGGCTTTTTTGAGACCATATAAAGCCTTTCTAATTCTGCATACAAAATCATTCAATCTTCTGATAACTGAAATCCCTCAGGTTTCTCAATGTAGACTTCTTCTTCAAGATCACCATTTAAGAATGTTGACTTGACATCCATTTGATAGACCTTGAAGTTCTTGTGGGATGTAAATGCAAGGAACATCCACATGAGCAAATGTATCCTCAAAATCAATACCCTCTACTTGTGCATAGCCCTTGCAAACCAATCTTGCCTTGTTTCTAACAACTTGCCCATCTTCATTTAGCTCATTCCCTGAATACCTAGTTGGTGCCAATCACATGCTTATCCTTTTCTTGTTATATGGAGCCTAATCAGACTTGGAGGTTAAATTTTCCCCACTTTTGTCAACATGGTTTCCCCCCAAAGTATTTTACGGGGGAGTGCAAGGGGGGCAAAGCCCCTCATATGAGGCCCCTAGTGGGGGTTGCTGGGGGCTCAGGGGTAGCGCCCTTGAAGCAAAAATTGCCTATTATTTTATAAAGGCGTTGACAGTTATTTTTCTATGGCTGCCATAAAAAACCCTATTTTTTAACCGACATATAAGTCTTCATAAAAGGCTAAGGGTTAGGGTTTCTATTGTGGATTGTATCTGTAGTACATTACAGCGGATTTGGGTTGCATGAGATTACTGGTTGTAATTGGTTCTAATTGCTAGATAATAATATTGGACTCTTTGTTGGTGGATGTAGCCCGAGTTTGGGTGAACCACTTTAAAATTGTCTCTCGTTGTTTTATTTCTATGTATTTTTTATTCCTCTATTTAATCTTTATCTGCATTTAATTGATATCTTCTACATGCTATTCCTAACACCTTTGGCCTTGGAACAAGTTCCCATGTCTTATTTTTATCAATCTAACTTAGTTCTTCTTGCATGGCATGAATCCAACTCTCATTCTTGTTGGCTTCGGAGAAGTTCTTTGGTTCAATCTTGCACAGCAATGAGAAGTTTACTTGTTCTCTAATTTTTCTCCTAGTTATAACTCCTTCATTCTTCTTGCCAAGGATCTGATCTTCAAAGTGATTCTTCTGAACATACTTTGCAAGTGTCTTAGTAGTCTCCTTTAGTGTTTCTTCTTCTTCAACTTTATCCTCTTCTTCAGTGTAGGCAAGTCCTTCTGAGCAGCAGTCTTCTTGATCATATGTAGATGGTTGTACCTCTTCATCAACCCTCACATTTGCACTCTCAACAACCTTTTGTAGCCTTTTTTTGAAACATTTATAAGCCTTGCTTCTAGATGAATAACCAAGGAAGATACCTTCATCTGATCTTGAATCAAACTTTCCTAGATTATCTTCATCTCTCTTGATGTAGCATTTTCTTCCAAACACCTTGAAGTATTTGGCAGATGCAAGTCTGCCTTTCCACATCTCATATGGTGTCTTAGTATTGTTAACCCTTAGCTATCCTCTATTAAGAATGTAGACTGTAGTGTGTGCTGCCTCCTTCCAAAAAAATTTAGGAAATCTTGCATCATTAAGCGTAGTTCTTGCCATCTCCTATATTGTCTTGTTCTTCCTCTTAACAACTCCATTTTGTTGAGGAGTCCTTGTTGTAGAGAAGTGTCCTTTTATCCCATGTTCCTCACAATAATCCTCAAATTCATTTGATGTGAAATCACCACCTCAGTCTGATCTTAAACACTTGATTCTAGCATTGATCTCATTCTCAACCATAGACTTGAAAATCCTAAATCTATTAAAAGATTCTAGTTTATCTTTAAAAAATGTAACACATGTCATTCTAAAGTAATCATCAATGAGCATCATGAAATACATTTCACCTTGGAGACTCCTTGTTCTGGTAGGTCCGCATAAGTCAGTATGAATCAGCTCTAATGGCTCAATAGAATAGTACTCCTTGGTCTTGAACTTGGTGTTGAATAAAAGGAATACTGAGAGGGGGAGTGAATCAATATTCCACAAAACCACTTCTTAACATGTTCATTAATCCAATTACCAAAATTAATAATATGAAAGCAAAATAAACATCAGAATAACAACCATAAAGACATAACACATAGACACCAGGATTTTTACGTGGAAAACCCAAAAAGGGAAAAACCACGGTGAGTGTTAGCTCACAACATATTATGATAACAATACCGGATTACATAGGCTCACTACCCAAAGAAATGCTCACTGCAGGTGGACTCACTATCCACAAAGAAAAAAGAGTAGAAAAGAGAAGGAAATTGGCTCACTTTCGATGGTGAACTATTACAAATGCATCTACCACATGCTAGAGTATAGTTCCATTGAAAGCTCAATACACAGATTCAAAGGTCTTCATTATTTATGCCCTACTTTTCTGCTCTGCTACATATACTCTATTTTCTACCCTTATTGTCCTTTTCTACTCTACAAATTGCCTTAAATCATGCACACATCAAATTTGCACTATATCCACTTATCCATACCTCCAACACCAAAATCCATCAAGTATATATATTCGCAACAAGATAAATCTCACAATTAGGTTGGAAAGCCAAACATGAAATGTGTATACAAATGTTATACCTTGTCGGCTTGATCTTGTGCACAAATAGAAATGCAGACCCAAACAAACATACAATAGTCTTCCTATAGGTTGGGACCAGTCATTCAACCACTTAGATTGATTGTTCAAACAATATATCTTCACCGCATATAGATCTAACATGTCTGTCAGCTTATCCTTTAAGTACACACTTGACCAGTTCAACTGTCACATCATAACTTCCAATGCAGATCATATGAGACTCTAAAAATCATATCCAATATCCATTATAGATCTCTTATCATACCTTTAGAACTGCAGAACATAGTATTCAACTACAGACAAATGCAGATCTCCGAACTGTCACTTAGCCATTATGAAACATTGTCAGACTGTAAGCCGATAAAGAATAACTTGTAGAAAGTGATCAAAGGAACTTCAGAAGCTATAACTCTGGATTTAGGTAGTCATAATAAGTATCTTTGTTTCCTTAGAACCACAAGACAAAATATGTAACAGTGGAGGAATGCGGACCCTTTTACTTTGGTACTGTTCATTGTTCTTGTCTTAACTCTATTCACCCAGACTTAGATATTTCACCATATGACTTCTGGAGGAAGTCAGAACTTGAACACTGGAACATGTGATCACCAAATAGCTATGAACAACATACCTGAACCTCATATAATGATCTTCAACTGCGGAGGCATACTGACCCAATCTCTGCCACTCTGTAGCTTGCCCATACTTAGCCATTTTGACTAAGTTAGTCTTCTGAACCTTTACCAAACCTTGGTGCCATAACTAAAAACCCCTTTACTTTTCTTTGTTGCCATTAATGACAACATACAACTTTCCATCATAGCAGTGTCTCTTGACTATGTTGCCAACAATCTCCCCCTTTGGCATTGATAACAACACTTAGTGAAAAATGCTTATTTGCTCCCCATTTCTATATACACTCTATTTTTCTTCTTCGCCTTAGGTGTTTTCCCATTTTTCACTAGTTTTCTTCTCCCCCTTTGACATCAATGGCAAAGGGGTATGTACAAGAGTCAAAATTGTGTCAAGGCAAAAAAAACTACAAAAACTATTATAATCTGCCGCATATGTACAAGTACAATCTTCAACTTAATTTGTTGTGGGTTGTAGGATGTCATTGAAAATGATCTTGATTTGAACCAGCTCTCCATCCCAACTCTTCATTGTATTGTCTAAAATTTGAATATGGCCATTTATTAGGAAGACTGATTTTTCTGCCTTTTGTATATCAGAGGGTGTGTTAATTAGTGCACTTCCCTGCAGTGCTTCTGCTACAAGATTTGACATTGAGTCTAGATTAGGACTTATTAGTCCTCTTAAATGACACATTTTATTTTTCATTTGATCCCTCTTATTCATTAGATTACTGAAATTATTATGAATATTGATAACTTGTATCTCTTTGCTACTTACTAACTCAGCTGTCGGATCAAATGACTTAGAGATATTTGTCAGCTGTAGTTCTAGATCCTTGATTTTTTCTTCTAACTTATTTGTGGCATCCAGCCATGATAAACAAAATTTGTACAAATTACAAGCTTCTTTAATGGCACTTTGTATACCTTTTATTCCATTATCTAATAAAGTTTTATCATTGATCAACATGGTCTTCAACTCAGTTAATCTCTTCTCATCAAACTCTTTCCTTATTTTTGTTTCTGTAGACTTTTCAAAAGATTCAAAATGAGAACTTACAGATTTGATTAGGCCTTTGAGTTGATCCTTAACTAGCAGTGATGTGTCTTTTTGGTATGAAGACATCATATTTTCAAGGATGTCGGATGCTTCATCAATGAGTTCACTATCCTGCATGTGTGACTTTAGCATTTCTTCCTGTGCCTTTGCTTGAACAATTGACACTAGTTTGAATTTTTGCACAAGAGACATTGAGGCCAAATTGATTGGTCCTTGTAGAAGCTCAAACTCATCCAATTCCTTAACAGAATCAAGTGGGGTAGTAGCAGTGTCTCTTGTCATTTCTTCAGACACTTCATCTTCTTTTTTCTATTAAGGAGGTTCTAGGTCCATATTTTCTTGTTGATCACTATTTTGTTTCGATGCAAGGCTCTTCTCAGCTTCATCAGGTTCTTGATCATCAACTTTGATCTACTCATCAATCTTCTCCTTGTTTGCTTGATCATTAGTTTTTTGATCTAGAGGAGGACTTGTTTCAGTTTGGTCCTTTTCAGTAGTGTCTAGATCACTAGTAGTAGGGGCTTGATCTTCCTTTTCTTTCACATCTTCAACATTTTTGTCTAGCCCTTGGTCCATGCTGACATCCGAAATAGATGTGTCATCTCCAACATTTGTTTCTTCATTATCATATATCTAGTTGGGAGATGAAATTCCTTCAACACTCTTAGAGTGATCTCCTTAGTTTCTTTGACTACTTTCTCAATGTCATCTGCCATTAGAGTGTTCATTCTCTTCTTTGTTATGAATTCTTTATGAAGCACTTTGGAGATTTTTGCTTTTTCTTCTGGGGTGATTTCAGGACATAACTTTATCAGTGTATGCTCTATAAGCTCAATGTCCTTGGCCATAGCAGCTTCTTTTCTTGCAAACATTATACTTCCCAAACTATCTGGAAGATCATAAATTATCTCACTAAGAGCTTTGTTGTATATGTCTAGGTATTTGACAACAACACTCTCAATGATACTTTTGTCTACATCATCATAGTCATCATACAGTTGGGCAATAGGTTTTAGATTGCCATCAACTGTAATGGCCTTCAATACATCCTCTAAGGTTATTGTAGACTATACTTTTATAGGCTCTGCTTTCTTTTGCTTCTTTCTTCCTTTCCCCTTTCTAGAGGACTTCCCTTGACCAATACCGGAGGCTTCTGCTGATTTAACCTTCATCATTTTAATTTCTTCATCAGATTATGTTTCCTCCTCATCAACGCCTATACTTACATGCACTCTTTTTGCTTTTGTCTTAATTCTTTTGTGACTTGTTGTAGGGTCTTCCACATTTGCATAAGGTGTGGGACTGGAGGATATAAATGCAGTTTCTGTAAAGGTTGAACCTCTAGCTCTTCTTTTTGTCACTATTGGGTTCTCTAGTTTTATCTTAGGCTCTTTCGGAGCCATAACCGGTTCACTTTCCTTCTTTTATTTTGTTGCCCTATCTACTTGAGCTTTTGCTCTTGCTTCAGAGATTTGTTCTTTTGTGAATCCCTGACTTTGTGCACATTCTTCAGCTATTTTTCTTGTCTTCTTCTAAATTTCAGGCATTCTCTATTCGATATGGACTTTTGTTGACAGCTCCTCATAGGTCCCAAATCTTTCTTCTTTGGGGTCCTTGGGTTTACTCAACATGTGTTGGACATAATTTTCTAGTATTTTTACATCTACTTCATATCCCATTGGCATAATCCAGATTGTTCTAGGATCAACGGCCTCCATCATATATTAGTCTTTTGTGACAATGAAGCATATGTCATTTTTGTATTTGTCCACAATTCCCTTAGGAATCCTTTCCCTAGATTACATAACTCTTTGAAAATTCTTGAAATAGCCCCATAGGGCTGTGGTTTGTTCCTCATGACTTCCTATGTTTCTTAGATGATCTCTAACTTGCACTACAACTAGTTGACTATTTAACCAGAACAAATTCTTCATACTTGGTAATTCATGCATGAAATAGAAGAATAAGCAGATGATCAACTTACCAAACTTGAAGGGGTATTTGTTATCCTTTGTCTTTTTTAGGTTTTCTATTAATTGTTTCCATAACAATTCATAGAGGTCATAGTCTGCATTCCCCTTAATCATCTGATAAGCAGTGTATATAGCAATACCAGAGATAGAGTTCTCCCTGTTGGTGAAATAGATCTTATATCTAATTATCGTTGATGCAAACCTCACTGCATGATCTGTAATATCATTAACTATTAATGCCCTCTTGTCAAATTGGGCTCTGATTGCATCTGTTAGAGTGTTATTCTTCACGGATTTTAATAGGGGCATGTTATCGACAGAGTTTGAACTTGTCACAGCGCTAATTGCATCCTTCGTGATATTAAAGGGCTTTTTGAGCCACACGAACTCATTGTAGATCCTTCTTAACACGTACTGGACCCATTCATCCTCCACAAATGTAGGGAAGTATTTGTATTGAATGAATTTCTTCACTTCCAAAGCCTTGTATTCTTCCTTCAACTCAAATTGGTCACCACTTAAATGTTTTAGATATAAATCTATGAATTTATTGTCACCATGTTCTTCTAGGGCAACATGAATGTAAGACCTAACATCCTCCGTGTGCATTACACCGTATGGTATACCCAAAAATGCACCCATTTGATCAACTTCTGTTGATTTGAAGGGATTTTTCTTGAATTTTGGCCGAGCTTGCTCAATGATATCAACAACTTGTGGGGTTGCCATTTTTGAAAAGCTTTAAACAAATTCACAATAGGGTTTCAACTGGAAATACCTTTTTCAGCCGATCTAGAGTTTTCTTTACTTGAATCACTCTGTGTCACTTTGAACCCCTGAAGATCATTGAAATCGCTTGGAATTTACCTTTAGTTTCTCCTAGACACTTGATAGCTTGAATATAAAGTGAATTGTATATCGAATGAGCTCCTTTTTAACCCTTGATATGAAACCCTAAGTCGTCATAAATGCTTGTTCACAAAAAGTTGTCAAAGTCTTTTTTGTAGAATACAGTCGATTAGGATTGCTCCACAATGATATATATTTGAACTTTTTCTACCGAAATTTATTCCAAAAGATCAGTAATATAAAGCTTTTCATCATGTTTTCATGTTGGATCCCAGCACTGACGATCTGGCTAGGGGATTTGGATTTTCAATATAGCTCCCCCTGAGCCAGAGCTCCCAATTTACTTCCTAAAAGAAGTATCTACACTAGAGGCTGGTGTAGATCCATCCCTGACCTCAGTAACATCCTTCTTAATCTAGACCTTGCTCATTTCCTTATTGATTTCCACTAGATCAATCTTGCTCTTACCTTTATCTTCTCTTTGCTCTATTTTCCTCTTCTCTGTAGGATAGTCTCTTTTCTCATTCTTGTATCTACAGAATCTTGCAACATGTCCAAACTTATTACAATTGTAGCATACCACATTCCTCTATCCCTGATTCCTTCTATTGATTAGATTCATTCTTGATCTGCATTGGTTAGCCATATGCCCAAATCTATTGCATGTAAAGCATTTTCCATTGAAGGATTGAATATTCCTTTCATTATTAAAATTGTTCCTTACTAGACTTCTGCATTCATTTGATCTGTGACCAATTTTCTTGCAATTGAAACATTGACCAGAGAATGATGGAACATTTCGATTTATTATACTCCTACATTGAGTAGCCTTATGACCAAACTTATTGCAATTAAAACAATATCCATTGAAATATGGGTACCTTTGAGCATTTGGCTGCCTGACCAGAGGTCTTCTAGGTCTCCTTCTATGATTCTGGAACCGGTTGCCTTTGTTTGTCTTCATCTTAATATTTGCTTGACCTGATTTAGAACTTTCTCCTTTTTCAAATCCCAAGCCTTGCTCGTCATCTAAACTCTTCTGACTTTCAATCAACTCCTCAAGCTTTGTAGAGCTTATTTTGAATTTTTCTTTATAGCTATTAGCTGCTTCCAGATCATATTTTAGAAGCAACACATCTTTTCCCAATTTTTCAAATTCCTCAGACTTGTCTTTCAACATTTGATTCAAATGTTCCTCATCTTTTTCTTTTTATTCAACCAACCTTGATAAATTATTTAGGGTTTCATTTGCTTCAATCAACTATTCACTTATCTCTCTATTCCTATCCTTTGATCTATTAACTTGATCTCTTAGCTTCAGAATGCATTCATCTGCTTCTTTGACATTTTCCTTCAAATCCTAGATCTCTGCTTCATACTTATCAAGATCCTCAAGAGTTTTTTTAATTCTTGATTAATTATGACACTACCTAGAGCAGGATACCTTCTAGCTGCCATGATTGTTCTTTCCCAGATCTTCCTCAAGTTGTTAGACTTCTTCCAAGGAACCTTGCTCTGATACCAATTGTTGAATACAAGTAATACTGAGAGGGGGGGCTGAATCAGTATTCCACAAAACCACTTCTTAACATGTTCATTAATCCAATTACCAAAATTAATAATATGAAAGCAGAATAAACATGAGAACAACAACCATAAAGGCATAACACACAGACACTAGGACTTTTATGTGGAAAAACCAAAAAGGGAAAAACCACGGTGAGTGTTAGCTCATAATATATTATGATAACAATACCGAATTACATAAGGCTCACTGCCATGGGGCTCACTGCCCAAAGAAATGCTCACTGCAGGTGGACTCATTGTCCAAGTGGACCCACTATCCACAAAGAAAGAAGGGTAGAAAAGAGAAGGAAATTGGCTCACTGCCAATGGTGAACTATTACAAATGCATCTACACATGCTGGAGTACAGTTCCATTGAAAGCTCAATACACAAATTCAAAGGTCTTCATTATTTCTACCCTACTTTTTTGCTCTGCTACATATACTCTATTTTCTACCCTTAAAGTCCTTTTCTACTACGTAAATTGCCTTAAATCATGCACACATCAAATTCACATTGTATCCACTTATCTATACCTCCAACACCGAAATCCATCGAGTACATATATCTGCAACAAGATAAATCTCACAATTAGGTCGGCAAGCCAAACATGAAATGTGTATACAAATGTTATACCTTGTCGGCTTGATCTTGTGTACAAAGCAGTGTGGACCCAAACAAACATACAATAGTCTTCATATAGGTTAGGACCAATCATTTAACCACTTAGATTGATTGTTCAAATAATATATCTTCATTGCATATAGATCTAACATGTCTGTCGACTTATCCCTTAAGTACACACTCTACCAATTCAACTGTCACATCATAAGTTCCAATGCGGATAGTATGAGACTGTAAAAATCATATCCAATATCCATTATAGCTCTCTTGTCATACCTTTAGAACCACAAAACATAGTATTCAACTATAGATAAATGTGAATCTCTGAACTGTCACTCAGTCACTGTGAAACATTGTCAGACTATACGTCGATAAAGAACAACTTGTAGAAAGTGATCAAAGGAACTTCAAAAGCTATAACTCTAGATTTAGGTAGTCATAATAAGTATCTTTGTTTCCTCAAAATTCTAAGACAAAATATGTAACAACGAAGGAATGTGGACCCTTTTACTTTAGTACTGTGCACTGTTCCTGTCTTAACTCTGTTCACCCAGACTTAGATATTTCACCATATGACTTCTGAGGAAGTCAAAACTTGAACACTGGAACATGTGAACACCAAATAGTTATGAAAAACATACCTGAACCGTATATAATGATCTTCAACTATGGAGGCATACTGACCCAATCTCTGCCACTCTATAGTTTGCCCATACTTAGCCATTTTGACTAAGTTAGACTTCCAGACCTTTACCAAACCTTGGTGCCATAATTGAAAACCCCTTTACTATGTTTTGTTACCATCAATGACAACATACAACTTTCCATCAGAGCAGTGTCTCTTGACTATGTTGCCAACACTTGGTCCTTGTTTGCTTCCCAATTTGACATTCTCTACAAAAGGTGATTGTAGGCTTGGCAATCCTTGGCATGTCTCTAACTGCATGTTTAGAGAAGATCTTCACAAGACTGTCAAATTTAATGTGCCCCATCCTATTATGCCACAACCAACTTTCATTTTTCTAGCCTAGAAGATAGTTCCTTCCCTTGATTTCACTAAGGTTGTACAAGTTATTATCTATCCTAGAAGCTTACGCCACCACTTTACCAATGCTTGCTCTTCTGATCTCATAGCCATGTCCATGGAAGATAAGATTATATCCTTTGTTGCACATCTAACTTACACTAAGAAGATTATGCTTGAGACCTTCTACATATAAGACATCTTCTATCCTAGTCTTTCCATCAATACTTATTGTTCCTTTACCACAAATTCTTGTTGTGGTAATGTCTCCAAACTTAACTAATCCTTCATTCCACTTTACAAGACTAATAAACTTACTCTTATCTCTTGTCATGTGACTTGAGCATCCACTATCTATAACCCAAGGGTTTGCTCGCCCTTGTACATGAAATTCAATTTGGACAATCATTGAGTTTTCACTCTTATGATTGGTCTTCTTGACTTTCCATTCCTTCTTCTGATCTGTCTTCTGATCTACAGGACTATCATTTACTTTGTTGATGTCAATTTTCTAATTTTCTGATTTAACCAATCCACTTCTGCAGTACCTTGCTATGTGCCAAAAATGGTTGCATGTGTAACATAGTATGTTGTATTCAACTAATGGAGCAAACGTATTTCTACTAACAAAACCACTTTTATTCATCCTAGATTTACATTCAATTGCCTTGTAACCATATTGATTGCAAACAAAACAATAAGCAAAGAAGACATAGTTAAACCTATTTATGAAGGTTTGTCTTGCATGGATTGTTCTTCTAAGTTTTCTCCTTTGAGATATGATAGGGATGAAGTCTACTTCTTCAATCTTTTGATTTTCCTTCTTCATTGGAACTTCTTCATTTGGCATTGTTCTTGTGGAGTCATTCCTCTTTGTAGGGTTAGAAGTTTGTGTGACCTTATCATCATATCCTAATCCTGCCTTTATAAATAGAGGTCTCTTAATATTGATTATGTCATCAAGAATCTCAGAGCTCTTGATACTTTTACCCAACTTAGTATGTACCTTTTCCAAATTTTTTTCTTTAAAGAGATAATCTCTTCTTCAAGTCTTGAACATTCATCTGATTTGGCATTGAGTTTAATATTTAGGATGTCTGTAGTTATTTTACCTTCTTCAATTTGAATCTTCAAGTCAACAATGGTTCTTCTGACTCTTCAATCTTGGCCTTTAGTTCCTTGTTCTCTTCCCTTGCTAATCCCAGGTCTTCAAGAGAAGAAATTAGTTCACCTTCAAGATCAACTTCACATTCTTCTTCATCAAAGAATATCATGTCTTCATCATCTTTGTCAGTGCTGTCTAAACTATCAAGGACTTCCATAGCCATGAATAGGGCTTTTTCCCTTCCATCTTCTAATGAGCAGTGATTTGCTTCTTCTGTTGAGCTACAATCATCTTTAGTGTAGAGGCTATTCTTGTTCTTGTTGAAGTTATTCCTTTTGAAACCCTTGTTGTCTTCACTTTTTCCAAGAGGACATTTAGATGCATAATGCCCAATTTTACCACAGCTGAAACACTTGAAAGGCATCTTACCTTTGTACTTACCTGAACCCTTATTTAATTTTCTTACAAAGTTTGTCTTGTCTTCCTCAAATCCACTAGTAGGATTAGATGCTTCTTCTTTCTTTGTAGATTTGAAGGCATCTTCCTTTTTGGATGTGTCTTTTCTTGCATTTCTCATCTCATAGGCAGTGAGAGAGCTAAATAGTTCATCCATGGTGAGTTTATTCAAATCCCTGGATTCTTCTATAGATGAGACCTTTGAGTCATATATTTGAGGGAGTGATCTCAATACCTTTTTAACAACTACTGAATCATTTACCTCTTCACCAAGACCTCTGAAAAAATAGCATTCACAACTTCATCTATTCATAGTAGATAGTCAGCTATGTTCTCTTCTTCTTTCATCTTCAAATTTTCAAATTTACCCTTGAAGGTCTGCAATTTTGCTTGCTTTACCTTATCATCTCCTTCATAGAGGTTATGGAGCTTTTTCCATATGTCTTTAGATGTCTTGCACTACATTACCTTGACAAACTCTGTGTTGGTCAGACCACACAAGATGGTATTCTTTGCCTTAGCATCGTTCTCACAATCTTTCTTGTCAGCTTGATCTATTGGAGGAGTTGCAGGCTCAATGTAACCATCAACCACTAATCTCCACACATCATATCCTAGAGAAGTCAAGTAGGCTTCCATCCTTATACTCTAGAAAGCATAGTTAGATCCATCAAAGAGTGGTGCTTTGTTAGAAGAGGATCTTTCCTGTCCAACCATTATGTTCAAACCAAGATCTACCTTAAGATGTTAAGCTATAATAAGGAACCGGTAGCTCTAATACTAATTGTTCGACACAATGCAATACTGAGAGGGGTGAATCAATATTCCTTAAACGTTTTCCCTTTAGATGCTTTCAAACAAATGCAATAATGAAAACATGAAAACACACACATACCACAAGATGTACATGGAAACCCAAGATGGGAAAACCACGGTGAATCAGCTACTTGGATCTAATGTCCAAATCCAGCCTCATAGAATAAAATGAAGTTTACAATTGTCTTTATGGGCACCCACCCAAAGGAGACACCAATCCCCTGATTTATGAGCACCAACTCAAAGGAAGCACCAACTCCCTATTATACTGCTTTATGGGCACCAACCTAATGGATACACCAATCCCCTAATGTGCTACAACACATACAAGATGAGGCACCAACCTCTACAAGATGCAAATATTGTATTAGACCTCAACAGGACTCTACTTAAATGTCATCCACTTCCACGGTCAGCGTTGAGTCAATGTTGATGTGAAAGTGCCCCCCGCTCATCCTCTTCCATTCCTCCACCCATCCCTCCGCAAGTCTTAACCGCAGACTTCACTAACCGCATAACAACATAGTAGGCTAACTTTCAAATATTCTCGCGTTGAACTTTATCTTTTTCTATTTTTCTTATCACCTTCACTAACAAATTTTTTGATTTGTTTTTCATTTGATTTGTTTTTCATTTACCTCGTTGTGTGTTGATTTTATTCTCTTCATCGCTCTTCATTTGGCAAATTCTTGTATTTCCTAGATGAAATTTATATTTGAGAATCTGAACTTATTTTGCTCATAATCCTAGTAGCAGCTCAGAAAATAACAGGCTGGGGTAGCCCGTTCCATTTGCTGAGGATCAAACCATGGGGAGCATCCCACTGCATCGCTACTTCCCTGGTAAATTTTACACAATGAAAAATAGTCTCTCTTCATCACTCTTGTAATAGTTGTTTCTCCATATTGAATTTCATGTCACTTCACTTAGGTGGAAGGTTTTGTTTTATTTTACTGTAGTGTGATGATTGAAGAAAGTGTCAGATAGAAAGTTGGGTTTATACCAAAACCATATACAGTTTATATGGTTTGCTTTTGTCTGTCATAATGTTGTCTCCTTATTTGCAACTGCCATTATTGGTTTCAAGTTAGAGAACTATGTGCTTGAGCACCCCTTTGACTATTGGTTTGAGGGTTTGCTTGAGAAAGGAGGGCAAGAAGAGAGAGGAGCTCCTGTTTGTATAATACATGATATACTTTTGGGATGGAGTATGGATGTAACCAAGAGGCACAATATCCAAATTTATTTATTGTTGGGTTTATAAAAGTGTATTTTGCCATGCATACAGACTTGCTTTGTTGTAGCGGCTCCTAATTGGGTGCATGCTGACAACATGCTTATCACAACAACCGAATCCAGCCTCAGTGTTTTCAATTGCATTTGATGGAAGAGAATCAAAGCCTAATTAAGGCACTTATTGTTATCTCTGCCTAAGATGTATAAAAGCACATAAGATCTAGATCAAATACTAGGTGTTTACAATTTTGTGGGCATGGTTGCTTTGCTAAGTACATTACCAAAATATTGTCAGTGCAGTATTTATAGTTGTTTGGATTTAAGATGATCAATAGTTGTTGAATATTAACATTTACCAAGCAATAATATAAATGAATAATCTTGACCCAAACATATACTTTTTTTTTTATTGATTGGCATGTGTTGAATCCTCACAGATGATATGTTAATAATAAATATGGATTGTTTTTCTCTTTTTTTAAGTGGTTGTTTCCATTCTTGGGGTCACGTATTTATTTTTTCCCAACTTTGTCATTATGATTTTAGGGCATGATCCCATGTTACGTATATTTTTTGAAGATTTGGTTGTATGCTTTAACTCTTGGTTTTAGTGTATCGTCTATAACAATCAAACTAGATACATGAATCAATGCAATAAATTTATAAATTAATGTGGAAATATAATGAATTAAAGAAGTATCTCCATGTACTGAGTGCTCCATCCAAAAACCTATAAAAAAAATTCAATGAACAACATCTATTACACATTTGAAATATGCACTAACTATAATTTGATTGAATTCTCCTTGGATTATATTTGGTTCCTTGGTTGTAAAGGAAAATCTTTCTCTTAACTTTTGTGGCATGTAGGCAATTAATCACAAAAGACCTAATAATTTAAAATGACAGCAAAAATTGAGACTTGTAAACTGAATTTAAATTCTATCATAACAAATGAACATGTTTAGATTCTAAGTGTTACCTTGAATCATCTTAGTAGCCTTTGCTCCATTTATAGAAGTATACAAAGGCTACTCCATGCAAAAAAACTCCATAGTTTCTTGAGTTTAATTTAAAGGTAACACAATCTTAAACACTCTTAACACTTAATTGTACAAATGTATGTTTCATATAATTTTGTAACTATGTGAAAAATAAAATTAGTTCTTAGCTAAACAGAAGAGCTTATAAAATTGTTGTGGTTAATGCAATAGTTATTTACATGGAGATGGATGAGAACTTATATAACCATCGTGGTTAGCTTGGATATTGTTAATCTATTAAGGTAAATTTTGATGTTGGTTGGCACACATTAGGCAATATTAATCAATAATGGTTATGAATCAATTCAATCATTTGATCATAGCAACTTGGAATAATCTGTTTATGATCCTATGATGTTAAAATTCTTTTTGACAAGACATTACTATTGTAGTAAGAAAGTAAGGGTATAATTTATTGAAAAGAATTATTGTAAATATATGTGACTTAATCTAGTTCACATCACTAATTGGTGCCCCATTTACTAATTTCACATTGCAAGTCTCACATATATTGCCAATTTCATAGGTATACAATTATACTTTACGTTACTAAATGCATTATGGTAGATGCTTTGTCAAATGATTTGTTGTCCTATAAGAGCACATAATTAGAAATGACATGTGATGGATGATCTGTGGGCAATGATAACACTTGGATGAAACATATATTCTATCATTCCTCACACATTGTATGTATTGAAAGACCAAGTCACTTTGTTGTTGTAACTTGATATTTAATGAGAAATGTGGACGGTTCATTAAAAAGCCTTTTGTTTTGTCACATGACACAGAAATAATCAATACTTAATCATTGGATAGAAATAAAGTGCAGGTTGTGGGCATAAGCATGATAGTAGACATTGATTAATGTGGTAGAACAATTCGTCCTCCTATGAATAGGTGTAGGCGAGAAAATTTGGAAAACTTGTTCATTTACAAGCACTGAATTGTTCCTTTTCATTTACAAGCACTGAACTACTAATCTCTAATCTAATGTTATTTAGATCTAATAATAAGTAGAATAATAGTAAACTAAATGAACTTGTTTACAAGAATTCAACAAAGAAAACAAGTAACAAGCTTTCAAAATGCAACAAGCCTAAGATCCTTCCATGCTTAATTATTAACAAAATAAAGAAATTGAATTCTCCTATAATTTATACTCAAAGACAAAAATAGATATGGATATCAAGACATCAAGATGAAGAGTCATTATTTCAAAAAGTGACTAATCACTAAATAAAACAAAAGTAGCTTTGACAATAAATGTATATCTAAAAAGAATCTTAATAGTGTTTGCCCCTAAATTAAGATGCTTCACTTGAAAGGGATAGGAGAACCCAGCATGCACCTTACAACATCCTATATTTTACTTAAACAAATATTAAATAACTTGATACAAGAACATACTACTATGCCCTTAAAGTGGAAACAAACATAGTTGATTTCCCATCTCATTAACCCTTAGAGGAAAGATAATGTAGTTTACAAATCTAAGAAAATTTTAGCAGCATAATGACATGTAAATTAACACTTTAAGAATATGAAAGAAGAATAATAGAAGAAAGATAGATAGAAGAGAAGAGACACCAATATACGTGGGGAAAACCCTTTCGAGTAAAAAACCCCACACTCCAAAGCATCGAACCAATGTATTAATCTGCAACAACAAACATGTTACAATACACTTGTAGGCTCAAAGCCTTAACATGGAGATTTACATTTTGCTCCTCTGGAGGAAAAATTGATAGCATAACCCTGCATAAAACTCTCCTCTCCACAAACTTCTCTCCAAGCCTTCAATTTATAGACTTCTGGGTATAAAAGAAACCATCTATGGTTTTACAAAACCATGTGCTTAACTTCTCAGCCAAGATTCCAGTGCAAAAATAATCTCTCACGTCCAAAATCATATCCCCTATTTTTGACCCTTATAGTTGTCATAGAATCTATCATAATATCACTAAAAATAGTCCTTCCATGATATACTACCATGTGGGCATCTTTTGACAACTAATAAATCAATTTTCAAGGCACTGACATGTGGCAAAAGTGCCAATTAAAAATTCAAACACCCCTACATTATTTTGGAGCTAAATATAAATAATAACTAACTGTGGGAAATATTAAATATAAATAAATGCTACGAGAAATATGCAAGGTTGAGACACCTCATTTCCCAACATTCTCCCACTTGTCAAATACCTTGCAAGAGCCTAGGGATACACAACCAGTCTATGAACAACCAAGATTACCATATTGTCTCAACTAAACTCCACTATGCTCACGAGATTTACATAAGCACCTATAACATCTTCCAAGTGATCACCAATATGA
Organism: Cunninghamia lanceolata; assembly: GCA_027924645.1. NCBI lineage: Eukaryota > Viridiplantae > Streptophyta > Pinopsida > Cupressales > Cupressaceae > Cunninghamia > Cunninghamia lanceolata. Next base: position 5,043,565 of record BSBN01000696.1, on the reverse strand, counting down.
ACAAATATTAGGATTCCAAAAAACATGATGAAACACTAAATGTCACATAGACACACCAATGTATCCATCTTCAAACCCGTTACAAGAACACAACTCTGAAGTCTGGACAAGCACCTCTAAAACAAGATCAAGCATGAATGCTCTAGAATAGTTAGAACAATAACCACAACTAGTTGTTTGTATCTAACTAAAAAACCCACCATTGATAGAACTTATACACATGACATATCCAGCCCATATTGTAGCTCTCATCCTTGTATAATCCACTGTCCTACTCAAAGTTACCATCTCACATGATAACAAACATACCAAAACCATTTATGTGCAAAAACTCTAAAGACCTTTGATACTATAGTCCAATGACAAACAATCTACCAAAGATATACATACATCCTAGGAATCAAATTGCATGAGCAGTGCCAACCAAAACAACACAAAGTCTACCAATCAGCACTTACATAAAAGTGTGGCTTATCATCAAATCATGTAATACAAAGAACAATCACATTGATATGCAAACTGCAACCAACCTGCTACAAAACAGAGCATCTTCTACCAATAGTTTTCTGTTCACTCTCTCACCTTTGATCTCCTCCACTTCTCCCAAGTCTTCCACATCTCAAATGATATACATTAAAAGAACACATACTGTTGCTAAAAAATAATAAAGTACAACAACAGTAGATGACCACAAACCTAGTGATCATACTAGATGGATAAGAACCTCTAGGAAGAAACATGAGACCATAAAGAGAAACTGCAAACCATATCAAATCCTTCTACCAACACCACCAAGTGCTAAGCTGTGCCAAGTAAGATCTCCTTCACAAAACCCCAACTGAAAAGCCTTAACAACACCCAACTGTTCAATCTCATTAGATCAAATAAAACATATATATCTCATATAACCAAAATGGATGTAAGCTTCTAACTAAAGAAGATCAAACTCAAAGAAAATATCCATTCCAAAAATAGGAATGCATCCCACTAACATCTCCAAAACTTCTCATAAATCAAACCATATACCTAAGGAGATAACCATGCCAAGTAATCCTCAAGTGAACCCTCCAGAACTAGAAACTATAGCTCGAGATCAATATCCATGAGAAATAAAAGCATAAATCAAAATGAATCTGAAACAACATGGGCAATACCTATCAGATCATTTTCTGCTGAGTGAACTGAGAGTGGGGAATGAGAATAATCCATTGCAATACACCAAGCCTCATAGACTCTCTCCAAGAACAATCTCCTCTCAAGTTCAAACATGAACTCATGTCTATACCTAGGTGAAAGGCTCCTTGGTCTTTTTGCTGAAATTTCACCATTCCAACACATGATCCCCACAATTAGAGATCTCTAGCCTCACCTCAAGTATCTCTAGTATCCATGAGCATCCATCAACCAGTACATGCCAACTTCAAATGCATCCTACAAAATCATGAAGCTTCAAGCAAATGATTAATACTCAAAACCAAAGAGAACTTCACCAGACCACTGTCAAAGCTCCCACTGCATGTCTGCAAAATCCAGGAACACACATGACATCATGATCTAACATCTCCTCCTAGGAGATCACTACCTGCTCCAATGAACATATCTTGCCAAAGGGGCACCATCATGCCAAAACTCCAATCTTAGAAATAAGAATCCATCATGGCACAATACCATCTCCAATCACAAGAAGGTAACTATCCTCTAACAATGGAACTCAAGATGTTAAAATAATTTCATATCATTTAAGAATCATAATCCAAAAGTCTTACCATGACACCTACAACCACTGTAGAAGATCATCCATCACCAAGTGATAGATCCACATCACTGCCAAAGCTCCCACTGAAACTGTGATACTGAGCTTACCAAGGCATTATGATAACCATCCTCTTAATGAAGATAATTCATGGCTCTAGCAAATCAAATACTTCACCTGCAACATCAACAGTACAAAAGAATAAAGTAGAACCAAGATCTCCAAGTCAAGAAAATAAAACCATCATTGTCAAAAGCTCACACTAAACTGTGTAACCAAGCTATCCATGACATCATGATAAACATGCTACAAGTCCCAATAACCAACTATCCAGGCACTCTAATCATCCATCCTCTCATCCCAATGCAACACACCAATGCATAAATGACCACAGACAAGGCCAACTAACAAAGTCTGCATAAATACTAAATCAATCTTGTGGATATAGATAGTCTACATCTGAGTCATCCCACTGCAATCAAATAGGTGATCAGCCCACAAAACTACATAACTCGTAGATCCCAAACATGAAACATGCAAACTCATCATCACATTAGTAACCTGCAAACTGAGATAACAAGAAGATAACATGTAGACCACAAGACTCAAACACCAAATCAACCACAGATCTAATTTGCCAAACAAGTCCACATATGAGTAACCATAGTCAAGGAACCCATCAAGCAAATACTATAGAAATGATGAGTGACTAATCACATACCAACATCTCCACACTGAGAAATCTACAAACCTCCTCACACCATGCATGAAGCATACATGCAAACCTACAACTATCTTACATCGAGAAACACCCACAAGGATTCATAATCTAAAAAATAGTTAATCCACAAATCTACAAAACCACAAGTTTTGATTAACCATGTAAAACCTACAAAACCACCATGTCATTGACACACATGCAAATCCATATCCACTTATCATCTGGAAGACCCACAAGTCTGAAAACCACCAATATAGTTAAACCAGAATAATGGAATAATGCAGATAAGCATAACCATAGATTTTGAACGGAAAATCTACAAAACCCTCAGATCAAATCAATATGAAACTAAGACATGCAAGTACAACCAACCAAAAGGAAGAAGAGGTCCAGGAACTCTAGGCCCACTTGTAGGCCAACTCCACAACCACCACCATGCACAAGCATACAGAGGAGCTAGGTTGTTCTAGAAGCTTTCAGATCATCCAATGATCAACTCCACAGCCTACATGCATTTGAGGTTAACAAAACAATGCCTTCCAATGCCAAGGACTAAAACCAACAACCCAACATAAGCACATTAAACCATAGTCATGACAACCCAAGTTTCTCCATGTGATCAAGGTGCCAAGAACAAACACCCTACATGAATACTTTGTTGCAAACAACCATAGAATTAAACAACATAACCACCATGTATGAGGATACTATCAAACAGGAGCTCCAAATCAATATCATATTAAACGTAACCACATGATCAACTCCATAATACTCCATCTTTCAAATGCCTGTTGTAACCTGAAAACAAGATCAACTACAAGACTTCCACTCAAACAAGGATTAATAATCAACCAATTCCTTCCTATAGATTCCCTCAAGATTTCCAAGCTAAGAAATCACAACAGAAGAAATACCTAGAACTTTAAACACCATGGAACCAACACATGCAATCTCATGCAACCATGGAACCACTGTAGCTCTGATACCAATTGAAAGGGAAAGGAGAACCCAGCATGCACCTTATAGCATCCTATATTTTACTTAAATAGGTATTCAATAACTTGATACAAGCACATACTACTATGCCCTTAAAGTGGAAACAGACATAGTTTATTTCCCATCTCATTAACCCTTAGAGGAAAGATAATGTAGTTTACAGATCTAAGAAAATTTCAGCAGCATAATGGCATGTAAATTAACACTTTAAGAATATGAAAGAAGAAGAATAGAAGAAAGATAGACAAAAGAGAAGAGACACCAATATACGTGGGGAAAACCCTTTCGGGTAAAAAAACCCCACACTCCAAAGCATCGAACCAATGTATTCATCTGCAACAACAAACATGTTACAATACACTTGCAAGCTCAAAGCCTTAACATGGAGATTTACATTTTGCTCCTCTAGAGGAAAAATTGACAGCATAACCCTGCATAAAACTCTCCTCTCCACAAACTTCTCTCTAAGCCTTCAATTTATAGACTTCTGGCTATACAAGAAACCATCTGTGGTTTTACAAAACCATGTGCTTAACTTCTCAGCCAAGATTCTAGTCCAAAAATAAGCTCTCACGTCCAAAATCATACCCCCTATTTTTCACCCTTACAGTTGTCATAGAATCTATAATAATATTGCTAAAAATAGTCCTTCCATGATATACTACCATGTGGGCATCTTTTGACAACTAATAAATCAATTTTCAAGGCACCAACATGTGGCAAAAGTGCCAATTAAAAATTCAAACACCCCTACATTATTTTGGAGCTAAATATAAATAATAACTGACTGTGGGAAATATTAAATACAAATAAATGCTATGGGAAATATGCAAGGTTGAGACACCTCATTTCCCAACATCACTCCTATCCTTATCACATGTTGCTGCTCTATCCAAATCATCATGCCAAGTACGCTTCTTATTGTTCTTTGCACAAGATGGAGTAGGAAATAGAGCTAAACCTTGATAGATGGTTGAATATCTCCTAATATTCATTATTTCAATCAAGTCTATCTCTTTACGAAGTGTAGTGCCATGACCATCCACAACATGCTTGAATGGTTGCACAGTGGAGTGTTGTAGTCCAATATGACTAGATAGTGCCATGCCTCTACCCTTATTTATCAAGTCTTCTAACCTCTTTTCAAACAAGGCTATTGTTCCATCATCATTTGTGCTTTGGAAAAAATCTCCAATCAACTTTTGTGCCCTCATCATTGAATTTATTGTGCTTTCTCCACCTTCTTATGTTGAAATCTAATTATTAATAAATAAAATATATTAGTAGAATATAAACAAAAGTAATGGACATAGCATGAGTGTTTGAAAGCACATTACATTGGAGTGACATTGGTTCTCCTCCTCAACATCATCAAGTGATGTAATGTAGATGGTAGTTCATCTGCTACATCCTAATCCATTTGCATATAAATAATTAGTAAGGGAATAAGGATCATCTAAATTGAAAGAGAATGTAACAAAAGTATGTAAAAAAACACAAAAGACACTCATGAGGTGATTTGATATATCAATGCTAGTGTCCTCTCCATGAACCCATGTGCTCACACTAGAAATGTCATCAACAACTAAGGGAATATCATTTCTATTGGTGTGACCAATTGTTTCTCTCATCATGTTCACCTTGACTACATGCTTACATGTGTAACCCTGAGTTGCAAAGTTGCATGAACACATAGACAAACCTGGTATTGATCCATACACTTGGTAACAAAATTTGTGATCTCTTTGACTTTAAACCCATTCAATACGGCTATCGGTGGCATCAAATTTCATGTGATCATCGGGAATCTATAAGGCACGCACCCAAGACACATTCTCAACCTTTTCCAAATTAAAATTTCTATAGAAACTATTTTCTTTTCTAATTTTCAGCCACCAATAATGTGTGTATACATCCACAGTCAATTGGTCAACCAACCAATCCACTCTTCTCTATGATGTATGCTGAATGGTCTTTAAAAACTAGTTCTTCAAATGTGAGTGATAGGATTCAATTGCACCATTTGTTTCTTGACTGGCATGCTTAAGAGTACGACAACATCTACACCACATCTCACCCTATGGATCCACCGCTTTTGAAAATAGTCAACAAACTTTTGATGCATGTCTCAAAAATGATGCACAAATAACCAAGCATCCTTAATAGTTGTCTCCGCATCTGGAGACTGGTGCATGATGGATCCCAACATATCAAACATTCCTCTTCTATAAAAATCATCCTTCACCTTGGCTATCAAGTTCTTCAACCATGCCCTCCTAACATGCTAGCTACAGAAATATATTTCACAACCAAAAACCTCCCTACAAGGCCACAATACAACTATAATTAGTATCCTAGTTATATAGGTAAATATTAACAATGTACATTACTTACAAAAATAAAAATCACCTGATAGCATTAATTTCTATTGCAGCATCATCTACCATAAATGCATAGATTTTCCACTCGATCTTCTTCAAGAGAACTCTTTGCATGAGAATTTGCATCCAATATGCTAAGTCAGATGTACATGATCTAGACATTATTATTCATGCAACCGGTAACCCCATGTGTTGGGCATCAAAAGCAAGCAATGTGTACAGTTGGAACTGCAAAAATAATTAGAGTACAAAGATTAAGATCATAAAATATATATACGAAGGAAAATATGATAAAAGAAATAATCTTAAATGTTTTACCTTCATTGCATTGGTTCCAAATGTTGAGTCCATTGCTAGCATGCTATTATGCACATACTATATCATCCAAACCAATTGTTGTGGTAGTTGAATGCCTAAAATAAAAGGCACATCTCCATCTCCATTTCCATCAACACTAGTTTCATTGCATTCTTGGTAGGCAAACCATTTTTCCGGATTTGCAACCACCCATTGTTTGAAACATTGTGCATCATTAGTATGCAGAACATATTTTGTTTGTTTTATTTTATGCTCTATATTTTGTATATCATTCTTATTCAATAATTCATCTCTTTTTTGTTTGTCCTTTGAACAAGATTAACTTGTTCATGACCATTTCCCTATGTTTCATATGAACTGCATTAGAAGATAAACCTAACTATAACATATTTTTCACCCAATCTTGTAATTCTTTGCTTATGTGAAGTGTAAAAAAGGATCTACTCCCTTTGAAAGCTTCAACCTCTTGACCATGACAAGGAAATCCATTCTTGTCAACATGATCAACTTGGTAAAAAGACAACAGAGAATGATCGGGCCTATGATGCATAATGCGGATTGTAAAGTGGCATTGACATCCACATCTTCTACATTTTCAGCCAGGCCTACTTCCTTTACCACTCTTTGGGACCAATGATTTATTGAATTGAGTGGCATCAACATCTCGATAATCATTTGGGCCATAAGAGCACCAATATCTACACAAAATTAAAAAATACAAATAACATTAGTCCTTGAGGGATGCATTTACTAACTAATGTTAGTATTTTAATAAAAAATAGTAAATGAAGATCTTACATAGTGTACTCTAAAAATGAGTCGATCCTTCTTGATGCATCACTAAGAGGAGTAGACTTGTTCTTCTTCTTGACATAAAACTGGGTGGGATATGACTGCCTCTTGGATTTCCCTTTGATAAAATCCTTTACTCTATCATTTTCAACCCAAGACACTTGGAAGGTTGAATTAGTTTGATCAGGGTATATATTCCAAACAAGGTCCTCATAGGAAAATGGACCGTCATGTGGGTGTTGGACCTCATGGGACATAATTTGTTGCATCTGAAATTATACCAAAACCTTAGAATTAGACTAGATTAATCTTGTAGTTTTCCTCATCAAATATTAAATTAATAATATTGAACCCTAAATGGTGTAATAATATTAGTAGTCAATTTTAATAGTCGCATACCTATGATCATCTACATGACATATATGGCATCATTTTTTTAAAATAAAACAATAACCCCCTAGAGAGAAAACTAAAATGGGCAATAACTAAAATGCATTTCTTTCATAGGTTAAACATAATAAAAGATAGCAAAAAATATAATTTTGTATGCCATTCTCAGTGTATTCCATAGAGGGTGCTTTTATATGTCTTAGGCAGAGATAAAAAAAAGTACCTTAACGAGGCTTTGATTTTCTACAGTCCATTCCTCTAGGTGTTGCTAAAGTACCTCCATCATTTCCATGACTTCGAGCACAATGAAAGTTATCAATTCCTTCTGTACAGTTTGGTGTCCACCATTTTAAAAATATTAATACCTTAAATCAAACTTAACACTCTACAACAAGAAATCTGAAATGCAATACAACATACAAATAACAAGTATCATTTACATCAAGAAATCCAAAATGCAATAAAGCAAGCTTACCCTAAAACAGGAAACTAGGGGTGAAGAGAATTAGAGGAAACTGGCGATAACAAATGTCAAACTATACTATTGTCAATGATTTGCAAACCCCTGCACCATCACCTCAACAAACATCAACTAAACTAGTCAAATGAAATGAAGAAACTATGGCTCTCACCTTGATGATGGAGCCAAAACATTGAAAAATGCAAAATATATAGAATTTTTCCAGATATTCTTCATTTCGATCTAATGGACTGTGAAATAGAAATTAAGTTGTTATAAACTTACATACCATAAGAGTATAGAGGCTGAAGCAGAATTGCAAGCCAAAATACTGCAGCCAAGAAAAAAATCAAGGAATTGGAGATACAATAGGAAGATAAAAAGTCAGGAAAATGAAGGCGATGTAGCAGTGTTGATGGTGGTTTTAGCACACAGTAACAGAGGTGTGATAGTTGGTTTCACACCTCTCTTGAAAAGTATCCTACCCTAGGTAAGACTACTCCAAAGATAATACAGCTAGGTCTTAGCTTGCTTGGAATCTCTCAATTGGTATATTCTAGCTATGCCTACAAGGGATCTTACATGCAATCTACAAATCTTCAGGTTTGGGGCAACAAATACAAATAAACCCTTCTATGATTTTCAGTTGATTAACAAGATAAATTGCTGCTGAAATTCCTATTCTAATAACTAACCATATTTTTAAAGAAAATGCAAAAGGTTTAGGGTTTAGGAGAATCCTAAGTGACAATCACAATGCGTAGGTTATCTTTAGTAGACAAACACTCTAGAATTTTAAACCAGCTTCCTGAGTTACCAAACTGAAATGGGTGTTACAGTGCTGCAGAAAATGGTGCTATCTTCAATGGAGGTCAAAAGATTTTCAGATCACATTCATTTGCTAAATACCCAATAAACGACGCAACTTAACTTATGAAATGTAATTGAACTTCAGCACAAACAATTAGCCCAGACTAACTATACACAGCTATTTACCATCAACATATAACTAAAAGTATGGACTTGGAATATTCATTAGATACTACAGCAAACCATGAACATTATAAAAACACAACTAACTAACTACAGGAGAGCAAGAAGCGAACCATGAAAACCACAATGAGTCAACACGATACAAATTCTTAGAATTACTGCAGAAACTTGCTTTGTATTACTTCAAATGGCATAGAGTTAACAATTTGGTATCAAAATCTCTCTTACAATCAAAGGAAATGGCAGCCCTTTATATAGAAAAGCAACATACCAAGTTTTCAAATGAACGGTGGAGATTAACTCAACACTGACGGTCCAGATTACATCAATAAATACAAATATGATAGCTCACATCAATTCTCGGATTACATCTTGTCCTTTATGAAAAAGACGAAAAATAGCCCCCAGATACATTGAATCTAGTCAATTTGACTAGCCAACTCGGTATATTAATAGAAAGGAACATTTTAGAAGCAAGAAAAGACAAAATAGAGTCACATGCTGCCCCGAATACATCAATTTACAATTGTGATCGGATTACATCCTTAGAATATTCAAAATAATATCAAGATTCCTTGTCTAAGTTGATTTTGTCTTCACTGGCCAGCTTGTTGCGATAAGTCAACCAAGCATCAAGTGCAGGATTAATGTCAGACGGGTCTGGATCCTTCAAATGATTTATCCAATAGTCAAACACCTCAAGTTCCTGACTAAATTTACTATGCACTCTCTCTATCTCTGCTCCTACTTTCTGAAATGCCTTGAATTCTGCTCTGAGGTCGCTTGCCTTATCCAACCTCTCCTCCATACTGAGTGTGGCATCTTCATAAATCACTTTATGCAACTTATCTTTACATTTCTCGATATCAAAAGGGGCATAATCATCATAGGATGCTTCCCTGAAATCCCTCAAAGAGACATTGATATCATATATGATTTATCTCAATTCTTCATCAGCTGGTTTATATGCTTCTTTTATATGTTCAAAAGTCTCTTTTCTCAAAAGTAGCTGTTGATACCATTCAATGGCCTTTGGTAATTGATTTACAGTCAAAATATTCTCTACAACTAGAGTTTGGGCAAGCAATTCTCTGATACCCTTTATCTGGGGATACATATGTGAATAGTACTCATCAAAAGAATCACATTCTTCACGCAAGTGCTTCCATTTGTTATGCAATTCTACTAATTTCTTATGTGCTTGAGCAGAGGCACTAATGGCTTCACATCCCATCTCAAAAACTTTTAGTAACCAATTTTCTATACCTTGAGACTTTGATCTTACCTCGCCCAATCTGGCCATTTCATCAGTAGACAGGAAAGTGGGTATGGTCCTTATATCTCCTCCTGCATCTACTGGCTTTACCAAAAACTAGAGACATGCGCGAAGTTCTTCATTTTATTGTTTTAAGTCCTTTTGGACATTTTATCCTTGTCTAATTGCTCCAAAATTGATGTGACCGAGCCCTTAAAATCATCCACTCTTTGAGCACGAGTGGCTGGTCCTAGATCAACTGTAGATATGATGTAATCTTCCACCCTAACTTGTTCTCTTGCTACATCAGTTGGCGGGACTGCTATTTCTATTATCCTTGATCCTGATTCGTTCTTATAGATTCTTGATTGAATCTTAGCCTTTTTCTGCTTCTTAGGCTTTTGGGCCTGTGATAGGATCGTGCTCAAGTCAAGCTACATCACTTCTACTTGTGGCTCAGGATATGTCATTATGCCTTGCATCCATTCAGGAGCAAAAGATTTGTTTAATTCAGAAGCTCCATCCTTATCAATTACAGCCAGTTCTTTCGGAGGTTCCTGCTCTGACTCTTCATTCTTCTCTGGACTTTTCTCTTCTTCCTTTTCTTCCCCCTGGGCCAAGTTCTCTAGATTTTCCATTACATTCTCTTGTGCAAACTTGAAATCTTCCTCTGTTTGATCTTTGTCCAGAGGACTATCAGATATATCAATAACTTCCACATTGGCTGAAGGTTCATGGAAGTCATCATTATTTACTTCAGCCAGTGTATCCTTCTCCTCAAATGTTGTTTGAGGCTCCTGCAACCCCAATTCTGCACACACTTTCTTAATCCCAAGCAGCAGTGGTATTGCCAATGAATCCGCAGGCATTTATGTAATAGGGATAGCATAAGATATGGCTAGGGAAGGTGTATTGACTTGTGTCAAGTTGGCCAATACCGAAGATAAGGAGGAAGAAATGACAAGAGGCAAAAGAAAGGGTAATGAAGGTAGAGGAAGAGGGGGTGAAAGGATGGTGGAAATGGGAGGCAATGATAAAGAAGAAGAAGAAGATATAGGTGTAGTGGTGGTGGAAGGGTATGAAATGGTGAGAGTGGAGGAAGCAGGGCTGCTAGGGGTGCTGGAAGAAATTGCCAGTGAGCAAGAAATAGCAACAATGGTAGAGGTAAGAGAGGTGGCAGGAGATGTTTCTTGAGTTATGGAAGCTGAGGTTATGGGTGAGGTCGATGCAGCAGAGGAAGGAGGAATGGAAGGAAAAGTGGTCGTAGAAATAGCAGGGGTTGTGACAGCAGTGCCAACACTTTGGGTAGGAGGTTGGGCAGTTGGAGGATTAGAATCATTCTTAGTTGTAACATCCTCTTTATTAACTTCTTTCACTTTCGCCTTTTTTTCTTTAGAAATTTCTCCATAACCACTTGGCATATCTCTTTTCTTGGAAGCCCTTGTCTTGGTTGAGGGAGGTTGATCTTTCTTCTGAGGAGACCTTACAGATGGCTTCTTCATCTTCTTTGCCTTTTCTGCCAGAGAGGTATGTTCTTCACTATCTGACTTATGTTTCTCAGCTGGCTCTGCCTCATCTGTGACATGTATTGGTTCACCCTCTTCTCCCCCAGAATCCTTATCTGATTCCATGGCTGTGTAAGTGAGTTGAACTCCTTGTCCTTCTAGAACAGCCACTTGAGCTCTGACCTAGGCCTTGCTCAATCTAATTGGTTCTCTCATAACAATATCAAGAGAGTTACCTTCTGCATTTGCCCAATTTGGCAATGGGATAGGCTGATGGTACTGCGCCTCCCATGGTCCTCTGACCATAACATTTTCATCATCTTGTAACTGATCTGGTACTGCCATTATGTGAAACCTTTTGATGAAATCCAGAGGTAGCCTTGCATGTGCTTTCTTCATGACCTCATAATCATCAGGGCAATTGGCCCAAAAGTCTTCAATATGCACCTTGTGGGAGAGCTTCTTACTTACAAACCTTTCCATCACCCTATTTGGATCAAAATGACCCCTTGCATTGTAGTAGTGCAAATTCAAGAGTTGAAGCTCTTTATCAGAATGTTCTACCGATGCCAAAGAAGGGCATGCATAAAGTCCCTTGCCGAACTTGATGGGAAATTGAACATTAGTTCTATGCAAGTGTTTAAGTTTCTCAGCATAGGGCATTAATTGCCTAGACAACTCCAGAAGTACCGTCTTATCATCGGGATACCTGGGAAGTCTGTAGGCCATCCCAGTGAAGCCTTGTACCCTTATGTACGTAATTTTTTCAAACTAGATATACCATCTGCCATATATGGTTATTTCATTCATAGCCTCAGTGGAAATCCTCAAGGCTGTGTTTCCTTGCAACATTCTGGCTATATACATTGTGAATGCATCATTTACCCTTTTGAAATGTATCAATGATTGGGATGAGGTCAACTGCAGGTAACATTCATATAATTTAATCTGAGTTTGCTCATCATTCCCAACTTCACCAACTTTGGACAATCCATCATAGTGGCTTCTTCTTACCAAGGCATAAACAACATATGATGTCCATCTAAAGTATCTGTTATCTTTGAAATCACTGAAAGCCGCATGGATGTTGTCACTGAGGATTTGAGCCCAGTGGAACTTAGTCCCTTTCAATATTTCGGTGATAATGACAAACATCCAGTCCTCAAAGGTAGAGGCTATTGGCAATCCATATATTCTGCTCAAGAAGGTTACCAAGTCTGCTATCTCATTGTGGAAGTCACTTCTGTATAATATTTTGGGAAGCCTAATGAGAGCAGACTTTCTTCTTTTAACCCAATTATCATTTATGTGCTTTCTGCAACCTTCTACATCCTTGTTATAAGCATCATGTGACCCTTGTTTATCTGGCATAGTCATAACCTTGTGCCAAGGAATATCAAAGATTTTAGCCAGAGAAGGTGGAGTTAAATCAGCCAAGATATCCCCACTGGCTGTTTGAATTGTTCTTGTCATTATGTCATATCTGTCCGCACAGGTTGCCATTAGTTCTGCACATTGCACTGAAGTAGGAAGGCAGTTGCTTGTGCAATACCACTATCTCTGAGTACTCTGGCCCTAGGAGTTGGGTTCGGACCAAAGATCCTCAATCTAAAGTCATCTCGGTCTATGTGACCTAGGTCTGTGTCTCCTACATCACTCCATCCGGAGTGAATCTTGGTCTCTGGAGGGACTCCTTTGAACTCGTACTTCATTGCTTGGGCCCGAGCAGTCATTTAGTCTGCACGACCGAAACTTATAAGTTTGATACCTTTAAGGAATCTTATAATATACTCCTAAGTTTAAGATGAACTTTAATGCAAATATGCTATTTGCTACTATCATACCCAACCTTTATTGCAATTGTAACAACTATCATTAATGCATGCAATCAAATATCTAATGTTGCAAGAAATTTCATGAAAATCATCCTTAACCATGCATTACAACATTAATTCTATCATTTTAAACACTTTCCCTTTGAAAATTTTAGAAAATTCAATCATTTGCATGGTTTTGCGCTAATTTGAGGGTTGTTCGACCTTCAGGTAGAAAAGCACTGAATTCAAGGTCATCCAACCTTGGCGGAGAAATCGGGCAGGTCTGACCAAAGGTTTACTTCCTTTTATGCTTTTGAGTGCTTTGCGCGGGTTTTGATGAGTATCGACCTGCGCGGGATTTAGAGGTCACCGACCTCTATTGGTTGTCAAGTCGGTCAGTTGAGATTTTAGCGCAAAGTTGAGGTATTGTTTCCAGCGAGATTTCGGGAGGCTACTAACTTTGCGGAGGAATTTAGGGCATCTGACCAAGTCAAAGACGAGGTCTTTTAGCACAAATTTAGAGCGAGGGATTTTCAGTGCAAAAGGCAATTTCATAGCTTGCGGGGAAATTTGGTCCTTTCGACCAAGTTGAAGAAATATGTTTTGGGTGTGTTGGTCAGACAGGATCATTTTTAGCACTAGATGGATCTGAATGTGTGGCGAGAGTTTTGGAGGTCTCCGACTGACTAAATGATGGTTTGTTTTACAGGTCAGTCGGACCTCATTTTAGCGTAAAAACTGAAGGTTTCAATGGCAAAAATTCATCCAAGTTTTGGTTTTTTAACCTATGGTGACTTCTTCATTTCTAACAGTGAATCTTAAGCAAGGGTTTTTTAAATGAAAATCTACAATTTCGTATGGAAAACCCTAGCCCAAAACCCTACTCAATGTGTGTTGTCTCATAAAAAACCCAATGTCTAGCTTAAACCCTAACCTTTTACGGATGGCAATTTGAAGAAGAGAGTTTAAACCCTACCTGGTAGATGTGAAGGCGTGTTTGGTTTGCACAGGTAGGTCGTGGGTTTGAGCTTGGGGCAGATTGACAGCAATGGCGAGAACGGAGCTCCAGAATCCCGTTTGAATGAACGCAAATGGAGAAAAATAGATGATTAACTCCTTTTAACCCCTGGTGAAATCACCATTAATGCGCAGGCGTACGTTTGCCAATTTTTAGGGTTTGCGCAATTTTTTCTCAGCTTAAACCTGGCAGGGAATTCGGGTGCGTCGAACCTGGTCGGACAAGACCATTTTAAGCACTGAGACTTGCAAGCTTAGTTGGCACGGTTTGCAGGTATTTCAGGTTCATCTGACTTGCGGGCGTTTCAGCCTCGTCTAACTTAGTCGGTGATCACTTGATTTAGCTCAAGTTGGAGAACATCAATTCTAGCGCAGAAGTCCGTCCAAAGGGAAATCAACGCTAAAGTCAGTGACAATAGATTTTAGCGCCAGGTCAGCTGGAACACAATCCAGCGCAAAGGTTGGACAAGTAGGATTTTAGTGCTAAGGTTGGACAAGTAGGATTCAGTGCTAAGGTTAGTTGAAGGGCAATCTAGTGCAAAAGGTCATTCCAAGGCCTTCAAAAGGAAAATAAGGATTCAACCTAGCAGATTTTGAAGTGATTTTTTGATACCATCTTTTAATCAAGGTCAAAATGCATTTTGACCTCCTAATCACTTAAGAGATGAAAAGATCCAATGACTCAAGCCAAATCAAAAGAGGGGGTCCCCATTTTTGAATGGTACGTGTGTGCGAGGCACAACAAATGGTGACTCTGCTGAGGAATGCTCCCAAGCATTCCAACGATAAACGTTCAGTTTGAACCCAAAATCTCTGTGTTCCCCACATATTAAACAAAAAAGTAAGGCACCTTATCAAAGAATCTAAGATCACTAACTAGTGCAACTATTCGCACCCTGAAAACCTGAGTGTGTGCAATTGTAGTCATTCCCATCCTTCGGCAACTAAGTTCACCCAAGATCCCCTGAGACAAGCTAGAAAGCTGAGATCATTCTACCACTAGGAAATGCTTAAATTTTGAAATATTGCTGAGCTTTGAAATGGATAAATGACCAATAAAGTTCTCTAGTATGATGATATTTGATGTTAATAATTCCTGGATAGTACCTTTTGTAAGTATTTGCAATTTGGTGGTCTCTTTTATTTGCACTGTAATGGGTCTAGTGTTGAAAAACACCTTTTATTTTTACCCAATGTAGGCTAGCAACACTTAGTATCACCTGCCTTCTTTCTTGATTGATAGTGGATGTGGTAGAAGAAGAAGTCAACCCTTTTACTTGACCCAAGATCACCTGGACTCGCCTAGCTACTTTAGGATTATTTAAAGTGTGAGAAATATATGGTTAGAAAATACTTCAGGTGCACCAACTAATAACTCATTTCCAATGAACAAACACCATACTCCTTGGCATAACAATGGAACCCATAGCAAAAACTAAGTGGAAACCTTGGCTTCTCGAAGGAAGACTCACGATTATTCATCCAACATAGAAGCACTTGTAGGTCTACACAACTGCCACCACATAAAAAATAAAGATCCCGCGGGGAAGCAAGCGCAACAAGCAAAAACAAAAGGACAACTAATCTAAGCAAAGCACCTAACAACTAAGGAAAGCAAAGGCAATACAAAAAAACTAAACTAAAGGCAACCTAGACTAACCAAAGCAAACAAACACTTAACTATGTACACTAGAACGAGGCATGACTGCCTCTCAGGCCTGGAAGTAGTGCTTTAGGAATTGGCCATTGACAGGTAGTGGCAGCTCCTCACCCGTAAGGCTCTTGAGTTGGTATGTATTGTCTCCAAGGATGTCATAGATCTGATAGGGACCCTGTTGGGGTTTTTCTCTCCGAATCAGCAGAGGGTTTGCCAGTTCCAATGCTTAGGCAGATTCAGCCAACAAATACAGGAGGTTGTGTGAGCTGCCTCCCCTTCACTTTTGGTTCTGCCGCACCAAGGGGGTATCCCTATTTGCTAAAGATTTTGCTTGACTCGCCCAATAGGAATATTTAGCTTTTTAGTCACAGGCAGAATACTCTCATGTTTGGACCAAGATTTGTGTGATAGGTCACTAGGCTGGCAATGTTCTCAGACATATCTAACTGGTTGAGGAATGAGAGTATGTAGGGGTCCTATTTCTACTCCTACAAACTAACAGGTTGGAATTATGGAATGATTTGTATTTATGTTTTGGATGCAAGACAAGGGGTTTTGGATCATAACTACTACACAAGGGCAGATCAGTACCTATCTCAGGGCAAGGAGTCAACTAGACGTATACAAATGAATGATTTGCATTAGCATTCAAGTTTCAAGGGGCCTGACTAGTATTTGCCTTACAAACACCACCCAAGAATGAGTATTTAGCAATCTCTACTTACAAACATCCTTGGTGCCATACAATCTTCTTCATACTTAACCTAAAACAATTTAATCCACTCCTTGAATGGAGGTCAAAAGTTAAGCATGCAATATAGAAATCTATATCCTAGAATCTTAGTAACCCTTAGCAACTAGATTCAAAAGAAGGGATGCATACAGCTATGGAGACAAATAGCTAAACACATGCCATGAGGTATTTTTCATTTAAAAATGACATGAAACTGAACATGTATGCAATATGCATTCAAATGCAACTCATAAACTCCAAAAGAGACAGAACAGCCAAAAAATGCTCTATTTTCGTTATTTCCTCCCAGAAAAATTTGCCCAAGTCTTCCACCCCAGAAAAAATGAGTGACACAGTCCTCATATACAGCAAGAACGTGTACTCAACATTCAAGGTACATGGCAATTCAAAATTCTGCCAAATACAATGCACCCTTTGAATGGCACCTAAAACATTCAATGCTGTAGAGAGACAAAGAGGAAAGGAGCAGGTGAGATCGGGGGTCGTGCAACCGCATGAAGATTTTCTCCTTTAAGATGGTAGTTGGCTCGTCAATCCATCGACCCACATCTCTACAATCTATCATTATGGCCGACCTACCTATTTTGAAATGCAGCAGTTTGCGTGTTTTAAAATTCTTCCCCTTGGAATATAGCTGCAGACACACAAAAATCCCTCCTTCAAAAATTTGAAATAGGGCTGTCAATTCCCTCCTTCCTGCCAAGATCAACGGCTTCAATTTGATCGGGCAACCCAATCACCGGCTTTGAAAAGTTATCGGCCAATGAAAACGTACCACGCAGGTGTCTTTTTCTCTCCTTTGACCTTTTTGCAGCTTGAAAATATATTTTACCTCCTTCACCCATTGCACATTCATACTTTTTCTATATGCAACTGCATATACATACAACCGCGGATCCAACACATTTATCAATCAGATTGGAATAACCTTCGAATTCGGCTTGTATCTCATTCATTATATCTCACATTGTATATCACACATACAATATGCAACATACAACCCGCGGACCCCAACCACTTATCCATCACAACACATTCTCCCTTCGCGTCCAGGTTGTATATGCGCATGTACATACAACCCCGGGACATACAACTACGCGGGCCCCACCAGGTTCTTGAAGAATGTTGACTTTGACCACAACCTGCTTTGCATATTTCATTGTATTTGCTCGTTGTATATCTGATTGTATATTGGGAACATACAACCCCAATATACAACTGCGGATTTCACCTGCTTCACAAATGCTGTTAATTTCCTTGCCACGTCCGCTTTGTATATCCTCCCTTGTATCTTTGCCTTGTATATCGCATATACAATTGCGAATATACAAGCAAAACATTCATACAATCAGACTTCTACCTTTATCAACCAGAATGTATATTCATTTCAGGTCTGGTCTTTGCATCTCAGGATTGCATACTCCCTTGTATGTTCGATTGCATATGCAAACATACAATTGAACATATATACAATTGGTGGACCCCACCCTTTGGTTCTTCGCTGCATGTATCTTTTGTATCTTCATCGGCCATCGGAAAGAGTTTGGACTTGGCTGCCAACAGACAAAGCTTTGCCGATATGCATTTTGTATCTTTTACCTTGTATATGCATCGGCCATCGGAGAGAACCTTTAGCTTGGCTGCTGATAGACAAGGTCTCGGTGATGACACTTTGGATGTTTGTTTGTGTCTCCATTGGCCTATCGGCGGGAACATGAATTAGACCGCCGATGCACTGTGTCACACCGATAAAACCTTTGTATGTCCGCCTTTGCATATCGCCTTTGTATATGCAAACATACAATGGCGAATGTATATGAGAATATACATTTAAAAATGCATACACAAATACAAAGGATGAAACTGAGAAATCCCTGCGATGAAAATACTTGAACCTAAAAGATTTCTGGGTTTTTGGCAAAGATTCTCAAGGTGAGATTTTGGGACTTTTTGGCAAGGCAAAGCATGGGTAATTGAAAAATTTAAGCCTTCTCTCCTTCTATTCAGGCTCTGCAGATGAAATACTTGAAACCCAAACTCTAGGTGGGCACCACTAGACCCAACCAAAGTTTATCAAACTTACCATGTTCTCCTTTCTTCTCATGTGTTTTATCCCAGTATAGGACCAAATCAGAAATGCGGAAGGCTTTGACCTTGGCTCGCTTGTCGAACCATCATTTTACAACTCCCTAATGTTTGGAAAAGTTTTCTATAGCAGCATCACGTTTCTCTTCAAGATGTAGTAATTGGGCCAACCTAGAGGACAAGTGATCATTAGTTTCAAGGTAGTCTTGCATGAATTGAAGTACCAAGATTCTCAAATGGATGGGAAAGATGGGTTCAATCCCATAGACTAGGTGATAAGGCGATGTGTTCAGGGCTGCTTTATGTCGGATTCTATCAACCCATAAAGTGAACCTAAGCTAAGTATGCCAGTCTCTAGGGTTTTTGTCCAATAGTCTCTTAATAACTTCAAGCAATTTTTTGTTCGTTGATTCAGCTACCCCATTCCCTTGTGGATAGTAATTAGATGAGAACTTCAGAGTAATCCCATAATCAAATGCCCAGTTAGAAAAATGTAATGATGAAAAGGCAGAGCCATTATCACAAACTAAAGCAAATGGACAACCAAATGTAGTGATAATATTCTTTTCAACAAATTCAATAACTACCTCTGTGGTGCATTGCTTACAAGCTATTACCTCAGACCATCGAGTGCAGTAATCAGTAGCGGTCAGAATATACATGTGGCCTACAGAGGAAGGTGGATTGATCATACCGATAAAGTTGAGGCCCCACTGAGCAAATGGTTATACCTCCACTACTAGTTGCAAAGGCATGGCTATGTGTAGTTCTCTGTGTACAGTGGTCTGGCATATATGACAGGTTCTTACATGTGAATATGCGTCTTTGAACAAAGTTGACCAGTAGTATCCGACACGAAGAACCTAATTAGTTGTTGAGTGCATTGACCCATGACCTGTCCTGAATCTCTCGTGAAAACTGGTTAACACCTGATTGACCTCTGACTTATCCAAACACCTTAGATAGATACCTTCGTGATTCTTCTTGTAAAGGACTAATCCTTTTATCATGTAACTGTTACTTTTTAGCTTGAGAGCTCTCCTTTGCACTGAATTAAGCTGTGGTCGACAGCATTGATTGAGTAAATAAAATATGATATCTCCGTACCACTCATCTTTTGAAACATCTTCTAACAGGTACTACTGAGAAACTAGGTCGAGTCCTACTTCAGCCATTATTCTAGTCAGGGCTTGGCCTCTTACCAATTTCATAGGTTGAATATCTATGTCAAACTCTTGCAGTATGGTGACCCACTTCCCTCTTCTTTCTCCTAATTCACTTTGCATCAGTAATGCTTTAACTGCTGCATTCGAGACTATGGCAATTACTTGACTTCTCAAGATGTAATGATAGAATTTCTTAACTGCCTTTACCAGAGCGTATGCTTGTTTTTCCACATTTGGATACCTTAGCTCTGCGTCTTTTAGAGGGGTGCTCATGAAAGCAATGGGCCTTTCATCATCAACTGACCTCTTCTACATCAACATGGCAGGACAAGTATGCTCGGAAGCAAATGAATATATGTGAAATGGAAAAGTGTAATAGGGACTCACCAAGATAGGTGCATTGGATATAGCTTGTTTAATTTCTGTGAAGGCAGCCTTGGCTTCTGGAGTCCAGTCCATTTTAGCATCTTTCTTCAGCATGGCATTGAGAGGTTAAACAATTTCAGCAAATCCCGTAATGAATTTACACACAAAGTTGATCTTACCAAAAAATGACTTAAGTTCCTTCTTGCTGGCTGGGGGAGGTATTTTGAGTATTGCTTGGATCTAGTCTGGGTCGATAGATATTCCTTGCTCAGATATTACATGTCCCAGCAACTTTCCCTCAGTTACTCCAAAAATGCACTTCTTGGGATTGAGTGATATACCATAATCCTTGCATCGCTGCAGCACCTTTCTCAGATTAGCCACATGATACTCTCACCTTTTTGAGAATACTGTGAGGTCATCCATGTAGATGATAATACATTTTCCAACCAACCCCTTAAAAGTGACATACATCGCACGCTGAAAAGTTGCACCAGCATTTATTAAACCAAATGGCATGCGGCGGTATGCATAGATGCCCCATTTACAGGTGAAGGACGTCTTCAATCTATCTTCATATTCTACCATCACCTAGTTATAACTAGAATATCCATCCAAGAATGATGTCATCTGGGACCCATTAACAATCTGCAATACTTTGTCCAAAGAGGGCAGTGGGTAATTATCATTTTCAGATGCTCTGTTTAAATTATGAAAGTCAACACAAAGCCTGATCTCTCCATTTTTTTCAGACTGGAACTAAATTTGCTACCCATGCAAAATGTCTGACTGGAAATATTATCTTGGTTGACAACAGTTTCTGAACTTCTTTGAAAATTAGTGGTTCTAGTAGAGCATTCACTGGCCTCTATCTTTGTCTAAATGGCTTTGCTCCTGGCTTCAATGGGATGGTGTACGTGATGATCGAGGTATCATATGTCTTTAGATCTTCATAGCTCCATGCTATAACCTCATGGTAATCTCTTAATGCATGTATGATTCATGTCCTTTCTTCTTCGTTACTAGCTTTCCCAATGAACACATTCTTAACATTTTCTTCTGTTCCCAGGTTAAACAGTTCACACTTTCCACTTGGAGACTCTCCTTCTCTTTGAGTCCCTAAATTATCTGCATCAAACAATATTTCCAGTTCTACCATTCCTCGTGGGATCATGTTGGTTTTCAGGTTTAGTACTCCTTCTAAATCCATTTCAGCAGGTTCCATTTCTTCTTCATCTATTATTTGAGCAGGGAATACATCAGATGAAGAAAGAAAATTGATTATGTGCTAATCATCTTCAAAAACTTGGAAATTGGTAACATTATCCGGTACAAACGGGGTAGCAACAAACTCAACAGAAAACTTCTTTAATCCCGCCATAGACGTTGGCTCTAATGTACTTATTGTTTGAGCTAGAGCATTTGCAACATGGTTCTGCCTCCTTGGGATTACTTGGATGTTAAAACCATCAAAGCATTCTATCAAATCCCAGACTCTATTCTTATACCTATTTAATCTCTTATCATTGCATGAGTACTATTTTCTTACTTGTTTTACCACTAACTCAGAATCACCAAACACCTAGATAATTCTGACTTTCTTCTGCAGTGCTAGCAACAATCCTTGCACTAATGCTTCATACTCAGTGATGTTGTTTGTGCATGGAAACTGTAGTCTTTGTGATGCCAAATATGAGCTCCCAGTGGGGCTGATCAATTCGACCCCCGCACCAGACCCTTGTTTGCATCTTGAGCCATCAAATCTTAAGGTCCATAAGCAAAAATCTTTGTTATTATCATTCTATTTTACAGACTTCTTTTCATCAAGCAGAGGTTCAAGTTCTTCCTTCTTTTCAATAGTTGGTTTGTTCTTCAGAATTATGGTGATCTTCAGTTGTCTTTGCACTTGTTTGACTGCCTCTTGACACAGCTGACAATTAAATTCAGAATGAGATGCATCATGTATATGACACCAGTTAGGCAATAGTAACTCCTCCATTTGAACCTATTTTCCCACAGCAGTTTGATCTTGCTCAAATCTGGCCACGAAATCACGAAATCCTTCAAATACCCCGGGTTCCTCTTCTTCTGAAGAGTCTTTTGCATTTGATTGAATGTATGCTTCTGTACTTTCCAACATTTCTATAAGTGGTTTAGAAGGTCTAAAGCAACTCAGCACAAGGACTTCTTCTGACTGACTCGTGTGGAAGATAGACTCCCAAATCAACTTCTGAAAATAGAATCTCGTTGGGTTGATTGTATTATGTGATCATATACTTCATCTTGGGTTCTCTTTCAATACGTATCTGATTGGCCAACCCCTTCCATGGTAACCACATGTGGGAAAGGTCAGTTTCCATATAACCATTCAAAGTTCTAGACCAATCTCTACTTGGAAGCATGCCATATTGATCTAGAATGTCCACTACTTGGATATCTATATACTATTGTACCCTAGGATCAGAAGCTAATTGCATGTGTATCTTGTTTAACTCACCCACTACATTCACTTCAGTCTTATCTAACTGTGTCACCTTCCTAGAAGACTTGGCTAGAGTGAGCCCAAGTGCCTTACAAACTGATAGTGGCATTACATTTGTGGAAGCACTAGAATCTACTAAACAGTTATGAAGGTTCCTATTGAATATCTTGAGTGTTAAGAGGAAAGGAAGACTTTCTCTCTTGTCTTTATACAGTGTCATCTTTTGTTCTACATCAGTCACATGTATTCTTTCTTTCCCTTTATCCATGTTATCCTTGGTGATATTTTCCTTTGGGACATAATTAGTTTTAATTCTAGCACCTATATCTTGGAAGAAAGATGTCCTAACCTCAGGTATTTTAAGCAACTCATATACAGAAAGGCTGACCTTCATTTTCTTTAGTTCTTCAGCTACATACTGCCCCATCTTTACTATGTCAAATCATTGAGAATTTTCTACAACAATAGCAGCACCCTGATAAACTGATTGGTGGGGAACTTTTGGGGGTTCAGGACTATTGGTAGCTTTTGGGTCAGGCAAGATTTGATAACTGTTTGGAGGGATGGAAGTCATGAAAGGACCTTTGGGCTTGCTACTTCTCAGGTTGTAAGGAGTCTTATTGTACTGCTGATATGCATTAACTTCTTCAGACTCTTCTTCCTCAGGCTGATTATCATCTTGGAATGGAAATGTATAACTATGAAGAAATAGGGCAGTATCATACCTTTGAGAATGAACAATTTCATATCCTATCAGTGGAGTCTCCTGATTTTCAGCATTTTGAATCTCTATCTGGAAGATATTGGATGCAATCTGAAATTTTGGGTAGTCTAGTTCAGAATGAGCATTCGTGTTGTGTAGTCTGCACCAAGTGGATAAAGCTGCTTCAGCTAACATCACACGACCCGGGGGCCTGGTATCATTGTTTTGATTTTCCAAGGGCGAAGGCACTCCTCCATTGTTTGATCTGGTGTTCCAGGATCGATTTGAATGCTGCTGAAAGTTCTGATTTTGGTACTAATTTTGATTTGGGAACTGGTTCTGACTTTGGTTCTGGGAGTACTACTGATTCTAGAAATGTTGTTGATTTTGTCCCCTTTGCTATAGATAAGCATTCTGGTTCTTGAGGTGGGTAACCTCGGTAGTAAGCTTCTTCATTTGCTCAACCAGCTCTTTGATATCATCTTTGTCTTCTTTGGTCTTAGCTATTTTTGAAGACTGTAGGAAAGGCATTTGTGCTGGAGGCATTTCAGCTACTGGATTGCCTGGGTGGATTACTAAGGCTTGTGTTGCAGCTGGGTTTGGAATTGGGTTAATCACAGGAGTATGATTAGCCAATGCTTGATTTATCATAGGTATTTGATTTGGCATTGCAATAGGCCCCATATGGTTTAATGGACCAAAAGCTATTTGCCCTAGTTGGGTACTCACAGTGACAGCAGCAGAATATGCTTGAGCTAAAGCAACAGGGATTGGGTTAGCTCTCCTTGCGAACATGGAGGTAAGTTTGTTTAGGGAAGCATAATAAATGGGTAGGGTAGCAGCCTGATCTACAACGTAAGGAGCCTGCAAATCGTTGTAAGCCTTCTAGAATCTGTTGTTAAAGGAACTTATCATCTCACCTTCATCTCGACGGATCTCCACAAAAGATCGATAAAGATCAGCTGGGGTGGTGGGCATACGAAACCTATCCAGAAAAGCAGTCTTCAGGTTCTGCCATGAATTTATGGATGCTACAGGTTTCTGAGCTGTTATCGTGATTTCAAGCAAAACAAATTCAGATTCTCAAATATAAATTTCCTCTAGGAAAATACAAGAATTTTCCAAATGAAGAGCGATGAAGAGAATAACACCAGCACGCAGGAGGTAAATGGAAAAACAAATCAAATAAAAAAATATGTTAGTGAAGGCGATAAGAAAAATAGAAAAAGCTAAAGTTCAATGCGGGAATATTTGAAAGTTAGCCTGCTATGCTGTTATGCGGTTAGTGAAGTCTGCAATTAAGATTGGTAGAGGGATGGGAAGAGGAATGGAAGAGGATGAGCGGGGGCACTTCCACCTCAACATTGACTAAACGTTGACCGTGGAAGTGGATGACATTTAAGTAGAACCCCTCAGTAGATGAACCTATTAAATTGATTCTAATTTGTGGTTACTAACTTCACATATTTACTCATCTTCTATAGTTTGATGGTAGTTCTATTATGCCATTGTTATCACCTCACTACATCATACTTACTCTTCAATTTTTCTACAGGTAATAAATCATCTCAACCTCTGCAAATGGTAGGTTTATCATGCTACTATCACCAACTCAAATACATCATACTATGTCTGCTATCACATTATTCTCTTTTTGCAATTGGTAACCTTGTTATCAATTAATACACCATCATACTTATCTTGATCTTTGCAGATTGATGATAGGTTTGTTATGTTGCTATCATTACTTTTACCTCATCAACTTGATCTCCAACTCTTTTACAGGTGGCACATCATCCTACACAATATCCTTTTCAAAACCCTAACTCTTGTAGCATAAGAATCACAATAATTGCAGACGGTGTCTTTCTTCTTGATATTTCATTTTATGCTCGCACTACTACTTGCTTTTACATGCAAATTGTGAATTGCATTTATATAAGGCTTGTCCTTAATTGACGAACAAGGTTGGCTCCCTGAACATCAATATATATTTAAGATTTGCACATTATTGAAAATGGTGTCATAGAGAGACTGAGGTCAGCCTCCTAAAAAATTTAAATCTTTAATTTTAAAACAATCTTATATCTTTTGGTCGGCCTAATCTTACTCATCACAACTATTCTTAGTCAGCTTAAAGAATGAATCAATTTGCAATCACCATTCTAACTAGCTTGAATTCCAAAGGGTCTTACTCTACTTGATTGAGTAAACTCTTGCATTACAATTGTTGTTTTCTTCATGTGATGTATCTCTTAGATTGGCTTTGAAGACTTGACAATAAGAATTGAAAATAGTTCCTTCTCTACTAAAATACCTTCTCCATTTGTCACTATGACTAGATCTATTCCTATCACCATGACTTGGTTTGCTTCTGTCATCGTAACTTGCTCTGATCCTGTTGTCAGAAAACTTGGTTTTGAGTAATCATCAACAAGTATTGAAGGCAATTTCTTCTCTGCTACCATGGCATCTCTATTTGTAGCATCTATTCCTGTCGTTATGACTCACTTAGTTCATGTCACTTGAACATATGCATAGTTTGTGTCTCGGTGATTGTTGTTCTTTAAAGTGAATTCAAAACAAGTATATGCAGAAATGAAGGGGTATGTGTTGCCAAGACTTATCAGGCCTTTGAAGTCACTGCCACATGGATTAAACCATCTGCATTGTCTTCTGTAGGAACTCAAATCAAAACACCTACATTGTCTTCTGCAGGAACACATGGAATAGTCTCACTTTTCTTCTACCAATGCTACTAATAGTGCTTAGTAGTTAACATTGAAATGTCTTTCAAACTTAGTTTACTCCAATTCTATCCTTGGAAGAGTGATATCAGAGAGACCATTTGCATACTATTCTAGCATCTACACATTATCCTGTCATTAAAGCATATGCACGCTAGAACAATCATCTGCATGTTGTCTTGTCACCAATGCTACATTGAACATGCATGGGTTACCATTGTCCGATCATCAACACTTCATTTACCACACAACAAACAAACCAGACTACTTGTAGGGTAGTCACTTTCAGACTGTCACAGTCTTTTGACCTAGAGCAGTCACCTTCAAGCTGCCACAAGAATCTTGACTTAGAGTAGTCACCTTATGCAACCTCTATCACATCACTGAAACTATCTTTCACATCTTCTCATCACTGAAATAGTCTTTCACGCCTTCTTTGACATCAATGACAATATGTGCAACACCTTAAGGTGCAACAGGTGTTTCTCTTTTGTTTTACTAAAAATTAGAATGTCATCTAAATAAACAATGACAAATTTACTAAGAAAAGGCTTCATTACCTCATTCATCAATCTCATAAAGGTGTTGGGTACATTTTTCAACCCAAATGGCATCACTAACCACTCATACAATCCATCCTTGGTCTTGAATGTTGTCTTCCATTCATCCCCTTCTCTAATTCTAATTTGGTGGTATCTACTCTTCAAATCAATCTTGATAAAGTACTTTTCTCCACTCAAACAATCCATCAAGTCATCTATTTGAGGCAATGGAAACATGCACTTAATGGTTATCTTCTTTATAGCCCTTGAATAAGTGCACACTCACCATTTCTCATCTTTCCAAGGTGCTAGTACAACACGTACAACACATAGACTAACTCTCTTCCTAATCAACCCCTTATCCAATAGCTCTTGCACTTGTCTATTCACCTCTTCATTTTTCATGGGTGTCATTCTATATGGTGCCTTGTTTGGTAGGTTTTCTCCCGGTATCAAGTCCATGCAGTGACTTATGCTTCTACCTGGTGGTAACCCATCAGGCAAGTCCTTCATTAGAATGTCGTTGAACTCCTTTAAAATTTCTTGGACTTCTGTGGGAACTTTTGCCCCTTTCTCTACTGTCCTAACCTCTGCAGTCTTAGGTAAAAAGGGAAAACATACCTTCTCCTTTATGATATCCTTCAGGAACTATTTTCTATCCACTAGACAAACCCTATTGGTTTTCTCAACCTCTTCATCCTTATCCTTCAAAGGATACAACACATACACAACTCCATCTTTCTTAATTTTAATACAATTATTCTTGCCATCATGCATGGCCTGCCTATCATATTTCCAAGGTTTTCCTAATAGAATGTGGAATGCATCCATTGGCATAATATCACACATTATCTCATCTTTGTAATTCCTAATATGAAATTTAACAAGGCATTGTTCAATTACCAATAATTGATGTCCTCTCTACAGCCAAGAAACCTTGTAGGGAGTTGGGTGTTTCAGCCTCTTTAGTTTCAACTTCTCCATCATCTGTTCTAACACTAATTTGTCAGTGTTTCCACTATCCACAATGACTTTGCAACATTTCCCTCTAGACTTACATTTGGTTCTAAACATATTTCCTCTCTATTATGGTTCCTATTATACCTTCTCTGGTGTTAGAAGAACTTTCCTCAACATCAAGGATTCTCCATCCTCTAGTCCTCCAAATTTTGGTGAGGATACACTTGCCACACTCTCCTCCTCAGCTTATGTTATATGGACTCTAGTTTCTTTTCCTTTTCCATTGCTATGTTGTACTTGAGGACATTCAAATGCCCTATGTCCATCCTATCTATGTTAGAAACATGTTCCACTAAATCCTCTTCCTCTTTCAGAATTTCCTCTGCCTCTGGAGTAATCACCCCTTCCTCTACCTCCTGGAGTACTAGTCTAAGAAGTACTTGCTTCCCCTGGCTTATCCTGATAAACACGTCCAAGATTTGACTGTCCTCTTCCTTTCGAGGATTTATCTCTTCCCCTAGAACTATTATGTCTTCTAGAGATCTTTTCCTCTGCCTTCAATGCAAATTGATAGGCTTCTTCCACACTAGTAATTATGACCATGCTAATTTCATCTTGGATAGAATTATGTGAACCATTAACATACCTGGAGATGTTCTCAGCATCATCCTTAATGTGACCAGCCCTGATGTTCAATCTATAAAACTCCTCGGTGTAGTCTTGTACACTTTTCTCTCTTTGCTTGAATTTTTGCAACTTCTTGAACATGGTGATCTGATGATCTGGAAGTAGGAACTTTGCATTCAACTTAGTTATCATCCTCTCCCAAGTTTTTATCTTTTCTTTTAGTTTTATCTATCTCTTAACTTCCACATGATCCCACCACAAAGATGCATGTCCCTTCAGCTTTGTAGTTGCAAGTTTTACCCTCTTAGGGTCTTCCAACTCAAAATACTTATATACCTCTGAAATCCAATCTATCAACTCCTTTGGATTTAGACTACCACTATAATTGGGTAGTTCTACATGGGTTTACTGGCAATTTTTGTCATTGCACTCAGAAACCTCCTCTCATGTTCATCTCCTCTTTCTTTTGCTTCTTCACTGACTTCTTCCTCATTATCACTCACATCATCTACAAGTACTCCTTTGCATTATGTTATATCTATTGCATCAAGTCTAGTTGTGATGCCTCTTAGCATCTCTACCAATGCTTCATCTCCAGCTCTTGGAGCGACTCCTCTTCCACCTCTGGCTCGGTGTGCCATGTTTGCAGACCCTCTATAGTTGTAGGTTTCCTTTCTTCACTCTTCCTACAAAAATCTCCTCAGGGTCCCTTGTACAACACTTGCAAAACCTCAAGTAATTCCAAACCTAATCTTTGATACCACTTGATGCAAATCAAGACTCAGGGGGCTTTGACAAGATACTAAACTAGGCATCATGATAAACAATACACAACAATAAAACATAAATTTCCTTTATTGATTGCAATCAAAACATTACAAAAGGAGTTAAATGATCTTCATACATGCCTTGGCCTAAGCTTTACAATCATTCCAATAGGAATTCAGATCAACCTTCCAATCAACACATGAAAACCCTTATCATAAAACCGAAACTATTGATCTTGTAGAGAAGAAGCTACAACAGAAGAAGTCCCCCTCATACAGTGTGAAAATCCTCTATTTAAATGCACGTGAGACAACCACCACACATCCTCACATGAAGGGACATGTGTCATCCTTTTACTATCTCTCTAGATCAGTTGTACAGGCAGTTAAAACCATTTTTTGTCATTTTCTGGGCATGTTTTGGTCGTTCAATGGAAATCTGAGGCCCATCGGGATGTGGCAGAGAAAATCAGGTCATCAAGACGGTGGGGATCCATAGGGTAACACGATATATGCACTTGATTTCCAAAGTCCCACTAAAGGAAAAATTCTGTAGAAAATAAATTGGGAGTAGAAAATATGAAATCCTGAGGGGTATCAGGATGTGCAAAGGTTCGAAGGGATACATGATATATCCAGTTGGGGTTGGAGGTACCACAAATCTGGATGCAATGTGAAGTTCGGCAAACGCTTGGCAACTTGTCGACTAGGGGAAGGTTTAGGTCAGTAAGGATACAAAGGCCTATGGGATATATCTAGTATGGGCTAAAATTGCCGCAAAAGCCAAAGTTCTATAGAAGGTGCCCGGTAGGGAAAAGAAGTCCAAAAAACTTAACAGAGATCTAAGGGCATCTAGGATAAATCTGGTAGGGGTTTGAAAGCCCACAAATCTGGATGGTCGTTCAAGTTCCACAAAGCTTAACTTGGCGAAGATTTTATGCTCGGAAGGACTTAGCAGGGTTTTTTAGGGCGTTCGGCAGGAAGCAAAGGACCTATAGATGGAAAGGCAAGCTGAAAACCTATAGCAGCATAACTTGTCCAAATTTTATCAGAACTTCTCCAAACTTGAAATGTAGACAACCAATTGGATCTTCTTCAAGATGAAGTCATCACTTGTCCATGAACCAACTGTAGACTTTAGAAACACAAATCATCAACTCCTACAACGAAAACAAGAAGGAAAACTAACAAGCAAGAAAGTAAAGAAATATTTTTGGTTGATGAGGATTGTTGTAGTACTTGGATGCTCCTACATCACTAATTGACTACAATATAAAGGAGGAAACAAGAATGAAGAGCTATGCAACATAAAATACACAAGCATGCTTATATATGTGGTAAAAACTATTCTAAATAAAATAGTATTTCTTGTAACAATACCAAGACCATTAAAAATAATATCATTGCAAGATACTTGCAATTACGCTAAGCTCCCTGCTTAGACATAAAAAGTATGTCTTGATATAAGTTGCAAATTCTCGATGGCGGGGTTTACTTCACAACTATCTGATATCAATGAAACCATGTCGTAATTTATCATGAAATAAATTATTCTTTATACCTTCTTCACAAAGTTATAGTAGTCCAAAAAAAGGCACAAAATTTTAGAAGTTAATCAAAGTTAAAACATACATAAACCTTAGTAGCATAACCCAACAAAACACATTAGGAAGACCATAGCAAAAGGCAATGACAAACAAGCCTATGTAACATTTGTTGGCAAGAGACACTATATGGATTCATGGTTGTTGTCATTGATGGCAACAAAGGTCATCCCACATATCCGCAAGACATGATATGTCTCTACCGGAAGTCAGAATAAAGAATGTTGTGGTCCGGTGAAGAAGAACAGAGCATGTGGCAAGGTCCGACAGATTGGTCCGGACCTCTCAGAGGAAGTGTCTTGGTGCAGTGCGGATTTGGGGAAGTCAAGAGGACTACCTTGAGTGGTATATTCCAAGGATTTAGCCTCCGGTGATGGACAAGGAAAAAGATATGAATGGTTGAGTACCGGATTCCTGAGAGACAGTGAAAACAGAGGAAGAACTAACTGGCAGAGTATCAGACTACTTTCCGGATGGGTTACTGTTGATGACAGAGGTTGTGAAGGCATGAATCATGTTTGGCCGACATGATTAATGATATCTACAAGTATATGCTTGATCCGCATTGCTTGGTGAGGAAGGATTCAGCCGACAGAATGAGAGTTTGTAAGAAACTAGACTGTTCCGGATGCCGACTAGAAAGGTGATGAAATTAATAGTGCGGATATATATAGAGGATGGATTTAGTTGTGAAAGGTGTGTGGTGTGGAGAGATATGCGAATAAGTCCAGAGAAAGAGCAGAGGTAGCAAAAAGGATCCGGTATGTGAAAGATAGCAGAACAAAGAACAGAGGAAAGATGAAGTGCAGCAGATCAGTATACTGAGCCTAACCGGAACTGAACTCCAGCATATGCAGATGCTTCCAATCAGTTCAAGACTGTGATTATCATCACTTTGTAGACAGTGTGTCTTCTTGTAGGCAGTGGGCCTCTTGTGAGCAGTGTGCTCGGGCAGTGAGCCCTAATTGGCAAGTGCCATTTTTGTAATTTCCTATTCTTCTAACAGAGAATAATTCTTGGGTTAATCACCCCGTGGTTTTCTCCCTTAACAGGGTTTCCACGTCAAAAATACTGTGTCATGTGTTTCTTACTTCATGGTTAATGTTTTGTGTTTGATTTTATGCTGCTTTAATTAAAAGGAAAGTTCAATAAGGGAAATAATTAGGATAACTGATTCACCCCCCCCCCTCTCAGTTATCAACAATTGGTATCAGAGCTAAGTTCCTCCTAATAGAGCCTAACAGCTTGAGGAAGATCTGGGATTTCAAATGGATGCATATGGTTTAAGGGAGCAACTCAAGACTGCCCTTGAGGATCTTGAACAGTCAAATTCTGAAGTCAGTGAATTAAAGGAAAGACTCAAACAGGCTGATGAATTCATGAGAGAATTAAAAGACAAATTAAGTCTCTCTATGAAAAAGAGAAAGGAGCTGCTTCAACAGTTGGCAAGACAAAGTGAAGAAAGCAATACAAGTGAGGAATTGACTGAGCAAACCAAGTTATGTGAAAAGTTATCAAAAGAAGTCATTATGTTAAGACATGAAATGGAATCAGGAACTATAAAGTTTACTCAAGAGATTGAAGAAAAAAGAAAGGCTGAAGACAATCTAAGACAATCTCTTAAAGAAAAATCAGAAGAATGCCACCAGATGGACAGGATTATCAGACACCTTGAATCTGATCTTGAAGATGCCAAAGATAATGAAGGAAAACTTGAGGATCAAATTGCCTCTCTCAAAAGAGACCTTCAAACAGCAAATGAATATAAAGAGAAATTCAAGATAAGTTCTGCTCAACTTGAAGTTCTTCTTGGAAGTCAAAAGAGGACAGATGACAAGTATGGCTTGGGATATGAGAAAGGAGAAAGCTCCGGATCCGGTCAGAAGAATCTTGGATCAGAAAATCCAAGGAGCAGGCCTAGAAGACCTCCGGTAAGACAGCCAAATGCTCAAAGATATCCATCCTTCAATGGATACTGCCACAGCTGCAACCACTTTGGTCACAAAGCTAATCAGTGCAGAATGAGAATGAATCAGAATAATTCATCCTTCTCCGGACAGTGCTTCAACTGCAAAAGGTATGGACACAAATCCCATGAATGTAGAATTATGCAAGTAAACAAATCATTCAAAGGTAGATGCTTCACATGCAATAGAATAGGTCATAGGGCTAATCAATGCAGATCAAGAGGATATCAGTCAAATATGCAAAGGAATGTTATTTGCCAAATCTGCAATAGGTCCGGTCATAATGCTAAAGTCTGCAGAAACAAGAATCAGGACAAAAGAGGTCCGGTGTATAATCAGAATCAAAACAAGGGTAAACAAAAGATGAATGCGGATGAGGTTAGGAATCAGATGAGCAAGATTTGGGTGAAGAAAAGTTCAGAGAATGTAGAGGTTGGATCCACACCAGACTCTGGTGCTGATATTTCTTCCGGAAATTAAAAGTGAGCTCTGGCTCAGGGGGAGACTCAAAGAAAATCTTGTTCCCCCAGCCAAACAAGTGGTGCCGGATGTGGCACAAGATGCGGATCAAAGGGTTTGTAGATATGAGTCTTGAGATACTTCAGTCAAGTTTTCAGAGGTCCGCATGGAGTTATGAAGAAGCTATGATCGATCAAATAAGACCTGTTCAGGGAAATGCTCCGGTATGATAAAGGATTACAAAAAGGTCCGGAAAGATCCGGAAATGCACTATCTTGTTCTGCGGATTGGACAGAGTGTTTGAGATGATCTTGTAATATGCCACCTCGATTTATTCATGATTGATAGATCCGGATGATATCCATAGATCAGGACTAATCCGGGATACTCCAAGCTATCCAGACAAGGCAAACCGGAATGATGTAGGTGAAGCATTTATTGCAGACAGGTATTAGGGTTCGCGGAGCAATTTAAGGGATTTCTCAAAGGTCATTTGCTCATTCTGCACTCGAGAAGAAGCGAAAAGTGGAGCTCTGCAACAAGGTTCTTCAAGCACTCCAAGGATCTCCTGCCGAAGCTATTGGATAAAGAAATCAATCCAACCACTCCGTGCAAACCGAAGGCGCATAAGGTATTCTCCGTTTTTCATTACCTCACTGCAAATCTTTGAAGAATGGCTACTCCAAACATAGTTAAGATCTCCAATAGACCTCGCCCCTCATTCAAGAAACATCCCTACAAATCATTGGAGGTTGACCCACTAGGAGCCTTCTCTAGTGTTCCTCACGGAGTTTTACACACCGAAGACATTAGGGTTTACATACATGCAAACATTGAGGAATTTGGGGATTTCAAATTAAGAGACCTCTATCACAAGCAGCTGATTGACAATGCCTTTGAGCTTAAACCAGAGTATAAGGATATTCAGAAGAAACAATTTGAGCAATTTATTCATTTCCCCTGTTTTGAAGAGGATGAATGGGTCCGGTATGTACTGAGCAGGATGCATGACAACTTTCTATGGCTAGATAGACCCTGCAAGATCACAAAAGAGGCAATTAGAGCAGTAACTGGCCTATACTCTTCCGGAGGAGTACCTATCCTCAAATCTGTCAAGAACAACATTGTAACTGAGGCCACCGGATCAAAATTTGACAAAAGGGCAATGACCATTGAAGACATCTCCGATCCGGATATCAAATATGCATCAATGATAATAGGATACAAGATCTATCACTCCAGCAGGGAGAATTCTGTATCCGGAACTGCAATATACACTGCTTATGAAATGTTAAGAAAGAATGCAGAATATGATCTCTGCGAACTGCTACTAAGCCAATTAATGGAAAACATACAGAAAATCAAGAAGGATAAGAAGAATTCCTTTAAGTATGGTACTCTGATTGTATGTCTATTCTTCTACTTCATGAATGAGCTACCCGGAACAAATGGATGGGTATGGCAAAATGACAAACCTGTTGCAGTCCAGATAAGAGACTACTTGCATGGACTTGGGGATGCAAAAGCGAGAAATTCAGCTCTATGGGGATACTTCAAAAACTTTCAGAGCATGATGCAAGCAAGAGAGAGAATTCCCCAGTCTCTCATTGAGAAATACAAGGACTCAGTGTGCTTTATGGTTGACACTGATCAGTGCCTGATGGAGGCAGTGGAGCCAAGGACTGTCTGGATCATGCCCATGGGGTACGAAGTTGATGAACAGATAGTGGAGCTGCATGTTCAACACATGCTAAGTCAACCCAAAGATCCTAAGGCAGAAAGGTTTGGAACCTTTGAGGAGCTGAGTATAAAGTTACATGTAGAACTCAGGGAACCTGAGATCAAAAGAAAAGTGAGAAAAGAAGTAGAGCACATTGCTCAAGGTCTTGGCATCTCAAAGGAGGCACTTGATGCCAGCCGGGAAAAGAGGAGGAAGGCCGAGGAAGAAGAGAAAAGCAAAGAAAGTGCTCCGGTTGGAGCTCCCACCCGGACCAGATCAACAAAGAGATCTGCACCTCCCTCAACCAAAAGTTCAAAACCGGAAGTCCAGGCATCCGGTAAGAGATCAAAGGCAAAAGCCACAAGGGCTTATGAAAGCCAAAAGGATGAAGAGGAGACAGAATCAGATGAAGGAGTAAGAGAAGTAAAGAAACAGAAAAAGAAAGGATCCGGTAAGCCCTCCACAGGCCAAGACAAGGAGGAAATGGCAGAGGTAACTGTTGAAAAGCCCACTCTGTCACTAGAGAGCATAATCAAGTCGGTCACGGTGGATGGAAACCTTCAACCAATGACTGAATCCTATGATGACTTCAGTGAGGCAGACCAAAAGACTCTGCAGGAAGCCACAGTTAAATATCTGAACATATACAATAAGGCTTTCATTGAGATCATATCTCTCATTCCTAAGAGCCTAGAGAAGGAAATGGAAGTAAGAAAGAATAATGCTCATGCCAAAGATCTTGAGATCCGGGAGCAGATAGCTATTCAGCTATATCCTCAAATTGATCCCAAGACAATGAACATTATCTTCAAGGACTGCAAAGATGAGTTCAGAAGCAAAGCCAGGATGAATCAACTCATGCTTGGTGAGACTGACAAAGTGGCTCAAGAAACAGAAGAGATCCTCCGGAAGGCTTTCAAAAGGTTCAATCTTCCTGTTGTAGAGGACTTAGGTGCAGAAACAGCTGTTGATCTGGAATCTTCTGTTCCGGAAGAAGTGAGCCCTGAACAGACAATTGAGGACTTGGGACCCTCTGCTCCAGAAGAAGTGGCCCATGAACAAGTTAGCATCTCTCCTCCGGTTTCCCCTACAGTCTCCGGATCCAAAGAAGAAGAACAATTACAGGAGAAGGAAGCAGTGGTGAAAGACAAAGAGGTTGACAGTTCTAAGACTGCAGAAGAAAAGAAACATCTGTCTCCGGCAAGAGACACTGCACAAACTGTTCAACAATTTTTGAGTAAAGAAACTCTAGAGATTGATGAACCGGAGCTTCTCAAAGGTCCATTTGATTTTGACTCTCTCTCTCCGGTACAAACAATGAAGATAGCTTCATTTGCAAATGCCAAGGCAAATGAAAAGCTCCTGAAGTCTCATATGGAAGACTGTGAGTTGATAGAGGCTGCTTCCGGAATACTTGTAAAGATCATGCCATCAATCCAGATAGATCCGACAGCCTCCACTTCCGGTAATCTAAAAACCTTAGTCAGCAGTGTTGATACACATTTTGATTCTTTAGAAAAATCAGCTGAAGAAAAGGTCCGGAAGGAATTTTTGGATAAAAGATTTTCAGAGATATTAGAGTTAATCTCTAAGGATAGGAAGATTGTAAGCATTGGAATAAGGAGCTTAGAGAATGCTCTTAAGGATGGCGGTGATATCTATAAATTTTGTATATCCTGGTCAAAGGCAACAGCAGCACTTGACAAGAAAATAAAAGAGGAACAGGATAAGCTACAAAGCTTATCTCAAAGTTTTGATCCTCTCTCTTCCTCTATAATAAATCAAGAATGTCAGACTATTGCAGTCTTGAACGAAATAAAGAATCTTGAGAAGGAAAGGAAGAACATCACCAACCGGATGGGAGAACTTAGAAGGATTATAATCCCTAAGTTGGAAACCATGCATGAGGCCATCAGTGATGCTAGGACCACCGCCCAAACAAAAGATCCGACAGATCTCAAGCGGGCAGAAGCGTTTGCATTTTTGTTAAGTGGTCACATTTCAATTTTGGACAGAATGAAGCAAAGTTGGGCTACCGAAATAATTCAATTACAGACATCCTTTGCAGACATTCTTCAATATATGTGAGTATGTAAATATGCGGCTAAGTATAAGAAATTTTTGAAAATTTTGATATGCGGACCCTACCCTTTGCCATTGATGTCAAAGGGGGAGTGAGGAGCAGTGAAAAATGAGGAATCCAACTAAGGGGGAGTTCCGGAAATTGTATATAAAGACAGAGCATCAACAAAGGGGGAGCATAGTGAAAACACTTAGTCATTTTTCACTAAGTGTTGCCATCAATGCCAAAGGGGGAGATTGTTGGCAAGAGACACTATATGGATTCATGGTTGTTGTCATTGATGGCAACAAAGGTCATCCCACATATCCGCAAGACATGATATGTCTCTACCGGAAGTCAGAATAAAGAATGTTGTGGTCCGGTGAAGAAGAACAGAGCATGTGGCAAGGTCCGACAGATTGGTCCGGACCTCTCAGAGGAAGTGTCTTGGTGCAGTGCGGATTTGGGGAAGTCAAGAGGACTACCTTGAGTGGTATATTCCAAGGATTTAGCCTCCGGTGATGGACAAGGAAAAAGATATGAATGGTTGAGTACCGGATTCCTGAGAGACAGTGAAAACAGAGGAAGAACTGACTGGCAGAGTATCAGACTACTTTCCGGATGGGTTACTGTTGATGACAGAGGTTGTGAAGGCATGAATCATGTTTGGCCGACATGATTAATGATATCTACAAGTATATGCTTGATCCGCATTGCTTGGTGAGGAAGGATTCAGCCGACAGAATGAGAGTTTGTAAGAAACTAGACTGTTCCGGATGCCGACTAGAAAGGTGATGAAATTAATAGTGCGGATATATATAGAGGATGGATTTAGTTGTGAAAGGTGTGTGGTGTGGAGAGATATGCGAATAAGTCCAGAGAAAGAGCAGAGGTAGCAAAAAGGATCCGGTATGTGAAAGATAGCAGAACAAAGAACAGAGGAAAGATGAAGTGCAGCAGATCAGTATACTGAGCCTAACCGGAACTGAACTCCAGCATATGCAGATGCTTCCAATCAGTTCAAGACTGTGATTATCATCACTTTGTAGACAGTGTGTCTTCTTGTAGGCAGTGGGCCTCTTGTGAGCAGTGTGCTCGGGCAGTGAGCCCTAATTGGCAAGTGCCATTTTTGTAATTTCCTATTCTTCTAACAGAGAATAATTCTTGGGTTAATCACCCCGTGGTTTTCTCCCTTAACAGGGTTTCCACGTCAAAAATACTGTGTCATGTGTTTCTTACTTCATGGTTAATGTTTTGTGTTTGATTTTATGCTGCTTTAATTAAAAGGAAAGTTCAATAAGGGAAATAATTAGGATAACTGATTCACCCCCCCCCTCTCAGTTATCAACAACATTATGTGCACTCTCTATCTTTCTCAGTGTAGTTTCCTTCCCAAGTACCATCATAAATAAAATCAAACTACAGTAAGCTAGAATTGAAGGGAAACCATGTGTGTTGTCATTTCATTAAATACACACATAAGAGGAGCAACATGCAAATCTATAGTATTTTACATTTTTGAGGAGGGAAAAGATGCAAAATGTAACAGAAAAGACACAATCCAAAATCATCATTATAGAACCAAATGTAAACAAAAATAATGGGAGTAGTGAATAATTGTTATCAACTAGTAAATAAACAACTAAATCTCTAGAAGTCCATGCATACCTTCGCAATTGGAATAATCATCTCCCTTGAATTAAACACCTTGAACCAAAGGACATTCATATCTACCTTTCTTCTAAAAGCATCCTTTAAAAAGAAAATTATTAAGCATTCATAAAGCATACAAATTAAAGAATAATTAAGTAAACCTAATCAACAAAAATAAGGAATTTCTCGCCCTTAGTTGAGTCCATAGGCACTATGTGATTGCATAGTATAAGAGAGTGTATTATCTCCCTTTGCAATGTAGATATAGTACCCAGTCACATGATATACTGCTATGTCCTCCTATTGTATGAATTTCCATGCAAATAACCCTACTGGGATAGAAGAAACAAATATTATACACGATAAGTATGCTTTTCAAGGATTTAAAATATACACATATCTAGGGAAAAATAACAATGTAGTATTTTTTGCAAATAGAACCAAAATATGAGACACAACCGTATTTCCTAGTTATTATAGGAAACAAGATTCAAATAGCAATATGTTTTACAACATTATAGTTGCATGTACAAAATCTTCCTTTCCTAAGACATTGTCTTCCTATTGCTGGGATTGGTTTTTATGAGACAAGAAATACTGGCGATCATGCTAATATCCTACCTATTGGTATATTAGATTATTCTTGTAAATGGAATTTTTAAAGTAGGTAGCAAAGATGGGGAAATTGATCATACAATAGTAGCTTCCTCAAACACTTTGTGAAGGAAATTATTCAAGTTGAATTTTCAATTGATCATTCTCAATGATGCCTAAAAATCACAATTAACATGTGCATACTAGTTTTACACCGATTAAATCATGACCTTCTCCTTTGAACACGTGTTTAGATCATTTCCCTTAACTCTTAAACACAAAATTGGATATCCTCATCTTTTGATCTTTAATGGAATCTTCTTCATAATTTAATGTGCAACAATATAAGTTGAATGAAAACATGTAGTAAAACAAAGTAAATGTCTCTCACTTGGAAGCAATTATCTAGCATTTTCATTGATGATCTTACTGACTATTTCTTATCTTAACAAGAAAGTATATATCAAATCACAATTCTCACAATATCACACCTCCCCATCCCACATACTAGCATTACTAGAAAACATAAAAAATCTCAATTTAATACAATCTTAAATATTAAGCATTTTTTCACTTGATTCAACCATAACATTACTCCAAAACATTTGGATTCTATTACAATTATGAACCACCAACAAAATGACAGCATAGGTATACATACCCCTTGTGCCTCATAACTAAAATAGTTTTTCCCCTAAAGAGTTTCAACAAAAAATATAAGATTCAACAAGGTTAATATCAAAGAAGGATCTATATAAAATCCTAAACAGATATAGCTTAACTAAGTAAATTTTCTAAAGTGAGGTGATTACAAGTCATAAAATAGAATGTAGTTCACAAAACAAAGTATTATACTCTAAGACCTAAAACAGTTAAACACTAGATATTTTGAATAGAATAAAAATCATGATCAAGATCATGTGCTAAGATCTACATATAATATAATAGGACAACATTTAGTAGGACAGAATCTGCAAGACAAAATTAGACATGCCTTTTTGTCCATCTTATCCCACTCATCTTGACTAATACTACCAGGTTTCTTCTCTTTTGTTGTAGCCAAGGTCATTGATCTCTTTCTTCAAGTAAATCCTCCATTTTTAGCTTCCACAATTTATAACCCGTTCCATTCAATTTTTTGATGTAAATTTGAGATGCAGATGCGGCCATGGTTTCTACACAAAATCTGCAAAATAAATTCAACTAAAACTCCCACTATAGCTCAAAAAACCCTCACACTTCCAACCAAGACATAGAACTAGCCACACTCTTATACCAAATGTTAGAAATGAAGGTAAACAACTATCAATGAAAATCTGATTACAATTGTAGCATAGATATTTAATTGTGCAGAACCAAAATGGAGATAGTATGAAATCAACACAAAGAAATAGCATAATAGAAGATCAAACACATAACACAGTTTTTATGTGGAGAAACCTTTTTGGGAATAAACTGTACACAACAAGAGATGCACCAAAATGTATTAACTTCAATACAGTTTAGAATACAACACTATCAATCTCCTCTTCAGTCTTCAATCTAGTAGCGCCTATTTTTCTAGTCTCAACTTCTTTTCTACTCATTCACATCCATAATATAAGATCCTTATAAAGGGGTTGCCTTCTAGGGCAAGAAAAGCAACATAACCTCTGCTATCAGATCTGTGACCTAATGATGAACGATCTAATTTTACAATGAAATCTATATATATATATACAAGGGCACTGCCATGAACCCTTGTCATGGCGCACGACCCCCAGACCCCCACCGGGGGGATGGTCCCCCTAGACCCTAAGGGGGGTACCCCCTGCACCCCTCAGAATTAAATGTGCTCCATAACCAACATCCATCAGGTACTGGGATCAAACATGCAGTTGAAACAAGATCGCTACTTGGTGAAACCTTTCATCCCTTATGAGTGATTTACAAATAATTAATAGGAATAATAAATTACATAGGATTTACAAGGGTGACGACACCTTAATCCTAACAAACCAAACTACCAACTAGCACCAAAGGAAGAACTTGCACTAAGCACCATTATGCAACATTATAGGGATTCATGCTTGAAACAACCTTTGCGTATGATCATTCAAGGAAC
The DNA here is from genome assembly GCA_027924645.1 of Cunninghamia lanceolata. Taxonomy (NCBI): domain Eukaryota; kingdom Viridiplantae; phylum Streptophyta; class Pinopsida; order Cupressales; family Cupressaceae; genus Cunninghamia; species Cunninghamia lanceolata. Next base: position 5,002,148 of record BSBN01000696.1, on the reverse strand, counting down.
AACCAACACTAGAAAATCATACTTAATTGATTGCATCAGGGACACATTGAACAATTTAAACCTGGACAAGCAATGCTCACTTCTCACGCTTGCCCCTACAGGAGTGGCTGCTTACAACATACGTGCCTCCATAATCCATGCAAGACTTAGAATTCCAATAAGAGATATGAGACCATTACAAGGACAAGATCTTACAATATTCCAAGAAGAAATGTGAAACATTGAATACATCCTCATAGATGAGATGAGCTTCGTAGGCCCAAAGTTGTTAATAAAAATAGACAACCGTCTAAGTGAGGCATTTCCCCACCAGCAACAACAATGCTTTGGTGGTGTATCCATTATCCTTATTGGTGACCTTACATAGCTAGTGTTTGTCATGGATAAACCTATTTATGCATCACACTTAACTGCAAGGATGCTATGGGAACCATTTACCACAATTATCACATTGGAAACACTATTTCATCAAGGAGCTGATAGTCAAGCCCAAAGAAAATTCTGTGCCATATTACAAAACATATGTGAAGCAAAACCAGTGCAACCCGATTGAGAAATAGTAATGAACCACACAAATAAATCACTAAGTCTAATAGAACAAGAAGAATTTAACCTCTCCATGCATTTATTTGCCACAAACAAATCACTAAGTCTAATAGAACAAGAAGATTTTAACCTCTCGATGCATTTATTTGTCACAAACCACTTTGTCATGCTACATAATAGAAAGATGTTGAAGCTACTAAATGTTCTCGTGGCACTCAGTGTAGCACATAATACACATAAAAAATTGAACAACAATACTGACGATGACCAACTCTAGCAAGAGGTGCTCCTATGCATAGGTGAAAGAGTCGTGCTAACAACAAACTTATGGATTAAAGTCGGCCTTGTATATGGGTAATTGGGAGAAGTCAAAGCTATTGTTTACAATGTCAACTCTAAACCCCTAGACTTGCCAATGTATGTCGTGGTTCCATTTGACACCTACAATGGCCTAACATGGGACAAGGAAAGACCAAGGAACATACTTTTGATACCTATAATGCATGGTGATCGTAGATAAATACTTGTAACCATGGCTTGGGAAATATCAATCCACAAATCTCAAGGCCTCACATTGAACAAGGCTACAATAAGTATAGGAGAAATTGAAAGACAAGGCCTAACATTTACTTCTATATCTAGAGTCAAATCCTTAGAAAGTCTTCGCATAGAACCTACTTTCAGTTTGGAACGATACTTTAAAATGCAAAACAATCCTTACACTATCATTAGAAAGAAAGAAAGGCTAGCCTACAACTACTGTCCTCTTAACACATTCAGGTATAGACATTCACTTTTGTTTTCCTTACAAACTCAACTTGACATCCTCACTATAATGTTACCTAGACTCATAATTTGTTATGTAGGGATACAAAAAACAAAACAAACACCATTTGGAAAGGATTACTCTACACTATGTACAATTATTATTGTACTTTCAAAGAAATAAAAGCCTCACCTACAACTACTATCCTCTTAACACATTCAAGTATCATGCATTTGCTTTTGTTTTCCTTATATATTCAACTAGACTTCCTCACAATAATGTTAATTAAACTCATAAATCTTGTGTTGGTGAATACTGAACACAGAGCAAGCACCATTTGGAAAGTAGGGCTCTACACTCAATAATTGTGTATTACAGGACTCAGTAGTTGCGTATGAATGTAATAATTTCCAAAGTAAAATGTGTTTTATTCTTGTGGATCAACCAACTCTTCCATACAACACACTTAATAACTTGGTCTCCAATTAGTATGCTTATTGATTTGATGGGTGCATATTATGGAGATGTTATTGTGCAATGGAATATGCATATGTTCTTCAACCAATTAAAATAGGATATTAAAAAACAATATTAAAAAATAATTACCAATTGCTTCTTCTTTTCTTATTATGAAGACACATAATCTACTTACATAATAGTTGTAATCAGACATCCATGATTTAACATTTCTTATCATTTGTCACATTTAAAAGAACTCCATAACTTTCTTTAACTCATGTAATTAATGTTAAATTCTTGTATTATCATTTTTAACATTAAAAAGAGAATAAAATAGATGATATAATTACCTTTACAATTATCCTAAATGCTCCTACTAAAAAAATATTCTAATGAATGAATGAATGATTTTTAATGATGTCCACTAGACCAAACAGTCTAAGAGACCAAGAGCCACCACATTAAGACATTTTCAAGCTCCTTTCAATACCCTCTTCTTCTATGAATCTTGACCAAGAGACGGACCCTCTTGTAAATTAGGCACACAAACTTACACGTATAACATTTTATCCTATGGGGGAATTTGTTGCAACGCCAAAATCGTGCAACTGCTAGTAATAATGTTTTCAACCAAAGATAATCCTTGTGTTGAGAACTCTGCCTAAGCAAAACTTACTCCGGTTTTCTAATGTTTAAATTTTACTTCCAAAATAACTATTAATCAATTTTTAAAATTTTTATTGATCCGTCGGAAATTCGCTGTGAATTTTTGAATTTTCAATCCTAAAATTAAGAAAAGAAGCAGCTACAGTGAACACAAAAATTAAATCGAAGTTCAAAGTATGCACAGCAACAACACTCGTCTGCGTAGATCGAATATAGATTTAAATATGTTTGGTGTTTGCCACGATAGATCTAACGTGTCCTCCAATCTGCCGCCCCACATAACTGAGGGCAACATTGATCTAAAGGGAGCTTCTGCAAGATCAGAGGCCGTAAAATATAGATTTTATCAACAAACTCTGATCATCCACCAGGGGCATTATCCTGAACATGAGATTTGTATTAGAGAATATACTGCTCGGCATCACATATTCGTGTTTCAACTCTGATGAAACTGAAACATAAGGTAAGGCCGTTCTTCTCTATCTATAATCGAGTGAGTGAAGCTATTGTGCTAGATATCCAATGTATGGGCAACGGCATCTCATGTTATCACTGTAGCAGTAATAGGGGTAGGAGTTTTGTCTTTGCCATGGAGTGTGGCTCAACTTGGTTGGATTATGGGAGCAATAATTCTTCTTGCTTTTGCTGGTGTGACAACATATACTTCTCTTCTACTTGCAGACTGTTACAGATCGCCTAATCCTGTCATTGGAAAATGCAACTACAAATATTCAGATGCAGTGAAGAACATTTTAGGTTTCTTTTCAAATTATTGTCTTGCATTAGGTTATTCATTTGGTTGAACAGTTGGTTTATGGTTTAGGTTTAATTTCAAACCTTAATTTTATATTAAGTTATTTACTTGGTTGCATTGTTGGTTATGTGTTTTCTTTTATTACTAGATGGCAGGAAGGATATATTATGCAAGATTGGTCAGTATGCTAATCTCTATGGAGCCATGGTTGGATACACACTAACTTCAGCTATCATCATGAGGTATGTTATAAACAAAAATATTGTATACAATATTTTATAATATATCGTTTCTATTTGTTCTTTTCTGGCATGGCAATCGAAGTAGTTAATTGTTGAGTACATCAGGGCAATTAGAAAGGCATGATGTTTTCGCAAAGACCGTTCACTCCAGGGAGCACAACAAGGTGATTCTCTCGCATCGTTTCAACCTAGCCTAAAACCTAGCAACCAGTTTCGTCTACAGGCTTTTGAATATTGAATTCATGTGTTAATTTCAGAGCTGCACACAGTTTTCAGACTTAACAGAAATCACATAGGTCAAGCAACGAGTTTTTGCCGCGCTACAGAGTAGACTGTTAGCATGGCAGAAGCATGTATAAGTACAGTGAACAGGCAGCCTACTTCTATTCCATACTCAAAAAAATTAGTTGTTGTCACTTAATTTTTAAAGTTTAAAATTTTCCTTCTCTTTTTATGTTTGTATTTTTTTTTAATTAAGCATAAAACGTAGGGTTTTTGAAAGGGCCCTCCTGTACAAAGCAAGAAAGATACTTCTGTGAAGTCCAACCAACAACCGGGAGCAACAACTAAGGGCAAGCAGTAAAAAGACTGCAAAATCATTTCAGCAAGCCATTAGCACCACAACCCAAGAGGCTGAACACGAGACAAAACTGCTCAAGAACCACGGTAGACCAGCCAAATTTAACGCGGTTTGAAATATGCACTAAACAACCCCTTCCGATGGAGCCTTACAACAAATTTATTTCTTGGCTAGATTCCCAATTTTGATAGCCTCCCTTGAGGCGGAAAGGAGCAAAGGGCTAAGCTTCTCTCGATTCCATCATCCTTGTTTCTTTACTTGGACTGAACCCTGTTGGTGTTGGAAATAAGCCACACCCGAACCGACGATGGACTGGTCCAAGAGGGGCCAGTAGCTCAGTGGCAGAGCACTCCACCAGCGAATGGAAGGTCCTAAGTTCGAGTTCTAGCTGGTCCATGTCTCAACATTCCGCTTATCACAACTCGAAATTTCTCAACCTTGTTCACAAATTTCAACTTGCAAGAAGAGAACATTAGTACACTAAATCTTTTGATCATTAATAAACATAAGATATATTCATCATATTGCTCTTTACTCTTATAAATATTTCATGATTCTAAGATTCACAATCTATGTTCACTATTTACACTATCACTTTCCTTATGATCATTTCATTTCATATCTTCTACTACTAGCCATTATTTCTCATTCGCTAACTTTGAACATTATATGCATCATCATTATATAACATACACTCTCTATTTATATTACTCAATTCTCTACTCTCATATTCACTTTATATTTCACTTTCTCTATTATTCTCTATCACTTGCATTTCACATGCACTATCCCTTGATATCTCATATCATTATAACATCTTGCACTAATTCATGGATATCATATGAGAGTAGGGAGGGAGTATCTTTGCCATTTGCCATTATGGGGCTCTATTATATCCTTGGTGTAATGATGCCTTTTGCATCCTTTTGCAGCCAAGGCCTCTAAGGTGACCTATCCTTGACACAATGATGCCTTTTGCATCAATTGTGAACAAGGCCTCGATGTCATAAACCTTTGCATATGGTACCTTTTGTACTCATAATGTCAAAGGGCTCTAAATACCCATTGGTTAATGGCAAGGATCCTCTTCTACCTCCTCTCCTATGAGGTTTATGTGTTATTGCCTCAAGAAAGATATATTCATTCATGCTTATTGAGTTAAACATATTGGCTGTCTCTTCTTATGTCACTCATTAACAGCCTATGAGAGTTGAGATGAGAGTTGCCACTATCCACCATGGGGCTCTAATGTCTCCTATCCTTAGACTCAAGTTCCATACTCTTAGAGTCAAGGCCTCTATGAGACTAACTACCCATGAATGGCCTCTTAGGCACTTACTCTCACTCTCGTAAGAGGTTAATGGGTCACATAAGATCATACAAATTACATTACTATGGTATATGACTGTCTAAAAGAGATGATTGCTTACAAATCTGAACTTATCATAATGATACAAATCTGAACTTATCATTGGCAATAAATGTAAAGAGGCATTCGTACCTGATATACATATGATCGACTGATATGGAAGTGATAAATAATAGAAACTTGCTGACGTGGTGCTGGCTGTTGCTATTTGCTCAGAAATATCAGAAATTGACTTATTTATATGATAAGTTCTTCTTGCAACAGATTGCTGATTCTGATTGATGCTCTTCCTATGTTCTTACAAGGATCGATTGACTAGTTTCCTTTGATCGATCTCTTTTTTCTTTCTCACAATTCCAAATTTTCACTTGATGCTGATGCTTATAGTATTGATGCTCCATATATATGTATATGCTTATACTGATGTTTATAGTATATGAGTCCTTATATATATTTTGCAGATTTATATCCGCTGTGTTTTATATCTCATTTTCTCCATACTTAGAATGTATATCTCTATATATTTGAAATATATATTTTCCAATTCTAAATCCCAGTTTTATTTCTCCTTTTTCCTATTATCTGCCTTCATATATTGCCTGATTACTGCAGATTTTCTCAGATACCCCAAGCACACGAGAGGTGTGGCTTAAGAGGGGGTGTTGGTGTTGGAAATAAGCCACACCCGGACCGACGATGGACTGGTCCAAGAGGGGCCAGTAGCTCAGTGGTAGACCACTCCAACAACGAATGGAATGTCCTAGGTTCGAGTCCTAGCTGGTCCATGTCTCAACAAACCTTGCATAACATTCGAAGGGCTAGGAGCAACTTAAGTCTCTCCGGCTCTCATATATGTTTATTTTTGTGCTTTGGCTCGTAGCCACAGATTTCTGCCTGTATAAGTACAGGCAGCCTACGTCTATTCCATACTCAAAAAGTTGTATTCATGGAAGCAAATATCGTTCTCGAGAATTTCTTGGCTTCCCAAAAGATAAAGATATTTTCAGTTTCTCAGGATATTATCAAAAGAAAACCCCGAAAAACTCGGGAACCCAAAAAATCCAGTAACATTTTTTTAAAAAGAGAGAAATAATTGATGTTTTCTACATTTAAAGCCATACTAATTGCATAGAAAGTGAGAGCGTGAAAGTAAACTAGAATGTACACCACGAATTTTGAAATATGGATTTTTCTCATTGATTTTGAGATTGCTGTTTACTGTAATATAAATCTCTTTAACAATGTTAATAAATGATTGCCAAAATGATAATGAACCCTTAATGCAATACAACACAACTAATGTAAAGATGACTTGTTAACCCTACCCTTCTCCTTAACTATCAAGTCCAAGAGACTAATCTATACACAAAATGGTAACTACAGTTCACAACAACAGACTCCCTAAGCTCTTCAAAAACCTCTTAAATTTACAGCACTGGCAAGCGTTTCAGGATAGCAATGTCCTATCTTAACAATGTTTCATATTAATCATTTTGATCAGTAATATTTCCTATAATGTTGACAGCAGTATTGATGCCCATATTAATTGATCACAGTACTAATAAGGATACTACTGAACACCGTACTGATCAAGAATGTACAATTCACAATAATGACAGAATACTATTGATCAATGATCATAAGAAGATTACTAATCACAAAAGGATAGTTATGTCAAAAGACAATGATGACAACAACAATTTCCACTGGTACAACATTATTAATAACTGATATGTAACAATGAAAGTTATCAAACAATTGCCTCAACAATACAACTATTTTACAAATGAAATAACGACACAATATCCATTGATAAGTACAAATGATAGCAAATCCACGACAACACTAACATCTATGATGCAATAATAATGACCAGTCAAAGGATAGCATAATCATTTGACAGTTTGTCCAGTAATGACTATGCTCACAAATCATAAATAATGACATCAGTGTTTGCTGTGCTATTGTCAAAGGCAATGGTGATAATCGCAATAACAATAGTCATGTTCCCTATTCACAAGGTTTTCAAACCCAATTATACCAAGTCTCTTCACAACATAGATTACTATGTTCATTTTTGAAATAACAACAACAATAATTGCCCTTACCCCTTTGCAGTAGATCTAACTGCTATACAATAATGGCATCTGAAAATCGCGACAACTACTTACACCATTCAAGGTGTATAAACCGTTTATAAAAGTTCCAAAGAAGAATGATCAAAAAATTGCAGGTCTGATGCTTATATAGAAAAAAAAACTAATTTATTGTGATATTACTAGTGATATATCACCAATAACATTGCAATATATTAGTGAAAATTTCGGTCAAAGTAACAGTCAAAGATATTTTTAAAAACTCACGATATTTTCAAGAAAATGTCGAGAACCCTGCCGAGAAAAGATATATCGGAATATATCGGCATATTTTAAAGATATCTGCTTCTATGGTTGTATTCACTTAATTTTTAAAGTTTTAATATTTCTCTCTTTTATATCGAACATTGGACTTATGTTTGTATATATATGTAAATTTTTGAAGTTCTAATACTTTCCTTCTCTTTTATATTGAACATTGGACTTATGTTTGTATATATATGTTTATTTTTGTGCTTGGCTTGTAGCCACAGATTTCTGTAAGTACAGTGAACAGGCCGCCTACCTCTATTTCATACTCAAAAAGTTAGTTGCATTCACTAAATTTTTAAAGTTTTAATATTTCCCTTCTCTTTTATATGGAACATTGGACTTATGATGCAGTCGGGGGTTGGGAACCCAATGAAGGGCGACCAACCCGAGCAGCACTTCACTCATACAAAACATTCATTTTCAAAGATAGAGTAACACCAGACATAAAACTCTAGAAATTCACCATGAACCAGACTTAGCATCTTCATAAATTAATATTATCCATCAAAATTAACGGTTACTTTATATCATATGCAAGGTTCGAATCTTAGTATTCAACCCAAAACTGAAATACAACTTACAAAACTCAACTCAGCCAGCATTACAAGACGTCCAACACAGCAAAAGACAGAGTGGAACTTCTAACTTATATGGAAATACTCGCCCAACACTTGACTGACAGAATTATATCTATCTGGAATCACAGGCACCGGTATAATGAGTTATCAGCAACAGCAAACTTAAGCCCAGCACCCCAATTACGCACAGCAACAGGAAAATAGGAAATACTGTAGTGATTCACAGGCTAGCACTGCAAACAACCTGACCGACTGACTTAATCTTGACTCACACTCACTACATTATGTGCACTTTCTACAGAAACAAAAAACAACTTTCCCTTCTTCAGACTAGAGTAACTCTCAACAATCGATTTATTTTCTTTCTTCCCACCTTCGCTGTCTCAACAAATGCTTAGGCAACCCTAGAAGAGCAGAAAAACTCTAAATTAGGTGTCCTGGTAGTGGTAGCTGCCAAGGACAGACACATAAAGGCATTGTAACTGTCCATTAAAAAGGAAAGAACATGCTGAAACTATATTTAGGGGTTGTCAGACCACAAACCACCAGCAATAACATGTCAGAAAATTGATTTACATTCACCACTTTTATTCAGGGAGTTACGCCACAGTGAATTGTCTCTGCAGCTCCATTAAATAGGTGGATGCTCCTGCATCAACTTATGTTTGTTTATATATGTTTATTTTTGTGCTTGGCTTGTAGCCACAGATTTCTGCAGTGTTCCCACTGATGCACTTTGCAAAGATGTTTTGGCACGTAGCTGGACTCTCCACCACGTCTCTGATATGTAGGCCGCTCTGGTCCTTGTTTTTTCTTTTCTATTTCTCTTTGTTCAATTGTGTTTTGTGCAGAAAATGAGGCAGTCCATCTTTTGTACAGAAATTGAGAAACTTTTGTATTGGATTTAGTTTCTTTGGACTTAAATTTAGTTTTGGTGGACTTAAATTTAGCTGTGAAGTTTTTTATCATGTTAATAGTTGTTTAAAATCAGGCAATTCGTGGCTTATGGGTTAGTATCCAAATTCTTGTTGGACATTAACTAAAGCAGCTTATTGGTAGTAAGTAGTTTGGGTTGTTTAAAACTAGGCCTAACCCTGGGTAACCAAAGAGTATCCAAAATTTCATACACAAATATTATGATATAATAAACTGACAATATAAAAACATTTATTGGCAGTAAGTAATTTTGATGCAGCGGCTCAGCTCTCATGGACAGATTCCATGTTCACTTTCAAACACGAAGCTAAAAATAAACGGAACACAGATAACAATAACACCGAATAAACACTTGCATCTGAATATCTAAAATATCTTATGTTTACAGATACAAAAAGCTTCACATCAGTCTGTATCCACCTAACTAATCTCCCTAACAGCAGTCCATCCCCGCTATCTCCTATCCTACCTCATTACATCTCCTCAACTATTTTTGTACCCTGTTTTCTATTCAATCTCAAAAACTACTGCCCACGTACCAAACTCCTAACTTAAATGAAACTCTCCAAAAATAGCTTGTTTCATAACAGCTATTCCCCAAAAGGCTGAACCTTTTCAAATCATTCTAAAATTAGCAATACAGTTAGCCACGCCTCCTAATTCTGAGGAATCGCTTTACATCACATTTGGATTTGTTTAAAATCAGGCTAAACCCAAATAACCGGGCGTTGAGTAGTTCAGATTGTGTAAAATCAGGTTTAACTTCAGGTAACTTATTTGTATCCAAAATTTTATTCCCAACTATTATGGACTGATTATCTAAAACAGCTTATAGGTAGTAACTAGTAAGTGATTTGGATCTATTAAAATCAGGCATAAGCCTCTGTAACTTGGTAGTAAGCTGTTTAAAATGTTTAAAAACAGGTTTACCCACCCCAAGTAACTTAGTAGTATCCAAAACTGCTTTTTAAAATACAAATATTATGGAGAGCGAATACTTAGGTTGTTTACAATCAGACATGACACCATGTAACTTAGTAGTGAGTAGTTTGGTTTGTCTAACATCAAATCCAATGCTGTGTAACTTGGTAGTAAGAAGTTTGGGTAGTTTCACCAGCAGTGGGCAGTTTCAGAGAGTAATGCACGACCCCCTGTGTAACTTGGCAGTGAGTAGTTTGATTGTTTGAAATCCACTATATCCTTGTGTAGCATGGTAGTGAGTATCTTGCATATTACAAAGTCGTGCAGAGTATCAAATGGGCCATCCAAGATAAGGGGGCCTATCTCACTTGGTGGTGACCTAAATCACTGCCTTTCCCTGGTTTAGAGTATTTTGGTTTGTTGAAAATCAGGTATAACCAGGTTTGACTTGGTAGTGAGAAAATCAGGTATAACCAGGTTTGACTTGGTAGTGAGAAAATCAAGTATCCAAAATCAGGTATACCTAGGTTTGACATGGTAGTGAGAAGGTTAAGTCACAATATCGGAAGGTTTGGCAATGCAAAGTTTGGGTCATCCAATATCAGGCACAATCCATTGTCATTGGGCAAGGCCTAGTTTCTCTTACTCTCCCCGAATGGGACACTACCCACACAAAAATAACAACTAGCCACTTCTAATGCACAAAAGTTTCCCGGAGTCTCTTGGATTGCCCAAAATTAGGTATAACCAAGTGTAAATTTGCAATGAGAAGTTTGTGTTGTCCAGAATCGAGCATTACCTGGTCCACATTGCCAGTGATTAGATTTGCTTATCCAAATCAGATACAACCCAGTCTGGTTCAGCATTGCTTACCCTCTTGGACCAGTTTTGGACAACACAATACCAACAAGCCACATAATTGGGCTAATTCACATAAGAATACCACAGTAGTTCAGCAAGCATAACATGCTGGTATTGCAATCTGTTTTTGCAGCCTTTGGCAAAGACTCAAGCTGCAGCGTAGCCCCTGTTGACATTGCTTTTTGATGCTATTGATTGAACATATTGGATTAATTTGAATGTCTTTTGTTGGAGTATGGTCAGTTCAATACACCATTTCCATTTTTTTACAATTAATGCGGTCCCTGGGTGTCCTGATAACACTAGTGCCTTCCTGATCATGTTTTTATCAATCCTCTTCTCATATCTTCACAGTTTCCGTATTACAAGCATGACTAGAAACATGTCCAAGTAAGCTTTGTATTTATCAATCAAATTTTTACCTGTTCTCTTTTTGTTGTCCCATCTCAACATCAAGCAAATTGGGAGGAAAGTAACCAAAAAAATCTTTGAACGGAGACCTATTTTTATAAAGAGTATTGACTACTGTAGGGCATTAGTGTTTGAATATTTGTCTAATTTTTATCCTAATTCTTTGGCTGCTTCCAATTATAACCCATTAGTTGATTACTATCTCTTTTAAAGAATAGAAAGCCTGCTGACCACTTCACCATGTTTCCAATCTATATTACAACGTGGTCCAAAATATACCTGAGAACCTTGCATCCTTGTTTGAAACAATGGAACATAAGGCTTCAGACTTCAGGTATTATATCATCCTTCGATGCCATTTTGTACAGAAAAATGATGAGATTCTTCAGGGTATGTTAGAAGTCTAACCTCTCTATTAAAAAGGTGACTGAACTTGCATCAAAGATCATTTGGCTAATATAGCAAAGGAATAAAACTAACATCACAGCATACAAATTCTGACAGAGCAATCTGAACTTCTAGCTAAAATTCAAGTTATGGCAGCCTTAGAAAAGCCTAATCCCACTGATATTTGATAATTTTGACAATAAGCAGGTGACTCAAAACTTTGAGAGTTCTTAGTAAAGCATTTATATAGTTCATCCTTTTTCTAAAGTTAAAATCGTTTGTTGATCACTCTTGCCATACTGTAAATTCGTCACACAGAAATTAAAACTGCCGTGAACTTTAGTGTTTGGATAATCTTTTGGATCAGTATATGTTACTTATTCCAATAAATTTTGTTTTATGAAAGCAGTTGATTGTAATTTAGCTCCCTTACATTTAATTACTTTCTCTTGAATTTTTGTGTCTGGAAAAGAAATGCAGATGCTTAATGTCTCTGAGATGATAACTTGTAAGAAGAAGAAAATTGGTTCTATTGGTAGAGAGATTGAGGTTGTTGACAATAATTTTATACTATATATTTAAATTGTTGAGATTTCAAGTGGTAATCATGTTAAAGCATTTGAGTCAATAAGCCAATTCGCAAGTAGCAACAACTCTTACAGAAAAAACTGTTTTTAGCTTTATTTCAAAATCATTACTGGTACTTTTTCTGTCAACCTTTGTCCAACGATAAAATAATTAATGGTATTTTGATATCAACCTTTTTATCACACTATAAGTTGACTTTCTCAGTTGTTGGGTAGATTGCACCTGCATTGTTTATGTTCTTTATTGCCTTGAACAAAAGTTACACCTTTTAATAGGACCTATCGAAGTGTATTTACTTGTTCAGAAAACTATTTATGGGTGTGCTCTGTTCTAAAATAAATTTTACAAGCCTTTTGTTATTGTCTTGATTTAAGATTTCGTGTACCAGGTTATGACTACAAGGCATTCCTTATACAATCGTATGTTGCCCACAAATTAATCCTATTGTATGTGCAAAGAAAAAGTCCAAAACAGATAATGAACAAGAAATTGTCGATTGTTTGTACTTGAACAGTGGTCAAAAAAATGAGAGGAAAGCTCCATATGTGTTAATAAAACCACGATATAAGATCTCTTTCTACTGCCTTTCATAATGCAGCTGGACTTTTATGTATCTTGAGCAAAATTTAAGAAAGATGACTATTGTGAGATAAATGAAAAATAATGGTGTTTAGTGATAGGCCTCAAGGACCATGGAAAACAATAGCTGTGTTGAATTTTCTCAATTTTCCAGAGTGTATTGAAACTAGATTCAAAAGGTTCCCAAGTGGGTGTTTGCTGCAAAAAACAATCAATGTACAAAATATACATCAATTTTTAATGAACATACTTTGGGAAACCCTACAAAGATGAGATGCCATATAACTAATGTCTATTGAAATTTGAAACAACATAACCAGAAACATTATATTTTTAACTTAACCGAGATGCCATGGATCTAGCCATCGGAAATATAGACTTATTTTAATTTAAAAGTCTCCTTTTCAAAACTTAAACTTAGTCATTCATGTTAAACTTTTTCATGGACCAGCTAGGAGCCAAACCTAAGACCACCCATTTGATGCTTGGGTGCTCTACCACTTGGTGACCAGTCTATGGTTTGGGTGTGGCTCATTTTCCAACACCCCCCCCTTTGAGCCACACTGCAAGTTCTCAGGGCTCCTAGCCTGGCCTGGCTCTGCTGACCTAGGTCTGATGTCATGTTAAACTTTTTCATTGAACTGTTAGGAGTCAAACCTAGGATCACTCATTTGCTGCTGGGGTGCCCTACCACTGAGCAACCAGCCCACTTAGTGACCAGTCCATCTATGGTTCAGGTGTGGCTCATTTTCCAACAATTTAACTATATAATGCATATCATGGATTTAACAGGATTTCGCTTTTACAATATAAGGTTAGATAAATTACAAAAAATGAATTTATTATAAGAAGATTATTATTTAACCAAGATTGCCCAAGAATTTAGTGGCAAAAATTATATTTTCTTTGTTCATCTTGCAGGAAGGACAGTCAAATATTATACAGCACTAATATTATAATATACAATAGACTGGCTAAGAATGGAAGAAAAGAAGAGTATGCAGAAGACACAAGAATCCGAAGGATAAAGTTCAAGAATCAAAATTATTGGCTTTTGGTGAAAAGGTAGGTCCCATGTAGAAATTTCTTTCCAACAAAAGATTACAGCTACGTCCATTCATGCTGGAGTGAGTTGCTAACAATGGATATAAGTGGAATTGGCCGCCAGAATTCAAATTTCCTGGCATTTGGTGAGGCAATAAGTCAACCAGGACCCTCCTACAAAGCTACTTGTAATATTTTAATCTGTTCTGGAAATTATCTGATGCAAATCTGATATACAACAATTCACCCACCGAAACGACAGTCACCTGGTTATTTGCTAACTTTATCAGATAACCCTCTTGCTAGGACCTGTTTTCCTTCGACGATCAACAATATTGCAAGCATGCAACTTGTTATTGTAATAATATCAGTTTTTCTCAACTCCTAAGGGATATGCTTATAAAACAATAGTTTTTTTTTTTTTTTTTTGCAATTAGAAGTAATTCTTTATTACACAAGTCATAGACAACATAATATTTAAACCAATGCAGCATTTTTATAAACATATTGATATGGCCATAGACTAAATTTTATATAAATCATACCATCTAAATAGAAGCTACAATCATATTCCAATCTTGCCCCATTTCCTTAATAGTAGATAAGAATCTCACCTTTGAAACTTTCAGATTTTCATTTCTACAAAAGGGAAATATATCCCACTTCAGAATTCACTAGGGGCTAAGAATTGGTGATTTACTAGCCGGAAATGTTCCAGCAGGTTTCTTGTACTTGTACCCACGAGCAATTATTAAGAAGACAAGAAAGTTCAGAAAGCTAACGAATGCCAAAAGCCAAAAAAAATAATCAATGTGTCCATCGTTCAAATTGGCAGGTATCCAACCTACCTCACCATGCCTAGTTGTAATGTTTGTTACAATAGTGACAAGTAAGGTACTCAAATAGCTTCCCAATGCAACTGTTGTAAGTGTCAATGCACTGCACAAGCTGCGCATACCATCAGGAGCTTGATCATAGAAGAACTCTAAGTTCCCAATGTTTGTAAATACCTCAGCTGCACCAAGTATAAAGTACTGAGGTACTTGCCAAAAAATACTCATTGGTATATGATCCTTCTGTTGGTAGTTGTGGCGCCTCACAAATCTTAGTCTCTCTATTTCAACAATGGCAGCAACTATCATTCCAACAGTAGATATGACTAGGCCAATCCCAATGCGCTGTAGATGAGTGAAGCCCCTTGTGTGACCTGTGTATTTACATGCTAATGGAACAATGAACCGATCATACACTGGTACCCAAAGAATAACACTGACAGAGTCAAATATGGTTAATGATGCAGATGGGATTTGGAAGTTGGGGCCCACATGAAGATTCATAGTGTCTCCCTGTTCAATGAACAAAGTACCCATCTGACTATAAACAGTGGCAAATATAACTCCACTAGCCCAAATTGGAAGAATGCGGATAATTGACTTCAACTCCTCCACTTGAGTCACAGTGGTGAGATGCCATGGATTAATGGATCCTATTATCCGCATTTCATCTTCAGTTCGTATTGCTGCCTTGTCAAGAAATCTGCATGAATACAATTTATGTTAATCAGACTCTCCTCCTCCTGTGCTGCTCAGATTCTGTAAAAGTTGAAAATTGTGGTAGAAAATACATATTTATGCACAACTATAGATAAAATTTCTAGATACTTTTATGACACGACAAATATTTCTTATTCCATAACCTTAAATTTGAATAAGATAAATAATGGATGCATTTCTTATGCCATAACCTTAAACTTGGATAAGATAAATAATGGATGCAGTAACTTATCATCACAAGCACCAAGATGAAAAATTGATCAATATATTGCTTAGATGTTTTTCTCTCTTGTTCAAACTCATAATGGCTGCTACTTGTATTAGCATTGCTAGCAACGCCGTTACAACTTAATTATTTAAGATGACGAACTGTTGAGTGCTCTGGAGTCTGAATCAAACACCAGGTTTACCTCACTTAAGATGATAAGCAGTGGAAGCTTGTCCCAGTGATGTCGTTTAATCATTTTTGGATGATAATACAAATTTATTGCTTTATTGCTCCAGTAATAATAAATGTATTGAAAGTATGTCCCTTAAATAAACCATTTAATACACTTCAATGGAAATTGGTGTTCATGTTTAACATATATCTATTACTCTGGCGATTTCCTTTTTCCTAGAAATCTTCTGACAAGCCAACGACCTTTATCATTATTCTAGGGTTGTTTCTGTTTCTGCTACTTGAATTCATTGTCTGTTATATAGGAAAAGAAGTACAAGGCTTGAAGGAATTTTAAGATGAAAGTATCGAGAAGTACTCGAGGAAAGCAAGTCAAGTTGTTGGAATGAAGTAAATGGCTAGTGATTGACAACAACCTTACAGAACAAAATCGTACAAATAACGATTTATAGAAAAAATAAAGCTGGAAGGAATCCCTAATTAGTAACACTAACATTAAATTGAATATTGACTTGACCAGAAAATTGCCATTCTACATTGTTTACAGATGAAAGATGTGAGAATCGTAATAATGCAAACCTCTCTGTTCAAAATGGTATTCATCGAATATCTACCAATATGCACTGTAATTTGAAGCAGAGTAGCTCTCATGTGCCCATTTAATGATCTCACTAAACATGCCACCATCAAAATAATCTCCAGCACTTACAGGAATAAGTTTTACTAATTGAAACAATAAACACCAGTAGATGAAACTTACAGAAAGTTGTCTGTATGATCAAGGTTTTGACTTCCTTCAATAGCCGATTCCTTGTCTTGAACTTCATATAGAAGAGACTTATCCAAAGGAACTTGAATTCTCCATTTTCGTGTCGATGCAACCACCACTTGAGCTATTCGAGTTAAGGCACTACCTCCAGGCTTTTTATGTCGATATAACTTTGTGCCAAGGAGAAGACTACATATTGCTATGCCCATGGTCACTGTAGGTATACCAAATCCCCAGCCCCAACCAACATTTTCTTGAATCCAGACAAGAACACTGGAAGATACAAGAGCTCCAATATTTATTGAGAAGTAAAACCAATTGAAGAACGAACTTTTCTTTTTCTTTTCCTCCTCATCCATCTCATCAAATTGATCTGCTCCAAATGAGGAAACACAAGGCTTGATGCCACCAGTCCCTAAAGCAATGAGATAAAGTGCAAGAAAACATACGCCAATTTGGACTTTAGATGAATGGCATTCATCATTCCCACTGCTGCAAAATGGAGGCTTAAGTTTGGGTATGAATGCTGATAGGGTCAAAACAGTCATTCCCTGAAAGCAACCAAAAAATACCCCTCAGACAAATTCTGCATGTATTTCACACATCGTACTCAAAACATGGATATTCTCCATTCAAGTTAAAGATCAGAAAATCTTACTGTAAACAAAGTTGGTACTCACAATAAAATAGATTGTAGAGAACACGGCAATTGTCCAGAATCGTCCCCAGTATGAATCCGCCAAAAAAGCCCCCAGTAAGGGTGTTATGTAGCATGTTCCAGACCAGTTGGTAACATTATTGGCTGCGGTAGCATTGCTCTGACCG
The DNA here is from genome assembly GCA_027924645.1 of Cunninghamia lanceolata. NCBI lineage: Eukaryota > Viridiplantae > Streptophyta > Pinopsida > Cupressales > Cupressaceae > Cunninghamia > Cunninghamia lanceolata. The sequence continues at coordinate 4,984,506 of BSBN01000696.1, read as the reverse complement.
AAGCCATTCTTTAGGTAATTCACCAGATTTGTGTTGATTCCATAGTAAGCCAATCTCTCACAGCACTCATTTGCTACATAAAAATAACAGGAAATAAGGTAATACTCCCTAGATATCTTAGGAAATATGAACGTTAACTACATCCATGGCTATTTTATTGACTAGCCCAACTTCTCATACATAACCAATCTGGGATTAGTTCATATTGGTTGCAGATTTTTAAAGTTTGAATTTTAATGACATGTGCCTTGAAATTTTCGGGGATAAGATTATTCATTATAGTATCCGTACCCAAAACGAACGGACACGCACTCCAGTTTCCTGACTTGCTCTTGATAGAAGCGTTCCCACGAATGTCCACAGATCCATCCCTAGTGAAGACCTCATCAACTGGTTGTACTGATGGTGAGTATTTGTTTTTATGTATTTTAGTTTCCTGAACATGTATTAGCCTTGGTTAGAACCAAAATTACAAAGCAGTGTAAATTGTTTCTATAAGAAAACAAAATCTTCCCATTAAATATACAACACGCTAAAACAAACTACAATTAGCAGGGATGAAATTAATCAAAACGAACTGCTGACAAGAAATATTGACACCGAATCAGATGCTCAAACATTACCCCAACAAGCTATTTGTAAATTGAGCAACGTACTAGTGCAATCAATAAGTCCAAGACACACATGTAAACCCAATGTATGATTGGCCCATAGAATCAGACTGTTTAAGTTTCGCCAACCAAGGAATCAATGCTAATGGGTATATGCTTTTAGTTATAAAAGATTTAAATACTTCTTCGTTAATTGTTCAACCGAGACTAGTGGAGTTTGCTTGAAAGGCAATCTTGGCATGTCTAGTAGGATGACTTATAGTCTGTGGGCATGCACTTGCAGAATGCAACAAGATTGTCATTTGATTAGTTGCATGTTCTTGGCTATCTAGGCAACCACTCGCCATGTAAATAATCATACAAGTAGCAATGGTTAGATATGAAACTAATGGAGAATGTAATAACTTGTATACTTAATATCATCAAACAGAATTGCTTATATATGAGATGATGGAGAAGAAATATAACAATTTGTATGCAAATGGGCCCTATGGGAAAATACATAGAAAAGACTCTACACGCCTCCTTGGAAAATGTATAAGGTTTACAACTTTACAATGTTCGAATCCTACAGCTATATGATTGCTCGTCTTCCTGCTAGATATTTTGTCAGTGATCTGTATTCTGAGTCCTTGTAATCTTGTTTCTTGGTGTGTTGAAATGTTGCTTTCTTTCTTTGTTGCTACTGTCCAGGGCAGGTTAGTTTACCATCTGCCGTAGCGCCAACTATAGGTGGTATGACACCATATTAAATTATTACCCTTGTTGGTGGACTTCATTACTGCAATGTGTAATCATTGTCTTTGCATTCATTGTTGGCATTTGTATTTTTGCATCATGATGAACTACTTGAGGATGCCCCTAGCTGAATGGTTTTTCACGATGTATAGAAATTACAATGTTTGCTTAAAACAATTTGATTTCCTTCAGAAAGCATTGACAAACTAAAACATCCAAAACAGACAAATTACGTTCAGAAGTAAGATGGTTATCTTTGAGCCTCAACTATTAACTATCTTGTAGATGAGGTAATAGATCATTAAATCAGAGAAACGAAATAGGGTTGGAGAAGATGGGCCATGTTCAAGAACTCCACAATACATAAGAAGGTAGATCTTAGCCAAGAACTCTACAATATGAATGATTCCAATTGTAAGTGCAAGAAGATTAACTGGTATTAGACTCGCTAATTTGAAGTGCAACAAATCCAGCTGCTGTAAGCCTATTATGTTGCAAACCCCTGGGAAGCAAAGGTGTACAAACTTACCTATGTCAGTTTTTGTATGTGAAATGAGTGATGGAAAGCGAAAGGTATAACTGAGCTACCTTTCTATCAAAAAAGATAAGGGCAATTGCCAAATAAGGTAATAGCAACATGTCTGAAGGAAAAATGCACCATTATGTCAGTAACTAGAAATCTAGAACAATTAGAATTTATCAGTAGAATGTACTAGTCATTAGTAATTGACAATTGTATACCATCGAAGTCTTTCTCAGTTATCAGCACATCAGTAATCAGTTATGCAGTCATGCAATCAGTTATATATATTAAAGAGGAATTAATATAGTTGCATCCAGATATGTTTGGAAACTGAAAACCTGTGGAAATAATCTCAAAAATCTAAATCAGATATGTAGTCTATTGGTGTAAAATAGACCTTTTTTGTTAAATTAAACTTAGGTTACTTTTCTAAGTTAGCTTAGTATTTAGGAGGTGCACTTTGAGTTTGAATAAACATGTGCACCTCCAATTTAGAATGGTAAGTCAAGTAACTAGTAGGTTCCTACTTTGAGGTGGCATATCTACACACTCCTAACCACCTGCATTCAATGCACCTACCATCCTAGATTGCTATATAAACAAGATGCTCATAGCCATTTGTAAGAAATTGAGACAGGTATCAAGAATATTAAGAAGTATTTTGTTGTTCTTGTAACCGTTTAAGTGTTATACTAGTAAGTAAGCAAGTTCACATTTTAGTGAGTTTTACATGTTCCCAGGATCCTTGAGTGAATTCCCTAGTCAAAATCAATATCGTATCAAAGCCAACATGGTTCCATTTATCCTTATCACTTCTTGTTTGATTCTTTGTCAGTGTTGCATTTTCTAACACTTTCAGATCTGTTATTATATGGCTGTCCTAGGGGATTCTAGACATCGGAGTGCAAGGAATAGCTCTTGCAGGAAAGTGGATTGTACGGGCAGTGGAAGGTGATGCCCCTTGGCAGATCCTTAACCGTCATAGAATCCTTAATGCACACCATATCCATAAAATCAGGAGGCCCTCCCAAATGTGTGACATAATTGGTAATGCTTTTATGATTGCCGGATCCACAATGCTTAAGAGAATATGGGCTGCTTCGCAGATACTCTTAGGTTTTCTTCATTGGCAGTTTGAGGGCCCATGGGATGCGTGGGATTAAGCTGCACATCCTATTTGGACCTTCAGCTCACAACGTGGACAACTTGGGCTTCGCCTTCAACCTTTCTTTGCAAACAAAAGACTAGCAAGGAAGGGCTTGTTCTGTTGGAGGGACCTTTGGAACAATGAGAAACAGAAACAGAAATCTTGGCGGGACTTCAACGGGCTCAAGTTTTGACCCTAGCAGACAAATCTGCTTTTCAAGAACTATGTAATATGATTCTTGATCACTGTCTTTTCAAAATGTATTTACAGAGTGTAGGCCCATATTGGAGGGATTGGAAGTGGAACATAGGAAAAGCCCTCCTCAACTATAAATCAAAGGATTTATATAATCAAGTTCGCCACAACAATTCCATTGCCCTTTGATTGAACAAACAATGGCGGATCCAAGACCCTGAAGTGAGATGGCAATGATGTTGTCAAGTTATTTGGAAAACAAGAACATCCTTCAAACAAAAGGTGATGGGATGGCTAGTACACTAGGATTTGGCTATCAAAGCAAGGTTGAGCAAGACTGGATTTACAGATGCATTTTGCACTGTATGTGGGAAAGAAGAAACAGTTGATCATATCTTCTAGAGATGTCCAACTAGAGGCTTTTGGGGATGGCTGCAAGATGAATTCAATTTCCTTTTTATTGCTCCTCTCTCTTGGAAAGGGCCTCTTTTAGGGGATTCTTAGATGGTCTGGGACAGCTGCAAGGGTTTATGGCATACAACTCGGTTGACAGCAATCAGTTTTCTTCGGAGATCAAGATGCCATGCCATCTTTCAAGAAGATACCTCCCCTCACAGTATGGTGAAGTTGAGGCTTTTCAAACAAGAGTTGGCATTGATTGTGCAAGCTAAGTTTGAGTAGTCTCGAAGAGATGTGAACTCTTTTCCCATGGGTGTGCAGGCTCAGGTGCTTTCTTTCCTTGCCTATAGGGAGAGAATCCTGTTGTCAAGCATTATGCTCAGATGATGTAACTATTTAATGATGTAACTTTATGTTCCTTGGAAGTTTAATATGAAATGCTTTTTCAAACAAAAAAGAAATCTAGTTCGTCCATTGCACCCATACCATAGCAATCAGAAAACACTAGAAACAACTCCAATTTTGCTTCAATCAGAGGTCATACAAAGAAGTTGTTGAGGTTTGACCGCTTGTTTTAGATTCAAATTTTGTATTTTTTAAAATTATTTTCAAGGAATTTTTATTGTTTCTCCCTATTTAAAATAACGGAGATAGTAAGCAATATTAGGCTTGATCAACCCTTTGTACTTTCACCTCAACCTTGGTGACTACCTCCCCTTGTTTGGCCCCATGGCCCTTTGATTAAGACTGTCTTTGTTGAAGCCATTGCTGCCCAATGATCTTAGGTGCCCTTAGTCAAATGTCCCTACACAGTCCACTTCACAATCTCTGGTCCCTTAGTCAACTCTATTGTTGTACACCTATGTCATCCCAACACCTAAACTACTCACTGCTCCTGAAGCTAGTGACAGTCATTTGCATCCACCAATCCTAAGTCCATGACTCCCATGCTATGGCCATATTTGGCCTTAAAACCAAGTTTGGTCCCATCACTAAGATGTTGACCCTTGACTGCAGCATCCCCACCCCCTTGGCCCTCCTACAATAATAAGTTGGACCTCCAAGCATTTTTTTGCTAATTCTCAAACAACTCTGCAATTCCCATTCTACAACTTTTGATTCCAAAGTAGTTTTGAAATGATTTTTTTTTAATTTGCTTTGTTTTTGAGATATACACAATGGTGTGTATTTCTACCCTATAATAACTCTTGGATCTTTTGTTTTGTTGTTTCACAATTTTTTAAGTAATTTTCAATCTAGGCCATTCTAAGATTGTAACAACAAAATTATAGTCTAAAAAGAGTTTTTTAATCTATGTTACTGAGTTCTGCAGTATTGCCCACCGTACTGGTTCTGATCCCGGTTCAGGTCTGGTATGCCCAGGGTTTAGCCCTGGGGAACCGGGGTGCCTGGGGCAGACCCTGGGCGAACCCAAATGAAGGTTCATCCTTAATTAATTATTTTGGTGCATTGATCTTAAGATATCATTATTTATCCATTTTTATGTTAATGTTTACTGAACTGTTCTCTGTTATTCCATATGAGTTGTGATTCTAGGTCATATTTGAAGGTGAAATGTTCTTTTTGTTTGTTTTTGTATTACTTCCTGAAAGAGTAACCTATCTAATCTTTGCAGTAATTTCCTTATTCCAGTCTACATTTATTTGGAAATGTTCAAAACACTGCATTACAAGATCACTAGTCTTTTCACTTTTCTGATCTCGTCTTTACTCTGCATTCCTACCATGAATTAACGCCAATATGCTTCATTTTGAACTAAAATACAAGTGTATATTTTTTTACATCCTTCTAATTTTTTCTTTTCCTTGTAAATCGACTGAGGGAGCATAACCAGTTAGGAAGGGAGTCAAGAGAAGAGATCATAATGGATAAATCCTTTCTATTTTAAAAGTGTTGGATTTAGAGATCAATAGAATGTTGGATGTGGAAATTATATGAATTTTTGACATTTTGTTCATATTGCATTTATATCATAATAAATTGTGAAAATTGAAGCCTGCAGGTCATTTATAGTTATATTGAGTATTACTGCTTATATATATATAAACACACACACAAACCCATACCTGTACCCGAGGGGATAAAAAAATGTCATACCGATGAACCAATACCCGTTCCCGTACTAGGACCAGCAACTTAGCTTAAAATATTCTCAAATTCAGGAGGTGCACTATATAGGCACCATCATATGTGCCTTGTTTAAATTGTGGTTTTAATTTGCACTCTTATCGCAACAATGTAACACTTGTACTGTCTTTTCACCATTTCTTTTTCTATTTTCCATTTGATCACCATGTCAAATTGTAAATTTCCTCTTTGAACTCCTCACAACTTTAATCCACGTAAGTATTCCATGATCGAGCAACTCAAAAGTAGAGGTTTGATTTGTGACAACATAAAAAAGAGAAAGAACCACACAATCCAGTTTAGGCTATGAAATTCTTCAATTGATGTGATGAAGCCAGTGACCATACTAGCCTCTCATTTTATCCAAATCTCAAGTTTCACATTTGTGACTTAGAGAATCCTTTCAAAGCTTGGGAGAAGCTAACACAACTATTTGAGAAGATAGTTCAAGGACTAGGGGATTAGGTGTTGTACACTTTGCAAGTTCTAGGTCTAGGTGAATTATTTAATATTTGTATAATACTATAAATAATGTACCCACATGGAAAATGGTGCCTCACTTAGATGGAATATTGAGTTTCATTGTTGGCACTCTTTGCCATGTGTCATTGGTCTTATAACTGTTGTAAGAAGTCATAAAATAGGGGGTTACTAGGCGAACTATGACTAGCATCTTTAGCTGGCTATGTGTAAGAGGTGTGTAAGTGCTATTATTGATCCATCTTGGAGCACTTGGGAGTTACATCGAACCCCCTTGGTTATAGGGGTCAAATAGTCAAATCAAGAGTTAACTTTTTATTCTTGAAGGACTTACTTTTGGGTTGAATGTGGACCATTTGAACTTGGTATTGGCTAATGGTTTGAGACCATGGTTTTGGTAAACCATGGATGGTTTCTTGAGTCTCCTTGGCCTCTCTAGAGATGGAGATTGTAAGTGGTTTTTGGCAGGTCTCCAAAGTGTAGTTATATTGTCAAAATTTCTCTAGATTCAAAGTAATGATCTCATATGAAGCATCGAGGATCTACAAATGTATGTAACCGTTTTGATAACTAATACATTGGGTGTGTGCTTTGGAGGCTGGATTTTTCTTTACGAGGATTTTCCCACAATATATTTTATGTTATGTGTTGTTTTCCTCTTATTCTCTTCTTGTTTTCTATAGTATGTCATTACTCTATTGAAATTGTTATAGATTCCGTATACTTGCATTTCTCTCTTTATTGGACTCACTAGGAATGTGTTGTACATTTCCTTTCATTTGGTATCAAAGCTTGGCCCACTTGTTAGAGTTGTGAGAGGAGTGGGTTGCTTTGTAATAATCTTTTCTTGTGTGGGAGCTTTCCATTGTGATCTTGCTTTTAGGAACACATATGGCAGGTACATCTAGAATGGAGGTGGAGAAATTTAACGAAACCAACTTTGAGCTTTAAAAGCTCAAGTTGGAGGATTTGCTCACTAATAGAGATCTATGAATAGCAATTTTTAGTCAAAAACCCTCCAGCATAAAAGATGAAGACTGGGTAGTGGTTGACAGAAAGGCAAAAAAATCCAGTTCGACTTTGCCTTGTAGATTCAATGCTCCTAAATGTTTTGGGAGAAACCACCACTGAGAATCTTTGGAAGCTGTACTAGACAAAGTACCTTGTGAACAAGTTTTTTCTACAAAAGAAGTTTTGTTCTTTGAAGATGAGTGACGAAGACTATGACAAAGCACCCGAATGCATTTAACATTGTGGTGAGCTAGTTAGCTTTTGTGAATGTGAAAATGGATGAGGAAACCAATGCTTAACTCTCCTATGTTCTTTGTCTAATACATGGGACAACTTGGTTATAGGGACTAGTAGCACTATTTCAAAGCTAAAGCTTGATGAAGTGATAGGTGCAATACTCTTAGAGGATATGAAGCATAAAACATTAGAATCCATTAAGATGCTTTGATCGTCAGAGGTTATTCCAAGGACAAAAGCAAGAATAATAACAATGACAAGTGATCAAATTCTAAGGGGAAATCTAAGTCTCTTGGTAGATCTAAGGTCAAGTATTGGAACTATGGCAAGACTGGCCACATTAAGGGCTACAAGGAGGTCAAAGAATTTGAGGATGATTCAAACTGAAGAGTCTCTAGTAAAGACAAAGGTGAGGTGTGTTGGCTTGCGCCCAAAAAATTGATTAAGTTTGGTATTATAACTTTTCGCACTATCTCTACACTCACCCAGACTTCAGTTCCAAGCCTCATTTCACCTTTGCTTACACCTCAAGCCTTATTGTTGAGTTATCTTCTTCGTGCGGTGTTGTTTGTGGCTCCATGCCCTTCCCTTTGTTGTGTAGTGACTTGTTTTCCACTGCAGTGTCTCCCCCTCCCTTGTAGTCACCTTATTTGTTGTCCCCTGAATGTATGTTGTGATCGCAATGTTCTTTCAAATGAGTATGTTTACCACAAAGGCGTTGTTAAGCTTGATTGACCTTGTTTGTCCCTTTGCGGTAATGTTTCTTCTATGTGGTGCTTGTTCCTACTTTGCGGTGGACCCCCATTGCTTCTTAAGCTCATCCACTTGCTTTGCGGTTGCCACAAGCACATTGATCCTCCTTGTGGCAGTTTCATCATCCTAACAATGTATTCCAGGCTTTGCAGCAACCTATCTCTAGTTTGTGGCCACTTTTATGAATGCATTATGATCGAGCATGTTCCTAGTAGCTCTTGTTTTGGCCATGTAATGTCCCCTTTTGGGCAGTTCAAAATTTCTTAACCTCTCTTGATGAATATACTAGAATATATATTTGTTATTCATCTTTATGTATTTCAAAGCAGATCCCTATATCAGAAAATATACATATTCTATCCGTCTTTTAAGTGCAGATCTCATACTGAGGAAACTATATATATTTGACTTTCAGATGTGCACATATATATATATATATATATAAAGTCAGAAACGTTTAGCTCTCTTGCTTTTACTGCTGCTTCGATATTCAATTTATATTTCTGTTCTATATTTGTCGATGGACTACTCATTTGATGCCTTTATATGGTTCGATGATGAGATGTCTTAGAACTTCCATGGTATTACCTTTTCCTAGACTGCTCATTATAACTTAGACTGCATTACCGCCGCTGCCTGGCTTCTTATTTCTCTTTAGACTATTCAATATATACATTCAAGTGTATTGCTTCTGCTTTGATTCCTTGTTTGATTAATGATTCCATGAGATGATTCCCTAATTTGATGGTGATAGGAGATGTGCAATTCATGAGATGATATTCCCCTTAAATCTGCATGTGACCTTTTAGATTTGCATATGTCTTTCCCAGTCTGCATCTGATATCTCTGCTGTGGATGATGAGATGATGTAATGTGTATTAAATATCAATTTCTTTTCTTAAGATTCCATGATAATTTCTATCCCCCTTTTCGATTATTCTCTTAATGACCTTTATACTTTTCAAACTGCCTTACCAATGGTCGTGGCCCTTGATTAGTTTGCTGTTCATAAAACGTAATTAATTATTATGATCGCTGTAGCTTTTGGTTATTATTACTTTCCTCAGCAACGGGGATTTTAAGCTTTGTTATCGCTGCTTTAGTAAAAACATATGAATCGTATCTCTTCCTAAAATATGATCCTCTTTTTAGAATTATATATGCTTTGGTCATTATATTAATAATTTATAGTTGCCTATGCTTTTGTTGACTCTCTTAATTGACCGCACCTTTACTCATAATTATTTATTATATGAGACTAATCATATTTGTCTTTATGTTTCTTAGTCGCCTTAAGATTTATTAATTGCTTCATTTATTCCCTCTTTCTATTAATCGATGCCTTAATGCATATTTTAAGAATATTTTGTTTGAGATATTAAATTGAGATTTTATTCTAACTTAGCAATCTTGTCCCCCACCAGCCCTACACTTAGTAAAGTCTTGGGGTCTATTAATCCTATATTATTATATAATAAGAATCATAATTATAATAATATTTAATATTAATATTATTATATAATAATATTTAATTATTAATATTTATATTTATATTAATAATTATATTTGTTATTGAATAATATATATTATATATTATATTTATTTATATAATATATATTATATTATTATAATATTACATGTATTCATAATAATATTTAGTATTTATTATTATATAATAATATTTAATATTTACTTTTTATATTGGTAATTATATTATTATTATATAATATAATACTTGTATTTATATTGATAATAATATATTCATATTTATATGAATAATATATACTCGATCTAATGAAGGGACATGACAGGCCATGACATATTTCGTGATGTTCCTCATCTTTGCGGCAAGTCTGTGTGTTCCTACTTAATCGTTGGATGTTTAGAGGCAATTGTTCATTATTTGGACCTATTTGGTTTGTTTTAGGCCCCTGTGGACTATTGATATTCCTAGTTTCCACGTGGACGGTTGTTGATCGAGTGGAGTTCAAAATTTTTACCTACCATGGTCCATGCTCCAAGTGTTCGTGGGTTATTTTCAAATATTTAAACACTTGTTCAACTTGGTTGGTGGTTGGCGGTCTTTTCACCAATTAATGATTTGTCCTCAATTCTTGGAAGTTGGTGCAAGTTGCAAGGTATGGAGCAGGTGTCTTCCTCGAGCCCTATATGTGATCTCCTCAAGCCCGTTAGTTTTTGGCTTCCCTTCCTCAACCCGAGAGTGTGTTTAATGAAAAAGGGTGGTGGGTAGGAAGCCGTGGCTTTTTGCTTCGAGGTAGTTCGAATTTCCCTTTGATTATGGTTGTCCTGGTAGTCTGCATTTATGATAGCATGTCCCGACTCTTCTCTAGATCAATCCTCACACGATCCTAGGCGATCTTCCTTGCAGGATGTTGAATGCTTCCAACTAGTAATGACATGATGGTGGATTTGAATTTTCTCTCCAATGATCATATTCCAGTGCTATATATACATGGGTTGGAGATGGAAAAAGGGTTGGTTGTTTGGTTGTTGGATGGTTGTGGACTGGTTCACAAGTTGAGCTGAATTCTTGCATGATAGAATAGATAGAGAAGAGATAGAAGAGAGTCTTGTATTTTGTATGAGTTGAGCAATGTCAATGTATAAGTTTGATCTTTATTGTATCGATGTTCCCCTTTTCATGTAAGCCAATTGGTGAATAAATACAAAGTGCAACTTCGGTCATTTGAATGTCTCCTTGAGTGTTTGTATGTTTTTGGCAGCTTGATAACCTGCCTCAACCACATTTGCTAGTTTGAATATTGATGTTGGTTGTTTTGATTTCACAGAGGCTATAAAACATCTTATAAACTCTTTTATAAGATTTCCTCTTAATGCAATACATGAAGTGTAGGAACCTACTTATGGATGTGTAAGATATGTGTAGCGTCGTAAATTGTGCTCGCTCACAATTTCATGCTTTATTTGGCACTCACTTTAGTGTCCACTCCCCTAGTGTGCTTTTAGGATCACTTGCCAGCCTTAGCCTTACCCTCAACCCACAAAGATGCTTTCTAAATGCTACTTTGACCCTTTCTACTTATCCTATCGACAAATTGTAAAAGTGTACAATGCCCCAAGTCATCTGAACTTTCTAAGAACTAAAGTTGCACGGACAAAAGCACTAGGCCCGAACGCCTGCGCAACGCGTTGACGTCCCAAAAGCGTCTTTCTGTAGGTGCATTTTTACTTGCATGGCATTCTGAGCTTTTCTTGATGTCTACCCGCACCCAAACAACTCCTTTCCCAGATTTTTGCCTCTTCTATCAAACCCTATCGATTTGCCATTTGAAAGGATCGATTTCACACGCTAGCGAAGCTCTGCCAAAATTATTGCTCTCTTATTTTACTTGTGTTATTGCTATTCTATGCTTGTTGTTTACAGCGGATTATTGAGAGTATTCAGTTAATGTGATTTACTTTGGTTTCTTCACACTCTTCGAAAGGTTCTCGTTCTAGATTGCTATCCTTTCGAACAGAGCTTCATTTTGTTCTTCGATGCGATAGTCTTTCAGCGAGATCTTCGTAACTTCTTTCCTTACCTTTGTCAATCCATTTAGATTAACATTTATCTTTGTGGGTTAAAAATCATTTCATATTCATAAATCATTTTGTAAATCTACTCTAAGTCATTGAGTAGGTTTTTATTTTATCAATATCGCATTATTATTTTGTCACTGCTCATTACAATTCTAGATTCACTTAGAATTAAGAGCACACAATGTTTATCAATATATCAATCTCTTTGGCTGTCGTTGAGGTGGAAACACCAAAAACAGGGTTTGACTAAGGCAAACTCCTATACAACCCAACCCTTCTTCTTTGTTTGTGTGATTGTAGGTTGCGCGAGGAAAGATTTCGAGTGCACGAGCATTTGCATTTTCTTTTTTCCTTTCTTGTCATTTCTCTTATTTCATTCTCATAGTATCATTTTCATCTATTTCTCTCATCTCTAGATTTCCGTGTAATAACTATTGCGTTTACTATCAACAAGAAACTCTTGAAATCCGTGTGAAGCCGTACAGACCCAAGATTCTGATTTTCTGCGTTGTACATACTATAGCACTTGTTGTCGTCTTGGACAGTGAGGTTGTCGACTTCGTGTCGTGTTCCTTGTGATCTGTTATTTTTGTCTTTGCATTTATTTTTGTAAATCATTTTATCAATCTCTATATTTTTCTTGTTTTCTCGTCTTTGTTATTTTTAATCAATAGTATTTAATCATTTCATTTCCAATTGCAACCAAGGGATATAGCTCGGACATTCTCGCTCTTCCAGATTGGATAGCATCAAGATACACGTCTTCGTTGGCTAGTATCCTAATGTGTGATGGGAAGTTGTTTTGATTAGATATAGTTAGTTAGAACTAATTTTCCCATATCAGAATATGTTCTTGTGAATGTCTGCAAATATATTATATTTGTCCTTGCATGTAGAGCCTAGCTTATGTGTTGGTATGATAAATGGTCATTTATATCATCTTCTTTGAGGTGTTATTTGTGGTTTACTTGGCAAGTATCCACTGTTGGTAAAGATTATACTTTTCTACCCATACGAATGAAGGCACTCGTCTGCTATGAGTTAAAGCATGCCCCATCCCACCACACTTAATAGAAAACTTACAAAATCAACCTCGATAGTCCTAGTTAAGTCAAATGACCCACCACATTCCTTGTTTTTCATTGCCCTGTTACCGCAAAGTGTTTGTATACCTCTAGGAGGCTTGGAACAGTGGAACCTGCATTGCTTTTTTGCTGCATTCAAGCGTGGTGTGAGATAATGTACCACCAATCTTAAGGGGTTAAGAAGAATGCATCCTAGTCTCCACATGTCTGTCGCATCTACTTAAATAGAGGTATTTTTCCCTTAATTCAAGGCAAACTAGCACAATGGTACTTAGTGACAAATAATAGGAGTTTCATGTGTTTGGATATTGGTTTGCCTCAAAAACTGATTTATCATTAGCCTAGTGCATACCTCAGGGAACACACCCCTTGGTTTAGTAGAGCCGGAAGAATAAGGAGATATCCATACTTATTCATTGGTCATTACATGTGATCTGATCATAAGCCTTGCTTTCACCTCTGAAGGCATTCCCCCGGCCTTAGGTGATAGTGCAATTCTTTAGGAATTGTGGATCTACATGTTTGAGCACCAACAAGGTGGTCATTGCAACCCTTGCTACACATGCATCTTAGAATGCATGGATGACTCTAGAGCATCATTCCACATGACTCCCCACACGGAGTGGTTTGCTGAATATTATAGCTACAATAATGGAAAGGTCATTAGTTGTGGTAGAGTCATGCTCACTTTCACAGATGGGGGAACTATATCCCTCTAGTGTTTTGCACATCTCGAGTTTGGTGAAGACCTTATTGTTTGTGAGCAAGATGAATGATGTAGATGTGCATGTCATCTTTAGCAAAGATGAATGTAAGATGATGCATAGACCCATGGTTTTGGCTAAGGGAGATTGTTCTAGAACTTTGTTTTGTCTAGATGTGAGCACCATTGAAGTTATGAGGTTCTTGTTTTTGAGAACTAGAATCTTCTTGCTACGAAGACCATGTTGTGGCACAAGTGTATGGGTCACATTGGTGAGAAAGGCCTAAGGGCCTTGAAATGTAAAAACTTGGTAGAGGGGTTAACTTATTTTTCTCTAGATTTTGATTTTTGTGAACATTGTATATATTGGAAACAGAGCCATGCTAAGTTTTATTCAAGCACTTAAAGATCTATAGGGATTTTAGATTTGATTCATAGTGATGTTTTTGATCTTACGAATGTACGTTCACTAGGAAAATCCTATTATTATGTTTCTTCCATTGATAACTTCTCTACGAAAACATGGGTGCTCTTCCTCAAACATACATCTATGGTCTTCTCGAAGTTCAAAGAGTTCAAAGCTCTTGTTGGGAACTAGACAAATAAAAAAATCAAGGTGTTGAGGATGGATAATGGTGAAGAGTTTTGTTCAATAGAATTCGATATCTTTTGGCAGGAGCACAATATTGCAAGGCACGAGACAACACTATACACCCCTCAAGAAAATGGAGTTACAAAAAGGATGAATAGGACATTGATGGAGAGAGATAGGAGTATGCTTAGTGGAGCTGGTTTGGATCAGAAATTCTACATATACTTCCCCTTAAGTTTAGTCACCATGTGATTGCTCTATGAGATCTTGCACTTCCCCTTTTGCATGTGAATTTTATGCACTGAGTCCCACCACAAGGTGAGATGCCCTTTCAACTTCATGGTGACATACTTTAACTCTTTTTGGGTCCTCGATTGCTTTGAATTCATATATCTCTAGATTAATGATCTAGTCAACCAATTTTTCCAAATTTAAGCTTCCTAAGTAGCTTGGGAGTTCAAACCGTAGCTTGCTCCCAACCTTCGTCAAGGCTATTACAAATATTTCCTCTACAATGATCTCCTTAACATCCTCTAGATCTATGACACCATTGCCTGTCACAATCTTCCCTCAATCATCATTGATATCTTCCATCACTGCAAGACCTCTTCACTGTGCAATTACAATGGCTTTGATCCAAGCTTGAATGGTTCTCAACACATTAGCTAAATCTACAACATAAGCAGCTTGATTGTTTCTTGCACTTGCTCTTCAAACTCTACGAACCATCTTCTCTAATTCACCTTCAATGCAACAACCTAATGCAGAAATGCTTAGCTTAAAGCAATTCTCAAGAAGCTCACCTCTAGGACTTAGAACGCTCGCTTTGATACCAAATTGGTGTAGCAGCTGAATGCAAGTCAAATGAAGAATTATCAAATAGGTGCATAAGCACACAAATAGAAGGCAAAGGAAGAAAATGTAGATTGAACAAGACAAACAATGAATTTAATTGCAAAAATGAAAGAATTACTATGGGCTGCAAAAATGTGAAACTTGTTAACACTATGCTACCCAACCCCTAAGAAATATGCATAGGGACTCTTTGCACTACAATTGCTTCACCTCAAGCTCTACCCAAAACCCTCTGAGGCAAACTGTTGATACAATCTATTAAAGTTGAATTGTTTGTACTACACCCCTACAATGTTACATAAATCTATAAGAGATATATTATTGAATATGATCGAATGAATTACATCAGAGAGCGAAAGCTCTATATAGAGAGAGAAAACATACTAATAAAAGACTGATAGCTTGCATAAAGCAAAAGCTACAGTTAACAAAGCAAAGCTGAAAGGAAATATCTAAAGATGGAAAAATCCTATCTAATAGGAGAAAAGCAGGGAGAATGATCGAGTGACCATTAAACTAGTTATTTTATCATAATACCTCCCCCTTAATGGTCACTGTACTAACTAAAATAGAGTTGCCCCACCTGAATGGTGACAATCGAAAAATGAGAAAGGCTTGTCTACAAGCAACTGAAATAGCAGGCAGAAGAGATGGCCTAGAAGGTGTAGAAAGCAGACTCCCTCTGCTCAGTATGCTCTGCGACATGTGCTGATGGTGTTGATGCTTCAGGCTTGGACTGTTCAGCAACCAAGCGTTTCCGGCAATCCTTTTTCATATGGCCAAACTTGTGGCAGTAATTGCACTGGATGTTTTTTTTCTGAAAAGAGTCTTGTGATGGACCCTGACTGAATGGTTGAGAGGGCTGATTGCTGCCCTGATTCTGTTGAAAGGACTTGGCAGTAAATGCCTGTTCTGAGGAGGAGGAAGTAGCACTGCTGAACTACTGTTTCCATCGATCCCACTGCAAGAGTTTGTTGCATAGATTTTAAAACTTCAGAATAACATTAGTTGAAGTAATGTTAAAAGTTTTGATAAAGTGCTCGTAAGCAGATGGTAGGCTTTTAAGAGTGATGACAACCATATCTTCCTCGTCCATGTCTCAACCAATTGCCATCAACTGATCACAGATGTCCTTGATTTTCGTGAGATGCTCCTGCAGAGACATCTGTTCATCCATCATGATCGAGAAGAGCATGTTCTTTAAAAAGAACGCACGGCTCTTGTCAGACGTTTCATGAAGATCCTTCAACAGATCCCAAATTTCTTTTGCAGATTTCCCAGATGGAACCTGAGGCAGCTGATCATCGGTCACTGATAACTTGATAAGCATCACCGCTTCACAATTTTGCTCATCGAATTTTTCCTGATCTTTACCCGGCAGTTGAGGACGTGTAGTTTTCCCCAGAACTAGCTGGTCAAGACGCTAATATTCGAAGATAGTCATCATGCGCTGCTTCCAGGTGTTGTAATTTTTGCCGTTGAACTTCTGACTGCTCTCCAACATGATGTTGGTCAAAGATGCCATGCTTCACGTTTTTCGAAACACGAAAAACGAATTATAAGCAGTTGGCACAGATACAGAAGTAGATAGATGGCATTGAGAGGGAAAATAGAACTAAGGCATAGATTACGGAGCACTGATTCCGAAGACACGGAATATACTGACTCGAAAATCCGAACATGGATATTGAGGTACAGATCTCGAGACAAATCCGAATCACGGATTTCAAAGCTCAGATCTCGAGAGTACAGATAGCATAGGCTCAGAACATCTGAGCATAGATTTCGAAACAAAAAATAAAGTATCTCTGCATGACTGTTGGGCCAGATGTGTAGACTAGCTAGGTCAAAGGTCGACCGAGGGCTGAAGAGTTAAGCACTGCTGACCATAAAAACTCTTAAACAGGAACCTTCAGTATAATTCAGAACCATAACCCTAGCCGATTGCACAATTTTTCAAATGACCAGGATTTTAGGGTTTCATCATAGAAACCGCCGCACAAAAACAGTGATTATGCATCCCAATTGTGGTCGCAAGGAAGAAAACGACGCCCAAAAAATCGCGTCCAAACACCAATGGAAAGACTGCTAAATACGGTCACAAAAGACGCATCATAGATTAGAATAAAACACGGCCAAAAACCCGCCGATTTCTAAAACGTGAGCCTATAGATCGCGTAACACATACAAAAAAAACACTGAGTTTTGAAGCAAAAAAACGAAGGAAACAGAGATCACAGGTATGAAACCCGTCAAAACCCACGAATTGCAATATGCTGAAACATAAAAAGCGCCAGAACCCACAAAACGAAACTGCAACCTTTCACATGCCAAATGAATTGAACCGACGACCAGGACACAGGATCATTGAACCACTGAAATCGCGTCTGGAAAGAAGAAATCGCGTCTCCAAGAAAGCATGACGGTCGACCATAGAGTCTGATCCAAAAAAAAAAAAAAAAGGAATCCGCGAACAAAGTTGGAAATCGTGACCCGTTTGGAAAAAGAGGCGACCCTTCAGAAACAGGAGGAAGTGAAAAAGCAATACCTCAGAAGGATTCAAACGATGATCACTGCAGACCCCCAGGCAACACAAAATGCATTACAAAACGCGCGGCTTGGAACAAACCATTAAACCCTAAACAAGGTAGGCAAAAGAAAGAACAGATTCGCCATTAAACAGAGAAGAAAAACACGACTTCAAAAGGCAAAATTGCAGAGCACAGGAAAAAATTGTTCCCGCTCTGATACCATGTTACATAAATCTATAAGAGATATACTATTGAATATGATTGAATGAATTACATCAGATAGCGAAAGCTCTTTATAGAGAGAGGAAACATACTAATAAAAGACTGATAGCTTGCATAAAGCAAAAGCTACAGTTAACAAAGCAAAGCTGAAAGGAAATATCTAAAGATGGAAAAATCCTATCTAATAGGAGAAAAGCAGGGAGAATGATCGAGTGACCATTAAACTAGTTATTTTATCATAATATACAAATGACCAAGAATCCCAATTAAATAGAGTCATCACCAAACATGATCTACATTCACATGGAGGATTGATGCAAGCTATCACCGTAAATATGCATCTAGTAGGAAATCCAATCAACAAGGAAAGATGCATAGTCTGCAAGTAGAACAATCAAGCCATACCTTAATAAATTTGAATCTAACATTCTTCTAGTCTTCCAAGCTAACAAATCATAAAAAATCTAATTGTTGTCATTTGACAAAATCTATTCTAATATTCTAACATCTATTAACTTTTCTAAGGCGTGCACATGAAAAACAATGCATAGGGAGAAAATGTTTGTGCTTGAGGTTGTGCAAGCTATGTGAGGAATAAAAGAGCCGAGGCAACCGCCAAGCTTTGTGTAAGGAAAGTTATGTGCATATGCTAAGATGTGCTTCAACAGATATGTGGTAGGCCAATAGGGTCTACATAACGCTGATACAAGGCTATGCCAACATAGGATGTGTGGGACTCCCAAAACTACCTAGACAAACAAAACAACATGCATGTACAAGTTAAGTTTGCACATAAACAAAATACCACAAGGCAGACACACAAGTTAGGTTTGAGCACGGGGAACTACAAAACACACAATAGATATTTTTGGTCAATGCATGATTGTGCCAACCCAAAGATGCTCTTGCATCATCTATACTCTCTACTATCCATTGACACATCTTTACCTTTCCATATATTCTCCTTAAATTGATTGCATCCTCTTAACATACAATCAATTTAAGGAGGGGCATATATTCTCTTGTTCTCATGATCATTTTTTTCAGATACCTTGCTTTTGGAACCTAAACAAGTTTGTGGTCCCTATACCTAGTTGTTTTGGTCCCTACACCATGATAACCAATTTATTTTTAGGCCCAACCTCGCTCTTCCATTTCCCTACTCTTATTTCACATGTGCCAATTTCTTTTCCTTTATTGCTATTTCAAATCCAATTCAAATCATCTCAATTCCTTTTCTCTCTCCACCTAGTCGGATTCATTAACAATGTAGATGATAGATAATATATATGATGTTTATTTTCTACATGTTTTATTTCATCATGATTAGTAGTAACTACTTTTCCTTGTGTGTTTGCCTTATAGATAAGGAGTACATTTTGGAAAAAGAACACAAAAACAAAGACAATGGGAATAATCCCCATATATCCTTTTCGAACATCCTAAAAATTTCAATTATTATTTATGCAATTTTAGTTTAACATACTATATCACCTAGTGTCATAAGCCTACTAAAGTGAGCAAAATGTAGAGTTGAAAACTGCCTACTTTGCAATTTCTACTACATTATGCACTCATTTTAGTGTCCACATCCGTAGCGTGTTTTAGATTCATTTAAACCAATTCCCTAGCCTTCAACCAATTGTCAAGATGCCAAGCAACCCCAACATTCCCAATTTCTATTTCTATGTATTTCAACCTAGACACTAACATAGTTGTGGTAGTGACTTGGTCATGACAACAATCGCAGTAGCATCTATGTGCAATGGAACATTTTTAAAACAACTAAAAGCCAACTCGTGGTACTTTTGCAGTTTTTGACGGCTTGCATTCACATTAGCTTCTTGAATAAGCCATTTTGAATCCTTTTCATCTTGGGATTTCTAAAAACTCTTATTGCAATCTTTTGGATTTTTCTCTTTCATTATGAACAAAACTATTATTCCTATGAGCGTTTTTTGAAGCTTCTTTTTCCTCCATTATCAAGCCTCTACTAATTTCTTCCATTGCTTTTGTTACTCCCTTACTACCACCCCAATTACTCTTCCACAAACCTACAACCTCATATTTATTTACCAAACCCTTACTTCTCTCATCATTGCACTCACATCTCTCATCATTGCACTCACATACTGGTAGAAAGCTTGTAGGAAATCCATTAAGCATTTATTTTACTAGCACTCTCTATGTGCAAGCTAGCACACACCTAATCTTTTCCACATACTGCAAGTGAAGGTTGAAAAATATCAAATAGGAACCTGATTGAGGCGAACTCCTAAGCAATCCCAATAATTTTTATTGTCCAAAGCTACAAATTTAGGCCCATTTTCTCTCTACACATACATCAAATGCTAGATCTACAAGCACAACGATGACCAACAAAGCAACATGCACCAATAGTTCAAATCATCAAGGTCGCCATTGCACTACATAGGTCACTGCCACAACAAACAAACCGCGACAAACATTCACCACCACAAAATTATTTCAATTCCAAATGACATCTATGTTGTTTCAATGACTTTCATCATGGCTTTGAATTAAGGATGCCTTTCTCACCCTTTGTCTTTTTAGCATTTTATTTCTAAGTTGTAAGTTCAGATAAATCGTCAGATACAAGTACGGGATTCAAGTTCGCTGGTACATCAAATTTTCCCTCAAATTTGGTATAGCTAGGTTACAACTGTACAATATATAATATTAAAAATATTCATAATAACTATATAAATATATTAAAAATTAATAAATAAATATAAATGTAATACATAATATATATTATATTCGTAATATTTATAAATAATAATACACCTTGCTTTATTTAAGAAAGAACCCCACTGCATTTTTAAATGCTTTCTACTTTCTTCAAAGCATTTTGCAATTCATATTTTCAAAACCAATTTAAGCCATGAAGGATTCCTTTCAAATTTTTGTTTGAAGCAAGAAAGATCAAACCAAGCAATGTCCAAGTGGAGAGGGGAATGAGCAATGACATGGCAACACTATATTCAATGCTCATTTGTTTTTATCCTTTGCACTTGCCATTGACTGAGCACTACAAAGTTTAATAACATGTCAATAGTGCTTAACACGTCCTTATCTTCTAAAGATATCGCCCTTCGTCCACGTGAGATTCGTGTAATGATGCAAGTGAGAAAACAACTATCAAGCCGTTACATCTTATTTAATAAATGCTTTCTACAAAATGAAGTGTCTTCAAAGAATGCCAAAGGAAATGAGAGTGCATAGGGGTTGGAAACAATTTCCAATAGCCATGGGTAGCAACTAGACAACATTGTTCCAAGCAACAACCTCTGAATGCACACTAGATGTTTCCTATTTCAAAGAAATTGAAGTTTGATTAAGGCAATGAATAGCAAAAGTATCAAAGGGTCACATATTTTCAAATGACAACCATCCCAAGAGGTAACATGGAGAGCCAATCCTAGTAGATTCCAAATAGATCCTTGATAGAATTGAAGGCGCCTTCTCCATCTCCTCCTTGCCGTGCTTTTGGCTTTTTTTTTTAATTTTAATTTTCATCTAGGTTCAAAATTGTTTTTTAATTTTCATTTGGCTTCTCCCAAGTGCATCTAGGTCCTACGGTCTACCCATAAGGTACCCAAGACGACAGGGTTGTGCCCTGGGCAAACCTAGGCGAAACTTGTGTCCATACTCGAACTCATCTCTTTTGGTATGGTGACAATGCCCAAAATGGAACCTAGTAACTTAGTTCTATTTCTATAGCATAGTTTTTTCACTTTTTAAAACCCAGTTGTAGTATATTGTCTAGGAAATGAATGTAGCTTAGGCAATATACATCGTAGATAAGACCAAACTATCTTTCTTTCTTTCTTAGAAAAGGTGAAGAAGTACTTTATTTTACACATATAGGAAACATTCAAGAAAGCTTTAAAATCTTATATATAGGAAGATGTGATAATAGTGGATGCTTTCTCCCCAGAATCTTTCTTTGCCTCAACTACCACATTAGCTTGAGATTGCAGCTTCTTATGGAATAGATTTAATTGTCGTTTCTAGCATTATTTTTGACATGCCCAAACTTATGACAATAAAAAACACTTCACTTTATCTTTGGATTGTTAATTGAAGTCATTTGTTTTTTTGTTTTGCCCTTATACTATGCAGCAAGTGCACTCTCAGATTGTCTAGAAATTGACTCAATGACTTGCATTTGTCTTTGTTCTTTGTGCAACAAATATTAGCTTTCTCAAAGGTTAGAGTCTGAAAGCTTGTAGGAAATCCTATTGGCAGAAGTTTCAAACGGTGGTGGCAAAAATGATAATTAAAGAATCATCTTAATCAACTAGTTCATTGATAGCAGAGAGTTAATTCCTTAGGTATTTCATCCTAATTAGATGCTCTAACAATGATCCACCTGTTGTGACCAAATCACACCATCGCCCCATTGCAAATGGGGACCCTTGTTGTTTTTTGAGTTCTTGGCTGTGAGTCCGCTTGGAGTTCCCTGCATATATGAAGAATTGGCAACGTAGAGGTGGTTCTGATCAAATCTATTGAAAGCTTTAAAGTTGTTGATCATTGCATATTGTTCTGATGATCCCCTCATGCTCTTCTCAGTAGGCCCTTTGTGTCCCGTGAACTCTTCGAAACTAACGGATTGTGCAGAGGTGTCTAGGCCTGTCGGAAGAGCAAGTTGGTAAAGTGATAAGCGAACGTAGCAAGTAAGAATGGCTTGAGGCTTGAGGTCGTGCATGACCACATCAAAAAGTCCACTTAAGCGGACATTGTTAGACGCTTTGCAATGCGTGAGATGTTTCGAGTATTACACAGCACATCAAAAAGTCAGCTCGTTCCTAAAACTTCACTCCAAGCGGACTTTATTTACCCGTTAGCATTATTCCTATTGTGCCGTGAACATCAAAATGCCCACTCGTTCCTAAAACTTCACTTCACGCAGACGTTGTTGACCCAGTGGCATTATTTGTATTTTGCTTTGAGCATCAAAATGCCTACCTCAAGCAGAGGTCCTCAATTCCTTTGCAGTCACATAGTCGTTTCAAAGATACATTCCAAGGCACGTACTCATAATGCATAATGCAACAGACTTTTGGGATTCCACTGTCATGCGCGTTGGAATGGAGGGTCTGCCAGGTAACGCTAGTCGATGATAGGTGCAAAATGTAAAACGCGTGAAGAGAGGGATAGTCCACGTTTAGTATGTTGAAGACGCACTAGCACATCTAGTCTTCCGACCTTTCATTATTTTCGGCAATTACAATTTTGGATGAAATTCTCTAAGGCGGACGAGGTGGGAAGATTCGCATTGTCTAAGAATAGCTTTCCTTATTGAAAAACAACTAAGACACGAATCCATTGCATACATTAGCACCTTACGCGTATGCCATGTGGAGCATCTCTTGAATGCGTCGACGGTTTTACACAAGTTCGAATTTATAATGTTGAGTAGTGGATGTTATTCATAGTAAAGAGCAATGCACATTTCCCAAATATAACATCATTTGAATATATAGCAGTGTTCCTCAAGATTGGGATCATTCAACAACGCTTAAAATGTCCGCAGAAGGAACAAGATATCCCAAATCACTGATTCAAGACTGCAAGTTTTTACAATGCTATTTAGGTGTTGGCCAGCAATACACTACAGTTGGAAATTTCGTGTTCTGGTATACAAACGTCTATCTTGGTGCATGATCAATTTTGGCAGCTATAGGGGCGTTTGGTGCTTCGAAATCGGTTTTCCTTACCAACAATTCCAAACACAAGCTTGTGATTGAGAAAATTGAGTAAATTTGTCCAGGTAATTGTGACAATGCGAAAATGGCAAGTTAGGAGCAAAATTTGTTGAAGGGTCGAGATAGGTTTTGCAAATTCTATATTAGTAGCTTCCTTTGTGAAAGGACAAGGTGATTCTAAATTACATATTTTAAATCCCGCATATGTTAAGAGATGGAATTTTGTCCTTTTGCACCTTTTTAAAGCATTATTTCAATATGCTGATTCAGGTTATTTGTGCAGGTGAAGGGTGAATGCGAAGGAGAGGCAAGCAGTTATGAAGAGCGATATGGAAGGATAGTGGCAAAAGGCTTGCATAGAAGTTCAATGCATGGAGGAGTCTTGTTCAAGAACATTCGAGGGAGAAGACATCATCGCCACACGGAGGAATGCCTACATCAAGATCATCAGTTGCGAGAGAACAAGAGAAATGAGCAAGTCCATCAAGCAATCCATGAATTATACATTCAAAAGTACAATTGCATGATCGACAACAACAAGAAATTTGATAAAATTCCCAAGTTTTCAAGTTCGAAGCAGCCAAGTTCCAGAGGTGAAAATTCGAAGACTACTCCAAAAGATGACAAAATTTGGGAAAATATTCCGAGCAATATGAACACAAAGAAAATCAAACCAGTTTGTTCGATGCTGAGGTGGCACGTGCACAACATTGATCCAATCACAGTCTGCCACATCATCCGCTTGCATTCAATGATTCTAAAAATAGTAATTTTTGTAACAAAGTGCCTTGTTGTCTCAATCTTGGCCATTGATTCTCAAATCGATCCTGGCCATTCATGTAATTTTGAGGCCTATAAAAGGGCTCACTCCTCTCATTTGTAAAGGAGATTATCAGAGGGAGAGCAGGAATCAAGCAGTAGGAGTAGATGATGTTAGAGTAGGAGTAGAGTAGAGGGGACTCTTCAAAATCATTGAGGGGATATATGAAATTGTTGTAATCCTGCATTTCCAAAATCAATACAAGCTCATTGTTGGTTCTCATGGTGATTTGTGTGGTGATGGAATGTTAGCACGGTTTCTAATTCTCGAATATGATGGAGAAATGTTTCCAAGTAGCTTAGAAGTAGATTAAAAGTGCATTGATGTAATGAATATATGTAAAGATATTTGATAATTTTTTTTGGTTCATACTTTTCGTGGATTATCGAAGGCAACCCACTTTGCAAAGTTAGATTGAACCTGTTGATAACTGAGAGGGGGGGGGGGTGAATCAGTTATCCTAATTATTTCCCTTATTGAACTTTCCTCTTAATAAAATCAAACACAAAACATTAACCATGAAGTAAGAAACACATGACACAGTATTTTTGACGTGGAAACCCTGTTAAGGGAGAAAACCACGGGGTGATTAACCCAAGAATTATTCTCTGTTAGAAGAATAGGAAATTACAAAAATGGCACTTGCCAATTAGGGCTCACTGCCCGAGCACACTGCTCACAAGAGGCCCACTGCCTACAAGAAGACACACTGTCTACAAAGTGATGATAATCACAGTCTTGAACTGATTGGAAGCATCTGCATATGCTGGAGTTCAGTTCCGGTTAGGCTCAGTACACTGATCTGCTGCACTTCATCTTTCCTCTGTTCTTTGTTCTGCTATCTTTCACATACCGGATCCTTTTTGCTACCTCTGCTCTTTATCTGGACTTATTCGCATATCTCTCCACATCCACACACACTTCACAACTAAATCCATCCTCTATATATATCCGCACAAGTAGTTTCATCACCTTTCTAGTCGGCATCCGGAACAGTCTTAGTTTCTTACAAACTCTCATTCTGTCGGCTGAATCCTTCCTCACCAAGCAATGCGGATCAAGCATATACTTGTAGATATCATTAATCATGTCGGCCAAACATGATTCATGCCTTCACAACCTCTGTCATCAACAGTAACCCATCCGGAAAGCAGTCTGATACTCTGTCAGTCAGTTCTTCCTCTGTTTTCACTGTCTCTCAGGAATCCGGTACTTAACCATTCATATCTTTTTCCTTGTCCATCACCGGAGGCTAAATACTTGGAATATACTACTAAAGGTAGTCCTCTTGACTTCCCCAAATCCGCACTGCACCAAGACACTTCCTCTGAGAGGTCCGGACCAATCTGTCGGACCTTGCCACATGCTCTGTTCTTCTTTACCGGACCACAACTTTCTTTATTCTGACTTCCGGTAGAGACATATCATGACTTGCGGATATGTGGGATGACCTTTGTTGCCATCAATGACAACAACCATGAATCCATATAGTGTCTCTTGCCAACAGAACCATCATTTGCCTTAGTTTGGTTGTGAATGCTAGTTCAAGCTGCGCCAGTAGTGGGTGTTTGGATGAAAGTTTACAACATGAAAATCCTTGAGTTTCCTTAGAAGATTGCACTGACTTCATGTGGTTGTTGGTTCTCATGGCGAAATGGAGTTTGGTTTCATTGGGAGTTTGTCTATCTCGGCATGTTTCATTATCTCTTTGTCCTTAGAGTAGATTTCCTAAACCCTTGTCTTTTTGTATTTTCTTTTCATGGTTGGTTTGTAGAGTTCCACTTCACAAGAAGGAGAATAACATATTTAGAATGGAATAAAGAGTCAATTCAGCGTAAGTCCTTTTGTGAGTTTTCAGCAAATCACATCAACTACTGAGTCTATCCATTGCAAGTCAAGAACTGACATCTGGAATCTTGGAGTTGTCTCATTGGATCGCATTGTTTAGCCTTTGAGAGACTTTGTTCAAGAGAGGATAGAATACCTCGGTATTTTATTCTGAGTTTGCATGTGCATAAAAAACACATCAACACCACCCTCCCTCAAATTTATGGAAAACAATAGTTTTTTTCAAGTACAGGACTAGCATTTTCAGAAGTTTGATATTAGTTTTTTTTAGACTCTCTTAAAAGACCACCAGCGGAAGTGGCATTCCAAACTTTGGGGATCAAGTAATTAGAAATGAACAATTTTAATAAGGCTTCTTTATGATCCTTATAAAAACCTCCAAGATTAGAAGCCGTTGTGGTTTCCACTTTTAGGATTATTCTATCACAATTCCTGTAATCAGCAATGGTGAGTATTTTGAAACTCCAAACATTAAAGTTTTGGCCTGTCAATTTTTGGACTTCGGAAAAACCAAGATTTTGTATATTGGCCATGACCATTCAACCTAGGGTTTACAAGAAATTTTTCAAACCAAAAAAATTGCAGACCAATGCAGATTTTTTACAGAAATAGTACATAATTTATATGTTTGCAGAAAACAATTGCAAAGAATATTTAAAAACTCAATACCCATGCACTTCCTTGTGAAATTCACACCTTGGTACTATGATAATAGTCTTTTTTTCTTCTATCAGCCTTTGACAGAAAACAGTTCACCCTTAACAGCAAATTAGAGTTGGCCTTCAACCAACGAAAAGCAGCAAAACAAATTTAAAAGTCTTTTTTGAAAAATGTACTCAATCACTGTTCAGCCATATTGTGCCATATTGTATTGTTCATCTGCACGGTACTGTTCATTGTTCATCCATAACACAATTTGTCTCCTTGGACAGTGGGTTTGACAGCAGATTTCTTCTCCTTTTGACAATGTTTTCTTCTTTGAAAAGCAATTTGACGGTGGGTGGGCAGACCTCCTTTGACAGCAATTCTCCTTTCTCGAATTTCTTCTCAATCAAAGTACCCTCTGAAAGGGCTTCCTCGCTCTAATACCAAATGTTGGAAGAATGAATGCACAGAGTTTCAGGAGAATTGGATGACTCACTTCAATGAGTGTGGCTTGGATTTATTATTGAATGGGAAAGGTACAATGTGGTTGTAACTCAATTCTAAGTTATTTTTTAGACATAACGAATGTGGTGTTATTACGTCACTAAATAAGCAATAAATGTTGTAGTGTAGCATTATGTCTAACATTACATCTAATAAGCACTACAATCCAAGGCTAATTAACACCTTCAAATAGTTAAATCACCATAAATGCATAAAAAATCAAGATAAAAATGCAGAGCATAGGATGTAAGCCTTACTTTGATGACAGTTAAGTCTGGCCGTTCAAATGAATCTTCCATCATCATCCAAGGCCGAGTCACTCCCTAAATTCCTCCTCTTTTTTGCAGGCCAAGGAAGTGGGTATACACAGTTGTAATATATCGCTCTCTCAAGCACTAAATTTGGATTTCACTTGCAGCTCACACCTTCAAGAAATTAAGGTAGTGGGTTTAGGTAGTGGGTTTCAGAAAAGACAGATTTTTAGTGAAAAGTGGAAGAATATGGGCAGCTCACATGCTATCTAATATTACATTATACACGCAAGATGCATAAAAGCAAACATTGAAAAAGTTAAAACCACAAATTTAACATTGTTGTCCAAGGCTCAGTTAATCCTTGAATTGCTAAAAGCCTAAAATAACATAAGTGCATGAGAATTCCCTTCTTGTCTGATATTATAACATTATGCATGTAAGATGAATGAAAGCAGGCAACAGAATAGCTGAAACAAGCCATTTGGATATTGCAGTCCAAGACGTGCATGTAATTCTTAACTATATAGAAATACAAGTTTGAAAGCCACTTGCAGCAAATGTTAAAAAAAATTAAGGTGATGGATATAGAAAATCAGGGTTAGTTACCCAAAATAATCAATGCAAAATGGGGAAAAACAAGAGTATCTTCCAACCGATCTAATATTAAAACATCATACTTGCAAGACACATTAGAAGCAGATAGTGAAAGAATTAAACAACTATTTGGTTACTACCACCAAAGCTAAGTAACTCTTTCAAAAAGATAAAAATACAATGCGTGCATGAAAATCTAGACTAGCGAAAATGTAAAATGAGATGATCATTACTTTTGGATGCCACTTGCAAGACACCTTAAAGAAAATCAAGGTAAAGGGCATAAAAAAGGAAGGTTACAATACCCAAAATTGTCAATACGACTCCAGTATTTTCCACATAAAAAAGGGAAGAATATGGGGAACTACAGTATATCTAAAACCAACATTTGGGCATTGCAGTCCAAGGCTCAGTCATGCATGAAAATTCAATAGTATTGCAACAATGCAAAGTAAATGTAATGAGCATTGCATATAGACATCACTTGTGGCACATCTAGGAGAGAATTAAGTTAACGGGTATAGAAAAGGAAGGCCCGTTACCAAACTAATCAATGCAACTCGTAAGTATATCCAATGAAAAACAGAAAGAAAAGGGCAACTCTCACCCCACCTAATATTACAATAATACACATACATGCAGAATTTATAAAAGTAGACAATGAAATAGCTAAAACACCATTTGGGCACCATAATTCGGGGGGGCATTCCTTGAATTAGCTAAAACATCATTTGGGCACTGCAGTCCAATGCTTAAACATCTTAAATGCTTGAAAGTTTAAGATTATTACAAAATACAAAGCACATGAGATTAGCATTATAGTTGGAATACCACTTAAAACAAATCTTCAAGAAAATTAGGTAATGAATATGGTAAGGCAAGGCTGATTACCCTAAATTTTCAATGCAAAAACTGGAAAATCAAATGTAACTTTCATCCTATCTCACATTATAACATCGTATATGCAATATACACAATATTAGGCAGTGAGATAGCTAAAGCAGCATTTTGGCACAGTAATCTAAGGCTAGGTCATTCCTTCAAATGGTTAAAACATCATTAATTCATGAAAATTCCCATCGTAACAAATATTGCCATGTCATACATGCAACAGCAAAATACATAGAAGTACACATTGATAGCTAAAACCACCATTTAGATACCACAATCCAAGTTTGTCAATCCCTGAAATAGAAAAAACATCATAAATACATGAAAATTCCCATGCAATCTGATATGGCACCATACCTGTAAAATATATAATACCAGAGAATGTAATAGTTTAAAAATTCCATCTGGGTACTGTAGTTAGAGATAGATATTCCCTGAAATAGTTAAAATATCATACATGCAGGAAAACTTAACATTATTATAGAAATGCAAAGCACATGAGGCGAGCATTACATCCACATAGTACACTTGTGGATATCTTCAATAAAATTAAGGTACTAGCTACAAAAAAAGGAAGGCTGCATACAAAAATATTGTTGATACAATTCATAAGTTATCCATCTAAAAAAGGAAAGAACAAGGCAACTCTGATCCACCTAATATTACAACATCATACCTGCAAAATACATAAAAACAGATAAAACACCATACGTGCATGAACATTGAAAGTTTAAGCCTAAAAGAAACACAGAAAGCATGAAATGGTCTTACAATGTAACTTTTGAAGCAAGTTGATCAATTGAATCATCTTCTATCACAATTACAGTCTAAAAAGGTTGCCGCTTTCTCTGCTATCTTCACCTTTGGATATAGTAAATAAATTAAGGTAACAGATATAAGAAAGCAAAGGTTGGATACTCAAAATAGTCAATGCAACAAGGGAGAGAACTGAAGCAACTTCCATCCTATCTAATAGAAGACCATACATACAAGATACATAAAAGCAAGCAGTGAAACAAGTAAAACACCACCTGAACACTACAGTCACAACTCCACCACACCTTCAAATAACTAATAACTCTATATGTGCATGAAAGTTCAAGACTATTGCAGAAATGCAAACTAGTTAAGATAACTACTACATTTGGATGACACTTGTAACACACCTTCAAGAAAATTAAAGGGTATAGAAAACAAGGTCAATTATCCGGTATGATCAATCCAACTCAAAATATTCTTGGTAAAGAGGGTACAACAAAGGAGCTTCCATTTCGTCCCGCATTACATCATTTGTGCCAAAAACATAAAAGCAGACAGTGAAATAGCTAAAACAGAAAACCACTACATAGGCTTTGCAGCCTCATTTTTGACCATTCCTTGAAACAACTAAAACATCATACGTGTATCAATAAGCCAATCCTATTGATATTACAACATCATACATGTAAAATTCATTAAAGCAGAAGAAAACTTAAAAACCCTTTAAGATACTGCAGTTCAAGGTTAACTAATTCCTTTAAATAGCTAACAGACCATGCATGCATACAAATTCGAGACCATTAACCTTGAAATTTGAAAATAGAAGATGTGCTAACCTTGATGACATGTAAGGCTGGATGTTCAATTGAATCATCTTTCATTATAGACCAAGGCGCAGTCATTCCCCAAATTCCCCCTGTTTTTTCAGGCAAAGGAAATGGGTATACACACAGTTGAATTGTATTGTATTCTTCTTTCCAGCATTACATTTGCATTTCACTTGCAGTATGCCTTCAAGAAAAATAAAGTAATGATTATACAATCCTCAAAATTCGAACAATATATAAGCCTTAAGTAAATGGCCCCATACACCAAATTGGTGTCTCGCATGGTGGCAAACTAAAAAAATACCTTTATAAAAAGTAAGGTTGGTCACCTGGAATATTCAACACAATTCATAAGAATATCTAATTTAAAAATGGGAAAATTAAGGGGCAACTCCCACCCTGTATAATATTCGATCATCATCATACATGCAAAACACACGACAGTAGACAGTGAAAAATGAACTATTTGGACACTAAAATCCAAGACTCGGCTACTCCTTGAAACAGCGAAAACATCATAAATGAATGAAATTTCCCATTGTATCTGATATTATAACATCATACATTCCATATACATAAAATTTTAAAAACAGACTATGATAAAAGAGCATTTGGGACTACAGTCCAAGGCTCAGCTACTCCTTGAAACAGATGAACATCATATATGAATGAAAATTTCAATCCTATCTGATATTACATAAAAGCAGACTATGATTTAAGAGAATTTGGGACTGCAGTCCAAGGCTCGATCATTCGTTGAAGTAGCTATATCACCACATCTGAATGAAAATTGAAGACTAATAATTATAGAATTGCAGGTAACATGAGATGAAAGTATCTTGATGACCGTTAAGGCATGTTGTCAAATGAATCAT
The DNA here is from genome assembly GCA_027924645.1 of Cunninghamia lanceolata. Taxonomy (NCBI): domain Eukaryota; kingdom Viridiplantae; phylum Streptophyta; class Pinopsida; order Cupressales; family Cupressaceae; genus Cunninghamia; species Cunninghamia lanceolata. The sequence goes on along the minus strand of BSBN01000696.1, from coordinate 4,952,963 downwards.
CTTCCATCACAGACCAAGAAGGCTCTTCAAGAAAATTAAGGTAATGGTATGAAGAAAGCAGGCTGGTTACAGAAGAAGAGAATTTTCAATCCTCTATAACATTAACATCTTACATGCCAGATAGATAAAAGCACGCAATGAAAGATAAAACCACCATTGAAAAACACAAAATACAAGCCAAGAAAATATATACAAAATACTCAAAAATCAGGCAGGCAGTGAAGTAGAAGGCAAACTCGATCCATGAGATAACTAAAACACCTTTACCGCATGATGCATGCAAAATGCATAAAACCAAACAGTGAAACAGCTAAAACCACCATCTGGGTACTGCAGTCCAGGCCTGTCATTCTGTGAAATAACAAAAACAGCACTACAACATGATACATGGAAGATGCATAAAAGCGATGAAACCACCATTTGGGTACCAAGGCCAGTCAACCCCTGAAGTAGTTTATATGCAACTACATCATGATACATACAAAATACATAAAGCAGAGAGTCAAACAGCTAAAACACGCATTTTTATACATGTCGCGGGTGGACCAACCCCTGAATTAGCTAAAACACCATTGCAAAATCATACATGAAAAATACCTAAAAGCAAACAGTAAAACAAGTAAAGGTATAATTCTGTAGTGCTGCTGTCGTGCTGTTAGAGTCTTGTGTTTTTCCTATGTAGTTCTGTGGGCTTCATTGTTTTATCTCTCTTGTACAAGGGTCTGGGCCTTTTCAAAATCCCTACTTACCAATATAAAAAACGTAAAGGTATAATTTGAGTACTGCAGTTTAAGGTTTATTCAATCCCTGAAACAGCTAAAACACCATTACAACATTACAACATCATACATGCAAAATACATAAAGAAGACAGTAAATAAATGAAAACCATAATCTGAGTACTGCAGTTCAAGGCTCAGTCAATCTATGAAATAGCTAAAACGTTATTACAACACCTTACATTCAAAATACATAAAAGAAGACAAGGAGTTCAAACTATCAGTTGGGTACGGCAGAACTTAGTCAATCCTTGAACCAACATAACCACCATTACAACATCATACATATAATATATACAAAAGCAGACGGTGAAACACCTGAAAATATCATTTGGGTACTGCAGGACGTAATAAATCCCTGAATCAAAATAGCCACCATTACGGCATCATACATACAAAATAGATAACAGAACATGGTAAAACGATTAAAATCATCTTTTGAGTTATGCAGTCCAAGGCTCAGTCAATTCCTGAAATAGATAGAACACCATTACAACATGATACCTACAAAATACTTAAAAGCAGACAGAGAAACAGCTAAAACCAACATATTTGCACTGGGGTCGAAGACTGAGTCGATCAGTGAAACACAGTTACAACGTGGTGCATACAAAAACATCAGAGAGGACAGTGAAACAGCTAAAATCACCATTTGAGTACTGCAGTCCAAGGCTCTGGCAATGCCTGAAATAACTAAAACAAAATTACGTCGTCACACAAACAAAATACATATAAGAAGATACTAAAACGGATAAGATCACCATCACAACATAAAATAGATAAAATATAAAAGAAACAGTGAAATGGTTCAAATAACCATTTGACTACATGCATATATATAAATTCAGAGACACAGAAATTCAGAACAAATTAGATGAACTTACTTTGATGACAGTTGAGGCTGATTGTTCACCTTAATCATCTTCCATCATAAGACAAAGGTTCAGTCATTCCCAAAATTACCCCACTTTGTTCCAATACCAAGAAGTAGGTTATATTGAGTGTAACTTGTATGAACAATTCATTGCAGAGTAAATTGTGCTCTGAATTCTTAGTCCATATTTGTTCTTTTGCATATTTATGTCTTCTCTGTCCCGCAGTGAATAATGTGCTTGTCATTTATATAAGAGGATTTCCTTAATAATGATAGCAGCCATGTGGCTGCAGCAGCTCTGCAGGAAGATCCCCATTGTACTGGATTATAGATGGTACAAAAAGATTTTGGAAATCAATATAAAAAACCACGATTAAAATATTAAAAATTTATAGTAGTTAAGTGACTCGTGGATTGTAATGCATAATGATATAAAAAATAATATGAACAAAAACATCGTCTGGATGTAGTCCAAAGTCGTGGAACAGTGTATATAGAGATAAGTTGTTTAAGGAAGTACTTGGTTTTGAGTTCACATCACGGTCAATTTTCTTCCAGTCATGAAGATAATCTCTTATTCATAGGATCTTCAATCCCAAAGATATTTTTTTTTTGGGTTTTTCAAGTCTTAAAACGTCTTTGATCCTAGTAAATTTATTATATAACGTAAAGGTTATACTTAAAGGGAGATGTCCTTTTGACTGGGCTTGAACAACTTTACAATTTTGGTTGGACAACCTCTGTTGTTGACACAGGTCAAACTTCTATCCATTTACACACAATCAAGGTTCATGATTGAAGGAATATATAAAACTTTATGTGAAATGTTAAAATTGCATCACTCCGAATACTAGCAATATCACTCACAAAATGAAGGGTAATTAAAGAACATTTTTGTACTCTGGAGGATGACTTGCTAGTGACACCATATGCCGAGGTTTCCAAAATTCTTAATTTAAAAAGAACCTACCTTAAAAAAAAGGAAAGATTAAATTGCATAACTCCAGACGCAACAAATGGTATTTTTAGAAAATCTAGGTTAGCCTCACCATATTTTAAAAGCATGTTCTTTATTCTTTGTTTGAGATAAATTATAGATTTGCATCTTGAACCTTTGGTTAAATTTTTTTTGAAAGTTAAAGCCTTTTATTTTTTAAATCATGTGTTATAAATTATTTTAAAAAGAGATATATTATACTAATTTTTTAAAAATTTAGGTGGACTGGAATCACACCTCAAATAGTTTAGGTAAGGTGAAGTCTTATATACATTAAAAATAAAAATCATCACTATTAAATTGTTGTGTAGCAAAAGCTATAGAATCAATGGAGGAAGTGGTGGATCATGATCAAAGGGTTAATGCCTAGTACAATCACTACAATTGTGGCCACATCTACACCCTCAGGGAGGAGATGGGCCTCGATGAGAAGGGAAAGGTCACACACATGCAACCAGACAAGGAGCATTAGTCCAATGCTCAATAAGAGTCTGCGAAGGAGCATTTATGCTAGGGGCAACTTTGTTAGCTTGCATATAAATTTGCAGAAAAACATTTGAATTTTAATTTTACAAAGAAAAATAAAATAAAAATTCAACAAAAACTCCCCAAAAAAGAGTCAAGTTTCTATCTTTCTAAATACTAAATAAAATCTCCACTTTGAAAACGCACCAATTTTGTGTGAGCTCAGTCTCCATTCATGACCAATCACCAAGAATAATCATGTGCTAAGAAAAGAGCTTGAATCTAAAAAGTCTGAAAAAAATCATGTATCCAAATCCAAGTAGCTTGAGCTGGCAAGTAGTTTTAGAAGAGGTGCTTGAGTGTTTCTAAATGAGCAAAAAAGACAACGAAGATTAAAACATTTAGATAAATCAAATCAAACAAGAATTAATGGAGAGACCCCATATATTAGTGAGGTTTTGAACCATTTGTAAATGTTTAAAAATGTGAGATGACTTGATCTAAAAATTAATTGAAGGTTGGCTTTTTTTTGTTAAGAAGATTGTCATTTCATCTTCAACTCGTCCTTTTAAAATGTTACAAGGCTTACACTCAATGAAACTTGATTTCCAATGAACTCTTTATATATCATTCAACTTCATTAATAGACTAAGAACTATTTGATTATAAAATCTATTGTAAATAACTCGTGTAATATTAAAAAATTTCCGTGATTTAAATGAAACAATCTTCATCAAAATTGCTTTTTACCTCCCCAAAAAATGTACTCCAATAAATTTTGTGTTCAATGTTATTAGCGGATAGACTTTTATATGTAAACATTATAATACTTGGACTATGAGTGCAAGTGCTAGTAAAATTAGAATTCAAAAGTGTTTTTGTCGGTTAAAATATCAACTGGCACACTCAAAGTATTGACAATCTTTGGTTGATGTGTTAAAGCATCCTTCATAAATACTTAAATACTTTGTAATCCCTTAATAGAACCTTCCATTTTTCTTCCATGGATAGATAGATGATATGTGGAGAGGAAGGTCAATAGATTTAGGTTATATTCTAACTGCTTTTGAAATATCTGTTACAATATTCTAATAGATAAATAAAGAACATTTGCTAACTTAGACATGAAGTGACCAGAGTCAAAAGGTGATCATGCTCAATATGGTATCTTATTGATTTTATTATTAAATTACTTTCATCACAATCTCTTTGATATTTTAATATCACGAGATAAGAACATGAGAAGTCTGTGTTTGCTTTCCATATTGGAAAACATCCTTTTCTGAGGCATTTACAGTGTTTTCTAATTTTTTACTAAGAAACTATTTTTTTTATGATCCACTTGAACTGTGAGCCATCTAGAGAGGGAACAAAATCCATTTTCACTAAGTATACTATTTTTTTTATGTTTCCCTGGTTGTGCATAACAAGCCAATGAATTGCAAGCCATGATGGGAAAAAAACAAATCAACAAGTATTAACATGATGGAACACCTAGAATGGGATTTTTTAATGCTAAACTCAGGTATTTGATATTGTATTATTTTATTTACATGATTATTACTATGAATATGTATTTTATTGTGAATGTGATGGGGATTTTTAGCCTAGCCTCAAATTAGGTGATGAAGGCATTGTATGAATATGAATAGTTCAAATCTGTGAATTCAGCGGCCCAGCAGGGGTATAAAGTTCGCGTGCTGAACGACCCAAGGAGGATTTGAAACATGAAGTCAACCGCTTGAACGATGGTTTGAAACATGAACTCAACTTGAAGCTTCAACGCAAACAATTCAAGTTGGGTTTGAAACATGAAGTCAACTGCTTGAACACTAACTACTTCAATGAGAACAATTCAAACCCAACCAAGGTTTGAAACATGAAGTCAACCGCTTGAACGCTAACTACTTCAACGTGAACAATTCAAACCCTCGAGCACAATGGCCGAAGGAGCTCTTGCGAGCACAATAGCCCAGTGAAGTTTGAACTTTGGTGGCAACAACCCCAATACCACGAATGGCTTATTGTAAATGAATATTAATTTTCTAATAATTATTAATTAATTTGAAATATATGGATAATAATTAAAAGTGTGAATATATTATATTTTATAATTTAGTTTTAAGTGGATGGTGTTTTTAACAATGTATTAAATTATATGATGTTTAAACAAGATTTAACTTGGTAGTTTTTGAGTCAATTTTTATTGAGTGATATTTTATGAGTAGTGGCTCACAAGAACTTATTACCTAATAATGAGTGGACCATTCGTACTCATGAGTACTCAAAAATTGATTCAAAAACTATACAAGTTAAATCTTCATAAAACATCACATGATTTATATTTCATTATTAATTATAACAAATTTTAATAAAAAACAATTTACTATGAAGAAACATGATATTTCTATAATCTATATAAGTGATCAAGAATGATGTAAAAGCACTCACAATTTTTATTTTTTATTTTAATATTTTAGAATAGTCATTTATAAACCCATTTACAATGCTTTCACATCAATAGAATTTATAAAAGAAATTTGTTCCATCATTATATAGGAACTGCAATTTTATATTTTTAAGATAGGATACAACTTCCTAGTTGCATGGTATTACATGAATATAATAATTTTTTTGGGGGTAAATTTAAAAACTTTTATTTATGAATCAAAGAGGCCATAGGCTAAGTATAAAAAAGTAGAAAGTGCTCACACAAACAACACTAGAGAAAGCTAAAGGCTTAAGTATTTAAGTATTATGATTATGATCATTCTTTAGTTTTATATCTGGATTGTGGCATTAACCCTCATAGTACAACAAAATGCATTTGACGAAATGAATATAATATAATTAATTTTAAAAGTATTTGGTTAGATGAATAAATAAAAAATAATTTTAAAAATTATCTACTTGACTTCTAAAAAATAACTAAAAAATATATTATATTCTATAATAAAATACGTTTCTTAAATATAATTTCAAATAAATTTTAAAAATATTTATTTATATTATATAATATGATTATATAAATTATTATTTTTAAATATTAATTTATAAACGAAATTTGTTTCATCATTATATTGGAACTAAATTTTATATTTTTTAAATAGGATAAAACTTGCTACTTGCATGGTGATTACATGAATATAATATTTTTTTGAGGTAAATTTAAAAACCTTTATTCATGAATCAAAGAGGTCATAGGTCAAGTATAAAGAAGTAGAAAGTATTAACACAAACAACATTAGAGAGAGCTACTAAACTTAAATATTATGATTATGATTACTTTTTAATTTAATATTTGAGCTATGACATTGACCCTCTAGTACAACCAAAAATGCACGAAATGAATATAATATAAATAATATTAAAAATATTTAATTACATAAAAATAAAAATTAATTTTAAAAATAAACTATTTAACTTTAAAAAATAATATTATATTTTATAATAAAATTTATTTCTTAAAATATAATTTCAAATAAAATTTTAAAATATTTATTTATATTATATGATCATATAAATTATTTTTCTAAAATATTAATGTAAAAAATTAATTAAGAGATTATATGTAATAGTAATGAGAGACATGTAATCCCATTACAATAATATAACCCCATTCATCTCACAAGTTTTAGTGGAACAACAACCAATCACATTTTAATAAATAAAATTTATAATATGAATCAATTAAAAATATATAAAATAAAGTTAAAGAATAGCATTTTAACTATAAATATTTAAGATATATCATTTTTAAGTCTCTTATTTTTTTAACCCATAAACATGGGATCCGTTGATATATATCAATATATTTTCTCAATGATTAGCACACACCTCTTTTCCTCCCTCAAGCAAAATTATATTTAAGGCATCTAATATTTAACAATATTAAAGGGCATTTAATATTTAATTTTTTTTTTTTTGGTAATTTAAAAAAATATATATATTGTTTTTTATTATTTTTTAAAATATTAAAAAATAATAACATAATATTCATAAAAAAGATAAGTAGTAGAGAGACACATTAACAAAGTTTATATAGGACATGGTTCAATACAAAGACGAGTGTCAAAGAGTTAAGTCCACAAATAAAAACATTAAGGAAGTAAAGCAAAATCGGTAGAAGAGGAGTCTTATCATTTAGTTTTCTCTAAATATCATTAGGGATTGAACTGTCATCAATGGGCTTCCAACCAGTGAGAGCACCCTCATCCTCAGTAGAACCATCTATAGGTTGTTGAGCACAAACATGAGACATTACCAATTCTAGGTGAGGAAACTTGCCAGAATCTAGCCAACCAAGAGCAACACGCCCATGAGTAGAGGTGGATGGTGGCTAAGACCAACTGCAAGTTGCATTTTCCCTACTTTCTAAAGGATGAGAGCCACAAGACTAAGATCCACGATCTCGTCTAGCAGATTGGCTATGACCACACCAATGCCCTTGAGGGGGAGGATAAAGTGAGACTTTAGCAATTGCACGAGGCATTACCCTAGTGATCAAGAGGCTCCTATAGATGTGCCACTTCAAGTGCAACCTTGCCAGCTTAAACATAATTAATTTTTATTTAGTAGAAAAGTTATTATTTATTTTTTAAATATAAAGACATCAAAATTTTAAGATTACAAATGAAACTATTAAAAAATAAACCAAAAGAACTATGAAATTATGAATGGAGGCCTTTTTAAAAGGAGAATAATGAAACTATTTGTTTTATTTTTATTTCAGTAATTGTTTTGTTTTGTTTTTACTTCGAAAATGTAGTAAATATTATATACTTATATGTTGTTGATTAAGATAAGCAACAAATAAGGGTGTTGAATCCCTTTACAAAAAGCCCCCAAGGTAACAAAACAAGCCACATACAGGCCAACAACAACACACAAACAAACATGCTGAAAAACTATAGAATCAAAGGGGATCTAAACAACCCCAGACCTGAACAAGCAAATCTAACTCCCTTGACCCTAGGCCTCAAAGCAGCAACAGATTTTGGGAGGCCTTTCTTTCTCGCTGGACCACTATCCAAGAAACTCTGAGTTTAAATCCTCAGAGCGAGGCGAGAGGAGGGGATCCTCAACAGACACCGCAACCAAAGAGACCTCGCGCAAAGCCGAATCAAAAGAAGACAAAGATGAGGAAATAACAGGAATCGGTGAAGTAGTAGTCTGACCTTGATCAAGAGTCGAAGATACAACTGGGGCCAACGAAGGAGACCCAACCTAAGCAGATGAAAGTGAATCAGAAAAAATTGTGGGGTTCGCTGCAACTTGCTCCACAGGTGGAACATGTAAAGTTTCATGGGAAGGCTTATCCTCCTGGGAAGATCCATCCACTGGGGAAGCACTAATAGTCAAATGATCGTTGAGTGTATTCTTCCACCAAGTTGCAGCACCCTTACAACGAGAGTGAGGACAACTGGAGGCCAAGTGACCAATAGAGAAACATTGTCTACATCTGAAGGGGAGACCCTCATAGTCTAAGTATTATGTCCAAGGCCTATCCCCTACCACCAAAACCACATCTCCAAAAAGGGGTTTGGAGATATCAATATCCACTAAGATGCGGGCATCTGTTGAATGTCCTATGTATGTGGTCATAGTATCTTCCTTCAAGAAACAATGACCAATAGCATTGGCTATGGCCTCATAGCATGAATCCTCCCAAAACTAGAGAGGGAGATTCGGGAGACAAACCCATATTGGCCTAATATTCAACGGCTTAGTTAATGGATTAAAGGAAAGAGCCCATGGCTTGATGGAGAGTGAATGCTCTCTCCACATCCAAACCCTGCCATCCAACACTAAATCTTGCTCCTTTGTGGAAGCAAAGGTTACAATCAAGAATCCCCTAGCACTGGGGAAAAGCTCAATTTGCCCCTCCACAAAGGGTTTCCATGATTCCATGACCCAATTGTGGAGATCTGGAAGAGAGGGCCAAAGAACGTTGAATTTGAAGATCACTCCATGCTTAAGATAAAACTCTTCATTCTCTAAATTTTCTAGACCACTCACTTCCACTGGAGACAAACGAGCACATGGCAATGGTCGAACCCTAGTCTGTGATGGGCAGGCTTGAGCTCCCAAGCTATTAACAACTTCAATAAAAGATTTCAAAGAGCGGCCTGGAGCTTGCGTGCCAGTGTAGAGCCTAGCAAATTCATTGTCATGAGATCCAGAAGAATAGACACCCTTCTCACGATCAACAGGCGTCAAGGAGGGACTAGTGATAGGCCCTAAACTGATCCCTGCTTCCCACTCAAACCTGCAACCTGCTTAGGATTCTGCTCGTGCCTAGACAGGGAGTGAACTTGCATGTGCTCAGATACCATAGAAACCTGCTCGCACCCAGACAAAGAGCGAACCTGGAAGTGCTCAAACGCCAGAACCCACTCACGCTCAGACGCCATTTAAACGAAGAGGGTTTTTAGCTAGTAGTTGTTGTTGTGGATTTTGAAAGGGTCTGGACCCTTTTACAAAGTAGCCAAAATGCAGATAAAGCAAGAACCATGAGATATGGAACAAACAAAAAAAAGACGACAACCCAACTACGATACAACAAAATAGAACAACTGGATCTAGACAACTCCAAATCCCAGTCTAGTGAATCTTAGTCCCTTGACCCAAGGGTGCGAAACATAAATAGATTTAAGAAAACCTTTCTTTCTTCTCTAAACAATCCTCCAAGAGAATGTTGAGTCCAAATCCTTAGAATGGCATGAGACTCATGTTTATGTAGGTTATGTTTTGGTTTTTATGTACAAGGTTAGACATGAGACTCATTGTTGCCACTGACTCTTGATGAAATAAAATAATTTTTAACTAAAAATTAAAATGTGTCCATTTCTTATGTAGTAAATAAATAATTCTAAAATAAAATAAAATAACTATTAAGTAAATAAAACAACACGAAACTAATATTTCTTAGTGTTTTTTAGATAGATGTCATTAAGTTATATGTACTTAAGATATCTATAATAGTTTTAGACTACTTTATTATGTCAAGAGGCATAACTTACATCAGCAATATGGGAAGAAATATTTGGGAATAAATATTTGATGTCAAGATCGTGAAAGAAAAACTATTTAGAATTGAAGACACATAACCTACATCGACAATAGGAGAAGAGGCATAACCTACATCAACAATAGGGAAAGAAGCATCTAATGCATGATCATGAAAGAAAACTATTTAGAGTCAAAGACGCATAAACTACATCAACAATACGGGAAGAAGCAAAAACTATTTAGAGTTCAAGATGTTAACTCTAAAATAAATAAAATATGTAATAAATAAAATAACTCTATAATAAAATAAAATAAAGACACAAAAATTTTAACTATAGACACCTCAAAATTGTTATCTCTCAACCTTAGATATATTTAAGATATTTAAATTAATTATAATTGCATCATTATAACATCTAATTAGATGTTATAAATATTTTGAGAATATAATGCAAAAAACTCATATTTAATTTATTTTTTATTGAGTAAATTTAAAACATCTTTAAGTTTGATTAGACTACACAAACATATAATACATGGTTTCTAGCCTACTTAATCATAGTTGTATTATTGTGTGTGTCTAATTATAAATATCCTAGAAGAGTCTTAATTGTTCATAAATATAGAATTTTAGATATACCTAAGAAAAAGTGGGATATAAAAAAATTCCTATTCCCTCAACATGTAATGTGTGCACATTTTTTATGAGCACATCATTATACTGAAAAGGGGGGGGGGGGGGGGGGCGGCGGGGTGAATCAGTATAATAGAATCTTTTACTTTTTCTAACTTAACAACCACAATAATAACACACATGCAAGATCTAGCAATTAAGAACACATGAAGAACACACGATTTATGTGGAAACCCTTGCAGGAAAAAACCACGACAAAATATTCCTTATATATTGATCTTCTTTGTAGGCACCAACCTACTTCTCTTACAATTCTTCCTTTGTAGGTACCAACGTACTGGAGACACCAATCCCCACTTGTAGATTTTGTGAGCACCAACCTACTGGAGACACCAATCCCGGCTTGTAGAATTTGTAGGCACCAACCCACTAGAGACACCAATCCCCACAACTAAGCATCAACTCAGTAAGAGACACCGATCTCTTATTTTGATAGGCACCAACCTCTAAATTGTTCAATGGATGATATTGCTCTCCCTTCCTCATAAATATAATCACAACTTCTAATTTTGAATGATGTATGTATTTCTTTCACAAATCTGATCCAAACTCATGCACTATCCTTCATTCACAAATCTGATTCAAATAATATAATGTCTTCTTTCACAAGTCTGATCACAACTATTGCAATGTCTTCCTTCACAATTCTGGTCATATAATGCAATGCTTTCCTTTATAATTCTACCTTAAGGTCTGCTCTAATTTCAATTACAAATCTGCCCTCGAATTATGCATCATATATCTCTTCATAAGCTTAACACTCTCTTCATATATTTTAATATAAATATGAATTACTCTTCATATTCTCTTCTCTAGATCTGCTTGAATTCTAAATACTTCACATTCTTCTTACATCCACACACACACTCTTCTCCACAATATCTTATTCCATTTTATATCTTCACATCTCAATGAAGAGATGCATCCCCTTTCAAAGTTGATACCCTTTCAAATGGTCATGGCTCTTCTTAATTTTCCATCGCTGCCTTTTCTTTAACCTTAATCTCTGCACATAATACCATCTCTTCACTTTATATTATCATTTGTTGTTGTTGATACAAACTAAATGGCTACACACCTTATTATCCATTGCACCACTTGGAATTTTGTCTTATTATAGATTGTAGCACTTCACATATGGGGTCAGCCCCATTAAATAAACACTGTTTATTCAAAATTAAACTCTAATGAAGTCAGACACATAACATTGTTTACTTTTAATCTTTATTCCTTTCAAGGTGAAGTCGGCCACAATTAAATATGATGCAAAAACTACTCTCTTGACATCAACAAAACAATTTACTCACAAACACAAAGGCCGTTCCATCAACATTATTCTACCCACTAACTATGCAAGATTGCAACCAACTATCCAAATTGTCAATTTATACACATCAAGATACAAATACATTTGTACCACTGGTTTATTTATTTGAAATCAAACAACTGACTTACATTCAAATTTACATACAAATACCTCAATATCCCTTTCAACTACAAATGTTTATCTTCTCCCTTCACATTCTCATAGCTCTGCAAACTCACTCCTCGTCTCCATTTATCTCTATCCCGATTTCTCTTTTTTTTAACTTATGGTTTCTGGCAATGTTGTAATCTATCTTTCCCCTATGGAAATGTCCACCTGTGAATTATCTCCTTCCTCTCTCTGCTGACGCATTCTTTTCACTCTATTTGTTCTTCTCAACAACGACCTCATTCTTTCCCTACACAACTTTCCTTCCCATTCAATGTCTTTTCTTTTTAACAGATGATGAGTCATCAAACTGGCCGCTTAACTTCCACTATCTATGTCCTTCAATGTGATTCAATCTTTATAAGGTGAAGAGACACTTTCCAAATGAATGTGAAACTATTCATTTTTTTTATTTCTCTACACTTCCAAACTTCAAAAGGTAATATGAATAGTTGAGGTAAGGAAATGAGGTGACACCTGTCATACCGTTGGTTTCTCTAGCTTCCTAAAGTTGCATTCATTTCAGAGGAGAGTTACTGCTATCACGAGCTATTGCAGAATCATCATCAAGAAGCCCTTCCATGACTTTGTGAAGCACCTTGGCAAAGTACTGAGCTAGGACATACATGCTCTTGATAGTCACATGAACTACCTCTTTGAACTCTTTCTGTGTTTTCTTCTTTAGCACCTTTATAATGTCATGACCATATTCCTTCTTGTAGCAAATAAAGGTTGCATGAAGTTGCATGACACTGTGCTAGATTATTATCTCAACAAAAGTATTCTCATCAGTTCCACAACTTCCTTCTGCTTTATACAACTATTGAGCATCAAACTTTGCCTATTAAAATGCCCATCACCTTCCTACATAACCATACCTCTCGCTTTGCCTTAGAAAACTTGTAAATACTACTCATGGGATTATAGTTATGATTCGTAGAACCATACATTTCTCTGTGATTTTGTTGGCGATGACTCCATAGATGGAGCTTGCAATTGTGCCCTGTGCTATCATGTTGCCCAGTTCACGAACTACAATCAACAATGGTATTGCCTTTGTCACCCGAGAAAGACAGTTTAGTGCTTCTTTAAGAATTTCTACGAATTGGCAATCCACAAACACTACCTTAGCTCTAGAATGCTTTAAAATGGCACACATTGTATCAACATTATATCTAATATTGAGAGTGTTTAGCACTGTCCTTGCCACAAGAACTCCAGAGTGCATCTCATACATTACTAGAATGTTCGGTGCCACCACAGAAACCTATAGCCGCCAATGAGCTTTAGCTGAAAATAAAAGACTTCACGAAGTTCCAATTTCCTCTATTTCTTGCGGTCATCAACCTCTAGATGAATGTATTCAATCTATGTAGACTTTGCCAAAATAATGGTTGTGATCATTTCATCGAACAATTGTCATGAAGCTTCAATTCACCAAACATGAAGACATCCGCGACAACAAAAACCAAACTGAAACACCAAAATGCGACAACTCAATCCAAAACTAAAATAGCATCTTTTTGGTTGATGCAGGATCGCATATTCACCCGGGATGCTCCTGCATCAGACACGTTGGGTAGAAGTTTTGTGAGCATTAGCTCACAAAGCGGAGTTGAGTGATAGAATTGAAAGGAAGCTAGGTGTGCGGAAATCACTTCCTACACTAATCTAATGAGGAGAGGGCTATGCAAATTCAAATTAATCCTTACAACTACAACAACATAGAACATCTAAAAGAGATATTGCAGCAATACAAATGAACCAGAAAGAAGACAGAAGAAGAGAGACAAAGATATAACGTGGGGAAAACCCTTATCGGGTGAAAAACCCCACACTCAGAAACCTGCACAACGTATTATCAAAACAAAGAATGTTTACAACACACTTGCAATGCAAGCTTAAATGGTCTTCGGCACTCGTATCTGGAGTCAATCCGGCAGAGTAACAGTACCTGTAAAACCTGTGATACTTCTCCACCTCCAAGCACTTGTTTATATAGAATATACAAGGCAATATTGGACCTATCTTGGGATGGGAGTCCAACTTGGCCTCGTGGCCCAAAACCCACGCCTAAGGACACTTGGTCAACATTGTAGAATGTGCCTGACACTTGTCCACAACTCCCATCCCAAAGAGGTTGCCTATTTCCAAAATGGGCTATGACAGATGCTCTTACAACACTTACAACCGTCATAGAATCTGTCATAGCGGTTACAACTTATAGCTGTAAGAGACTCTGTCATACACAGGCTATAATAGCATATTCTCTTACAACATGTCATAGTCCACCTTGGGGCACCCAAATATGCCTTTTTCAAAGATGTTTGATGACACATGTCTTCACTTGTCTTACATGCTTCTATTTCTGACTCTTAAATGTCATAACTTCGTCATAGGAATCCGTCATAACCGTTTCGGTCAAACATTCCCTTACACAACATGAAAGATGCCAACACATGGAAAAATGCTTCTACCACAAAGTGGGACGCCTATCTCCTCATGTGAGGACAAAATTACAAGTTGTCATCTTCCATGTAGGATGACACATCACCGTGCCACATCCCACAAAATGACAATATGGAATTTATAATTTATTTACAACATAGGCAATGAATTAATATATACAAACATAAATAATGCAAGGAATTACCAAGGTTGAGACACCTTAATTCCCAACATTCTCCCACTTATTGAACACCTTGTAAGAGCCAATAGAATAACAAGATTTAACTGCTATAGGTCTAGAGGCCCATAGACTCCGAACACCATCTGAACTTCTCTGTGCCCACTGGTTTCGTCAATGCATCTGCAACATTCTTCAAAGTATCTACCTTCTCCAAATTTAACTTTCCATCCTCAACCATGTCTTGCACGAAGTGAAACTGAACATCAATGTGCTTTGTTCTAGCATGGAAAGTTGGATTCTTCGCAAGGCAAATTGCACTCTGACTATCACAACTGATCGTGATCTGACCTGCATTAACACCAATATCAGAACACAATCTCTTAAGCCAAATGGATTCCTTACAAGCATGAGTTGCTGCCATATACTCAGCTTCTGTCGTGGACAAAGCAACAACAGGGTGTCACTTACTCATCCAACTAATAGCACCACCAAACAGTGTAAACACATAAGCACTAGTGGATCTCCTGTTGTCAATGTCACCTGCCCAATCTGAATCCACAAATCCATGAATATCAATAAAATACGAAGGTCTTGAAACATTACCATGATAGCATATGGAATACTCGGAAGTACCCCTCAAATATCTGAACACTCGCTTAACTGCATCCCAATGAACCCATCCAGGATTAGCCATAAATTGACTAAGGACTCCCACTGCTTGGGCAATGTCTGGTCTTGTACAGACCATAGCATACATCAAATTGCCAATAGCACTAGCATAAGGTACTCTGCTCATGTCCTCCACCTCACTAGGAGATTTTGGACAATCCTCAACAGACAACTTTGTCCCTAAAGAAATAGGAACACACAATGGTCTACAATCTTCCATGCTGAACCTATCCAAGATAGTCTTCACATACTTACTCTAGCTTAACCAAAGTTTTCTATTGGTTCTGTCTCTTCTGATTTCCATTCCTAGAATGTACCTGGCTGCCCCTAAATCTTTCATTTCAAACTGTGCTGACAACTGAGATTTGAAATCAGAAATCATATTCTTACCCTTCCCAATGAGCAGCATATCATCAACATATAGTGCAACAATGAGAATATGATCACCATCAAACTTATAATACACACAGTGATCCGATTTCGATCTCACAAATCCAATAGACAACACAAAGGCATCAAACTTCAAGTACCATCTCCTAGGCGGTTGTTTCAAACCATACTAAGGCTTCTTAAGCTTGCAAACCAAATTTTCTTTTCCTTTCACCATGTAATGCTTTGGCTGTGACATGTAGATTTCTTCCTCCAAATCACCATGAAGGAAAACTGTTTTCACATCCATCTGTTCTACCTCTAAGTCATAAGTTGCTGCAAGAGACAACAAGAATCAAATGGATGTCAGCTTTGCAACAAGAGAGAAGATTTCACCATAATCTATACCCTCCACTTGTGAATACCCCTTCGTAACCAGTTTGGCCTTATACTTCTCAACACTGCCATCTGTACCAAATTTCTTCTTGAACACCCATTTGATTCCAACGGGTTTCTGTCTAGGAGGCAAAGGCACCAAGTCCCAAGTTTGATTCTTTTCCAAAGAAGCCATTTCATCCTCCATGGCCTCCTTCCAAGAACCTACATCTTTCATGTCCATAGCCTCTAATATAGTTCTAGGTTCATCACTGTTAGTAAGCAAAGCAAAAGCACAACTAGAATCAAGCAATGTAAAACCAAACCTTTCAGGTTGCTTTCTTATCCGTGTAGACCTCCTCAAGAGCTGAGGTTGAGGTTCAGCTTCTTCATCTGAGCTTTCAGAGCTGCTAGAGCTCTCCTCATCATCGGGTCCAACATTGTCTTTCTGTTCAGTCTTCTCAGGGGTAGCAGGAAACTGAACAACATCCTCTTTCTTTTCTTTTTCTTCTGGCTGTAAAACAGTGGAAGAAGGTGTAAGCTCTCTGAAGATGACACTTCTACTATACAACACTTTTTTAGCCACATGGTCCCAAAGCATGTATCCTTTCACGCCGACAGCATAGCCAATGAAGATACACTTAACAACCTTGTTCTCCAATTTTGACCGCTTCTCCCTAGGCACATGTGCATATGCCTCACAACCAAAAACATGAAGATGCCTTATTGAAGGCTTTCTACTAGACCACACCTCCATGGGTGTCTTTCCAACAAGAGCTGATGTAGGAGATCTATTTACAAGATAGCAAGCAGTGGCAATAGCTTCAGCCCAAAACTTTTGTTCTAGGCCAGCTCCACTAAGCATACTCCTTGCCTTCTCCATCAGTGTCCTGTCCATCCTCTCTGCAACTCCATTTTGCTGCGGGGTGTATGGAGTTGTCTTATGTCTTTCAATCCCAAGTTCCTTGCAATATTTATCAAATTTTGTAGAATAGAACTCACCACCATTGTCAGTTCTCAAACACTTAATCTTCTTACTAGTCTGATTTTCAGCAAAGGCCTTAAACTCCTTAAACTTACTATAGACTTCAAATTTGCTTCTAAGAAAATAAATCCATGTCCTTCTACTATAGTCATCTATGAAAGATACAAAATATACAGATTTTGATAATGAAGGAACATTAACAGGACTAAATACATTAGAATGAACAAGGTTCAACACACCAGAAGACTTGTGAGAACTCGAATAAAATTGAACACGGTTTTGTTTCCCATATATGCAATGTTTGCAAAAGTCAAACTCAAGATTACAATCATCTAACCCCTCAACGAGGTTTTTATTTTTCAGGGTAGCAGACCCTTCTCACCAATGTGGCCAAATCTCTTATGCCATAATATTGTCTTTTCAACAGGAAGCTTAACTTCCAAGGCATGATTACAAACATCAGAACTAGAAACAACAGATTTCTTAACTGCTCGTTCGAATGGTGGGGATGAAGTGACTGCTGCCCTCTTCCTTGAGTCAGAAGAACTATTGCATTGTGTAATGCATGCCTCCAGCTGAAACAGAGTACCTCTCCTAGTACCCTTAGCAAGCACCATAGCTCCTCTAGTCATCTTGCATCCTTCTTTCGAAAAGACAACCTGCACACCAGCATCATTCAACATACATACAAAAAGCAGATTATGTTCTAAGCCTGGGATGTGCATAACCCCAGAGATCCCCTGCACTCGTCCATCAGGGAATCGGATAGAGACTCTTCCACGACCAACAATCTTTAGATGAGAGTCATCACCCAAGTACACCTTTCCACCATCAAACTCCTCATACTTAGTGAACCAGTCTCGATGCGAGGTCATGTGGAATGATGTACCAGAGTTGATCAGCCACACATCATCAGATGCATGGGTTGCCAGGGCTACGATGAAAGCATCACCATCATCTTGTGACTTGTCAGAATCTGAATCTAGGGTCTTCTTCTTCTTTTGCTTTTCTTCTTTGCATTCCTTTCAGAAATGCCCAGATTTACCACAGTTCCAACAGATAGCCTTGGACTTTCCAAGAGATTTGGATCTCCCGCGGGATTTGGATCTACCCTTCTTAGCTTTCTTGTCCTTCTTTTTCCCTTTCTTCTTGGGTCTTCCACGAACTGCAAGAGCCTCTTTGGCTACATCAGAAGACTTTCTCCGCATCTCTTCGGATAACAATGAAGAAATTACTTCATCCATTTTGAATGTGGATGTGGTGCTTCCAATAGCCATGACAAGGTGATCCCACGAGTCCGGCAAAGAACAAAGCAAGGTCATACATCAATCCTCCTCCTCCATCTTTACACCAATAGATGTCAATTGTGCAACCATGTTAAAAGCATTCATATGTTCAGCAACGGATCCTCTGTCCTTCATTTGAAGGGAATACAACTTCTTTCTTAGAAAAAGTTTGTTAACCAGGGATTTGGCTTGATACGCATCTCCCAACTTCTTTCGAAGCAAGTTTGCAGTTTTCTCCTCATGGACATTTAACAACACAGAATCAACAAGACTAAGTCTTATGAGACCCTTAGCCTTCCGATCCTTGAGATCCCAATCATCTTGTGACATTGCAATTGGTTTAGTTCCATTAACACTTTCCTAAAGGTCTCGGTCTACAAGCATGTCTTCCATCTTGAGCTTCCACAACTTGAAATTAGTGCCATTGAATTTCTCCACTTCAAAACTCCTAGATGTGCTTGCCATCTCCTTGCTGCAATAGAATTTAGGATACTCTGCACAAACTCCCGCGCAACTTAAGATCATCTCAAAAAACCCCTACCCAACAGCTAAGACCAAAACTAGCCAGGCTCTGATACCAACTAAAAGGAAGCTAGGTGTGCAGAAATCGCTTCCTACACTAATCTAATGAGGAGAGGGCTATGCAAATTCAAATTAATCCTTAAAACTATAGCAACATAGAACATCTAAAAGAGATATTGCAGCAATACACATGAACCAAAAAGAAGACAGAAGAAGAGAGACAAAGATATAACGTGGGGAAAACCCTTATCAGGTGAAAAACCCCACACTCAGTAACCTGCACAATGTATTATCAAAATAAAGAATGTTTACAACACACTTGCAATGCAAGCTTCAATGGTCTTCGACACTCGTATCTAGAGTCAATCCGACAGAGTAACAATACCTGTAAAACCTGTGATACTTCTCCACCTCCAAGCACCTGTTTATATAGAATATACAAGGCAATATTGGACCTATCTTGGGATGGGCATCCAACTTGACCTTATGGCCCAAAACCCATGTCTAAGGACACTTGGTCAACATTGTAGAATGTGCCTGACACTTGTCCACAACTCCCATCCCAAAGAGGTCACCTATTTCCAAAATGGGCTATGACAGATGCTCTTACAACACTTACAACCGTCATAGAATCTGTCATAGCGGTTACAACTTACAGCTGTAAGAGAATCTGTCATACACAGGCTATAAATAGCATATTCTCTTACAACATGTCATAGTCCACCTTGGGGTACCCAAATATACCTTTTTCAAAGATGCTTCATGACACATGTCTTCACCTGTCTTACATGCTTCTATTTTTGACTCGTACATGTCATAACTTCGTCATAGGAATCCGTCATAACCGTTTCAGTCAAACATTACCTTACACAACATGAAAGATGCTGACACATGGAAAAATGCTCCTACCACAAAGTGGGATGCCTATCTCCTCATGTGAGGACAAAATTACAAGTTGTCATCTTCCATGTAGGATGACACATCACCGTGCCACATCCCACAAAATAACAATATGGAATTTACAATTTATTTACAACATAGGCAATGAATTAATATATACGAACATAAATAATTAAAGGAGTTGCCAAGGTTGAGACACCTTAATTCCCAACAAGAATCACCCTTTCAGGTTGCAACCAACCTGCAGTGAACTCCATCGCTAGGATATGTGTGCACGATCAATTCTTCTTCCTCTTCTTCCAGCACCATGCCAGAACAACTGTCATCTTCCTCCCACAACTCCATTCACCACTCTTCTCCCCTCTCATGGATTCACATCCACCATGTGCCATCCGCCTTCACCAAATTATCTCTCCTCTCCTCTCCTTCATGGGATCCAGCCCACTAGTAACCGGCCTCGTCCACCAAACTCTCATGTCACTCATACAACCTACAACATATAAATCTTCATCGAATACCTTATGGAAATTGAAGATTTCCATAGGTTCTTCTCCACACTCTTCAACCCTATCTACATCAAACAGAAGTACAAAAGCATCATCCAAATATGTAACAAGACTTACCTCTTCATTCTCTTCTATGAATTTACCATCGGTTGCATCATTATCTTCTACTCTCTTCGCTGCAATCTTCTCCAACAACTCATTCTCCACCGCCTAAATCTGTGACAATAAGTCATCCTCTACCTCATGTTTTGCTGCAACCTCTTCGTATTCCATCACTGCATCTTCATTTTTCTCCTCTTCCACTACCTCTTTTGCAGGCTCTTTGTTGTTCACTCCATCCTCATCTTCTTTTCTCATGTATTTTTGTTCACTCAGTTGTGCCTCCAATTTTTCCAACTTATTCAATCGTTTGTTTATATTTTTTATTATTCTCCATGTCTTATTTTCTTCATACCATCTCCACGCTTCCCAAATCATGGGCCTCTTTGTTATGACTATACCCATCTTATATGTTGCAATCTTCTCTCAATCTGCAATCCACATCACTTTCTCAATCTGCAAAACAATTTCTTTCGCGGCTTCAAGCTCTCTCGCTGCTCAAGACTTCCCCTACCTGCAACAACCCTCACACGATATTCTCCTCTACCGCTTCACTCTCCTACACCCACAGGTCCTAGCATAGGCTACCTCATGTTTGGCACTTTGCCTATGCACTTAGGAACTCCAACTCTGATACCATATGACGCAGAAACTACTCTCTTGACATCAACAAAATAATTTACTCACAAACACATAGGCCATTCCATCAGCATTATTCTACCCACTAACTATGCAAGATTGCAACCAACTATCCAAATTGTCAATTTATACACATCAAGATACAAATACATCTGTACCACTGGTTTCTTTATTTATTTATTTGAAATCAAACAACTGACTTACATTCAAATTTACAGACATAGACCTCAATATCCCTTTCAACTACAAATGTGTATCTTCTCCCTTCACATTCTCATAGCTCTGCAGACTCACTCCTTGACTCCATTTATCTCTATCTCGATTTCTCTTTTTTTTAACTTATGGTTTCTAGCAGTGTTGTAATCTATCTTTCCCCTATGGCAATGTCAGCCTGTGAATTCTCTCCTTCTCTCTGTTGACACATTCTTTTCACTCTATCCATGCTTCTCAGCATTGACCTCCTTCTTTCCCTACGTAGCTTTCCTTCCCATTCAATGTCTTTTCTTTTTAACAGATGATGAATCATCAAAGTGGCCGCTTAACTTCCACTATCTATGTCCTTCATTGGGATTCAATCTTCAAAAGGTGAAGAGACACTTTTCGAATGATTTTGAAATTATTCCTTTTTTTATTTCTTTACACTTCCAAACTTCAAAAGGTAATATGAATAGCTAAGATAAGGAAATGAGGCGACACCTGTCATACCGTTGGTTTCTCTAACTTCCTGAAGCTGCATTCATTTTAGAGAAGAGTTATTGCTATCACAAGCTATTGCAGAATCATCATCAAGAAGCACTTTCATGGCTTTGTGAAGTACCTTGGCAAAGTACTGAGTTGGGACATACATGCTCTTGATAGTCACATGAACTGCCTCTTCAAACTCTTTATGTGTTTTCTTTTTTAGTGCCTTCATAATGTCATGACCATATTCCTTCTTGTAGTAGATAAAGGTTGCGTGAAGTTGCATGACACTGCGCTAGATTATTATCTCAACAAAAGTATTCTCATCAGTTCCATAACTTCCTTCTCCTACTTTATACAACTATTGAGCATCACACTTTGCCTATTAAAATGCCTGTCGCCTTCCTGCATAACCATACCTCTTGCTTTGCCTTAGAAAACTTGTAAATACTACTCATGGGATTATAGCTATGATTCCTAGAACCATACATTTCTCTGTGATTTTGTTGGCGATGACTCCATAGATGGAGCTTGCAATTGTGCCCTGTGCTATCATGTTGCCCAGTTCATGAACTATAATCAACAATGGTATTGCCTTTGTCACCTGAGAAAGACAGATTAGTGCTTCTTTAAGAATTTCTACGAATTGGCAATCCACAAACACTACCTTAGCTCCAGAATGCTTTAAAATGGCACACATTGTATCAACATTATATCTAATATTGAGAGTATCCAGCACTGCCCTTGCCATGGGAACTCCAAAGTGCATCTCATCCATTGTTGGAATGTTTGGTACCACCACAGAAACTTATAACCACCAATGATCTTTAGTTAAAAATAAAAGACTTCACGAACTTCCAATTTCCTCTGTTTCTCGCGGTCGTCAACCTCCAGAGGAATGTATTCAATCTGTGTAGACTTTGCCAAAATAATGGTTGTGATCATTTCGTTGAACAATTGTCATGAAGCTTCAATTCGCCAAACATGAAGACATCCGCGACAACAAAAACCAAACTGAAACACCAAAATGCGACAAATCAATCCAAAACTGAAATAGCATCTTTTTGGTTGACGCAGGATTGTGTATTCGCTCGGGATGCTCCTGTATCAGACATGCCAGGTAGAAATTTTGTGAGCATAGGCTCACAAAGTGAAGTTGAGTGATAGAATCACGCTTTCAGGTTGCAACCAACCTGCAGTGAACTCCATCGCTGGGATATGTGTGCATGATCCATTCTTCTTCCTCTTCTTCCAGCACCATGCTGGAACAACCATCATCTTCCTCTCACAACTCCATTCACCACTCTTCGCCCCTCTCATGGATTCACATCCACCATGTGCCATCCTCCTCCACCAAATTATCTCTCCTCTGCTCTCCTTCGTGGGATCCAGCCCACTAGTAACTGGCCTCGTCCACCAAACTCTCAGGTTACTCATACAACCTATAGCATATAAATCTTCATCGAATATGCAACAAGATTTCCTCTTCATTCTCTTATGTGAATTTACCATCAGCTACATCATTATCTTCTACTCTCTTCGCTGCAATGCTTGTCTTCTTGTCCTCAATCGCTGCAATCTTCTCCAACAACTCATTCTCCACTGCCAAAATCTATGATAATAAGTCATCCTCTACCTCATCTTTCATTGCAACCTCTTTGTATTCCATCGCTACATCTTATTTTTCTCCTCTTCCACTACCTTTGTTGTAGGCTCTTCGTTGTTCACTCCATTCTCATCTTCTTTTCTCATGTATTTTTGTTCACTCAGTTGTGCCTCCAATTTTTCCAACGTATTCAATCATTTGTTTATATTTTCGATTATCCTCCATGTCTTATTTTCTTCATACCATCTCCATGCTTCCCAAATCACGGGCCTCTTCCTTATGACTATACCCATATTATCTGTTGCAATCTTCTCTCAATATGCAATCCACATCACTTTCTCAATCTGCAAAACAATTCTTTCACGGCTTCAAGCTCTCTCGCTGCTCAGGACTTCCCCTACCTACAACAACCCTCACACAAGCTTCTTCTCTACCGCTTCACTCTCCTCCACCCACAGGTCCTGGCATAGGCTACCTCATGTTCAGCGCTCTGTCTATGCACTCAGGAACTCCAGCTCTGATACCATATGATTTAGAAACTTCTCTCTTGACATCAACAAAACAATTTACTCACAAACACAAAGGCCATTCCATCAACATTATTTTTCCCACTAACTATGCAAGATTGCAACCAACTATCCAAATTGTCAATTTATACACATCAAGATACAAATACATATGTACCACTGGTTTCTTTATTTATTTATTTGAAATCAAACAACTAACTTGCATTCAAATTTACATACACAGACCTCAATGTCCCTTTCAAGTACAAATTTGTATCTTCTCCCTTCACATTCTCATAGCTCTGCAAACTCATTCCTTGGCTCCATTTATCTCTATCATGATTTCTCTTTTTTTTTCACTTATGGTTTCTGGCAATGTTGTAATCTATCTTTTCCCTATGGCAATGTCGGCCTGCGAATTCTCTGCTTCCTCTCTCTGCTGACGCATTCTTTTCACTCTATTCTTTCTTCTTAACAGCGACCTTCTTTCCCTACGTAGCTTTCCTTCTCATTTAATGTCTTTTCTTTTTAACAGATAATGAATCATCAAAGTGGCTGCTTAACTTCCACTATCTATGTCCTTCGTTGTGATTCAATCTTCAGAAGGTGAAGAGACACTTTCCAAATGAATTTGAAACTATTTCTTTTTTTTATTTCTCTACACTTCCAAACTTCAAAAGGTAATATGAATAGCTGAGATAAGAAAATGAGGTGACACCTGTCATACTGTTGGTTTCTCTAACTTCTTGAAGCCGCATTCATTTCAGAGGAAAGTTACTGCTATCACGACCTATTGCAGAATCATCATCAAGAAGCCCTTTCATGGATTTGTGAAGCACCTTGGCAAAGTATTGAGCTAGGACATTCATGCTCTTGATAGTCACACAAACTGCCTCTTCGAACACTTTCTATGTTTTCTTCTTTAGTGCCTTCATAATGTCATGACCATAGTCCTTATAGCAGATAAAGGTTGCGCAAAGTTGCATGACACTGCAATGGATTATTATCTCAACAAAAGTATTCTCATCAGTTCCACAACTTCCTTCTCCTGCTTTATACAACTATTAAGCATCACACTTTTCCTATTAAAATGCCCATCGCCTTCTTGCATAACCATACCTCTTTCTTTGCCTTAGAAAACTTGTAAATACCACTCATGGGATTATAGCTATGATTCCTAAAACCATACATTTCTCTGTGATTTTGCTGGCGATGACTCCGTAGATGGAGCTTGCAACTGTGCCCTATGCTCTCACGTTGCCCAGTTCACAAATTACAATCAACAATGGTATTGCCTTTTTCACCTAAGAAAGATAGCTTAGTGCTTCTTTAACAATTTCTATGAATTGGCAATCCACAAACACTACCTTAGCTCTAGAATGCTTTAAAATGGCACACATTGTATCAACATCATATCTAATATTGAGAGTATTCAGCACTACCCTTGCCACGGGAACTCCAAAGGGCATCTCATATATTGTTGGAATGTTTGGTGCCACCACAGAAACCTATAATCACCAATGAGCTTTGGCTAAAAATAAAAGACTTCACAAACTTCCAATTTCCTTTGTTTCTCACGACCATCAACCTCTAGAGGAATGTATTCAATCTGTGTAGACTTTGCCAAAATAATGGTTGTGATCATTTCGTCAAACAATTGTCATGAAGATTCAATTTGCCAAACATGAAGACATTTGCGACAACAAAAACCAAACTGAAACACCAAAATGCAACAACTCAATCCAAAACTGAAATAGCATCTTTTTGGTTGACGCAGGATCGCGTATTTGCCCGGGATGCTTCTGCATCAAAATATCATTTCACTTTTGTTTTTCAAACTATCAAAGTAGGAGGAACCGACCAACATAGATGAACAACCAAAACATTTATCAACTCCCTCATAATCCAAGGATTCCATGTATTGTTTGAAGTCGGCCTTGTCAAGACTTTAATTTAATCTAAATAAGATTCTTCAACGGTGGCCATCCAATCTTTCCACTGTCAATTTTTTGCTTTTTCCAACACATGTTCTAGCATAATTGTCAAAAGTAAATATACGATCATACTCTTCATGCAATGACTTCTTTGGATTGTTCTCATCCTCTGTCAGGATTTTGGAAATATCTCTTATCAAGTTTAGTCTTACAAACATCTTTATCACGATTTCTTCCTTCTCTCATTGTCTCAAGTCTTCTAGGTTCTTTATTATCTTGACATTAATTCTCCTTCACTTCGTCATATGGTAACTTTGTAACATGTAATCCGCTACTACCATATCATCCTCATTCTTCTCTCCAAGCATATATTTTCTTTCTCTAATATTCTGTGAGACTTCATCTTTTGATTTGTCTTCTCCACGGAGCTAAAATATATTTCAATGATTAGCTCCCCCTGAACTCGTACTTCTCCTTATGAACTTAGTGATATCACTTGTGCATGAAGTGCATTTTGCACAAGCATAGATTCTGCCTTCTCTTGCTCTTATTTTCTTCTCCATACTTTTGTATCTTCTTTCTTTTGATTATCCATGGCTTCCATTTTCTTGTTCTGCCTAGGGGGTTCCATAAAATCACTTCTACATAAGTGTGCTATATGACCATAGTTATTGCACTTATAGCACATAACATTGTAATCAAACAAAGGAGCAAAGGAATTATAGTTCCTTCTTGAGAACTCATACGGACTTCTACTCTTGTTCCAACCAAAATTTATTGCCCGTGTTCTACAATCTCTTGCCTTATGACCAAATTGATTACAAGAATAGCAATAACCATAAAAGGAATGTTGAAACCCAGTCATATGAGGTTGTCTTAGAGGGAAATATCTTCTAAATGTATTTTTATCCTTGTAGTCTTTGTGAGGAATTTTGGTTTCCTCAGGAATGCCATTTTTCTTTCTTCTTGTTGCTTTCATTCTTGATAAGACTCTTGAGAACATTTGCATAGATTTCTGGTTTTTCCTCATTTCCCTTCTTTGGTGGCTCCTTGGGATATTTTGTAATCTTTTGATTTTCTTTATAACCAAGACTTGTCTTAATGTGTGATGACCTCTGTCTATTGATGATATCATCTAACATTTTTGTACTCTTCTCATTATTGACGTCTTTGTTCAATTAAGTACCTATTTTCTCCAATTCATTTCTCAAGGAAACAATTTCAGACTCACGCCTCTCACAATCTTCTTCTCTTTCCTTTAATTGAATTCTTACCTCTTCCTCTATTCGTTTTGCCTCTTCAAGTTTAGTTTTCAGATTGATGATCATCTTCTCCGATTCTCCAAGGCTTTGTAACATTTTGGCCTTTGATTCACTGTCTTCTTGAAGCTGTGAATTTAGTTTCAAATTTATTTTCTTAAGTGTCTTGATCTTACTATAGGCATAATGGAGTTCTTTCTCAAGATCCACTTCTTCATCATCTTCATCATATTCTTCTTCTAAATCTTTCTCTTCTCTTCTTTGGTCTTCACTTTCAAGGGCGTCACTCTTTGCTTCTATCGCCATGAAGAGTGTTTCTTCTCTATCACTGTATCAACATCAGAAATGTTTTCGTCGCTTTCCTTCGATGAGCTATTATCTTCTTTAGAATAAAGGATTTTCTTGTACCTCTAGAATTTCTTCTTTCCTCGTTTGTGACTCTTCTTACATTGTTGATAACTTATTCCTTTCTTTAAGTTGTAATCTAATTCATCATCGCTACTTTCACTTTTGACCTGCACACACTCAGAAGCAAAATGACCTAATTTACCATAATTAAAACATTTATACTTACCTTTGTGCTTGTCATATCCTTTCTTGATCTTTCTTTCAAAATGGGCTTCCTTTGCATCTGATCCATCGCTGGAGCTATCACTTGATTCATACTTTTTATTCCGTATCTTCTTTGAAGTTTTAAAGGCTGCCTCCTTTTTAGATGGTTTCTCTTCGACCGTCCTCATTTCATAGGCAATAAGGATCCCATGCAACTCATCCTTTGTTAGTTTGTCTAAATCTCTTATTTCTTCAATTGCTGAAACCTTGGCATCAAATCTTAGAGGTAGAGACCTTAATACCTTTTGCACAATCACGACTTCTTCAATTGTTTCACTAAGACCCTTTATTGTGTTCATGATCTCATCAACGCGAAGTAAATAGGAGGTTATGTTTTCTTCTTTTTTCATCTTAAGGCTTTCAAATTGTCCCCTATGGGTTTGAAGCTTTGCCTTCTTTACTATATCATCTCCTTCATAAATTTTCTTTAGCGTATCCCATATCTCCTTGGTTGATTTGCATTGCATTACTTTCACAAACTCTAATTTGGATAATCCACACAAAATAGCATTCATGGATTTTGCACTATTCTCTCTTGCCTTCTTTCCATTTTGATCTGTTGGTGGGGTTGATGGAGTAGTATAACCATTCTCAACAAATTGCCAAATATCAAACCCTAGATCATTTAAGTAGGTGTGCATCCTTATGCTCCAAAAAGCATAGTTTGTTCCATTGAACAATGGTGCCCTATTTGATGAGAATTCATATCCTTCTTGACTAGTCATATGTGCTCTTTTAGATCTTCCTTCTAGTGGTTAAACTATATCCGAAGGGACCCTCTCTGATACCAATTGATGAGCACACGGTTATACTGAGAGGGGGGTGAATCGGTATAATACAATCTTTAATTTTTTCTAACTTAACAACCACAACAATAACACAAATGCAAGATCTAGCAATTAAGAACACATGAAGAACACACGATTTAGGTGGAAACCCTTGCGGGAGAAAACCATGGCAAAATATTGCTTATATATTGATCTTATTTGTAGGCACCAACCTACTCTTACAATTCTTCTTTTGTAGGAACCAACCTACTTCTCTTACAATTCTTCTTTTGTAGGCACCAACCTACTAGAGACACCAATCCCTACTTGTAGATTTTGTGAGCACCAACCCACTGGAGACACCAATCCTTACCTATAGAATTTGTAGGCACTAACCCATTGTAGACACCAATCCCCACAACTAAGAACCAACTCAGTAAGAGACACCAATCTCTTATTTTGATAGGCACCAACATCCAAATTCTTCAATGGATGATATTTTTCTCCCTTCCACACAAATCTGATCACAACTTCTAATTTTGAATGATGTGTGTCTTTCTTTCACAAATCTAATCCAAACTCATGCACTATCCTTCCTTCACAAATCCTATTCAAATAATGTAATGTCTTCTTTCACAAGTCTGATCACAACTATTGCAATGTCTTCCTTCACAATTTTGCTCAAATAATGCAATGCTTTCCTTTATAATTCTTCCTTAAGGTCTGCTCTAATTTCACTTACAAATCTGTCCTCAAATTATACATCATTTATTTCTCTTCCTAATCTTAACATTCTCTTCATATATTTTAATATAAATCTGAATTACTCTTCATATTCTCGTCTCTAGATCTGCTTGAATTCTAAATACTTCACATTTTTCTTACATCCACACACACACTCTTCTCCACAATATCTTATTCCTTTTTATATCTTCACATCTCAATGAAGAGATGCATCCCCTTTCAAAATTGATACCCTTTCAAATGATCATGACTCTTCTTAATTTTCCATCGCTGCCTTTTCTTTAACCTTAATCTCTGCACATAATACCATCTCTTCACTTTATATTATCATTTATTATTGTTGATACAAACTAAATCACTGCACACCTCATTATCCATCGCACCACTTGGAATTTTGTCTTATTATATATTGTAGCGCTTCACACATGGGGTCAACCCCATTAAATAAACATTGTTTATTCAAAATTAAACTCCAATGAAGTCGGCCACATAACATTGTTTACTTTTAATCTTTAATCCTTTCAAGGTGAAGTCAACCTATATGGGATTCAACCCAAATTAAATATCATTTCACTTTTGTTTTTGAAACTATCAAAGTAGGAGGAATCGGCCAGCATAGACGAACAACCAAAACATTTATCAACTCCCTCATAATCCAAGGATTCCATGTATCATTTGAAGTTGGCCTTGTCAAGACTTTAATTTAATCTAAATAAGATTATTCAATGGTGGCGCCATTACAAGAATGTCGACCATCTTTATGATGAACGTATTAAACTTAATTTTAAATCTTTAATTTAAACTTCATTTCAGCATTTAAATTATATATGATAATCGTTGCCTTAATGAGATACTTTACTTCACATATCATTCTCTTTTTTGTGGCTTTTCTCATCACTTGTCCAATCTGTTCTATCATAAGATCCAGTAACAAACTCATGACCACTTGGATGATGAATTCCTTCTTGACATCAATGATAACAGTGTGACATAATCTTCCATACACCTTTTACATCGAATTTCTTCTTGACATCAATGACAACAATCTTTGACATCAATGCCAATATTGACAACAATTTTAACTCAATTTCCATTATTATGAATATCCTAACTCAACATGTAATCTCCGTCTTTTTTTCATTTCATCATTAATTGTATTATTATAAGAACAAACTTTTACAATATGAATCATATTAAAACATCATTTTACTCATAAATATAAATGAATCTTTGCTTCAATTTTTCTAAGAATGATTATAACAACTCTAAATTAATTTGATATGTTAAAAGTATTATAAAACTTTGATATTCAATTGAAATTACTAAAGATTTTTATTCATCATTAGAAAATGTCTTTATGCCCCCAAAAAAATAAAAATTATTTAGTTTAATATTTAAACTAAATATTTAATTTTTGAAAATAAAATATCAATAATGATTATTAGTTATTAAGACCTAATAAGGGGTGAGCAATAGTGATGGTAGGGTGATGGTAGTCTTGTCAAATATTTGGATCGACTTGAAAAATGTAGTTTTATTTAAGTCTGATGATAGGTAATGTAATGGTCATTAAGGCACAATATCT
Source organism: Cunninghamia lanceolata (assembly GCA_027924645.1). Classification (NCBI taxonomy): domain Eukaryota; kingdom Viridiplantae; phylum Streptophyta; class Pinopsida; order Cupressales; family Cupressaceae; genus Cunninghamia; species Cunninghamia lanceolata. The sequence continues at coordinate 4,921,997 of BSBN01000696.1, read as the reverse complement.
GCAGGCATGTGTTTTCCGGTTATTCTTAAATATCATCCACTTCAACAGTCAAAGGTCAATTTTGGCCAATAAAATAGGACAAATATTTATCACTTTTTATTGTGAATGAGGTATAAAATTTCTATTGAGTGTTTGACCATTAAAATGGATGATATTTAAGTAGAGTGGTGTTGTGCTTGATACGTCCAATAATAATTCGATTCTAAAGGAGATTAATTTGGTATAGTTAAGTATCTTCCAATTGATGCCCTGGATCTACAACTATTATCATTTGTGTTGAGTCAAGCTCTAATCACAACAATAATGGCTTCCTCCTCTGGCCAAGCCAAGGAAAAATGAGTGATGACGGGAGAGACAATGGTGAAAACGAAGATTAGAAGACCCCATAGACTGAGGGTGGGATGTGAAAAAATGTTGGAGGCTTTCATAGTTTACATCGAGCAAGAGATCTTCAATCCCGACCTCAGAGCCTAGGTTATCAAGATCTGGGAATTGGCTACAAGGATGGATGGTGCCCCTTATGTCAAAGTCAAAGAAGCCGTGGCAAATCTTCTCCTACACCCTTGTCAATCCCTCGAGTGACAAAATGTTTTCGATGCAATGCAATCACTCAGCTATGCAACAATGCTCTTAATGCTCACAAGTAATTACTTTCTCCATGATAACATCAAAGACATTAGGAACTTGTCTGAAATTTTCTTTGATTGCTATCTAGAACTTTTCCATGGTATTTGGCAAAGCAACACGAGATTCACAAGGATATAGAGGAGATGGCTAAAGCTATGAAGGTCCAATTGTCGTTTGGTGTCTCAAAGGTGGGATCACAGTGTTGTGAAGGGGTAGAAGAGGTAGAAGAGGATGATCTGGTGGAGATCCCTCCCCCAAAATTTTCAAAATGTAAAAAATTAAGAATTGTGCAAGGGGTTCATTGGGGCCTATGTATTTTTCCCTGACTCTCCCATTATCTCTAGTCTGTTGGGTGGTCATTAGTCTTGAGGTCTTTTTTACATACTCTCGACAGTTTTTTTAGTAATGCTCTGACTATGGTGATGGAGGCATGTAATTTGCATCTCCATCCCTTCGTGCTTAGTTAGTCACTTTGGTTCAAGTGTCCGAGTTTTTTTGTGACCTTGTGGTATCAACATGATGTGTATTCTAGGTATTCAGAGTTACCTTGGAGTAATATATCGTATGGCAATTTAATAGTTTAAATGGCGACTCTCTATGGCATGTTAAATCACTGCCGCATTCCTACCTCGTGAATTTGGTAGTTTTAGATTTGATCTCCATGTCCGTATGTAAATGTAATCTGGAAGGATAAGCTTTCTTTTGTAGATGGATCTAGTGAGCTCCTCACTACCAGAATCCAAGTGGAAATGCTATATTTTTTTTTGACACCTAAGTGCCTTACCAAAATTTATGAGGAAAAAATAATTTTATTATAAAATAATAAAATGATTTATGCCCTTGTTCATGGGCTAGTTGCATCAAATTCTTCATCTATGGATAGATCTAGAATCAAGCGGATTCCTCCTCTTCCAGAGTTCTAAAAACTTAATTTCAATGGGGCCTGCAGCAGCAACCCAGGGCCTTCAAGGTGTTGGGAAATCAGGTGTCTCAACCTTGCTGCATATTTCTCGTAATAGTTATTTTTTATTTAATATTTTCCTACAGTTGTTACACATTGGCGGTGCTTTGAAAATTGATTTATTAGGTGTCAAAAGATGCCCACATAGTGGTATATTATGGAAGGCCTATTTTTAGGCATATTATGATAGATTCTATGACATCTGTAAGGGTAAAAAACAAAGGATTTCATTTTGGACGTGAGCTTATTTTTAGACTGGAATTTTGGCTGAGAAGTTTTGCACATGGTTTTGTAAAACCAAAGATGGTTTCTTGTATAGCCAGAAGTCTATAAATTGGAGGCTTAAGGAGAAGTTTGTATGTGTTGAGTTTGCCGGTATTGTTATACTGTCGGAATACTGTCAGAATTCTTCCAGAGTTGTTTACTGGTGATACTTCTGTAATAAAATTGCTCTGCAAGTGTATGTAATCTTGTTGTTGGATTTAGAATACATTGAGCAGACTTTTGGAATGTGGGGTTTTTCACCCGAAAGCATTTTCCCCACGTATATCTCGTGTTTTTGTGTTTTATTGTTTATTTCATGTTTTGAATGTGCTTCTGAATTTTCTGTAATTGTTAGATTAGATTTTAAAAGTTTTGCATAATGTTTCTCCTCAAGATTGGCATAGGAAGTTGTTTCCGCTTCTTTAACTTCCTTACAAGTGGTATCAGAGCCTGATCACCTTTGGTTTCAGTTGTGGATTGTTGGGTTTTTTGTACTATTCAAGTTTGAGTGGGAGCTTGTGCAGAGAATACTTTATCTTGTTGCAGGTATTTTTCAGATGGCGAGCACATCTAGGAGGATTGAGGTAGAGAAGTTTTCTGGCATGAATTTTGAAATGTGGATGCTGAAGATGGAAGATTTATTGATTGATCAGGATCTATAGGATGCGGTGGATGAAAAAGTCTAGAGGCCTATGGATCCAACTTTGGCATCACAATATGATGTGATGGATAGAAAAGCTAAAGGTCTCATAAGACTGTGTTTTGTAGACTCGATTCTGATAAATGTCCACAAAGAATCCACTTCAAAGAAGCTATGGAAGAAGCTGAGTGAGATATACCAAGCCAAATCTCTAGTAAACAAGATTTTATTAAGGAAGAAGTTGTATTCCTTGAGAATGGAAGAAGTTGGATGGATTTCTAAGCATTTGGAAACTTTCAATATGTTGGTGACTCAGTTGACCTCAGTTGGGGTGAAAATGGATGAAGAAGAAAAGTGCCAAACTTTGTTGTGTTCGCTGCCAGACTCATGGGACAACCTAGTCATGGCATTGGGAGCACTTCAGTCATCTTGAAGATGGAGGATATTGTTGGTTCTCTACTCTCTGAGGAAATGAGAAGGAAGGTCTCTCTGAATGCCAAAGAGGTTTTGAATGTTCGAGGAAGACCAAAAGAATGAGGCAAAGATGAGAAGCAGCGTGGTCATTCTAAGTCCAAGAATAAGGGGAGATCAAAATCTCCTGGTAAGTCCAAGGCAATATGCTGGAATTGTGGCAAATCCGAACACTTCCGAAAGGAATGTAAAGAAGAGAAGAAGAAGCAAGATTTTGATTCTGAGTCCGAGAAAGATGATGGAGATGCCTTTATTGCAGCCTTGGCCACTCGTGCAGGTGATAATGCATGGTTGATAGACTCAGGTGCATCTTTCCACATGACTCCTAATAGAAATTGGATTAGTAAGTATGAAAACTATGATGGTGGTAAGGTGTACTTGGGTGATAATTCCTTTCTTGACATTGTTGGCCATGGTAGTATTCATGTGAAAATTTCTGATTGTAGAGTTAGATGATTTGATGGTGTCTTGCATATCCCAGGACTAACAAAAAAATTATTATCTGTTAGCAAGCTAATAGATGCAGGAGTACATGTACAGTTTTCTAAAGTAGGTGTGAAAATGGTGAGAGGTGCTATGGTGATAGCAAGAGGAAGCAAATTGGGTACATTGTACCATCTTGATGCATGCAAGGTTGAGTGCAATAGCACTTTTGATAAAATTAAGCCAGAAACTACTTCTCTGAAAAAAGAGATGGTTTCCTCTTCTGCGGATGGTCGTGGCTTCTAGGTACCCAAGGGTGCTCTGTCTGCTGAATCGAAAATGCCTACAGAGAAGACCACGTTATGGCACCAAAGACTTGGCCACATTGGAGAGAAGAGTTTAAAAGCCCTGAAAAATAAGAACCTTGTTGAAGGGTTGAATGATTGCAATCTAGAGTTTGATTTCTGTGAGCATTGTATTTATGGTAAACAGAACCACGTTTAGTTTTACTCGTCTTCTCATAAGTCTTCATGTATCTTGGATCTAATCCATTTGGATGTATTTGGTCATGTTGATGTTGCTTCTATTGGTAAATCAGTTTATTATGTTACTTTCATTAATGATTTCAGTAGGAGAACATGGGTATATTTTTTAAAGAGTAAATATGAAGTTTTCAGTCATTTTAAGGAGTTCAAGGCTATGGTAGAAACTTAGACTGGAAAGAAAATTAAATGTTTGAGGACTGACAATGGTGGTGAGTATTGTTCTATAGATTTTGACAGATTATGTATAGATTGCGAGATTAAAAGACAAAAGACAACTCTGTATTCTCCTCAACAGAATGGAGTTGCAAAATAAATGAACAGAACGTTGATGGAGAAGGCTAGGAGCATGTTGAGTGGAGCTGGTTTAGAATAAAAGTTTTGGGCTGAAGTTGTTGCCACTGCTTGTTATTTGATCAATAGATCTCCTACATCAGCGCTTGTTGATAAAATGCCAATGGAGGCGTGGTCAGGGAAAAAGCCTTCACTTAGGCATCTGAGAGTTTTTGGTTGTGAGGCATATGCACATGTGCCTAAGGAGAACAAAGTTGGATTCTAAGGCTGTCAAATGTATCTCCATCAACTACAGCTATGGTGTGAAAGGATACAAGCTTTGGGACCTTGTTGCACATAAGGTAATTTATTCTAGAAGTGTTATTTTTAGAGAGACTAAATCTTTTCCTGTTACTTTCCAGCCATAATAGCATAAAGAAAGCGAACAGAAAAAAGATGTGATTCAACTTCCTTCTACATCTGAGAAAGTTGAATCAAGGCCCCAAGATAGACAAGAAGTTGAGGATACCTCATCAAGATCTAAATTTTCAGAAGAGGGAGAAGAGGAGGAAAAAGTGGAAGAACCTCCACCTTAGCTTGTTCGAAGGTCTATAAGGCATAGGCAACCACTTGAAAGGTATGGGTATTCACCTGATGATTGGAAGTGTATGATTGCTTTGAGTGCTAACATTGATGAACTGAGATCTGTGCAAGAGGCTTTGGGTATGAATGATACAAAGTCCTGGAAAATAGCCATGGATGAAGAGGTGGTAGCCCTTGAAAGAAATGACACATGGGACCTTGTACCTTTGCCTAAAGGACATAAACCTGTTGGATGTAAATGGGTCTTTAAGAAAAAGATTGGTTCAGATGGAAATGATGAAAAATATAAAGCACAGTTGGTTGCGAAGGGATACTCTCAGGTTGAGGGTATTGATTACGGTGAGATCTTTTCTCCTGTTGCTAAAATGTCATCCATTTAGTTTTTATTATCTATTACAGCAGCTTATGACCTAGAGGTTGAACAAATGGATATGAAAATTGCTTTCCTTCATGGTGATTTGGAGGAAGAAATCTATATGACATAGCCAAAGCACTACATGAGGAAAGGTAAAAGCAAGTTGGTTTGTAATTTAAAGAAATCTTTGTATGGCCTTAAACAAAGTCCTAGGATGTGGTACCAGAAGTTCAATACTTATGTGTTGAGTTTGGGATTTGTGCGGTCTAAATTTGATCATTGTGTATATTTTAAATTTGATGGTTATTGTTTCCTGATAATTGATTTATATGTTGATAACATGCTATTTATTGGGAAAGGCAAAGGTTTGATTACAAAATTGAAATCTCAACTCTCTACGAAATTTGAAATGAAAGATCTTGGTGCAGCAAAACACATACTTGAGATGGAGATCAGAATAGATCGTGAGAACAGAAAGCTATGGCTTGGCCAGAGTAAGTATGTTTGTTCAGTTTTGCAAAGGTTTAACATGCAGGATTGTAAACCACTTTGTGTTCCTATTACATTGGGAACGAAGCTCTCTATTTCACAGTGTCCTACATCCCCATCGGAGATGGAAGACATGAGCAGAGTGCTTTACCAAAGTGTAGTTGGAAGCTTAATGTATGCTATGGTCTATACAAAACCAGACATTGCCCAAACAGTGGGAGTTCTTTCTTGTTATATGTCTAATCCTAAAAGAGTGCAATGGGATGCAGTTAAGAGGGTCTTCAGATATTTGCAGGGTACAACAGAGAACTCTATTTATTTTCATGGTATAGGAGACCAGCATTCCTTGAGTATTCGTGGTTTTGTGGATTTAGACTGGGTTGGTGGTGTCGATAGCAGAAGGTCCACCAATGCATATGTTTTTACTCTTAATGGTGATGCAATCAGTTGGATGAGCAAGCGATAGGCTACGGTCGCTTCGTCCACTACTAAGGTAGAGTACATGGCAGCTACTCATGCTTATAAAGAAGCCATTTGGCTGAAGCGTTTGTGTTCAAAAATTGGATTGAAAGAGGGTGTAGTTATAGTTTATTGTGATAGTCAGAGTGCAATCTGCCTTGCGAAGAACCCGACTTTTCATGCCAGGACCAGACACATTGATGTTCAATATCACTTCGTGAGAGATATGGTCAAGGATGGCAAGGTGAAGCTGGAAAAGGTAGAGACTGTGGCGAATGTTGCAGATGCTGCTAGAATTCTTCCAGAGTAATAAACTTGCTCAGCAAGTGTATGTAATCTTGTTGTTGGATTTGGAATACATTGAGCAAGCTTTTGGAGTGTGGGGTTTTTCACCCAAAAGGGTTTTCCCCACATATATCTGGTGTTTTTGTGTTTCATTATTTATTTCATGTTTTGAATCTACTTCTAAATTTTTTGTAATTGTTAGATCAACTTTTAAAAGTTTTGCATAATGTTTCTCCTCAAGATTGGCGTAGGAAGTTGTTTCTGCTACTTTAGCTTCCCTACACAAGGGCGGGTTGCATAATCAAAGACTCTAATGGTTCCTTAATCAAAGCATCTTTGAAGATATTGGTTCTACACATGAATAACAAGGCGGAAGTAAAAGCCCTCCTCCTTGGGTTGCAGCTGCTCAAATCCTACTCCCTGCACAAGGTGGTTATCGAAGGAGACTCACAAGAAAAAGAGTATCATTAAATTGGAAAATTAAAAAAAAATTGAAAGAAATATCACTAATCCTAGATACTTTGGATGAATTCTTAGTATCACATTGCTACTGAGAAGGTAACACATTGGTCAACTTTCTATCCAATTTGGAGCCGACCAAGTGGAGGCAATCATCATCACATCCAATCATATTGAAAGATGGATAGGCTTAAGCTACATGTGTGGATTAAAAAGAGTGAGGCAAGCCTTGCCCAGAATTAATATTAGATTATATGGGCTCCCACCGACAGTGTTCTTGTCATTATTTCATGGCACTTCAATTTATTTCATGTACCTTTGGGCATGCATCTCACAATTCACCGTATCTTTGTTGTGTTGCATCCTGTTAACTGCAGAAGCCATGGAGGAGATCATTCTAGGGGCTACAGTTAGGCAAATGCCTTTCCTTTGGGAGATCGCCCTATAGAGGTTGAAGGTCTTCTTCTTACAGGAAGAAGACATGTAGGATGCCATTATAGAAATTCTAAGGTAGGACTTCATAAAGAATGCAGTCCACCATAGGGTTAACTAAGAGATTGCATCAAAATTTGTCCACAATATCCTCAAGATTTTGGGTGATAAGGAGATGATGAAATCACTAGGAAAGTTCTACATATGGGGAAATTCTGCATTGGTCTGGAGGTAATCGACAAAGAAAATGTAGAAAGGCTCACTTCACTACCATGTTTGGGAATTGGGATTCAAGTTTCATGGCCTTGCATCAATTCACACGGTACAAGCAATGGAGACATGCATGGAGGCCATGGTCAAAGAGATCACCACCATCTAGCACTTATTGTGGGAGGGTTGTTGGATTGAAGGATATCAACCAACAATAGATATGGCCAACCTTCATCCTGTAAAAGACTCTCCCTCTCAAGAGCGAGCATCAGTTACCAAAACTGAGAAAGCCATCAGCTTCCTCGCCAATAGAGAAGCTCTGGTGAAAATGGAGGACAACTCCTTTTTCCCTAAAGGTCGACGTTGAGGATCTCCAGTTGAACTTGTTTAGTGTCTCAGTCATTTATATGACCTCTAGTTTTGTCAATGTATCTTTTGCCCCCTTATACTCCATTTCGCCACATGAGGCTTTTCAAATGATAACAGTCGTTACCGAATAGTAACTTTGCTCTAGTTATAGCCATAAGTATTAGGCAATTTTGGCAAGGAATAGGTTACAAGTGTTTGAAAAACATAGTCAGAAAATATAATATGGTTATATGCAGTGGCTATTTTTGGTCATGTTGGCAATTGAATATGTCAAATGTAATTTTTTTTGAATCGAACCTCATAGTAAAAATATGTCCAACCTACTTATATGAGGCATGTATCTTTCATTTCTACAAGTTAATAAAAAAGGGAGAGGACCCATACCTTCACTTCATCTATAAAAGAAATAAAACCGTTCATGTTACTATAAAAAAACAATATACTTAATAAATTGGAAAGTCCATAATTACATTCAAAACTTCATATAATTTGAAAACATATCATCTACTTATACTAATAAAATATATATTTGTTTTCTTTGATTAACTTTTAAATTTCAATCCCTTGCATTATTTAGAACTTTATTTGGAATGTTCAAAGACATATGAAAAATGAAACTTCCACTTTACAATTAAACTTTATTCTTATATTTTTTATCTCTTTGCCTTTAAATGAAAAAGTGCATCAAATTTTATATTTTTTTAATTTTCTATTTATTTTGTAAAAGATGTAATATTATCAAAGCGTTGTAGCTCAATTGGTTGAACACAATTGATGAGGATGATGGTATGTTCCTTGATTACACCATCCACCAAGATTCAAGTCTCCTAGAGGTACGATATATAAGGGATGACACTAAGATCGTGTCTCGAAGACTTTGGCAGAATGGATACCCCTCAATCCTTGGTTCTCAACCAAAGAGGTATCGACATACACTCATGCTCCCATATCAAATAGAAAAAACAATCTTACGAGTGATATAAAACCATCCAACAACAACAAAAAAAATGTAATATTTTATCTTTTAAAAAAATATTCTATTGCATTAAAGAATAAGAAATTCTATAGTCTATAATATTAAAAAAAGGCTTTTCAAAAAAATAATTGTAAAGCCATTAGTTAACAATTATTTAATCTTTTTCATGATAGAATGTTCAAAATATCATTTCCCAACAAGCATATGGCTTTCCCATACATTCTTTTAATATGTTTTTTTAATCTATATTGACAATTATATCATATTTAAATCATCTCCCATAAAAACACTAACATTATATGGTTGAATATAGTCACATTATGTAACTATATTATTAGATTTTAAGTGAAAAGTTAAAACTTATTTTTCACAATATTTAAACTTAAAAACTAATCATCATTTCAACTAATAACAAAAGGCCTTATATAGTCCTCAAGGTAGATTATTTGAAAAATGCTAATGATAGTTGCAAGTTCAATTCCCCTAAATTTACCCTTGACATAAAATCTAAATTTCTAAAATATGTAAAATGAATAAATTAATATTTACTATATAAAATATAAATTCCACAAATAAAACATGTATAGTAGAGACACATTTTATTTTAAACTTAATATTAATATTCTATTACTAAACATGCTTGAAGAAGAGGAAATTTTGTATTCAAAGTATTTATTTGCTATACATTGCTTCTCAAACAATGCTCTACTTTTAGATTGCTACAAGAGTACTTCTCAAACAATTCTCTACTATTATATTTCTTATAGATATTCTTCCTTCAAAAAGATCTCGGATGTTATAACATGGAAAAACATATTAGCTTAAGAATCATTCAAAATACCGTGCAAATAGTTAGTTGTCAAACGAGTTTAAAACTTCTCCCCTTATATTAATATTGACCGCCTTTAGGAACACACGTAAAAGAACAATTAATTTATAAAAACTATAATTATGGATGGCATAAACATGCATTAAAATCAAGTACAAAATTAACGAACAAATGGTTGATTACTAATTTCCATCTTTAGTATAAAATGTATTGTTTCTTTAAACACAAAATTAATTATTTAGATTATTTGTTAATATAATGTATTTCAAACATTGTTCCAGTAACAATTTTGTTAATATTATTGAAACAATAATTTCACACAGGAATTTTGAAATCTTGTTCCCGCTCAATGGTGAACCTCTATCTGAATCTCTACTCCAGTGTTTGCTCACGGCATTATTGGCTCTCGTGTTGCCTCTAGTGTTGCACCTCCTACCCCCATGGTTAGTGTAGGAGCCCCACTCATTCCTGGCTCCCTGTTGTTGACAACAGAATTGGCGACAACACTGGAGTGTTTCCTATTGCAACAGACTTTTGTGTACCTACTCTGGACAATGGTCGTGTTGCATCGAAGTCTATTGTTCAAGATACAGGGGTTGTTGGCGATGCAAAGGCATTGGACTTGGGCCAAGGTTCCTCGCAATCCTACATGGCCATTGCTAGTTTAGGTGTTCCTGCTTGCCCTTTGCTGCAAGGAAAAAGATGGCCTCTTCCCTATTTGCAAACCTCCCCTATTGTGGTTTGTGAACATGACATCATTGATAATGAAGACTATTATCGTCATCGTGGTTTGGTCTAAAAATTTAACAATTTGTGGCCATCTCTTCTTGATCTTCACAATTGGGTTATGGAATCATGGAAGCCTCTCATTGCAGGCAAGATTGAGTTATTTCCTTGTGCTAGGGGCTTCTTCATAGTGACTTTTACCTCATCAGAGGAAAGGGACTTGGTGTTGGACGACTAGTTATGGATGTGGGGAGAGCACTCCCTCTCGATCAAGCCATGGTCGACCTCCTTCTAACCCCTCATAGAACCTCTCAATATCAGGGCAATTTGGGTTAGGCTATCAAATTTTCCTCTCCAATTCTAGGAAGACTCCTATTATGAGGCCATTGGCAATGCAATTGGTCACTTTTTGAATGTGGACTCCACTACTTCCTTCATGGGTCATTCTACATACGCTCATATTTTGGTGGACATCAATATCTCCAAGGCTCTTCATGAGGATATTGTTTTGATGATGGAGGATAGGCCTTAGACCCAACTGCTTGACTACGAGGGTCTCACCTTAAGGTGCAGACAATGTTTTGTCATCAAACACCTAGCTTCATATTATCCCCCCTCTCATCGCAAGGGTGTAGCTATGTGGTGGAGGAATGCCCACAATGATCACTTGACTATTAATGCTTCTGACTCTCTGATTGATGGATCTTCTCAAGATGACAATTATTCTTAGGATGGTGAATCTTCTCATGATGTTGGGTCTTCTCCTCCCGTTCCCCTTGCAATGAGTCACATTCCCAAGGGGGTTCCCTCAACTCCTTTCGAGTCCATTTCTTCAGACCAGATTCAAGTAGATCATTCATTGGGTCCCATTCCCACACAATGCATTGTGTGGGGATCCATGCTCCTGATTTGTCTATGGACTGTGTGGCTTTTAGCTTTTTTGACTAAATTGTCTCCCTCTTTATGTGAGATGTCTTTGGTGGAGGCATCGGGAGAGGATAGCCCCCTCCTCTTTCCTCATTCTAAGGACTTGGATATTGGTGTATCATGGACGTTGGTTCAAAGAAGGAAGATAAATCTGCTTAAATCTATTTTTGATTCTCACACCTAAGTTAAGAGTGTGTGGATTGTTAGGTCGAGATCAAGTGTTTAGGTTATTGATCTTTTGGTGTTGGGTGTTTTCGTTTTGTTTGTGTAGCAGCAGGGCCGTTGTTTTGGCTTGTCTTGTTTGCCCCATACCTCATAGTACTTGTACCATTTGCCAAATGCATGCCTCTTTGTAAAAAGGTTTGGCCCCTTGCAAAACCCCACTTTTATCAATATCAAAAACGATATATCTCACACTACAGCAAATTGTTAGAAAATTAGTAAATGGTCGATTACTAGCTTTCTTAGTGTAAAATGTATGGTTTCTTTAAACACAAAAATAATATCTACATTATTTGTCATTATAATTCTCCACTTATAGATACTCCTCTTTTACATGTGTATAATTTGTTATTATAATACCTTTCAAACATTGTTATACTAATAATTTTGTTATAGACACTCCTTTTAAATAAACATTTTGAATGTGTACCTGTATATGTATGTATGTGTGTGTATATACACACATACACATATATACTAACACAACTAAAATAAAATGGAAAAACCATACAATATAAAATATTATTCAAAATACTATGAAAATGGTTGGTTTTTAAATAGAAAAAAAACTTCATGGCCAATGTCAAAAACAATTTTTTGTACAAACTCACAAGAGAACAAAAACCCATTTCCGAGATGAGGAGACAAGGGAACAAGTTTTTGGCGATGGCAATTTTTTTCCAAAATCTTGGGGACAACATGGGTCGGCTATATATAATTTTATAATTTTTTTATATTAAGGATCGTTTACTATTCATTACTAAAAAGATAAGAACAGGTACAGTAGGAGGCGGAGACCACCAAAAAGTATGTCTAGCTATAGCAAAACCACAACTACAACTACCAAGACCAATTACGAGTCGCATATATACTAAGAGCATAGCCTAACCAACATATATCCAAGATAAGATACAAAGATTATATCAACAGGTATACATCATAATCCATAGTCTAACCATATGAAGTATAACAAAGAAGACTAGAAGACCATAACAGTTACTCCCAACAACACTTCTTATTGTTGTCATTTTCATAATAATCAAGCTCATGAAAAGTCCCAATCATCGGATCAGCTTCATCCTTTGGTTCAAGGTCTTTGACAATGGGAATATACTCAGCCTATTGCCTGAACCTCCTCTCGTCTCTAACTTTAACTTTCACAATTGGTTTCTCAATTTTATTAACCTCCATATAGACTCTCAACAACTTCAACTACTTTTCATCTAGATTATCTCTGCCTTGCGGCCAGAAATGAGCATTCACCACTTCTTTTCCATATACCAATGTGAGCCCTTCTTTAAGAAGGATAAAGAACTTGTTCTTCGATATCTCCATGATAACTAAAACCTGTGTCACAATATTAAAACATGTGAGCTCAAATATTAAGTCAATAAGACTCCTCCTGTCCTGAAAAAGTTCATCATTTCTAGCTTTCCAAATCTACCACAAAATTTCATTTGTGAGGATAAACCAAAACTCATTCAAATCTTTAGAAAAGAAATCTACATGGCCAAAAAGAATTTCAGACCAACTAAAACCTTGTTTATTATCCCATCCCAGACAGTTCCCCAAAAACATTGCCCAAGACTTCTTTGCAAATGGACAATTAAAAAACAAATGTTCAGAATTTTCAATAGTACTGCACAACTTGCAAACGTTAACAAGGACACTATCATTAAGCACACCATTGAACACAAGAAGGTTTTTTAGAATGAGTAAGCATCTAAAACACAATTTTTTAGGCTCACTACTAGAGGACCACAAATGCTTGAAAGCAACAAACAATTCCTTATCAAACCAACCTAGGTTCCAACTATTATTGACTCTAATAAAAATTTCTCTTGTGCCAGCCAAAAGTTCATACAGTTTCTTTGAACTCATCTTATCAAACATCATGCCATCACACCATTTAATACTAACCAGAATATCAATATTGAACTTCAAATACACAAGGAAATTCACACTAAAAATGCCTTCTTCAAAACAGAGAGTGTTCTCCTTTGAGAATTAGGGAGACCAAAACTATTTTGCAAATTCTACCAATTTCTGATGTGACCACCCTCAAATATCCCCAAAGTCACAAATACCTTTAGAAGCCCACAGTTTTGCAGAACAATCATGTGTCACAGCTAAAGGTTTATTATTCTAATGCAAATTCCACTAAACAAACCTAAAATCCAAGAAAACACTATCTGTTCTAGAAAAGGCATCTTTATTTATGATCAAATGTTGTACATTTTCCCAAGCCCTCCAAATACTACCAGACACATTAGAACCAAAAGGACAAACAAAGAAGTTCCCAAACATTAAATCCTGAGGGTGCAAAGCATTCCAACTTTTGCTCTTCTTAGGCTTAGACAATGCAATGTTATTCCTAATCAACACTTTCCAAGGTTCAGAGCCATCACATGCCTTCAAGATAAATTTAACAGCCAGGGAAACGCCCTATATTTTAAGGTCTTTAAGTCCCAGACCACCTTTATTTTTAGGCAAACAACACCAGGCCCGGTCAACAACATGCCTTTTTTTGTTTCCCTTGCCATCAGACTAGAGAAAGTCTCTAATAATTTATTGGATCTTTTCCATTTGATAACTACCAAAAAGCCAAGCCAAAGCATAATACATACTATGTGAAGCCAAGACCTTTTGGTAAACTTGAACCCTACCTATAAGAGACAAAAGGTGAGTTTGCCACTTGGAGTTCTTCTCAGTCTTCGTAAGCATCCACTCCCACATCTCTTGTACAGATGGGTTAATAGAAAATGGGATCCCCAAATACCATACAATTTTATTTGGGCCACCCCATTGCCAATTGCTACCAGCCAGCCAATCAAGGGGATGTTCCTTCCAACTTAGTATAATAGACTTATGATCAACAATTTTAGCCCCTGATGCCTCACAAAAGAAAGAGTCTGTCAATAGCATTCATAAAATTATCTTTATTTAATCCCAAAAAAACTACAATGTCATCTACAAATTGAGCACTTAGCAATTCATCCTTATTTCGCAAAGTAATACCCTTGACTGGAGGAACAATGAGATCAGTTTTCAAGAAATATTGCAAGGCAACAATAGCAATAACAAAAGAGCAGAGGTTAAAGGACAACCTTGTCTAATTGACCTTTGAAGCACTAGTGACTCTGACAAAAACCCATTTTCATGAATTTGTGTTGAAGCATCCTTGAACAGTACCTTAACCCATGAACAAATGATTCTAGGGAAACCAAAAGCTTCCAACACTATCAAAACAAAGCCCCATTCAATTCTATCATAAGCTTTTTCAAAGTCAAGCAATACCATGCAAACATCTTGACCTAAATATTTGGCCTAATTGAGACTCTCCCAGTTGATGATGAGGTTCTCCAAAATGAACCTCCCCTTGATGAAACTAGCTTGATTGACCGAAATTATCCTCTTCAAGATATCAGTTAATCTACAAGCCAACACTTTGGCTAAGATCTTATAAGAAGAGTTCAAAAGGGTATTAGCTTCCAATTTTTAATCTAAATTTTGTCACCGTCCTTGGGAAGCAATTTAATCAAACATTTATTAATATTCGCCCCTAAAGAACCTTTATCAAAGACCTCATCATACACCTCCTTCAATTCTTCTGCAATCCACTCACAATTAGCTTTATAGAATTCAATTGGAATATCATCAATCCCTGGAGACTTTCGTACTTTGAAGGACTTGATGACATTCACAATCTCCTATTTGGAGATGGCCCTATTGAGTTCCTCAATGTCATCATCATCTAACTTCTTTGGGATGATCCTTCTACAGAGATTCCTAGCTTCAAAACTTTTACCACAATCTTCACAAGAGAACAATTCTTGATAAAATTTGAAGGCATCACCCATCTCTTTGGTGTCATTGCTTAGACTACCTCCAACTAGATAGGACCAATTTTTTCTCTGTTATGCTTAGCCTTCAAAATATTGAAAAAATATTTAATCCCTCTATCACCAGCATTAAGCCAGTTAAGTCTAGCTCTCACTTTTGCTTCATTATTTTTATAATTATAAATAGATCTCAGATAGTGTTTAGTCATCACCAATTCATCCAGCACTACCTTATCCATCATATTATTTTACAATTTCAATTCCATTTCGAGTAATTTCTCTTCAAACCAATTTCTTTCTTCCTCCTACCCATAGCTTTCTTTTTCCCCACAATTTTAAAATTTCTCTCTAGGCATGTGTCAGCTTGTCCCATCTATCAATTGCTGAAGTTTTGTCCCAGGGGCTTCTAAATCTCCTCCAAATGATGTTGAATTTTGTTAGTTGGAATGTCAGGGGGCTTGAATCCCTTGAAAAAAAATATTTGCTAAGATCCTTTTGCACTGTTAAAAACAATATGGATATTCTCTACCTGCAAGAGATTAAAGTTGTGAGTCTTCAACTTGATTTGGTTCTTAATTTTGTATAGAGGAAGTTTGTTTTTTATTATGATAAGCAGCTAAAATAGGGAGCCGAACCCTATTACAACAAGCCCAGAAACAAAACAAGGGGCAAAAAACGAGGCCACAAGGGCAGAAGAATAGGGGAAAAAGCCAAGAGAACTTGATCCCAGAAACAGCAGACTGACAACACAGGCACAATAGCCTAGTCGGAGAACAAGGATCTATACAACATTAGATCCCAATCTAGACACCCTAACATCCTTGCCAGAAGAGGGCAATGGACCTTTCTTCCTATGTTGAACCACTGTCCATGAGGGCTCAGAACCAGGACTGACAGCACATGGAGAGGAAGGAGCCTCCCCCGAAGCCACAAGCAACGAGGACACATGGTGAACCCCAAAAGACACGAACGAAACCCCACGAAGGGAAGCTGAGCCCAAAGAGGGCAAAACCGAAGCAAAAGAATCAGGAATAGAAGAAGCAAGCCTACCCGAAATAGGAGGAGCTGACATATGAGCAGCTAAGTGGTCAGAAGAGTCAAGAGAACGAGAGGGAACCGCAGCAGCAACTAACTCCACGCCCTCAGTAGCAGTCACAAAAGGGTCAGCATCCCTAGAGGAACCATCCCCCTAAGACGAACCATCATCCTCCGAAGCACTAATAGTTAGGTGATCCGGGAGAGCATCTTTCCACCAAGAAGCAGCACCTTTATAGCGCGAGAGGGGACAACCAGAGGCCAGATGACCTATAGCAAAACACCTTCTACATCTAAAAGGAATACCCTCATAATCCAATAGTTGTTTCCAGGGCCTTTCCCCTACCATCAAGACCACATCCCCATGAAGAGGTTTAGATATGTCAATATCCATAAGAATGCGCGCTATCGTAGAGTGCCCCATGAAGTAGGTTGTAGAATAACCTTGAGGAAACGGCCAATGGTATTGCCTATGCCCTCGTAGCAAGGATCCTCCCAAAATTGGAGCGGGAGATTAGGGAGCCAAACCCAAATAGGTCTGATGTTGAGCAGCTCCGTAAGGAGGTTGAAGGAGAGAGTCCAGGGCTTGATGGAGAGGTAGTGCTCTTCCCACAACCAAACCCTGTCGTCGAGCACTAAGTCTCTCTACTCAGAAGAAGCAAATGTCACTATGAAGAACCCCCTTGCACTGGGAAACAATTCAATCTTACCCTCAACCAGTGGCTTCAAAGACTCCAAAAGCCAATTGTGAAGATTGGGCAAGGAGGGCCAGAAACCATTAAATCTGCATATCACACCTGTGTTGCGATAAAATTATTCGTTCTCAATGACCTTCAAACCGCATACCATAATAGCGGACTCACGGGCACAAGGGATCAGCCAAGAACTGGGCCAAGAGGAGGTTTAGGCACCAGAGCCGACAACAGCAGCAGAAAAAGTTTTCCTAGGGCCTCCTGAAGCCCCACCGCAGGCACACCAACAGCATTAACCTTAGTAGAACCCCCCACACCAAAGCCAAAATCAGGAGCCAAATTCATGAGAGGAAAGCCCTTGGGCCCTGCATTCACAGGGCCAAGCCCCTGCCCAAACGAAGTTGCCTCTGCATCACCCGCGGCTAAATTAGAGGCGTCCACACCAGGCCGCCCCCCAACCGACTTGGGCAAGAGCGGCGAAACTGCAGAACTCCTGTCAACGTTCAGCACTCTGCCCCCATCGCATTTTAAATTTACGGTTTCCCGCTCGCTACTCAGAATTTCCATTTCCAAAACCCTATGTTGTTCTTTTCAATGTATAGAATGTTGGCAAATGGGCTTAGGATTATTATTTCCCATATAGAGGAAGTTTGTTGCTTTCTATACTAAACATGAGAAAGGTAAGGGTGGTGTTACTATTCAATTAAAGGACTCTTGGGCATAATCTATTATTGAAAGTGGTTTTTCCCTCGGCAATAGGATTGTTTGGATTATCATTGATATTGAAAATTCCAAAATTGGTATTTGTTCCATCTATGCTCTGAATGATTACAATGACATAAGTAAACTATGGAATTGGATGTCTCAGTCTTTGCCAAAAGTTAATTGGATTTTGGCTGGGGACTTTAACATGATCGAAAATAAATGTTATAAACAAGGGGGGAATGAATTTTTGTGGAAAGGTAATAAAGATGATGCTCAATTTGGGGGATCCTTTAGAAAATTTGAAAGGTACGAAAAGGAGAATTTGGTTCACACGGTGCAATAACCAAGTATTGGGCAAAAGAGTATATTCAAGGTTGGATGGGTTTTATGTGGATAAAGACTTGTTTAATTTTGTTCTTCATAAAGAGGAGTATCATATGCAAGTTACTCCCTATACCATGTCTGATCATTCCCCTATTGTGACCTATATTACTCTGAAGGGTCCTCGTATGGGGGACATGGGAAACAAGAATCAGGTTTTTAAGATTAATACCTCCTTGCTCAATGATAAGGATTGCATGTCAGCAATAATCAAGTTCAAGATGATTAATAAAAGTCTACATAATTTTATAAATTTAAATATATAATATATTAATATATAAATAATGTATTAGCCTCATAGGGGCCCTAGCTTGGCTTCACTTTTTTAGAGCCTCCACATATGCTAATCCAGTATCCACATTAGGTTTTTATTATATGCTTTGCAAATTTAAATATAATTCATTGTTGTGTATTTAGCAAAAATATACTATTAGATTTACAAAGTGCGTAAAGAGAGACTAATTTAAGAGTAGTTCCACATGTACCTCGATGCCGCTATGCAACATTAAAACAAAACTCCATGTTGCTATGTAGAAGATGTTCTTCACATAAAGAACAGGGTTCACATATTATTATGGAATGAAAAGACTTTCTTGAAATTGTAGATATCTAGAGGCATATGCTCATAATAATGTAAATTCAACTATAGTTTGAAGATTGAATTAATTTCAAATTGAATCAACTCAATCTATCGAGTATGGGGGTAGGGGACCCAAAACCAATAGTAGGAAGAGTCTCGCTCAATCGACTCTCTTTGGCCCCCATTATAGAGTAGTTCTCCTACACAAACAGATCAATAGACCTAAGGGAATGTATTTGATTGCATCTACACCTTTCATGTTTGGAAATTTGTGCAATTTTAGTGAACACAAGGAAGTTTGACAAAGAAGTGCATAGCATTGGCCACTGGAGGAGCTTGAGAAGGACGTCGACACAAAGACAAACCCAATGCAACACTTGTGAAAGAACACCTTGCAACTATGTTAGGTAGAGAGGGACATCAAGACACCCCCAAGATAGCTTGGCACTCCCCTAGCATACCCAAATGGAGGACATGCCTTGGCGATGTTCCTCTAGTAGAGGAGGCATCCTTGGGAAATCACCCCCGCCTCCAAACCCCTCCCCTCTCCCCTCTTTTGAACTAGTAGGGACATGTTTTGTACCCATCTCTGCATCCTCAAGACATCCCCACTTTAAGAAATGCCTAAAAAATAGGACATATCCCACATGTGCGCTACAAAAATCTATAAAAAAAAACATAACTAATATTAAAACACATTAAAACAAAAAAATAAAAAAAAATTAACTTTACCTTGAATAAGTAGTTAACTATTTTACTTCTAGTATCAAATGCATTGTTTCTATAAGCATATGTAATCTAAGGAGAATAGTATTTCGAAGACCCTGCTTTGGTATCATCTTTTAACTTAATTATCTAGCTTTGAAATGTGTTCAAAAAGAAATTGATTCAAATTCTAAAACTCCTTTCTTTGGCTTTGTTAAAGAAAGAAGGAACTTACCATCGTGAGTAGCCCAATTTAAATTGTTAAACCTACGATTCCTCCTCATTAGCTTCCATTTATTCTTTCATCTCAACTTCAACATTCAAATTTGTTCCATGTAGATGAAGTTGCAAAAATGGATTCAATCGTGTGGCTCATTAAATTTTGTCCACGTGTTCAGCACTACATCATTGTCAAAATGTCTGACTAGGCTATACGCCAATCTTTTTACCCATGCATTAGAAAATTGAATTACAAAGTTTGACTTGTCCCTAGCGAAAAAAAGCTCATCCTCTTGCCACCCATCGAGAATATTGTCATCACAAAAATACCAATGAAGATCAAACTAAATGGCTGTTCTCTAATTAGTAGACGACTTTGACTGTACTTGTTTTGGATTAAACACTGAAGCACAAGTTCCACAAGCGTTTTTAACCATGTGATCAGGTTGTTGATTGTTCGTTCTAAACCTTGCCTTTAAGTTTAAAGATATCCATAATTCATTTAGTTAATAATGCAGATTTCCAGTAATATTTTGAGTTGTTGATACTCCACATTCAAACACATAACCAAAGTTGAAAACTAAAGCCCACATGGAGCATATGTGAACAGCCTTCACCACTCCTATACATTAAAATTTCAAGTACACTAGATACTTGCAAGCCAATTGCATTTTCAAATATATGTTTGATTGGTGAGAAAATCCCATCACAAAACTTTTGATTGGTTCTGGGATTGTCTAATCCTGGTCTGCTGTTCGACAACTGTCTGTCAGCTGTTCCTGCCTGTTTTTGTTTAGGTGTGGCCTGTTTAGGCCTGTTCTGCCAAGCCCCGGGGGCTCTTGTTTGTTAAGGGCTCTGCCCTTGTTTGCTCTGTATTTTGCCTCTGTGGCTGTTGTACTATGGGATCGGCACCATTTTCTGCAGCTTACTTTATCAAAAACAATGTTCAATTTCCCAAAAAGCATTTATTAAGGGATGAGTTGGTTAAATAAATATTCAATTATCTACACCCTGCATACCATAAAATGTTTTTTTTTCCAATCATTATCATGAAAATTAATTATTTCAATTATATTCTTATTTTTTAATGAATAAATGTATTATATTATTTTTTAAAAGAAACCTATTATATTAATTTACAAGAAAAGGGATATATTCCTCATACTTTTAAGATTTAAAGCAACTTAATATGGATACTCTAAAAGCCTATCTATAACACATGATGTATATATATTTGTTGATAATATGTTTGATAGCATGTCAAAAATGATAAACCATGAATTCTTCTAAGATCCATGGGATTTTCAAGTGCTAATTTTATACCGAATGCTTAGTATTCGCATGCCAAATCTAGACAAACAGTAAGGAATAGAGCTTATCTTCTCCCCCACCAAATATTCAGAGTAGTTAGAGGTTTGCTTTGTTGTTTCCTCAAAAGACTCACTTTTGTGACCGCTACACAAGTTTTGATTAGGATAATTTGGTTTTAAAGGGACCATAAAACCTCTACAAACCTCAGGTTTTGACAAGACCCTAAAACCTTAGAAAGTTGCAACCTAGTTATTTGTGGGAAAAACACACCCACAATACAAAGGGCCAACCTACACAATACCAGATCCCGAACAAGCAATCCGCACACCCTTGACTCGAGGGTGAGATTCAACCACCGAAGTGGGAAGACCCTTCTTCCTGCAATGAACAACTATCCAAGAAACACCATTATCTAAATCATCTGATTGAGAGATGAGAGGGGAGTCTTCAACCACATCCTCCACCAAACCCACCTCTTGCAAGGAGAGAGATTGGCTATCTATGAGAGTCAAAAGCCGAACAGACTCTGAAGACAAAGCTCGAGTAGGGGTCCCCACGGAACGAGTCGGAAGAGTCGACGCAGGAGTAACCAGAGACGAGTCAGAAGAAGAGTTCTCGACAAGAATCAAGGGAGTCTCCAAACCCACATTACCCCTAGGGGAAGCTGCCACAAGGGAACCCTAAGAAGGTCTATCATCCTCAGAGTCAAAATCACCCACAGTCAAGTGATCAAAACAAGCATTTTGCCACCACGAAGCCAGGCTCCCCTTGCAACAAGAAGGGCAATCAAAACCCATGTGTTCGATGGAGAAGCAACGTCTACAACAAAAGGGGAGACCCTCATAACCAAGCAGCTGAGTCCACGGCCTATCCTCCACCAACAAAACAACCTCCCTAGGAAGTGCCTTGGAGATGTCAATATCCACTAGCATATGGACGAAAGTAGGATGGCTCATGAGAGTGGTGATATCATCAACCTTCAAAAATTAGCCAATACTATTGTTGATGGCCTCATAACAAGACTCGACCCAAAAATGGAGAGGAAAATGTGGAAGTCTTACCCACAAAAGTCTGATATTGAGCGGTTCTGAAAGTGGATTGAAGCACGTAGACCATGGCATGAGCAAGCGAGAATGCTCACTCCACATCCACACCTGGTGATCCAAAATCAAATCCTTGCCATGCAAAGACTCAAATATTGCAATAAAGAAACCCCTAGCACTTGGGTACAACTCAATTTTCCCCTCAACAAGTAGCCGCAAGAGTCCAAAACCGGCAAGTGCAAATCTGGAAGAGAGGGCCACAAGCTAGTAAATCTACACCAGTCCATGAGAAGCATAATATTGTTCATTATCAATCACTTCCCCATCGCAAACAATGATCGGGGAGGATTGAGAGCAAGGGATAGGCCAAGATCTACTATGAGGAGGGCCCCCTCGACCAGCAATGGCGGTGTATGAAGAGGGGCTACGAGACAAACCCTTAACAAGAACAATAGTGGGAGCAGAAGGCTTTGCTCCATCTACACAGACACAACAATCTACCCCCGAGACCATGCCACCACCAACAGCAGTGGACACAATCAAGGCATAGACGATGCCAAGAACGGAAATGGGAACAGAGGTCTCCAACACCATGCGAGCATGATCAGCAATCGAACCAGGCAGACAAGCTAGGCTTCGTAGAGAAGAGAGCGTTGTTGAACCAGGCAAGAAACCACTATTCAAACTAGGCGGAAAAACACCATTCGAAATCACTCGTTACTTGTCTTCATCTCTTTGTGACCGCTACACAAGTTGAAAACATCCTACCTATCCTATTTCTAAGAACTCTAGGAACCATCCTAAAGCTTTCTTTCAATCAGTTGTCAATCCTTCAGCTATTTCTGAATCTTGTATAGCCCTCTCACAAAGCATTTCACAATTGATTCTCACATCATTGGCATGTAATCTTTGAGGCAGTAGAAAGTAACTTTGATTTATAAATATTACGAAATGACAATACCTGATCCATAGACTAGTACATCAGATGTATTATAACTTATAAGCACTTCAAGAAAAGGGTTACATTTATGAAAGAAATTGTAGGCAATGTCAAATAATTAGAAAACATAAAATGATTCTTCTACATGTATCCTGTTTGTTTTTGTATTGTTCTTTAAATAGAAGATGCCTACTAGATCCAGTATACACCAAAATATGTTAGAATAACAAACCCTAGTATGAGGAAAAGTACACTACAATTATGGTGCTCTACAAACATTTATGGTACTCAAAGTTTAGAAACTTAACAAAAGTCAATGGATGAAGAATTGAGGATAGAAATTAGCTGTCATTAAATCAAAGCATGTAGATAAGAAGCTCAAAGTAAAATTTCAGACACATGTTATTGGGTGAAGGATTGAAGTTAGACATTATCTGTCATTAAATCAAGCATATGGATAAGTTCATACTACTAACACATTGAATGAAGAAAAGTAAATGAAGACTACCATTCCTATCATTAGATGAACTTGTAAAACACTATAAAAATCAACAGCAAGAATTCTAATCCTCACAATTCAAGGGAGAAGTTTTGACTTAATATGATCTATAAATGCTTGAAATGTCAAAGATAGTTTTATTGATTGATTTGCCTAGTTAAATCATATTGATACCCATAGCGAAATCATTACCTTGCCTTCCAAATCAGAATGAGAATTCTCATCTTTGTAATAGCATAAGCATCAAAGACATGAAGCAACTCAATAGGCACAAAATGAAAGCACCTTCTGCTAACCTGAATTCTAATTCTGAAAGGTGGTATAAAAAAATAAAACAAAATCAAGATATCCAAGAATCTTGATTTTTGACATGTTAGGAGATAACAACTTGTAAGCTACTATTCTATTTGAGTTATACTATTTTTCGTTGCAGCTTCACGTTCTTGTCTTCTTCGCTCTCTCTGAAGGAAGAAAAACCAAAATTGTTAGCCAAGGTTCACTATTATCACCAACATCTAGTAGAAGTCAATGCATGATGACAAGCTCTACTAAAAATTCAATTGTAAGAATGGCATTTACCAAAGACAATCTTTTATTGTCACAACTTCACTAATTTATTCACTACTCAACAATAAGGTAAAACTACAAGATGTGGAAAAAAAACATATTAGTTTCTTACATTTCAATGTAAAGGAAAGGAAAGTCACAAGCTAGAAGAGAATGAGCTAGACTAGTGCCATATGCATTATTTAGAGATTAAGTGAACTCACTAGAACTCTAGAAGATAATTGACTTCTGAACAAGTTAGCCCCACCAAAATATCCATTTGACTTCATAGGGTAAACACGAGGAAAACAAATTCAGGCTTAGACATTCATATAATGTATGAAATTCAATATTCGATGTAACATGTTCATTGATTCGAGTATCGCAGCAATAAAAAATAGAAATTTTTTATTTCATTGTTCAAGTTTTCATTATGACAAAAGGTCCAAACTCCAAACGATAAAAAATCATAAGTGAAAGTGTAATGACAACATACATTTCTTACAACCGTATGCTCTCATTTGAGATATGCATGATTTCACTTTACAACTGTATGCAATCAAGCTTTTGCTCATTCCACACCTGTATTCTCTCATTCTATAATTGTCTACTCTCCTACAGCTGCATGCAGTCATAGAATTGCCCATTGATGAAAAGAGTAACGACTGTATGTTGCCATTCAACAGGGGTACATTTTCATTCCATAGTTGTATGCAGTCATTCAACAACTGTAAATTTTCTTTCCAAAGTTGCATGCGGTCACACAATTCCCATTGATAAAAATAGTAACAAATGTATGTTGTCATTACATTTTCATTCTACAGTTTTATGCAGTCATTCAACAGTTGTTCACTTTCATTCTATAGCAGTATGCAGTCATTCAAAAGTTTTACACTTTCTTTCAACTATTGTATGAAATCATACATTTGCTCTTTGTACAGTAGAAATTTTATTTTTCCCCCTCAAATTTCAGACTTCTGGGGGAACATCTAACCATCGTCGAGACAGTTGAGGAATATCTCAGATGTCCCCAGCCATCCCGGGGACAGTGGTGTAGATTTTGGTAGAGCAGTAAAATTGAAAAGAAGATTCACATTGCAAATGATAACAAAGATAAACTAGAATTTCATTATAATCATTCATTGTTTTACATTCCATACAATGGCTTATAAAGCCTTATTTTTCCCTTGTAACCGCCTACGGGAATAACTTCCCAAAAACTAACGACTAATCTAAAACTAATATATTAAATGTAAACCTTATTTCCTAACACCCCCTCTTTAAGGTTTACATCAAGAAAGAGAAAAAACAAAAGAAATACTATATCAGTATCAACCTAAACTCCTCCTATCTAGGTAAATATCTGATTAACCAACTCTGCACCAGCCTAAACTCCTCTGTCTAGGCGAATGTCCAACTCTACATCAGCCCAAACTCCACTGTCTAGGCAAATTTCCAACTCTGCATCGACCCAAACTCCATTGTCTAGGCAAACGACCATTTCTGCAACAACATCAACTTAAACTTCTTTGTCTAAGTAAATGTTAAAACTACTCCATCAGCATCGACCTAAACTTCTCTGTCCAGGTAAATGTCTGATTATTCAACTCCAACTCATCAACCTTTGAAGTGAGACACACTCAACTATCCACAGATACCACACACACAACAACTCTGTGAAGTGAGACACACTCAACTGTCCACAGATACCACACACAAACAACAACGGATTTGTGGATTCAATATCCACAATGTCCTATCCCCGCTTACTCTTGAAGAGACTGGAGATAAAATTGGTGCTTCTCATGCATTGAATCACCCCTGAGCGAGAAGCTATCTCAGGGTGATGAAGATCCTCCTTCCTCCGATACCTCCATCCTTCAATTTGTCATCTTTACGCTCTAAACATCTAAAGAATGTCTTCAGCACTTGAAACGGTGAAATCGCCACCTTCTTCTAGATTCACAACCTTCACTTCAAGATTCTCACAAACAAGAGAAAACCTTCTATATCGAATACCTAGTCCCATGCTTGTCAAATCCAATTTAAAACCCAATGCATAAGTATACTTGGCAGAGCCATCTGCAAGAAACTTGACATATTTGTTTCTCAGGAATATCTTTGCCCATTCTTTCATCACAAATGCATCACTCACACTTATGCATATAACTTGATCTATTCCTTTTGTCTTCAACTCTTCTGCCTTTTCAATAAACCATGGAACATGTTTTAGACTGCAGGTAAGAGTGAAGGCACCAGGCACACAGAAGAGAATAACCTTTTTGCCTGTAGCGAGAGAGTGATGAGATACTTGCTGAAGCTTGTCTTCTGCATCAAAGTAGCCATTGTAAACATAGTGGGATTCAATCTCTTTACCTTGCTAAAATCAAATTAGCTCAATACAATTCAACTTGCCTGTAAGGAAATTTTTCTATAGCAAACGGCCTTATATGGCATCTGAAAGACATAAACCATAACGGTGGATCAACAGCAACAACATCTTGCATTGAAGGCGAGAAAAAGGGAAATAGACATGGAGAGGCATAAACTAAATAACTACTCCCCCTTTTCAAGAAGAATATGTCCGCTATTTTTGCACACAGATTCCCTATATGCTAAGCACAAATAATAATGTCCGAACAAATTCAGATTTGAATATGCATAAGATATGGTCTTTACGCTGCAAATACAAGTGGTCAAAAGTATTATATTCTCCAATGCATAAATATAGTCCAGCCCATTGCATCTTCCAAACTTATATATATTTATACATGCTCCAAAACTCCATCCACTAAAAATATGAAAAATAATTATCTTACCAAAGGAATGTTATGAATGTTGATTCTCCCACCGGCCTGGATAAACTTCTTAGCACGCTCAGTAGATTTCATACTCCTTTACACGCTCATCCTCACGCAGTAAACAATAGTGCCCAAAACAAACTTGGCGCAACATATAAGAATGTCAAAAATCTCCACACAGCCTTCTTCTCTCCATGCACTGCTAGTTCAAACATTTCACACAGCCACAGAGATTGCCATATGCTCTGATATCAATGTAGATTTTGGTAGAGCAGTAAAATTGAAAAGCAGATTCACATTGTAAATGATAACAAAGATAAACTATTCCGACCAATTCAGGGTGATTAAAAATGGGGTCAATCCCTCAGCAAAAATGGAATAAAGTTG
The DNA here is from genome assembly GCA_027924645.1 of Cunninghamia lanceolata. Lineage (NCBI taxonomy): Eukaryota > Viridiplantae > Streptophyta > Pinopsida > Cupressales > Cupressaceae > Cunninghamia > Cunninghamia lanceolata. Next base: position 4,894,769 of record BSBN01000696.1, on the reverse strand, counting down.
AGCTAAAAGCTCACGATTTTAAATCATTCATTATTTTGCATTCCATACTATGGCTTATAAAGCCTTATTTTTCCCTTGTAACCGCCTACGAGAATAACTTCCCGAAAACTAACAACTAATCTAAAACTAAGTTATTAAATGTAAACCTTATTTCCTAACAAGTGGGACCCCATGGATGTTGTCCCAGGGATGCTAGGTGGGGGTGGGGGGGGGGGGGGGGGGGGGTTGTGTGCGCAGAAACGCATCCCCGTGTAACATAGCAAATTTACCATGATAGATCATTCAACATTCTATCTTTTTGATGGAAAACTGGGAGCATTCGTCCAACTATGGGACAAGCTGTGAATGGGTTGTTTCTTCAAACAAAAATAAGAAAATGGTTGAACATTAATCTATACTATAGACCTACTTCCTCCATTATGCCCACACATCTTGCAAACCTCATTTGTCTATTGTATCTCACAAGGATCATGTAATGTTCCATTTTTAATTTATTTTAATTTTGTGGACAAAATGCCCATTCCTATATTCCTGTAGGTTAATGACAAATTGTTAGAAAAATAAATTCAATTAAAATTGATTATTTGGACCCGAATTAACTCTTATTTCTCAAAATTGGTGAGATGGGCCAAATAAATATTAAAATATTGTTTAATTATTGAAGAGGTGTGAGAATTCATGGAGAAGGGATATTGTAACTTCCAAAATCATTTGGCATCTTCTTTTATGATAGATTCTATGGCAGGGTTATAACAAGTTTTATGACAGCTTATAAATGAGAAGTTACAATTAGTAATTTGGAAAACAAGGTGAATTAATGAGTTGGAAATTAATGGAGAGTTACAAGAAGTTAATTTGGGAAAAGAATCTCCATTATGACAGATTCTATGACAATTGTAAATGGGTTTAAAAAAGAGCATTTTTGAGTAGCTAAATATAGCCAAGTGTAAAAGGAGGTTATGATCTCATTTAGTGGGACTAATGTGGAGGAGAATATTGAAATATTTTATTATTTGTGGACACATTGGGGGATGTTGGGTTTTGTGTGCCCCAACTTCTATATAAGCCAAGTAGCTTCTTTAGTTGATATCTTTTGACAATTTATCAAACCCACCCCCCAATTTGCTATAGTTGTGAGCTTTGTGTTCATTATGTTGATCTAAAGACGAAACCCCTTCAACTTGGACATCAGAGGATGAAAACCCTTTAGTTTCTTGAGGCAATTTCATCCAAAGATTGCATTTGTGCTGAAAAGAATAGAGTTGTTAATATTTTGATAGATTTGTGAAACAAGGAATAGCTAGTTTGCAGATTCAGTTTGTGATTTCTTGTTTTTATTGGTGTTGTAATTTCAATTTTCTGCTATGTAACAAGATTTTGTTGTACTTTACATCATAATAGAACAACTCCAATGGTTTGATGCATTTTCAGTTTCATGTGTGCAAGTTTATTCATCAATTTGTAGCATGTGTTAAATTCTGCATAGTTTTAGTTAATTTTTATCACTGTATGCTCTCACCTCACCTTCACGGGATCTTGGTGATAAAAAAGTGAATAAAATCTATTGCAAAAGTTAGTTGTAGGTTGCATTACGAGATTCATACCAGATTTCAAAAAAGATTCAATTCTTTGAGCATAACAGTGCATGTCTAATTTTTGGGTGGATTTGAGTGCAGATCTAGTTTTAGTTGTTGTGGATATTTTAGATTTCAGCATATTTTATATTTGGTTGTTAATAATCATTTAAATTTTTCAGATCTAAGAATATTTTAATATTATTGTGGTTGGGGATATTACAAATTATTAAGCACACTAGCACACAATTGGATCATTGTATGGAAAAATAGTATTCAAAAAATTCTTTTAAATTCAACTTTGAAGAATGCATGCTATCTTGCAAATATGAGATGAGCATGCAATGATGCAAGGATTCTATGCCTATGAGAACAACATAATAGATTATCATCAAGTAGGTGGTTTTCGCTATGTCAAATTATGTGATGTTTTATCAGGATTAAACTGCGTAGTTCTCTTAATCAAACCCATTGACCCATATTTCATGAGTAATAGTTCACAAGAACCCTTCTGTCATGAGCATGAATGGTCCACTTAGCAAATGAGAGATGGGTTCTTTTAAATCACTACTCATGAAATATGGGTCAATGAGTTTGACTTAAAGAACTATGTAGTTAAATCTTCTTCTGTTGCTGAGAGGAACTAGTCTACTTATAGTTTCATCCACTCTGTTAAGAGGAATAGACTTACCTCTAAGAGGGCAGAAGAACTTGTAGTTGTACATAGCATCTTGCGTCTCATTGACTGCAACACACTTACGTACAAGGAGAGTCCTGTAATGTCCCCTTCTAGACTCTTGGTTAGTCCATCATGGAGTTCTCGTGGGCTAGCAGTTTAGTTAGGGAACTGGAGTTAGTTGGCCTTGGAGGTATTTGTCGGTGGAGGGAATGTGGTTTGGATTCAGTGGATCCAGTTGGCACCTTCTGAGTTGGTTCACATTGCTCTTGGTCGTTACTATTTTTAGTAAGTTTGGGGTCAGTGTCGGTTCAACATTTTCAGAGTGGCATCAGATTCGTCTCGTCGAGGGCTTTCCGGCGAGCTTTACATCACTTCATTCCGACACCGCCTTCATATTTATTTTAAAGTCCGAAGATTAATAATGTTATATTTAACTTGGACTTTATTATATTTTGAGGGGAAAAGTGACTTTATGAAAATGAAGACATAATATTAAGTTGTGACCTTGGGCGCCCTTCCCTAGGGAAATAAAGTTGTTTTTAAAATGTAAATTCCCTCCTAAAAGCCCAACGCCTATCCTGGAGGGAGATAAAAGGTGAAATTAGAGCTGATTTGGATTATGCTACGTTTATAATATTTTCTCTTTGTGAGCTCTGCTAGGGTTTGCTCTTGGAAGGGTTTGAGGATTCGAACCAGAGGCTCTTGGAGACGAAAACCTCCCTGAGTAACGGCATTCTACAGGTGTGGAAGATCACCCAAAGGTGCCATTCGAGGTGGATACACTTAGTATTCACATTTGTGCCAGAATGAAATTCGTGGGATGAGATTTCATGGATCAATGATCATATCTTTTGCTGATTGTTAGTATTCTGATTTTTAGAGATTTGGGTGGCAGATTTGATGTGTTAGAAATGGGTTTGCTGTTGTGTTTTCTTTCCTTGCTGGTCGTACACCCTTCATGGAGGCCATACCACTTTTTGGGGAGATTTGACATTGTTTGGAGCTGCCATATTCTCTTCACATGGTTGCTCAGCCCTTAGTGATTGTGCAGATCAGTTTCAGACACTTTGGTGGTTCATTCATGGCTGTTCATTGCTGATACATTTCCCAAGGAGGTCGTACACCTTGCCTAGAGTGTCGTACTTTCTGGAGTCTATTTCTTGTGCTTATAGCAGTTTAATCTACTCATTGTGAGGCGTCCAGGGCCATAGCAGCCCCTACTTGCATTGTATATCTCATTCCTTATTATGTTGCTGATTTTGGAGTGATTCTATGATACCCATTTGCTGGTTCGGCTACGCCATAATTTTCAAAGTGCAAATCTAAACATGGGTATGTGCTAGTAATTAATATTTGGCTATTCTACTATCTGGGTCATTGTTATTTTCTTCATATCTATTGTATCTTTTTTGAGTTTATATTCTATGCTCTATATTGTGTGTTCCGGCAACACATCTACAGGAAAACTGAAAACCCCTTCTGCATCCTTTGTCTAGTCTATAAGAACACAAAAATTAAAATTAAAATAACACATAAAAGATCATTAAAATATACAAACAGGGATGGCACATTACAATGGTATCAGAGCTAAAGATCTTGCCATCCTGTGAGGTCAGACCACATGCAAAAGTGAAAATGAGACATGCGACCTACAGATGAGGAGTTTCGATGGCACTTTGGGGATGAATGATGATCCATTGATTTGAGGCATTGGGCCATTGGCCAATTGTATTTGGATTCTGAATGTAATCATCATTTTGAAATTTTGAATATAATATAAATATATTGATATTCGACATTTTCATTGTTCAATGCAATTTATGCAATATGTTTGAGTATTTCAAATTTTCATATGTTATTCCTTGTATATTTTTTATAACTATTTTTTTAAGTATTATATGTATTTGCACCACCCCGCCCCCGCCACCATCCCCAAATCTAGGCCCTTGGTCCCCACGTCCCCCCATTGCCCAGGGCCATGGAACATTGATTAATATGCATATGTGGTGTTTTATAACTTAATTCTAGTTTTTAGGCTGCAAATGTGTATATATTTATGACTTTTTTTTTTGTATGGATGAGCACAAAAAAAACCCAACCCAAAAAAAATTGCCAAATCCATGTACCAAATCCCATACCCAAACCCCAACCGGCAACTTAGCTTGAAAAACCCATGGTACTCATTTTGATTTGTAAAAAAAAATGGAACAGCAAACTGAAAAACAAATGCCTAAGATTAAAGACGTGATATTTCACAGTCCATGATTATGATTAAGGTTTTTGCATCAACATTTCAGATCACACTCTATGATCCATCCTCAAGAAGACGAGAAAATATTGATAGATTGCAGAACTAGTTTCTTAAAAAGGAGAGTAGAATGACATGGAAAATATGTGAGCGGGCGGATGTTGAGCCCTTGGCGACAGAAGGGTTTTCAGGCTTCCACGACAAATTTGCAGGGCCGTTCATTTATCCCTAAGCGTAGATCCCCCTTGACCCTGACTGGGGCCAATGCCATACCACTAGGGTTCCGTAGAAAAGTTGCAGGTCTTGCTCTTGGGCGTTTTCATTGGGCGAACAAAGGTCTGTCGAAAGTTTGGCAGCCTGTGCGACAAGGACGTGTAGATTTGAAAAGAAGGCCGGTCTAGGCCCATCTTAATCAAAATCTCAGAGGTAGTAAGATTTTTATGCTCCCTGCCGAGTCCTTTACACCAATGATGAACCGCTTACAGGAAAGAGCCCTAATGGCAAAGTGGTGTGGGGAAGATGGTTCTCAACAAGCGGCGTTAGACTGGTGGCACAATACTTTCAAGAACAAGGTCAGTGTGAGATCACTTCCTAACTCCTTCCTCTTGGTAGAATGCATTGACAAGAATTTGAAACATGAAATATTGTATGGAAACCCTATTTTGTACAATGGGTCCAATTTTCATTGTATAAATTGGAAACCAAATTTTGATCCATGGAAATATGAAATCAAGAAGATACCTACTTGGCTCACTCTAGTTGGGCTTCCATCGGAGTATTGGAGTGTACAGGCTTTGTTCAAAATAGGAGATGCTCTGGGCCCATGTCTTGGGATAGATGAAGACTTTGTGAACGAGAGGGCTGGGTCAGATCAAAATGTCTTGATAGAGGTTGACTCAGCTTCCGGCACTTATGGGGAGTTGGAGATCCTCTCGTCCCTTGGCAGATGGAAACAGCGTGTATCAAAAGGATCAGGGAAAAAGATTGAGAAATGTCTTTTTAAAAAAGCTATAGAGGCTGGTGGTTCAGGTCCAAGTGACAGGGGGGGAGATGCTGATGTATCCCAAGCGATGGACAAGGGAAAGGAAGCCAGGATGGATCCTCAAGATTCAGGGCTTCCTAGGTCAAGCCCTACAAGTCAAAGCCAGGCGGATCTGGGGCTAGACAAGAGCCTTGTTACGTTCAAAGACCTTGGGCCCAAGTTAAATAATGATTTTCTATGCTCATCAGAGGAGCCGACTTTACCCCCACAAACTGCAGATGAACTTAGGCAACTTCTTCAAGAAGCGGAGTTACTTCATCAAGATATTAATCAAGAACTGGAGGGTTTAGGTTCCCAGCCTATAGAAGAAATGGGTGACTGCTCTGGGGAGCTGGTTATCTCAGTCGAGGGAGGGCTTCAGGAAGATCCTGAGCCAATCACAGAAAAGGAGCCTTCCATCCTTCCAAGGGCTAAGGAGCTTTCGAAAGTGTGTATTATTAGTGAGATCCTCGAATTTTTTGGAGATAACGTCAGCCCTGAGGTGCAGGGGTCAGCCTTCAATCCAGGACTAGAAATCAATAGACAAGTCCTTTTTCAAGAGCTGATGGAGGAAGGAGAACTTGAGGTTAAAGATAATGAAGCTCTTTTTGCTATGGGCAATGAGCAAGCAAACTCAGTCAAGTTGGGTATTCAGCAAATTGCTTCCATAAATTAAAACCAGACTCCGAGAGCAATGTCAATAAAAAAGTTGGCAAGAAGTCTTTGAATGAGCTCAGGTGTTTAGATGGGGTTGCGGAGGGGCAGATGAAAATCACAACTTTGATGGATTCCAGGAAGGGAACAACCCTTCCCAAAGCTCCATGAGGACACTATCGTGGAATGTTAGGGGCCTGAACACCCCAAACAAAAAGAGCTTGGTTAAGCGGAGGATCTGCTTATCTAAGTCAGAAATTATACTACTCCAAGAGACTAAGCTGAGTACAAAAGAAATGGAGTTTTTTGTTTCTAGCCTGAGAAATTGGTAACATGCATCAGTTCAAGCGAAAGGGGCTTCTGGGGGATTGGCTATTCTTTGGAATCCGACAGAGGTGCTCTTTGAACCTCTTGGATTCGGTAAAATACTGGATGGTAGGTAGGATCAACATTCTCTCATCTAAATCAAATTTCTTGTTAATTAATGTTTATGGGCCTACTTCTTGTATTAGCAAAAGAGAGTTATGGTCAGCTCTGGACAGCTTTGCGAACGATAATACTTCTCCCTATACAATTACTAGGGGCGATTTCAATGCTACTCTTCATAGCTAGGACAAAAAGGGTGGCATTTATTTGGCAGGACAATCACAAAAGGACTTTAGTGATTGGGTCCACAGAAACAATCTGTTAGAAATTGACACGGGGCGAGGAACTTTTACTTGGAATAATAGAAGATCTGGGTTATGCAATATTGCAGAGAAGTTGGATGGGTTCTTTTTTGGCGGAGATTTATCCTCCTTTCCTCATACTCTAAAGGCATCCATCCTCCCTTGTTTAGGCTCAGATCATTTTCCTATTTTGCTCAACATTGTAGAGGATGTGAGGCCTTTGAAATCTCCCTTTAAAATTGAAAACATGTGGTTAAAGGATGAGAATTTTCTTCCACTGGTGCAGATTTGGTGGTTTGAGGAAACTTTTGACAGCTCTAAACTATTTTGTTTCTTATCCAGACTAAAACATGTCAAGCAATGCCTCCTAGAATGGAATAGGCAACATTTCAACAATATTTTTCAGGCCAAAGAATTGGTAGAAGGAAACCTATCCAAATTGAATGAAGAGGTTATTCAACTTGGAATGTCCCAGGACAGCTTTCTTAAAGAAAAAGTGTTATTGAGAGATTATGAGGATATCTTGACTACAGAGGAAATTTTCTGGAAACAAAAATCCAGAGAACACTGGTTAGAGGCAAGGGACAACAATACAATATAATTTCATAATATCACCAAGCAGCGTAGGGGGGTTAACAGGATTCACAGCTTGGTAAAGGAAGATGGTTCCGTTATCGAAGGCATGCAAGAAATCAGAAATCATATTGTGGAGTACTATAGTTCTCTTTTGAATAATAGTGAAAGCTCAAGACTTGCAGATCAGAATACACTTCTACAACATATTCCAAGAATCTTAAACCAAGATAATAACAAGGGCCTAAATGCAAAGTTCTCCCTGGCAGAGGTAGAAAAGGCTCTCATGCAACTCCATCCAGATAAACCCCCAGGCCCAAATGGTTTTCCTGCGGGTTTTTTCCAAGTTTGTTGGCACTTTGTAGGTCAAGAGCTAACAGATGCCCTAGAAGCGGCCAAGAACTCGGGTTTCTTGTTGAAGGAAATCAATAATACTTTCATTGTCCTTGTTCCCAAAAAAGAAAAAGTATCTCAATTGGATGATTATAGACCCATATCCTTGTGCAATACTATTTATAAAATTATGACTAAAGTCCTTGCCAATAGGCTGAAACTTTTGCTTCCTAGTATCATCTCAGAAGAACAAACAGGTTTTGTCCTAGGCAGATCCATTTTGGATGGAGTAATTATTGCTCAGAAGGTTATCCATACCCTTCAAAATACTAAAGAACCTGGCATACTCATCAAACTAGACATTAGGAAAGCCTATGATAAAGTGGATTGGCGGTTTCTGTGCAAGGTGTTGGAGGCTTTCGGGTTTAACAGGAAATGGGTAAATTGGATCTTCGAATGTATTGCTAGCCCCAGGTTTTCGGTTCTTGTCAATGGTTCTCCAGAGGGCTTTCTTGTCTTTCTTTCGCATTCATCCTCTACCTCCTCCTACAAGAGAAGACAACATGTGTTACTAGGCTGATGTGACACTTAAAATAAGGATTTTCTTAACATTTATCTCATCTCCTCATGCATGTGGGAAAAAAAATAATAAATTTTAAAACAACATACCTTAGAATTTATGAAAAAAAATCAGAATTTTGGAAGACTTGATTTTTGAAGATACTTGAGTTTTTAACCTTTTCTCCTAAAAATCTGCTGCTCCTTGCTGCTCTGCTACAAATCAGAATTAATTTTGGATTTGAATTTGATTTAAAATGCAGATTTGAACCTCTTTATACACCAGACACTGCCCTATTATAAGGCAGGTCAGCCAAATCAGTAGTGGTCGGCCTAGGAAGAAAAAAAAATTGAAGTTTTTTTTTAAATTTTCCATGCTCATGTGTTGTGAGCGGTCACCTTGGGCGGGTTTGGAGAGTGCAGGTCGAGAGTGTCATGTAATGACATGACCTTGTCCAAGTGAATGGTCTAAATCCGCCTAGGAAGGGCGGGATTCAAGGAGGTGCATGGATTTTCAGGACTTAGGCATTTTCTAGCTTGGTTTTGACAACTTCAAGACATCTTCACTTGCTTCCTTGATGGTTTAAACTCCTTGCATGAAATTTGCATGTTAGATGAGTGGAGTTTGAAGGTGATTATGGAGTAGTTCATGTCAAGATCTAGAGAATCCAAGCCCTCATGTTTAGGCTGCCCAAGTAGGGCGGATTTGGAAGTGAGGCTTGGACTTTCACTTAAAATCCTTCATGTGTTTTCCAAACTTACATGTGTTTGTTCAAAACTTAGTGTTATTCATCACCTTCTTCTCTCTATACTTGCAAATTTTCATGTCATTTCTCCTAGGCGGGTTTGAGTGTGTTGTGTGGAGAGAGGTGTATGAGGAACATGGAAGAATCCAAGACCCCCTCTTGAGGCCGCCCAGGAAGGGAGGGTTTGGGAGCATGGTGTGGATTCTTTCTCTTAAACATATTTTCCTAACCTTGATGATCTCCTTGCACTTCAACTCAAAATATTGCAAACTTGATAGGTCTTCGCCTTGAGCGGGTTTGAGGATGATGTCTAGAGAGTGTCATGTGTAGGAGGTGAAGTTGTCCAAGCATAGAGCTCAAGGCCGCCCATGCTAGGGCGGGATTGTAGGTATGGTGTGGATTTTCACAAGACAGCCAATTTTTAGACCTCACTCTCTTTGAATGATCCTCTCAAGGATGTGAAGCATCATGATGAGTCAAGATTGAATAGTTGCAATGTTTAGACACCATAATTCCAAGCTTACCTCTCTAGGATGTGAGGCATCATGGTGAGTTTAGAGAGTCAAGATGGAGTAGTTACAATGCTTAGACACCAAAACTCCAAGCTGACCTCTCTAGGCCGCTCAAGTAGGGCGGGTTTGAAAGTAGGTCTTGGATTTTAACACTTAGAAACTTCTCATTCCTTGAACTTGACTATCTCCTCTCCTTGTGGTGTCATCTTGATCATACTTATCAAACAAGCCTCGCAAATTGCATTGTTCTTCACCCTGGGCAGTTTGGAAGGTAATGTTTGGAGTGTTTGATGTAGGAGGTGATACAATCCACAAGGGCCTCTTGAGGCCACCCAGGTAGGGCGGCTTTAGAGGTGACCCTTGGATTTTCATCTTAAAAGTCACTTGATGCTTTCAAACCTTCAAGTTTCCATTCAAAACTTCATCACCTTTTAATGTTGTGTTGAAACACTTCAAAACTTGCTCAATCTCTCCTAGGGCGGTTTTGAGGGCAGTGTCTGGAGAGATCCTCCTAGTGAAGACATTGTCCATCACTCCCTTATGAGGCCGCCCAGGCTAGGTGGGTTGGGAGGTGATGCATGGATTCTCCTTTAAAATGCACCCAAACTCTTTCAAATGTATGAACTCTCCTTGTAGTTTCATCATCTTCTAAGTACTTGGAGCTCAAAACACTACAAACTTGACAATTTACTCCTAGGGCGGGTTTAAGAGTGTTGTCTGGAGAGTGTCACCTGGAACAAGACACAATCCATGAATGCACCTTGAGGCCGCCTAGGAAGGGCGGGTTAGGACACCACCCTTGGATTCTCATACTTAGAAACATTTCATCCATCTCAACTTGATCATTTCACCCTCTGAGTGTCACTTCCTTCATCTTTCATCAAGTAAACTTGCAAATTGTACCTTCTACACCCCTGAGTGGTCCTGGAGGCATCATGTGGAGAGTTTCATGTGGCAGGAGAGAAAGTCCAAGACCTCCTCCTGAGGCCGCCCAGGTAGAGCGGGCTTGGAGGTGACCTCTGGATTTTACCTCTTGAAGCTTCAAAATCACTCAAACTCATAGAGCCTAACATGAAGGTCATCAATCTTAAGTCCAAAAAACGTTGCAATCTTTCATATCAACCCTTCCATATGGAGACTCTGACCGAGGAGATGTACCTTGTTAACTCCGGTCTTGATCACTCAAAGTGTTCTATGAAACATTCTAAGGCGTGACATGTGTCTGACTTATCTAGTGTCCCTCTCTGCATGTGTTTTGAACTAGAACTTAGGCTAAGACTCGAAAACCAAACTAAACCTAAGCAAAAATTAGGGGGTCCCCATTTGCAATGGGGCGATGTGTGATGAGGTCACAACATGACCCCAACCCTACAATGAGTATCAACTACACGAATAGTTACTAAACAATTGATGCCAAACAGGGTTTAATATGATAAGCCAGTTCTAAAAACCATCGTGGAAACAAAACAGTTTGATTGACATAGGATTGATTGCCTATACCAATATCTACAGTAGTCACACCTGTTTAACACCTCCATTAGCAGAAATTGGCTTGAAGAATGATGTAATACACTTAGTAGGCTTATAATAATTCAATAATGGTGTATGCCTAAGTAAGCCATCCCTTTGAGCATCTATGGTTGGGACAATAGAAGAGTAAAGATAATGCCTTCCTTGGATCTCATTGTAAATTGAGCACCTAAAGGGTCCATTCAACCACCACCCAGTGCCTAGTCATAAACACTTTGCTTAGATCCCAATGCCCCATTTGATTATTGTCTTGTAGCTTGATCTCAACTTATACCTGTCATTTCATCCAAGAAACATCTCATGATGCTTTTTCAAGACAAACGGAGGTGCCAAATGACTAGATTCACTACTGCTCACCTTGAAAGGAATATTGATTCTTATGTAAGCCCTTACTGACAGCATCTATATTCCAAATTCACTATGTTTCAACTTAATATAATCACTCATCTTTCTCAAAGGACTCATCCTCGCCTTTCCATTCACTGTGTTTAGGCCCTTAGGTGTCAGGATAAGATGGATAACCTCCCTTACAACAAAGTTACAAACCAAATGGAAACCAAAAAGTTCCAATTGTTGTTATCAACAACCTTTCTAAACCAAAGAACACCTTGGCGACCAAGGATTATATGCAGCCTTAAGCCAGATATATGAGTCTACAACAGAAAAAACATTGGGGAAAAAATAACAAATTGAACCCTAAACCCTAAAAAATGGCAGTTTTTTTTTTTTTTTGAAACGTGAAAGAAATGCAGGTTATTCAATAATCTGTATTTTAAATGCAGGTATTCAATAATCTTTATTTTAAATGCAGGATATTGAATAACCCACATTTTTCAAAAACTCAGGTTTGACCGGGTCAAAGGCATGCCAGTTTGACCCAGCACAGCCCAGGTGATGAGCACCAATGAAATGTCGTAAATCGCATTTTATTCCCATTTAATGCTTCTCCGATGAGTTATCGGAATACCGTCAGATAATATCACCACTTATTGCTGTATAAATTCCATCTGTTTACAGCAGACGAGGAGGAGAAGCACCCAAAGAGTATTTAAAGGGAGAAAAACAATTAATGAAAATTGTCACTGACTAGAGAAATGATTATACCTCAGCAAGAGTTTTGTGCCAATAAACTTCAAAAGAGGTTAAAGGCAAGCTCTTTAGAGAAGGAAAATGTCAAGCAAGAATACCTATCACAACCAGAAAATGAAGCACCCAAAAGACCAGAATATGTAGATGAAGGAGATGACCCTGGTCCCTGAAGACACAAATCTCTCATGAATACACAACTTGAGCTGAGACTGGGCATAATATTATTGCCTCTGAAGAACCAGAAGTTAAGGAAAGCCTCTCTACTGGCATTAAATGTCATAATCTGTCTTTCCAGGGTTCACAACTAGCTACAACAGGTCACAAAGATGAGTGTTGGAGTCAAGTTACTTCAAAAGTCCTTAAGGGATGCAGCAGGAAAATAGCTTGATCAGCAAAAAAGAAACAATGAGATCATAACACAATGGGCTAATCATTATCACCTAACATAGGAGACAAGTTGTAGTTTTGAATATCTTAAGACACGTTTTCTACATAGTTTTGAAACATTCTACCAAATAAAGTCCAAAACAATTAATTTTAATATTTGTCATTAGTATGTTTTTATCTTTACTTGGGCATTTGGCAGCGGCAATGGCAATCAATTGTACGACAGGGACATGCAAAGCAAAGAGACAAAATGATGTAATATTATATATGCAGTAACAAGTGTAAAACACAACAAAAATTGGCAGATAACTGTTTGTAAGAGGAAAAAGCAATCATAGAGAATGAGATGTAGCAGGCAGTGAACAAGGAGTTCAAGGCCATCTTTCAAAAACAAAAGGTGCCATTGTTGCATTTGTTAACTAGCAATGCATGTCCACAACTACAGATTTACCTATCGCCGAAAAAAACCACATTGTGTATAGCAACAGGTTATGTTGCACCTTATATTAAAAATTAACCCAACTATATTTTTTCATGTAGCTGAATCAAAGCAATTTAAAGCTTAAACAATCTAACTTCTTGTAACCTTTTATTTAAAAGTAAATTTAGTTTTATGAACTCAAACCTCTCAAATCAAATTTTTAAAAGTTAAGAAGTGTTGAAGGAAGATTGCGAGCAGTCAAGGCAAACAAGCAAGGATAAAGTTACAGATGGTTTGTAGCTCAGTACCAAAAGTCTAGATGCTTTCTCCAATAATTCTCCCCAGCTAATAAGGCATGAAACATGTTTAAATTTCTATTTTTTTCAATACGCACTGTAAATCTCTTGCCACTAAAAATTATACTAAGAAATTTATTTGTAAAGCAGACTTTTGTGGAACATGACAACCACACAGTGTAGTAAAGCTACAGACAATAGTTCCAAAGGAATAACCACTATAAAACCATGGAATTTCTGAGTTTTGCATAATAACCTACAATCTAAAATAGCTTTCCTTAATCGCAAAATGCATCAAGAGACATTTAGCAGCCACAATTTACACATAAAATGTGAAATGATAAAAGTAATGAATCCTCTTAACTCGTTTTATACAATATGGTCTATCTTAACTAAAACATAATACCCCTTTATGAGAAAGTTCACTGTGTGTGTGGGTGGGTGTGTGTGGGTGTGGGCGTGGGTGTGGTTGTGTGTGGGTGGGTGGGTGTGTGTGAGATAGAGAGAGAGAGAGAGAGAGACAGTACCCGTCTTTCCCAATATGGTAGGAAGCAAACAAAATCGTAAACTGGACCAAGAGTGGGTAACAAGGCAACATTTAAAGCCAAAAAGGTAACTATTGCTGCCATAGGCCTTGTTGTGTGTGGCATTCTCGTCTTGGAATCTGTCCCTCTTTATCTTTATCTCTTGAACTCGTAAATAAATAATATTGCTGTAATATTCAAAAACCCACCAGAACTGTATAATTCAACGTCAGAACATTTGTACGTATGTTATGCCCAAAGAAGAACGAGCCATAAAGCATCACATAAGCTTAGAAATCATATCATATCCAAAATTCAAATATTACAGTTCTACAGGACTTTTTTTATATACAATTGCATTGTCCTTCATGCTATATCACAAAGGTGTGTGTTTACCACAAAAAGAAAATGTATAGTAAAACACATTTTACATTAAAAAAATTGAAGGCACAGTCATTAAAACAAATGACATCATAAAAAAGAATCCAACACAGCGTGAGGGACTATACATCTAAATGACGAGGGGGCATGAATGAAACCAGCAAAATTTTAAGGACATCAAACTTCATTCTCTTGAATTTGAACCTATATTACTCAAAAACACTTTAAGTAAACCAAGCTGGAGTACAATTTAATCCACCTTAGACAGCTACAATCTGGTCATGACAAGTCACCAAGAGTCAAAGCTTAATTCTATTATAAGTTTGTTTGCTCTTAAAGGATTAGACTTCTTACAAAACCAACTGCATACATTCAAGACCACAAAGAATTCATTTGACATCAATTTGTTGTACTTTTACATACTTTTGATATGCTTATACGTCTTGTATGTTTAGATTTAGGCACACAAAAGGTCTTTAGAATACACATAGATTCTGCCAAAAGATCTAATCTGCATGGGCTTTCAAACAAAAATAAAATACAGTGTACAATGGCAACGCATCCCCCCCTGGTCCCCACGTTTCCGAGTCAGGGACGTTTCGGGGATATGGAGACTTGGGGGAAACGTCCCTCCGTCGTCCCTCCACCACCACCCACATTTTTGGGATGTCCCCTTTACTTTTGCAAGTTTTGGGGATGCCAGGACGTCCTCGAGAAGCCTAGGAGATGCCCAGACGCCCCCAACCGTCCTGGGGACTTCTGTGCGTCCCCCACAGAATTCAAGCATAAAAGTGAATTTTTTTTAAGAAATTTCAGTTTTTGTGCCTCCAGTTGTAAGATCCCCTATCCAAATTTGCCTTCACAGTCCTTAATTTTCTGATTTTTGTTGTATTGACATTTCGTCAAACACTTTGCATTAAATGGAATATGAGAGATTTCTAATTGTAGTCACTCAGAACAGCTGTTACTAACTTTATTGATCATACATTCATCATGAAATCATACCCAAGTTCAAATGCTTCACATAGGCATTATGTCAAACAGTTTGCATTTAACAGAGAATGGATGTGAATTGCAATATTGCTTTGGTAAAATATCAAAGATAATTTCTCTTACTCAATCTACTCAATTCCCCAAAGATGACATTCCTTTGACTAAAATTCTGAATATTTATATCATTCGATACATATGCCAAAATGCTGTTATATATTTACATATTCAGAAATTTACAGTATTATCTGATTTTATACAATAAAGACACCAAATATAATAGTAAATTATTTGCTGACCGGATGTAAATGAATGCTGGTGGTCCAATCAGCAATTAAATCATACTTTAATCTCCTCATAAGGTGGTACGGTACAATTTATTGAAGCTCCCAATAGGCAGCAGCACTTCCTAAATACCAACGCATCTTTCTTTCTATTGCTACAAACCTTCAAGGAAGCCTTATGAAGTGCGGCTAAGCTTGGGTGGCCCACCTTGCTTGAAAATTTCAATATGTACGGCTCTTTCAAAAGCTTTCAAGGTATGGTTAGGGTATTAACCCTCACACATTAATATTTCTTATTTATATCTGCAATTTCACCAATTCACACACTGGAAATCGCTTAATCACAAATACGAACCCTCCTTGGATCCATCTCTAAATCAGAAACGAGGGTTTCCGTCCTCATTTCAAAATCTTTGAAGCGCCATGTCAATCCCTGGATGGAACCGCTCAATGGAAGACTAAGAGTTTTCGTCCTCAGCTTCAAGGAACCATTGGGGTTTTTTTCCCATTGGTAAGAGTTTGGCCACAAGCACAAATCTCCAAATCTCCAAAGAGAAATAAACAAACTTCTGAATATCTCAAATGAGCTCTCACAGCCTCTTTTATACTTTTTTTCCCAGCGACCTTTTGAGAAGCTTATTTTTTAATTCACTTTTTAATTAAAAGCTCATTTTTTGCTCCATAAGACCTTTTTATCAAAATAATGATAATATTTGATTCGCAAGGTCCCAATATTATGCGTCCATGATTTAAAACTTTTTATTCTCTTTCCGATGAGCTATAATACTAAGGTGCCCTCTAAATTATTTTGATTAAATTAAGAAACCTTAGTAAAATAATTAAATTATAGCCAATATTACACCCAAGTTGCGGATATTGTCAAAAAGCATCGGAATCGAAATCTGATTGCACTAGAGTGATACCAATGATGAATAATGAAAATCGGGCCCAACCGGGTGACTTACTATAAACAGACACACTCTTCAAGAATCTTAGAGAACACACCAGAAGTCGGAATTCACTTCAAAAAGTGGCATAGGTGTCCTCAAGACTTATTGAGCTCATTGGCAACATCAAATAACCTCTCTGACAAGGTTGACACTCGCCGAGAAGGTCAGAGCCAACTGCAATGCTAGAGAACCCAATAATGGGGACATTACACCAATCCTAGACCTAATCCTCTATGGGCGCCACCCACACCCTAAACACTCACAAAAAACTCATAAAGCATCTAAGCCTCATTCCAAATCACCCCCAAGTTTCAACAGCAAGGCTGCAAGTTGCAACCACGAGCTGCAAGAGTGAGATTACAAGTGAGAGCATTAGGAAGAGTGAATAAGAGGCTAAGAGCAAGAGGACGAGCAAGTGTGAAGTCTTCATCAAACCAATGCATTTTTCAAGCTTCAAGGTAAGCTTCAAAGCCCTTCATGACAGGATTTTTTTAATTTTTTAGTTTTTTGTTTGTTTGTTTGTTATTGTTTTCAATTTAGTAATACTAATTTTAAATTTAGGGGTTTAGTGTTTAGTTTAAGTTTAACAATTTTACATTGTTACAAATTTGAAATTTAGAAATTTACATTTAATCATTTAATTTTTTAAATAATTTACAAACAAAATTTTAATTTTTTTAATTTTATAACAGCAGTATTTAGGTGTTTAATTTTATTTATTAAACTATTTATAAAAAAAAAATTCAAAATTTTATTAAATTTTTAATTTACAAGTCAAATTAGGATTTTGTCTTTTGTGTACCTTCTGCTTCTGCGCTTCATGCGACCTAAAGTAAGAAAAACAAAAGCGAAATCCTTGTTTGATGAAGGTTGAAGAACAAAAATTCATATTTTTGAGTATCCTCTGCTTTTGTGCTTTGTGCGACCATTAAGTAAGAAAAACAAAAAGAAAATCCTTGCCTTGAGCCTATGCATAATTTTAAATTTATGACATTATGACATGTATGGTAACCATAAATTTTATTTTTTGCAGTGTCACCATGAGTTCTATTTCTCATAGCATGAGTGATGAAGAGGGTCAGAAAGAGGTACAACCTATGGAACTTGAATCTGAAACTCCAAGTACAGATGTGGGTGGGGGTGGTGAGACAACTAGTTCTATTGGCAATGCACATTTTAGTTGCCCTTCCAAATTATTAGAAGAATTTGCCAAGGGTCCCTTTGATAAGAAGCCGTCATTAAGATAATTTGCAACTAGATTGCTCGCAAACTTGGGGCAAGTGGGAGCACTATGCTATGGAGATGTCATTTTTGTAAACTTGAATTTTATGGCAGCATTATGAGAGTCAATGCACACCTTCTTTATGTCATAGGAAAAGGCGTAGGAGTATGTAAGGAGTTGTCACTCAAAAAGAGAATTGAAATAAATAAATCGAAATCTTGTACCTGGTGCTTTGCCATTGGGTGCCCCTACTACTACTAGTATTAGGGCTGCCCCAGATCCACAAGTTTCAACTCATCCTAGATCTTCATCTTCTACTTTGCCATCTACTTTAGGGGCAGCAGAGCCTAAGGGAAATGCAAAATGACCAGTACCACTAGTGATGTTGGCGCTACAAACACGGTGGCAGAATTATATGATGTGCAAAATAGGGATTAGGCAAATGATGCCATTGGCAAATTCTTCTTTGTCAATGGCATTCCATTCCATGTGGCTCGCTCTCCTTATTATAAGGAGGTTGTGGCAAAAATAATAAGAGCAAGACCATCATATGTGCTACTAAGGGAGACCAAATTGAGGACAACAATCTTGGATAAAAACTATTCTAGGATTAATATTCTCGTGGAGAAAATGAAATCTACATGGATCACTAGCAGATGCAGCATAATCATGGATGGGTGGATAGATATCAACCATTGTCCACTCATCAACGTTATGGTCACATGTACAAAGGGCCCTTACTTCCTTAGGGTGGTTGATTGTTCAAGGCACCGCAAGGATGCGGATTTTCAATTCCAAATCCTTAGAGAGGCTATTGAGGAGGTTGGGCCAGAGAATGTGGTGCAAGTAGTGACAAATGTAGCATATGTGTGCAAAGCTACAAGGAAATTGATTGAGGTAGTCTACAGGCATATTTGGTGGACTCCTTGTGTGCATGTCGTGAATAATGCACTCAAAGACATGGGCAAAATCCAATGGATCAAGGAGGTGGTGAATGATGCTAGAGATGTGCAGATGTTTATCTACAACCACCATATTTCACATGCACTCTTCAGGACCTTCTCTAAGGAGTTTTTAAAACCTATAGAGACTAGATATGCCTCATATTTCATTCTTTTGGAGAGGATGCTTGAGTTGCAAGAGGCATTGCAACTAATGGTCATGATAGCAAAGTGGAATCGATGGCTCGATTCTAAGTCAGAGCAAGGGAGGAGGGTGAAGGAGATGTTGAAGAGTGACTTTTTCGACTGATGCAAAGTACATTGTTGCCATCATCACTCCAATATTCAAAGCAATTAGATATGCGGATACAAATGTGCCTACCCTTGGGGAGGTGTATGAGTGTATTGAAAGTATGCTTGACCAAATGAAGGCCATTGTACAAGAGAAGGACCCCACGTTACAATTCTACAATGAGCATATTTATCCAATCATTCGTCACTGATGGGAGAAGCTTAACACTCCCTTGCACATGGTTGCCTCTGCATTGAACCCGAAGTGGCATGTCCAAAGGCCTGGTAGAGTCGCCCTTATATAGATGTTGAGGTGAAGGCAAGGTTCATGAAAGCCATTCAGAAGATGTATGACCCTATACAGGCTACCATCATTCATACATAATGGACAAAATCTGCCACTCTTAAGGGATATTCAGAGGAAGCCAAGATGGATAGGGAGACTATGGCACAGGAGGATCCCATTCTATGGTGGACTATGCATAGGCCTAATTCTTTGACCACCACACTAGCCATTCGTCTATTGTCCCAAGTTTCTAGTTCTTCTGTTGCTGAGAAGAACTGGCCTACTTATAGTTTCATCCACTCTATTAAGAGGAACAAACTTACCTCTAGGAGGGCAGAGAAACTTGAAGTTGTACGTAGTGCCTTACGTCTCATTGACCACAACATGCTTATGTACAAGGAGAGTCTAGCAGCCTGATGGGATGTAGAGCTAGAGGAGCCAACACAAGTGGATGAATCTTTTGCTACAAAATCTATGTTTTCACTTGGAACTATAACAATTTCTCCACCAGCCATGCCCTTGCCAACATAATCATTGGCTTTTCCCACAAGTCAAATGTTCATGCAAGTTGTCAAAAGGCATCCAAATGACTGCCCTACACTATCGACAAATGTTATATCAAGTTGTCCTGCGAAACCTGTATCTCCATACTTTTTGGCAATGACACCAATGATGCAACCACAGACTGCACGATCTACATTTTAGATATTTATAGTTTTCCTTGCCAAAATTTATTTTTCTATTGCAACTGAAATCTGAGGATCTACCAGCAAAATTTCATCTAATACATAACCATTTGTATGATCTTCCTGCTGTGTTATCTTTGTTCTACTTCATTTTGGTAGCCAACACTAGGAAGTATGTAACTCAGATCAACTTGTTAGGTCTTCATGAGAGATATGTGGCTTGGCCTTAGCAAATTTGTTCTTCCAATAATATCATCCAACTTTTGATATCCTAGCCATGCTAGAATGCTTCTGCAACATACAAGAAAAACTTTACCAGATCTCCTAGGACCCCAAGAAATAGTGCACGCAATTCCTCCCTCTAGCTAGCAACACCAACAAGACAATTGTTTGTGTAGCAAATTCTAGCCATTACGCATCCGATAGCTATCACAGCTACTGAGGCAAACCCATGCTCATCTGCACCCATTGCACCTGCCAACATGACATCAACTCCACTCTTGAACCCACCATCAACCCTAAGAACATCTCTCACGTAGCCCATTCTCAAAAAGTGTTTGATGACTCTCTGGAAGACCGAGCTCCCAAGGACCATCAACATGTTTTATAGACTTATTGGACTTGCTCCAGTGCCCCATCATGTCCAAACATATCCTTTTTCATTATCTGCTAGTACTATCTTATTGTTAAGAATTTGATCATCTTCATTCATCATCTCCCCTCTATTGAGCAATTTGCAATTACTGTTAGCAAACAAAATAGGACCAAGACCTAATAACTTCTAAGACTTGATAGGAAGGAAAACTTAGCTGACATTGAAAATGTGACAAGAATAACATGAAAACAAAGTTTCGTGGGGGTACCAATTTTAGTATTGACACCTCACAAGCTGGGTGCACTTTTGTGTTGGCCAAACCATGAAATAATTCCACCAACTTTGTAAAAATAGGCCAAAGTAGTCAGAACTTCCACCTGGGATAAGGAAAAGTGAGTTTAAGAGAAAGAGGCGTGCTTTTGGTTGGGTTCAACCATTTAATTTGTCCACCCAAATTAGCAAAAAATGGCTTGTTGATGATTGTTTTTGGACAAGTCAACAATTAGAGTGAAATACTAAGTATCTGACTCCCTCTTGAGCAAAGCCTCTTGAATGCTGAACTATGTGATCAAACAAGATGACTCCAAGGTTCCTTTCTGATGATTTGTAAGAGATAGCTCAGTGACTAAGTATGATTTTGCTGTTAAACACAAAGGGACTTACGTAGACTTCTCTTTATTCACGTTTAACTTGTTCCTCCTTTCAGTGTGGATGATGTATGTACAAGGTTTCAATGATAAAGAAATAGAAAAAGATAAAGGTTTAGGAATCTAACCTAAGGTCAATGAAGCAATGATGACGATTGAATAGACAAACTCCTTGATTAACTTAACTTCACTTCGCCAAGGGTGCCTACAACTACATGAAACTGGTGCAATCTCCTAAGGTTACGCGAATGGTTTTCCAATCATGAAGACTTATACAAGCACCCATCAAATGGCGCAGCTCAAACAAGCATCCACAATCGAACTTAAGCAAATAAGCTCAGACTAGCTTTACACAACACTTCATCAGCGATGAATGTTAAAAGCATGAGCTAGGAATTGATCAAATATCCAATACAACAAACATTACAACAATGAACTTCTAATCTACTTGAAACATCATCTCCATTCCATTGAAGTACAAGAAACCAAGTTATTTCACAAGATAACACTTGAACACCAAATAAACTTCCAATGTCTTTTGCATTAACCTTGAGAAATATTTACAACAATTTCAAGTCCTCTCAGAAAATTTTGAGTCTCTTTTATTCTACTCCTACTTGCCTACAATCTAAATCTATATCTTACAAATGAGGCAACAAGGCCTTTATATAGTGCCTAGAATACAATGAATGGCTGAGATTAATTCAATAGCCAAGGGTCTAGATCGTGCCACCTCACAGGTAGTTACAACAACTTTCTATTTTTAGTACAAAGAGGGAGGCAATGAAGGCACGATGGGTGATGAGTGATTTGGTCACAACATGGCTTAAGTGGATTGGATCTCCAGCTAGGTGACTTAAGGTGCACTTTATGTGTGGTTTAACGATTGGAAATCTCCACCTAGGTTTTAGAGGATGGCAATAAGTGAAGAGGTGCACACCAAAGCAAGGCTTGCCATGTTTTTTAAGATGGACAAGGTCGCAAGTTGGCAACAATGAAGGGAATCTTCGTCCAAGCGGAAAAGTGGTTCAAGTGATAAATTTTCGCCCAAGTAAGCTTGGCACACTTTGTGTGTGGTTCAACCACTTAACTTCTTTGCCTTGCATGATAGAAATGGTGTCAATGTTGACATTTTCCACCAATATTTCCACCTTAAAAAAATGGTAACATTTGATAGCCTGGGTGCACTTTGAAGGTGGTTTAACCATTGGATTATCTCCGCCAAAAGGAAACATGGCTTAACTTATGATTAGTTCTGCCTACCAACAATGAAAAAGCAATCTACGAGGCAAGTGTGAAGCAGAGAAAGACGCCTGAGTCAGTATGTAGCAGTCATCTACAATAGGTGTTATCCATATCAGATCAGTAGGGTTTTCAATTGACATTCAGCAGTCTTCATTAATGCAGTGATCATCGAAAGTGCCTAATTTCAGCAAAGTGTTTCATCATTGAACCCAGATTTTCACATGTTTATACAATGCCTAGGATTTCAAGACCAATTTCAGACATCACGTCGTTTGTATTTTTCAAAGTCCCCTGGGGTTTGAACATTAGTCTTGCAGCGATTTCTATTGAAGATGTATCAAAATTGCAAACCTACTGCAATGCTATTCATCATTTTGACTGCCTTGAAGAAGGTTCATGATTAAATTCAGCCATTTGATGAGATTACAAACGGATATCAACATACAATTGGAATTTCCAACGTTGTAATAGCCCTCATGATATTTCATTCATCACAAGAACAAATAGTAAGTTATTCCTTCAAAGTATTTCAAGGACAATAAATTGATTTTTATCAAAGAAAATCGCCAAAGAGGTTTGGTGTTACAAAGCTTGCAAAGTTGACAAGGGATAGGTGCTAGAATTCTGTCATGTCCCCAATTTTAGAGTAACTTAAAATTGTTTTAATTGTAAATTAATTTTGTAAAGTATTTTATTTACTTTATAAAATTAATATTTTATTTAAGTTACTAAGTTAGTAGTACTACACTTTATTAAAAAAGTGTTGTGAACAAGCATTTAAAAAGTACAAATGCAAGCATTTAATAAAGTTCATGTTGTTGTGAACAAGCATTTAAAAAGTACAAATGCAAGCATTTAATAAAGTTCATGTAAAAGCATTTAAAATGCTTTGGTCTGATGTGTACATATAAACTCTCATTTAATAAAATTAGGCTGGGCCTAATTAATGTAATGGCTTTAAAAGCAAGCCTAAGAGTCATTTGAAGTCATGTCTAAATGTCTAAATGTTTTTCAGATACTTGGTTTTGGGTTTTTGTCTTCGAACAAATTGTATTCAACTGATTGACAATGTTCCCTTGCATTCGCTGTACCGAGGAGATGATCCCTTGGTAGTTGTTGGTTTGGTGATGCTCCCTTACCAGCATTGAGGTGAAGTTGCTTTAGGCTTCACAATTGTGCTTCAAAGTGTTGTTCTACATTTTCTGTGGGTTTTGAAGGTTAAATTGGCATCTCTGAAGAAGGGTTTAAATGTTGCATTAGCTGGAACTGAAGATTTTAGAGATTCAATGATTTGTTGCAGATTGCTACAGTGATCCGTACCGCTGCTACAGTGTTCCGTACCGTTTGTGTTTAGTTTGGAGGCATTTTGTGGTATATTTGTGCATGTTGTCAAGTGGGAGACATAATCTGAAACATCCATTTAGTCAGCAACCATCTTCATAAATAGCATGAGGAATGCGTAAGTTTTTATGAAATATTAAGGCTACTTCAAAAAGGTTTTGCTGAGTTGGAAATGTTAAAAATCCTTGTCATGTTTGAAGTGGTTCATGAATATTTTAATAAGGCAGAACTTCTAAAAGATATCGTGGGAATTTGGGATGGCAAGTGCTTCTTCTTTGGTGGGCCCCTCCAAGCATTTCATTACACTCTTTGTTTAATTTAAATCTGCCTCAAGTTACAAGGCTTATTAAAAGGAGTATCATACTAAGAAATTCTGGGTGCATTAGAAAGTAACACAGAGGCAGTTTTCTGATAAATCAATTTGGAAATCATAATCAGCAGTCAACATAGAAGAACAGAGACAACAATATCATCCAGTGTCAGTAATTAAATAGCAAAGCATAATGTATAGTTTCCATTGAAGATTGATCACACTTTATTAAAATTTGCTGATGCAGTTTCAGAGAAGAACGGAATCAATTAAGTTTGTTATCAGCAGTGAGCAATGAACTAGTAAGTTGATTATATATCCCTGTTTTGTAACAGCAGAGAGAATTATCTTTGTAATTTGCAATACATCTAAAGGAATAGTAACATTAGTGATTGTAACAGTGAGAGTTTGAAAATCAACTTGCTATCAATGTAACTCATATAGAAGGCTGCATATTATTCAAATCTTTAATTTGAATATCATAATCTAAGTTTGAAGATTTGCTCTATTGTTCATTATATAAATTAGAATCTTAGCAAATATCCATCAAGGATATTAAAAATTCATAGAGAAAAAGAGTTTTTAGTCTCAAGGCATTAAAATTGAATTATCAAGTTCTTAGTACTTGTCAGGAAGATTTAGCAACTTCAGCACAAAAAGTGTCCTAAAATCTCAAAGATCACTCGTGATAGATTGTTAGTTTTAGCAACAACTATTCAAACAATGCCTATTTCCGATGTTCTATCCTAAGCATTGGATGAAGGTCTATTTTTAGGACACTTTAGTTCGCTTTATTTTACTAGTTAGTTAAGGATAGATTTGCTTTAAGCTTCTTTTTTTCCTATGTTACACCAAGTTTCCAGGACAAGGACGACAGGAGATGGGGGGACGCATTTCTAGGACAGATTTTTTGGGAAGCCACTTTTTAGGGGACGGCTGTTAAAAAAATAAGGAAATTTTAAAAATATAGAAAATTTCAAATATTCATGTGATAACATTGATAAGGCATTCATCATATGCATTATAGAACCTTAATACATAAGTTTAGAGCTGATTTTAGATTTCACAAGTCAACACACAAATTAACAAAATTTCATTACTTTCATTGTCGAAGTGCAAATACATTAATCCATATTAATAACTAGCATCTATATATATTAAATTGAACGTGCTTACCACCTAGAATAGTCAAATGTCCGTTCCTTCTTATATATATAGGAATAAGAAGTTGAATGTGCTTACCACTTATAGTCAAATGTTCGGTCATTCATAATCAAGTAGTAGCTTTACAATATTATATAAATACCTCAAGGTCTTGCAATGCTCTTGTAGTTTAAATGTTTGCACAACTGATACGACAATAGAACAAGAAGGAAGGCAGGTCTCATATATACTAATGGTTGCCAAATATAACACAACTGTTGACAACCACTTACAACCAACTCCTAACAACTACCCACAAGCCAGCAAGTAATTAATACAATTGGGTACAAACATACTAACAAAACATAAGTAGTTAATTTTACTACCTACAACATCCACTAAGACAGATTTGAACTACAAACATATAATATCACCAAATCCACATGACAATGAGAATTAGCAAGATAAGAGAAATCAGAATAGTCAAGACTTAATTGTATTATCAAAGATGTGCAGGGTCTCAATCTACAAAAGGGAGGGAAATCACATTATTCTAATATTTTCCTTATAGCTATTTAATACAATGGATCATCGTAGCTTTCCATTTACATGGTTAATTGTATTATCAGAGATGTGTAAGGTCTCAATCTGCAAAAGAAAGGGAAAGCACAATAATCGAATATTTTCCTTATAACCCTACTAGGAATAAAAACAAACTTCACAACTAGAAATAATAAATCTAAATGTTTGATTCATAGTGTCGTGGCAAAGACACTTCTTTTACTATGGCCCTATTGCCCCACTATTGTTGGCAGTCCCTTCACAACCTCCTTTCCTTGTTATCTCAGCTGCAAGGGATGCAAAGATTTTTCCACCAAAATGTAATCCCTAGAACACATCACACATTATGTAACAACAAATATTATCTATAAGAACTAACGATAAACAGGTTACTAATAGTCAAGCAGAGAGGAGTGCCCCTAGTGTGGCAATGACATCCATGGGGATGATGTTTATAAATTTATAATGTTCATAACACTTTCCCTACCTCAAACAATAAAGAGATACTTAGCAAAATTCTGCCTTGGATGTTTATCCCTTGGTTGAGTGCACATTTCCAAAGTACTTAATAAATCAATAAATTACCTCTTACAATAGTCCATCCAGATGTGCCTTCATACAAAGCTTCCCATAGTCACGTATTCAATACAATTGAGACTAGAAGTTCATAGCCAAGAAAATGCTGAATTTATTCCTAGTTAGTACAATTTGGCAAATGTGAATTGATTTGCAAATACAATGGCTTAAGCTGCATATGTTTCTGTTAGCTAACATTCTGGTAATTAGTGCTTTTGGTAATTTTCATGCTATTATTGGGTTATAGCAAATACTTGTATTATATTTAGTAGCGATATGCATAGCAATAACATAACCAGTGAGTTGCAACTTCTGTTGAGTCTTTCTGTAAATAGCAGGATGATGATGGGAGGATTTGTTCAAGACGATAAATATGGTTCTGCCACAGAAGGAAAGAATTAGAGACTGTGAGGTAAAAAGTAGTAGGCAATGCTCACCATAAATTCAATGGGCTTTTCAAAGAAATAGAAAATGGAGAGTTTCTGGCTAGGAGGAGGTTGCTAAGAGAAAGATAACTTGCCAATCCAAATCCATCAAGTTCGAGGGAACAAAAAAAGGGTCATCTGCATTTAGTGACAATGAGGAGGATCACCCAAAATGCACAAATTGAATTTCAAATTTTCAAGTCATCTGGAATGCTATTGGACTAACTATATGAGATATACTGGATATAAATTTCTCAACTACTTATAAGACACACCAAATGACTCATTTAAAGAATTTCTTGCACGAAACATTTTGATTAGTGAAGGAAGGCTTAAGATGATGTTTGTTCACACGTCATACAGTTTGAATTTAGGGTAGAATGTTTAGAGCATTATTTGCATGCTATGGGTTAGTCAAGCATAGCCAAAGTGGATACAGAAAGCAGCATTGTTGCAGCACTTATCAGTATGTACTAGAGTATGGCAATAGTCTTGCAATACAGTACGATGGTTCTGCACCAGAATATCACCTGTTTGATTGCATGAAATATAAATAAGCAATTATTTCTTTAAGACCTAATATGCTCCAAGCTGCTGTTCTAGACATGCTTTGTATGCTTATTGCATCTTTCTATCTTGAGACAGTTTTTAAATTTGTTAAATGAGATAATTAATTTACAATTGGATGTATAAAAATGCCTACTTTTTAGGTTTTCACAGAGGCAAAAAGAGTGAGAAACTTCTACACAATCTCACTTTTTCTTTAAGTAATCCAACATTATTACAGCAACATTTACACTGATGGTGAAGCAAGATGCAATAAATTTGTAAGTTTTTGTTTAAATAAGTTCTGCCATCTTAAGGCAAATACAATTGAGTTTCTTGCTGGAATTGGGTAGTAAAGTTATTGCCTATAATTTCTTCAATTGAGGGTTTCTCTATATACTGCAACGTGCCACCATTGTTATTCCTCCCCAATCAAGGAACTGTAACATATTTGAATCACTGGTGTCTTGCGGATATACACCTTTCCAATTTCCACCATTGTGTCATTTAATGATGGTCTGAACTTAATATAATTCATAAGACATGACTAATGCTCTAAACCTCAAGGCAAAGAGTGAACATGGCATATAGTTGGGGGCTGAAAAGTACCAAAAACTTCTCAAATAATGCATCAACATCAGGTTTACATCAATCCTCATCGGAGTCTATAGGTAAGAGAGATGCCATTCCATCAATCCATAACCATTATTTTTCCCAAATAAGCATTATCACAAATAAAGAATATTTTGTTGTAAGAAAAAGCCATCACACCAAAGTAAGAGATGGCCATCTCCTGATATTGCACAGTGTCGCTGTATGAATGGTTCCATGGCTGCCAACTAATATTGCAATTCTTCTCAAGTATTATTGGAGAAAAACTGAACAGCCCATAGCTGAGAGCCAACACATCTTGAGGCAATCATGTTATCAACAAGGTTATGGACATTAGCTGGCGGTAAGTACACATCCCAACAATCTACCATTAAATTTGAACTACATCTAATAGTAACTATGTCCAAACTCCAGAACTACAGACAATGTCACCAATTGTAAATCATGTAGCCTGATTTCAAGTTATCTTATACTACCTTACCATACATGTACCTTGGCATTTATTTACAATTTTACCCAAAATGTCTGTATCTATTGATTCGAAATATTCTATGTACACCTTCATCAAAGTGTCATGCCTTCATGCAGTCTAGTTATCGACATTAAATTTAGCACATTGACTTGGGTACTTGGAGGGGGCATTCCCTTTTTGCAGGATTGGAAAACCTGCTCCATTTACTGCATAAAATATTTTAAAATGCAACTTTTAAAAGAAAATATGCATTAGCATAGAAAAATTTGGCAATAGAACTATCAGTCACATCTCGTGATTGGACATTGAACATGCTTGCAACAGTAGTGGACCTTTTCTTTCCTCTTTGACTCTCAGGCTCATCATTTATAGATTCGGTAGGCAATGGCCCACTAGGCTGCAAAGGCTCCATTGGCAATCCTGTTTTTCTTGATTCACCCTCCATATACAACCTAGTCACCTCGGTCTTCTCCTCCATTGATATTGCCTTACATGCTTTTACCCCATGACAAGGTATGCCCAAAAGATGGGAGTAAACTCTTGTATAGCTGCCGCTATAATCCGTGTTGCAAATATGAAATAGCCATACTCTACTCCCCCCTGAATTTTTTTCCTTAATGTCTATGGCTGTTGCAAATTGTAAAAGTGGATTTTTAGGATTAAATGGGACCTTTTGCATATTTCTTCAGGGTTTCAGAAGGGCATTGAAATGGATTGTTTGATCTAGGTGTAACACTCCCACTTCCTAAAGTACTTCCAACATCACCTCTAATTTGTCCAACTTCAATTTCTTGACCCTCACTACCCTCACTACTGCTCATTGTTTTTGTTTTTATTGAAAATGTATATGGCAGCTGTAAATGGAAACATAGAACACAAACAAACAAAAAACCCTCCTAAGTAATTGAAAATTTGACAAAAACAAAAAAAAAAGCAAAAGAATTTGTAAAAATGAACAAAAAATAATGGACTTACCTCAAATGATTAAGACTTGGTCCTCTTTTTCCCTTTGCTCACTTCTCCTCCCTTCTTTCTGTTGCTTTCTCACTACTATGCTCTTCTTTTGTTTTCCTCTTCACAATTTACAAAATGACCCAAATGGGCTCTTTTTTTGGTTTTGGGATGTTATAATCATGTTTTTAGGTTTAGATTTTATGTAAAGGGGTGTGGGGGCCCTTGTGGGCCCCCACATCCCTTTTTTTTTCGAACTTTTGTGTTTTTTTAAATGAAAACAGCTGCGCTTGGGCCATAGCGGATGGCTAGACGTCCCCGGGATGGTTGGGGGACAGCTAGACATCCCCTGAACGTCTCGAGGACAACTAGACATGTTGGCCTCATTTTTAAATCGCCAAATTTTAAACTTTTGCATCGAAACCTTTTGTCAAGTCATCCTTTTGGTTGCAATTCGTTTCCAAGTCAAAATTTAAATGGAATTGGGTTAGAAACATTATTTTTGTGACAACTTCCATTTTTTGCTAAGCTTGCGCCAACTTCCATTTTTCGCTAAGCTTGCGCCAACTTCCAGTTTCCACAAAGTTCGCGTCAATTCTTATTTTTCGCAAGTGCGCGTCAACTTTTGCTTTCCGCTAAGTCTGCGTTAACTTTGGAATTTGGCTAAGTTTACGCGCATTTTGACTTTTGGCTAACCAAAATCAAAGGGTGTAATTTCTCAAGTTTGGAGAGATAAAAAGAATGAAATTCACTTTCACTTTTTACGAACAGGAATAACTTCACTCCTCCACATCCATTAAATTCTCCTACAATATAGGAAACTACTCCAAATCACTTTCTTTGTCTCACATGAAATATAAAGATGTGGCAGCTGGCAGTTAAAAAAAAAATGACTTTTGTTGTTAAAAGGCATAGTTCTCTCCTTCGAGCAACGCCATTCTACAACAGTCATAAACAGTTAGAAATGGCATCAAAGCAGGCATAAGTGAATGGTATCAAGCTCATTATTAACTGAGGTGAAAAGGTTGTTGCAATTTCCCAAAGCCACCATCATCTCCCAAAATCATGGAAATGTCTTTTGATTATTTTCGAACAAAGTTATTAATGATAACCGAACATGAATCTGTTTAATATTGGAAAAGAGAGTTAAAAAGACATTATATAATCACCTAGGCTAGCGGAGATTGGTTTAGCAAGAGGATTCTGCATTGCCTTGAGAGATTTTGTAGTAATGCAACTGCTACAGGCTCCTGTTTCCATAACTTTCTCTCTTGGAACAAAGGCCCATTACTATGGAAGAACTCTACTTCATGGCGGTGCAACTGCAGAATATAGAGCTATTGGACAGGAACATTTTGCATGCAAGTTTTTCTTGTGCACTGCCCAGCACGATGGCGGGCAATGGATAAGAGCAATGGTGGCGGGAGTTGAGCTTCACCCCATGCAAGATCAGTTCCACCGCCGCTTGGAGGAGCCGCCAGAAGACAACATTTTGAGGGAAGAGTGTGGCGTTGCGAAGCTTTACCATGAGCCAGAGGCGGCGCGGCTTTGTTACCTCGCCTTGCATGCTCTGCAGCACCGTGCTCAAGAAGATGCCTACATTATAACTGCTTAACCCAATGATAACGATTTGGGTGGTGTGAATTTCATCACAAACCTCGGCCTGGTTTCGAAAGTCTTCAATGAAGCAAATCTCGGTCTCCTCCCTGGCAGCATCACCATAGGGCATGTGCACTATGCAACTTCTGGGGCATCTGTGGAACACAATGTGTAGCCGTTCGTAGCGAGCTACAGATTTGGGGCTCTAGCCGTAGCGCACAACGGTAATCTCGTAAACTACAAACACCTGCGTTCGGTGCTCGAGTCCCGTGGCTCCATCTTTAGTATTACTTCAGACACAGAAGTTGTTCTTCATCTGATTGCGCAGTCAAAGGCTGGTTCTTTCATGTTAAAGCTTGGTGAAGCCCTGGAGCAGCTTCAGGGCACGTTTTCACTAGTTTTCCTGACGAAAAACAAGCTCGTAGTAGCAAGGGATCCGCATGTATTTTGGCCCCTGGTCATGGGAAGATGACCTAATGGTGCTATCGTCTTCGCTTCGGAGACCTGTGCCATGGACCTCATCGAGGCCTCATGTCACCGTGAAGTTTTCCCTAGGGAAATTGTTATTGTGGACGAGAGTGGTGTCAGTACAATGTTTATGATGACGTACAAGCCTCGTAAGGCCTGTGTTTTTGAGCATATATATTTTTCGCTGCCAAGCTCGGTTGTTTTTGGGAGGTCTGTGTACGACTCGAGGTTTAAGTTTGGGCACATTTTAGCCCAAGAGTCCCCTCTAGAGTGCGACCTTGTAATTGCAGTACTAGATTCTGGCATGGTTGCAGCACAAGGAATGTAAATTGTTTCTCAAAATGCCTCAAAGAAATGTTGTGTCATGGAATGCAGTGAGTGCAAGGCGATTTGGATAACATTTTGGACTCTTTTCTGTTGACAAACATATGACCGACATATGATGATTGGTTATGGGTCAAATTGAGTTGAGCAATTGGAGTCTCAGGCGGTGCAGACAGTATGACATTGTGTATACTTGCTGCTCGATCGAAGTGTACTGAACTTGGAGAAAATGCAAGCGGCTAGTGCAAGCTGAATTCTCTGTGGATTTGGACATCCATTAAAGCATAATGTGAAAGCAGAGATATAAGACACATGAACTGTTTTACAAACTACCTCAAAGTGATGTTGCCTCACGTGAATGCAGGATTGTGAGATATGCTACAATATGGATGGAAGTCAAAGAATGGATAAATATTATAGTTGGAAATGCACCAGGGAAATGTAGAACAAGACTCCACAACCTCGAAAGCAATGAGATAGAACTTGGGGTAAGCATGAATACTTGTTTATTTATGATGGGCCAAGTATGAAAACTTAATTTATTATCCAAAGCAGTAGCAAAATGCCACAATTGTGGAATATGGTCACCGACAGGCAACAATTGGGAAGTTGGGTGAAGACAAAGAGTTAGTTATAATAACCACCAAACAAGCTAAAGCACATCAAATAATCACAAACAATGCACGATGCTAGGAGAAATGTATGGACGTGATTATAGGTGCATGGCATCATCTTGGATTCGGATATACTCTATTCAAGGGAGTGTAACACAAGAAATATGGAAGCATAACCACAACATATAAGCTGTTTGACAGAATGCCTCATTAAAGTCATTTAGCATATGGGCTTTATATATGAACATTATACTTCTCAGAAAATTGTCTGACGCTATATAAAACAAATATTCACACCGGAAGACTTTCTAAACCCATTGGTTGTTTCTATTGGCGTATTCCTTGAATCTCCTATGGGTGCAAGTGCTAGTTTATCACATGGGCTCTTGAGTCTCATGGAATGGGTACTCATTAAAAAGACTATAGAAACTTTTGTTGTAAAGCTATACGTCACTACCTTTTCTAGGTAAGGTTCAAATGTCAAGAAGATTGAATGTGGGTGTTGCTATAACGAGTTTCAATTTCAAATGATGAGGTTCAAAGAACTCTTCCATGTATGTGATAGCAAATGTTGTTATAAAAGTGTGAAATTCTTAAGGAAAGATTAGTCAAGATTGATGGCTGTAATAAGATGACTTACAAGTGTTGAATGGCAATGTTTATGCATATGACTGTAACATAATTGCTCTAGAGAGAAAGTTCAAGAAATAGTTGTCGTTGCAATTGTAGTGGCTGGAGCACATTGATTCGAACCTTTTTATCACGATCTTTCTATTGGAACATCTCCTAGTTGGCTATGCTGCACATCATGTTGGAGATAATATTAACCTCAATTAGAGAATAAGAAAGGTAGTTATCACCTTAATGTTGATGATCTTTTATCTCAAGGTCACAACATTACAACTTATAGAAGACTCAACATGAAAGAAACTGGTGATTAGAGGAACAAATAATGTTGCACAGGTGGATTGGACTTTGTGACATTGATATTCACTTTGTCCTTCGTCCCTTTGAATAGAATGTTATATGTCATCAAAGAGTGCTTACTGATTTTGAAGCCTTGGGGTATGTCCGTTTTATCTTTCTCAAAACATTGGTGATCGTCATTATGTACGAGGAGATGGCCCCTTTTCCTACTATTTCTCTTTGCATGTTCTAAGGGAATTTTGCACAAATGTTGGTCTTGCCGAAATTAAAAGTTGGTTCTATTGTGTGCCATTGTTCAATCATAAAAAAAAAGGATAGAAAATGCAGCATGGTTGGGTGCACAGAAAGTTTCAGAAACCTCCAAGGTGGTTTATTGTATGTTGTTTGTGCTCATTATTGTTGCTTGATAAACCAAGAGGACTAAAGATCTGGTGGAAACAATGAATGTACTTCTTAGATACAAGAATTGAGAATTGAGAGATGATTCTAGTGCTATTAACCTTTCTACAAGAGTCTAAGATTCAGGTTTTCAGAAGGTTTGTCAAGATTTGGTAAGGTTTGATTGTCAAGATGGAGCAAATAGAAATGGAAAGGACTTAGCCAAATTCACAACTTGAAAGTTACAAGTCCTAGTTACCTTTTTGTGAAAGTGACTTTTGTCATTTATTGTAATTCACAAGTTAGAAAATGAACTTTATTTCCAAAAAAACAGTGATGTAAAATATAACCAAAAATAAGGTTCATTATATTTTTGTATTTCAAAAAGGTAGTTACTAAGTAGTTATCGGGTAGTTACAAAGTAGTTACTAGGTGGTTACCAAATACAAGCCTATAAATACAAGGCTATTTGACATGTAATGGGGTGGACTCTTTGGAGAGAACTCTGAAAAAGGGGAAACTCTAGAGAAATTTTCAGAGATATTTTGAAAAGCTTTTATGTTTACACTATGTACAAAAAGGATTTTGGAATTGTATAATTTCAAAGATAATGAAAAATACAGTTTAGTTCGTGTGCTCTAAATGTGTTCTTATGTTATCATTACTAATTTCTCGTATATTGAATTGGTAATCCCTTTTATGCACGTGTAATACATTGATTATCTATGTGATTGATGTAATGAAACACACCCATCTCCTGGTATCTTGTTTTGGATGTGCTTGTATGACCTATCTCTTCTTATGTTGAGGTTTATTGTACTCCTTTCATCATCATTGCACGTTTCAACCTATTTGGTAATAACCCCTTTTGTAATCGTTATTAGTTGAGGAATCTCAATTGGTTTTCGTATGTCTACTGTTGGGGTTTCTGTTAATCATCTTTTCCTAGTTTTGTGTTTTCTCCTTTATGTACTTTCAGGTTAAAAGTACACAAAAATACCAAAAACCCAATCATACTAGGGAGCTGCCCCTCTCAAACGCAGAGGAAGATCATTGCTCTGTCACGATCTCTCCAACTGTTGGGACAATTTAGTCACCGCTCTAAGGGCAACGAGTCATTTTCAAAAGTTATTTCGCGGTGACAAATTTGTTTACCAACAAGACGTCCCCAAACGTTTCCGCTTTTTTGCTAAACGTTCCCAAGACGTTTCCGATTTTATTTTTCAACTGGGGATGGGGCAGGAACATTTCCGACCCGTCCTCGTGTCCCCGGGATGTTTCCGGGATGGGGACAACCCCTTTTAAGCCGGGGACGCATCCCCGGGTTACATAGGGGAAGATGCTACATGGGAAGGAGCGGAGATTTTTTATCATCCAAATCTGAAATTGCTTGAGGGCAAGTAATTTGGGGAAGGGAGGATTGTCGTATCCCTTTTTCCCAAATATAATTAATATTATTAAAATAATAAGTGTTTTTAAACACTAGTTAAAATATAATAAATAAATATAAAATATAAGAATAAAAGTAAAAATAAAAATAAATTCAAATCTTGGCACCAAAATAGGACCCATGAGTCCAAAACAAAAGAGGTATATTTACAAGTTTTAATTGTTCATTTGAAGGCATCTGATTTCATGTTTTAGCTTTGCATTTTGAGTTCAAGTTGAAGTTGCACTCAAGGACGAAACCCCTTGATGGCAAATTGAGAGAAAACCCTCACCTCTTACTAGGCGATTCTATACAGGATGGAAATTTGTGCAAATTTGAGTATGGTTTCGAAAATTACAAGTTGTTCATTGGTCCATTTGAAGGCAAGAAAGTGTTACGGGTTACAGGAGTGTTTGAAAAGCACCTATAGCAATAGGCGCCATCATTCAAAGGAGAAAATTGCATTAGCCGCAATCTATCTGGGAAGGGGCTGGGTGAATTTGCCATCCTGAGAAATACACCACACGATGTGTAATGATCCACACCTATTTGTTTTTAAATTTTTGCAATATAGAAAATGCAAATGCAATCCTCGCACTTTCTGATCACCAAGATCCTAGTGTGGGCATACGGTGTCTGGATAACTATCTACCAAGATGAATGCACTACTAGAAAGTAAAAGGCAGCATAGTTGACCAGAAACATACGGGCGGCTAAGCCGACCCAAATCAACACCTCTTCAACGGACAAGTATGCTTTGATATGCAAGCCATTGGCAGATTACAAGCGAAATTTGATCAAACCAAAATGACCGATTGCTTGTGGATCCGATCATGCCAAAACAGGCCATGAATGAATGCAATTGGTCTAGCGATAAACCTTCCAGGCCCTTACAATTTGATGTTCAGGAAATGCAAACTATATGGCGATACTACCATCCAGATTTACAATCAATATGATAGATGCACTATGCAACTACAAAAGATAATATTGATAATGAAACTAACTGCAACACAATAATATATTATTTCAATCAAAAAATCACACTCCTACATACACAAAGATTAGTCCAGAATAATCAAAACCATACGCTATATTCAGCCCACATGAACTAGACGAACTAGCCAACTAAAACACAACTCCCAAATGTAGATGCAAGCTGCTGTAGACATCAAAAATTGACCTATGATCAATTTCCTAAGTCCTCCCTTACCATGAAATTTAATTAATTTCAATTAATTAATTAAATTTCCCTTAATCCCTAATCCACCCCTAATCCTAAGGTTTAATTAATTTTAATTAATTAAATCTTTTCACTTTCTACCATATCCTATAAATAATAAATTAAAATTAATTTATTATTTATAATCTTTCACTTTTACCATATCCCGTAAATAATAAATTAAAATTAATTTATTATTTACTTATAAACCTCTTGTTAATAATAAATTAAATTTAACTACTTTAATTTATTATTAACCTAAACCTTACCCTAAAACCTATTCATGAAGATCAAACCCATAAAATGCCTACCTTTACCCTAACCACCTTTTACCGTTCAACTACTTTACCGTTTAACCATCCGAACCAACTTTTATCCAAACATTATAAAACCTATTTCATTTTCAATTATCGACCCCTGGAGAAACTATCGTGGAGTTATGCAATTATCTGAGCAACCACATTTTTAAGCATGTTTGGTAACATTTATTTTATCATATCTTTTGATCTATTTGGTGGTGCATTTGATATAAGTTTCTAGGGTTTGCAATAGTTTCTTACCTTTTTAATAGAAATTTATATTGCTGCATATAATGGTGAACCCGACGTGAACATGCCACTGATAATCATTTTGTTTGTGCAAAATCTTGTTTTAAAGTTTTGCAGGTTTGGAGAGTTTGGCAAATGGTGAAAATTTTCAATTTTTTTTCGTTTACTGCATTTAAATTTATACGTGTATCAAAATTATTTTTTCTGTGAGACTTTCCATACATTGACTACATTTTATATTTAATAAATTGTGTTCATGTTAATCATATTGCTGGAAAAATCATTGCACCTCATTAAAGATATATTTACCTTTTTTATGTGAGCATTATAGTGCTGGAAAAATTCCTTCACATGGTAAAATATATTCACTTTCTTTTATGTGAACATTATAGTGCATGGTAAAATATATTTACCTTTTTTATGTGAGCATTATAGTGCTAGAAAATTCCTTCATATAATGCATGGTAAAATATATTCACTTTGTTTTATGTGAACATTATAGTGCTGGAAAATTAATTCCTTTCACATGTGTGCATTATAATGTTCAAAAATGGTCTCACAGCCTAAATTATCTTCCAGTTATTTCCTTTATATGTGAGCATTATAATGTCAAAAAATTTATTTCATGCTATAAACAAAATTCATGGTGCAAAATTTAATAAACTCATTGTTTTCTCCTATCTACGGAATCCTTAGATATCCTGTGGGTAATTTTCTCTTTTTTGATTTTATCATTCACATTTGGTACTAATGTTAATCTTTTATTGTTGCAGGGTAAATAACACTTATTTTCAATGCTAATATTTACTCTCAGAGAAAACCTTGTGACATGTGAATTTTTAACATAACCCCCAAATGCTAAATTTTAACCGCCTCATACAATCAACTAGAGATCAAAACTGTTAAACACAGAATTAGCAAAGCACTAGAGTGCCAATTTCTAACCCTTGGAGGTTGTTTTTTTCAAACATGCATAACTTTCTCACCTTTCATCAGATTTTCATGCTTTTGCAGGCGTTGGAAAGCTACTTCCGGGCTCTACGTAGCTGTGGTATCATTTCATCTAGAAATATTTCAGATTTGCAGGTATAACCATTTAGAATTCAGTCTTTTGTTTCAAGTCATCAAACATTTTTCATCTCATGGTGCATTTAACGTTTCGTGTGGAATTTTGCAGGATCATTCATACTGTCCTAACATTTTCATTGCAGCTATACGCCTATCAAAGACAAATTCTTCAAACTACTAATTAGTGTGTTGCAGGTTCGATTGTCAAAGAATCTAATCTTGAAACATTGTGTCTTCTTTTTTATAGATTAGATCACATTTGGATTCCTTGGTCTAAAAATAAACTCAAGTGTTTGTCTCATCATAAACAAGGGTTAAAATTAACAAGTGTTTGCCATGTCTTGTGGTTTGCATTTTTGTCATTGAATGCATATGCTCTTCTCTTGCGCCACTCTGCGATCTTGAGAATCAAAAGCATTCCTTTGACATTTTGTATAACCACCCACACATTTGGATTTGGAATTAAAATGAACCCCATGCGAGTGTGAGGCAAAGGCGTTGTGTATGCTCTCTCCTTGCGTTTCGTGTGATCTAGGAGATCAAAATGTAAGATACCCAACTAATTCAACTAAAATTTTTCCTTACTTAAACAATTTCACTTGCTATCAACTCATCAACTACTCAACAACTTGAAGAAATACATCAAAGATAACTACTTAAATGAACCAACCTTAGAGATGGGTACTTGTCTTATTACTTGATTCAATCAACTTGCAATGTCTTATTGCATAGATAATGCTTTCAATAGCATGCAGTTACAAACTTATTCAAAAGGAATTACAAAGGAAGGCCTTGAAGCCTTGATGTTTAGAATGTCTTCCTCACTTGATCAACTCAATTGAACTCAATGATGTCAACTGAATGTCAACACCTCACAATACAACAAGGGAGCATCACCTTGTCAGTTGAGGGAGCATCACCCCAACACTTGAAACTCGCAGGCCTCAAGATCACAAGCTCAATAGCTTTGCAAAGAAAATTTTGTCACAATGAATAGATAGCAAATGAATGAGAGGACTCCTCCTTTTATAGGCCTTCCAAAGGCAATGAAGGCATGTTTTTCAATGCACAAAGAGGAACCAAGGCACATTTTCCAAGAAGCATATCTAAGGGAATATGCCATCTGATGACTCATTCTGAGTTGGCGAGATTATCTAGAGACCTTAACACGGATCCCGAAGACATTCTGTCGACCAATGAGAGCTCAAGTTGTGTAACTACCTGAACCACCTCAGCTTAGGCGCACTTTTCAAGTGTTCTTCTGACTGGGCGCCAAGTTGAAGTATCCAATCTGCCCAAGGCGCTTTCTGAAGCTTGATCAAAATGCTACTTGATGTTGGGCGCTAGAATGATGCTTCATGGGCACAGAAGTGCGCCTTGCATGAAGATTGACTTTCCTTGGTGTTCCTTCAAGTCTTGTTGTTCAGGAAGGTGAAATGCTCCATCTGGAAGTGAGCGCCTAGCTTGGGAAAACTTTCAAGTGTCGCTACCTTGATCTAAAGAGGTATCTGGACACTCAATTTATCCAATCTCCTTAAGGCGCTCATTGAGATTGATCTAGGCGCCACTGGGGTTTAAGCGCCACCAAAGAAGTGCGCCATACCTTGACTTTAATCCTGGAAGTCCAACTAGACCCTAGGCGCCAAAATGACTTTGCCACTGCTTAGCTTTCAAGACCAAATGCCAACTGGAGATGATATTGCGCCTTGCTAGGGTTAGGCGCCAAATTGGGGTTT
Organism: Cunninghamia lanceolata; assembly: GCA_027924645.1. Lineage (NCBI taxonomy): Eukaryota > Viridiplantae > Streptophyta > Pinopsida > Cupressales > Cupressaceae > Cunninghamia > Cunninghamia lanceolata. Next base: position 4,855,188 of record BSBN01000696.1, on the reverse strand, counting down.
TGCAAAGAAGCTAGGCGCCAAACTGAGGGTGTAGAGGCATGAGGATGCGCCTGGCAAGTCTAAATGTTTTCCAATACTTATCAATCATTCAAGGACCTTGATTCAATACTAGGCGCCCAAATGAACCCTCTGGAGTCTAGGCGCTAAGTGAAAGTGGTGAAGGCCAAGAAATGCGTCTAGCAGATGAAGTCCTTGGACTAAAGTGCAAACACCTAGAAGATGTTCCAAGATGTTCTCCTTTGCAAGCGCCTTACCTCACAAGTTTCTTCATGTGTTCTTCTTTGAAGGCGCCAAAACTGAGCTCCAATACCAAGGGATTGCGCCTATCATCTTAGGGTAAGCTTCTGCTTCATTCAACCTGAGAGGTTAGAGAGGAGGGACAAAGCACTTCACTCTAACATCCCTTTCTGGACTTAGATGATGGTTACAATTAGAAGAATCACTCTGATGATGCAAACATCCTTATAATTCACTAGGCGCTAATCCAGAGTTGTTTCACCATGATCTATCACCTCAGGTATCAAGGCGCACAATTTGTCCTGTTTGATCAAGGAGTAGCGCCTTGCATTTCTAAGACAACCCTTTTACCTTGAAGCGACAACTTGTCCTCATACTATCAACTTCTAGACTAGGCGCTTAATCAAGTTTGCAGAAACAGTGATAGGCGCTTAAGTGCTCAAAAAGGTTCCAACATCCTAGGCGCACATTGAGGTCAGTTTGGATGGAAAAGTGCGCCCAGTGTCCACTTAATCATTTTCTTGAAGACTTTGCAGAATTGGAGTCATTATGAAGATCTAAACGTTCTTTCCTCCCAAGCGCCCTAGCTGATATGTCAGAAGTGCTTCAAATGAAGTCCCTTACTGAGTGCTACAAGTGGATTTGAGGGTTAGGCGCCAGAAGGAGCTTGAATTTCCTAGAAATGCGCCTAAACACCATGAAAGCATTTTTTGACAATGTGATCACTGGAGTTGATGAAATGACTCTCAGACTTAGTCAAATTTTAGGTCTCTAACTTTGTTCCTGCAAAACAAAAAGATAGAGTTAGTCAGAAACCAATTCATTCCCTCATCATTTGGAATTAGCCTCCGGGAATGAGGATTAGGCTAATCCATTATACACTTGATGATCAAGCCGGAAACGGGGACATGACACAAAAACGTGTTTCCTTGCTTTTGTTACCCTTTAGAGTGGGCCTGCTCTTGAGACACATCCGAAAGGAGAACTCACTTGCAACCCCAAGCGGGACTTTCGTCCGGCCCGCTATATAAATTGAGGATAAGGCAAAAGCTAAGTCTAACCGGTATTAGCGCTCACCATACAGTGTTAGCTCGAAAGGAGGCGTACCTTAGTGTATATTAAACTCCTAGTAGGGTTAGTTAGAGCCTTAAGTGGCTTGCTGGATGCTCGTGGGGTGCTGGTCTCCTGGATATTCACTACGAACCTTTGTTTAGTGGCCAAAAACCCTCTACTTGTTGATACAAGAGGAAACTCTAATAGCCGTCCCACATTTTTGCGGCTTATGGCAGAGATAGCAAGGTACCTCAGGATCTGTGCATCCTAGGACCTGGAACTTGGTGTGCCTAAGAAGTGAGTGCACTGTAAGGGGGAGCCCGTGCCCCAAGTTCCTGGAGCTATACACCATAAGTAGGCGCGGCTGGGTAAAACCAAGTGGGAACTCAGCAAGTATTGTCCTTTCCTAGCCTAGGATCGTGCATGTTTACAAGTGTTTGCAAAACATCAAGATATCATCAAAACAAAACAACCAATCTGATTGTTGTGTGTCTTATATGATTGACGCGCGTGCTTGCCTGATCATCACCCTTAGACATTCTTTTCATCCATTCATTTCAAATCATCATATTGTGTTTTATCCTAAGAAGCTCTTTCAATTGATCCATCCATTTCCCACCTAGTCCAATCCTTATTCGTCAACGTCAAAATGGTTGTGACCATCAACAAATCTAGGACAAATCAAAAACCAAAACTCACACTTCGCGGAGGCCCTCCTAGATATAATAATGATGAGAATTTGGTAGATCATGATGCATATTTCGATACCTATGAACCATATATCTCCCCATTTTGGCCTCCACCAACATCACTATCATCCCAAGAATACGAGGAAATACAAGAGCCTCGACATATCTATGATGATCATTATCCACAAGAACATTCTTATCATCTTAACACAACCCAAGATTTTCCTTCCATGCCCTCAACCTCACAAAACTATAATCCTACCCAGGTCTCAACTTCGACATCCATTAATCCCTAAGTCCTTCAGTTACAATAACTCGCTCAATCACTACAACAAGAGGCTGATCTTAGATTTCAATTGGCACAACTATCACAATTATCTTCACAATTTCAACATCCTACCACGTCAACACCCCAACTCTATGAGTCATCTCCATCCACCTCATACAAATTTTTATCACAACTAATCTACCACTCATATCAACCCAATGCATCCATACCCCAAACCTATTCAACAATAACTTTACCTCAGACCTCACAAGTCGAGATCCCTACCCATGCTTCATCTTCACACATACCAAGTCCCCTCACCTTATATCTTCAACAACAAAGCCAAAAAAAACAAGCCCTCCTTCAACAACAACAAATCGTAGCCCAAAAACCACAACCTTCATTTAACACATCATCCACCATACCTTTATCCATGCAACAACAACAAATTCCATCTAATTTCAATCCTAATCCATTGGCCCCCCAGCCTTCTCATTCATCAATCCATTTGTTACCTTCACCACCATCATCCATACAACATCAACAAATTCAACCTAAATTCTATGAGTCACTCCCATCATCATGCCAACCTAGTCCCTCCACATCAACCAATATCATGAATATTCCTCAATATCCATCTCAAAAGCCTCCACAACATGAGCATACTAGAACTAGTCACTCCTCACACCATGATCATGAATCCTTAAGCCATCTTAATGATACCCTTGACAAGGGAGATACCACCTCAAGTTTGGAATCATACACCAATCCATTCACTAGTCCTCGTTTGTCCATCCTTATGGAACTTTCATCATATAATCCTTCCAACCTTCCACATCCTAATCCATTAAGCCAATCCCCAACACACTTAAAGTTTAAACCATTAACTTTTCCACCTAAGCCCAATCCTATGATCCATCAACCTAAACCCAATCCAAGTCTTGATCCTACCACAGCCAATCCTATCATCCTTGCACCTAACCCAAATCTCAATCCTATTATATCCAATCCTCTTGTCCATTCACCCGATCCTAATCCCACTCCTATCACACCTAATCCCATTATCCCTCTTGTCCATCCACCCGATCCTAATCCCACTCCTATCACACCTAATCCCATTATCCCTCCAGTGCATTCTAATCCTACACCTTCCACCCTTATTATCCATCCATTATATTGTGCATCCACTCGTATACTAATGAAGGATATGATACATTGGATACTAGCAAGGAATCAACCACCATCCTCATGCCATCAAATCCCTATCCATGAACCTTTAAATGTCATGCCTATTTCTCCAATCCCATCTTCTAGTCCACAAATTATCCAAGAACCTTCAAATGTTCTTGAAGATCCACCTACCATAAGCCCAATTCACTCTCCACCATACATTGAATCTATCCAAGAAACCTCCATTCTTATCCAAACTCAAGATTTATGGCAAGAATCAACTCTAAAGCATGATCAACCTTGCTCCTTACCAAATCAAGATCAAAGCTTTTCCAGTCAACCTATTCATAACCTATATCTTTTCTATGATCAAGATATTGTCTATGATCAAGAGCTTGTCACTCCTTCCACTCATGATCAAGAGCTTATCACTCCTTCCACTCACGGTCCCAATACTATCCATGCTCAAGAAACCTCCACCACTCCTGTCCATCATCCCACAACATCCACTTCCCTTGATGAGACACTTGGTCCCCACAAGCACATAGATAATCAAACAAATACATTGAATCTTCATGAGCATAATGAGCATAAACAAGATCCTATTGCTCCTTCACCATCTCATATTGATTCTATTTCAACTCCGCCATCACATCCTATTAGTCTGGCTACTTTCATCCATGAATGTTCTTCACTGGGAGAGCAAAAACCATTGACTACCACTTCTCCATCCAATAATGAGCTCAAGTCTAGTTCCCAAAGCACACCTAGTCCCATTGTTCACTGCATACTCCAAAACATGAATTATCAAGGTAAAGGCTTAGGCCTTCATGAACAAGGTATTTTGGAGCCTATTCATGTCAAAGTCCCTCCACGCTCATATGGCCTTGGATATAAACCCCAAGGTAAGCAATATCAAGATGTTGGTACCACATTTCCGCCTCCCAAATCCACTTCAACTAAGCCCAACCTAGGTGCACCTCATCGCACCCATAAAACATTTGTTGCTATTCCTCCTCCATTATCCTATAAAGCCAAAAAGCATGTGACCATTCATCTTCCTCCATCCACTTTATCTCCACTTCTTCCAACTCCTGATATCCCTCCATCTACTTTACCTCCCCTCCTTCCAACTCCTAATATTCCTATTCTCACATCCCCTTATATCACTTTAGCCAAAAATCCATTAATGCCTCCTTCCATACATCCCGTTCCCATAATTCCGCTGCAATTCCTAATCGTGATCAACAAATTCACACATTAAATAAACATGAAGCTATCCTAAACACCCCCATGGGATTCAAAAATAAAATTTTGGATGCCTCCACCCATAAAGCCAAAAATCCCAATAATTCTCAAGCCATATGGCACACGTGCGAAGAATCAAAGGAAAATCAAAATTCAAAGAGGCTACCCAAGTCCACATCTCAAAAAGATAATCTCAAAACCAAAATGGTTTGGGTCCCCAAGCAAAAAGTATCTAGTTCAATTGGAGCATCCACACGTCTAAAATCCCAAATATCCCGCTCCCTATCACAAAATCCTAAAATTCATACGTCCATTTGGGTCCCTAAAGACCTAAATAGGCAATCCCCTCAGATAACATCTCCATTACTCCCAAATCCCCCTTCCAAGTTTCAGAATCCATTTCGATGTGTGCAACTGTTGATCGTGGTTCCCTTCCATTCCACAACATTCCCACATACCTCCATCTCCTACTTATTTCTTCCATCATAATCCTATGGTCCATGCTTTTGCATAAGCCATATCTATCTCTTTAACTCCATCCTTATCCACTATCCTTCCATCATTGTCCACATCATACTCTCCTATCCCCTATCATTCCTTGCATGAACCTTTCATAATCCACATCCAAATCCATTACCCTCTCATGCAATTCCCTACCAACATCTATGAGCATGACGACATTTGACATGGTCTATGAGTTATCCATCTTGGGACATTTCTATGGGAACAACATCTTGAGTCCCCATCTATTCCATCCGACTATCCCCTACAAAAAAAATAAAATAAAAAATAAAAAAAATAAAAATAGTAAAGAGAAATCATTTCGTCCAATGGTGAAAACCTGGTAAACAGGCACCTTGGATAAGTACCATGATGAAAACCTGGCAAACAAGCATCATGCGTAGGTGATTATCTATGTGCTTTACACTTGGGGGCATGTTGTCACATCTATCCCATCTCATATCATATCTTATCATTTTCCATCCTATCTTATCCATCATATCTATCATACCTTCCTCATTGCACTATCCATCTATATTCCCTTCCTCCTTTTGATCTTGATATGAATAGGGGCAAAATGTTGAAAAATGCTTTTAGACATCTTGTCATACTCCTAATTCCATCCATCTATTTCTAAACATATCCTCAATACATCTATCTACATCCTCAGTTCATTCATCCCTTCCATCCATTATCCCTATCATGCATTCTATTAAGAATCACCTTGTTAAATCCTACGGCATAATATCTAGAGTGGGGGTAGGTTATTCCTATGCGACGTAGTCCTTGAAGATCACATCCTAGGCTCCCTCCATCCATCTATCATATATCTCCCATACATTATCCATCTAGACACCTACCTTTATCCTATCGCCAATCCTTGTATCCATCCATCCAATCCTACATATATCCCATTGCCAATCTTTTTACGCCTACCTTTGTCCTATTGCCCATCCACTTATCCATCCATCTAATCCTTTTACCTATCCGATCCATTATTGCTCATCCGCATCCTATCATACTCCTTACCTTTTGGTTTGGTTTTTCCTTGTCATTGGTATCTATCCGCGAGCTCTCCACACACAATCCCATGCTAAAAATCCAAAAAATTCAAAACAAAAATTATTAAAACATTTTAAAATACAAAAAAAAAAAAAAAAAACCAACTATCCAACACAAAATCAATCCACATTCAATTCGATCACATCAATTCTTCAAGTCATTCAACTCAAATCATCACCCAATCGATCCTTCCAATCAATCATTTCCTCCAAATCATCAAATCAAGTCAATCCATGCAATAATCCACATGCAAGTAATCCTTACTCCATACCAATGAAGTGAATCAATCGAGCCAATTTATCCAATCACATCAATGGTCTTGTTCCTAGCCTTATTGCACACCTGATCGATCAATCCTCATCATCAATGGGATATATCGTTCCCAATCCTAGTGTTGTTCTCGAGATATATCGTTCCCATATCAATAGCACAATCCCCGCGTTGTTCTCGGGATAAATCGTTCCCACATCAACAACGCTATCACTCAATCATCAATCCTCACGTTGTTCTCGGGATAAATCATTCCCACATCAACAACACTATCAATCAATCATCATCATTATCAACATCAATCAATCCAATTGATCATCAGTTTTCAGCTCGACAGGGGCAATACTTGTTTGTTTTTGCATTATCTGTGCATGCTTGCTTGTTTTCTGGTGTGTCCTCATTTCATCTTGCATTTGAATGACATTCGTATCATTCCAGCTAATATTCATATCTTGTGTATATTGGAATAGCTTTTTGCATTATCCTTTGCATCTAAGGTCAAATCATACATTTTTTGCATTAGGACTTCAATGCTGTAAGTTTACTTCCTCATACATTAGACAAGGTTGTATTACGCTAGGGCACAGGACACATCGTCACCTTGGTCCTTATACCTTGGTGCATAACGTCAGGTGCTATATCAACCATCAGGTTGCTCAGAGTTTTATCAGCATAACTCTACTTCTTTCCCTCCGTTTCCTTTTTCAAGAGCCTATCCATCTCCTTCGTCCCTATATATCCTCTTAAGGGGGCATTATCTACCAATGCTTCAATTTTATGAGCCTCATGTGATCCCCAGCCTACCCAAAATCCGAATCCAAAAACCTATGTTTTAATCTTCTTTGAAATGACATCGCTTTGCAACATCATCTCAAAGAGGGGCAAAATGTAGACATCAAAAATTGACCTATGATCAATTTCCTAAGTCCTCCCTTACCATGAAATTTAATTAATTTCAATTAATTAATTAAATTTCCCTTAATCCCTAATCCACCCTTAATCCTAAGGTTTAATTAATTTTAATTAATTAAATCTTTCACTTTCTACCATATCCCATAAATAATAAATTAAAATTAATTTATTATTTATAATCTTTCACTTTTACCATATCCCGTAAATAATAAATTAAAATTAATTTATTATTTACTTATAAACCTCTTGTTAATAATAAATTAAATTTAACTACTTTAATTTATTATTAACCTAAACCTTACCCTAAAACCTATTCATGAAAATCAAACCCGTAAAATGCCTACCTTTACCCTAAACACCTTTTACCGTTCAACTACTTTACCGTTTAACCATCCGAACCAACTTTTATCCAAACATTATAAAACCTATTTCATTTTCAATTATCGACCCCTGGAGAAACTATCGTGGAGTTATGCAATTATCTGAGCAACCACATTTTTAAGAGTGTTTGGTAACATTTATTTTATCATATCTTTTGATCTATTTGGTGGTGCATTTGATATAAGTTTCTAGGGTTTGCAATAGTTTCTTACCTTTTTAACAGAAATTTATATTGCTGCATACAGCTGCTACAGTAGTCTAAATGCTGCCCCAAACTGTGGAATCATTGAAATCTGACCCAAAATCATCAACTCAGATCTGTATGGCACAATAAACACACTTGTATGGCCTCATGATGACTGGTACGACCCCTTGTGACAATGGTGCGGCCCTTGTAAACACTTCATACTTGTTGCAACAGTGCCCAAAACAGTACAACACCTGCATGCACAGTGTACGGCCTCCACAAGAAAGAGTATGGCACACACAATATGATGAATTCAACTCCAAAAAAACAACAATTCAAAACTCTTTCACACGCCTCTCCATTAGCTCTTGTACGGACTACCCAACATAGAAACATGCAAATATTAATTGGTATGGCTGGGTATGAGGTGAAATCAGCAGTACGGCTCACCCCTCTAAAAGGTACGGCCAGCACCAAACCACAACTTCACCAAATTGAAAAATTAACTAGAGCTTAGACAATGAACAAGAAAACTCAGATTTTCAATAGCACTCAAAACACATCAAAAATCTCCATGATATCTGAAACAAAAAAAAAAATTGGAACTTCAAATTCTCACAATCAGCACATAGGTGATTCCTGAGTGAAATCACTCTAACTAGCCAAGAGGGTTTCTGTCCCCGAAACTAGATTCACCAAAGGGTTTTTGTCCTCAGGCAAATGGAAGAACTCACGTTCACTCACAAAGCAAATAAAATGAATAGCCAATAAGATGTTCTTCTGTGCATAGAAACCCTTTATATAGCCTTCTGAAAGAAAATAATGTATTTTTAATTACTCGTCCTTTTTCCCTTCACTTAAGTGTCTATAAGTGTCATTACCTTTTGTACCCCACTTCTAACGACACTATATAAACTCACTTTTTAAAAAACACCTTTTTAATAATAAAACAAAAGTTGCTCTTTCAAAATATAACTTAAAGTTACTTTTTGAACAACTTAAGTTTAATTATTAAAATATTTACCTGATTCCACCCCTTTTAGGCTTTTAGCATATGGGGAATCAAAGAAATAGGCTAGGGGTCTTCGTAAGACTTTTACTTAAGAGGGGGACATGACACGATGCTATTAAGTTCTGCGAACTAAGTGTCAGAGAGCAAGCCTAAATTGGAGCTTTAAACTCTTGAAAGCATATACAGTGAGATTCACCATTCAAGTCAAATCTAAGTCAATCCTTAACATCGCTCAATTTCCAACCCATCTGTAGCACTGAGGCAAATTTTGAATCACTATTGGAAGGTAATCTTATTGCTTGTGATATCACCCCATTTGCAAAGACAAATAAAAAATCGACCCCCCTTTCCCAACTGTGTCAACATCTTGGATCGGTGTCACAAGGAAGCAAATGCATCACTAGTCTCCACGGCCACATCATTAACTAGTTGGACAGTTTGCAGATCACCAAGGAAAGCAACAAGAGAGTCATGATTCTTATATTAGGGTGATAGCATATCACTTATAGACGGCTATAGTTGGATACACAATGTGAACACCCACACTCTAAATAGAACAATAACAAATCATACCAGGGGGTGACCTGATCCTTAACTTCCACATCGGCCATTGATACACAACTAGCTCTAAGAATCGACTAGTTGGCAGCCCCACAAGGTCGCAATAACACCATTTGGCTGACTCACTAAGTGACAACACTATTGCTGATCTTCTACAAGTGGAAAGTTGATACATGTTGTGATTCTAACGCTGTTATGATTGTATTTATATAAGCATGTTCCTACAACATGTTTATTGTTGGCCGAATCTATAATACAATATTACGAACAACAACTGATCTGAATATTCTAATCACATGTGCTTTATATTGATTGTGGGTTATGAGCAGATTTGTTAATAATTATTGTGCCTACTATGAGTGTTTAATTCTGTAAGTAAATTAATAAGTGTCGTTGCAACTGTGGTTGACTACATTTAAATCAAGGAGGTAAATTTTAGGAGTACACATACATATTCTAGTTGGGACATTACAGCATTATCCTTTCATTTCAATATGTAGCATGCAGGGCATGGTTATAAAATAGGCTTGCATGGGGACACATCCCTATAATGTCCCCCATTTAGCCCAGGTAGTCAGATAAGGAGATTAGCCTATTACGAGACTCCCGTAGGCTAATGACATTGGTTAGGGGGTCTAATTGGACCAATTCACTAGGACTTACTATTTATAGTAAGTCGGGCAGGGCAGTGTGGATCGACTTTCCATTTATAGCATTGCTGGATTGGATGCACCTAGCACTTGGTTTGTAGTTTCGAGATGGCCAGGATGATAATTGTCGATGTATAAGTTAAATTGAATATTTAACTTATAATATATTCATGGCTTAAGTGACTTTATTTTATTAAAGTGACTTTACTTTATAAAATATAAGTCATAACTTAAAGTGAGTTGCTAGGAGATGGGCGCCCCTCGTGGTGATATAAAAGACTTAATAAAAGACATAAAATAATAAAATATTCACCTTCTTGGGCATTGGGAAGAGAAGAGTAAAAAAGAAAGTGTTAGCTCACTTTTGTATTATTCACTCACTTGAAAAATATTGGATTGTCGTGCATTGCTTTGGAGCTTGAACTTCAAGGGTTTTGAGTTTGATTATGCTGAGACGAAACCCTCTTCAGAGTCACCTTCTTCGTGCTTGGAAGATAGCATCAGGGAGGATTTTGGAGGTCTCATTCAGGGGCTTCAATCAGGCTTCAGATTAATTAATTTTGGTGGAGATTTGAGCTTGGAATGGGCATATCTCATGGAGTTTTGGAGTGCAGCTGATAACAGTGAAAGGAAGAGCAGATTTAAGTGCCTATGAGGAAGTTTTGATACAGTTGTACCTTCTTATTGCTGGCCGTACCAGTCAGCCTTTGGGCCGTACCATGTATGCAAGGATTTTGGTATTTGCAACAGCCACAAACATATCTATTGAGGGCGAACTTCTCATTGCAGGTTGTTGTTAGTTAACAGTCTGTAACAAGTGCAAAGGAGGCAGATTTCAGTGTGTATGGTGCTGATACAGGGCTGCAGCAAGGCCGTACTTCACCTGGAGGGTCGTGGGTGACCTTGTAATTGATTCAGCTCTCTCACATGCATTATATCATTCTCATTTGTGGCACCTAGGATAGCAGATTTCTTCTATGTTGTTGTATGAATGAAAACTTTCATTGCTGAGCATTCCGGAGGTGATTTATAGTCTATGCATAGCTGGTCCATATACAGCAAATGTATGAAGTTGAAGAACTCAAAATGGGTATGTCATTGTAATTCATATTTTGGCATAATACAATCTGAGTCTTCGTTATTTGTTCATATATGCTTTAGATTTTTTGGGTTCTTGTTATATGCACTTTATTCTATGTTTTCAATGCAAAAACAATACATGCAAAACACAATATAAACCCTAAACAAAACAGCAGCCAGAAAACAAAAAAACTAAGGCACAAAACCCTAGCCAGAACACTGTATGTTACAATCCCCAAGGTTTTCATGTTTGTCCCCATCCCCTAGGCCGTCCCAATTTTGTGCCAAATAGGAAATGTCTCTGAAATCGGATTTGTGGGTAGGGAACATCCTAATGTCTCAAACATCCCCCACATCTACTTAAAAAAATTGGGTTTGTGATTAATTTTGTGTGCTTTGGCTTCCATCACCCATATTATATTCTCCATTGGGTTTGAAAGTTACGCATTTTGATCTTGGGCTTTTGCCTTGAGTGTTGACACTGGAAGAGAATGTGGAATAAATATAAAATGTGTTAGAGGGTGATGGAGGAAATCCAAAAGGCCAAAAAGTCTAACAATGGTTTCAAAGTTGCCTTTTGTCTTCCACTTTTCTTCTATTTGTTGACAACATAGTGACTAAACTGAGATCATATTAGGTAAAAGAAACTCATAAGAAATTGATAGGGATTAAGCAAGATTGATTTAAACTTTAAAGTTGGAAAGTCATTTCAAAGAATATTACAACATTCCATGGAATGCATCCCCCCGAAAAATTGTCATCTTCAAAGACTAGGACATTTATGAGACACAGGGATGATAGGGAGACGTCCCTCCACCATGCTGCCACCAAGGAGATGTCGCCAAGATGTCTCCCTCAAAGAAGGGATGTTTTTGGGGCATCCCTCCTAATGGGGATGTTGAGGGGGCGCTCAAGAAACTCAACCACGTCCCTTGAATGTCCCACAAACCTGCAATTGTCCCCCACATCTAGCACTTAAAAAATAACTTTTTTTAATCAAACATTTTTTTGAAATTTGAGCCACTAACCTTAATCCTAATAGTCTAATGGACCCCACCCACACCCTAAACACTCAAAAAAGATATAAAAACTGCACAACCCTCATCATTTTGACCAGTCAAATTCTTCAACTTCACTATTAGTTCTCTAAAGAATGAAGATTTGATTAGAAATACTAAAATATTGAGGCCTTGGTGTTGGAGAAAACATAGTAATAAAATTATGAAAATGGCATGCACCATGAAGGTCTGTGTGGTCTCAAAGGCCTTAATTTGGGCTTGGTGGTGAGGGCTTTGCCCCTCGACCCCGCCCTATACAACAACAAGGAACACGTCAAGGGCACTACCCTTGGACCCCATGAGGGTCACTGCACCCAAACCCCCACGAGGGGTGCTGCCCCTGCACCCAACTAGGGACGTTGCCCCCAGACCCCATAAGGGGTGCTATCCCTCGACCCCTCTAGGATCTCTGCCTCAAACCCTTGCCAATCGCCATCCCCAAATCAAGGTCCTTGGTCCTCGAAACCCGTGCACCTATTCTGAAACTCTATGGAACTATGGAATATTAAAGGGACAAGATGACAATGTCGCTAGAGAAACATTCTTCTTCTCTAGACATTTGGGTTATGCTCAAGAGTAATATCAAATTATGATGTGTAATGTCCTGTTTTAGAATCTCTTTATTTCTTAAAATATAAAACCCTAGCTTACAATAATAATTGCAAAATAAATTGGAAACATGAAATTAGTCTGAAAATAGTAGTTGCAATAGTTCAATGTAATTCAGAATTAAGATTTAGAATGTATTTCTTTCGTAGAAATAAACTTATCCTAATATCTGCTATTTTTTCTTCTCCAAACTGTGATGCTTACCTCTTTGTATGTTTGTTTTGAAAGTCAATTTGGATCTGCCTATGTCAGGGGTTTTCGTCCCTAACTTAGTAATGGCAATTAAGGGTTTTCATCCTTAATTGTATAATCGTGAGGGGTTTCGTCCTCAGATTATTAAATCTGGTTTCATGCTCCTTCAAGGAGTAGATTTATACATAAATTGTCTTCTAAATTGATGCCTTCTTCTTATTGAATGATCTCCCCTTTATATCTTATTGCTACAAAAGTCACAACCCTTCATCCACCCGTTGACTTTTGATAAACTATAATTTTAATTTTAGTTTAATCATTCCTTACTCCCAATCGCAGATATAGTTTAAGCGCCACCTTTATTTATTTCCTTTAATCGCCTTCCTTGTAATCAGTTCATGTATTAGCGAATTTGTCTTGGGCGAATATTGACACGTCAAAAGGGAATCAGATTTAATTGTTATTCATGTTGTAATGGTGCAACCAACAGCAAATTCCTTCACAAGATATCTTGGCGGTCTTCAAAGGTAGAGAGTTGTGACAGAGTTGGTGATATATTGTGATCCCTTTGATTTGCTTAAATATAAAATATGGTCGGCTTAGCAATATCCACAATTCTTTATCCTTTGCAATGCCCAACAACAAGTCCGATTGGTCTTAGGCCCATACAAATCATCCAATCAATCATAGAATAAACTTATCTTTGGCGGCAAGGATTATTAAGATAATATCTAGTTCTCTAATGGTCAATATAGGATAGTTTCCTTTTTTAGTTAAGTATTTATCTCTCCTGCTTTATTAGTTGTAGCTTTTCTGCTTTATCGGGTGCCGTTTCCTTTGTGAAACTCCCATTCTATTTTTAGTCTGTGTAATCTCTTTAAATAGAGCTTTCACTCTTAATTGTAATTATCTCATTTCAATATAATATATTCTGCATATTGTTCCAAAAATGTAACATGGTATCAGAGCCAAGTTCCCTCCTACGCATGTCCGTACGACGTACAATGTTTTGAAGGGTTTGCTCAGTTCGCAGTTTTTCTGTCTGTACTTCTAAAAATCGAGGGTTCCTGAAAATCGCGATTTCTCGCATTTGTTTCTGCTCGCGATTCCTGTATGATGTCGACTAAAGCTCTTTTAGCGATTTTCCTTGGCGTCTTTTAGCGATTTCCCTTCGGGTTCTGCACTTGTACTCCTGGTCGTGGAATGTGATTTGTTCTTCATGGTTGCCGCTTTCTTTTTCAGGCGTGGTTCTGAGCTTCTAAAATCGCGTATTTTTCTTGGCGGCGTCGTTTGTTCCTTCCTCATCATGATTTTTGGCGACGTATTTTTGTTTCTTTTATGATTGGCATCTGTAAAACCCGCAATTTTTTTTGTACGTGATTTCTTGGCGGGATTTCGCGTTTCTCCTGGTCGGCAGATTTGGGTTTAAAAGACCCGCAATCTCTGCTTTTGTCCACAACTCTATCTCGGAGATTTTTCAACGTCATGATTTTTCTGGGCTTTTGGTCGCGTCTTTTTCTAAAGCGTCGACTTTTGTATCCGGCATTTGTTTTTTATCACCGTTTTGTGTTGATTGTGATTCCCTAGAGGTCGCGTTTCTAGGTCGGACTCTTTTTTGGGCATTCGCAAATAGTCCGGCAGTTTGAGCTTCATTTCCTTGATCACGATTTTGTGATTCTTTGAGCATCTCTCTTCTGAATACTCGCGTGATTCACGACTTTGTCAGTAGTCTCAGGTCTATCATCGACATTTTTGTTGTGGGCCGTTTTGTTTTTTAGTCATGATCATTGATAGCCGTTAAGGCTTCACCATAAGATTTGTGGTATCTGCTCAGAGTCTTTGAGTGACAGTCAGCAAGCGCTTCAAGCGCTTAAATCCCCTAACTTAGCCCATAACATTAGCGGTTCGTGGTCTCAGCGTTTGCTTTTTGTGAGTCCTATTCTGCAGTTTTGGTGCTAAGTGATTAGAAAGGAAACAACCATATTAATCATGTCATCGACTTTGAAGAAAAATGGTGGTTGGCGTGGTGGTTGGGATGTCTGCAAAAGTCTGGTGTCCCTTCCTATAATATTTAGCGGGTCCTATTTTGGCAGTCATTATTCTATCACCGGCGGAAATTTATTCTGTGGGTCCCTCTCTATTCATGAACACCCAGTAGATATGAAGAAATTTTCTGTTTTGTCTCGAAATCCGTGCTCATGCATTCTATACTCTCGAGATTCATGTTTTGAAATCCGTGTTCAAATTTATCTCGAGATTTGTATCTATGATTTATTCCATGTTTTCGGAATCTGTGCCATCTACCTGCTTCAATATTCGTGCCATCAGTTTGTAATCCATCTTTTCATGCCTCGAAAAACATGAAAAATGGCATCATGGTTCAAAAGCAGTGAGAAGTTCAACGGCAGCAAACTTTTAATCATCAGTGTTCTCTGCAGGATCTCATCAGAGTTTGGTTCCTGTTCTGTAGCCCCTTTGAATGGGGTTCTGTTTTTTGTTTTCGGCGGCTTCCTTGTTTGGCAAATGTTTTTGCCTAGTCATTATTTCTGGAGAATTTTCTGCCTTTTGCCGTGGTTCGCAGCTTTGTGGGCTTTGTTGATCTGCGCTTACAGCGCTTAGCCCCTTCTCGTCACCAACGGGACCAGCGGTCAGCATTTGTGTTTGGCAGGCGGCTATTCTGCTTCTTTGGATCCCTTGGGATCTGTGTTTCGACACCCGTGTTCGGGTTATGTTTTATGTTTGTGCCCTCGATCTGTCTCAGAAGACAGTCTGTTTTAGAGGGCATCTTGATGTATTTAGTACATTGACCATTATGGGGGGGTATTAAGATAATATCTAGTTCTCTAATGGTCAATATAGGATAGTTTCCTTTTTTAGTTTAGTATTTATCTCTCCTGCTTTATTAGCTGTAGCATTTCTGCTTTATTGGGTGTCGTTTCCTTTGTGAAACTCCCATTCTATTTTTAGTCTGTGTAATCTCTTTAAATAGAGCTTTCGCTCTTCATTGTAATTATCTCATTTCAATGTAATATATTCTACATATTGTTCCAAAAATGTAACAAGGATCTCATAATGTAATCATATTCCCTTGGATAATAGCGATTTCTACCTAATACGGTCTGCCTTGCTTTCCAACAATCCTCTGACTTAGGCAATTTAAACTATAATTCCTTTATATCTGAATATGTCTGGCAGCCTTCTTTCAAATTGGGCGATTGCATTGGTACTTCTTTGACTAGTAATTAAACTAGTGTCTTACTGTTAAGCGGGGGCATTACAGTTCGCCCTTCCCAAAGATTGCTTGTCCTCAAGAAATGTTGGTTCAACTTTTAGTCTTCCAAGATGAATTATTTTACCAAAACCAAGATCCCAAATCAACATTGGAGATTTGTCATTCCTAGACATCAATCCTCCTTGTGATGTAATTAGCTTCTGCTGTGATACTCTGGTATAATTAGGAATTGAAAACTCTATACGAAGTGATGCTTCTCTCATTGTCTTGGTTATGTCCGACTATGAACTACAATGATGTTCCCAGAGAGTTGTTGTTAGTATACTTGCCTCAACTAGACTTCCAATATAGTCCTTTAATGTCATAAGGTTGATGCCATCATCTAAAGTATGAGTTCAATTTAGTGTCCAGTACTCTTCTGGCTCATGTACTTGTATTTCCCAATAACTCTCAACAACAAAACCGAGGGTTGGAGATTGGCAAGGTCCGTAATTTAAGATAAGTTTTCTCTCATCCTCAAAGAGAAGAAACAAAAAGACATCTTGCAATCCCATAGTTTGAAACCAAGTAAAGGAAGCATCAATCTGATGATCAATTTCCTTTTTTGCATCAACTGCATCTGCAAAGAACCTATTTGGTTGGCACAACCTTTGCACAATTTCATGAATATCTCTTTGAGTCAAAGCAGAAAAGTGAGCTTTCCATATATTAAGATGAGGATTAGAGACATGACAGACATCTATGACCTTAAATGCAATGTTCTTTTCTGAAATGATTTATATCTTTTTCGTCCACTTTCGAGGTTCTCACATTCTGTAATCGATCCAATAAGAGAGTTTCCAGAAATTTCACAAAATTCTTTACTCATTTCATTGGACAACTCAAGATCCATGGGGTGGTTAACATAAAAATTATTGCTTGTTCTAGTAATCTCATTTGTTGTATTCTCCGATTCTAAATATTGCTCTTCAAAATGATCACAATGAGTTTCAAAGTAAAACCATCCTTTCCACCAACTAAAGTAGGGGCATCCTCACCTCCATTAAATTTAGATTTTATACTAAACTCAAACAAAGATTTGTCTATTGGGTGGTCAACATCTGTATAAATATTAATTTGTATGAGAAAATTTCATTCACTTTGATCCTGGGATTTGACTCCTCATTCAATTTTCATGTTGTTTTGGACCAGAAGATGCCATGTAATATCCAGAATTCTCATTACTAGATTCGCCTCCATTATCCTTTTGAGTATTTTTTTGTCAATGGTGTCTTTCTAAAACTTCTTAAGAGAAACTATTATGCAATTAGAATATTGTTATGGTTCTGTATTTTGCTTATTCCGTCTTTCCATCGCTCAGTATCGTCTCCATCCCGAACCATCAAGACTTAATTAGCTCGAACACACGGGTGTTTTTAATCTTTGCTTTAGGCTTCTCAATTGTAAGTGGAGATACCTTCACACTCTGTGAGTTTCCTAGTTCAACTTGTTTCCTTGCTAATGCTTTCTTCAAACTATCTACTTGTTCTTTACGCTTACGGACCTCTGCACTTTCTTTGTTTACACGAGCAACACCAAGTTCAACGGCAGCCACGCTTTCAGCAAATTTAAGAGTGCTAAGTGTCTCTTCATATGAATCCAATTCGGGACTTATGTGCACAAACATCAAGGGCTTTGCCTGACCCCCTAAGGAATTTTGAAGTAATTGAGTCAACTGGTTGTTTCGATAGGGTACATATGAATTTTTCTTTGTCAGTGCTGCAATGACATCTTCTAGAGATGAAAGAGACTTGTTGATGTGTCGGGCCTCCTTCAACCAATCTCCAATTACTTTAGATTTGTCCACCCTCTCACTTCCAGCAAGATCCACTAAATGTAAGTAGCTATGAAGGGTGCATCCAGAAACACAATCCGTGCCTTGCACATGCACAATCAATACACTGTGAGAACGGCTATTGTGGTCATTGAGGGCAATAAAGCTAACAATGCGATTCTTTTATCAATTCTAAGTTGATTTAACTAGCAAAACACTAGCATTTGGTACATTAAATCCATTGTGTCCATTATTTCGAATATCTAATTTCTTGTTTGAGGCATCAGTGCCAAGAAGACCTCTCACTTGTTCATTGTATATCTCTATCATTTGAACAAAAACTTCGTCGAATCTTTTTTCTCTTCTGAGACATCTAGAATAATTTACTCACATCTCATTCTCAGAAGCACTGGTCAAGCCACTCATGGTGTGCGTTTTCCACCATCCTGTTTGACCATAAGCAAAAATGCAGACATTGTAACCATCCATTACAGATCTGATCAATGGTTGTGTATCTAGGTAAACGTCCTCTTGTGTTGCAGACGGCCCAAAAACCTTATTAAAATTAAACACCTTCATGGCATCCTTCCCAATCTTCGATGTGTTGACCATGAGAAGGGACCCATCTTCCCCATGAAATTTTATTGTGCTTTGCAAACTATCTACTTGAGAGGACCTGACCCTGCAATATACTCTTATGTTGCCTTTGAGGTCTTGTAGGGCATTATAAAGGTTCTTATTTTCTTCGACAACTCTAGTCTCTATGATATCCAGAAGCAGAATTGGAAAGGCATTGTGCCTCATTCCCTAGTGACTCCCATTGCTTTTGGTGTTTGGTCTGCATTAATTGCACATCTTCCCTTATTTTTTGTAATAGAACCCTTATATTTGTGACTTCTTTTCTTTGTGCTTCTAAACGTATATGAAATCCCTTATTTTTTCCTCGATGTTTAAGCATAGTTTTAGACTCGTCATTTTTCCATTCTATAGAATTGGAACATTGCCAAATCTCTCGATCTATTTCAGAAATGTTTTGGTCAATGTTTTCCTTTGAGTCTTTGAAATGCCTTTGATCCTCAAGAGATCACTTGGACCCCATGTGCAAAAATAGTTTGGAATTTGAAACAAAGAGTCCACATGCCCTATACTACAAGTTGTATCCCTTACCCTATCACCCCTCTTAGCATGTTTTCCATGGTGACAAGAATTTTGCAATGACATGGGAAGCACCAAATCTGAAATATCTTCATACCTTCAACTATGAACAAAATGTTTATCCTCATTTGCAAAAAGAGAATTTGTTGATATATCCTCAACATCTTCATTATTATGACTTAAAACCCTCATATTATGGCTAACCAAAGTGTTCTTCTCAAATGTATATTCATTCATCATGCTACTTTGTACATCCATCAATGGCCCACTATTTTGAAGTTCGAAAGATAGACCATGATTTCAGGCATCTTCCTTCAACTTGAATTCTTTCCCTCCAACAAGTGGAACCCCTTTTGTCTTACCTTCATCAATGTTTTGGTGACGCATGCCATCATTAGAAACCAATAAAACATCTTTTCCTACCAAAGAATCTTTATCTTCGACATCCTTTTTAGGTTCCTCTTGTTTTATTACTTCCACAGCCTCTCCTTGTGATTTTGATTCTGACCTTTCTTTTGTTGTCACTAATGATTCTCTTGGATCTTGCTCCTTCATCTCCTCCTTAGCCATTTTTCTTATGTATTCATATAGGCCTCGTTTGTCGGGATACTGGTACCCAAGTGCCTCCAAGTACTCATCAAAGGGGACAACAAGCTTTTGCATGATCTGACAAACTTTGGTATTGGTCATCAATTTTGGGAGCCTCAAGTTTGTACAATAACTCTTGAATAAGGTCCATGTCCTCTTCCTTTAGTAGACCTTCAAGTCTCTTTGACTAGAATGCATCCAACATTTTAGCTTTACCCGTAGGCTGGCAAGATAAAAGCTCTGATACCAATTGTAATGTCCCGTTCTAGAATCTCCTTATTTCTTTAAATATAATAACCCTAGCTTACAATAATAATTGCAAAATAAATTGGAAACATGAAATCAGTTTGAAAGTAGTAGTTGCAATAGTTCAATGTAATTCAGAATTAAGATTTAGAATGTATTTCTTTCATAGAAATAAACTTATCCTAATATCTGCTATTTTTTTCTTCTCCAAACTGCAATGCTTTCCTCTTTGTATGTCTGTTTTGAAAGTGCTTTTAGATCTGCCTATGTCAGGGGTTTTAATCCCTAACTCAACAATGGCAATTAAGGGTTTTCATCCTTAATTGTATAATCATGAGGGGTTTCGTCCTCAGATTATTAAATCTGGTTTCATGCTCCTTCAAGGAGTAGATTTATATATAAATTGTCTTCTAAATTGATGCCTTCTTCTTATTGAATGATCTCCCCTTTATATCTTATTGCTTCAGAAGTCGCACCCTTCATACACCCGTTGGCTTTTGATAAACTATAATTTTAATTTTAATTTAATCATTCCTTACTCCCAATCGTAGATATAGTTTAAGCACCACCTTTATTTATTTCCTTTAATCGCCTTCCTTGTAATCAGTTCATGTATTAGTGAATTTGTCTTGGGTGAATATGAACATGTCAAAAGGAAATCAGATTTAATTGTTATTCATGTTGTAATGGTGCGGCCAACAACAAATTCCTTCACAAGATATTTCTGCAGTCTTCAAAGGTAGAGAGTTGCGACAGAGTTAGTGATATATTGCAATCCCTTTGATTTGCTTAAATATAAAATATGGTTGGCTTAGCGATATCCACGATTCTTTATCCCTTGCAATGCCCAACAACTCCCGATTGGTCTTAGGCCCATACGAATCGTCCAATCGATCATAGAATAAACTTATCTTTGGCGGCAGGGATATCATAGTGTAATCATATTCCCTTGGATAATAGCGATTTCTGCCTAATGCAATCTGCCTTGCTTTCCAACGATCCTCTAACTTAGGCAATTTAACCTATAATTTCTTTATATCTGAATATGTCTGGCAACCTTCTTTCAAACTGGGCGATTGCATTGGTACTTCTTTGACTAGTGATGAAACTAGTGTCTTACTGTTAGGCAGGGGCATTACATGATGGAATACTATTTTTGTTCCAATTGGAGATGTAACTATAAATGAACCATGATATTCGAAAGACATCGCAAGTGGTACCTTTTGTTTATGGGTGATATCTATTTTCTAAACTTTATTATTTTCACTATTTATATTTCAAATTTTATTGATTTAATATTTTCCCTATTTCTTAAACTGTTGTCCCCATAAAAAGGCCTCCCATCACTATTGTCTATAAAACATTTCCTGTGCTTCCTGCCATCCCCATGTTAGAAACACTATGGAACATAGTTATTAAAATATAGACTCAAAACATAATCACCATGGAACATGAAGTACAGACTGGGGATGGACCATCATTTTCAAATTAGAGTACCAGGATACATGAATAAGGGTATAGAGTCCCAGAGATGTGGGTATAATTTATGTGGCAAAGTATCCTATCGATTATGATTTCAAACTTCAAATGTTTTCTAAATCTTCATTCTCTTTGTGTGTAAAATTTGACTTGATCTAGGCCAGCAACTTGTCTAAATGCATCTTTCTCAAGGCAACAGTAATCCAACAATAAGTGAGTTCTTGGTGGAAATTCAGAGTTTTGATGAGACTTGGTATTCCTTCGGTTTCTCCCTCTTCTAATAATAACCCTCAAGAAGATCAACTTACTAAATGGGAACATCCTCCTTTGGGCTTGGTTAAAACTAATGTTGATGAAGCTTCAAAAGACAATCCTAGAAATGTTGACATTGGAGGTGTTTGTAGTGACAATAATGGCAGGATTAAGTTCCGGTTTGAAAGCAGTCTTGGCATTGCTTCTAATCATTTTGCTGAGGCTACGGCCATTCACCAAGCTCTTTTAGAAGCAAAGCTAAAGCATTTTACCGATATTATTATGGAATCTTGATTGATCACTTCAAAAGGCAGTCGTCCTCTCACTTCCAACAGTGGTAGTTGAATGAATTTAATAAAGACATCAACATCCTTATTCATGGTTTCAATGTTGCTAAGTGGAACCATACTAGAAGGGAAGAAAATCATGTTGCTGATTTCTTGGCTAAATCAGCTTCTAACTAGAATGACATCAAGATTGAAACTAGAAATAATCAGGATTGCCCTGCCTGAGACTTGTGTAGAGACTTTAGTGCTCTTGTGAATGCTGACTACAATGCCTCCCTAGATTCTTGATTCTTGCTGGTGTGTTGGTTCTTGTGGTGATCTTATTCTTTATTCCCCTATGATTAACACTATTATTGAGCAATGAATAGCATGTACAATCTTCAAGAAAACAAGTGCTTGTTCCCTATCTATGGGGTTTGGAGAGTTGCTCCTCTCTTGTTGATTGTCTATTTTCAATCCATCTGGATTTTCTTGATTTTTTGGAATTGGTGTGACATGAGTCTTTTTAAGACTGGCAGACCTACTTTGTAATTTGTTGTTGTTTTAATTTAAAAAATTGCCTTTATGTTAAAAGAACACCATAATCCAACAGTATCAATATTATTTTTGTTATTCCAGTGACAAGAGTTCAATGTTTTTGTTGGATTATAGTTCTCTTAGAAGATCGATTTGCCGGATTCCCACATTACAAGGTTATCTTGCAGGCAAAGGCAAACCTCTCAAAAAAGTGTAGAAGTCTAAAAGATTGTTGGGATCAAAGTCCATGGAAAAAGCAAAACAAATATTATTTTACTGGGTAGTTTGCAAGTTAGATAAATTAAGTGCCGTGATATGATAAATTCATCAGACTAAAATGACCAAAAAAACAAAGAACTGAAAGTTGATCGATTAGGTAGTAGCTTAGCACCAAACCGGTACAACAAACCTTCTTGCTAGTTACACAGAGATGATACTATTGACTTAATCGTTCACATGGCTGGGGCGACTCCTCCAGTGAATAGATGTGATCCTTAGGCCACCAGGATTGCTTGGAGCCAATTAGGTTACCAGGATGTTGAAGATCTTCTCCAGCAGCCAAATTTTGAGTGTGAAAGTTAATAAGTACGGGCTTGTATTTAAGCCTTGTGTCTCAACCATAGTATTGACACTCAGATTGGGCAACTACTCCACAAGCTTAAAACTCGGGCAAAACTCAGAATTATTTAAATATAACATATAAGAATTGTTTCTAACAAATTTATTGCTTCCTTTTTTTCATTTTTTTTTAAGGTTTTAGTAGTAGTAGACTCGGCTGATACTTGCCGAATCTAAAACTATTGGTCTCAATTTTCAAAAGCTCAAATTCAAAATAACACTTTCATTTATTATGCATAGCATATCAAGTTGAAAAATTCCCCCAAAACATTAAACAGCTCATACCCAGAAAATATATAGGCACTTTACTTTCGTTCACTGAAAATTAATGCCCTATTTTGTAAAATGCCCTAACTGATTGCATTGCTGACAAATACTCTGAGCATCAGCGTTTTTTATTTTAACAGCTTTGAATTAGCTTTGATATTAATCTAGAGTTAAGAGTTTGTTTTAGGATACATTTGTCTTACTCTACCCACATATATTCCTGAGCCCCATTAACCTATTTGGGTCACTACATGATATAAATATAACTAATCTCTCTCTTTCTGTCTGACTCCGTACAAATACTCACAACCCATCAGACCTCACCATTAATGTTGCTAATATTAATATTTACCATATCTCCTATCAGATATGGTAAATAGCTAGCTTACTGCATTTAACTTGTAGCATTGTTAACAAAGTTTAATGCTTTTTGACAAATTACATGAGATAAAAGGAACCCAATTTTGAGG
This sequence comes from Cunninghamia lanceolata, assembly GCA_027924645.1. Taxonomy (NCBI): domain Eukaryota; kingdom Viridiplantae; phylum Streptophyta; class Pinopsida; order Cupressales; family Cupressaceae; genus Cunninghamia; species Cunninghamia lanceolata. The sequence goes on along the minus strand of BSBN01000696.1, from coordinate 4,831,125 downwards.
AAACGCGAGAAATGAAGCCATTGTCAATGGAATCCAACCGTTGTGAATGAACAATGTACACACAGATAAAATTAGCGGGCTTACCTTCTTCGACTCTCTTTCTAAGTTGATTCTCCTTTGCTTCTTCGAGCAAACCCACGCCCATTTGATCTTTGCCCGCAGTTTGCATATGATCGTTTAAGAATTTACTTGGATCTGTTCAAAATTTTGCCTTGGAGTAATCTTATTGTGCTCCCCATTTCTTTTACACCACGAAGGCAGGGGCCAGTTGCAGCCAAACGCCCCAATTAAAATTTTAAAAAGAACTAATACATGTAAAATACCAACCTAATAAATTAACACAAATGCACTAATACATGTTCACGACTCCAATAAATTAACTAATGAAATTGAGACGAGTGCACAAATATGTGATGGCTAGGGGTTACTCACACATTGTTGCACATGTGATATGTTGAAATGACACTTTTTCGACCCATGTGCACATAACGTGTCCTATAGGGAAATGTATAAGTGCCCACAAGCTAAAAGAATAGCTTTGAGCTCTTCGATCACATAGGGAGAAACCAAAAAAAATCGTCGAAATCCGATATGTCTAGCTATGAGCTTGACATGCGCGAAATTAAGGTGGGCGGCTACTGGCCCCCCTTTGGCAATAGTAATCAAAATTATTTAATAGTTTTTTTTTATGGGTAAAAGGCCGTAGCCAGTAATTTATTTTAAAAATTTTCAGAATTACAACTCTATTTAGTGCGGGCACCGGTAGGAAAGAACATATTGCCGACATGCATGATAGTGCCCTATAAGGATAAATCCTCATTTACAAAATAAAAAATTTACAATTGCAGTCCCTGCTCTTATCATGAGCCATTCTTCTCTTTTATTGCTTCCTATTCCCTCATTTGATCATTTGTCCCTAGGGTCACCTTCTCCTATTTAATAGTTATTATTACTTGTACCTATTAACTAACATATATCTCAGGGCTATTTTATGTGCCAATTCAATTTATGTATTCAATTTATATATATGACAAATTGATTATATTTTAAACAACACCATATGATTACATACATAATCCTCTATATTTACTTAAGAGGTGGATAAATTATATAAAATATAACTCTTAAGTAATTAAAATAAATTTATATTATTATAATACCTTATATTAATATATAAAATCTTATATATAAATTTATATAAGAGACGGATAAATCATATGAAAAAAATTATATATACAAACCTTTTTAACATATATAAATCTATATATTAGATATATAAAGGTAACTCTTAGATAATTAAAATAAATTTATATTATTATAATACCTTACATTAATATATATTACATATAATCTTATATATAAATGTACATAAGAGGTGGATAAGTTATAATACATTATTAAATTTAGGAGTTAATATTATAATATAAAAGAAAAAAATTGAATATATTTATAGAGAATTATATATAGAGATTTTATATATAGAGATATTTTTGTATGAGTTAAACAATATTATAATATAAAAGGAAAAATCTGAAAATAAATTCATATTATTATAATACTTCATATCAATATAATATATAGACCTTTATATGCTATATATGTCTTATCTACATCTATATATTTATAGAGAATTATATATAAAGATAGTATGTGTGTTACTTACATTTTTAAAATATATATACAAACCTTTATATAATTCTCTAAAATTTATAAAATAGCTTTTAAGTAAATTAAAAAACAATAAAATAACTCTTAAGTAAATAAAATAACTATAGAATAACTCTTATAACTCTTTAAGTAACTAAAAATAGATGGATGTATTCAAAATATTATATATAAAAAACATTTATATATAGAGAGAAATGTACTTTGAAAAAATAAAGATTTATAGAAAATTATATATATGGACCTTGTGCAAAAATCTCTCTCTAGTCGCCACTAAACAAGTTTTAGTTGATGTGAATAGGGGTTTTTCCTAACTAGTTTAGTTAATTTCCCCTTGTGTGGATAATTCATATTATTTAACTATTTATTAATTAAAAAATATTCACACATAATTCACATGTTAAGTTGACTTAGTGAGTCTTATAGATGTTTCTAGTTGTTGATAGTTGTATTGAGTTGTCTTGTCCTACACATGTGTTCTAGTTGGCATTCTATCCTCTATTTATCACGTGATAGGAATGTGGCACTTGTCACATGACTAAAACTCCTTGATTGTTATCATTGCCTTTATAAGCAAGGCTCTCTCATTGTATTGCATAACCAGTTTCATATAGCTTTGTGTATAGAAATTGCTCCATTGTTTTAGCATAATTCTCTTTTATCTTTGTGTGGAAGGTTGTCTTGATTGCGGGAATCCTAGCTTGTTGAGTCACGTTGACTCTTACATGGTATCAAAACTAGATCTGCAACTTCCTTCCCTCGTTAGAGAGGTTTTGCTAGGAGCCGCATCTTAGGTGCATCTTAGAGCAAATCAAATATCATCATTGCAATCAAGAGGTGTCAAAACCTAAAGATCTCCTATTCAAATGCCAAAATTAGAGGTCAAAAAAAATCGGCTAATTTTTTTGCCCCTAGTTAGGGCTTCAGTGAAAATTTGCATATCCGTACATCTTTGCATAGGTGCACGGTCATCAGATTTACATTAGCCTACGTCATCGTACAGATCGGAATAAAATTCATTGGATAAAAATTCAAATCACTAGTTTTTTATACTGTTTGTGGATTGTATTTTTATGTTGCAATTTTAAATAAGCAAAAAAAAAAGTAAAAAATAAAAAATGGTACAAAGGGTACCAACAGGCCATACAGACCTGTCGGCCCATGTTCCCAACCATGGCAAGGCCCATTGTACCTAGCGAGACTACTGCCCCCGTGGCCTCTAAGGCATGCATGGTAGGGAACAACCCTGCCCGCGGGGTCCTTAGGGTCTGCAAACCCTAAAAGGGGCACAGGGCCCTTAGTTAAAAGGCTTCGACCTTTATTCTAATATTTGTAGGTTTAAAACAAAATGCTAGCACTCAAAATAGTCTTCCTGCAGATTTCAATGGTAGTCTAACAACACATCCCTAGCATCGGTTATTCCATACACGCAGTTTATGCATAATTCCAGTGGTTTCTTGTTTCAAACCCGTGGTTTTCATTTGCTCAAAGGTGGTTTTGATCAACAACAGACCATTTCGGCACTTTACAGGTGGTTTTTGACAAAAGAACAATGGTTTCGCCCTTTTTGTAACCAGTTTATGCGCCCACTTTGGCATTTTTCTATCGAATCCGGGTGGTTTTGTCAAAAAAAGCAATTTACGGCGAACAAAAAGGTGGTTTTAGATCCTAATAAGCGATCTTTCACATTCCGAAGGTGGTATTCAAAAAATGATGGTTTTTTAGCTAAACAGTGGTTTTTTTCTTTCTAACAGAATATTCCATCTAGGACAGAATATTCTGTCCATCAGGGACCTGTTTTGCCCCTCAAAGCCCTAAAGTAGGGATTTTTTCTTTTTTGCACAACATTTACCTAGGGTATTGAAATCAAGAAAATGAGATATCGACGGAAAGATGACAAAGTCTACTTCACAGTGGTGTCAGAATTTTTCTCAGATTTTGTTGTTTGGCAACATTTATTGCAAGTTGAAGACATATCTCTCTTTTTGGTTTCCAAGCTCATAACTTTTAGCCACAATCTCTAATTTTCACAATTCTTGTGGCATTGGAAAGGTATTTAGGAGCTCTTCAAAACCATCCATGCACTTTTCTCAAATTCAACTCCAGGTTCATTTAATTCAATTTATCAATTTTTTGGTTTTTGAGTGATAACTTGATCATTCTGAGACTTGAGGAAGTGAAACATGTTTTGAAGGGATTTGTTTATTGTAATAAATCAGTGTGAGTGATTGTAATCTCACTCAGATCTCTTTTTTAAGATATTTTGATTATTTTCTCAATTTGGTCCCTTGAGGACAATTGTAAATCGCACTAAGTATAAAGTGCCACAACAAATGGGGGGGCTCTCTTGCATAGTAAAGTGGTGTTGTTGCATTGTTGTTTTTCTTTTTCATCATGAATGTTCCTCAAATTCCACTTTTAACTCCATATAATTATTATGAATGGAAGAAAAACATTGAGTTTCTATTGTATAAACAAAAGTTACATAGAATAACTTTAGGTACAGATCTTGAACCCACGAGTGCTACTGAGAGAAGAAAATGGTTAGATAGAAAAGATGAGACTTATGGCACACTTTGTCTTGCTATTTCTCCTGATCTTAAATTTCATTTTGAGTCTTGTAAAACACTAAATGAGATATGGACAACATTAGACAATCTCTTTCGCAATCAAGATAAAATAAGAAGGTTCAAATTAGAGAATGAGCTAATTGCACTTAATCCTTAAGATCTTAATCAAATCGAAGATTTCTTCACCAAGTTCAAGTCTCTCAGGTTACAACTCAAACAAAGTGGTCTAGATAAAGAAGATGAACAATTGATTCTATCTATTCTTGCAAAATTGAGTCCTACTTATTCAATTTATGTTTCTACTTTTTATGCTACAATGGATGCTTTTGGTAGTAAGTTTACTATGCCTTCACTTGAGTTTGTTGCACAACTCACGAGAGAACAAGCCAAGCTACTACACATGGGCACATTGAAGTCTCCTAGATCACAGGCTCTTGTTGCAACACTAAGCACAAAGATCCTAAGGCTTCAAATAATAAGGGAAAGAAACAAAAGGATTCAAAGTTTAATAAGCAAGAGAAAAAATCAAATAGAACCCCCAACTCTTCTTCAAAATAGGAGTCCAATAAGAAGGAGAAGCCAAAGTGTTCTTCTTGTAAGAAATTGCGTCATGATGAGACTAGATGTTATGAAAAAAAAATTGATGAGATGTCACAACTTCTTCAAAAACATAACATTGAGTATTCTTCATCAACATCAGTTTTACCCAATTCTTCTTCTTCACCACCATCATCATCTATACTACCAAAGACAACAGGATTTTTCAATGGGATAACCAAAGGAAAAGGATAGGCACTCTTTGCTTCAACAAGTATTCAGTCAAATAGATGGCTTCTTTATTCAGGGATTCTCAACATATGGCATCTTCACCAGGGATGTTCTCTTCATTACAGTCATGTACTTCACCACCTATTTTGATGGGTAACAATACATACATGCATGCAACTGGAAAAGGAACTATTGATGTTGGTGAGAGTACATTCAACAATGTGTTGTGTGTACCTTCCTTGACAATTAATCTCCATTCCATCTACTAGATTACTCATTGTGGTGCAGGGAAGACAGTTGAATTCACTCGTGATTCTGTGATCATACAGGACTTGGAGAGCAGAGATATCATTGTTATTGGGATGGTTGATCATGCATCTCACTTGTATATATTCTCCCATTTTATTTCTGATGATGATGTAGATCCATTGATTGATATTCACACTCATGAATCAAGAGTGAATCATGATTGTAAGGAGAAGTTTGGGCACTTGAACCTTGGTGTTCTTGCATCTACTTCGGTTCCTAAGACTAGTTATGAGCTTCCTCCTTCTCCTGCTTCTTTAGATATTGGCATTGACATAGCTTCATCCACTTCATTTGAGCATGATATTCTTTGTCTTCCAGATACAGGTTTATGGGATATGTACTTGACAGGTATTTCAGACTTGTTTTGTGAGTCTTATCTTGATGACTTGGAGGACATAATTGATGGCATTCATCTCCTCTTTGAAGGAGTTGATTCTTCTACTTCGGATATGCAAGAACCTTCTTCTCCTCTTCAATTGTCATAGTTTGGCATTGAGTTGGAGTATCTTGAGCATCATTTGGAGGATTCTTTGTCTTTAGAGATTGATGATCTCAAGTTTTCATCTTGTCTTAGATTGTCACATTCTTTGATTAGGCATGCAACACCTGATTATGTCACATCCTTTGGTTGTGACATGTAGACACTTGAGCAATTTTCAGAGACATCATAGACCATGACACTTTTTCCCTCACACCTTGAGATGGAGTTTCTTCTACATTAGCCTTTGGACCTGTTTCTTCCTAAGGGGAAGAATGTTGTTTGCAGGCTTTGGATTCTCTTCAACATTCTTCTTCAGGCATTCACCCTCGGCACAGGAGCTACTTCATTGTGGGGGGACCTATAGTCTCACACTTGTTCTCCTATGGGGAGGTAATTGATTGTACATATGTGTTGGATGTAGTTCTAGGGGGTCTTGAGTCCTCCTTCCATCACATCTTTCATTTCATTTGTTTTATGCATTCTCACTTTTGGAGAGGAGTTTTGTCCCATGAGGTTTTCTCCTTTTCTCCACTTGAGATTTGTGCTACATGGGTACCTAACATGGCCTAGTAGTCAGGACCCATCATTGCATCTTTACTTTAGTCAACTACTCCCTAAGTTGCACTTAAGGGGGGGTGTTGGTGTGAATAGGGGTTTTTCCTAACTAGTTTAGTTAATTTCCCCTTGTGTGGATAATTCATATTATTTAACTATTTATTAGTTAAATAATATTCACACATCACACATAATTCACATGTTAAGTTGACTTAGTGAGTCTTCTAGTTGTTTCTAGTTGTAGTGAGTTGTCTTATCCTACATGTGCTCTAGTTGGCATCCTATCCTCTAGTTGTCACATGTGATAGGAATGTGACACTTGTCACATGACTACAACTCCTTGATTGTTATTCTTTCCTTTATCAGCAAGGCTCTCTCATTGTATTGCATAAACAGTTTCATACAGTTTTGTGTATAGAAATTACTCCATTGTTTTAGCATAATTCTCTTTTATTTGTGTGGAAGGTTGTCTTGATTACAAGGATCCTAGCTTGCTGAGTCAAACTGACTCTTACAATTATTACTCAAAAAACATGTGGAGAGATATCCTTATGGAGGCACCTATTTTGAATCAATTTGTCATAGATATCTCTTGACATATTTTAAATAGATTTGTCTAAATATAGGTATGCTAGTTATTAATAAAAATTAATTATTATTATTCTTATTGGTTAGTTGAAAGTTGCTTTGAATTTTTATTGGCTAAAAAGTTTTACTCATATTGTAGCCTTCACTTTTTTTGAAATATTTAATAATTATCTCTATTATTAATGTACATTTTTAAATAATTAGTGTACATGCAAAAATTAGTAATATTTTGTGACCTCTATTTTGCATTGAGTGACTTGATAAAGTGTATATGATCTGATTTATTGGTGAATTTCATAAAGAAGGTTGGTCTCTTTAACATTATCTATTTTTGTAGTTAAATGGTGTAATAGTTTTATTTTATATTTTTTTAATGAATACTTTCGATTAAACTTTATATTGAAAAAAGTAATAGTACAATATTCACAAAAAAAAGCTAGGTGGTAAAGAGGCACACCCACAGAGTTTAAACAGAACAAAGTTCAAAACAAAGATGAGAATTAAAAGGGGCAAAGCCCAACATAACTAAGTAGCTAAAGCAATGCCTGAAGGAGTATCTTTAGCATCTGGCTTCCAAACATCCTTTGGGACTGAAACATCAATAAGCTCCCAACCAGTGAGAGATCCCTCCTCTTCAGGAGTATCAGCTGAGAGTTGTTAAGCATGGACCAGAGAAATGGCTAACTCCAGGCGAGAAAACTTGCTAGAGTCAGGCTAGCCAAGAGCACCACACCCATGAAAAGAGGTGGAAGGCATCTTGGAAGGCTAAGTCCAACCACTACAAGCTACATTATCTATGGAATCTAAAGGTTGAGAGCCATGTGAGAGGGGATATTTATTTCTCCTAGTAGACTGGTTATAACCACGCTGACGCCCTCAAGAAGAAGAGGGATCAGGTGAAATTCTAACAACAATGCAAGGAGCATTCCCCTAATGGTCTAACAACTCTTGAAGATGAGCAACCTCAAGTACAACTTTACTAGCTTGCACCTAAGTCTACATAAGCACATTAGAGCAAAACATGGATTTAGTATACAAAGAGAAATAAACATTAGCAGAGCAGCCAATAAAGAGAGCTACATTTCTATCTTGCCAAATACTGAAGAGAATTTCCACCCTAAAAGCATGCCAAATCTAGGTATATTTGAACGGGAGACAAGGCTAGTCCCTAAGCAAGACCATGTGCCAAGAAAAAGGTGTGGGTTGAAAGGGCCTAATCAAATCATGAATCTAATTCTAAGATTCTTGAGCTTTGAGACAAAACCAGAAAAGATGCTTGAGATTCTTAATATATCCATATAATGCACCACTGGGATTAAGAATTCCCATATGAGCCAGATGAGCACCAAGAGGAAGACCTTGATAAAGAATGCACTAGACAAAGTGAGTTAGCTTAGGCTCCAGAATAGTCAACCAAATACATTGGAACCAGCGATGCCATGCACCAAGAAGACTAAAGTTGTCAACGATGGTTTAACTAATCCACCACATGAAGATGGGGAGATAACCACAAATAGCCTTTGCAAGGCTATTAGTTCTAAAATGGTGTATTTGGGTACCATTTCCAATCCTTCCACCATGGGCTAAAAGATCTAACCCCAGTCTTGTGAATCATCTAGGGAGGAATGGCATCAATCATAGACTAAAAAGTCTCCTAATCTTGACTAACAAGCTTAAAATTTATTTTAAATTTAGGCAAAGAAAGGACATTTTTGGTGGCTCTATTGTTGAAATCTAGCAACACTCGAATGCCTCTTTTAAAGAATTTCAAAGCATGGATCCATGGTACTTTATCCAGAGGGCGGTCTTGACAAGAGAGGAATAGAGACCACCAAGTATATTATTGATTGATATAAACGCCAATACGAAAATCATTTCCTGCCTAACAAAGCCAAGGCTTAATAGCTTCCCAAGATTTCTAAATTCTCTCGATGACAAACATCCCCTAAATCTTGATGGGTTCCCTCATGGTGAGAAGAGTACCAAAATCCGAGCCCTTCCAAGTTGATAGATCTAAAGGCACACCAAAACCATTCCAATGTCTGATGAGAATTTTCTAGGCTTCATTACCCTCCAAGGCTCTAATAATCCATTTGGCACATAAATCAATGCCTTGTCAGTAGATAGAAAGCAATCCTAAACCTCCAGATTCATGAGGAAAGAAAAAAATCCCAAGCAACATGATGGAAACCTTGATGCCTTTCACTGGAAGCCTAGAGAAAGTCTCTGAGTAATTTTTCAATTTTTAGATAAGAAGCCTTGGAGGGAACCCAACAAGAGGAATAATAAACATGAGTGGCAACCAAGATTTTAGAAAAAAATTAAAACTTATCATCCAATGGTAGAGGCTTGGTGATCCAGTAATTAAGCTTCTTTTCAATTCTATTGACCACAATTTGCTAGAGTTGGAAAGGAGAGGTCTAAATAGTGAAGGGAATGCCTAAAAAATGAAATGCTTCTCTATGTCCAATAAATTTCCAGCCAAAATTGGCTAACCAATTTAACCTGGGAAGGAAGGATTATCTACAACACTAAGTCTTTTGCCACTAAATGCTTGAACCAGATGCCTGGCAAAAAATATCCAAGCACTGAACGGCTTGTTTGACATTATTTTCTTCCTCACTAAGGGTAGGGAAAGAATCATTGGAAAAATGACTATTAACCAGTTATTGAGAAGAATTGGGAAGGGATATCCCCTTGATAAGGGATTGGGAAACCACATGAGTGAGGAGGTAACCAAATCCTTCTATAGAAAGAACATAAAGAGTTGAGGCAAGAGGGTAGTCTTGACAGATGTGTTGGTTAAAAGATCAATCTCTAATCCAATTGTTAATCATCAAAGCTCCATTCAAGCTATGATACCAATTGGTGAGATATAAGGCTTAGACTACTACAATATAAAAATCTAAAAGTTGTATGCAAATCCAAAATTAAGTTGCCTTGAAATATGGAATTACCGTGTAGAAATTCAACCTCTTTATGATGCTTAAATCAACCACTTTAACATGCTTAATACAACCACCTTAGATGAACTTAAAAAATAATAAAAAGGAAAATAACATTGCCATAAGATAGCAACAAGAAAGAGGCACAAATCAACAACATAAGAGTGCAAGAAACTCCAAAAGATCATCTCACAACACAAAGTTTACGTGGGGAAACCTTTTTTTAAGAAAAAAACTCCACCAAGAAGAGAGGCTAAGCATGCATTATCTTCAAATGCAATATTACAATACATACACTTCCAAATCTCCTCTTCAGTCTTTAATCCAACAACACCTATGTACAAATTCCATTCACTCTATTCACACACTCCCTTAGGCACCTATGAACAGGAATTTCCTCACATTCTCACCCTCTTACTTCTACCTCCTTAAGCATCCATTATATAGCATTTGAACACCTAAATAGGAAATCCAAGATGGTTACAGATCCCAACACCCTACCTTGGAAGTTTCCCTGCATGCTTAACAAAGCTCGTGTAGGTTATAACTGACTCGCCAAAATGGGCACCTAGTTTGTTCATATTCTCAAGGTGGTTTTGTCTTTTTTTCACAAGGTGTTATGGGCTTATAATAGCCATGCCAAAATGGTTATAATTGTCCTAAAAATCTTGTAATGCTACTTTTATCCCATAGTTATTTAAGTATTAGCAGCGGATTTATTATAGTTAACACTAGAGTTAAGATCATTTAGAATATTAAATGTTATGTAAATAACAAAGGTAAAATACAACATGTGATAATTTAATAAGAACTCTAAAGTAAATCATTAACAAAGAAAATTGGATAACATAATCACATAATTAGATTAACATCAAAACCCACATATATAATAATTCTAATTCTCTAATTTAGACAATCAAGCAACATTTTGTGTGCTTTATGAACATTTTCTTCTCGTGCCTTCAAAAATGTCTAGTGTTTCATGTGGGTAACCTTGATGCATATTATTTGATACCACATGCTCCATGTCTATGCATTGAGGTCCAAGAGGATCTCTAGCATCTAGAACCTCCATGATAACATCTGATGCTTCCATCACTTTGCATACATACCCAATAGGGTGCTTCCACCTGCAACATCAAATGAAAACCCCCTTTGCATTATGCTTGATGGATGTCCATACTCTATTTTAAAGCTCTCATTTTGGCACAGGTTGGAGGATACTAGTAATTTCTATGGCATCTGGGTTTACATTTGCCAATTACATCTATTTAAAGTTTTAAACACCCATGACTTTGAGGTATTCTCCCAAGAGATTCATGTGCCTACTCAAGGATAGATTATTCCTTTTCCACAAATCGCAAATATATTCACTAGAGCATTTCCAAATATAATATCAAAGCTAGTAATCAGATTGAATGCTTACATCCTTCCTGCACTAGAGGCTACCAATAATCAGTAGAAATGGGGGTTCAAAAACCCTAGAAACTATCAAAAAATAATACATTTCGACAAAACTTAAGTTTCATGAAGTGAAAATTTGCCAAAAGAGATCTTTTTGACCAATTTGGAGGTTCTTGAACCTCACAAACTATCAAAACATGAATCCTTCAGGCATTTATGAAGTTTGCTAACTTAAAAATTCCCTAATTAAAATATTTTTCCCTTCATAAAGTCTCTTTAATATTCACAAAACTTGAAGGTTTTCTGCAAGAATTTGAACTTTTGAACTTTAATTTTTAAAGAACCAGCATAACAATTTGTTTGCAACACCACAATAATTGCTAAAAAATAATTGACTTTTGGTAATTTTAAAAGTTTACAAACTGAATAAACTGTTGATTGAAAATATTTCAATTTTTATAAAGTTCCCCAACCACATTAATAAAACATTAACATTTTGGCAATTCGGTAAAATATGGAACTTTGAACTTTCCTTCAAAGTAAATTTTCAGCAATTCAATGGTTTTACTAACTTGCTAACCTTTTTAACTTCTCTTGCAAGGTTAATTTCAGCAAATGGAGACTTTTTCAAACATTCAAACTTTTTAATAAAGTGCATTTCAGGAAATTGACAATTTTTCAAACTTTATTTTTCATAAATTAACTTTTTGGCACTTCAGGATTTCAACTAACCTTGAAACTTTGAAACCTAAAAATTGGTCATTTGGTTTGAAATGATCCCATGAAGCCCTCTATAAATCCATTTTGCTCCAACCTTTCAGAAATTCCCGAACTAATTGTTTCTGCAACATGCTGGGTGAAATAATGAAATTTTTAAAATTTCTCAAATGAAAAGGAATCTTGCTCTAAAAATTGGCCACATTGTGCGGAATGAAATCACAAAACTCCCTGTAAAATAGTTTTATCCCATCCCAAAATGATCTCCATATTTAATTGTTTTCGTGAATACCATTTAAACTGCATAACCGTCTCCAAAGTACTGGATGAAACAATGAATTAACTTTCCTTTGAGAACTTAAAATTGATGTACAAATTCATCTGAGAATAATGCAATAACTCCACAAAAATAATATCAGATAAAATAATCTTTGAGATGAGCAGCTACAATAATCTGGTGCGAGAAAACTTGTGACACTAACATGAAAATCAATGACTTGAGTTCGACAACCAATTCAATATTTGGAGTTGCTTAAGACATTTGCAAACAAGGACAACCAACTCGAATAGGTCATTGGAACAATGAATCTAGATATAACAACGCTTGCAAATTTGACAATGAAGGAAAAGTTTAAAATTTGACGAGTCCAAAAATAAGGCCAACAATGTGAAAGCTTTCATTCAAAATATTAGAAGTAGTAGTAGATATTTAATTTGGTGTGATGTAAAACATGATTTTAGATTGTTGTTTATACAACTAATCTCATCATTTTCATTTAGAGAAGCTTGCATGCATCTCTAGATCCTAATTTTTTCTTTAGCATAATTTTTGTAAGTAGTAAAATTCAAGAGGGTTGAATACCAAAACCCCTTGATTAGAAAAGGAATTATCTATATTTGCATTGGAATTTATTTTTTTGCATTTTATTTGAAAAATGTAGAAGTTGATTTCTTGCTTTCTTGAAAAGTTACATTATTGAAAAACTACATTTTTGTGAATAGTGAAGAGTTATCATGGAAAACCATGTTAGTAATGTCAGATTGTATATTTTGTAAACCTATAGTGACATGTTTATAAATAAACATGAATGGATCAGGGTTATCATGGGCAAGAAGCATCATATTGTATACTCAATCTTTGGAACATGGTTATGCAACAAGAATTCTTCTAAATCCAAAGTATAGATATCATGTGAAATATTGAGGCTCTGATATTATATTGTAACACTTGTTGCTAAATAATACAATGGGTGTGTGCTTTTGAGGCTAGTTTTTGCCCTTTATAATGGTTTTACCAAGGTCTCTCTTTGTTTATTTACATTGCTCTCCTCATTGGATTAGCTATGAAATTACTGCACTTTCCTTTCATTTGGTATGAGAGATTGACATGTCCATGGGAGGAGTGTGTTGTGTTACTAATCCTTGTTTGAGTGGAATCCTTGCATAGAGACCTTATTTTTAGGAAACAAAGGCGACAAACATAAGGATGAAGGTTGATAAGTTTAATTGAACCAAATTTGAGCTTAGAAGCTCGAGATGGAGGACATGCTTGTGGATAGAGATCATTGGGTGGTAATTTCTAAAAAGAAGCCAAAAGACATGAAAGATGAATATTGGGCAGTCATTGATAGAAAGGTAAGGAGCCCTGTCTAATTTTTCCTTGCAAGTTTAGTGCTCTTGAATGTTTTTAGAGAGATCACCAAAAATAACCTATGGAATTGATTGGGGATCCTCTATCAAACAAAGTCTATTGTGAATAAGTTTTTTTTGGAAGAAGTTGTATTCTTTCAAAATGAGTGATGTAGACTATGATGGAGCACCTAAATGCATTCAACATTGCGGTGATATAGTTATCATCCGTGGATGTGAAAATGGGTGAGGAGGATCAGTGTATAATTCTCTTATGTTCTTTTCCTGATTCATGGGTAACTTTGTTAAGGCAATCAATAGCACTATCTCAAAGTTAAAGCTAGATGAAGCGATGAGTATAATAATCTTAGAGGGGATGAGATAACAAGCATAGAAAACCATCAAATATGCTTTGATAGACATAATTCATTTGAAGGAAAAGGGTAAGAATAAGAAGGATAATCAATCAATATTGGTGAGCTCACAGAATAGACACACCCTATAGTTCCTTCCCTTTTATCCCTACTTGTGTACCATCCATCCTGAATATTGTTGATTCATCTTAAATATTATTGATCTATCTTCTCTTTGCACTTGGGTGTTTGGCATCAATAAGACAACTCTTAGTGTTCTCTCTGCATAAGAACACATCTTTAAATTCTAGAGTATTCTTCCTCTGATGCAATTGTTTTAGACCCTAGTTTAGTCTATCATCCTACTCTCAAATCTTAAATTTTGAAAGCAAATTTCTTCTCATACAACCATAAATGATCAATTTTGATGGAAAATTTATCCTAAAGGCTATATAAATAGGAAAAAAAGAATTTGGACCATCTTTTACTCCTTCCAATAGATAGTCTTGTTGCACTTATCTCTTCGAGATGATAAAATTACAGTCTGGATAACCTTTTTTGGGTAAGCTCATCTTTTTCCTCATTTAGGCACCTCCAAGGTTCCAATCATCTCTGCCCCCTGATCATTTTCCCATATATCTTAGGTCACCTTTTTTCTGCTACCTATAGTTCATAACTACAATGGCATGTCACCTTTCTAAGGACCCACCAAATCTTACTGTGAACTCTCTTAATGATTGCATTCATCAAATAGAAGTGGACACTACCGTAGAAATAAGGGAAACCAATGTAGAACTCTAGAAGACCATCGATAGATTCAACACACTAATAGACCAAATGTGATGATTGTCAATGTTCATCTCATATTTAGACAAGGGCCAATCCTATACAATGATAGAGGGATCCCCCTCCCACAACTATGGTGGACCTCCATGTTCCCTAAACTAGACTTCCCCAAATTTGATGGTACTATTCTTATAAGTTGGTTGTACGGGGTAGATCAATATTTTGCAGTACATCAAATTCCCCATGATCAAAAGCTATCTATTACATCTTTTCACTTGGAAAAAGAAGCCATTCAAGGTTTCAATTGTTGGATAAGAATCATCCATTTCTCACATGGATAGAATTTCACAAGGAGAGCATCATCTGCTTTGGCCCTAGTGCCTATGAAAACTTCATTGGTACTCTCACTAAATTACAACAGACACATGCAATATGGGAATATCAAAATGAGTTTGAGAAATTGGTGACGTAGACACATGGCCTTGATGAATCATTTTTTTGAAGTTGTTTCATAAGTTGTCTCAAAGAGGATCTTCATGTAGAGGTTCTCATGTTTAAGCCAGGATCATACTGCAATGCTTTGGCCTTGGCTCAGCTTGCGAAGGACAAATTTGTAGCACAACAAAAAGTCACTAATTTCTCATCCTCTTTCAAGCCTTGAAAAGAGGCATTAAACCAACCCCAAATCATTAGCTCTCTTGAGAAGAGATGGAAAAGACATGCAAATGGGATATCTTTCACTTATGATAAAAAATGGGAAAAAGGTCACAAATTTCAAGAGCAGTTCTTATACATCATTGACTCTATAATGGTGCCCAATGATTTAGAGGAATTTTTATATGTGAAAGAAGAGTTGGCTTCCTCAAAAAAATACTCCACTCCTAATGCTCATATTTATATTATTCTTTGACATGTTTCTCTTCCCCCCAAACACCTAAGGTCATTGGCTACATAAAACAACAGAAGCTAGTGGTCTTTATAGATACCGGGAGCACTCATAACTTTATCAATAGAAAACTTATAGACTAGCTACACTAATATGTCTATGACTACAATAATTTTCAAATTATGGTGGCCAATGGTAATACTATGTCCTATGGGGCAAGTGTCACAATGTAAAGCTTACTCTAGGGGATTATCAATTGACCACTGATATGTTTGCTATTTCCTTAGGTGGCACAATTGTGGTGTTGGGTGTCTAATGGTTGCAAACCTAAGGCTTGATTAATTGTGACTACTCCTAGCTATGGATCAAATTCCACCATGATGGTTAAGAATATACATTGCAAGGATTGAAGGCAGGTGAGGTTTGGATGGTTAGTTCCCATTATATGGGAAAATTGTTTAAAAAGAGGTGTTCTAGTATCTTGGCCCAATTCCATTCTCTATAGGTTCAACCTCTTTCCCCCTCTTCTCCTCTGTCAAACTTACAAGGCCTCCTCGATAAGTATCAACAAGTATTTGAGGAACCCGAAGGTTTTACCCCTCCAAGGTCCCATGACCATGCCATTCCTCCCATTTCTAGTAGCCATCATCCAAATATTTGGCCCTATAGATACCCCTTTGAGTAAAAGAATTAAATTAATAAGATGGTTAAATTCTTCCAAGAGGTGGGGGTTATTTGCCACAGTACCAGTCCTTTCTTCTCTCCTTTAGTTATCCAGTTCCCAAGAAAAATGGGGGATGGTGGATGTGCCATGTAATTTCTATGAACACAATAAATTAATCAAGGATAAATTTTCTATCTCTATTTTTGATGATTTGTTGGATGAGCTTTTAGGGGATAATTTATTTACTAAATTGGATCTGCATTGGTGAAGGAAGTTGATATCCCTAAAATCACCTTTACGACCCATGAAGGCTATTATGATTTTTTGGTAATGCCCTTTGGGTTATCTAATGCTTCTACTTTTCAGAGCCTCATGAATACAATGTTCCACAACTATTTGTGTAAAATTATATTAGCCTTATTTGATGACATTCTCATATATAGTCAAAACTGATCAGAACATCTTTGCAATGTGGAAATCGCCCTCAGAATTTTAAAGGAGTGGTCTTTTTTGCCAAGCACTCTAAGTGTGCCTTTGGAGTCCAATAGGTGCAGTATTTGAGCCATATTGTTTCACAAGCTAGTGTCTAGGTGGACCCTAAGAAGAGTTCAACAATGTAAGAATGTCCACAACCTAAGTCCCTTAAAATCATATGAGGCTTCTTAGGTTTCATAGGTTACTATCACAAGTTTTTGTGTGATTATAGTAAAATTATTGAGCTCTTGACAATTTTTCTCAAAAAGAACTCCTTCATTTTTACCAAAGTAGCTAAGGTATGACCTTTACTACTCTTAAAACTAACATGTGTCCCATTCTAGTTTTGGCTATACTACATTTCACAAACCCTTCATTCTTGAATGTGATTCCTCTAGCACTAGTGTGGGTATAGTGTTGATGCAAGAAGGTCAATCCCTTGCCTTCATAAATAAGAAAATCACAAGGCACAATCTACTAAATCCACATATGAAAAATAAATTCTAGCTATCCTCCATGTTGTTCAATAATGTCATCCTTACCTCTTGGGCCAGAAGTTCCATATCAAAATATATCATCGTAGCTTGAAATATTTTTTCAACAAAGGGTGTCATCTCCAAAACAACAAAATGGGCGAAAAAATGCAAGGATATGACTATGAGGTTGTCTACAAGAAGGGTAAAGAAAACTTGGTACTCGATGCCCTCTCACATCAATATGAAGAAGAAGGGTCCATATTTTCTCTATCTATCTTCGTACCCAATTGGATGGATGAGATTAGGAGTGAATGGGTTGTTAACTAATGAGCCCTGGTAAATGTGTTTATTTTTCATATAGACATTGTAGTACTTTATTTCTATGGACTTGGTACACTTAACGAATTATTAAATACCTATATTTGTTTTATGAATGAATGAATGGCATGTTTTGGTGCTTATTTTTCAAAGGTTAAATTTGTTAATTATTGCTATGATTTCTAGTCTACATACATATGAAAGGAAGCAAGGTACGCGGAACACACTTCCTACACCAACCTAATGACGGGAACAGTATGCAAATTCTTTTTAATCCTTACAATTGCAACAATGTTAAACACATAACATAAAGATTACAGTAGCAACACAACACATAAAGAGAGTGACACAAGATATATCATGGGGAAAACCTTTTCAGGTAAAAAACCCTACACTCTAAAACCTGCACAATGTATTATCAAAACAATGATGTGTTTACAATAAACTTGCAATGCAAGCTCTTCCAAGAGTCTTCAAGTGTCATTTCTAGAGTGATTCCAGTAGCATAACAGTACTTGTACATCAACTATGCAACTACAACTCCAAAACTATGCAATATATAGAGATACAAGGCAATATTGAGAAGCCTCTAAAGATAGGCATCCATCTTGGCCACATGGCCATTTTCCCGCATCAAAGGACACTTGTCCAAGCTGTAAATATCTCTCTTACATCTTTCATAACATGGCAGATTTGACTTCCCAAGGATAGAGCGCCCCATGCTAAAAATAGGCAATGACAGATGCTCTTACACATCTTACAGCTGTCATAAAAATATGCAACATGACAACACTTAATGTTGTAAGAGAATCCATCATACATGACTAAAAATAACATATTCCTCTTACAACATGTCATAGCCCAACTTGGGTTCCCAAAGATGCCTTTCTCTCATGCAAAGATACTCTCCGACACTTGTCCCCACTTGTCATAGGAATCTCTATACTTGACTCTTACGCGTCATAGATTCTGTCACATGGAATATCCTCTTCCACATACCACAAGGTGCTGACACATGGCATATTAGTGCCACCTCAAATGGGACACCCAAATCCATGTGAGTTTGACTTGACCATCCAAGTCACATTCCAAGTAGGATGACATGTCACAATGCCACCTCAACTAAGTGACCAAACTAAATGTGCAAGTAAATACAAAATTAGGCAATAAATAAATAAACTATGCTAGGAATTTGCAAAGGTTGAGACACCTTAATTCCCAACATTCTCCCACTTGTCGAACACCTTGCAAGAGCCAAAAGAATGACAAGATTTAACTACTAGGGGCCAAGAGGCCCGTAGACTCCAAACACCATTTGAACTTCTCTGTGCCCACAGGTTTAGTCAATGCATCTGCAACATTCTTCAAAGTGTCTAATTTCTCCAATACCACCTTCCCATCTTCTACCATATCATGAACAAAATGATACTGAACATCAATGTGCTTTATTCTGGCATGGAAAGTAGGATTCTTTGCCAAGCAAATCCCACTCTTACTATCACAACAGATAGTAATCTATCCTGCATCAAAACTAATATCTGAACACAACCTCTTAAGCCAAATGGCTTCCTTACAAGCATGAGTTTCTGCCATGTACTTTGCTTCTATCATGGACATAGCAACCACAAGTTATTGCTTACTCATCCAACTAATAGCACCACTGAACATAGTAAACACATAAGCACTGGTGGATCTCCTGCTGTGAATGTCACCCGCCCAATCAAAATCCACAAATACTCATAGAACGCTGAGGTCTTGTAGGATAACCATGATAACATAAGGAATACTCAGAAGTACCCCTCAAATATCTGAACACTCTCTTTACTACATCCCAATGTACTCGTCCAAGATTAGCCATAAATTGGCTAAGGACTCCCACTGCTTGGGCAATGTCTGATCTTGTACAGACCACAGCATACATCAAGCTGCCAACTGCACTAGCATAAGGTACTTTGCTCATATCTTTCATCTCAAAAGGAGACTTTAGACAATCATTAACAGATAACTTCATCCCTAATGAAACAGGAACACACAATGGTTTGCAATCTGCCATGTTGAATCTCTCCAACACAGTCTTCACATACTTACTCTGGTTTAACCAAAGTTTTATGTTTTCTCTATCTCTTCTGATCTCCATCCCAATAATGCACCTGGCTACCCCTAAGTTTTTCATTTCAAATTGTGCTGGCAACTGAGACTTCAAATTAGAAATCATATTCTTACCATTCCCAATCAACAACATATCATCAACATACAGTGCAATAATGAGAATACGATCATTGTCAAACTTGTAATACACATAATGATCTAATTTTGATCTCAGAAATCCAATGGACAACACAAAGGCATCAACTTCAAGTACCACATCCTAGGAGATTGCTTCAAATCATACAAATATTTCTTTAACTTATAAACCAATTTTTCTTTACCTTTCACCATGTATTGCTTAGGCTGTGACATAAATTTCTTCCTCCGAGTCACCATGAAGGAAAGTTGTCTTCACATCCATTTGTTCCACTTCTAAGTCATAAGTTGTTGCAAGAGATAACAGGAACCGAATAGATGTCATCTTTGCAATATGAGAGAAAATCTCACCATAATCAATTCCCTCCACTTGTGAATACCCCTTCGCAACCAATCTGGCCCTGTACTTCTCAACATTGCCATCTGCTCCAAATTTGTTCTTGAACACCCATTTGCATCCAACAGGTTTCCATCCATCAAGCAAAGGCACCAAGTCCTAAGTTTTATTCTTTTATAAAGAAGCCATCTCATCCTCCATGGCCTCCTTCCAGGAACCTACATCTTTCATGTCCATAGCCTCTGTCACAGTTCTAGGCTCATCAATGTTAGTAATCAAGGCATAAGAACAACTAGAAATCTAACAATGTATAGCCAAACCTTTTAGGTTGCTTCCTAATTTGTGTGGACCTCCTCAAAGGCTGAGGTGGAGGTTATGCTTCTTCTTCTGAACTTTCAGAGCTGCTAGAGCTCTCCTCATCATCAAGTCCAACAGAATCTTTCAGTTGAGTCTTGTCAGGGGTAGAAGGAAACTGAACCACATCCTCTTTTTTTTCTTTTTCTTCTGGTTGTAGAACAACAAGAGAAGGTGTTAGCTCTCTAAAAATAACACTTCTACTATACAACACTTTTTCAGCCACGTGATCCCAAAGCTTGTACCCTTTCACACCAACACCATAGCCAATGAAGATACACTTAACTGCCTTGTTCTCCAATTTTGACCTCTTCTCCTTAGGCACATGTGCATATGCCTCACAACTAAAAACACGAAGATGTCTTAACGAGGGCTTCTTACCAGACCACACCTCCATGGGTGTCTTATCAACAAGTGTTGAGGTAGGAGACCTGTTAACCAGGTAGCAAGCAGTGGCTATAGCTTCAGCCCAAAACTTTTGTTCGAGGCTAGCACCACTAAGCATACTCCTAGCCCTCTCCGTCAATGTTTTGTTCATCCTTTCTGCAACTCCATTTTGCTGTAGGGTATAAGGAGTTATCTTATGTCTTTCAATCCCATGCTCTTTACAAAACTTGTTGAACTCTGCAGAACAAAACTCACCATTGTTATCAGTTCTCAAACACTTAATCTTTTTACTAGTCTAATTCGCTACAAAAGCTTTAAACTCTTTGAACTGACTAAAGACTTCAGATTTGCTTATGAGAAAATAAACCCATGTCCTTCTACTCTAGTCATCAATGAAAGATACAAAATATAATGATTTAGAAATTGAAGGACCATTCACAGGACCAAACACATTAGAATGAATAAGATCCAAAACACCAGAAGACTTATGAGAACTAGAGTAAAACTGAACATGGTTTTGCTTTCTATATATACAATGTTCACAAAAGTCAAACTCGAGATTACAATCATTTAACCCCTCAACAAGGTTTTTATTTTTCAGGGCTCTAAGACCCTTCTCACCAATGTGACCAAGTCTCTCATGCCAGAACATTGTCTTCTCAGTAGGGAGTTTCATTTCCAAAGCATGAACACCCTTAGGTACCCAAAATGCACTAGAATCAGAAGTTGAAGCAACACATTTCTTCGCTACTGATTCCAATGGTGAGGATGAAGTGACTGAATCTTTTTTCTTCAAATCAAAAAAATTATTGCACTGAGTAGTGCATGCATCCAGCTGAAACAAAGTACCTCTACGAGTACCCTTAGCAAGCACCATAGATCCTCTTGTCATCTTGCATCCTCCATTCGAGAAGACAACCTGCACACCTGCATCATTCAATTTACTTATAGAGAGTAGGTTTCGTGCTAAACCAAGGATGTGCATAACCCCATTAATCCCCTTCACTCATCCATCAGGGAATCAGATCAATACTCTTCCATAGCCAACTATTTTCAAGTGAGAGTAATCACTCAAGTACACCTTCCCATTGTCGAACTCTTCATACTTTGTGAACCAACCTCGATGTGAGGTCATGTGGAAGGAAGCACCGGAGTCAATCAACCACACATCACCCGATGAATGGGTGGCTAAGGCAGAAATAAAAGCATCACCATCATCATGAGATTTGTCAGAATATGAATCGGAGGTGTTATTTTTCTTCTTCTCCTCCTTGCACTCATTTCGAAAATACCCAGTTTTACCACAATTCCAACACACTGCCTTAGATTTTTCAATAGATTTGGATCTCTCACGGGATTTGGATTTGCCCTTTTCAACTTTCTTATCTTTCTTTCTCCCTTTCTCTTTGGGCCATACACGAACTGCAAGAGCCTCCTTTATCGATTCTGAAGACTTTCTCCGCATCTCTTCAGACAACAACGAAGATACCACTTCATCCATCTTGAAGGTGGTAGTAGTGCTCCTAATGGCCATAACTGTTGAATACTAAGAGGGAGGTGAATCAATATTCTACAATTTAAACAATAATCAGAAAGTAAAGTAACCACATAAATACAAGCCACATAAACACGACACATAGACACCAGATTTTTACGTGAAAAACCCCAAAAAAAGAGAAAAACCACGGAGAGGATTAGCTCTCAATATATATTGCAATCTTTTACAAATGGTGATGTTTATGCTTGGTGACTCCACAGGCCTAAAACATGTTGGCTCACTGCCATGAAGTACAACTAGGTCTAGCAAGCTCATTGCCTCAACCCTAAACCTAGAAAGATTATAATGAGGGCTATTAAACCCTAATGGTTGCTTAAAGCCAAGATCACTGTCAAGTACAAGTGAAATTATATAAGAAATATGAATATTGCAACATCTATCAGTATGTCAAGGTGCAATCATTTAGCAACTAAATACTGAATCAGGAGTCTTCATCATCACCGATCTTCTATCTCTGCTCTACTATTCTCATGCTCGCATTAATCACGCCCATAATACTTCTTCACACACTACACATATTACATCAAAATGAAAATTCACCAGATATATATATCCACAACAAGATTTATCTATTAATCAGATCGGCAAGCTAGACCTGAAATGTGTAAACAAAGATTTGTACTCTGTCAGCTTAATCTTGTGTTCAATTTGCATTGCAGACTCAAACAAATGTGTATAGGTCTTCACATAGGTCAGCCCCAATCATATAACCACTTAGACTAATTATCAAGATGCCATAACTTCTCCGCATAAGGATCTATCATGCCTATCGACTTGTTCCTTGAGATCTTACTTGATCAATTCATCTCTCATATCATAACTCATATTGCGAACCATAGGAAACTTAATAAATCATATCCAACAATCATTACTAATCTCTTAACAAGCCTTTAGATCCACAGAACTAGATAAACTTGTATGTCAAAATGCAGATCTTGGAACTGTTGCACTATCACAAAGAAATATTGTCAGATTGGGAGTTGATATTGGAAAGCTTGTAGAATGTGAACTATTGAACTTCAAGGGCTAAATCCTTGATTTAGGTAGTCATGACATGTCTCTTAGTTGCCTCAGAACCGTGGAACAAAATATGCCCTTGTGGAGGAATGCGGACCCTTTTACTTTGCACTGTACACATTCTTTATCTTACCTCTGTTCATCCAAACTTAGACATTTTCTCCAAATGGCTTCCAGAGGAAGTCATGACTTGAACACCAAAGTATATCATCATAAAATAGCTATGAGTCATCATACCTAAACTGCATTTATAGGTCTTCATTTGCGGAGGCATACTGATTCACTTTCTATCCCTTACTCTGAACATTGTCCATACTTAGTCATTTTGGCCTTCTGGACTTGAATACTTTTGTGCGTTGTTGCCAATCTAGGATGGTCTTCTGGAATGATGTCTTCTTGTCATATTGATGTACCCTCTTTGCCTTGTTGCCATCAATGACAGCACTCAATTATTCAACATAGCAGTATCTCTTGCCAACAATCTCCCCCTTTGGCATTGATGGCAACACTTAGTGAAAATGCTTGACTGCTTTGATTGCTCCCCGTTTCTATATACACTCTATATTTCTTCTCCCCTTGAGATGTTTGCCCATTTTTCACTGTCTTCTTCTCCCCATTTGACATCAATGGCAAAGGTGTAGGTTTCGAAGTTAAAAATTGTCAAAACTGCAAAAATTACTATACTCTGCCACATATGTACATGTACAATCTTTAACTTTATTTTACATTGTTGGAGGATGTCATTGAAAATGTTCTTTATTCATTGTCCAAAATTTTAATATGACCACTGAGTAGAAAAACTACAGTCTCTTTCTTGTGAAGATCAGAGGGTGTGTCAGATTGTAAAGCTACTTGTGCTTCAGCTGCTAGATTAAACATAGAATCTAACTTAAGACTGATTATTCTTCTTAGCTGACACATTTTGTTTCTGATTTTGTCCCTCTTACTTATTTGATTGTTCGAGTCATCATGAAGGTTGATGACTTGACTTTCTTTTCTGCTCACTAATTCTGTCACCACATCGAATGACTTAGAAATGTTTATCAGTTTTAGCTCTAAATCCTTGATCTTCACTTCTATTTCTGGTGCAGTGCACCTAGTATAAGCATTTAATCAATTTTTTTAAAATGTTAGTATTAAAAAGGCAAAATGAAGTTTGAAATAATGTAAGAGGTCCTTTTATAGGCATGCTCATGTAGTGGAGATCAAAAATAGTTAGTTTCATTTTAGTGGTCTGCAGTCATTAAGAGTATGACAGTCTATTTTTAGTAAAATTAGTTTTTTAGTAAAAATCAGTAGTTTTGGCTATTTTGAGCCTTTCCCACGATGGGAATCTTGGAGAAAGGATTATAAACAATTGTAAATTCTTTGTAAAGGCAGAGGGGTCGAGTGTATGGAGATTTAGTTGAAGTTTGAAGAGAAAGAAATAAAGATTATAACTATTTTGTTGTCCCATCTCTATTTTTTTGAATATTGTTGTTCCCTCTCATTTCCTTGGTCGTATAGTACTAATGAAAAATTCTTATGCTTGGAATGTTGTAGTGTATGGTCTCATCTTTGTTTTAAGATAGGTTGGAGGAGATTTGATGGAGGTTTAAGCACTTTCCCAACGTTTTCTTTGGGATTGCTCTTTTTCATAGTTTATGACTGTTTTAATTGATGTTCCTCTTGTTTGTTCTGGATCGTACCACACGATCAAGAGCCCAAATGTTAATCATGGATTTAAGGCATATCTTACCTTTCACCTAAACTTGGTTGGAGTCATTTTGATGGAGTAGCAAGTGTTTTATAACATTTTTTTCTGTCAGTAGGTCTATAGTAGGGTTTTAGTGCTTTTTCATGAAATCAATGGATTAATGAGTTACTACACTTGCTCCATAGGTGGAAATGAATGTAAAAAGTTTGGTTTTCATGTTCATTAAGTGGGTTTTGTGCAATAATAGTGGAGTTGATGTGAAAGGATAGATTTGTGTTTCTTGAAGTCTAAATTCTCTATGTCTTGGACAGTCCAAGCATGGTGGAAGAGTGGTTTTGAAGGGCAGTGGTGAAGTTTGACACAAAACCTCTAAAAATAGTGGAATTAGACCTTTTATGACTTGTTGGGTACCTTGGAGTGGGTCTTTGTAAGTGGAAACAAGTTTTTAGTCTTTTGTCATGTCTAAGAGGCCTAATTAGCCCTTGGGACAACAGGGAACAGTCAAGATTTGGATGTTCTGTCCCAAAGCAACCTATATTGCATGTTTAATATGTTTAAGAACAATATAATGGGTAGTCAAAAAGCCCATGACAGTTTGGAGAAGAGGTCTGAAACTCAAGTTATTGCATGACAGTCCTAAAAGGAGGGCTACAAGGGAGTGAGTGGGTTTGTGAAGGAAGTGGTACAAGGAGACACCCTCAATACATTCTGTGAGTTTTGTGAGCTTGGGACAGTAAAACCTAGTTGTTCTAGGGTCCCTAGGAAGTTTGGGAAGGTACCCATATGTATGAACCTATAAATGGTGATATTGTGTTATGTTGAAGCCATGGAGTATGAGTGGACAGTCAAGTCCAAATTGAAGTCAAGTGTTGCTGTTTGGTCCACAGAGGCCTAGATGAGTTGTTTGCCCTGCCATCCCCTGCATCCTCTTCCTCCTGTGTTGTTATTTTGATCCCTTTGTGGTCTTTGTTTAGTGAGCTCTGCATCAATTTCTTTAGTGGCTTCCGACTAGGATAAGCAAAATTTGTATATGTCACCAGCTTCTTTAATGGCACTCTGAATGCTTTTTATTCTATTATCTAGCTGGGCTTTGTCATCAGTTATCATTTCCTTCAACTCATTCAATCTTTTCTCATTAAACTCTTGCCTAACTTTTATGTCTGTAGATTTCTCAAAGGATTCAATATGTTTACTTACAAAGTTTATAAGTCCTTTGAGTTGATTTTCTAATGATAAAGAAGTGTCCTTCTAGTATGTTGGCATCAACTTATCCAAAATTTTAGATGCCTCACCAATGAGCTCACTATCCTCTATGTGAGACTTCAACATTTCTTCTCTTGCTTTTGCCTGTGTAATTGAAGCCAATCTGAGTTTTTGTACAGGGGACATTGCATCCAAGTTTATTGGACCATGTAGAAACTCAAGCTCACTCAAAACTTGTTTTTCTTTCTCTAGAAGTTCCTTAATTGATTATGCAGTGTTTCTTGGTGTGGCAGAGACTTCTTCTTTCAGGTTTTACTTTAGATCATCTAGATCCATGTCCTTATTAGAGTCCTCCTATTCTGATGAAGGATTTTCCTTAGCTTGTTCCTCCTCGGTCTTCTCATTGTCACTTTTGTCATCCATTTGATGTCTAGGAGAGGATCTTGTTTCAACGGCAAATACTTCTTTCTCCTCGGTTACTTTGACATCTTCATCTATTTTTTGCTCGAGATTTTCTTCCAGAATAAATGTATCATTTCTAGCATTTGTTTCTTGATTGTCATAGATGGTAGGGATATTATATTTCTTTAGTATCTCCAAAATAATCTCCTTAGTCTCCTTGACCACTTTATCAATTTCTCCTAACATCAGTGTGTTCATTCTTTTCTTTGATCTAAACTCATTGTTAAGTACTTTGGAGAGCTTGGCCTTTTCTTCAAGAGTGATCTATGGACATAATTTTATCAATGTATGTTCTCTGAGTTCAATGTCTTTAGCTATAGCAGCTTCCTTTCTAGTGGACAGTATACTAGCCAAGGTATCTGGGAGATCAACAATGATCTCAATGAGGGCTCTATTGTATATGTTCAGATACTTTTTAGTGCTCTAAGACCCTTCTCACCAATGTGACCAAATCTCTCATGCCAAAACATTGTCTTCTTAGTAGGGAGTTTCATTTCCAAAGCATGAGCACCCTTAAGTACCCAAAATGCACTACCATCTAAAGTTGAAGCAACACATTTCTTCCCTGCTAATTCCAATGGCGAGGATGAAGTGACTGAAGCTTTTTTCTTCGAATCAGAAGAACTATTGCACTGAGTAGTGCATGCATCTAGCTAAAACAAAGTACCTCTCCGAGTACCCTTAGCAAGCACCATAGATCCTCTTGTCATCTTGCATCCTCCATTCAAGAAAACAACCTACACACCTACATCATTCAATTTACTTACAGAGAGCAGGTTTCATGCTAAACCAAGGATGTGCATAACCCCATTAATCCCCTCCACTCGTCCATCAAGGAATCAGATCAATACTCTTCCACAACCAACTATTTTCAGGTGAGAGTCATCACCCAAGTACACCTTCCCACCGTCAAACTCTTCATACTTTGTGAACCAACCTCAATGTGACGTCATGTGGAAGGAAGCACTGGAGTCAACCAACCACACATCATTCGATGCATGGGTGGCCAAGGTAGCAATAAAAGCATCACCATCATCATGACATTTGTCAGAATTTGAATCGAAGGTGTTCTACTTTCTCTTCTTCTCCTCCTTGCATTCCTTTTGGAAATGCCCAGTTTTACCACAATTCCAACACACTTCCTTGGACTTTCCAAGAGATTTGGATCTCCCACAGGATTTGGATTTGCCCTTTTTAGCTTTCTTGCCTTTCTTTCTCCCTTTCTCTTTGGGCCTACCATGAACCGCAAGAGCCTCCTTTGCCAATTCAGAAGACTTTTTTCACATCTCTTCAGACAACAACGAAGATACCACTTCATCCATCTTGAAGGTGGTAGTAGTGCTCCCAATGGCCATAACTATTGAATACTGAGAGGGGGGGTGAATCAATATTCTATAATTTAAACAACTAAACCAAATATCAAATTTAATAATCAGAAAACAAAGTAACCACAGAAATACAATCCACATAAATATGACACATAGACACCATATTTTTACGTCAAAAACCCAAAAAAAAGGGAAAAACCATGGAGAGGATTAAATTTCAATATATATTGCAATCTTTTCTAAATGGTGATGTTCAGGCTTGGTCACTCCATGGGCCTAGAACATGTTGGCTCACTGCCTCAACCCTAAACCTAGAAAGATTGCAATGAGGCCTATTAAACCCTAATGGTTGCTTAAAGCCAGGCTCATTGCCAAGTACAAGTGAAATTATATAAGAAATATGAATACTGCAACATCTATCAATGTGCCAAGGTGCAGTCATTTAGCAACTGAATATTGAATCACGAGTCTTCATCATCACTGATCTTCTATCTCTGCTCTACTATTCTCATGCATGCATTTATCACGCCCACAATACTTCTTCGCACACTACACATATTACATCAAAATGAAATTCATCAGATATATATGTCCACAACAGGATTTATCTATTAATCAGGTCGGCAAGCTAGACCTAAAATGTGTAAACAAAGAGTTGTACTCTGTTGGCTTAATCTTGTGTTCAATCTGCATTGCAGACTCAAACAAACATGTACAGGTCTTCACATACATCAACCCCAATAATATAACCACTTAGGCTAATTATCCACATGCTATAACTTCTCTACATAAGGATCTACCATGCTTGTCAGCTTGTTCCTTAAGAACTTACTTGATCAATTCATCTCTCATATTGCGAACCACAAGAGACTTAATAAATCATATCCAACAATCATTACTAACCTCTTAACAAGCCTTTAGATCTGCGGAACCAGATAAACTTGTATGTCAAAATGCGGATCTTGGAACTGTTGCACTGTCACAAAGAAATATTGTCAAACTGGTAGCCAATATTGGAAAGCTTGTAGAATGTGAACTGTTGAACTTCAAGGGCTATAATCTTGGATTTAGGTAGTCATGAAATGTCTCTTAGTTTTCTCAGAGCCACAAAACAAAATATGGAACTGCGGAGGAATGCGGACCCTTTTACTTTGCACTGTACACATTCCCTGTCTTACCTCTATTTATCCAGACTTAGACATTTGCTCCAAATGGCTTCTGGAGGAAGTCATGACTTGAACACTAGAGTATGTCATCATCAAATAGATATGAGTCATTATACTTGAACTACATTTACAGGTCTTCATATGCGGATGCATACTGATTCACTTTCTATCCCCTACTCTGAACATTGTCCATACTTAGTCATTTTGGCCTTCCAGACTTGAGTACTTTTGTGCTTTGTTGCCAATCCAAGATGGTCTTCCGGAATGATGTCTTCTTGTCATACTGATGTACCCTCTTTGCCTTGTTGCCATCAATGACAACACTCAATTATTCAACATAGCAATGTCTCTTGCCAACAATCTCCCCCTTTGGCATTGATGGCAACACTTAGTGAAAAATGCTTGACTGCCTTGACTGCTCACCCTTTCTATATACACTCTATATTTCTTCTCCCCCTGATATGTTTGCCCATTTTTCACTGATCTTCTTCTCCCCATTTGAAATCAATGGAAAAGGTGTAGGTTTCAGAGTAAAAAATTGTCAAAACTGCAAAATTTACTATACTCTGCCGCATATGTATAGGTACAATCTTCAACTTTATTTTACATGTGTTGGAGGATGTCATTGAAAATATTCTTTATTTGGACCAGCTCACCATCCCATCTTTTCTTGGCATTGTCCAAAATTTTAATATGACCACTAAGTAGAAAAACTATAGTCTCTGTCTTGTGAAGATCAAAGGGTGTGTCAGATTGAAAAGCTACTTGTGCTTCAACCGCTAGACTAAACATAGAATCTAACTTAGGACTGATTATTGTTCTTAGCTGACACATTTTGTTTCTGATTTTGTCCCTCTTACTTATTTGATTGTTTGAGTCATCATGAAGGTTGATGACTTGACTTTCTTTGCTGCTCACTAATTCTGTCACCGGATCGAATGACTTAAAAATGTTTATCAGTTTTAGCTCTAAATGCTTGATCTTCACTTCTATTTCCTTAGTGGCTTCCGACCAGGATAAGCAAAAAATTTATGTCACCAGCTTCTTTAATGGCACTCTGAATGCTTTTTATTCTATTATCTAGCTGAGCTTTGTCATTAATTATCATTTCCTTTGACTCATTCAATATTTTCTCATTAATCTCTTGCCTAACTTTTATGTCTGTAGATTTCTCAAAGGATTCAAAATGTTGACTTACAGAGTTTGTAAGTCCTTTGAGTTGATTTTCTGATGACAAATAAGTGTCCTTCTGGTATGTTGGCATCAACTTCTCCAAAATTCTAGATGCCACACTAATGAGCTCACTATCCTCTATGTGAGACTTCAACATTTCTTCTCTTTATTTTGCCTATGAAATTGAAGCCAATCTGAGTTTTTGTACAAGGGACATTGCATCCAAGTTTATTGGACCACGTAGAAACTTAGGCTCACTCAAATCTTGTTTTTCTTTCTCTAGAAGTTCCTTAATTGATTATGCAATGTCTCTTGGTGTGACAGAGACTTCTTCTTTCAAGCTTTGCTTCGGATCATCTAGATCCATGTCCTTATTAGAGTCCTTCTATTTCGGTGAAGGAGTTTCCTTAGCATGTTCCTCCTTGGTCTTCTCATTGACACTTTTGTCATCTGTTTGATGTCTAGGAGAGGATCTTGTTTCAACGGCAGATACTTCTTTCTCCTCAATTACTTTGACATCTTCATCTATTTTTTGCTCAAGATTTTCTTCTAGAATAAATGTATCATTTTCAACATCTGTTTCTTGATTGTCATAGATGGTAGGGATATTATATTTCTCTAGTATCTCCAAAATAATCTCCTTAGTCTCCTTGACCACTTTATCAATTTCTCCTAACATCAGTGCGTTCATTCTTTTCTTTGATATGAACTCGTTGTTAAGTACTTTGGAGATCTTGGCCTTTTCTTTAGGAGTGATCTCCGGACATAATTTTATCAATGTATGTTCTCTGAGTTCAATGTCTTTAGCCATAGTAGCTTCCTTTTTGGCGGATAGTATACTACCCAAGGTATCTGGGAGATTATTAATGATCTCAATGAGGGCTCTATTGTATATGTTCTAATACTTTACAGTAGCTTCTTGTAAGATCCTCTTGTCTACATCATTGTAATCATTATAGAATTGGGCCATTGGTTTCAGATTGCCATCTATTGTAACTACCTTTAGAACATCTTCTAGCTTTATTGTGGCTTTTTAAGTTTGTGGCTCATCTTTCCTTTGCCTTTTCTTGGGTTATCCCTTCTGGAGGGCTTCTCCTTGCTACTTCCAGAGGCTTTAGTAGCCTCAGCTTTCATCTTTTTCACTTCATCATTAGACTCTATCTCTTCTTCTTCAGTTTTTCCTACACTGTCATACATCCTTCTACCTTTCATTTTCTCTCTTTGTGCCTTTGTTAGTGGATTTCTTGGATGGTTGCTCCACACTTATAGATGGTGTGAGACCTAAGAAAATAGTAGAGCTTCTTATAGACCTCTTTGTTGCTTCAGCCTTTTCTTGTTTCCTTTTAGACTCCTTCAAAGCCTTAACCAGTTCACTCTCTTTCTTTTCTCTTGCTTCCCTTTCTGCTTGTGCTTTTTCTCTTACTTGTCTAATCTGCTCTTTAGAGAAACCATGTTTTAATGCAACTTCTTCTACCTCCTTCCGCACTTTCCTTGAGATTTCAGGTTGTCTGAGGTCAACATTTAATTTCAGCGATAGCTTATCATAGGTTTTAAACCTTTCTTCTTTGTTGTCCTTGGGTTTGCTCAGCATGTGTTGAGCATAGTTATCTAATATTTGTCCATCCACTTCATAACCCATTGGCATTATCTAGACTGTCCTAGGCTCAACAGCCTCCATCAAGCATTGATCTTTTGTAACCATAAAACATATAGTATCCTTATACTTCTCAACAATTTTCTCAGGAATTATTTCTCTTGAATGCATGATGCTTTGAAAATTCTTAAAGTACCCCCATAGGGCTACTTTTTGCTCATCATGGCTTCCAATGGTACTTAAATGATTTCTAATTTGGATAGCTACTAGTTTTCTACTTAACCAAAGCAAATTCTTCATGTTTGGCAAATCATTCATAAAATAGAAGAATAGACAGATAATCAGCGTATCAAATTTGAAGGGATGGTTTTTTCTTTCCTTGATCTTCTTTAGATTCTCTAGTAGTTGGATTCTCAGCAACTCACACAAATCATAACCAACATTCTCTTTGTCCATTTGATATGTGGTGTATATTGCAGTACCAGAGACAGAGTTCTCCTAGTTTGAGAAATGGATCTTGTAGCTTATGACCATAGAGGCAAATCTTACCGCATTGTCTATGATGTCATTTATGGTTAATGCGCTCTTTTCAAATTTGGCTCTGGTAGCCTTTGTAACAGTTTGATTCTTCACAGCTTTCAACAAGGGCACACCTCCAGTGGAATTTAACCCTGTTACTACCCTACTTGTTTCCTTGGTGATTTTGAATGGGTGCCCTAACCACATGAATTCATCATGAATTTGACTTAGGATATACCAGACCCATTCATCCTCTGTGAATGCAGGAAATTCTACATACTGGATGAATTTCTTCTCTGTTAAGACTTTGTATTCTTCCTTTAGGTCAAATTGATCATTGCTTAAATACTCCAGGTATAGATCTGAGAATTTGTCATCGTCGAGCTCATCTAGGGCAACATGGATATATGCCCTAACATCTTCCACATACAGAACTCCATATGGTATTTTAAAAAATGCACCCATTGGATGAACTTTGGTTGCTTTAAAGGGATGTTTCTTGAATTTGGGTCTTGGTCACTCAGTAATATCAACAACTTGTAGGGTTGCCATTGCAAAGATTTAGTAAAGTTCTAACGGTAAATACCTTGTTATGCAAAATTAGGGTTTTCTTTGCCTGTATCACTCTGAGCACTTTGAATCTCTTTTGACACTTGAAATCTTGCTTCAATCTCTCTTGGATATTTGATAGCTTGAATGCAAAGTGAGTTATAATGCAAATGAGTTTTCTTTTTATCCTCCGCACTTGATCTAATTGTCATAAATTTGCTCATTCTCAAAAGCTACATGACTTTACTCTGATAGATATAGTCGATCAGAATTACTCCGCAATGTACCGCACCGACTTATTTTCTTCTGGATTTCTTTCAAAAGATTTTTCGTGTCAGATTCCACCACATATCCTCGTTGGATTCCAACACCAACTATCTAGTTGGGGGTTTTGGATTTTCAACACTACTCCCCTTAAGCCAAAGCTCCCAATTTACTTCCCAGAGGAAGTATCTGCACCAGATGCTACTGTGAATCTATCCTTAACTTCAATTACTTCTTTCTTGATCTAGATCTTGTCCGTTTCTTTCTGAGTTTCAACCGGATCAACCTTTTCTTTTCCCTTATCATTCCTCTGCTATGTTTTCCTTTCTTCAATAAGGTAGTTTCTTTTCACATTTTTGCTTTTGCAGACTCTTGCAATACATCCATACTTGTTGCAATTGTAGCACACAACATTCCTTTGTCTTTGATTCCTTCTATTGATTGGATTTGATCTGCATTGATTAGCCATATGTCCAAATCTATTGCAAGCAAAACACTTTCCATTGAATGATTGACTATTCCTTGCATTATAGGAACCATTCCTTACCAGATTTCTACATTCATTTGATTTGTGACCAATTTTCTTGCAATTGAAATATTGACTTGAAAAGGATGGAAAATTTTGATTATGGTTTATTCCACTCCTGCACTGAATAGCTTTATGACCAAACTCATTACAATTAAAACAATGGCCATTGAAAGATGGATACCTTTGAACATTTGGTTGTCTGACCAGCGGTCTTCTAGGTCTTCTTCTTTGATTTCTAAACTGGTTTCTTCTATTTTGCTTTAACTTAGTGTTTGTTTGACCAGATTTTGAACTTTCTCCTTTCTCAAATCCCAAACCTTTCTTATCATCAACACTCCTTTGACTAGAAATCACCTCATCAACCTTTGTAGAACTTAGTTTGAACTTTTCTTCATAGCTCTTGGTTGCATCCAGATCAAATTTTAGAAGTAGCACTTTTTGCCCAATTTTTCACATTCCTCTGATTTATCCTTAATAACTTGATTCAGATGCCTTTCAATTTCTTCCTTATTTTCAACTTCTAGTGTCAACCCCTTTAGAAACTCATGCTCTTCATCTAATTGATCATTTAGCTCCTTGCTCTTCTCTTTGAACTTCCTGACTTGCTCTCTTAGCTTTAGGATGCATTCGTCAGCTTCTTGAATATTAGCTTTTAGATCCTTGATTTCTGCTTCAGATTTTTCAAGATCAATAAGGGTTGCTTCTAGTTCCTTGTTGCTTTCATAATTTCCAAATCTTCTTGCCACCATGATTAAACTACCCTAGATCTTCCTCAAGCTATTAGACTTCTTGGAAGAAGGAACCTTGCTCTTATACCAATTGTTGAATACTGGGGGGAGGGGGTGTATCAGTATTCTGCAATTTAAACAACTAAACCAAATACCAACTTTAATAATAAGAAAGCAAAGTAACCATAGAAATACAAGCCACATAAATATGACACATAGACACCAAATTTTTACGTGGAAAACCCCCCAAAAAGGAAAAACCACATATATGATTAGCTCTCAATATATATTGCAATCTTTTACAAATGGCAATGTTCAGGCTTGGTCACTCCATGGGCCTAGAACATGTTGGCTCACTGCCATGAAGTACAACTAGGTCTAGCAGGCTCATTGCCTCAACCCTAAACCTAGAAAGATTACAACGAGGGCTATTAAACCCTAATGGTTGCTTATATCCAGGCTCATTGCCAAGTACAAGTGAAATTATATAAGAAATATGAATACTGCAACAACATCTATCAATATGCCAAGGTGCAGTCATTTAGCAACTGAATACTAAATCCTGAGTCTTCATCATCATTGATCTTCTATCTCTGCTCTGCTATTCTTGTGCTCGCATTAATCACACCCACAATACTTCTTCTGACACTACACATATTACATCAAAATGAAATTCATTGGATATATATATCCGCAACAAGATTTATCTATTAATTAGGTCGGCAAGCTAGACTTGAAACGTGTAAACAAAGAGTTGTACTCTGTCAGCTTAATCTTGTGTTTAATCTGCATTACAAACTCAAACAAAGGTGTATAGGTCTTCACATAGGTCAGTCCCAATCATATAACCACTTACACTAATTATCTAGATGCTATAACTTCTTCGCATAAGGATCTACCATGCATGTTAGCGTGTTCCTTAAGAACTTACTTGATCAATTGATCTATCATATCATAACTCATATTGCGGACCACAGAAGACTTAATAAATCATATCCAAAAATCATTACTAACCTCTTAACAAGCCTTTAGATCAACGGAACCAAATAAAATTGCATGTCAAAATGCAAATCTTGGAACCGTTGCACTGTCATAGAGAAATATTTTCAAACTGGAAGCCGATATTGGAAAGCTTGTGGAATGTGAACTGTTAAACTTCAAGGGTTATAATCCTATATTTAGGTAGTCATGACATGTCTCTTAGTTGCCTCAGAACTGCAGACAAAATATGCACTTGTGGAGGAATGTGGAACCTTTTACTTTGCACTGTACACATTCCTTGTCTTACCTCTGTTCATCCAAACTTAGACATTTTCTCCAAATGGCTTCTGGAGGAAGTCATGACTTGAACACTGAAGTATATCATCATCAAATAGATATGAGTTATCATACCTGAACTGCATTTACAGGTCTTCATCTGCGAAGGCATACTGATTCACTTTCTATCCCTTACTCTGAACACTGTCCATACTTAGTCATTTTGGCCTTCTGGACTTGAATACTTTTGTGCTTTGTTGCCAATCCAGGATGGTCTTTTGAAATGATGTATTCTTGTCATACTGATGTACCTTCTTTACCTTATTGCCATCAATGACAACACTCAATTATTCAATATAGCAGTGTCTCTTGCCAACAACAACAAGGTGGTCCCACGAGTCTAGTAAAGAAAAAAGCAAGGTCATGCAACGATCCTCCTCCTCCATTTTCACACCAATAGATGTCAACTGTGCAACCAGCATGTTAAAGGCATTCAGGTGGTCTACAATCGATCCTCCATCTTCCATCCTTAGAGAATATAGCTTCTTCTATAGGAATAACTTGTTTACCAAGGATATAGCCTGATAAACATCACCAAGTTTCTTCCACAGCTCCTTCGTGGTCTTCTCTTCATGAACATTCAACAGGACAAAATTGGCTAAACAGAGTCTCACAAGACCCTTAGCTTTACGATCTTTGAGATCCCAATATGCTTGTGCCATTGCCATTGGTTTTGGTCCAGAAATTGTTTCCCATAGATCTCTGTCAACAAGCATGTCTTCCATTTTAAGTTTCCACAACTCAAAATTGCTGCCATTAAACTTTTCCAAATCTATTCTTTCGGATGTGGTTGCCATCTTTTTCCTACAAAAAGATTGTAGAACTTTGCACAGGCTCCCACATAATCGAAGATTAGCTCAAAAAACCCCTATCCAACAACTAGGATTAAAGGTGATTGATGCCGACAGTATTAAGTCTGGGCGATGGAAGTCAAATGCACCGATAGTATATTATCTTGCCGATATGGAAGAAAGAATGTATTTTGGTATTATTTGGACCTTGTGAAGGGGTTTTTAAAAGCTATTTGAGCATTAATCTATTTGTATTGTGGGTTGATGGGTATTTTCACCTTGTTTTAATTGCTTCCACTATGTGCTTTGCATCAGTGATCAAGATCTGATACCAACTGAAAGGAAGCAAGGTACGCGGAACACACTTCCTACACCAACCTAATGAGGGGAATAGTATGCAAATTATTTTTAATCCTTACAATTGTAGCAATGTTAAACACATAACATAAAGATTATAGCAACACCACAACACATAAAGAGAGTGACACAGATATATCGTGGGGAAAACCTTTTCAGGTAAAAAATCCCACACTCTAAAACCTGCACAATGTATTATCAAAACAATGGTGTGTTTACAATACACTTGCAATGCAAGTTCTTCCAAGAGTCTTCAAATGTCATTTTTGGAGTAATTCCAGCAGCATAACAGTACCTGTACATCAACTATGCAACTACAACTCCAAAACTATGCAATATATAGAGATACAAGGCAATATCGAGAAGCCTCTAGAGGTAGGCATCCATCTTGGCCACATGGCCATTTTCCCACATCAAAGGACACTTGTCCAAGATACAAATATCTCTCTTACATCTGTCATAACATGGTATATTTGACTTCCCAAGGATAGAGCACTCCATGCTAAAAATAGGCAATGACAATGCTCTTACGCATCTTACAGCTGTCATAAAAATCTGCAACATGACCACAATTAATGTTGTAAGAGAATCTGTCATATAAGACTAAAAATAGCATATTCCTCTTACAACATGTCATAGCCCAACTTGGGCACCCAAAGATGCCTTTCTCTTATGCAAAGATACTCTCTGACACTTGTCCCCACTTGTCATAGGAATCTCTATACTTGGCTCTTACGCATCATAGATTCTGTCATATGGAATATCCTCTTCCACATACCACAAGGTGTTGACACATGGCATATTAGTGCCACCTCAAATGGGACACCCAAATCCATGTGAGTTTGACTTGACCATCCAAGTTACATTCCACGTAGGATGATATGTCACAATGCCACCTCAACTAAGTGACCAAACTAAATGTGCATGTAAATACAAAATTTTCAATAAATAAATACACAATTAAATAAACAATGCTAGGAATTTGCAAAGGTTGAGACACCTTAAATCCCAACATCATAGATATTTGTGATTTTTTGGCAAATACAATGGCTGAACCTTTGAACTAAACATTCTGGATCTCTCAAGAGCTGACCATAAAAAGAAGACTGTTAGCTCCAGATAGCTCTGGAGTGTCACCTTGCACCATAACCAATCATCCCTCCTCCAAGTCAGTGATTGCTTGATAGGTTCTGTGATTAATTTTAACCTTGACATGTGCCACATATGGACCATGGCAACTCCAATTGCCCAGCTGGTCATCACAATGCTTATCTAACTTCAGTTCTTTTCTCACCATGTTCTCTCTAGTTCAAAGGATAAACCGCCCAAATAACTGAAGCTCCTCTTCGGCAAACTTCCTCTAATCTAGGCCTCACTTGTATTACCGCACGCCTTCAATCAAGGTTCCCCTTTTGGTTGAATTTCTAACACCTTTTGTTTTCAACAAGAGATTATTAGTCTTAGGAATAAAGGTAGAAGAAAGTTTAGTTCTATTTAGTCTTTAATTCAGTTCAGTCCAGTTTATGGAATAAGGCTCAAATGTATAATAGTGAGCCAAGAAAGTAGAAATTAGTTCCAAATTTTCTTTATGTTTTTCAACATTGTCTTCCAACAATAGTTTTCTTGCTCTCTTCATGTAAATATGCCCATATTGGTTTCCATTGAATGAAAATAAAGGGAAATTCTCTTAATTTGGTGTTAGCATAGGCGGATCCTTCCAGAAGGGGAGTTGGGCCCACTCCACCCGAAGGAGGTGATTTACAAGTACTTCAATTCTTGTGATTATATTTCTTTGTTGTGTTATAAATTTTGGATGTTTCTTTGTGATGTGATTAAAATAGTCTATGTATTATTCCTTTGTTGTTGTTTACTTGTAGGTCATTAAAAGAGAAATCATAAAAATATTTACTTTCTAGATTTGATTTCAATTGAGTATTTCTTTAATTCCATTTTAGCACTTATTTTTGTATGTATGTTTCAATTGGCAGTAGTGTAGATTGGGATTTCTTTAATTCATTCATTGTTGTATGTGTGTTTCAATTAGTAGTAGTGTAGATTGCGATTCAACATGACTCTTTACAATTGCATAGGATAGGGTGGAATGTTAGATTAGAATTTGTCCTCCATTTTCAATTTAGAATAGGATCACAACACGAGAAACCCCAAAAGACGAATAAACTCTGCTGTAGATAGTTCTAGACACCATTAGGATTGATAAAGATTAAATGAATGGAAATTTGACAACTATGATGACCTTGTCACTAACCCTACAATTCATGATATTATTTAGTAGTTGGAATAGTATCCATAGTATATACCAAGGTTTTGTTGTATAGCCCAAGTCCTCACCTATTTGGACTAGATTTATTTACTTTTCAACTCTTCTCTCAAGCCCCAATTACTAATGAGACTTCACTCTTCACCTGCTACAAGTCAATTAGGATTTTTAAAGACTTAAGAGAAAGTGAAGTAGGATTTCTTCTAAAATGGACTTAAGTAGGATGTTAGGACATTTGTAGTTGAATGTGATGTGTGTCAAAGGAATAAAATGGAAACCCTCAAATACCCAAGATTTTTGTATCCACTTCCTATTCTAAATATAGCTTGAGCTGATATTTCTATGGATTTCATTGTGGGGCTTCCTCTCTCAACTGGTAAATAGGTCATTTTGTTTATGTTTGACTGCTTGACCAAATATGCTCGTTTATGTGCATTAACCCACCCTTACATTGTGGATATGATTTCTCAACACTTCTTAGATTTGATCTTTAAACTCCATGACATGCCTTGCTCTATTGTCAGTGATCATGATCCAACATTTACCAACAAATTCTAGCAAGATTTATTTAACTTGTAGGGCACACTACCTGTAACATGAGTTTGACTTATCATCCTCAAATTGAGATTGTTAACAAATTCGTTGAGACTTACTTGTGTTATTTTTTGATCAATAGGGGAAATCAGCCAAGTGGTTACCTCTAGTCGGGTATTGGTACAATACCACTTATGACAGTGCTTCCAAAATGACCCCTTATGAGGCCCTCTATGGTACCTAACCACCCTTCTTTAACACTAGAACAAAATTACATAAAATGGTAGGTAGATCAACATCAAACATGTTAGAGTTATGAATACCTATGGTAAATCTTATACAAAAGAGACCTTACAGACAATAGTAGAAAATCAAAGGAAAAGATGCTAGAATATTGATGCAGGGATCATTAATTACCAAATGAATAATGCAAAAGAAATATATATCCACTTTTTCTAATAATAGACAACAAAAAAGTAGAGAAGAAATCTTATCTTGTATTACAAGTTACAAGGATAAGAAACTAATAAAAGGAAAATAAAATCCTAATTAGACTACCTAATTAACTTATGATAAAGTGTGAATATAATCACACTAACACCCCCCTTAAGTGCAACTTAAGGAAGCTACACACAAGCTATAAAGGAAAGATGGGTCTCGACAACAAGGCCTCATTAGGTACCCATTTACAAACAAAGAAATTCTCATAACATAAGAAAAGGAGAAAATCCAATGGGACAAAACTCCTCTCCAAAAGAGAGAAAACTACAAAT
Source organism: Cunninghamia lanceolata (assembly GCA_027924645.1). NCBI lineage: Eukaryota > Viridiplantae > Streptophyta > Pinopsida > Cupressales > Cupressaceae > Cunninghamia > Cunninghamia lanceolata. The sequence continues at coordinate 4,790,379 of BSBN01000696.1, read as the reverse complement.
AAAACAATACAAGCGATGGAAGAAAACTCAACATGAATCACATACAACCAAGTCCATCACTAATGTGAAAATCCCCCCACAAGAGGGATATAATAAGACTATGAAATCCTCCCACAATGTAGGACCTCTTGTACCAAAAGAGGATGCCTGAACATGAATGCTAAAGATGATCCACTTGTGGTAAATGGCATTTCTTCCCTTAGGAAGAAATAACTCCAATGGTGAATGTTGAACATGTGAGGTAGTAAGTATCATGATGAATGACTGTAAAAATTGTATAGGTGTTCACAAGTCACAATCAGAAGATGTCATAATACAATCAAGAACTCCATGCCTAATCAATGGGTGTGACAACTCAAGAGAAAGTTGAAACTCATAATCAATAATCTCCAAAGACAAAAAAGAAGACATAACTGTAGTACCATGACTATCATCAAAGAGGAAATGGAAATCCTCTATTGTGTCTTCTAGATCTACAAGATGAGATTCACAAAATAAGTCTAAAATACCTGTTAGATAATCATCCCACACTACAGAATCAAAAGAACATATAACATCTTGCTCAACCATGGAACATTCATATCAAAAGAAGCAGGAGGTGGAAGTGAAGAAATAGTGGCACCGGTCTCAAATTTTGAATCAGTAGTGAGAACACCAAGATTCAAATATCCAAACTTCTCAGAAACATTATCCACACAAGGAGTGTGAACAACATATAAATGATTTGAACCATCATTAGAAGCAGAATCACCAAAAGTGTATAATCAAGATTTATGTTCAATAATCCTAGTAGCAATCATCTCTGTGCTTTTCAAATATTTGATGATAACTAAATCAGGTGTGAACTCCATAGTCTTCCCTCCTCTACTGTGAGTAATTTGATATATGGAAAGAAGATTGTTTGACAAACAAGGCACACACAATACATCATTTAAAGCACCCTCACCAATATCAATATATCCCTTCCCAATTACATTTATATAAGTGGTATTACCCATCCAAATAGGTGGCATAACACAAGGCTCAAAAGTAGAGAACATGGACTGTGATGAGCCAAATGATGTGAAGCTCCAAAATCAAGAATCCATTTACTTGATTCATGAGATGTACTAACACAAAGTGCTCTACCTTTTTGTTTTCCAACCCCATTAGCAAAACCTGCATGGCCTTTTTCATTAGATCTTGGTTGTTTTGACGATGAAGGGGAAGAAGAAGTATATGAACTACAAGGCATAATTGAAGGTAAACTTACATTGTTTTTCTAAATAAGATGCTTCAACTCCTTAATCTATTTCATTTAGCAAACATGTTGATCATGCCCAATTTGTTACAATATGCATGTATGGGTTTCTCCTTTGATTTTTTCCCTTTTATTGGATGAAGACGACCTTGGCCTATAGCATGTGATGTTGACTCCTTGTCTTTCTCATTGTGATTGTTTTTCTATTTATTTTCATTGCTACTTGAAGCCTTTTGCTCTTTTGTGCTTTGATTAGCAATAAGAGCCTAAAATTCTGAAGACTTCAGAGTACCCATCTACACTAATTTTGCTTGCTCCCTAGTGAGTGATGTAGAAAGATCATCAAGTGAAAGCATTATAAATCTAGTACCAAGAGCACCCCTATTGGAATAAAATGTACAAATAAAAATAGAATAATCAGGACCAAATTTAGCAAGAATAAACAAAACCAACTAGGTATCCTCTTTCTCAATACCATATTGTTTCAACTATAGTTTGAGTGATTTAATCTTGATGAAGAAGTCTTGGATGTTGTTAAAATTTTAAGGATCTCTAACCCAATAAGTTCATTTTCTAATTGAAAACTTCTCAAAGTATCTTACTTACCAAACAAACTCTCTAATGTAGTCCAAATTTTGTTTCATTTTTTGCAAGACTCGACATGAAAAATAAGATTAGGAGAAATTGACTGACATAATGTCATATAGGCTTCATCATACCTATCAAACCATCTTCTCTTTTCTACAACACCTATTAGTTCAGGATCTATACCCATTGTTACTTGATGTATTCTTAATCTCTTCAATTGTATTTTCATTTGATTCTTCCACTCATAATAATTGTACAGAGTGAGAAGAACAACCTGGATTTAATCATCATGTTTTATCCATGATGATTATAGAAAAATTGAAAGAGAAACGACAAAATACCCCTTGCAATGCATGAAAATAACTCCCTCATTCAAGAAAAAAAATCACTTGTATGCACTTTTCCAAAGAACCAGGCTAAACAAATATGACTTCAAACTAAATAATCATAAACCTGATGAAATTTCATGTAAATATAAGTGAATAGAAGCATAAAGCACATAATCATCTTTCCAATGCCTATAATTTTGTCAAATTTGGACTCCATATGCCCAAGATACACTTGTTTCTATAAAAATGCTCTAATAGGGCCTTGAAAAATTACTCCCCCTAAAATAGGGTACTGGTCACCCATGTGACCAGGGTTGGATGGTTTGAGGTACTAGGAGTTAGGGATGCACCATAGTTTCTGACAGGACCTCAAATTGGAGCAGAAGTGTGGTAGTTGTTGGTCACACATACGACCAAGCACGAGCGGTGGATGCTTGGTCGTGACCTATGGTCACTAATGTGACCTAAGAATAGATCCAAAAGTGTTGGCAATGGCTATTGAGATAGCCTTTGGTTGAGGACATGACTAGGAGATTAGAACCAAGAGCTAACAAAAATCTTCCCACCTAGAAATTGATGATTATTGGTTATTGACCTACGATTTATAACATAAATTGTTGTGAAAAGAGTAAAATTGTTAGACCAAAACAATAAGATTTGATTTTTTTAAACTGCTAAGCAATACGAAAGACCACTAATTTTTTTAATACTGGATAATTACTATGCACTAGTAACCAGAGCCAAGAGCAATGTAGGTGTGCAAACCTATACATTATATATTGAGCCAAATGGAAGTACAGATTTCGTAAGATGATACAAAATTTTGACTGCTCAAATTTGAAGACCCCTAAGAAATGCCCCAAAATTTTCTAACTCCAAACCCTGTTGAGTTTATAGTCACTCCTAGGGTTTTGATGCCTTCTAGATGTAATGGTGAGGCCCTTTTGCACTAGGATGTATCATTTACAACCTCATGGCTATAACCCTAATTTTTTTGAGAAGAAACTTGCAAATTTCCCATGCTATGGTATCATGTTAGAGTGATGAATACCTATAGTAAATCTCCTACAAAAGAGAGCTTGCTTACAATAGTATAAAATTAGAGGAAAAGATGCTAGAATACTGATTCATGGATCATTAATTACCAAATGAATAATACAAAAGGAATATACATCCACATTTACCAATAATAGACAAAGAAGAAAAGCAGAAAAAAAAAATCTTATCTTTTGATACAAGTCACACAGATAAGAAATTAATAAAAGGAAAATAAAATATTAATTAGACTACCTAATTAACTTATGATAAAGTGTTAGTATAATTTCACACTAACAAGACATAGCGAGGTGATTAGTTTTTTTTATGCCTCTTACGATACAAGCAACTTTGATTATGAGCAAGTGAGGTCATAAGTTAGCTCCCAAAACTTTATGGTCCTTATCTCAAGTACTCTAACACATTGGTGACATAGCTTACAAGTTGGCACTCCCACCTTCTTCTAAGATCCACCCAATTTTTCATGTCTCTTGTCTCGAGAAAGTAAATGGGACAATTTCTCACATTCCAACCAAGCTCCTTGCATTAGATGAAGATGGATCAATATTTTTAAAAAATGAGGTTATCTTGGACAAATGCATTAGCACCTTTGCATTCATTCCATCGAGGAGTTCGTAGTCCAATGGAAGGGTTTACAACTTGAAGATGCCACTTGTGAACTCGCCAATGTTCTCTCTGAGTTTCTGAAAGGAAGCTAGGTGTGCGGAAATCACTTCCTACACTAATCTAATGAGGAGAGGGCTATGCAAATTCAAATTAATCCTTACAACTACAACAACATAGAACATCTAACAGAGATATTACAGTAATACACATGAACCAAAAAGAAGACAGAAGAAGAGAGATAAAGATATAACATGGGGAAAACCCTTATCGGGTGAAAAACCCCACACTTAGAAACCTGCACAATCTATTATCAAAACTGAAAGTTGTTTACAAGACACTTGCAATGTAAGCTTCAATGGTCTTTGACACTCGTATCTGGAGTCAATCCGACAGCATAACAGTACCTGTCAATCCTGTAATACCTCTCCTCCTCCAAGCACCTGTTTATATAGAATACAAGGCAATATTGGTCCTATCTTGGAATGGGCATCCAATTTGGCCTCATGGCCCAAAACCCATGCCTAAGGACACTTGGTCAACATTGTAGAATGTGCTTGACACTTGTCCACATCTCCCATCTCAAAGAGGTCACCTATTTCCAAAATGGGCAATGACAGATGCTCTTACGACACTTATGACCGTCATAGAATCTGTCATAGCGGTTACAACTTACAGTTGTAAGAGAATCTGTCATACATAGGCTATAAATAGCATATTCTTTTACAACATGTCATATTCCACCTTGGGGCACTCAAATATGCCTTTTTCAAAGATGCTTCATGACACATGTCTTCACCTATCTTATAAGCTTCTATTTCTGACTCTTACATGTCATAGATTCTGTCAGGAATCCGTCATAACCGTTTCGGTCAATATTCCATTACACAACATCCAAGATGTGACACATGGAAAAATTCTCCTACCACAAAGTGGGACACCTATCTCCTCATTTGAGGACAAAATTACATGTTGTCATCTTCCATGTAGGATGACACATCACCGTGCCACATCCCACAATATGACAATATGGACTTTACAATTAATTTACAACATAGGCAATGAATTAATAAATACAAACATAAATAATGCAAGGAATTACCAAGGTTGAGACACTTTAATTCCCAACATTCTCCCACTTGTTAAACACTTTGTAAGAGCCAATAGACTAACAGGATTTAACTTCTATAGACCGAGAGGCCCATAGACTCCGAACACCATCTGAACTTCTCTATGCCCACTGGCTTCGTCAATGCATCTGCAACATTCTTCAAAGTATCTACCTTCTACAAATTTACCTTCCCATCCTCTACCATGTCTTGCATGAAGTGAAATTGAACGTCAATATGCTTTGTTTTGGCATGGAAAGTTGAATTGTTCGCAAGGCAAATTACACTCTGATTGTCACAACTGATCGTGATCTGACCTACATCAACACCAATATCTGAACACAATCTCTTAAGCCAAATGGTTTCCTTACAAGCATGAGTTGCTTCCATATACTCAGATTCTTTCATGGACAAAGCAACCATAGGTTTTCTCTTACTCATCCAACTAATAGCACCGCCAAACAGTGTAAACACATAAGCACTGGTGGATCTCCTGCTGTCAATGTCACCTACCCAATCTGAATCCACAAATATCAACAGAATGCGGAGGTCCTATAGCATTGCCATGGTAGCAAATGGAATACTCAGAAGTAGCCCTCAAATATCTAAACAATCGCTTAACTGCATCCCAATGAACTCGTCTAGGATTAGCCATAAATCAATTAAGGACTCTCATTGCTTTGGCAATGTCTGGTCTTGTGTAGACTATAGCATACATCAAACTGCCAACAACACTAACATAAGGTACTCTGCTCATGTCCTCCACCTCACTAGGAGATTTTGGACAATCCTCAATAGACAACTTTGTCCCCAGAGAAATAGGAACACACAATGGTCTACAATCTGCCATGCTGAACCTATCCAACACGGTCTTCACATACTTACTCTAGCTTAACCAAAGTTTTTTGTTGGTTATGTCTCTTCTAATTTCTATTCCTGGAATGTACCTGGCTACCCCTAATTCTTTCATTTCAAACTATATTGACAACTGAGATTTAAAATTAGAAATCATATTCTTACCCTTCCCAATGAGCAACATATCATCAACATACAGTGCAACAATGAGAATACGATTGTAGATTAAGAAATCAAACCAAAGGTTAAACATAAACTAAATGCATATTGAAACAAAGAGTTTATACCTAGATAAGAAGACCCAATCTCATCAAGGGGAGAGGAAACTTGCACCCAAGAGCTCCTAAGACATGATAATCCCTAGATAATGATTCAAATGTGAAATGTTGTCTTAATTTGCAACTCACTAATTAGCTCAATAGATATTTGGGCATGGTAACATTGCATAAAACTTGGATCCCCAAATGGCTTGGGAGAGGTTCTATTTATAGAGATTTTGGAGGGATTTTGATCCAAGGGTGGAGATTGGTTTGAAAGATCAATGGTGGAAGAAAAAAGTGATGTGGAGGGCCTAGATTTGATCTTAGAGAAATGAAGGGCTAGAAATAAAAGTAAATCTTTTATTCATTTTGGGAAAAAAGTGGATTAAATGAGCATGGGTGTGAAAGATTATTTTTGAATTAAAGATTCATATGGGGAATGTAAAATGAATTAAAAATTTATTTGGGGATAAGTGGAGATAAATGAGGTATGGGGGTGGTAAGGGGTTGTAAGAGGAATTAATTGTGATGTGGGATGTATTTAAATAAAAAATTGACTTATGTGGATATATTTCAATTTTTTATTTGGAGGATGTGGGAAAAATTGTTAAACTAGGTTTGACCACCCAAATGAGAGGTTAGGATTAATTAAACATAGGTTTTATTTAATTAATCATAGGGCTAAGATGAGGTAGGCTAGGGTAGGCAATTAAATAATAGCTATTTAATTGTCTAGGGTAGGGATAGGTCAATTAATAGGCTGAATTAATTAGTTAAACATGATTTAGCTAATTAATTAGATTTAGTGAGAAGAGGGAAATTGTTTAAATAAATATTGCATATTTATTAAATCAATTGGCTAAGGCTTGAACTATTGAATTAATAAAATTAATTCAATTGTTGGGGATAAAATGATGAAAAATTAGACGATGAAGGGACAATTAATTAAATAAAAATTTAATTAGTTGAATAGAAGGGAAATTGATAGTTTAGGGATGTCGGGAGTCAGTTTGATGGTAAAAGATATTTTTAGGTGTCTACAATGATCACTATCAAACTTATAATACACGTAGTGATCCGATTTTGATATCACAAATCTAATTGACAACACAAAGGCATCAAAATTCAAGTACCATCTCCTAGGGGACTGCTTCAAACCATACAAAGACTTCTTAAGCTTGCAAACCAAATTTTCTTTACCTTTCACCATGTAATGCTCTAGCTGTGACATGTAGATTTCTTCCTCCAAATCACCATGAAGGAAAGTTGTCTTCACATCCATTTGTTTTACCTCTAAGTCATAAGCTATTGCAAGAGACAACAGGAATCAAATGGATTTTAGCTTTGCAACGGGAGAGAAGATCTCACCATAATCTATACCCTCCACTTGTGAATACCCCTTCGTAACCAATTTGGCCTTATACTTCTCAACACTGCCATCTGCACCAAATTTCTTCTTGAACACCCATTTGCATCCAACGGGTTTCCATCCAGGAGACAAAGGCACCAAGTCCCAAGTTTGATTCTTTTCCAAAGAAGCCATCTCATCCTCCATGGCCTCCTTCCAGAAACCTGCATCTTTCAAGTCCATAGCCTCTGATACAATTCTAGGTTTATCACTGTTAGTAAGCAAAGCAAAAGCACAACTAGAATCAAGAAATGTAAAACCAAACCTTTCAGGTTGCTTTTTTATCTATGTAGACCTCCTTAAGAGCTAAGGTTGAGGTTCAGCTTCTTCATCTGAGATTTTAGAGCTGCAAGAGCTCTCCTCATCATCAGGTCCAACATTATCTTTATGTTCAGTCTTCTCAAGGGTAGAAGGAAACTAAACAACATCCTCTTTATTTTCTTTTTCTTCTGGCTGGAAAACGGTGGAAGAAGGTGTAAGCTCTCTGAAGATTACACTTCTTCTATACAACACTTTTTTAGCCACAAAGTCCTAAAGCTTGTATCCTTTCACACCTACACCATAGCCAATGAAGATACACTTAATAGCCTTGTTCTCCAATTTTTGGTGCTACTCCCTAGGCACATGTACATATGCCTCAACCAAACACACAAAGATGCCTTATTGAAGGCTTTATACCAGACCACACCTCCATGGGTGTCTTTCCAACAAGAGCTAATATAGGAGATCTATTTACAAGATAGCAAGCAGTGGCAATAGCTTCAGCCCAAAACTTTTGTTCTAGGCTAGCTCCACTAAGCATACTCCTAGCCTTCTCCATCAATGTCCTGTTCATCCTTTCTGCAACTCCATTTTGCTGTGGGGTGTATGGAGTTATCTTATGTCTTTCAATCCCAAGTTCCTTGCAATATTTATTGAATTCTGTAGAACAAAACTCACCATCATTGTTAGTTCTCAAACACTTAATCTTTTTACTAGTTTGATTTTTAGCAAAGGCCTTAAACTCCTTAAACTTAATATAGACTTCAGATTTGCTTCTGAGAAATTAAATCCATGTCCTTCTACTGTAGTCATCTATGAAAGATATAAAATATATAGATTTTGATAATGAAGGAACATTAACAGGACCAAATACATCAGAATGAACAAGGTCCAACACACCAGAAGACTTATGAGAACTCGAATAAAACTAAACACGGTTTTGTTTGCCATATATGCAATGTTCGCAAAAAAGTTGAACTCAAGATTACAATCATCTAACCCCTCAGCGAGGTTTTTATTTTTCAAGGTATACAGACCCTTCTCACTAATGTGGCCAAATCTCTTATGCCATAACATTGTCTTTTCAGTAGGAAGCTTTACTTCCAAGGCATGATTACAAACATTAGAACTAGAAAAAATAAATTTCTTAACTGTTCATTCAGATGGTGGGGATGAAGTGACTTCTACCCTCTTCCTTGAATCAGAAGAACTATTGCATTGTGAAATGCATGCCTCTAACTGAAACATAGTACCTCTCCTAGTACCCTTAGCAAGCACCATAGCTCATCTAGTCATCTTGCATCCTTCTTTCAAAAAGATAACCTGCACACCTGCATCATTCAACATACTTACAGAAAGCACGTTTTGAGCTAAGCCTGGGATATGAATAACCCCAGAGATCCCCTTCACTGATCCATCAGGGAATCGGATAGAGACTCTTCCACGACCAACAATATTTAGATGAGAGTTGTCACCCAAGTACACCTTTCCACCATCAAACTCCTCATACTTAGTGAACCAGTCTCGATGTGAGGTCATGTGGAATGATGTACCAGAGTCAATCAACCACACATCATTAGATGCATGGGTTGCCAGGGCTGTGATGAAAGCATCACCATCATCTTGTGACTTGTCACAATTTGAATATGGGGTCTTCTTCTTTTTCTTTTCTTCTTTGCATCCCTTTCAGAAATGCCTAGATTTACCACAGTTCCAATAGATAGCCTTGTACTTTCCAGGAGATTTGGATCTCCCACGGGATTTGGATCTACCCTTCTTAGTTTTCTTGTCCTTCTTTTTCCCTTTCTCCTTGGGTCTTCCACAAATTGCAAGAGCCTCTTTGGCTGCCTCAGAAGACTTTCTCTGCATCTCTTCAGACAATAATGAAGAAACCACTTCATCCATTTTGAATGTGGATGTGGTGCTTCCAATAGCCATGACAAGGTGATCCCACGAGTCCGGCAAAGAACAAAGCAAGGTCATACATCGACCCTCCTCCTCCATCTTCACACCAATAGATGTCAATTGTGCAACCAAAATGTTAAAAGCATTCAAATGTTCATCAACGGATCCTCCATCCTCCATTCAAAGGGAATACAACTTCTTTCTCATAAAAATTTGTTAACTAGGGATTTGGCTTGATACACATCTCCCAACTTCTTCCAAAGCAAGTTTGCAGTTTTCTCCTCATGGACATTTAACAGGATAGAATCAAGAAGACTAAGTCTTATGAGACCCTTAGCCTTCTAATCCTTGAGATCCCAATCAACTTGTTGCATTGCAGCTGGTTTAGTTCCATTAACACTTTCCCAAAGGTCTTGATCAACAAGTATGTCTTCCATCTTGAGCTTCCACAACTCGAAATTAGTGCCATTGAATTTCTCCACTTCTATCCTTCCGGATGTGCTTGCCATCTCCTTGCTGCAACAAGATTTAGAATACTCTACACAGACTCCCACTCAACTTAAGATCATCTCAAAAAACCCCTACCCAATAGCTAAGACCAAAATTGGCCAGGCTCTAATACCAACTGAAAGGAAGCTAGGTGTGTAGAAATCGCTTCCTACACTAATCTAATGAGGAGAGGGCTATGCAAATTCAAATTAATCCTTACAACTACAGAAACATAGAAAATCTAACAGAGATATTGCAACAATACACATGAACCAGAAAGAAGATAGAAGAAGAGAGACAAAGATATAATGTGGGGAAAACCCTTATAGGTGAAAAACCCCACACTTAGAAACCTGCACAATGTATTATCAAAATTGAAAGTTGTATAAAATACACTTGCAATGCAAGCTTCAATGGTCTTCGACACTCATATATGGAGTCAATCCGGTAGCATAACAGTACCTGTCAATCCTGTAGTACCTCTCCTCCTCCAAGCACCTGTTTATATAGAATATATAAGACAATATTGGTCCTATCTTGAAATGGGCATCCAACTTGGCCTCATGGCCCAAAAGCTACACCTAAGGACACTTGATCAACATTGTAGAATGTACCTGACACTTGTCCACAACTCCCATCCCAAAGAGGTCACCTATTTCCAAAATGGGGTATGACAGATGCTCTTACGACACTTACGACTGTCATAGAATCTATCATAGCGGTTACAACTTACAACTGAAAGAGAATCTATCATACACAAGCTATAAATAGAATATTCTCTTACAACATGTCATAGTCCACCTTGGGGCACACAAATATGCCTTTTTCAAAGATGTTTCATGACACATGTCTTCACCTATCTTATAAGCTTCTATTTCTGACTCTTACATGTCATAGATTCTGTCATAGGAATCTGTCATAACTGTTTTGGTCAATATTCCCTTACACAACATCTAAGATGCCGACACATGGAAAAATGATCCTACCACAAAGTGGGACACCTATCTCCTCATGTGAGGACAAAATTACAAGTTCTCATCTTCCATGTGGGATGACACATCACCGTGCCACATCCCACAATATGACAATATGGAATTTACAATTAATTTACAACATGGGCAATGAATTAATAAATACAAACAAAAATAATGCAAGGAATTACCAAGGTTGAGACACCTTAATTCCCAACAGTTTCCTCATCTCAAGCTTTGAGGACAAAGCTTTTCAAAGGGGGCAAGGGTAATATTATGAACCCCATTCTACTATATGGTAGTTAGTATTAGTAGGATGCATATGATTTTTAAGTCACCTATAGGTGATATTAAATAAAGGTGGATGTATATGCTTTGTAATTCATCCCGCTAGTTAGTTAATGTAATTATCCCACATGCATGAGATGGTAGGAGTTGTCTTCAATGGAAAGACTCTATATATTGTAATTACTTCTCAAATCGAAGGTATCAAATATATTTATAATTGGAGTATATGCTTTATTGGGAGGTTGCCCCCTCAAAGTGGTGTTGCGGAGATAATAAAAGTATTTAATATTTCTCATTTTGCATAATTTTGTGTGTTTAGTTTAATATGTTTTGTAGGTTCATTATGAAGAAGTTTGATGATGATTTAGACTCAAAATCCTCAAATGAAGACACACATGATGTTTTGAAAATGAAGATTGTGTGAAAAATGAATGGTATGCGGGTTGTGCGAGGAGGGCATGTGGGGGTCCTAGTGGCCTGAGCCACGCTTCTTCCTATGCATTGGTCTGCAGGTTTCGGTCAGGGCTGTGAACCTTGGTATTTTTGTTGTAGTTTTTCCATAGGGTGAGGGAGTGCATGTGCCCCTTTTTTATCTTTCTTCTCTGATTTTTTTGGTTCTTTAGTGTTGGAAACAATAGAGGGTTGCATGACAGCCTCTGGGGTCCAAGGGATCCCTTACACATTTGTTTTAAGGATGTGATTAATGGTGGCGAAGCTTCTTCTTCTAGTCATGAGAAGGCAGTCAATTTCCTCCTACATGCTGCAGAGGAGTCCAAGAACACTTAGATTCAGGGGTTTTGCACAAAACCTAGTGGATATATGGAAAGGTGTAAGGATCATTTGGTGGTGGTGATCAACCTGAACGTTATTGCCGATGACATTCTATACTTTTTTAAATATGCTTTAATTTGAAAGTTCATTGGGGTCCACATCTCATCCTTTCTTAGAGGCTTGGGCCCAAAATAACTAGAGTCCACAGGGGATATGGAAATTATCCTAGGTGCTAACAACTTCTTATTTAGGGTGTTCTCCCAGGTTGTAGACCAAAATGTGGTTTTTGAAGGAGGTCCATATTTCTATAATCAAGTGGGGTTATTTATTAAGCCATGGCACTTAGGGTTTGATCCAATAGAGGAGCTCCTGACAAGGGTTTGTTGGGAAGAGACACTACTCCGGTATGGATCTGTATGTTGTCATTGATGGCAATAAGGCTCAAAGACCCCATCACCATGACAGGAAGAGATATCTCTAGAGGAACATATTAGATTCCAGGTCCGGTTGATAGAAAATGGCTAAGTATGGAAAGTATGTAGAGGATAGTAAACTAGACAATATGCCTCCGCAGATGATGATCTAGTAATGTGGTTCAGGTATGATGTTTTCAATTGTTTAACAATGTTATGCCTCAGAGATTATGTCATGACTTCCTCTAGAAGTCATCTTGGAGAAATGTCTAAGTCCGAGTAAGCAAAGGTATAGCTGGAACAGTGAACAAGGCATAGTGCAGAGGTCCACATTCCTCCGTAGATAAGTATTTTGTTATGCGGTTGTAAGGTGTTGTAAACACTTGTATGAAGTATCATATTCCAGAGTTAGGAGATCTGAAGTTCACCGGAAGGCTAGCTACAAGCTGCTAAGTATCGACATAATGTTTGACAAAGTTTGATAGAGACAGAGTCTGAGTTATGATGATCTGCATTTCTCTGCAAGATGATATAATGCCTTGCAGTTCTAAGGGAAAGATTAGGAATGTGTAAGGAGTCCTTGATATGATTCTGGAAGTGTTTTGTGATCTGCAGTGGAAGTTGCAAGTCAGTAGATGAACCTGTTAAGCATGCTTTTGAGGAACAGGCCGACTGGTGAGATAAATCATGATGCAGAGAAATGATAGTGTGTGAAAGATCTATGTAAGTAATTGAATGATTAGAGTTGACCTATATGAACATGTTTAGGGGAAGATTTGGGTCCGTGCGACCCATAGTGCATTGGATTGAGTGACAAAGTACATCTTTCTTTTACATGTTTCACTTCTTGGATGCTGACCTGATTATGGAATTAAATCATGATGTGGATATATATATATATATAAGAGCGACGATCTTCGGTTGAACGTGTGGATGCATTGTGTGTGTATGTGTGTGTGCGAATAGAAGAGAAGAATTAGAAGAGAAATAGTGATGAAGGCTTGGGATTCAGAATTTAGTTACTAAATGACTGCACCCTAGCATAATGGTAGATGCTTAAGCGATATTCATTTTTCATGTGCAATATTAGTGAAAGCAAATTTTTGTCTTTAGGGTAGTAAGCCAGTAGTGAGCCTTCAATAGGGTTTAACAACCCTTATTATAATCTTGCTAGGTTTAGGGTTGAGGCAGTGAGCCTGCTAAATCTAGTTGTACCTCATGGCAGTAAGCCAGAATGTTAGGCCCGTGGAGGGACCAAACCTGAACATTATTTTTGTAAAGATTACAATATATATATATATGAGAGCTAATCTTCTCCGTGGTTTTTCCCTTCTTGGGTTTTCCACGTAAAACTCTTGGTGTTCATGTGTCATGGTTTCATGGTTGCTGTTCATATTCATATTATGTTTTTGTTTAATTAATTATGGGAAACAGTTGAAAGTCAAAGTGCATGAAAAGATTTTTAGAACACTGATTCATCCCCCCTCCCTCTCAGTGTTCCTAACATTCAACAGGGTTCCTATTTGGGTTCATCTTCCTCGGCTCCTAATAGAGTTTTGCTAGCAAGACATCTTGCATTCCATCATTGCAATCTTGGGGAAACCCTTGGTCCATCTCGTCAAACACTTAATTGTAAGGTAGCCCCTTTTGCTCATCTTTGTGTGGAAATTAATTTAAATAATTTGTTGCCTAAGTCTTTAGAGATTAGATTGGGGAGTATTAGCTGGATCCAACAGGTTGATTATGAAGCATTACCTTTTTGCTACCGTACATGTCATGAGTATGGACGCTTGCAAAGAATTTGTCCAAAATTGAAGGCTAAGCTCATGTGGTCTCCTATTGAGGTGCATGCAGCCAACCTAAAAGTAAAGGGCAAGGCCTCAACTCATAAGGATTGGCCAGATTCTAAGGGGTTTATTCTAGTGGAAGGTCATTCTAAGGTGAAGGCGGTTCCTTGTCAAAATAGAGTCAATTCTAGGGGCTTTTGGTAGCAGATTTGATGTTCTTGATAATTTTGAGGATTTGGGTGCTATGGAGCATGATCACTGACAGGGTTTCATGAGGTCCTAACACTTTAGTTGAAAAATATCAGTTTATCGACCGGGGTAGTGTCTGAGGCTGTATGCAATAGGGGGTATTGTTTGGATATCTCATTTAGAAACAATTTTCTAATTCCTTTGAAAAACTTAAACATCATATTAAACTAAAAAGCAGTGATATCCTATCCTTGAAAGCATTCGAACTCTATACTTGAAAGCATGTAAATGCTACACTAGAAAGCGTATAAACTCTATACTAGAAAGCATGTAAATTCTACACTAGAAAGCAGATAAATGCTATACTAGAAATTTAGACATGTAACTTTACTCTGATCTTGAATCGTGACAAATTCAAATTCTATATTGCACAAACATTCTAACTTTCATCTATCGGTAAACAACAGTTTTAAACTAAGGCAGATGCTCCGAAAATATTTGAACAAACAAAGCTGTAGAACTAATGCCTTAAACAACACACCCTGCAGGTTCACAACAAAATACAAAACATAAAATAACTTGAAATGAAATGAAACATCCACAAAAATAGAAATACTTATCTACTCTACAATCCTGTGAGTGGCCAGCTCTTGGGAGAAATTTGTCTTTAACTCGGATCACATTCAATCATTCCCACAGCAACATGGTAGCTCCATTCAAATCTTTATATCTCAAAAAGAAAATACTCAGAACAACACTATTTGCATTCATGGAAAAAATTGCAGTACATAGCTCTCATTATTTTCAAAAACCAAAGATTGATTTTCATCCATCCATAGTATGATATATATATCCATGTTTTGAGCAACCAACTAAAAACTGAACTACATTCAAACTCCTAAATTTTAGATGGCAGTAAAATGCCATTTTGAAAAAGTCTTATAACAGAAAAATAGAATAAATACTGATGTCTTTTAAAAAACATAAAAGGCCCTGAGTGGAGCCATAATATCCTGGATAACCAACATGAATAGTAGAAGTTAAAAAGAGTCTTCAATCAATGCACGCCTAAAATTTCTAGCACCCTCAACTTCTGGCGCACTTTGACCTCAGCTGCATGAAGTCTACTCTCACATAGGCCATGCATTAACCTTGCACAATTACTCAACTCTACATACCATTATATCAACATTTAAGAGCTAATTTCAATCAATTCAGGAAATAAAGATTTGTACAACATTTTATTAAAAATAGATAAATATTGCTTATTAAAACAAACAAATTGGCAAGGCTAGGGGATTGGGCAATGGAAACAGGGTTATTTGTTTCATCAAAGAAATGAGGTTGTTTATACCTCATCAATCACATTTTGGGAGGTTAAGATATATAGGGCTTGGACTTTGATAGTCACATTTCCCCGGTTCCTAATTTAGTATAGGTAACACATGACAATTCAGTGGAACGAGTGGTTGCCCCTTTAGCCCTACTTGAGGTCGGAGCCAAAGATCAGGAATTAGCAGGGGTTCAGGATGTGGAAATGATCTCTAACCCTTTGTACAAGCTTCAAATGGGGTTATCAAAGATTAAGGGGTTGAATGCTCTTATTTATGGCTTTGGGGCAAAGGAAGATGGTAAGAGGAAAATTCCTCCTAGCTTGGGGCTTCAATATAAGAGCTTAAAGAAAGGAGGGTCAGACAAATTGACCAAGGTAGGGAGGAAAAATGATCATGAGAAGATGAAGATAATGGGAGAGTCTTTGGTTGATCTGGTGTCATCAAGACATTGTATCCTCACTTCGCCTCTTCTAAAAAATGATTGTGATCTCTTAGAATGCAAGGGGTTTAAATAGCATCCCTAGATAGAAAGTTGTTTGTGATTTGATTCAGGTTCATTAGCCGGATATGATTTTCATTCAGGAATCTAAGTTGTCAGTGGAAGGCATGACTAGCACTGTTACCAAATTATGGGGGAGAGGTCAATGTCAATGCATTGGGACTCGTGGTAGTGTAGGTGGTGTTGCTTGCTTATGGGACCCACACAAGGTTACTCCTTTATAGCGGCTCTCTAGTAGATCTTCAATTTTTGTGGTTTCTTCTAGTTTGGAGTCTGGAGAAGTTATCCTCTTCACCAATGTTTATGTTTCGATTGATTTAGTAGGTAAATCTATCCTTTGGTCACATATTCATTATGTTCAGTCCTTAGCCCCTTTTTATCCTTAGATCTAGGGAGGAGACTTTAATACTATTACCAGCTTAGGGGAAAAGAGGGCGGTGTGGCAATACTTGAGCCTTCTTCCATACTTCTTGGGGATAATATTGTTCTCATGAATTTGGTGGACATCAAGCCTAATAATGGCTTGTATACCTAGAGTAATAGGAGATGTGGTGAGGATTCTATTTCTGAATGGCTAGATAGGTTTTTGGCCTCTAGCTTCTGTGTTGGTGACAAATGGGTAACCAGTTTAGAGATCTTGTATTGGCAGGGATCAAATCATTGGCCCATCAAATCTTTTGCTATCTTGTATGGATTCACAAAGAACCCTTATTTTAAATTTTAGCTTATGTGGCTTTGGGATCCCTCCCTACAGGATCTTATGGTAGGATGGTGGAACAAAGGTAAGCCTTCTTATGGCACAACAATGTACCTTTTTAAGAGATTACAAATTGTGAAATTTCATCTGAAGAAGTGGAATAGGCAATGTTTTGGCAATTTCTTTATGTCTAAGAAGGTTGCCTAATCTTGCTTGGATTCTATCACTTGTCAGATTAGGGACCATGGTCTCACTGAGAGGACCTTAAAGATGAGTCTAATGTTATGAAGGAAGCGGCAGAATGGGAACTGCATGAGGAGATCTTCTAGAAGCAAAAGGCCTGCATTGATTAGCTTTAGGAAGGAGATAGAAACATAACATTTTCCACAACTCTGTCAAGGATAGAAGGCATGGGAACATGATTAATTCTCTTATGTCCTCCCAAGGAATTTGTTTAACTTCTTTCTAGGAGATTTCAAGCCTAGTTCCACTTTTCCTTATTCACGGAGGACTCTCCACTAGTGGTGGATGAAGAAAATCTCATTCTGGATTGTATTCACTCTTTGGTCTCTACTGAGATAAATGAATCACTCATTAGTCCCATCTCCCTGGTAGAATTGGAGGATATTATATTTTAGATGAAGAAGGGGAAAGCCACTAGGCTAGATGGATTCCTGAATGAATTATTTTAGGAATTTTGGGAGATTATCAAGTATGATTACTAGAGGTGGTTCAAGAGTCACATAGGAACAAGCAGATGTTAAGATCCATGAATGTTACATTCCTTGATCTAATCCCCAAGTAAGAAGGGGCTAATTCACTGGATCTTTTTAGACCCATAGCTCTTTGTAATGTGATTTATAAGATTATCACAAAATTGATCACGGAGAGACTTAAGTTGTGGCTCAATGGGTTAATTTCTGAAGAGTAGGGTGGTTTTGTTGTAGGAAGGCAAATTTTGGATGGGGTTGTTATTGTGGCTAAGGCCCTTCATTCCATGGTGTCTTCAAAGGACAAGGTGATTTTCATCTAAATGGATATGGCCAAAGCTTATGACCATGTCAAATGGGCTTTCCTTTATAAAGTCTTGTTAGCTTTTAGGTTTGGAGTTGACTGGGTTAACTGTGTCATGAGTTCTGTTACTTCTACTTCCTTCTCGGTGCTTGTCAATAGAGAGCCTTCAAATTTGTTTGGCGCTTCTAGGGGTCTTCAGCAAGGTGACCCTTTGTCACCTTATTTGTTTATAATGATGAAAGAAGGATTGGGAAGAGTTATCAAATCTCATGTGTGGAAAGGATTGATCCAAGGATGGAGCTGGGGTATTTGTATACCTCCTCACTCTCATTTATAGTTTGTTGATGATAATACTTTGATGGGCTTATCTAAAGTCAGAGAGTTAGTTAACTTTAGATGGACTTTGGATATTTACTTGACTGCTTCAGGGAAAAGGATTAATGAAGGAAAGTCCTCCATTTTCTTCTTCAATACCCCTCGACTTATTCAGCTTAGGATTGCTCAGATCCTTAGATTTCAGGTTAGATCTCTTCCTTTTGTTTACCTTGGCATTCCCCTATCTGATGGGACCCTGCCAAAGGGGGCTTGGCAAAATGTGTTGGATAAGTTTCAGAGGCGAGTTAGTCATTGGACTTTCAGGTGGATTTCCTTTTTTGGAAGAGTGGAGTTATTAAAGTATGTGGTCCAAGATCTTCCCATTTACAAGTGTTTTGTTTAAGCTACCCATTGTAGCTTCATTAAGGAATTTGATCCTCTTTCCATATAATTCTTATGGGCTAGTAATCTAGAATCGATGAAGTGGAGTCTGGTTAAGTGGGAGTCTATTTGTAAACTGATTCAGGAGGGTGGTCTTGGCCTCCGACAGGCTAGCCTCAATGGCCAGCCTCTAGTAGCCAAGCTCTATTGGAGGTAGTGCACTAACCAGAATCAAGCTTAAGCCAAGATCCTCACCTCAAAGTACCTGGGTGGAGTGGAAAGTGGAGATGCTCCAAGGTTCTACCTTATAGGTAAGGGTTCTATGATTTGGGACACTCTTAAAAGTGGGGCCAATCTTATTAAGCAGGGGCTGTTTTGGATTTGTAACATGGGTTCTGAGACACTTTTCTAGTTTGATTCTTAGGATGTCTACCCTCCCATCATGTCCATGTATTCACATTTGCAGTCCTTATGTTTTAGTTTTCTTGATGCTGGTTGGAGTCAGGTTGAGGACTTCAAATCTTCTCATCTCTTGGGTCAAGTTGGGATGTTTAGATGGAAGGCTTACCATGAGTGGCCACTGGGAGGCTTGGTTGAGGATCATGAAGAGCTAGCTAGGAGTTTTGGTGGAAGAGCTTGCAGTTCATTATTGGGGCATGATGTCCTGATTTCGAGCCCTAATCTTAATGGATTGTATTCGGTTGCCTCAGGTTACTAGGAGTTAGATCATCAAAAGTATAGAGGACTGGTGTTCCCTGGTGGACGAATGTGTGAAATAAGTTTGCTTGGCCTAAATGCAACTTTTTCCTTTGGCTGGTGGCTCGAAATAGTTGCTTCACATGGGAAAATTTGCAGAAGAGAGGATTTTAGGGTCTGTCTATATGTGTCCTCTATGGTAATAGCAAGGAATGTTCTTCCCATTTATTTTTCCAATGTTCCTTTGCTAGGGTGATTTGGCACTTTTGGTGGGAAGCTTGGAAACAACCCTGTGTTCATGTTTCCTCTCTAGTTGAATTTTGGAGATGTACAGGGAGACCCCCAACTAAGACCTTCTTCCTTTAGGTTGCCTGGGATATTGGCCCATCATTCATCTTGTCGCAACTCTGGTTGGAAAGGAATCATAGAATTTTTTAGGGCAAGAGAATGGTGGTCCAACAACTTTGGCAGAGGATTATTGGTATGCTCTAGGAAACCTTATCTATAAGATGTGATTTGTATATTCCTCTAGATCCAGGTGATCTAGCAGTGATGTAGAGTTTGAGATTAGTGGGAAGTAGTGCGAGTTGTTCTTTGTCAAAGAGATGTCAATACCCTATCAAGAAGACTCAGAGGGATGGATGTTGGTCTTCTCCACCTGTAAGTGTCTTCAAGATCAATACTGATGGTTCCTCTAGGGGGAATATGTTGCAAGGTGTGTGCCCTTGTTCTCCTTGTGTTATGCAGTGCAGTGCTTGGGTTCATGACAAAGCTTAACCACCTCCCATGGATTCATTAACTCTGGTGGTTGTATTGGGCATTAATAGGTTGATCTTTTAGTGCAATGGCAACAGTCTTGCTAACAATTGGTATCAGAGCCTGGGTCATGGGTTCGAACCCATCGCTTGCGCTGGGGGGATTGTTGCAAGGTACGCGCCCTTGGTCTCCTTGTGTTGTACAACGCAACACTTGGGTTTGTGACAAGGATTAACCACCTCTCGTGGATTCATTAACTCTGGTAGTTGTATCGGGCATTAACAGGTTGATCTTTAGGTGCAGCAACAACCATATTGCTAACGAAATTCTAGGCATGCTGGGATTGGGGGAGTTAGGAGGGATAGCTTTGGTGTTGTCCTCTTCTTCTTTTCCATCTATAAGGGATTTTAGACTAACAATTATATGGAAGCCCTTGCTATTCTTTATGCTTTGGAAAGAGGGTGTGTTCTTGGCTAGAGCAAGGTCATATGTGAGACAAATTCTTAGATTATGATTAATAAGCTAAAGGAACAGAAAGTTGAAGGGGTGAGTTGGAAGTTGGTTAGGCATATTCTTCATTTGAGTAATTTGTTGGTGCCTGTTTCTTTTGTTCACATCCCTACAGAATGGAATAAGATGGCTAATTGTCTGGCTATATGGGCGTTGGAGAAAATGGGTAATTGGAATGTGGGAGACTAGGAGAATCTGACCATGGAATGTTCCCTATGTTTAGATAAGATGATTTTGGAGGATATGACCATTTAAATGGAGGTCTTGCATAGGTTTCTTGTATGGTGGGACTCTTTCTGGTAGTGGTGGGATTGATTGTTTGCTTGTTGGGATTTTCTGGCCCTCTGGTGGGTTGTGTGAACTTTTGTAACTTTGGATCTTTGTTGTTGACTTTTTGATTAATAAATTTTTACCCCCCTTTTTAAAAAAAAAGACACCCATGATGTGTTTTATAAGGAGAAGATGACCAAGAAGGAGTTTGATTATGATTTAGACTCAAAATTCTCCAAGGAAGACACTTGTAATGTGTTTTAGGAGGATAAGATGACCAAGAAGGAGTTTGATGATGATTTAGACTTAAAAGCCTCAAATGAAGACATACATGATATGTTTCTTGCAACTTGTGATACACATGCATGCAAGAATGCATATATGATTGACTCTAGAGCATCTCTCCATGTGAGTCCCCATAGTGAGTGGTTTGGTTAGCATGAGTTATGATGGTGGAAAGGTCTACTTGGGAGATGAATCTTACCTTAGTCAGGATAGCTTTCATAGATGAGAGGAGTACATCCCTCTCTAGTGTTTTGCACATATGTGCTTTGGGAAAGAACCTATTAGCTATGAGTAATATGAATGATTCAAGTATGTATGTAGTCTTCAACAAAGAAGGTTACAAGATGGTGCATGGAGCAAGGAGTTTGTTCTAGACCTCTATTCCATTTGGATGTGAGCACTAATAAGTGCAACGATTTTGAGGTTCCTATTTTTTAGAACCAAAATCTTCCTACTGAGAAGACTCTATTGTGGTACAAGCATACAAGCCAGATTGGTGAGAAAGGCCTTAAGGCCCTAAAATGTAATAACTTGTGTGAGGGGATAACAAATTGTTCCCTAGGTTTTATTTTTGTGAACATTATATATGGTGTAAACATGCAAAATTTAGAAAACCATTAGCAAGAAAAATTCAATAAAAATCATATGCTAATTCTAAAAATTTGTATGAAAACCTTAGATAGAGCATGCAAATGAAAATCAAACAAAGCAAATAATTTTTTTTAACCACCAATCTCTATTGTTGAGAGTAGATTTTCTCCAATTGATTTAAAATGTGGATGCTTCTTGCACAAATGACTACTATTTTGACAACATATGGCTAGCATGAGAGTGGATTATGAAATGAGAGCATGAAGCTCCTATTTATAGATTTTTTGGAAAGAAAATCAACAATGGAGGATGAATGAGAGGACTTTTCTAGGATTGAGGAGAGGATGAAAGGTCAAGATTGAACTTGTCAAAAATGAAGGGCTAGGATTGCATAGGAATTTATTGCAACCATCCTTTATTCTTGGAAATGGTTGAGGGAATATAGCAATTTGTTGTAACTATGCAATTTATGTGACCCCTTTATTCTTGGAAAAGGTGGTGACAAGGTGGAGAGGATATAGCCATTTGTTGTAACTATGTAATATGTGTCCCCTTTAATATAGTAAAAGGTGGAGAGAATATAGCCTTAGCCATATGAGGTGGAAAAGAGGATAATTAAATAATAAAACTATTTAATTATGTGTGAGAGGGAAATGACTAATTAAAAAATAAGATTATTTCTTATTATTTAATTAGTGTGTGGGATACATTAGGTGGGGTAAATTAACTAAATAATTTGATCATTTAGTTAGTTCAGAGTAAGGTTGTACTAGAACAAATTTAGGTGTCTACATATGGAAAATAGAACCATGTTTAATTTTACTTAAGCTCTGTTAGATTTGTCAAGATTTTGGATTTGATTCATAGTGATGTTTGGTCCTATTGATGTACCTTCATTAGGAAAATCCCTATAGTATGTTTCTTTTATTGATGATTTATTTAGGTGTAATAACCACCCTTAGTCACTGCTAGCTTTTTTCTATTTTTTAAACCAATTCCATTACATCTTAAGTACTATCTTAATCAAGCAAGCAACTTCTTTCTAATTTAGAAGTGTTAATTTCATAACCTTACCAAACCATAGAAATAGTAGCATTTCTATGCCACAATCTTGCATTCTTACACTAAATAGGGTAAGCTCTCAATACTATGACTTATCCCTAGACCTAGACCTATTTCTTGAGGGTTCATTTGAAATGTCCTTGTTTATGTATCTCTTTCAAGGAATTATAGGCTTCATAGTTTACACACATAATAAAAATATTTCATTCTCATAATCAAGATGAGATCTCTAACCTCTCTTTTGAGTCATAATCATTGATAAAACATTGTCAACATCAAAGTATGCATACAAAACCATATAGTGATCAACTCATACATATACCACATCATGTTTGAACAACAATACATTCATTTATAGACGGTCTCAACAATGAAACTAAAATGTTAACCATGTGCCAATGTATGCAATAGACCATGGTTAACACCTTTGTAGTCTTACATATGTGGTGGCCTATAAATCACCTCTAACTTGAAGCATGTTGTAGAGCTTTCTCTCCTCATTAGAACCTGAATGTTGTTAAAACATAGTAATTCAATTCTTTTATAATAGAGATATGCATGTTAAATTAATAGAACTCTAATACTTTGTTCATTCATTTTTTGTTTCAATGGTTACAATTGTGGGGTTTTATTGGCATTTTTCCCCAACATGAATGACTAAAGTCTACATTTGCATGCAACACAAATAATTTGAGTTTACATGTTCATGTGTCAATGACCGGGTCTTGCAAATATGAACTAATAGATGATTATGGTAATCTCTAGTTAACTAAGTACATTGGCGTAATGTGAATAAGAGGCATCCATGTTGCTTGCCAATAGAGTTGATTTTCCACTATCAAAAAAATTATTCTCTTGGTCTATTGACTGTCTCAAAATCTTAAATGAGTTAGAAATCTTTGTTGTTCAAATTTGATCACCACGAGTTGATCCTAATATGTGTAGATTCAATCCGACACATGGAATTGATCTATAATGTATGAGATTAATTTATTAGAATGAACTTTAGAAAAATTTCTGACCTTCAGTTTCTTGATATTTGAATTGTTAAGATGGTGTCTAGGGACACCATTGGGGAGATGCAGACTCAATAGGTGACCATGTTCTCCTAGGTCAACCCCCTCGGTGAATTGGATTAAAGGTGATGAGTGATATTGAAGACAATATTCACATGAAATGGCCTATTTGTAGGTGATGTGGATCTAACACTTTGTCAATTAGGAAATCAAAGCATGCTCTAATGATTCTCTTTGTAATTGCTATTACTTTTGGTTAAGCCTAGAATGTGAATTAATGACACATTAAATCTCCTTAAAAACCATGATATAGCATTTATGTGTGCTAAGTCAACTCATTATGGCTTGCGGAAAGGGGTGATAAAGTTTGAATTTGAATTTAGTGACTTGAATTTTGGGTTCTTCCCATGCACCATGTGATTGAACTAGATCAATCTTGCACCACTTGAAAATGAACTATGGGGCTAAAATGGTAATTTGAAGCTATAAAGTGAATATATGGAAGTCAATGTAAATGGGGATGGATAAATGGTGAATAAATGATGAATGTATGAGGATAAGTGTAAATACAGATATAAAGGATAATATAAGGATCGAGTTATAAACCAAACCTAGCATAAGAGTGTCACTTGTTGATATGTTATTGCATTTGAGACATTCCACAAAGGCAAGCACAACACTAAATGGGAAATACCAAAGGAATGCAAATTTCACCATTACAATTAAATAGATTAATTTATTTTATTGCAAGTAATTCTCATTTTTCCGTTTAGAAGCCTTTATTAGTTTTGTTGTCATAAACAAACATTTTAAATTAAAAAACAAAAAGGTATAAAACACCATGAACATTTAAAGCAAAATAAAAACTATTCACATTCATGAATCATATTCTCATGAACAATGCCTATTTGCAAACAAAAAATAATACATTCAACCACATTCCAACAAATATTAAACATTTACAATTGCATCCACACATTTTTCTATCCATGTCCACATGCAACATTCCTTGATCCCACTTATCTTGGAACAACTTGAGTTCTGTGGTCCTAATTGGATATTACTCTAAATTTTTTTAGAGGAGGCATTTACTTCAATTGCTATTCTACCACTTGTCATAAATCAATT
Organism: Cunninghamia lanceolata; assembly: GCA_027924645.1. Taxonomy (NCBI): domain Eukaryota; kingdom Viridiplantae; phylum Streptophyta; class Pinopsida; order Cupressales; family Cupressaceae; genus Cunninghamia; species Cunninghamia lanceolata. The sequence continues at coordinate 4,765,303 of BSBN01000696.1, read as the reverse complement.
GAACATTATAAATGAGAAAGAAAGGATCACTAAAGGCTAACATGCTCTGAGAGTGCCTATTTAACATAGGTGTAGGGTGAAACATTCTCTTGCTATCACAATTATAATAAACCTACCTAACCCAAATGACATTCAACAACCTCCACCTCAACAATACTTAGCAACACAACATCCACTTAGTGGATTGAATCAACACAACCCTAATAAGTTGCATGTGTGTTGGATTTATATGCACAGAGGCTTGCACATCAAGAACCTTGAATTGAGCAATTATTGACATGTATTTGTTGGCATTTCCTAGGCATTTATAGGCATCTCCTAGGCCATTAGCAATACAAAAAACATTCAAGGACACATCGAGTTGCAAAGAATCTAAAGAATAATTATGCACAACTATATCCATACATCATGCTTCTATATCATCATTGAATGCTTGACATGACTAGAAATTTGAACTCCCTTCTAGGGATTTATTGCAATTGAGACAAGTCAAGATATTTGTCTCTTGCCACAAGTAATCCTCACTATGCTTTTCAGCACAACAAAAGTTCAAAAAATAGGTAGGGAGCAAAGTTGAATAAAACCAGTAAATCCATAGTAAAAGAGGATAGATTTGTACAATTTGGACAAGACTACACAATATGGTCAAGTCTAAGAGCATGTTGTAAGGTGTGATAGTCTACAACATCATAATTGTTTGAGTAGGGTCACCTTCATCTAATTATTATTCCATCTCAAAATTTAGATTCTAATCATTTGTCACGACATCTTAGTGGGTCAACATCAAATATCAAATCAACATTGCATTAAAAATAACCATAGTCTTATCATTCTTTAGCTATGTATTCTCAACTTCTCATATTTGTACTAGATCTAAATCATATCATGAGGAGATACTACATCCTAGGGTCTAGCCTTAACATTTTACTTGTACACAAAGACCTTATAATTTTTAAAGGTTTAAGATGCTCAATAATAAGTAGGTCATTAATTTTGTGTTTTGTTCTGTTGGGAATTAAGGTGTCTCAACCTCTGAAATTTCCTAGCATTCGTTATTTGATTATGTATTTATATAATTGCCTATGTTGCATATAATTGTGCTCATCCAGATTTTTCATTTAGTGTGAGGTGGCATGTTGAGATGTCATCCCACTTGGAAGATGACTTGGATGGTCAAGTCAACACTTGAGAATGTAGGCATCCCATTTGAGGTGGCACTAATATTCCATGTATTGGCATCTTGTGGCTTGTGTAAGAGGTTATGACATATAATAGAATCTATGACATGTAGGAGCCAGAAATAGAGATTCTTATGACAGGTGAAGACAAGTGTCATGAAGCATCTTTGCATGAGAAAAGGCAATCCTAGGTGCCCAAGTTTGACTATGACAAGTTGTAAGAGGAATTGTTATTATTAGTTATGACAAATTCTCTTACAATTGTAAGTGTTGTCATGTATGACAGATTCTATAACAGTTGTAAGACATGTAAGAGCATCTATCATAGTCTATTTTTGGATGGAGTGCCCCAACTTGGGAAAGTCAAACTTACAGGTTATGACAGATGTAAAAGGGTCAAGTACATGTTGAACAAGTGTCACCGTAGAGACAAAGGTGTTGAATGGGCCATGAGGCCAAGTTGGACACCCACCTCTAGAAGCTTCCCATGTTGGCCTTGTAAATCTATAAATACAAGTGCTTGGAGTAGTGTATGTATGGTTCATTTGTAGGTACCATTATGCTGGCAAAATTACTCTAGTATTCGACATTTGTGAACTCTTAAAAGAACTTGCATTCCAAGTGTGTTGTAATCATCTTTTGATTTGATAATACATTGTGCAGGTTTTGGAGTGTGGGTTTTTTCACCCAAAAGGGTTTTCCCCACGTATACCTTGTGTTGTGAGCATTGCACTTATTTTTGATGTGTTATTACCTTTTTGTTAATATGTATCACATAATCTATAACTGTAAATGATTAAAATTTGCATAACTTTCATCATTAGATCAGTGTAGGAAGTGTGTTTCGCATACCTTGCTTCCTTTCAATTGGTATCAGAGCTTGATCACCTTTGTTTCTAGTTGTTTGGTAGAGGGTTTTTTGAGTTGATCTTCGTTTGAGTGGGAGCTTGTGTAGAGGATTTTGAAATCTTTGTTGTAGGAAAGAGATGGTGAGCACATCTAGGAGGTTTGAGATAGAGAAGTTTAATGGAGGCAACTTTGAGTTGTGGCAACTCAAGATGGAGGACTTATTGGTGGATAGAGATCTATGGCTCAAAGTATTCAGAACCATGCCATAGGGCATGAAATAAAAAGACTGGGATCTAATGGATCAGAAGGCTAAGGGTTTGATAAGACTCTATTTGGCTGATTCAGTGCTCCTAAATATCCACGAAGAGAAGACTACAAAAGATATTTGTAAGAAACTTGGAGATTTTTATCAAGCTAAATCCATGGTAAACAAGTTATTCCTGCAAAAGAAATTGTATTCTCTAAGGATGGAAGATGGAGGATCTATTGTTGATCACTTGAATACATTCAATATGCTTGTTACCCAGTTGATCTTTGTTGGTGTGAAGATGGAGGAGGAGGATCAACGTATGACATTAATATGTTTCTTACCAGATTCATGGGACCACCTTGTTATGGCCATTGGGAGTACCACTACCACCTTCAAAATGGATGAAGTGGTTGCATTCTTGTTGTCTGAAGAGATGTGGAGATTTTTTTTGAATCGACTAAGGAGGCTCTTGCGGTTCATGGCAGATCTAAAGAGAAGGGAAAGAAAAAGGACAAGAAGAAGGAAGAAAAAGGAAGATCCAAATCCCATGGGAGATCAAAGTCTCCTAGAAAACCCAAGGCTCTGTGTTGGAATTGTGGCAAACCTGGTCACTTCCGTAAGGAGTACAAGGAGGATAAGAAGAAAAATAACTATGATTCAGATTCTGATAAATCCTCTTAGGATGATGGAGAAGCACTTGTCACTACCTTGGAAACTCATGCATCTAAGGATGTGTGGCTTATTGGCTCTGGTGCATCCTTCCACATGACCTCACATCAGGGTTGGTTTATGAAGTATAAAGAATATGATGGTGGGAAGGTGTACTTGGGTGATGACACTCATTTGAAGATTGTTGGCCATGGAAGAGTCTTGATTCGATTCCTTGATGGATGAGTGTAGGGGATCAATGGTGTTTTGCATATCGCTATTTTGGCATGGAACCTATTGTTTGTAAGTAAATTGAATGATGTGGGTGTGCAGGTTGTTTTCTCAAATGGAGGATGCAAGATGACTAGAGGAACTATAGTACTAGATAAGGGTGTTCTGATTGGCACTCTATTTTAGCTTGATGTGTTACATCCATAATTTCTAACTTGCTATACTTTTACTTTTTACTTGGACGTAAGTAAATTTATTGTGATGTTATAGATTTATGACAAGGAATGACATGGAATTATATTGAATATCATTTATGAAATCATGGAAATGATTATGTTATTATTGATTTAATATTTGTATTATGAGATTTGATTTATTAGTTGAATTAATTGAATAATGATGCACTGATCACATATTGTTTGATGACAAGTGAAACAGGACTACAGGTTAATAGATGACTCTCAGAGAAAAGAAGAGAGAGTATCTTTCTAGGAGAGAGATATAGACCTTGGGTTACGAGTGATTTATTTGCCAAACTAAGTATAAAGTGTTTTACGAAAATGTGAACTATGGTGTCATGAGAGGTAAGCTTTGTCTTGTCAGTTTACTTCTGAACTTAATGACAAGTAGTCGATATTGTTTCAAATCTTTCTAAGTCATCTTAGTCGTTAATAACGTTACCAATGTCGTTTGAGATTGATTTATAACTATTTACGTTTAAGTACATATCACAATGTTTTTGTCATCAAATGATAGTCTTATTACAACTATTAAGATATTTGACGTGTTATAAATGATTCGTAAACGATAAGACATTTTCGTCGAAGTAATTGATATATGACCATTGTCAATGGATTGTGATGGGGAGACAAGCTCAACCCAATCACATTATCCGTATTCCTTTGTCATAATATTATCTTTTTATTGATTAAACCATAACTATCTAGCTGAGGTGATGTTATGTGAATCATATTTGATATAATCAAATAAGAATATACTTATGTGTCGAACGAGGATAATACCTCATGGTAAATTATTAATGTTATGCTAGAGTAGTCGAAGGCTTACATTTAGGAGGGTCTTCAATAATATTAGTGGTGGATTGAACCACTTATTTATGATAATTAAAAGATCAGTTATGTTTAAAATGATGTGTCAACCTCTTTCAAAGGAGAGTCCGTGGTATTAACACCCCACTCAGTGAGCTCTCCACGTTTGTGTCTTCCTTTAACATGTGTAAGACTCTGCTGATTGTGGGGTTTTAGTTGTAATCAAAATTGTTTTGTGGACTGACTACGTATTCATCTTACCTTTAACTGAAAGCATGGGAGAGCGATGATAGGGAGACTCATTAAGAGTCTAGAGTAAATTTTAAGTTGTATTGTGCCGTACCTGTTTGTATTTTTTTAAAGATCTTTTTATGTGTTATTTTATTAATTTTTTGTGTGATCTTTTAGACTAGACAGAAGAATGCTGAAGGGGTTTTATGTTTTCTTGCAGATGTGGTGTCGGAGCACACAATATAGTGCATATAATAGAAACCCATAAAAACTACAATAGATATAAAGAAACTATTGACTGCCCAGCTAGCAGAATAACAAAACATTAACTTCTAACACATTCCCATGTCCAAATTTGCAACTTCATATTACAGCTGCTGACGGACCAACAAATGGGTATAGCCGGATTCACTCCAAATGTATTACAAATGTTGGCAAATGAATATACAATGCAATGTTTAGGTCTAAAGACCCAAAATGCCTCCAAAGAAGGAATACAACTACTACAAATCCTGAAGAATGGAACTATATGAACCTCACGTCCCCCAGTAAGGAAGTATGACCTCCTGGAAGGTATGACCAACAAAGGGAAAGAACATAGCAGCAAGACTCATTGAACTCACACCAAAATCTATCTCCAAACCCTCCAATCTTAGCATACAAATCAATAACAAAGATATCTCACTCAGCTCTAAATACGACTTCGAATAACTCCATTGCAAGAACACTTGTGAATGCTGAATACATCCACCTTCAATGGCATCGTTGGGTGATCTTTCACACCTGTGGGACACCGTTACTTAGGGAGGTTTCCGTCTCCAAGAGCCTCTGGTTAGAATCCTCAAACCCCAAACAATATGAAACCCTAGCAGAGCTCAAAATTAGAAATATCATAAACATAACATAAATGAAATGAGCTCACAAAACTCCTTATATTCTCCCTCCAAGATGGGCGTTGGATTTCAAGATGGAACTTTGTCATTTAAAAACACTTTTACTTGCCTAGGGATGGGCACCCAAGGTCACAACTTGCATTAAGTGTTTATTTTCCATAAAGTCACTTTTCCTGCAAAATATAATAAAGTCCATATTAATATAAAATTAATAAATCTTCAGACTTTAAAATAATTATGAAGACGGTATCAGAATTCAATGATCTTTAGCTCAACAGAAAGGTCTTGACGAAACGCATTTGATCCAACTCTAAAAATTTTGAACCAATACAAAACCTGGACTTACTAAAAATAATAAGTAACGAAGAGCCCACTAAGCCAACCACGAGGGTGCCAACTGGATCCACTGAAAACAAAGCACAACTCCAACACTGGCAAAGGCCTCCAGAGCCAACTAACCACAGTTCCCTAACCAAACTGTTAGCCCACGGGAACTCCATGATGGACTAACCATGTGACTAGAAGGGGACATTACAGTCTGCCCTCCCTAAGATTGCTTGCCTCAAGCAATCTCAGATCATGATGCTCCAATATCTGCTCGTTCTCCCATGTAGCATCCTCAACTGGCAGGTTCTTCCATTTGACCAGGTACTCTCTGATAATCCTCCTCCTCAAATTACGATCCCTGGTGTTGATAATTGCTTCGGGTACTAATATCAACTTTCCCTCTTTATCAAGAGGAAGCAACTCAACTGATGGTGTAACATTGTGCCCCAGTGCCTTCTTGAGGCGAGAAACATGGAACACATTATGTACCCTGCTTCCTGCTGGTAACTCCAACTCATAAGACACCTATCCAATCTTCCTGGAGATCCTAAAAGGTCCATAATACCATGCCTTCAACTTCTTTGCTCCACTTTTCTTGAGAGTAGACTACCTATATGGTTGCAGCATGAGGTAACTATGTCACCGACCTCAAACAATCGCTCAGTTCTCTGCTGATCTGCACACTACTTTTGCTAATTCTGATCCTTCTGTATGTTCTCCTTCAGTGCCCTCATGATATCCTGACTCTCCTGAATGAAGTCTTTGGCCTTTGGTACTCTGCTATCACCAAACAGTAAATCAACAAAGCTCGGTGCCTCATAACCATACAATGCCATGAAGGGTGACATCTGAATGGACATGTGGTAAGTGGAATTATAGTAGTACTCTCCCATGTGAAGCCACTTAACCCATGCCTTCCGCTGCCCTAAAACATAGTTGCGGAGCTATCCTTCCACCCACTTATTAACTATCTCCATCTGACCATCAGTTTGGGGGTGGTAACTCATATTGGGTGTGAGCTCTGTCCCTGACAACCTGAAGAGCTCCTACCAAAACTTACTGAGGAACCTGTTGTCCCTGTCACTAACAATATTCTGAGGCAACCCATGGAGTCAAAACACCTCACGGAAGAACAACTTTGCAACCTAAGTTGTCGTGTAGGTGGTAGGAATAGCAAAGAAGTGTGCATACTTCATCAATTTGTCCACCACCACATAAATACAATCCTTGCCTTGGACTCTAGGTAGACCTGTGATAAAGTCCATAGAAATGCTATCCCATTTCCTATCAGGAATGGGCAGGGTCTGCAATAAACCTCCTGGAAGTGAGTGCTCTTGCTTGTTCTGCTGGCATATCAGGCACTCTCTCACATATTGTATCACCTCAGTCTTGAGGCCCCTCCAGGTGAACCTCTCTTTGACCTGCCTGTAAGTTTTGAAGTATCCTGGATGCCCTACATAGGCAAATCATGGAATGCCCTCAAAAATTTTTGCTTCATCTTTGAACCTGACACTAGAAAGATCTTGTCCTTGTAAATGATTAAATCATTTACCACTGTGTACCTACCATCTTTGATGGTGCCATCAATCACTCCAATGACCCACTTATCTTTGGCATACTCTACTGAAATCAATTCCCTCCAGTCATCTGCAATAGCACCAAGTGCACACAAATGGGGCCTCTTGGATAGAGCATCGACAACAACGTTCTTCCTCCCCTTGACATAAACAATGTTAAAATTATGGGCCTGTAGCTTGCTGATCCACTTCTATTGCCTCTCATTTAAATCCTTCTTCCCAAGGAAGTGCTTTAGACTGTTGTGATCCATCTTAACCACAAATTTGCTATCCACAAGGTACTATCTGAACTTAGCCAACGCATGCATGATGGCTAACATCTCCTTGTCATATATGTTGTAACTCCTCTCCACACCCCTCAACTTCCTGCTCTCAAATGCTATGGGGTGCTTATCATGCATAATCACCGCACCAATGCCTTCACCTGAGGCATCACACTGTAGCTCAAAAGGTTTGCTGAAATCAGGTATAGCTAACACAGGGCATGTACTCATGATCTATTTGAATTTGTCAAAGCACTCCTGCACCCTATCCGACCAACCGAAAGAATCCTTACGAGTCAAATCTGTAAGGGGAGCAATCGACTGAGAGAACCCCTTCACAAACCTACGGTAGTACCCACAAAGGCCAAGAAATCCCTTAAGATATGAGAGAGTTTTTGGCGGTGGCCAGTCCACAATTGCCCAAATCTTTTTCGGGTCTACCTTCACACTACCAGCACTGATAATATGACCCAAGTACAACAACTTGGTCATCCCAAACTCACACTTTGACATTTTGGCATACAATGACTCCCTATCCAAGATTCTCAGAACAATGTCAATGTGTTTTAGATGCTCTTCCCATGTCCTGCTATAAATCAATATATCATCAAAGAAAATCAGCACAAATCTCCTCAACTGCTCTCTAAACACCTTGTTCATGTAAGACTAGAAGGTAGCTGGTGCATTGGTCAAACCAAATGGCATGACCAGGAATTCAAAGTGCCCATAGTGACACCTGAATGCTATCTTCTCCACATCCTCTTCTTTGACCTGAATCTGATGGTAACCAGATCTCAAATCAATCTTGGAGAAGTAACAGGCCTCGTGCAACTCATCAATCAACTCATCTATTCTAGGAATTGGGTACCTATTCTTGATTGTTTTCTTATTGAGTTCCCTGTAGTCAATACACATTCTGAGAGGCCCATCCTTCTTCACCAATACCACGGATGATGCAAATGGACTCTTACTAGGTCTGATGTGTCCCATCTCGAGAAGCTCTTTGATAGCCTTCTCGATCTCATCCTTATACCTCTTTGGGTGCCTGTAAGGTGTAGTTATTACTGGCTTAGCACCCTCCTCCAACTCGATCACATGCTCAAAACCTCTATTAGGAGGTTTACCTGGTGGAATATCACTAAACACTTTGGTGTGTTTAGAAGTATAGACTGTATGTCAGGAGGATATGTATGCTTCTATTGATCTGTTGCCGACATCACCATAATTTTTGTGGCCCACTCCATTTGATCATGAGGAATCAATCTCTCCATCCGCTTGAGAGAAACCACTCGCAATCCACCGTCTGAAATGCCTCTGAGCACATGTCTAACTCTGTCCACCTCAAACTTCATTTCCATCATTCGCAAGTTGAGTGTGAACTCCTCAATATCATTCAACCACTCCATACCCAACACAACATCCATCTCACCCATGCTGACAACATAAAATTTTGATTGGCAAGTGTATTTGTTTAACTGGATTGATAGATTGGGTATCCTCCTAGTGCAGGTGAGTACGAAACCATCTGCAACCTTCACCTTAAAACCCTCAAATTCCTCAGTTTTCAGCCCTCTCTTGGTGACCAAGCCCTCGTCTATGAAGTTATGAGTGGCACCCGTGTCAAGTAATGCAATACATCGCTGCCCACCCAATACTCCTCTTATTCTGAATGATCCCTCTGGATACTTAAGATACATGCTGTAGGTAGGGATGTATCATCCTCTCTATCTGATGCTTCCTCAGGGCCTTTCGATTCTGCATCCTCAACCTCTAAATGGTAGTCCGAATGGGGCTCTAAATCAACAGACTCATTAGCTAAAAAATACTCTAACTGTTTAACCTTCCCTTGGGTAGCACACTTGTGCTTAGGATCCCAAGGCTCTCGACAATGGAAGCAGATCTTCTTCTGTCTCAAGTCATTCAACTGATCACTATCCAACCTGGAAGAACTCTTATGTGGTTGTCTCGCATCTTTCTAGAATGGTCTCCTATCTCTCTCCTTATCCCTCCTTTGCGAAAACCCTTTGGAATGAAACTTGTTCCTCCATGTGGATGACTCCATGTCTCAGGCCTTCTTCATGGCCTCCTGGAGTGTAGCGGAGTCAAAACCCTTAACCCAACCACGAAGTTGATCTGACAATCCATCAATGAAGAGAACAACCAATCTGCGCTCAGTAATATCCGGAACCATAACGGATATGTCTTAGAAATCAGCAATGTAGGAATCCACTGATCCGCTCTGTCTCAACTGTGTCAACTCCTTAAACTGTAATTCTGGGTCCTTTTTATCAAACCTGTCGATCAATCTAGCTGTGAACTCCACATATGAAGTGACCTGATTGTGACCTAGTGTGACCTTCCCGTTGCTCCACCATTTGTGAGCAATCACCTCCAAGTGTAAAGCTGCATATGTAATGGCATCCTCCTCTGGCATGGGACTAATTTGCAAGTAGCTGTCTAATTTCTGGACCTAAGCTCTCGCGGTGGTTTTACCCGATCCGTCGAACTAGGGAAGTGTCATCTTACTTTCCTTTGCAACTCTTGGTTCTGAGGTCTACCTCCCCTACGAGGTTTGCACTTGGTCCTCATTTTCAAATATTCAACAAATGTCATCTCATTTTTGAAATCATCACTAGATGCTCTCCAGTCCCTCAGAATCTCCTCCTGAAACTCTGCCTGTGTGGGATCCTGCTCAGGAACTTGGTTCCTGGGAGCAAATATAGGGATGCCAGGTCTATCTCCTGCAGTGAACTACGAAGCCCTCTGGTGGATAACCGAAGCCTCATCCTCATCATCTCTGTCCGTGTATCTATCATTTTGGTTCTTGTCCCCATTGTTCCTTTCTCCCCGATTCATGTCACCGTTATGTCTATCTCCCCCATCTGGTTTGTTTCTATCACCGTCCTGGTACTTGTTCCTATTACCTCCATTGTACCTTTTCTTGTCACCTCCATGGTACCTATTCCTATCACGGTGATTGTCCATGTCAGTACCTAACAATTCAATGGCATGTGTCATCTCGGCCTGTGCCTTGACCATTGCTCATCGAGTATCCCTTATCTCTCGGGTGAGAGCGTTCAGAATTTCACATGCACTGGGTTCTGGTTCTTCCCTGTCACCCATATCTCCTATGTGACTGGTGGAAACTCACCAGAAAATGGATCCTTTCGTGAGACCTGCCAATCGTCCTCAGTAGCAGAAACTTCTACCTCTGTATCTGTCTCAAATGGGTATACTAGTGGTGCTGGATTTACTGGTTCAACCTGCTGGGAAACCTGTGTTGCCTGCTGTAACCTATTCCTCCTAGTGTTATAAGGATGTGACAAAGATGCTGAAGGATTCATATCTCAAACATAAAGCATACATGCTTCATTTTTATCTGCATGTTCATTCTTTCAACTGCATGTCTGTTCAACCTCACAGGATGACAAGATCATAGCTCTAATACCACTGTAATGTGTTGTACCTGTTTGTATTTTTTTAAAGATTTTTCTATGTGTTATTTTATTAATTTTTTGTGTGATCTTTCAGACTAGACAGAAGAATGCAGAAGGGGTTTTATGTTTTCCAGTAGATGTGGTGTCGGAGCACACAATATAGTGCATATAACAGAAACCCAGAAAAACTACAACAAATATAAAGAAACTATCAACTACCTAGATAGTAGAATAGCAAAACATTAACTTCAAACACATACCCATGTCCAGATTTGCAACTTCATATTACAATTGCTGATGGACCAGTAAATGGGTATAGCCGGATTCACTCCAAATGCATTACAAATGTTGGCAAATGAATATACAATGCAATATTCAGGTCTAAAGACCCAAAAAACCTCCAAAGAAGGAATACAACTGCTGCAAATCCCAGAGAATGGAACTATATGAACCTCACGTCCCCTAGCAAGGAAGTACGACCTCTAGGAAGGTACGACCAACAAAGGGAAAGAACATAGCAGCAAGACTCCTTGAACTCACACCAAAATCTATCTCCAAACCCTCTAATCTTAGCATACAAATCAATAACAAAGATATCTCACTCAACTCCAAATACCACTTCGAATAACTCCATTGCAAGCACACTTGTGAATGCTGAATACATCCACCTTCAATGGCACCATTGGGTGATCTTTCACAATTGTGGGACACCGTTACTCAGGGAGGTTTCCGTCTCCAAGAGCCTCTGGTTCAAATCCTCAAACCCCAAACAATATGAAAGCCTAGCAAAGCTCAAAATCAGAAATATCATAAACATAGCATAAATGAAATGAGCTCACAAACTCCTTATATTCTCCCTCCAAGATGGGCGTTGGATTTCAAGAGGGAACTTTGTCATTTAAAAACACTTTTACTTGCCTAGGGATGGGCGCCCAAGGTCACAACTTGCATTAAGTGTTTATTTTCCATAAAGTCACTTTTCCCGCAAAATATAATAAAGTCCATATTAATATAACATTAATAAATCTTCGGACTTTAAAATAATTATGAAGACGGTGTCGGAATTCAATGATCTTTAGCTCACTGGAAAGGTCTCAACGAAACGTATTTGATCCAACTCTGAAAATCCTGAACTGACATAGAACCTGGACTTACTAAAAATAGTAAGTAACGACCAAGAGCCCACTGAGCCAACCACGAGGGTACCAATTGGATCCACTGAAAATGAACCACAACTCCAACACTGGAAAAGACCTCCAGAGCCAACTAACCATAGTTCCCTAACCAAACTGCTAGCCCGTGAGAACTCCATAATGGACTAACCATGTGACCAGAAGGGGACATTATAGAGTGACTCTTTAAGAATCAAGTGGTGATGGATTTTAAAAAATAGTGGGTAGCGAGTAGGGGGATTTGGTTGAAAATGACTCAGCAAGAGTTAAGAAAAGGTGATCGTTGTGTGCTTTGGAAGGACCATTGTGAGACAAAAAGATCATCCATTTATGCTTAGGAACGGTCTGGAAAGTAGTAAAGCTGGCAGGGTTTTATGGATTTGAGTAAATGCAAAGATTCTTCTGAGGGAGGGGCGATGTTGTGGCAAGGATCGGAGGAGTAGATTGCAACCACGCGCCACTTGTGATTGGGAGAAACATAACAGGTTCTTTTCTAAGTTAATAAACTTGCAATGTGTATAAAAACTAGTTTCTATACTCCATAATTTCTCTTGATCTGTAAGAGGTTTTTAGCGTTCATTTTAGCCAATGCCATCAATTACAACAGATATAAGTATAGTCGATGCCATCTATTATGGCAGGAATATGTGCTTTGATATATGTATAGTTAATAGGGAAGTTCGTAGTTAGAAGGACATAGTTTTGTCTATTTTTCAAAAAATTTATGAAATAGTTTAACGTTGTAATAAGGATATGAATTTCTTATTGTTAATGTCTCTGATGATATAAAAATATATACCCTCTATAGCGGAAAGAACACATCTTACATATCACTGTAATCGTTGTCACCGTTTCTGGTATAGTGAGTCAAAACAAGTTTATGCAATTAAAAGACTCATCGCTTAAATGACTTCATTCTTCTAGTTTTATTATAGATAAGAGACATTCGACTTCATTTTTACGTATGAAACAACCTTATGTGATAAACTCCGCAGGATGTAGAAATGAGATAATAGTTTCTTATCTCAGTTTGATTTCATTCTTTAATGACAATTGATCTTAGTTGACACTTTATTCCTTTAGAGTCATAAAGCTAAATCTAAACAAGTTTATCATTGTAGAGGGATCAACCTTGTGTTTGAAGACTGACCGATCTCGTAATGATTGGGAAGTTTATGTCAAAAACAAGTTTAAAATGTTTAAGATAGGTTTGGTGATAGTTTTCCTTCAAATAGGAAGAATACTTTAGTTCTAGGTAACAAGCTTTACCTTAAAGAAGTTTACTTTACTTCTAATGATGTTTCAAGGTGAGTTGAATTCTTTGTAGCAGGTCGAGACTAGTATACCTACATGTTAGCTTTGTTATAGCTCATTTGAGGTAAAAAGGAGAAACATAGATTGGATATTCTTATGGATAATAATGGATTTAGTCCATCAAAATGAGGAGTCAAACTATACTTTGTCAAAGTTTAGATATGTTCTGAGCCTTGGGGAGATAAATCTAAGGATATGTTTGCATAATGAACTATCTTGGTTCGAGAAATTTATCACCTTCGTAGTCAGGAAAAGCTAGGGAATAATCTCTTCCAGAGGATAGTCTTACTTCCTAAAATGAATATGCTTATTATTCCAATGGGTTGGGATAGGTTAAATAAAACCCTAGTTTAACCTAGAAGGGTTAAAGATTATTTGATGACACCCTTATGGTTATAACCTGTTTTAGCTAATTCATGTGGGTAGACATTAAAGGGTCGAGAATCCCTAAACAATAAATGTTTCATATGTATCTTATGGAAAAGAGATGGGTTATTAGTTGATAATGTTCAACCTTGGGTAGGGAAAACTATTTGTTGGGCTACAAGTCGACTTGAGATACAAGTCATAAGCCTCAGGTTTTGCAAGCATGCAAGAGGTACTATTAATAAGTTAGTCAACCATAAAGTTTATTGTACCTTAATTGGTCACAACTTCTCTTAGCTGTTACTTGTCGATAAGTGATGAATCTCAAATGATTGCAAAGATGCAAAGAGATACCCAAGAATAGATAGTCATTTCATAAGGTCTATGAAGCAATGACAATGTCTTATGAGTCCATCTAAGTTAGAAAGACTAGGCTTGAGTTAGACAAACCTCTTTAGTTAAACCTTAACTTGACCTAGATATGGTAAATATTTATATTAAATCATTGAGATCATTATAAAGATCGTGATTGAAGGGACGAGTGCCCTAACTATGTATAATTATTCTTACTTATAAGAAGGGAATTAGTTTCCCATACCATAATGCTTAACCTGGGTAATGTAATCATCTTAGTCATTATTAATCGATTTAAAATTCTTATGAGTCAATAAGTTGTGGACCTCAGGTTTTGCAATGATGCAATGAGAATCCTCGTAAAGAAAGAAAGTTGATTAGGTCTATAGAATATAGACAGTGAAATAAAACATGTATGGGTCGGGAAGACTAAATTATTGAAATCATCATGACTTCATAAGTTAAAAATAGTTGACCAAATCGAACTGTAGGAATATAATAGTATCCAAGTCGAGTTGGGGTGGGTGAACATTACAACAATGTTCATTGTGAACGTCAATTTATATTGAAACTATGGCCATAGTAATGCATATGTCTCTGCATGCATTGTCAGTTCACTATATTTGGATTGCACAACCTATCAGAAATCATACTTAGCTAGAGGGCATCTAGGGTTGTATGATTGATAGAGTTGTGTAGGATACAACACTATGTACTCGGAAAGGCAAATTACCACTGGTCACCTTTGGTCTATATTCCTCATGAGGGGTAGGGCCACTTCCTATGTGGAAGATGTGTGGGAGACTGCTAGTCTATGGTTGGAGGTAAATCATTGGAAAGATACTCTCTTTCTAGCAGAAGACATGCCAAGGCTTGCAATAAAGATGTTAGATTTCTGGATGTAGTATATCTTTGAGACTTGTGTTTATTGAGACTATGTAAAACATTATCTAATGCAAATCTTTGTAATTGATTTACTTTTGTAAACATTGTACTTAAGAAAGACAATATGGTTTATTGTATTTTGTAATAAGAAACCTTGTAATTATAGTTACTTGATTATATGTTGAATAAAAGAAAAAATTTCTCTATCTCATTTTTACCTTGTTAAATTGCATTACGGTAAATTTCTGGTTTTTACTATGTTTATAAAACGTGGATGTTACATGATGCATGTGAGGTTCAGTGCAATAGTTCCTTTGTTTAGAAGAAAAGAGCTTCAGAGTCTTCATCCTCACCATTGGACCCAGTAGCGAAGATGACTGTTGCATCTACTTCTAATGGTCGTGTTTTCTGGATACCCAAGGGTGCTCATTCTATGGAGATGAAACTTCTAGCTGAGAAGATAATGTTATGGTACCAAATGCTTGGTCACATTGGTGAAAAAAGTTTGAGGACCCTAAAGAATAAAAACCTCGTTGAGGGTATGAATGACTATAATCTTGAGTTTGATTTTTGTGAACATTGCATTTATGGAAAGCAAAACCATGTTCAATTTTATTCTAGTTCTCACAAGTCTTCTGAGGTGTTGGACTTGATTCATTTTGATGTGTTTGGTCTTGTTGATGTTCCTTCAATTTCAAAATATGTTTACTTTGTTTCATTCATTTATGATTACAATAGAAGGACATGGGTGTAGTTCCTTAGAAGCAAATCTGAATTCTTTAGTAGATTCAAAGATTTCAAATCTCTTGTAGAGAATCAAAAAAAGATAGAAAGATTAAATTTTTGAGGATTGACAACAGTGGTGAGTTTTGTTCAACATATTTTGACAAGTTTTATAAAGAACATGGGATTGAGAGGTACAAGACAACTCCGTATACCCCTCAACAGAATGGAGTTGTAGAGAGGATGAATAAAATGTTGATGGAGAGGGCTAGGATTATGCTAAGTGGAGCTAGCCTTGAACAAAAGTTTTGGGATGAAGCTGATGCTACCGTTTGTTACCTGGTTAATAGGTCTCCTACATCGATGCTTGTTGATAAGACGCCTATGGAGGTGTGGTTTGGTAAAAAGCCTTCATTGAGACACATTCAAGTATTTGGTTGTGAGGCATATGCACATGTGCCTAAGGAGAAGAGATCTAAGTTAGAGACCAAGGTTGTGAAGTGTAACTTTATCGGTTATGGCATCGGTGTGAAAGGGTACAAGCTTTGGGACATAGTGACTGAGAGAGTTCTATATAACAAAAGCATGATCTTTAGAGAACTCAATCCTTCTTATATTGTTTATAGCTAAAGAAAGAAGAAAGAAAAGAGGATGATGTTCAACTTCCTTCTACCCCTGAGAAATTTGAACAAAAAACATCTGATGGACCTGATGATGAGGAGAGGTCTAGCAACTCTAAAATCTCAGAAGAAGATGAAGAACCTCAACCTCAACTTTTGAGGAGATCCACATGGATAAGGCGACTTGACCTAATAGGTTTGGTTATTCATTGCATGATTCTAGTTGCATTTTTGCTTTGATTTCTAACACTGATGAGCCTAGGACTGCAAGGGAGGCTATGGGTATGAGTGATACAAATTCTTGGAAAGAGGCCATGCAAGAAGAGATGGTTTCCTTGAATAAAAATAATATTTGGGATCTGGTGCCCTTGCCTGATGGATATAATCCTGTTGGATGCAAATGGGTGTTCAAGAAGAAGTTTGGTTTAGATGGTAGTGTTGAGAAGTTTAAGGCAAGGTTGGTCATGAAGGGTTATTCCCAGGTTGAGGGAATAGATTATGGTAAGATTTTCTCTCCCGTTGCAAAGCTAGCATCCATTAGATTTTTGTTATCATTTGCTGCAATGTATGATCTTGAAGTTGAGCAGATGGATGTGAAGACAACATTCCTTCATGGTGATTTTGAGGAGGAAATTTATATGTCATAGCCTGAGCACTACATTGAGAAAGCTAAGGAGCATTTGGTTTGCAAGTTGAAAAAGTCTTTGTATGGTTTAAAATAGTCTCCTAGGATGTGGTACCAAAAATTTGATGTCTTTGTGTTGAGTTTGGGATTTTTGAGATTGAAATCGGATCATTGTGTTTATTACAAGGTTGAGAATGATCGCATTCTCATTATTGCATTATATGTTGATGATATGTTGTTCATTGGGAATTGTAAGAATTTGATTTATGATTTGAAGTCTCAACTTTCAGGATAGTTTGAAATGAAAGATTTAGGGGAAGCTAGGTACATCTTGGGAATCGAAATCAGAAGAGACAAAGCTAACATAAAACTTTGGCTAGGACAGAGTAAGTATGTGAACTTGGTGTTGGAGAGATTCAACACGGAAGCTTGTAGACCGTTCACTTTTCTTCTTTTGTTGGGGATAAAGTTATCTGTTGAGGATTGTCCAAAATCTCATATTGAGGTGGAGGACATAATTCGAGTACCTTATGTCAGTGCGATTGGCAGCTTGATGTATGCTATGGTCTGTACAAGACTAGACATTGCCCAAGCGGTGGGAGTCCTTAGTTGATTTATGGCTAATCCTGGATGGGTACATTGGGATGAAGTGAAGAGAGTGTTTAGCTACTTGCAGGGTACTTCCGAGTATTCCTTATGTTATCATGGTTATCGTACAAGGGATTGGCATTCAATTTGTATTCAAGGATTTGTGGATTTAGATTGGGTAGGTGACATTGACAGCAGGAGATCCACCAGTGCTTATGTGTTCACTATGTTCGGTGGTGCTATTAGTTGGATGAGTAAGCAGCACCCTGTGGTCGCTTTGTCCACTAATGAAGCAAAGTATATTGCAGAAACTCATGCTTGTAAAGAAGCCATTTGGATTAAGAGATTGTGTTCTGATGTTGGGTTTGATGCAGGGAAGATTACCATTTGTTGTGGCAATCAAAGTGCCATATATTTGGAGAAGAATCGTACTTTCCATGCGAGGAAAAAGCATATTGATGTCTAATACCATTTTGTTCATGACATGGTAGAGGATGGGAAGGTGAATTTGGAGAAAGTTGACACTTTGACAAATGTTACAGATTCCTTGAAAACACTCGTGAGCATAGAGAAGTTTAGATGGTGTTTGGAGTCTATGGGCCTCTCAACTCCTAGCAGTTAAATCCTGTCATTCTATTGGCTCTTGCAAGGTGTTCAACAAGTGGGAGAATGTTGGGAATTAAGGTGTCTCAACCTTTGCAATTTCCTAGCATTAATTATTTGATTATGTATTTATTTAATTGCATATGTTGTATTTAATTGTGCTCATCCAGATTTGTCATTTAGTGTGAGGTGGCATGTTGAGATGTCATCCCACTTGGAAGATGACTTGGATGGTCAAGTCAACACTTGAGAATGTAGGTGTCCCATTTGACATGGCACTAATATGCCATGTGTCGGCATATTGTGGCTTGTGTAAGAGGTTGTGACATGACAAAATCTATGACATATAAGAGTCAGAAATAGAGATTCTTATGATAGGTGAAGACAAGTGTCATGAAGCATCTTTGCATGAGCGAAGGCAATCCTAGCCACCTAAGTTTGAATATGACAAGCTGTATGAGGAATATACTATTATTAGTTAGTTATGAAATATTCTCTTACAATTGTAAGTGTTGTCATGTATGACAGATTTCATGACAACTGTAAGATGTGTAAGAGCATCTGTCATAGTCTATTCTTGGATGGAGAACCCCAACTTGGGAAAGTCAAACTTATAAGTTATGACGGATGTAAGAGGGTCAAGTGCATGTTGAACAAGTGTCACTACAGGGACAAAGGTGTTGAATGGGCCATGAGGCCAAGTTGGACACCCACCTCTAGAAGCTTCCCATGTTGGCCTTATAACTCTATAAATACAAGTGCTTGGAGTAGTGTAATATGGTTCATTTGTAGGTACCATTATGCTTTTGGAATTACTCCAGTATTCGGCATTTGTGAACTCTTGAAAGAACTTGCATTTAAAGTGTGTTGAAATCATACTTTGATTTGATAATATATTGTGTAGGTTTTGGAGTGTGGGGTTTTTCACCCAAAAGGGTGTTCCCCACGTATATCATGTGTTGTGAGCATTGTACTTGTTTTTGATGTGTTATTACCTTTCTTTTAATGTGGATCACATAATTTGTAACTATAAAGGATTAAAATTTGTAAAACTCTCCTCATTAGATCAGTTAGGAAGTGTGTTCCACGTAGCTTACTTCCTTTCATGTTCATTTGTGTTTTGATGGGTTGTGTAAACCTACCTTATATTATGTACTACTAATTTATTATTATTAATATATGTGTAATGGTGAAATTTTCACATTTAGTTTAGTGTTCATTTTGAGGGAATGTCTTGATAAACGTACATATTGACAAATGGTGCAATCTTGTGTGAAGTTGGGACCATTTCCCTAGCCTTTAGCCATCCCTATACATGCATTCCCATATATTTATCCCCTACTTCATCCTCAATCACACATACTTTGATACATTATTATAGACTACACATTTACTACACTTATGTGTACATGTATCCCATCTATCTATTATTTACCAAGATTTAACTATTTTCCTACCTAGGGTCATCTTTGTGGTCATGGGTCAATCCTTTTGGTTGTGGACTTGATCTCTACCATTTCAAAATTCAAATTTAGGTTTTGGCCAACTGTCACCCTTTATTTTCTCGCCTTGAGCCAACTAAGTACATGTTTTGTGTGATTTGATGCTATGTGATAGTATTTAAAGGCATTCACTTGCATTCATTTCACTCTCTCTCATCTCTTAAATCTCCTCTCATCCTAGGAGCATTTATAGAGAAATTCATAATGAAATACTTTGATTTGGTGCACTAAAAAGGAGTAACAAATATGTATATGCTATCTTTGATCTTTTACACACATTTCTGGGGGTTAACCTAGGAGAACACGTCTCCTTGCAACATAACAACAACCCTTCTAAGGTTCTCTAAATACCACCAATCTAAGAGAAGAGAAGAAGATATAATAAGCAAAGGTTATTCAAACATATTAGGAAGCAAAAGTAAACATTCCATAGGCTTAGATCTTGACATAAAGGACAAATTCATGATCATAGCCTAGACCTAGACTTATGGACTTGATCCTAGATAGAGCATAGATCTAGTGTAAAATTTTAGGCACTTCACTAATAGAGAGATCACTTTTTTAGGCCATAAACATTTAAAGTTTAGAATCTTCAACAAATGATACTCATTCTTCGGCCATCAAGTGAAGTACACTTGACAACCTTGTTTACTTTCCATATTTTTAACATTAAATTTAAAATACAAGTTAACCAACAACTCTCTATTAATTAATATAAATTAATTTATGCTTATGTGTATGCTTCTTATTAAATTAACCTAAATTATCATAAGAAAAAAAATTATAGTTTAATTTCACAAGGAAAAAATATTTTCCTTTATAATACAATACTTAGAAAAATATTTCCATAACCTTTAAATATTAAAATTAATAAATCAACCGAGGAAGTTAATGAGACGTCGACGGAACAAATAAAACACCTATTCAAAGCTAAATCCAATGACATTGCCGGTGGCATTTATAAGGTAATAGGCTCCAAAACTTTTAGTGGAGGCCACATCCATGACGGGGTCCTCTATGAAGAGTTCCTGATGAACTCGGTCCTCATTCTAAGAAAGAAGAACAATGTGAAGGTCATGGCAAGTAGCTATGTCAAATACCACATGTATGAAGAGGCTAGCACAACGAGTTTTTCACGCTGTTGCAATAAATAGGGAGAATAGTGTGATGGGACAAGCCCTGACCGTCTTTAATGAGGGTATCCACAATCATAATATGTAGATGTTTGCATATATCTTTGTTCAATATGGAGATCTACTATCCACTGCCCAGTTGGAATGGGCTATGGAATTGTCTGAGGGGATGATGACCCTTTGGTGTAAATAATTGTTCTTATTATATTAGCACTGTGTGGACTACTATGTACTCCTTTTATCTACTATTATAATATATTAGTTGTCATAATGGTAGCTACTTATGCATAAAAAATAAATAAATAAATCAAAGTGTAAATAAACTTATAAGGTAAAACGTTTGTTAAAAGTTTTACAAGTGAAGTGGCAATTTAAACCAGCTTGATTATGGCCAAAACTTTTAATAAAATACGATTAACTCCAATAATTCACCCCTTAAATATCATAACTACTCAATTGAGTCCCAAAAATAATGACAAAATAAATAAATTTAATTATATTTTAAATACATCTATCTAAAAAGTGTGAGAATATTTATTTTATTTATTTAATAGTTATTTTATTTTACTTTAGAACTATTTGTTTTGTTTTATTTACATTGTTTACTTTCTTTTATATGTAATATACTTGTTTTATTTTTGTATAAAACTTTTAATTTTATTAAGTAATTCTTTTGTATTGTTTTGAAAGAAAAACTATTTAGAGTCAACATTTATTCTTTATAAAGATATCAAAAGTTGAAAAAATATATTAAGCCTAAAACTATTAAAAAGTAACATATAAGTATATAATATTAAATTTAAAAGTTCCATACAAAAATAAAACAAGTGCATTACCAAAAATAGTAAACAATGTAGATAAAATACAATTCTTAAATAAAATTAAAATTTATGTGTCCATGCATGTATAGAGTTATTAAGACATTAGACACTCATTTTTCTAACCCCCTAAAATGATTGTGATCTCTTGGAATGCTAGGGGTTTGAGTAGCATCCCTCGACAAAAGGTTGCTTGGGATCTTAATCGTGATCATGGTCCAGATATTATTTTCATTTAGGAAACAAAGCTTTTAGTTCAAGATATGGCGAGTATTTCTTCTAGGATTTGGAGAGGAGGTCAATGTATTGGTTCACATGGTACTGTTGGAGGGGTAGCCTACTTTTGGGATCCTCGCAAAATCAATCCCTCCTGGTGGTTAGGGAGTAGAAATTCAATTTTAGCGGTTGCTTCATGCTTTGATTCTGGGGAAACTATCCTGCTCACAAATGCCTATGCACCCACTAATTTTCCAGGTAAGGTTTTGCTCTAGTCCCATATTAGATTTGTCCGTTCTCTTGTTCCTTTTTTCCCCTAGATTTTCGCAGGTGATTTTAATGCTATAGCTAGCCTGAATGAGAAAAGTGGGGGTATTGAGCGTCTTGGCACTTCTTCTGCCTTGTTGAGAGATAATATATCTTTCCTTAATTTGGTGGATGCGATGTAGAGAAATGGAATCTTCACTTGGAATAATAGAAGGTGTGGAATCAACTCTATCTCAGAAAGACTTGACATATTTCTTGTCTCTGATTTTTGGGTTGGTAATAATTGGACTTCATTTTTAGAGATTTTGGGGTGGAAAGGGTTTGGTCATTGGTCTATCAAATTCTATTCCTTAGTGCTCTCAATTTTGAAAAATACTCCTTTCAAATTTCAACTTATGTGGTTGCGAGACTTTGATTTGCATAAGCTTATAGAGGGATGGTGGATAGAAGGGAAGCTTGATTTTGGTATAGTTATGTATTCCTCCTTCAAGAGACTTCAATTTGTTAAGTTCAAGATTAAGAAGTGGAATAGAGTCTCTTTTGGAAATATTTTTCAATTAAGACTCGCCTTCAAGATAAGTTGGAGAGAATCACTTTTCATATTAACAATGAGGGCATGACCAAGGAGCTATTATGAGAATAATCTATATGTGCTAAGGAACTTTTAAAATAGGAGCTTCATGAGGAGATTTTTTGGAAAAATAAATCCCATATCAATTGGCTTCATGAAGGTGATAAGAACACTTATTTTTTCATAATTATGTGAAGGAATATAGAAGTAGTAATGTTATAGTCTCTCATTTCTCCTCAAGGGGAACAATTGACTTCTTTCCAAGATATCTCCAAGGAAGTTGTTGGTCACTTTTCTTTATTATTTACTTTTCATGGTCCTCAAGATATGGATAAAGAGAGATTCATTCTTGATTGCATCCCTCCCTTGGTTTTAGAGGACTCAAACAAATTACTCTTAGAACCCATCTCATTGGAGGAGCTTGAGTTAGTTGTGTTCTAGATGAAGAAGGGTAAGTCTCCAGGGCCTGATGGTTTTCCCATAGAATTTTTCTAGGAATATTGAGAAATTTTAAAATTTGACCTGTTAGAGGTTGTTCATGAGTCCCAGAATAATAAGAAAATGCTCAAAGCTACCAATTCTACCTTTCTTGCTCTAATTCCCCAAAAATAAGGAGCCTCTTTGTTGGATTTTTTTGCCCTATCACTCTATGTAATTGTACTCACAAGATAATCGCCAAGATTATTGCAAAGTGTTTGAAGAAGTGCTTGGTTTCCCTAATTTCTCCTAAGCAAGGGGGTTTTGTAAAAGGGTGTCAGATATTGGATGGCATTGTTGTGGCAGCTGAAGCCATTCATTCTATGTTCACCTCTAAGGAAAAGGCCATGTTCATCAAGCTTGATATGTCTAAGACCTATGACAGGGTTAGATGGTCATTTCTTTGAAATATCTTATTGGTTTTTAGTTTTTGCTAAGATTGGGTTGATTGGGTTATGAGTTTTGTGAATTCGACTTCCTTCTCTGTGTTAATCAATGACATTCCCTCAACTCTTTTTTTAGCAACTACAGGTCTTAGGCAAGGAGATCATTTATCTCCTTATTTGTTTATTTTAATGGCAAAAGGTCTTGGCCAATTGTTGAAGCAACATAAAGCGAGAGGTCTCATTCAGGATTGGTCATGGGCTTGAAATCTTAACTCTCAATCTCATCTTCAATTTGTGGATGATACCACTTTGATGGGAATGGCTAAAATCGGGGAGGCTATTAATTTCATAAAAGTGTTACATTTACTTATCGACTTCTGGTCAATAAATTAATGAGGATAAATCTAGCATTTTCTTCTTCAATATGCCTAAGCTTAGTCAGTGTAGAATTGTAGATATTCTTCATTTTCAAATTGAAACTGTGGAGTATCTTGGAATTCCCCTTTTTGGTGGAAATCTTAAAGGGGACAAATGGAAGAAGACTTTGGATAGATTTTGCATGAGGGCTAGCTAGTGGACTTATCAATGGTTATCCTTTGCTGGTTGATTGACTCTTTTAAAATATGTCTTGCAATCTCTAGCTATATATAGATTTTTAATTTTAGTTGTTCCTAAGAGTTTTCTCAAGGAGTTTGATGCTCTTTCTAGAAATTATTATGTGCAAGAAATTTAGAAGTTCAAAAATGGAGTCTACAGAGCTGGGACTTGGTTTGTAGACCTAAAAAGGTTGGAGGCCTTGGTCTTTGTCATTTGGTAGTCAAAGCTCAATTGCCAAGCCTTAGCTACCAAATTATACTGGAGATGGTGTTAAAATCCATATCAGTTGTGGGCTAGAATTCTCAATTCTAAATATTTGAGAGGAGTACCTGATGAAGGTATTATGTGGGTGGTTTTTGATTGGGAAAGGCTCCATGATTTGGAATACTAGAAAATGGGGCTTTTTTTTATAAAGGAGGGGCTTTTTTGGATAACTAATAATGGCAATAATGCTTATTTTAGGATGATTCTTGGGATAACCATCCCCCTATCCTCTCATCTTTTCCCATCTTCAACCTCTTCGTAACATTTTTCTTCATGTAAGATGGTCCAGGGTTGCTAATTTTAAGTGTTCTATTCCTTTGGGGAGATCTATAGTTCAACGTTAGTGAGAGTCTTAGAGTTGGCCAAGAGGGGGTTCTTCGAAGGATCGTGATACTTTAGCTTCAATTCTAGCCGAGAGACCTTGCAACTCCTTAGAGGACTCAGACATCCTTGTTTGGGGCCATGACTCAAAAGGACTTTATTCATTTGCTCTTGGTTATCGCTCTTTAGAGAGGGGAATGTTGAGTCTCCTTGGTGGAGAAGAATTTGGAATAAATTTGGCTAGCCTTAGTGTTATTTTTTATGTGGCTTCTGATTTAGAATAAATGCCTCATAGGAAAATATTAGAAAGCTCGAGGATTCTGGGGGCCCTCCATTTGTTTTCTTTGTGGCAGTAATGAAGAGTGCACTAATCACCTTTTCTTTTAGTGCCCATTTTCTAAGGAAATTTGAAGTTTATGGTGGAGAATAGACCTATTATCTATACTACTTCCTTATCTGATTTTTGGAATAGTTTGGGTTGTCCCCTTACTTTTGCTTCCTTCCTTTTGGTTGCTTAAGATACTGGCCCATCTTTTATTCTTTGGTAGATTTGGTTGGAGTGAAATCATCAAATCTTTCAGGAGTGTCATAGTAGAGTCGTGCAAGTTTGGCTTAAAATCAGAGGTATGATCAAAGAGACTATTAAGGCTAAATTCAGTATTGATGACTCTTACCTCTTCAATTTGTGCCTTGTAAAACTCTTGGAGTTGTCCCTTTCCTCTACCTCTTAGGCTAGCCCTGACACTAGAGTTAGGCCTTTAGAAAGGTGAATAGGTTTGGGAAGTGGTCCCCCCTTGTGGTTTCCGTAAAATTAATACAGATGGCTCCTCACGAGGCAATCTAGGCGTTGGAGGGATTGGTGGTGTTGGCTGTGATGGTAAAGGCTCGGTAAACTTTCTCTTCTCTACTTATATGGGATCACATTCTAATAATCAAATGGAAGCTTGGGTGATTCTTAAGGATCTAGAAAGAGCTTGTGCAATGGGATGGAGAAAGTTATCTATGAAACTAATTCCATGATTCTAGTCTCCCTACCAAATAAAAAGAATTTACAAGAGTCCTCCGGGAGGTTGGCTATGGTAGCTAAGCAGATTCTTTGTTTGGCCATAAACTTCGAATCAATCTCATTTGTTCATATACCCAGAGCATGGAATAAGGTAGCTAATTGTTTAGCTAAATGGACCTTTGAAGAGATGTGTAGTTGGAATGTTGTTGATTGGGGAGACTTAGCCCAAGATAAATCTCAGCACCTTCTTTAGCTTATTCAAGATGATCAAGTGAGCTGAGTTCAATTTGTTTGGGTTGCGGAAGATGAATCTTGGTTGGAGCTTTGGCTTTTCTATGTTTTTTGATAGGTGGTTATCTAAGAACCTGTGGTGGGTTCTTCTTATGTTGCTTGTTATGATGGTGGTTGCTATCTAGAAATCCCTTGTGTATTTGTATTTAACTTTCTTTGAATAATTTAAAAAAAAAAAAAAAAAATTTATAATCATACAAATTATTTTAAATAAAAAATTAACTTAAAAATAGAAGGCTAAACAAACAGCATTTCCAAGGGAATTCTTCATTGGAACTTAGGAAGGAATGGCACGATTCACCCTTATCGTGGGAGCATTGATAGAATGCCAATTGGGCTGTTGTTTAAGGGAGTTAAAAACGGCTCTCGACAATAGCTGCCCCCCCGAAGACAGGTTTCGAGGAAAACGTGCCCTAAAAACAACTCTATCAGCAAAAGAAAGCAGACTTCCTTCTTAAGCAAGGGATAATAGCTAGCCAGTTCCTATAACGAGCACATTTTCACAAAGTGCACACAGAAAACAATAATATCAGATTCATGTATGCACACAGTCACATAGTCAGATTCAGATTCCAAAAAGGAGTCTATTACCCAGTCAAATTTAGATACCAAAAAGGAATCTATTACCCTTCCTTTCCAAATATAGTGTATACCTAGGTCCTAGGTCTTTCCAAATATTATCAGTTATCAATTATCAACCAGGATAAGTAATAATGAATGAAAAAGATTCCACAAAAATCGGCTACTGGGTCCCATCAAAAGCATTAACCAACCTACTTCCTCAGTAAAATCCCTTGCCAAGTTACCATGTTGCTTAATGCTTGAGTTATTGGCATTGGCTTGTCAGGTAGCTTTTTGGTCCAACTTAAAACTGGACTGGCAGGTGTAACCTTCACCTGCCGTTCTTATAAGTATCTGTGCTATTAAAATATTTTGGCGATAGGAGTGCAATAAACAACTTCAGGAAGAAAAAAAAGACTGCTGTTTGATCAATGGGTACCAATGTGGAAGAAGGATCTCTCGAAGCTGCTCTGTTAGAAGATGGGAGTTCTTCGCTGTTGGCATCAGAAACGGTCAGAAATTTGTCAAATATGTTGTTATTTTTGTGATTTTGCTTGTTGGGATCGCTGTTTTTTTTCGTTTGGTTTATTTAATCATCACCCCCTTCCTCAGAATATCAGAAAATTCTGCAATCCTTTCTTGTTTTGTGAAATTGGTTGATGGGTGTTTCTGGTTTTTTGGATTTGCTAAATTGCCCGCTCTTAACATTGGAAAATTCTTTAAGCTTTTAGTTTTTTGTGATTTGGGTTTTCTCTTGGGAAATTGATCGCTGTTAACATTAGAAAATATTGGAATGTTTTTTTAATTCTTTTTGCTTAATGGGTGTTTTAAATTGGTAAATCAATTCCTTGCCGAGAAACCTTTTGGCTTGAATGCACCCAGGCCTTTGCAGTTGGCCTAGTGTTGGGAGATATTTAGAACGTGGTATTCAATGGAGACACGACCAGTTTTTTCATGGATTTGAACATGGATGTATTAGTTTGTTTGTCATAAATTGGCATCTTGAAAAGAAGCTTTTGGCTTAAATGCACCCAGGACTTCCACCTGGCCTAGTTTGTTGACATATGTTGCAACTAGAATTCAGTGCAGTATATTACGTAATTTTTCACGACTGCTTCTTTTGGGGATTTGAAAGGCGTTTCCGTTTTTTGTTTGGTAAATTCAACCCTTGCAGAGAAATCTTTGTTATGACGCATCTGGTACTTGTACCTGGTCTCACTTGTTGAGGTGTGTCACACCCAGAATTCAGTTCGGTACAGTAATCGATATTGCACATGACCTCCTCTTATTGGGGTTGTGGACCTGTTTTTTTTTTTCTTTTTTCTTTTTTGCCTTATAATTTTTATTTTTTTTAGCGTTTGGTGAATTGGCTTTCTGCAGAGAAACCTTTGGCTTAAATCAAAATGCAATTAGAACTTGCACCTGGCCTATTTTGTTGAGGTAGGCGGCACCCAGAATTTGATGAGGTGTGCTACTTAAATTTAGAAATGACATATCTTTCTCGGAATGGAACCCGGGGACCGGGGTGCTGCTTTTTTGGGTTGTTTGGGAAATTAATTCCGTGAGGAGAAACATTTGGCCTAAAAGTACGCTGGACTTGCACCTGGCGTAGTTTGTTGATGCGTGTTGGGCCCATATTCGGTGCTGTATTACTCAATCTTACACATGAACATGTCTTTGAGGGATTTGGACCTGAGCTCAGCTATGAAAATAGCATTGATTTACCACTTGAGTTCATCCCATTGACTGCTTGATGGATGTTTCTTTCAAGCCCTAGTTTGCATTTGCTTGAATTTTGGTGCCCCCATAGAATCCAGGCCTTAAAATTAAGGGCTTATGCAATAAGAGGAAAGATATTTTGATGTAAAAAAATTGTCTAATAGAGAGGATTTGCCTCAGTTTCTTTTGTTGGGTATTTTATTGTTTGCATCTTTAAATATTTGGTAAGAAAGGCATTAAAAGGTTTCTATTATCATTTTTTGTCCATGGATGAGTTATAGTACTTGCTACCATGATCACCCGGGTTCAAAACTCGACGGGAGGTCTTTTTCTGTATAACTTTGCACCATTAGTATACCTTTTTTTTTCTCCAGTAGAGTCTTCAAAAGGGGTTTGTGAGGGGTAAAAAGAAATTCTATTGTCAACAATTTAGATTTTAGAATTTTATTTGATGAAATAGTTAGAATGAACAAGTGCATTTATGATGTCAAGGAACTCAAATTAGTTCCTTCTGATCTACTATTGACTTGGCTAGATTTAGGAAGTTCACTTGGATTTTATTCAAAATCTAAGTTTCTGATCTGAACTTGCTGTTCAAGACATCGATAAACTTGAAGTGATATTGCATTAGTCTTAGTGGTCTACTTCTACTTGCTCGTTGG
Organism: Cunninghamia lanceolata; assembly: GCA_027924645.1. Lineage (NCBI taxonomy): Eukaryota > Viridiplantae > Streptophyta > Pinopsida > Cupressales > Cupressaceae > Cunninghamia > Cunninghamia lanceolata. The sequence goes on along the minus strand of BSBN01000696.1, from coordinate 4,736,329 downwards.
GCACATCTTTTATAATATCCTTATTTGAGAAGTAAAATCCCATTGGACACCACGAGAAGATTTTAAATCTTATGCCACCATGTTCCATCACCATGGTTGCAATTAATACAATGTTTTGACATATTTTACAGGAAGGAAAGTACACTGGGGATGGATCTGTTGATACTGAGGGAAGGCCTTCTGTTAAAGCAGTTACAGGCAACTGGAGGGCATGTCCATTCATCTTAGGTTTGTCTTTAATAGACATGTGAATTGTTTGCAAACAATACATGCTTTACTGATACGGTTATGTGAGCCTGTTTATATCGTTCGAAAATATTTCATCTCATTTATTTAATTTTAATTTTTGCACTACAGGAAATGAGTGCTGTGAGCGATTGGCATTTTATGGTATCAATACAAACTTAGTGACTTATTTGACAAAGATTTTACATCAGGGTAATGCCGCCGCTGCAAAGAGTGTCAACACTTGGGCAGGCACCTGCTATATTACACCACTTTTGGGGGCAGTTTTGGCTGATGCATACTGGGGACGATATTGGACCATTGCAGTTTTCTCTACAATTTACTTCATTGTATGTTTAAATCTTACAAAACAAATCTTGAAAGTTGAATTGAGGAAGCATGCTGAGTCTAGTTTTACATCGAGAGTCTGATTTCTAAGTCCTTTCTAACCATTCACTTATTGTATATTCATTGTAGTATCATTTAGGGTATGCCTAACAAGGTCCTCTGACTTTTACAGGGGATGGCAACATTGACATTTTCGGCATCTCTCTCATTCTTGAAACCTCCTTCATGCACAGGAACTGATTGCCCAACAGCAACCCTAGCACAATCTGGTGTGTTTTTCCTTGGACTGTACCTAATTGCACTAGGAACTGGAGGCATCAAACCTTGTGTTTCTTCTTTTGGAGCAGATCAATTTGATGACACCGATCCCACAGAAAGAAAGAAAAAGGGCTCATTTTTCAACTGGTTTTACTTTTCAATCAATGTTGGGGCTCTTGTTGCAAGCAGTGTTCTTGTGTATGTCCAGGACAATATTGGTTGGGGATGGGGCTTTGGTATTCCTACAGTATTTATGGGAGTAGCCATATTCAGTTTCTTTTCTGGTACTCCACTTTATAGGTTCCAAAAACCTGGAGGTAGCCCTCTGACTAGGGTATGCCAGGTTGTAGTTGCATCATTGCGCAAATTACGAGCAGAGGTCCCTAATGATCAATCACTTCTATATGAAGTACAAGACAAGAGATCTGCAATTCAAGGAAGCCGGAAACTAGAACACACTGATGAATTCAAGTAAGTAAAATTCCTAGTTCTTTGTCATGCTTTATTTAGAGATAGCTTACATTAGAAAATGTTGCCCACTGTCAAAACACTAGTCCATATGATGCGGCAAATTGCAATCTTAGTTATTTTCTCATTGGAGAGTACATAATTTGCAGGTGCCTTGACAAAGCAGCTACAATTACAGATGATGATGTTAGGAAGGGTGGTTTTTCTAATCCTTGGCGGCTATGTACTGTGACCCAAGTTGAGGAGTTGAAGATTCTCCTTCGTATGTTTCCGATTTGGGCAACTACTATTGTCTTTTCTGCTGTATATGCTCAAATGTCAACAATATTTGTCGAGCAGGGAATGACTTTGGACACTAGCATTGGAGCATTCCATATTCCTCCAGCATCATTATCCGTATTTGATACTCTCAGTGTCATTTTATGGGTTCCAATCTATGATCGTATAATTGTACCCATTGCACGGAAGTACACTAAGCAAGAAAGGGGTTTTACCCAGCTGCAGCGAATTGGCATTGGCCTGTTGATATCCGTAATGGCTATGGCAGTAGCTGCTTTGGTTGAAATAAAGCGTTTGGGTATTGTAAAAAGTCATAACTTGGTCCATGACAGCGACACAACAGTTCCAATGAGCATTCTTTGGCAAATCCCCCAGTATTGCTTGGTTGGTGCAGCAGAGGTTTTTACCTTCATAGGACAGCTGGAGTTTTTCTATGACGAGTCACCTGATGCTATGCGCAGTTTATGCAGTGCGCTCTCTCATCTTATAACAGCGTTAGGCAACTATTTAAGTAGCTTCATTGTTACAGTCATTGCGTATGTCACGACCAAAGGAGGAAAGCCAGGATGGATACCTGATAATTTGAATGAAGGGCACCTGGATTACTACTTTTGGCTTTTAGCATTACTCAGCCTCTCGAATTTGTTCGTCTATCTTTCTTGTGCCTACCGATACAAGTACAAAAAAGTCGACTGAAATTTCTGTGTAGAAGCTGAATGGGATGTGCCATTATCACACATCCACCATCTCTGAGAAATTTCTGGAGAATGCGTATAAAAACATTATAATTGAATGTTGTCTTACAATTGAAACACTGCTGATTATTTGTCAGGTTGCCCTTGATTAACAGTCCTTATAAGGGTTTGTAAGTATATGTATATATTTTGGTCACATGTATGAATTCCTGCTTTAATAAGAATTTGTCATCAAGAAAGGCTGCTCCGTCTCATATTTCAATATATCTTTGTAAATCTATAATGTTCTTTTTTGTATCCAATATATTCACAAATCTATATGGTAATGTAAGATTCTAATCATTTGTCTTGCCCATTGTTCACTTCCCAAACTCATCAAGTTCCAACGCCTGATTTGGCAACCATCTTCAGACATTTAACTAATCTAGTAGAGTTCAATTCTTTAGCACGAATATGTTTTTTTACTGACCAAGAACATGCTATTGTCTTAAAAATTTGAACTGAAAAATGGGAAGATTAAAAGCTGAATTTCTGACAGCTAAATCTGATTTCTTCAAAATTAAAATCTTAAAATTTTGGAAGAGATCTTGATTACAAAATAAAGTGGGATAAAATATGAAACACTTTGGGGCGATTGGAGCGTGGGAGAGATCTTGAACGTATATAATCTGTTCCCTCCGCAGTAGCTTAACCGTATTGAAAGAAAGTTTTCAATGGTTCATAAGTTTTCGTTTTTAGGATTTGAAATATCTTATAATGTCATTTTTCCAGCCGTGGTAGCCGGTGGATGAATTATCAACTCCTTTGTTTTAGGACCTAGGTTTGGTTCTAAAACAAAGGTTTGGTTCACAAGTCTTAAAGAAGATTAACTTGTCAATTGTAGATGTATAATATGTATACACTTTTATATTACAAGTTTACCCAGTTAAGTAGATTAGGTTAAATTGAACATAACTCCAACAAAAACAAGATTGACAGTAACTGAATAGCTTAACAAAGTAGATTCTTATTTTATCTGAGAGTTTATTCAAAAGGGGCAAACTCTAAAAACAAGATTGACAATAACTGAATAACAAAGTAGATTCTTATTTTAACTGGCAGTTTATCCAAAAGGGGCAAACTCTATAAGAGATGTATGTCATCAATTTTGATTATATGTTTTGAATTCAGTTATTATATAATTTTACAATACAAAAAATCAACTGTTTTTTTGGAAAATAGCATTTTTTTTTATGATGATCAAAGAGGCAACCCACACGTTAGTAAATGGTATCTCTAGAAATTGAAATTGAAATGGACAACCAGATAAGGACAAATTAGAAAACTGAAAATGTGTGTTGGAATTACTTAATTTGGTACTCAAGATCATTGTTTCATTTATACAAATAATTAAATTGTAAATATAACTAATTCATAGTATCCATTTTGTATAGTAGAACTAGAAGTTAGCACTAGTTAATACAATAGTCAACATCTTAGCTAACTTTCTAATTGAACTCAATATCAAATTAGATAATTAAGTCCACTAGAGACATCTTGTGAATTAACTCTCAATCAATACAATTATCTCTTGATAAGATTTATTTAGTATCCTAAAAAAAAACTTATGTAAACCAATTTCAACTTTTTTTTTTGATTGATCAAAATGGCACTAAGGGGGCCATACCCAAATACATAATAAACCCAAATAAACTAGACAAGCACAAAAAATAGTCCACGGACCCATCCAAAACACATCATCGATCTACCAGAAACACCCATCTTCCCTATATCTTTAGCTACCACTAGCATCCCCTCTAGCATCCACTTCTATCTCCTTGGCGGCCTCCAGAGCAGGTAAGGCAAGCATTCTCGGGACACCCCAAATTTGATAAAAGCCAGTGAGCTCTTTTAGCTCTGCAATATTCACTTTGACCACCACCATTCTCGATTCCCTATCCTCCTCGACACTCCACACAACAAAGGGTATCCACGATCCGTTGTAGCCTAGGTGAGCTCTGGCCAAATCCCTCCCTACGGATGAAGACCAAGCCCGGGCATCGCCTGCTCCAGAATTTTCTCTAGTCCAATTCTCCGTCGGGCCTTTATGAACCTCTGCATCAACCACTTCACTACCTCTCTCTCCTCATGAGCTTGCAACAACCAGGCGAGCATCATCGAGGCCAAGTCGCTACTAACCCTGAATTTGCTTTCTGTTAACAAGAAGCAAGCCCCCAAGATTCCTTTCACCACCTCCATCGATTCTGTGTCGTTGACATTAAAGACCATCCTGAGGCGTTGATTTGAAACTTTGCCTTTGAAGGCCTCTACCTCTCCTTCGCCTCCATATAGATTGTAGTCTCCATGCTTCTCTGCCAACAAAAGAAGCTCGACCTCCAATTTAAAACCTGCTTGCCGTCGCCGTCCCAACCCTGCTGACAGACCATTAATATCCATCCTCGCTGAAATAACTTCACCCTCCCTCACTCGTGTGAGGTCTCTTCACACATCTATCTCATGTCCTTAAGATCCTCTTAAGCTGTCGATAGCAAGATTTGATAGTTTATCGGCCTCCCCAATCCTTTCTCGGTAGATATGGGAGAGTTTGAAATCCTCTAGGCAATTAATATCCTCCCAAATTCAGTTTATGAAACTTTGAATCTTCTAGTTCGGTGTCACCCTTTTTCAAATGGCATTTATAATGACCAAGGAGTCTCCTTCCAAATGTAGTCTAGTAAAACCCATCCTTCTGCACACTTCAAGCCCCATCCATGCTGCTTGAACCTCTGCCTCATTGTTCGTTCCAAATGGCAATGCTCTTGCCTCTTCCCTGCGTGATCTCGTAGAATGCATCCCCCTCCCGACCGGCCTGGGTTACCCCTAGAGGCCTCGTCGAAGTTCACTTTAACCCAACCTTCATCCGGCGGTTGCCACTTCACATCCTTCCTTGGATTGTTAGAAGGATCAACCCTTGGGAACCCATAAACGGGGGAAACCAATTTCAAGTTTTAATCATAAGATTAGAAACATTTTTTTTTGGGTTGTCAATTACTACATTGTCAAACGTTCAAATTGTCTTAAGCTAAATTTACTACCCTCTAAAAAGACACCTATGTAAACCAATTTCAAGTTTTTTTTTTGGTTACAAAAACCCTGGTTAGGGACCAGGGACCCGTGCAAAAACAGGGCAAAGCCCTGGAGTCTGAATAACTGTCATTACAGAAACTTTAGAACCAGGGTGAGAGGGCAAATTACAAGGCCCTCTCCCCAATACTGTCTTATTACATAACTATACTGCTAAACATAAAGACTACAGTACTGCTAAACATAGACACCTAACTTACTATTTAGTATTTTTCTTGTAAGATCAACATCCGCCTCCTCATCGCAAGCACATTTGTTTTCATCTACCTCCTTGGACATTTCCGCCAGGTCTTCATGCACCAGTATTGAAGCCGCCGCGATGGAAGTCAGGGTGGCCAGAGTCAGCGACTGAGCAGCCCCATAAGCATTCCATCTTCCTCGCGTTGAACTCGGGTCTAGCAAGAAGCTTGAAATCGCTTCTTTGAGCTTTCCACCCTCCTGACCATCGACCACCTTGGCCATAGAAAGCATTCTGCACAGCCATTTGCGTAGCATTGGATTCTTAATTTCTGAATCAATAAGTTTCACAAAGTTCTCAATAGCTCCATCCCCAGAGATATTAGGCGCTTGCGAGGGGTATACTTTCGACGGAGCTGCTTGCCACCTTTCTCAGGATCTGCCGCCGATGGGGTGTATGTTCCCCCACCTTGCCTTTCCTTTTCTCTCTGCAACCACCTTCCATTCTCCTCTCTGTTCTACACCCACTCACCACTCTGCCAAACACTCCAATCTAAACAATATCTCCAAATCTAGAAGAATCGGAGACATTATGGGAAGTTACCCCTGCCTTTGTCAAAAACTACCTCTGGCAATGATCGTACAGCCCGTCTTAAGTCATGTAACACGCATACTTCTTAATCACACCACCCTTCTTCCTGACTAATGATCTTGCCCATTATCGGGGAAACCAATTTCAAGTTTTAATCATAAGATCAGAAACGGTTTTTTGTTTGTCTATAAATTACTAAATTACAGGACCGCTAACTCTTAAAAATACTCTAGCCACATGTAAGCACTCTATTTAAAATATATATATATATAAGTAGCACTCTATTATATATATATACACTACATTTTACCATTCATATAATTTATGTTTGCAACATTCTTACATAAACGCATAAAACTCTAATAATAAAAACTAATTAATTTTTTTAATTATATATCTTCTACACAAAGTGCATATTTTTACCAGGGTCGGCCCCACTTCTATTCATCGAACAATCCTATAAAAATTTAGTGGCAATTAGAAAGTATGCTTCCTTCATATATTTAATAACTTTTTAGATGTGGGATAAATTTTTTTTGCAGAGTCTTCTAAAATTTTAAAATAACCAAGTTCTCCTATGCTAAATCGGTCAGGCAACCTTTAATGCCAACTAAATCTAAGAGTGGTCATTTTGATCCAAAACTAATTCTCTCTATCATTATATTCACTGTTGAGTATAGCTACCGGAATTTTTTTACAGTTAAAACAAGTAGCAGTCTTCAAACATCACTAGATACAATCGTTAATGAATTCACTGTTGTAGATTCCATTCAATGCCACTGGGAAAAGTGGATTAATTACGAAATAAATGACTCTATTGGATAATAGGAGCTCACTTCAGAAAATGCTCTGTACAAGTTTGCTTCCCATTCAACATGCAGCAAGAGCAGGTCAGATAATGTACCGTCTGATGGAGTAGACAGGCAAATTGCCTCAACTGAAGTTTACCTACACACATTGACATACATTTGATTCGACAGTGGATTTAAAACTAAAGTTTGTGCAAGTGCAAGAAAGTAGTAGCTTTAATTGGCAGGAGATTAATTAAAAGCATTTGTGAGATATTACGGCAAGAAGTTTTCAGATTATTAGCAGGACTGGTTGTAATGAATCCAGTAGAAATGATAACCTGCTAGATGATCAATTTCTTTAACATGTTGCTTATACTCCAAGCCTGCTTTTCAACATTTCATATTTGTAATACCTTAAATATCAGTTAGTTACAATTGCACTTGGATAGTGTAGTTCCTTGAAATACATGTAACAGCCTTTCCAGGAAGGGGAGAGGAACACATTGAAAAAACAGAAAAACGAAAAAATGTTCTATTTACTTGAAAAACACCTTTTTTGGGTTGCTCTAGTTGCTTTTTCTTTTACCACGTTAAACTGTAGGGGAAATTCTCTGAAATTGAGATCTGAACATTGAACAGTTAAGTATTTGTTCCCATGGATGCACTATTAAGTTCCGGAACACTAGAAAATTGTGTCCATTTGGATATTTTGCTCACTAGTATGAGGATTTTTTAGTCAGAAACAATTCCAAGACACAGAGTTTTCTAGTAGCTGTGTCTTTAGAAGTTTCTGTTCACATACAAGTCCAAGAATACACAGAGGAATATAGTCTAATTATCTCAAACATTCACTCCATTCCCTAATCCAATCCTTTTTCCACTTTAAAGACTTTCCTAACAAACTGTTGCAGGTTTACGTTTCCCCTTTCCAATGCAACAAGCCAACCACTAAGCCGTTCTCCAATTCTATTCTATTCCAAAGCTTTCAGTACATCAAAAATCGACCCATAGCTCTTGCTTTGAAAAATATGTAAATAATGCCACTCAAGAGACAAAGAAATGACAGAGATCGATGTAGGTATTATTATAAAGAAAGGATTCCAATTTAGTTCTGAAATTATTTATGTTTATAGAAAAATCAAACCATAGCTCTTGCTTTGAAAAATATGTGAAGAATGCCACTCAAGAGACAATGAAATAACAGAGATCGATGTAGGTATTATTATGTAAGAAGGATTCCAATCTAGTTCTGAAATTATTTATGTTTATAGAAAAATCTCATAACCACAAATGCAGTGCTAAAAAATTCATTATTTTAGAAGGCTTCCTCAATAACAATCTAGCAGCCTGCTAATAGAATATGGAATTATAAATAGTAAATTTTGGAGAAGTTCGATCTAGGGAATCAGGATCTTAACATTAGAAATGATTTAACAAATTTGGGAATCATGGAATTATACAAGAATAAATATTTACTATTTAAAGATCTCATTTTCGGATTTTCCAATAAAGATTTTTAGGAGAAGCCTTTTCTTCACTATTCATACAAACTTTTTGCATTTATAATTGGAAAATATTTTGCCATGATTAGGATTACAGCAATGGATCCCAATTAATTTGGGATTTGAATTTCACCTAGCTTTCTTGTAACTAAACCTATGTACACAAGCAACATACACCAACATATTCAAGAAGCTGAGAGAAGCTAAAAGCCAAAAGAAGTAATCCAAGTGGCCTTCATTTAGATTGTCTGGTATCCATCCTGGCTTTCCCCCTTTTGTAGTGACAGAAGTCACAATGGTAAGAATTAGAGTACTCAAATAATTCCCTAACGATGTCGTAAGAAGAGCAAGTGCACTGCACAAACTACGCATGGCATCAGGTGACTGCTCATAGAAAAACTCCAGCTGTCCTATAAAGTAGAAGACTTCTGCAGCACCTATCAAGAAGTATTGCGGGATCTGCCACAAGATGCTCATTGGAACCGGTGTGACTGTGTCATGTACCAAGTTATGAATTCTGACTATATCCAGACGCTTGATTTCAACCAAAGCAGCTGCTACCATAGACAATATTGAAACCACCAATCCAATGCCCATGCGCTGCAGCTGAGTAAACCCCCTTTCATTACCAGTGTACTTGCGAACAATGGGCACAATCAGGCGATCATAAACAGGAACCCATATTATGACACTCACTATATCAAATACAGACAATGATGCTGGAGGAATTTTGAAAGAACCAATCCTGGTGTCCATGGTCATGCCCTGTTCCACAAACATTGTGGACATTTGAGCATAAACAGCAGAAAATACAATACCAGTAACCCAGATGGGAAACATACGGACCAAAATCTTCAGCTCCTCCACTTGGGTCACAGTACATAGTTTCCAAGGATTTGAAAAACCACCACTCTGAACATCTTCATCTGTTATGGTAGCCGCTTTGTCAAGAAAACTGCAAATATTTTATGCCAATTATCAATCAAGGTATATGTTTTAATTGCTGCCAACATGTTAACTTCAATTAATGCACTGTAAATAATCACATATCAAGCTAGCCTTTTTTTTCTAGGCAAAAGAAAATATATATTATAGGATGGCCAGTGCCAAAAAGTTGTACAGAGATATACAATAGGGTCATTTGTGGATACATCTCGTAGGAAATGTGGGACAAAGACAAACTGATTTTAATATAAGAAACAGCTTGTGTCTGAGGCAACTCATAAACCATACTATTTGTGATTGCAACAAAGAGGGCAAGTTCGACAAGTTGGGGCTGATAAACAACATATACAGAGAATCCAGAAAACTTTGAAGAACGTTTTCTGCCTAAATCATTTTGACGCAGTGTTGAGTGAGAAAAATACAAAGGATAAAGAAATAATAATTGTTTATTTTCAAAAATTTACAAATACAAAGGATAATGGCACACAAAAACTGTGGTAACATGGACAAGAGACATACTGGAATTCGTTAGTATGTTCCAGCTTTCGACTTCCTTGAATTGCAGAATGCTTGTCTTTTACCTCATAGAGGAGTGTACTTTCTTGAGGAACTTTGTTTTGCAATTTGCGCAATGATGCAACCACAACTTGGCACACCCGTGTCAACGGGCTGCCTCCGGGTTTTTGGAATCTATACAGTGGTGTCCCAGAAAAGAAACTCCCTATGGCTAATGCCATAAATGCTGTAGGAATCCCAAATCCCCATCCCCATCCAACGTTGTCTTGGACCCATACAAGAATGCTGCTTGAAACAAGTGCACCAACATTGACTGAGAAATAAAACCAATTGAAGAAAGACCCCTTTTTCTTCCTTTCTGTTGGATTGGTATCATCAAATTGGTCTGCCCCAAAAGAAGAAACGCAGGGCTTGATGCCTCCTGTTCCTAGTGCAATCAGATAAAGCCCAAGAAAAAATACAGCATATTGAAGTGTAGTTGCTTCTGGGCATACATCGCCTGTACAGGAGGAAGGTTGTAAGGCAGAAACAGAGGCTGAAACAGTTAAAGTAGCCATTCCCTGCAAAAATTATGTTACAATTGTCAGTGGCTTATTCTGAACAATAGTTCTAGCAATAAGAAATGGCCGAGATGAAAATGGCCATAAAAAGTTTTGAAAAAACAGAATTGAAAGAATCAGACTTTCTAAAGAAAATTTAAAATGGTCCTTGGTTCACTTGTGGATTCAACTGAGTTTAATGTTATCCATCAATGATCCAATTCTATATGTAGTTTGCATACCACAAAATAAATTGATGAGAAAACAGCAATAGTCCAATATCGTCCCCAGTATGCATCAGCTAAAACTGCTCCCAAAAGTGGTGTCAGATAGCATGTGCCTGACCAGGTAGTGACATTTTTGGCCGCAGTTACATTCCCCTGATGTAAAATTGTTGTCAAATAAGTCACCAAATTTGTATTGATTCCATAGTATGCCAGTCGCTCACAACACTCATTTCCTGTAAATTATTTGAAATAAAAGTAACTGTTAAAAATAGACAGCCCAAAATGCTGGCACCCACAAACCAAATTGAAGTACAAGCTAAAGCCTAAAGTTGATAGCAGCATGCTTTAAGATGGACAGAGGTTGCTGCTCATTAGCAATCAACAGTTTGGTTCTCTTCTCCATTTCCCCCCCTAAAGAGGTCTGCATCATTATTTCCTTAAAATGCATTTCTTAATCTTTTACATGTGAGAAGTTCAGGCCAGCAAGATCTGTTTGTATTCCTCTGAGTTCCTCACCATGTTCCAATTTAGTTCCTTGCAGGCTTGAGTTATTTGATTCAATTAGGCTATTTATGAATATTTTAGTTCAATTATGTTCATTTAAATACATGTTTCTGCACAATGCAGTCATTGGATATTCATATAACCATTTAATTTACTTTTGCTTTGCTATTACCATGTGATACTCTTATTTTCCTGATACCATGTAATACAGATAGATGTTTGATTCATCAGTGTTCCGCCATTTTGTGTGATTCTATTCATATTATCTAAATGCATTCTTAGTTAAGTGGAAACTAGTGAAACAATTCTGTATGTATTCCTTGACTGTGGTGGTGGTGCTGGTTGTCTGAATAATAAATAGTTGGCAGCTTTGTTACTGGTAGACCTCATGGAGGAAGATATCACCTCACCTCAGCAGGTTCAATGCAGTTGGGTTAGGCCACTGTTGCTTTCTGCACTCTGTCTACCTATCATTTGATTTCCTCAACCAAAAGGATATTTGTTTAGGTTGAGCCCTATCAGTCAATCTCCCTCCTCACAACCTCGGATGCAAGTTCATACATATACTAGAACTAAATGAATTGGGGAGTGCACTCTATGTCCAGTGGTAGACAGCTTTTGAGCATTGATTCTTATGAGAATCATTTCTTGCTAATTTTCAGTGTTTTTACACCATGACAAGTCTATTGCAAGTCCATCTGTACTAGGAAAGTAGGTAGCTTGGTGAAGACTTTGATTTGTTCTTTTGGTAAAGGGACTATATTCACAAATATAAAGTTATATGTTCCATTATGTAACAGATGTAGTACCATGTTTTAATAGTGAAATAAAGTTACGACTTACGCCTCAAGGGAAAAAAAAAAAAGAAAAAGATCAAGTACCAACTAATGCCATAATTCCAAAAATTCAGGCCATAAGCATTCTATAATTATCAGAAACCAGCTAGACACATTTCAATTTCACATGGGCATGAAGACAAACCTAAAATAAAGGGACAAGCCCTCCATCCCCCTGTATTTTGCCTTACAGAAGACTTTCCATGAATATCCATAGATCCATCTCCAGTGTTCAGACTCTCCTGAAATACACCATACAATATAGTCCCCCAAAATCAAAAGTCTCATAAAATCAAGAGGCTTCCATTAACTATTTATAAGGTTTATAGAATCCCCATCCCAATCCTTCAAAAAATTCAAACTTTCTGCATTGCAATGTAACACCTAATTTTTAACAATGCACCATGAAACCTAATTATTTAAAGATTTGATCTTTATATATTGCAATATGACAACTAATAAGCTATTTAGCAGGTATACAGACCCATCCCACTCTTTCAAAGATTCACTCTTTCTGTATTGCAATATAACACCAAATGTTCAACTTGCAATCCCATACCCAATTCCCAAAGATTCAGTCCTGCTTATGACATCTAATAAACTATTTAGCAGGTCTAGAGGCTCATCCCAATCCTTCAAAGATCCAATCTTTCTGTACTGGAATATATCATCTAATTTAGAACTGCAATATGTCACCTAATTATTTAAAGATTCATTATGTATTGCAATATGACACCAAAGAAAACAATTTAGCAGGTATAAAGAATCCCCATCCCAATTCTTCAAAGATTCAATCTTTCTAAATTCCATCGTAGACACCTAATAAACTATCTGGCAGCTTTAAAGACCCATCTCAATCCTTCAAAGATTGAGTCCTTCTGTAGTGCGTTATGACACCTAAATCATTTTAACAATGTAATTAGATATATAAAAAGAAGGGTGTTAGAAAAAAGGGAGTTTTGAGGGTTGAAGAATGGTGGACCTCTTCTTGTGGGTGTAGGGTCTGCTCATGTCCTCCTAACAGACCCACTTCCAGTGATTGTTCCCCGTCGATGCGCATTACTGCAATTTCTCAAAATGACAATAATCTGCGAAATACAGAATCAAATCAAAACACACCATCAACTAAGAAACAAAGAAATATTTCAAAATCCGTCTGTTCTTTAAGGCACCCCACAGAGCAGCGGAGCATTTTATCCTTCATGAATGGCAAATGGTCGAGGAGTACCAAATGAGGAGAGAGCCGCAGAGTTATTGTTTCTATATAAAGAATCTATTTGGTTAGGTAGGGATAAAGAATCTATTGTTTTTTTTTGTTCATTTTATCTTACACTTCGTACCCCCGATTGGATCTCGTCTTTTGGACAGCTACATTCCAATGCGTCTTGAAGATCGGCGATAGTAGGCCGAAACGCTTGCTCGGGGTAATAAGATCTGTTGTAGGCCTTCCGGCGAGTTACAATCGTGTAAGCATTAAAATCTAAGAGTACCACACTCCACATGTTTGTACAATTATTTATTGTCTAATGGTCAAACAGTACACATGTTTGGGTTTTTTTTTTTTTTTCAGTTATTTATGGTTGTTCTTAAATATTATTGGCTATAATAGTTAAGGTCAATTTTGGCCAATAAAAATAGGACAACTATTTAACATTTTTTATTGTAAATGAAGTGTAAAATTGTTAATGATTGTTTGACTACTAAAGTAGATGATATTTAAGTAGAGTGGTTATTTGGTTAGGTATATTTTGTTTTTAGTTGTTAGGGGAGAGGGCCCTATAGTGAGTCACTATAACTTTCGAAGGCCATGAGGAGTGTCACATGAGATTAAGACAAAAACAATTCGTCAGCCACGCGTGTAGTGAGGTGTACATATTAAAAAAAATTGTTTCCAAGTGTATTCAAGTCATCTGCCACGTGGAGGATGACGAGAGGTGGAGGATCATATTTTCCAACCCGTTTTGAAGGTTGACCGATGGTGGAGCACGAGGACCCCCAATGGCAGTCGAAGATTGTTGAAGTACGTGTTGACCATGTTGTGGGGTGAGCGGACACAACGCCACATTCAACTGAAACATGCTAACATTAATCGCTTGCCACCTCCTACTTCTTTCCCGATCCTCCACTTCCACATTTTGGTGTATGGGATGGCACCAGATTTTGAAGCAATGGTGCCTTCAATGCTTCAGTACCTTGCATTTACCTCGCACTGACACCTCATTGTCGGCCCTCTTCTTCCCGAAAGTTCGTTACATTTTGCACCAGAAGCTATTCACTTTAGATATGTTGGTCTTCATTGACATGCAGATGGTGGCCTCTAACGCGAGCAATGAGCGGACGTCATGATTCAACTCATATATCTTTTTAGACTGTTAAATTAATTCTTAATTGACTTATTCATTTTATTTACCATTGTAGCCCTAGATATATTTTGAAAGGTTCATTTTATTTCCTTTCATTTTGGTGAACCCTTGTGAACTTGTACCCCCTTGTGAAACCTATCTAATATATTTATTGCATTTATCTTCATTTCAAATATAAAATTAGTGAGAGTATTCTTATTGCTTGGACTTTCCTTTTAGCTAATTTAGGTTTGTCCAAATTTTCTCCTTCTCTTGCATCCATTATTTGTTGATTTGTATGTATTAATCTCAAATAAGAATATGAAGATTGTTCTCCTCTTGCCAAGATAACTTGTTGTCCTCTACTGCAACCTCCCATAAATTAAATACAACCTTAAGCTTCATCCATCCTAAATACTCTGCAATGATATTAAGGTAAGTCGATTCAAGATTATTCACACATTCAGCCCTAATGACTATTGTTTTATTACACCTTAAACAAATGTCAAGTATCATGGTCATGGTCATGGTCAATGCAATATTATGAGTACAACTTATAAGGTTAACTTTCACCATTTTTTATTGTCAAAGCTTAGTTGATTCTCCTCAAAGGCCAACCCAAGTATGAAGCTTGCATTTCCACTAGGCCACCCTCACAGTGGGGTACTTTGTTTCATAGGGGTGTCAGTGAGGTGTGCAACCATTACATCCATCTAACAATACGGAATTCTAACTAGTCCAAGCAAACTGTAGGATCCCTCTACTCAACCATTCTAAGAGTAAAATATTTACTAGATCCACTTGATGCTCACATATTTACTACTTCACATGTTTAAGCTAGATAGTCTCTTATGTACAATTCCTCTTGATACTTATACTAAATTTCAAGCTTTTACTTCTCAAATCTTATTAGTTGATTTGGATAGCATATTAATTTCTCAAAGTGATTGTCTAGAAAATTTCGTGTTTTTAACTAAAATCATTTCATTCCTTTCGTATTTTTTAGTCACGTGAATTCTTGGCTTTGCCTAATTAGTTGGTCATCTCTAGTGGTGTGTCTAAGTTGGTGATTCCACCTCTTATTTGACATTTCTTTATTTCACAACTTGCTTGCCCTTTTCTCCATCAATTAACAATCTAATTCATGATACAAACAACATTCTTTTTGTTGGGAGTTAAGGTGTCTCAACCTTTGCAAGTTCTTAACGTTGTATTTATTTATTCAACACTATGTTGTAGGAACCCACGTTGACTTGACATAGTTTTGCCATGTGTCAGCACCTTGTGTACATGCAACAAGATAAATTTTGGTGACTTTGTCAACCGCGGTTTCCTCCCAAAATAATTAACAAGGGAGTGCAAGGGGGTAGAGCCCCTCCTACAAGGCCTGAGGTGCTTATCCCTCGGCGGGGACCCGAGGGTGGAGCCCGTGGTAGGGGTTTGGGGGAAACGCCCTCGACAAGGTTGCTAGGGGTAGCGCCCCCGAAGCAAAACAATACTGTATATTTAGTAAAGGTGTCGATAATTAGTTTGTTATTGGCCGACATGAAAAACTGACATTGGATAACCGCTAAAGAGGCTTGATAAATAAGCGGTTGGAGAATGTGAAAGGTCATGGGATGCGAATGAGAATCGACATTGTGTACTCTTGAAAGAGCTTGCATTGCAAGTGTGTTGTAATCATCTTTTGATTTCATAATACATTGAGCAAGTTTTTGAGTGTGGGGATTTTCACTCAAAAGGGTTTTCCCCACGTATATCTTGTGTTGTGAGTTTTGTATTTGCATTTGGATGTTGTTATTACCTTTCTGTTAAGGTGCATCTAATAACATGTAACTAGTAAAAATTGAAATTTGCATAACTTTCCTCATTAGATCAGTGTAGGAAGTTGTTTCTGCATACCTTGCTTCCTTTCAGTTAGTATCAGAGCCTGATTACCTTTGGTTCTATTTGTTAGGTAGAGGGTTTTTTGAGCTTATCTTTGTTTTGAGTGGGAGCTTGTGTAGAGGATTTTGAAATCTTTGTTGTAGGAAAGAGATGGCGAGCACATTTGGGAGGATTGAGATAGAGAAGTTTAATGGAGGTAACTTTGAGTTGTGGAAACTCAAGATGGAGGACTTGTTGGTGGATAGAGATCTATGGCTCGCATTATCTAGAACTATGCCATCGGGCATGAAACAAGAAGATTGGGATCTGATGGATCGAAAGGCTAAGAATTTGATAAGATTATGTTTGGCTGATTCAGTGCTCCTAAATATCCATGAAGAGAAGATTGCAAAACATCTTTGGAAGAAACTTGGAGATGTTTATCATGCTAAATCCCCAGTGAACATTCTTGTGAAAGAAATTGTATTCTTTGAGGATGGAAGATGGAGGATCTGTTGCTGATCACCTGAATACATTCAATATGTTTGTTGCCTAGTTGACCTCTGTTGGTGTGAAGATGGAGGAGGATCGATGTATGACATTACTATATTCCTTACCAGATTCGTGGGATCACCTTGTTATGGCCATTCGGAGTACCACTACCACCTTCAAGATGGATGAAATGGTTTCTTCGTTGTTGTCTAAAGAGATGCGGAGAAAATCTTATGAGTCGACTAAGGAGACTCTTGCGATTCGTGGTAGATCTAAATAAAAGGGAAAGAAAAAGGATAAGAAGAAGGAATAAAAAGGAAGATCCAAATCCCATGGGAGATCTCCAAGTCTCCTAGAAAGTCCAAGGCTTTGTGTTGGAATTGCGGTAAACCTAGTCACTTCCGCAAGGAGTGCAAGGAGGAGAAGAAGAAAAAGAAGAAGAACTATAATTCAGATTTTGACAAGTCCTCTTAGAATGATGGAGAAGTGTTTGTCGCTGCCTTGGCAACACATGAATCGGAAGATGTGTGGCTTATTGACTCTGGTGCATCCTTTCACATGACCTCTCATTGGGGTTGGTTTTTAAAGTATGAAGAATATGATGGTGGGAAGGTGTACTTGGGTGATGACTCTCACCTGAAGATTGTTTGTCGTGGAAGAGTCTTGATTCAATTCCCTGATGGACAAGTGAAGGGGATCAATGATGTTTTGCATATCCCTGGTTTGACATGGAACCTATTATCTGTAAGTAAGTTGAATGATGTGTGTGTGCAAGTTGTTTTCTCGAATGGAGGATGCAAGATGACTAGAGGAGGTATGGTGCTAGCTAAGGGTGTTCAGATTGGCACTTTGTTTCAACTTTATGCATGTATGGTACAGTGCAATAGTGCTTCTATTTCAAAGAAGAGAACTTCAGATTTTTCATCCTCACCATTGGAACCAACAACCAAGAGGATTGTTGCATCTACTTCTAATGGTTGTGCTTTCTGGGTACCTAAGGGTGCCCACTCGATGGAGATGAAACTTCCAATTGAGAAGACAATGTTATGGCACCAATGGCCTGGTCACATTGGTGAAAAGGGTTTGAGGACCCTAAAAAAATAAAAACCTCGTTGAGGGTATGAATGATTGTAATCTTGAGTTCAGTTTTTGTGAACATTACATCCATGGTAAACAAAACCCTGTTCAATTTTATTTTAGTTCTCACAAATCTTTTGAGGTGTTGGACGTGATTCATTCTAATGTGTTTGGTCCAGTTAATGTTCCTTCGATTTCAAAATCTAGTTACTTTGTTTCATTCATTGATGATTACAGTAGAAGGACATGGGTGTATTTCCTTATAAGAAAATTTGAAGTCTTTAGTAGATTCAAAGAGTTCAAATCTCTTGTAGAGAATCAAAAGGATATAAAGATTAAGTGTTTGAGGACTGATAACGGTGGTGAGTTTTGTTCAGCAGATTTCAATAAGTTCTGTAAAGAACATGGGATTGAAAGACACAAGACAACTCCATGTACCCCTTAGCAGAATGGAGTTGTAGAGAGGACGCACATAATGTTGATAGAGAGGGCAAGGAGTATGGAGTTGGCCCTGAACAAAAGTTCTGGGTTGAAGTTGTTGCTACCACTTGTTACATGGTTAATAGGTCTCCTACATCGATGCTTGTTGATAAGACACCTACGGAGGTGTGGTCTAGTAAAAAGCCTTCACTAAGACACATTCGAGTATTTGGTTGTGAGGCATATGCACATGTGCCTAAGGAGAAGTGGTCTAAGTTAGAGAATAAGAATATGAAGTGTATCTTCATCGGTTATCGCATCGGTGTGAAAGGGTACAATCTTTGGGATCTAATGGCCGAGAGAGTTCTATAGAGCAGAAGTGTGATCTTCAAAGAGCTCAATCCTTCTTCTATTGTTCTACAGCCAAAGAAAGAGGATGTGGTCCAGTTTCCTTCCACCCTTGAGAAAGTTGAACCAAAGATATATGTTGGACATGATGATGAGGAGAGCTCTAGTAGCTCAGAAAGTTCAAAAGAAGAAGAAACTCAACCTCAACCTTTGAGGAGGTCCACGTGGATAAGGCGGCAACCTGATAGGTTTGATTATTTGTTGCATGATTCCAGTTGTATTTTTGCTTTGATTTCTAACACTAATGAACCTAGGACTATAAATGAGGCTATGGGTATGAGTGATGCAAATTCCTAGAAAGAGGCCATGGAAGAAGAGATGGCTTCCTTAGAGAAAAATAATGCTTGGGATCTAGTACCCTTGCCTGATGGACGTAAATTTGTTGGATGCAAATGGGTGTTCAAGAAGAAATTTGGTTCAGATGGTAATGTTGAGAATTTTAAGGCAAGGTTGGTTGCGAAGGGTTATTCTCAGGTTGAGGGAATAGATTATGGTGAGATTTTCTCTCCCGTTACAAAGTTGACATCTATCATATTCTTATTATCCCTTGTTGTAGCATACGATAAATAGAATTTGAATAGATGGGTGTGAAGACAACTTTCCTTCATGGTGACTTGGAGGAAGAAATCTATATGTCATGGCTAGAGCACTACGAGGTAAAAGGTAAAGAAAATTTGGTTTGTAAGTTGAAAAGTCTTTGTATGGTTGAAAGTAACCTCCTAGGATGTGGTACCAGAAATCTGATGGCTTTGTGTTGATTTTGGGATTTTTGAGATCGAAATCAAATCATTGTGTTTACTTTAATATGGATAATGATCGCATTCTCATAATTGCATTATATGTTGATGATATGTTATTCATTGGGAATGGTAAGAATTTGATTTTTGATTTGAAGTCTAAGTTGTCAGCATAGTTTGAGATGAAAGATTTAGGAGAAGCCAGATACATCTTGGGAATGGAAATCAGAAGAGACAGAGCTAACATAAAATTGTGGTTAGGCCAGAGTAAGTATTGTAACACCGTGTTGGAAAGATTCAACATGGCACCTTGTAGACTGTTGATGGTTCTTGTCATGATGGGGACAAAGTTATTTGTTATAGATTGTACAAAGTCTCCTTCTGAGATGGAGGATGTGAGCGGAGTTCCTTATGCCGGTGCGGTTGGTAGCTTGATGTATGTTATGGTTTGTATAAGACCAAACATTGCCCAAGCAGTGGGAGTCCTTAGTCGATTTATGGCTAATCCTAGATGGGTACATTGGGATGCAGTGAAGAGAGGGTTTAGATACTTGTGGGGTACTTCTGAGTATTCCTTTTGTTATCATGGTTATCCTACAAGGGATTGGCATTCACTTTGTATTCAAGAATTTATGGATTTAAATTGGGCAGGTGATATTGACAATAGAAGATCCACCAGTGCTTATGTGTTCACTATGTTCAGTGGTGCTATTAGCTGGATGAGTAAGCAACAACTTGTGGTTGCTTTGTCCACTACTAAAGTAGAGTACATGGCAACAACTCATGCTTGTAAAGAAGTCATTTAGATTAAAATATTGTGTTCTAATGTTGGGTTTGATGCAAGGAAGATTACCATTTTTTGTTATAGTCAGAGTGTCATATGTTTGGCAAAGAATCCTACTTTCCACCTGAGGATGAAGCATATTGATGTCCAGTACCATTTTGTTCGTGACATGGTAGAGGATGGGAAGGTGAATTTTGATAAAGTTGACACTTTGATGAATGTTGCAGATGCCTTGACAAAACTTGTAAGCATAGAGAAGTTTAGATGGTGTTCAGAGTTTATGGGCCTCTCAGTCCGTAGCAGTTAAGGCTTGTCATTTTATTGGCTCTTGAAAGGTGTCTGATAGGTGGGATAATGTTGGGAATTAAGGTGTCTCAACCTTTGCAAGTTCCTAATGTTGTATTTATTTATTCAACACTATGTTGTAGGATCCCATGTTGACTTGGCATAGTTTTGTTATGTGTCGGCACCTTGTGTACATGTAGCAAGATAAATTTGGTGACTTTGTCACCCGTGATTTCTGTCATGTCCCCATATTAAGGCATTGTTTAAATTAAAGATTTAAACATCTCGATAAAGAAAACAACTAAATTACCGTAGTAAATATCAATTCGAAATAATAAATATATTATTAAAATAATATTATTATTATATGAATATTTTAAAATATAAAAAGAAATAATAGCAATTTAATCATAATTATCATAAGATAATATTATGATTATAATTATCAAATATAAATATAAATTATATAACATATAATATATTAATATGATAATAAATATAAACATAAATAATAAATATATATTTTCATTGCATATTATAAAAGGCACTTTATATATATGTGAGGATCGGGCCTCTTAAAAGAGACACCGATTCCTTAGTAAATGGTGTTTAACAAATTAAGTGAGCAAATATATTAATGGTAATTATTATCACTAATAGTGGTGACGGTTGGGTATAAGCCCATCAAACACTTAAATAGGGAATCATAATCAGATATATATGATCATTAGCAAAGGAGAAAAAAAAGGGAGTCTAAGAAAAAGAAAAATAGTAGATCAATAAACAATAAAGAATAACAGCATTGAGAGTTATCAATACCAAAGACACAACAAAGAGAAATTATAAGGAAGATACGGGACAGACAAGGTAAGTCTGCAATTATATTAGGTATGTTTTTCATTAAGTATTTAAATATAGAATATAATATATATTAGTAATATTCTAGTATAGACTGTGTAAAGTGGATTCAGAAATGAATAAAGTTAAACAAATAAAGATATATCAATAGAATGAACTGATTTCATGATCATAAATAAGAAATGTAATGATGTAATAATATAATTATGACAGAAGTAAATGAATTATGATTAGAAGTAAAATTAACTATTAGTTCATTGTTTCATGCGTGAAAGTAAATAGGAATGATATAAACTATAAGATAATGATGTGAATCTAAGATATGGGAAATAAATAAATAAAAAGAATATCCCATAAATAAATATAATTAGATCTACATGATATTTATATATATATTTCTAGGTCATAAGTAGGAAAGATATCATAAATATATATAGGGAAGAATTATTCAAGTAAATAAATAAATAAATAAATATATATATATATATATATATATATAGAGAGAGAGAGAGAGAGAGAGAGAGAGAGACTATGATATATAAATATTAAAGAATAGATGAAAGAGAATAGAATCCAATGAACAGATTCAACAAGACAAGCAGCATAAAGAGGTACGTGCACTTTCCTTATTAATAGCTTAGGCGATATAAATGTTGTAGAAGAATAATATGAATATAAATAAATGAATACTGCTTATATCAAGATAATAATTGGAATTTATTACCATCAATGATGTATATACATTCTCTGTATAAGTATGAATATAGAATAGGTATAATAATATGAGAATAAATAGGAGTGTAGAAATAAGGTAAATCTCCATACATATATGAATGGAATATGGATATAGATGTGAACATTCTTAAATTGAATACAATGAAATGAATGTTGTAATTCAATGAATGTGATAGCTAAAATCCTTAGACAATTAAGTGTATGAACAAACAATAAGTTGGAAACATTATATATGGACATGAATATACAACTTAAATATGGATGAATAATGATTATATTGTTAATATGATGAAGTGAAAAGAAAATGAAACTCTAATGTTCTCTTTTGTGAGTTGAATTATGCAAGGTCAAAGAAAAAAATTGGGACTCACTAGAAGGGGACATTACAATTTCCCCCAAAATAATTAATGGGGGAGTGCAGGGGGTAGAGCCCCTCCTGAGGGACCTGAGAGTGAAACCCATAGCAGGGGTCTAGGGGCAACGCCCCCAGCGGGGGTTGCTCGGGGCAGCACCCCCGGTTGGAGGCTCAGGGGTAGCGCCACCAAACTAAAAATGCCCTATATTTAAATAACCACCAAAGAGGCTCGATAAATAAGTGGTTGGAGAATGTGAAATGTCATGGGATGCGAATGAGAATCAACATTGTGTACTCCTGAAAGATCTTGCATTGCAAGTGTGTTGTAATCATCTTTTGATTTGATAATACATTGTGCAGGTTTTGGAGTGTGGGGTTTTTCACCTAAAAGGGTTTTCCCCACGTATATCTTGTGTTGTGAGTTTTGTATTTGCATTTGGATGTTGTTACTACCTTTTTGTTAATGTGCATCTAATAACCTGTAACTAGTAAAGATTGAAATTTGCATAACTTTTCTCATTAGATCAGTGTAGGAAGTTGTTTCTGCATACCTTGCTTCCTTTCACTTTTGACACTTATATTATTGTGAGAAAGATTTCCAAAATCAAGGTTTATTAAAACTCTAACACACTATCTGCAGGTTCTACCTCCACCACCCATATACTATGTTTGTATTCTTTATTTAATCTTATACCTTCATCCTTTATGATAGTGCATCCTTTTACCACATGGATGATGTTATATGTTCTATGAATGAGTTGGTTAAATGCTTTATCTAAATGCTTATCATTCATGGACCTTATTAGCACTTTTCCTCTTCCATTTTAGAAGGCTTCACTTCATTTGTATACATGATTTCGGGGTCCATGTAGAGTGCATCGTGAGATGAAGACTACAATTTTTTCCTCAACCACCCATGTAGTTAGGTGGATAGTTTTTTTTTTTTCTAATTGGCTATTATCTTGATAGGCTAATGTTGGTTTGATCATAGTTGATACATCTTATAACATTATTCATAGTATAGCGTGTTATTATTACTCACAGTATAGTATGTTATTCAAACTCAAAATGGATTGTTAAACATGTGGGAGAAATCAAATTGTAGTAACATGAATTTATGAACAAGGATTTTAAACTAAGTATTATGTGTTCATGCTGAGATTTAACTATAGAGTTGTGTTCTCCATTATTCTTCAAATCATGTTCTGTTTCTAAAGATCAAATGCTTTGCAACTAGCAGGGGTTTCAATTTTGTTCTTTCACCAAACCTGTATTCAACATCGAGTTTCCTATTTCTCTTAGCACATTTTTCAAATTGGCAATTTCATTTTCTCATCCAGTCATCAATTTTCATATGCTTCGTTGGATCTTCGGAGCCATTAATCAAAGATAGCCAAAACACATTGATGCATCTCGTGACATTTGAACTTTATCAATATGATAGGTTCAAAATTTTGTGCCATTGGTTAGAACACAGGAGTCAACAATTGGTAGGGGCAGAGTGACAATGCTGAAGATATATTGGGTGAGTAAGCTCCATGCAACAAAATTTTGTAGCTTATAAATGTTGTTAGTCTGACAACTTTATAATGTTGCGTCATTAGATGGAGCATATGAATCAACAGGTGACATGGGCCCCAATTCTTGGTTAACAAGTAAAACAGATGGTGGGTCTAGATGCTATATGGCAACATTCGAAGCTTGTAGGTTTGACAACTCCAAAACATTGTTCCATTGGTTAGTTTTGATGACTCACTAGTGAGTGAGTGCCATTTTCCTTGGTAGGATATCTTAAAACCCAAACGGTTGATAATTTTTCAAAACAATTTGATGGTTCGCGTAATGCATAAACATTATTGGCCTGACAATTTTATGGCATCACGCTATTGGTGAATGAAAGTGAGTCAGTACAATGGTGAGCCAAGCAGCGCAAAGTAAATATAACATCCTAGCGACATTTGTCAACATGACGCTCCTCAAATGAGTGTTAGATCTAACATGCTTTTCTATTGTGTCATTGGTAAAAAAATGAAGGAACTATAGCTCACTTGATGTTCTTTGAAACCAATGAATTTTTGGAGTGATCTCTATCATTCGTCTACATAATTCCCTAGTTTACCGATTCTTTTTCAACAGTTTATAGAAATAACCAAATGCTCAACAATCCAAGATCTACACATAGGTTTTATACCATCACTTCAATCTTGAAGGACATAAAAGGGGATTCATTGCAATAATCTAAAAAGGGGGAAAAAAGAAAGGGAGAAGGCTTTTTTGTGTGTTTCCTAGGATTGTTTGAATGATATGAATTTGTGCCACTAGCCTCTTTTGTAATCTGTTTGCAATTCACCAATGAAGGGAAAATTGACAATTTGTGCCTAACTTGTCTTTGTAATATATTTTCCAACATTATTTTGTTTTATATTTTCACCTTTGCTTATATTCTTAATGAATGATGATCCTTTAGTAACATGAATTTATGAACAAGGATTTTAAACTAAGTATTATGTGTTCATGCTGAGATTTAACTGTAGAGTCATGTTCTCCATTATTCTTCGAACCGTGTTCTGTTTCTAAAGATCAAATGCTTTGCAACTAGCAGGGGTTTCAATTTTGATCTTTCGTGAAACTTGTATTCAACATTGAGTTTCCTATTTCTCTTACCACATTTTTTAAATTAGCAATTTCATTTTCTCATCCAATCATCAATTTTTATATGCTTCATCGGATCTTCAGAGCCATTAATCAAAGATAGCCAAAACACATTGATGCATCTCGTGACATTTGAACTTTATCAATATGATAGGTTCAAAATGTTATGTCATTGGTTAGAGCATAGGAGTCAACAATTGGTAGGGGCAGAGTGATGGAGCTAAAGATTTATTGGGTGAGTAAGCTCCACGCAACAAAATTTTGTAGCTTATAAATGTTGTTAGTCTAACAACTTTATAACGTTGCGTCATTGGATGGAGCATATGAATCAATAGGTGACATGGACCCCAATTCTTGGTAAACAAGTAAAAAAGATGGTGGGTCTGGATGCTATATGGCAACATTTGAAGCTTGTAGGTTTGACAACTCCAAAACATTGTGCCATTGGTTAGTTTTGATGACTCACTAGTGAGTGAGCGCCATTTTCCTTGGCAGGATATCTTAAAACCCAAACGGTTGATCATTTTTCAAAACAATTTGATGGTTCGCGTAATGCATAAACATTATCAGCCTGACAATTTTATGGCATCACGCTATTGGTGAATAAAAGTGAGTCAGTACAGTGGTGAGCCAAGTAGCGCAAAGTAAATATAACATCCTAGCAACATTTGTCAACACGACGCTCCTCAAATGAGTGTTAGATCTGACATGCTTTTCTATTGCGCAATTGGTCAAAAATGAAGGAACTATATCTCACTTGATGTTCTTTGAAATCGATGAATTTTTGGAGTGATCTCTAGCATCCGTCTACCTAATTCCCTAGTTTATCGATTCTTTTGCAACAATTTATAGAAACAACCAAATGCTCAACAGTCCAAGATCTACGCATAGATTTTCTACCAGCACTTTGATCTTGGAGGACATAAAAGGTGATTCATTGCAATGAGATAAAAAGGAGGAGAAAAGCAAGGGAGAAGGCCTTTTTGTCTGTTTCCCAGGATTGTTTGAATGATATGAATTTTTTCCACTAGCCTCTTTTGTAATATGTTCACAATTCACCAATGAAGGGAAAATTGACAATTTGTGCCTAACTTGTCCTTGTAATATATTTTCCAACATTATTTTGTTTTATATTTTCGCTTCTGCTTATATTCTTAATGAATGATGATCCTTTATTGAGTGTTGATCATGCGTCTAGGTGCCCTCTATTACAATGATGATCCATCATAATTAGTGTTGGCACTGGTTTGATTTTAGGGTTTTAGTTGCTGGCCTAAGCTAAAAGTTACTCACTAAACCCTATACCCTTCATGCCTTTGCAAGGAATCATATTATTCTACATTGTCAATGAATTCCCTAGCCAGTCACCTGAGGACTTAAGTCACAACTTGTCCCCTACTTCGTTGTGTGAATATTGGCCCCCTTTTGATAGAAAATTGGTTGCTTCCTATCTGCCATCACATTTGTTTAACCTTTAAAAATTTGACCAAGTGAATACCTGCCAAGTGTCTATCTCTATTGGGCCTAGTGCACAACACGTTTGCATTGGGGGCCCTCTTTTCTCTCCCTGAATTGTTGCACGAGGTTGACAATTGGCGCTTTTTGCCATTCTTTTAAAAGTACCTAGGCCCCGAGGATTCTTGAATCAAGCAGGGGTTGACGGGTGGTTGTACCATAGCGATGAAGGAGATTCGCTTGTGGGTCGTAAACCCATAGGACACCATGTGCTCCAATATTTTTGGTCCCGAAGCACGAAAAAGTGCATAGCACATGAATTTTTAAGTCGAGGAAGATAAGGATTGCACGGATGCACGGTAATGTCATTTGTTCCCTAGTCTGGTCAAGATCAACAATGATGTTTTAATCTCTCCCATTGAGGTTGATCCAACGATGCACGCTCTACGTAGATCATTAAATGGGTTTGTAAGTTGTGAATGCGTGAATGCACGATGAGGACACATATCCTCTCCTAGGCAGGAAATCAACGATGTTGATGTGTGTTTGAAGTCGATCCAATGGCTCATGCCTTTGTGCATTTCACATAGAAGGTTTGGAGGTGAGGGTTTGCGTTGTGTGCTATGATCATTGATTTGCCTCCCTAAGGTGATCTACAACCCAAATTTAAATGAAATGACAAATTGGCAGTATGCGGTGGACGAGGTTTTGAGTTGTTAACCAGAGAAGTTGATGAGCAAAGTAGAATCTATATTGAATCCTCTTTTGTCACCTGATGGAAAATTAGTTAGGTTTTCTGAAGGAAGCACCCACTTCTTGGGGCAAATGTATATGTGACACTTAGAAATAATTGAGTTTTTTAAATCCTTTAATGGACTTTTCATGCCGCCATTGTACAATATGATGAGTCTGTTTAAGGAGACTAACAGAATGGAAAAAGATTTTTGAGGGCCTGGTATCCATAATTGCCAGATCCTTTTTGCCTATCATTCAGATTGAACAAGACAGGGTGCAACATTGTGATGGATAAAATACCAAAATTAGAAGTTGGCCTCAGCATTCTCATTATGGAAACAGGTGTTGTATTAAACATAGGATTTCCTGATCACATTAACAGAGTTGAAAGAGTACTAAGTCATAGCTGGGCATTGAAAGAAGAGTTTGCAGTTTTGGTACAGAGATGTACGATGCGATCCTTATGTACACTACTTTCTGAAGTTTAAGTGTTGTCAATCTAGTTGTTGATAGATTGAAGTGACAAGCTCAGTCTGCAGGGGTTTTTTTTTCAAGGTAGTATGTGGTTGGTGTTGAGATTGTTGCGTCTCCATTTCTACTTTGGGGAACAAGTTGTGATCGTCAGATATAGCCAATTGAAGACTAAGTACATCACTGGTATAGGTAGTTGAACTAAAATGATTAAAATATTGAAAGAGGAATACTAGCCTTGGCGTAGAGGGTCTCTATGCTTTTTGTTATAAGTAGAAGCTCATGTATGCATTGTGTACACCATTCTTTTTCAAGAACATAATGCGAAGTATTTCCTTTTTGTCATGCTTAGTATACTACCCAATCTCCTAGGAAGCATCTCCCTATTTTCATGGTTGTTACTCTATTCATACAGAGTTAAGAATGAGAGGTATATTTCTAGGGATGGGTTGTTCAGGTAAAATTTCAAGTGAGAAGCAGTAGTAGGCAACTTGCTTTTATTTCCCTAATTTTGCATAATGTCATTCTCGTGAGGGAAAATGTTGTCTATCTAGAGACTCTAATAGATTTGTGTTGTTGTGAGTATTCAATCTAGGAAAAGAGGAGGAGCCACCTCATTACTCCTTCCCCTCCCTCATGTTGATGGTATTCATCAAAGATCTAGCTGCGACTGATGGTGAATATATCATCAGGATGGTCCATCTGGTGATAAGGAAATAAAAGTAAGTTGATAGCAAGTTGTTTTTCAGGTTCATAGTGACACCTGCAATTGCTTCCTCACAAAGGAAGTTTCAAAAGCTTCCTATTTCAACATCAGGTGGCTGCCTCAAGAACCTTAAAGGTTCTAGTAGTTGGTAGCCCTAAATTTAAATATGGGGAGTCATGCACCCATGTTTGAAAGATGAAGTAAAACAAAAAATGGTTGTACTTGAGTGCTTAAGTGATGTAATGTGGCCCTATTGCAAGGTGTGCACCCTTGGTCTCCTTGTGTTGTGCAGTGCAATGCTTGGGTTCGTGACAAGGCTTAATTGCCTTGCATGGATTCATTAACTCTAGTGGTTGTATTAGACATTAAAAGGTTGATCTTTTGGTGCAACGACAACTGTCTTTCCAACAATTGGTATCAGAGCCTAGGTCATGGGTTTGAACCCCTTGCTTGCGCTTGGGGGGATTGTTGCAAGGTGTGTGCCTTTGGTCTCCTTATGTTGTGCAACACAATGCTTGGGTTCGTGATAGGGCTTAACCACCTCACGTTGATTCATTAACTCTAGTAGTTGTATTGAGCATTAAAAGGTTGATCTTTCGGTGCAACAGCAAAACCTTGGGCCAAGAATTGGTATCAGAGCAAGTACAAATCAATGATTGGAGGATTACTATATTTGACTGCTACTAGACCAGATATTATGCATGCAGTCTGTCTTGTGGCTAGATTTCAAGATCCTAGAGAATCACATGTTATGGTAGTGAAGAGGATATTCAGATATCTAAAGGGCACTCCAGATCATGGCTTGTGGTATCCAAAAGATACTGACTTTACTCTAAGTACTTATACAGATGCAGATTGGATTGATTGTGTAGATGATAGGAAAAGTACAAGTGGTGATGCATTCTTTCTTGGATGCAGATTGGTGTCTTGGCTAAGTAAGAAACAAGACTCAGTGTCTTTATCTACTGCAGAGGCATAGTATATTGCTACAACATCATGTTGTACGCAGGTGTTATGGATGAGACAAACCTTGAAGGATATCAAAGTTGTGTATGATGAGCCAATTTATATTCTTTGTGATAATACAAGAATCCAATGATGCATTCAAGGACAAAGCATATTTCAATTAGGTATCACTTTCTCAAAGAAAAGGTTGTAGAAAATGAAGTGAAGCTTGAGTATGTGCCTACAAAGGATTAGGTTGCTAACATATTCACTAAGGCTCTTCCTAAGGATACTTTTGAGTATCTCTGGGAGAAGTTAGGGGTTGTTGCCCCTCCTTTGAACTTGATGCATAAGGAGATGCATCACTCCAGTGTGTGTCAAAGATTCATTATTTGTTATGGATTGATGTTGGAGGCTACCTCTCAGGGGAGTAGGTAGTAGCTTTATTGGTTGTTACAATTAAGAGGAGCAGAAGGAGCAGTGAAAGAAAAAGTTGTTTCAGAGCAGAAGTGAGTAGTGCAAGTATGTGCAGTATCATAAAAAGGGAGAGAGTAAGAAAAGAGTTGTGTAGCCCTTTGCCATTGATGTCGAAGGGGGAGAGTGTTCAATGTGAAAAACAAAGGGGGAGAAAGAGAGATCAATGTGAAAAAGGAAAAGAGTCAATTGTCAAGGAGAGAGTAAGGTGTGCAAAAGAAAGGGGGAGAGAGTAAGAAAGAAAAGAAAGATAAGAAGTTTGGTGCAGAGTTGTGTCTTGATGGTGTTTCACATCATGTGTTGCCATCAATGACAAAGGGGGAGATTGTTGCAAGTATGTGCAATCAATGTTGTCATTGATGTCAACAAGCTTGTGTTGTCATTAGTGTCAACTGTGTCAAGAGTATGAATTAAGAAATGATGCAAGAGTATGAGTAAGTTTGTGTTGGGCAGAGATCAAAGATAAGGTTGAGCAGAGATGAGGATATGGCAAGAGTGTGAGTTTGAGTTGTTTTTGAATGTTGAGATAGTGTTGAAAATGTTGGAAAAGTCTTCATGTTGTTGGGTTTCCAAGTGCTTTTGAGAAAATTTGATTAATAAAGGAAATAGTGTGTTGAAGGAGTCTTGTAGCTTTCAAAGTGATGTTCAAGCTTTTGCTCCGCATTTCTTTTGTGTTGGAGATTTGAGTGTGCAGTTTGGATATGTTGTTCAGGAGTGTTTGAGGATGTTAAATCCAAAATTTGGTGCTCCAGATAGTTGTGTAGTGAAATTTGTGTTCACCAATTTGAGAACAGTGTTTGACAGTATTTGCAGTATGTCTGGGAGAAAGTGTTTTGCTTCGCATTTCTTCGTAGAGTGGTTTCAGGTGTTGCAGTTCTGGATGTGTGCTTATAAGGTCCTTATCTATCAGTCTAGAGGGTTTATGATTTTATGCTCTAGAAAGTGATTTCTTGTGTAGCAGTGTTCGACATTGTTGTTTGTAAGCAGATTATGAAGTTTCTTCAGGTGAAAGTTGTTGTGGTTGAATTTGTTGGTTTTCAAGTGACTTCAAGATGTTCATGGATGTTTCTAGATCATTTTCAAGCTTGGTGTGTTGTCTGCATGTCATCTTTTGGTTTTAAAGAAGCATGCACTTAAAAGTTCATAGTGTTAACACAAGGTCGGTCGACTTGGTTGTTTACACTAATTGCAATTGTGCTTACGTGGTTGTGAAAGCGTCATGAAGCATGTATCTATGGATTTAGGTCCAAGTTAAAGTGTGGAGTGGTCTGCATTCGTTCCTTTCCTTTGCACCTGGGAATGTTTAGGTCTAGAGCTAATTTGTATTTTCTAGAGTAAGATGTGTTGCCGACCTTGAAGAATGTTTTCAAGATTGATGATGGTATAAATAAGTGTCAAGGATTTGCATGAAAAAGTAGATGTGTGATGGATATGATGTGTGTAATATAAATTTGATCAAGGTAGTAAGAGCTTTCATGTGTTAGGCTACTGGATGCAGTGAGCAGAAGGTATCTACTATTTTTCAATGTTGCTACGAAGGTGATGTTTGTGTTGTGGTGAATATTGTACTTCATTGGAACTCTGCTCCATGCATATGTTAGATGTAATTATATCAGTTCATCCCTAGAAGTGGGCCTTCTCTTCTATCTCTTTCTTCTGGATAGTGAGTCCTTTGTAGTGAGCCCTTCTTTCTTCTGGACAATGAGCCCTCTAGCAGTGAGCCTTTTGTAATTCGGTATTGTTACTACTTTATATTGTGAGCTAATCCTCATCGTGGTTTTTCCCTTCTTGGGTTTTTCACGTAAAAAATCTGGTGTTGTTATGTTTCAGCTTCTATTATTTGCTTTTCATGCTTAATCATCATAACAAGTTTAAGGGTTAATTAGGTTGATGTGGATCTGAATGTTTGTGAGGGTTTGAATTTTATGATATAATTGATTCACCCCCCTCTCAGTTGTCTTGTGCATTCAACAATTGGTATCAGATCCTGGGTCACGAGTTCAAACCCCTCGCTTATGCTGGGGGGATTATTGCAAGGTGTGCGCCCTTGGTCTCCTTGTGATGTGCAACACAACACTTGGGTTTGTGACAAGGCTTAATCTTCTCCTCTAGATTCATTAACTCTAGCGATTGTATTGAGCATTGAAAGGTCAATCTTTTGGCACAACGACAAAACCTTGGGCCAACAAGTCGATGTTCTAGGAGGATAACAAAATGATTATTCATTTAACATACTGGAGGGAAGGAGCAGATATGACAAAATGTAGTTTACCTTTCCACTATGGGAAATGATTTGATTCTTTAGAATGATGGTTTCCTCAACAAAAGGTGGTTGCTCGTGCTTGTTTCTCATGTCATGTAAGAGACCCCTTGCAATTATAAAAGGAAGGTTCTCATTTGTATTAAGGGTTCAAGTTTTTCTGAATCTTAGGGATTAGTTGTTTTGATGATGTTGTTTTAGGAATAGGGGATATATTATATATTAGATATGGTTTGTATATCAAAATTTGATCATTATGGACAATTTTAATATATGAGATCTAATCTATTTTGTCTCCATATATTATACTTAATCTCTTGTGGAATTAATGGAAAATCTTTTAATTTCATTTATGTGTTAAAGGCTCAATCTGATTCTTGATTTAGCATCTGCTTAAGGAGTAGATTAATTTTTTGTTAGCAAAATCAGGAGTTTAAGTATGATGTTGTGGATCTCTAAGTAGAATTTGGATTAGAATTCATATTGGGGTTGTATAGTGCAAGGCATTTACATTGGGAATCTTGTGATTGAACCTTTTGATATGTATGTTATATTTTTTATATACGATAGACTCTGTACCCTAGATAGGCACCAATCATGAAGCTATAACCCTGCCAGAATCGATCCGCTCTTTAAGAAATCATCATGAATATCCTTTATGTTTATGTATTTTTTTAGTTTTAGAATGCCTGCACTCTAGGCCTGAAATCCATTGTTATCAAGAAACATTACCAAGTTGTTTTGAATCTCATGAATTTGTGACCTGAAGTAGAGAGTAGATCTGTCAAATAATACTCCATTGTAAACTGATGGAGAGATTTGAGTATTGTAAATAGGGTGACCCCCATTGGTTTAACAGAGCCAAAAGTGCAAGGGACTGTCATTGAATTGACTCCCGTTTGTTGGCCATTGCCCTAGAACCCTCAATCATAAGTATTTGGCAAACCTTTAGAGGATTTTAGGTGATTAGTTGGAAACACCAACAATCAATATGCATGTATTGAGCACTGCGTGAATTGTTAAGTTAGTAAGAGCTTAAAATTTGGTGCATCACCTTAGGATATTTTTATTTCAATGTTTCTTCTCTTTTCCCTTACTTTATTTAAAGAAATTAGTTGAAGATTTTATGAAGATCTGACTTCAAAATCCCAAAGGAGATTTCAAAATTGGCCTTAGGCTTGTGAAATCTCCAATGTTGGTACATGTTTTGTCATAAGAAAAGTTTGAATATCAACAATTTTGGCATGCCTGGTGGGACTAAAGGTTTATCTTTCTTGGATAGTTTAATTTAGTAATAGGATTTTAAAATTATGCTTATATGATTAAAATACCTATTATAAGATCACTATCAACGTCTGATCCAAGTCTCCTAGTTTCCCCACTAGTAATCAATCCTAGGAGGAGAATAGTACAACCAAATCTTTCACCTTTTCAAATGGTCGCTCAAGGAGCTCCTAGGAATTTTGTTAATTAGAATAGTGGAATCATGTTGATCCCTCCAATTCCCCTTGCTACATGGGACCCTATTCCATCTAATGCCCTAAAAGCTCTTCCAAAATACATGGGTGAAGATTTCAAAACTCCCGCTGAACATCTCCAAGATGTGGCAGATATATGTATAGTTCACCATGTCAAAGAGCAAAGTGTTGCTTTAAGATTGCTTGCAACCTCCTTCAAAGGAAAAACACTTGACTGGTATCAGTCCCTTCCATCCAATTCAATCGCCTCATGGGATGAGCTCATAAATGTATATCTTGAAAGATTTAAAGAGAAGGGAGATCAATCTTCACTGTTGTAGCAGTTGATAATAATCAAATGGGCACCATAAGAGGTAATCATTGATTTCAATACTTGGTTTCATAAAACCTAGAAAATAATGTTTCCTTTTCATTTGTGGTGCTTTCTCTTCATTTTTGGTGGTTCTTCTCCATCTACGATAGTTTCTCCCCTTCTGCGATGACACTTACTACACTTTAAGGGTACCGTACATTCTTCCAACACTTTCTACATTCTGAATAGATTTACAAATAACCTCAGATCCCAGAATATTACCTTACTTCAATACTTAATTAGTCAAGATATTCTTGATCTTTCTCCATGGTGTTTTCTACCCTCTCAGATTTGGTTGTAACTCCTTCCGCATATGTAGAACTTATTTGGTTCCCTCTCCGCACACACTGCCCCTATACTATTCTCTAATTCTTTATCAGTACTTCCTTTATTGCGTTGTGATTTCTTCATTTTTGTGGTAGAATCCATGGTTATTGCTTCTTTTACTATAGTATGGATTTCTTTACGCTCCGCATAGGTTCCTTCCTTGCCACATTTTGATCAATGATCATGTTCCAGATTCCTTACCATCTCTTCTGAAACCAAATTTTCTACACTATTATTATCAGTGATCAATTTGCAACACTTACTTCCTAATTTCCACAAACCTTTCCCTTGCACTAGTTCCCTAGTTTTTTAGTCTGCAACAAAACTCTCATCATATTCAATGATTCACCCTCTTCTAGTTTTCCTATTGAGGTTGGTGATCCAATAGTTTCTTCTTCCGCATAAGCTATCCTTGCACTATTTTCTACCCTCTTGTTAACAGTCCCTCGGTGTCATTCAATGCTCGATGTTCTTCACCTCCACCCTTGAAAAAAGGTTCCTCTAAATGATCTCCTATCAAATCCCTTTTCATCTCTTTGGTATCCATCATTGCAGTAAGAATTATGACTTTATTTGTTATTACGATAGAAACTCTTATCATCTCTCCCTTGGTGGTGTGAATTGCTCTCTTTTGTGGTAAGAGCTTCTCTCCTCATTATGATTTGCATGTAGTCTTCCTTCTCCACATCTTGATCCATGTCCTCTCTCTCCTATTAGTTGACATGATTTCTCTTCCACACATGAATACTGGTGTCTATACAATCCTTTGATCATTCATGTAACATGTTGCCAATTTGATCCATCAACCCATCATCAATTCACTTGTATATGACCTATCATATGTTCTTCCTTCCGCATTTTATTCCAACACAACTTTTCAAAGTGGTTCTTCAACCCACAAATACTACAAGGATGTAAGTCCCAACACATTCCTCTATTATGTCCTTGTCTATTACAATAAGTACATTGTATACATTGCCTTCTTTTAATAGATTTGTCTGACCCAATGATATCCCTTTTATTTCCTTTACCCTTGACATATCCAAGGCCTTCATTCATGGGCCTCACTATTGGCTCAATATGGTCTCTAATTCCTTCTTAATACTTTCCCAATCATTTTCCTTCATATCCCATTCTTTTCATCGTTTTAAAACCAACATTATCTATACTTCCTTTCCATCTTCACTACAAGTAGCAATATTTGTAGGTTCATACACTTTGTCATCTTCAACCTCATTCTTATCATCTAAAGAAGATTCAACTATCACACACAAATCATTTGTATCACATGAAACATCATAAATTAATAGCTTATCTCTTAGACATTCATTTTCATTCACGCAAGATACAAGTGATCGATCCAACTTATGATTTTGTTCCCTCAATCTTGACATTTTAATCCTTCTGCAAATTATTTTCCTCCTACAGCTTCTTTAGTTTTCTTTCCAAGGATTCATTCTTCCTTTTAACCTTATCAATTTCATAATGTTGATTTTTATTAGGGAAGAGGGTCTCTTCTTCCTTGCTATCTTCCTCTTCAGTTTCAATGTTTTGAAGGTTTGCAATATTTATGCCCTACCAAGTTAGTATCACACTTTGTTTTTCCCTTTAGTTTTCTTCTTTTTAGATTGCTCATGCTTGAATTCCTTCCACTGGTTCTCTTCTTCTGAAGATTCTATTGAAGATATATCTATGTGACCATCTTTGTCTCTCTCGTAGGTTCTCAACACATGACCTTGTTCTTTAGGGACCCTCCTGATTAGGCGGGCACCTCTTTGTGGCATAACGTTTTCTAATTCCTTGCTCTTTGACATTGGTGAGTCCATATTAATTTCCTTTTTATTTACTTTCTTGCAGTGAGTTATAGGTTCCTTCACCGTCTTTTCTTGTTTAGATTTATTCTTTCTCCCTTTATCTATTGTCAACTGAATGTTAAAACATTCTTTCCCCAATAGTTCTTCGCATTTTCTTACAATTTATTGCTCTATCTCTTCTTGTCTATCTACTTGTTTGTTTACTTCTTATGTGGAAATCCTTCTACTTTTAAAAGGCATAAAGGGTGACTCCTAGTCCGGGGTTTGTAACTATTCAAAGTGCCTCTTCATTTTGGGAGATAATTTTTTTCTTGTAAATGACATGTCATTCGTTAATGTTATTAATTTACTTCCTTCTCTTATACTCCTAGGATCCAAATTGCTAAGTACCATGCTTCCTTCCGTATCTCTTATCCATAGTATACTTCGCCTTACCATATCATCCAGGTATTCTTTATCTAAATTTAAAGATTTGTTTATGGATTTATTATTAGTAGAGGTTGATTTTGTTCTTTACTCATCATTTCGGTTGCATCCATTCTGGTGCGCTCATCAGCACCCTCATTGGCATGCTAATCCATTCTCTTTTCCTCCTATGTTCTTCTTTTTGGCAGCACCCACCTTGGCATGCTCAGCATCACCCTCATTGGTGCGCTAATCCTCATTCTGTTCTTTTTCTTTTGCAACCTTTTTGGTGCATTCCTCCTCTATTTCCTTTGCCTTTTCAATTCTTTTGCAGTATCACTCCTATTGATCCTGAGTCTATTTTCTCCTTTTCTCTTCCATATTCATGTCCATTGCAAATTTTATGGTTTCACCAATCTCTCTTAGTTTCTTATTATCTCCCTTGGCCATGGGTGTTTTTGATATGATGTTTCATTAATCCTTATGTATCCCATGGTTGACTTACTTTGAATGGTTACATCTTTTCAGTGATCTATTGAGATCCCTTCCCCTTTCCATTTGTCATCCCTTAGGTGAACATCCCCCTCTCACAAGAGTAGGACCTAAGAGATTTCTACCACAACTCTTGAAAAACAAATTATGTCTATTTCTTCCTTCTTTATTCTCCACTATCCTTACTAGGGTCCCGCAATGGAACCAAATGTTGGCAAGAGATATAATAGGACACAATCCAGAGATCTGACCCTAGCTTACTCTTTGTAGTCTTTATACCTCAATAGTGACAGTGATAGAATAACATCTATTTGAGATAGGAAATAACATAATGTAGTAAGATTACATCATATTCAATATATAATAAACGTCATAAATGTTCAAGTATTACACAATAGTTCTCATTATATTTATATTAAGGCTTGTTAAGGTGTGTTAGGGTGTGTTTAAGGCTATTTAGGGCCTATATGACCCATAAATGAGTCTAGGGATGACCCAAATGGTACTGCAAAGTTCAAACCCTTTGTGGCATATGATAATGTTGTTAGG
Organism: Cunninghamia lanceolata; assembly: GCA_027924645.1. NCBI lineage: Eukaryota > Viridiplantae > Streptophyta > Pinopsida > Cupressales > Cupressaceae > Cunninghamia > Cunninghamia lanceolata. The sequence continues at coordinate 4,698,830 of BSBN01000696.1, read as the reverse complement.
GATTAAAACAAACCCCCCACCACACATACATAGCCAAGAATTCAGAATGCACAGTAGAAACTCAAATCAAGCATGGAACAAGAACACAATCACAACATAATGATTTACCCTAGAAAACCCCAAACCGGGGAAAAAACCAGCAATGTAGATCTTCATATTAACCCTTAGCCCCAATCGAGCTAAGCCTGGAGGGTTCAACCAGCCACACATACAATGGAGTCACCAAGGCATTATATAGACTTCCATACATGCAAAACCATGTGCTAAAGACCACTAATGGTTAATCCACTAACTCTAATCTAAGAACTGGTTTAACCCAACAATCCCCCCTTTAAACTCAGTCTTGGGGTTAGCACCAAACCCCCCTTCTATAAGCACCAAGTGCAATGCCCTCTCTGTCACCGAGATCGACATCAAACTGGGAATCCACATTACTCTAAGCCCCCCTTACCACCTGGGAGAACTCCTCTCTTACTAGGCCTTTCCTTTCAGGGATTAAGCAAGCCATACCAAGTCTTATAGTCATTAGCCCAAATACATGTATTAAATTTTACATACAACTCCATTACAATCTTGATCTTTCTACAACTAGCCTTGGTTGCGGGCACCTGCAGCACCTTTGCTACAGGTACATGCAATAACTACATACATCGACTTTTACCAGGAAACATGCCTACAATAGCAACCACGATTAATCTTGCACAAACCTACTCAACCTTCTTTTGGGAGCCAGAGTGCTGGGGCACATGCCCAAACCTTCTGTTTCAGCAAGAATACCAGATCAAAAAATAAATGTTGCCTTATCTCCACATGTTGTGAGCTGCATTAAATACATTAAATTCGTCTATGTTGCAACATCTTCAATATTCAGCGGATTTGAAACAACCTTCAGATTGAAACCCTTGCAGAGAAAACATTAGATCTCAACCCTTTAAGTTACATCTATTTTCCACAAAAAAATCTTCCACTATTTTTCTCCTTCGCAGACACAAACGTTGGAGCTTGCAACTCAAGCTCTGATACCAATTGTTATGAATTGCATGCAAAAGATATTAATTAAATGCAAATAAAGATTAAATAGAGGAATGAAAAATACACAGAGATAATAACAACGAGAGATAATTTTTAATGTGGTTCACCCAAACTCAGGCTACATCCACCAACAGAGAATCTAATATTATTATCCAACAAATCGAACCGATTACAACCAGTAATCCTTGCAACTCAATACCACTACAAATGCTACAATACAATGGAGTCACCAAGCCATTATATAGACTTCCATATATGCAAAACCATGGGATCAAAACCATGAGCTCCAAAACCATGGACCAAAACAACTAGCACAAAACCATGTGCTAAAGACCACTAATGGTTAATCCACTAACTCGAACCCAAGAACTAGTTTAACCCAACAAATGTCATCTAAGGTATAGTGGTGTAGTTTGTAGTACTCCTAATCATCTTCTAACACCCAGTACAAGAGGATATGCCAAAAATTGATTCCCCTACATCAAATATGCAACAAGCTTATCCTTCAATGTACATCTATCCCTTTGCTCAAGTCCCAGGGTTTTCAACTCCCTAGTTAGCAATTGAGATGGATGACATGAAGAATATCTTATGAAGTTTTTCAAATGAGATTATCAGCCTAGAAAAGAAATGAGATTCATATCCTAAGCCCACATACCAGAATTTTCAAGGGCCTAAGACACAATATCAACAAAATAAATATCAGAACCCATAAGGCCTTGGGCCCTCTCAACAACAAGCATCAAATCAAATTGTGTTAGTACCATCTCCATTACAAAAGATTTCACATAATCCAATAAGGGACCTGATTCCAAGGCAAAATAACATTGCATATGATACAAATGAGTAGTGTTCCCTTGCAATGGAGTTCATCCACCCAAAGCAAGCCCGAGGAAAAATTTACAACAAAAGATAGATGAATAGAGACAAAAAGGTATTCAAGGAGGGACTCAAACATGGCAACCCTTTTATCAATCACCAAGGATACAAAATTTTGTATTAGTTGCATAGATGCAAGGAATATCTTTAGAACAAGAGGAGGAAATTTCTTTTGATCACATGTTATTTTATTGGATAGAAGAAGTTGTATTCACATATGATCCCTCCACTTCTAAGGCTTTGCTAGTGCAGTTAGATTATTTCACCCAGTCAAAAAGAATGGTGGAAAATCTTGATGCGGGACTACGTTTAGAACCAACATTTCAAAAGGCTTTCCCTATACATAGAATCCTAATCTCGTGATGCGAAGTTAGGAAACTTTTCCAACACAAATTATTTGGACCCAAAAATCAAAATATCAAGGATATGCTCCAAAGTTCTCGCAAGTTGGACCACTTAACGTGGTTGAGCAATTGAAGAGAACACCAACCAACATGTCATTATGGGATGTGTTATCTATCTTTGAGCAGAAGTCTTGGCTCCAAGAGGCTCTGAAAAGGAAAAAACCCAACTATGATGATTGAATCAGCCGTCAATACTAGAGGAAAAGTTGTAGAAACTCGAAAGATGATGCAAACTCAATTTCCAACCACTCTCCTCAATGCTGGCACAAAGGTAAGTAAGAGAAAACCAATTTCATTTTACTTAACCTTAATAATAGGTAAAAAACTATTACACAATTCTATTATTGACTCAAGTGCAAGCACCACTATCATGCCAAAGTCGATAGCTTATTCTCTCAAAGTTAAATATGAACCTATGGAAAAGGGAGTCATGCAATTAGATTGGAAAAAGGTTCAAACAATAGGAATTTCTAAGGAACTTCCTCTCACTCTATATGCTTGTCCAAATATTATTGTCCCTCAAGAAGTGGTGATAATTGATATTCCACCAGTTTTTGGGTTGTGTTTGTCTAGGGATTTTCTGCCAAAATTGGAGGATACCTATCCCTTGATTGGTCCCATCTTATCCTCTAGACTAAATATGGCTCCAAATTGAAAATTTTGTCAGAACCACTACATAACATGTTACTCATGAAGTAATGACAAATTTTGAACCAGCTCATACCATGATCACGAGGGAGGAATGATATAACATGGAACTCATTGACCATGAGCTAGCCTCTAATGATAGGTTTGAACAAGAGGAAGCATTCCTCCTAAAGACCTTTCAGTCAGATCCCTATGGAAATTTTGATTCCACTAGCTTAGGAACACATGTTATCTATGATAAAGAACAAATTATTTGTGAAGTTCCTAGCCCCACTATGAAATTAAATGAAAACATTGGAAATGTTTCACAATTATGGAAATTATATTTTGATGGTGCAAGATGCACAAATGGGTCAAGAGTGGGTGTGTACCTTTTCTCACCAGAAGGAAAGAAAGTTATGAATCTTTCCACTTTCAATTTAGTTGTACTGACAATGAGGTTGAATATGAATCCATTGTAGATGGGATCCTTATGGATTAGAAAATGAAGATAAAACAATTACATATATTTGGTGATTCAAAACTAGTCATCAAACATGTCAGAAGAGCGATTGCTGCTAAAAATGTGAAGATGAGGTCATACCATCATAGAGTATGGGACTTACTAGAGGGTTTTGAATCCTTAAATATTCAAGTGATTCCTAGGTCTTAAAATATAGAGGCAAATTGAATGGCTAGATTGGGTCACAATTTGACATAACCAATGATCTTTTGGTAAACAGAGATTCTATTAAGTTAATAATAAGACCAACAATTCATGATAATAGATATTATTGGCAGGTGTTTGGGAATGATAAAAAATAGACCTATTTTTACAATAGACAAGGGAATTTGCAGATTAGTTTCAATCCAAGATTGAAGAGGCTTATGAAGAACAAGTGATGTAGTTGAAATCCAACAAACTTCCAAAGGGTCTAATAAATCTAGAAAGCTTGTTTGACCCTGATGATGCAAAAATGGATAAGAGAGGGTTTTTTATGAATAAAAAAGATTATATAGAAGTCCTAATCAACCCTAATAAGAAGCTAAAAGTAGGGAAAATTTTAACTCAAGAGGAAATCAATAGGTGTATTCACCTATGCATCAAGTATGATCGAGTCATGGACTGGAATTGTGAAGATTTGAAGGGGTAAGATAAAGACATAGTTCAACACATTATTGAAGTATTGCCTAATTCAAAGCCTATTTAGCAAAAACAAAGATTGATTAACCTGAAGATCAAGTCTCTCATGAAGCAAGAACTTAACAAGCTGATAGAATCTAAAATCATTTCCCCCATAAAATATTCAACATGGGTGTCAGACTTAGTGCCGATGAGGAAAAAGAATGGTGAAATCAAACTTTGTGTTTATTTCAAAGATTTGAATCAAGATTGCCTCAAAGATCACTATTTGCTCCCTTCAATGGAACAACATCTTCAAACAGTAGCGGGATAAGAGAGATTTTATTTTTTAGATGGTTTTTCTGGATACAATCAAATTTGGCTAAAGGATGAGGAACAACATAAGACAACATTTACTACTAAATGAGGAACATTTTGTTATGCTAAGATGCCTTTTGGTTTGTCAAATGCTGGGGCAAATTTTCAATGTGCTATGGATATAATATTTGGTGATTCGATAAACAAAATGATCCTACGTTACCTTGATGACCTCATAGTGTTTTCAAAAGTTAAAGAGGATCATTTTGAACATTTAGAGATGGTATTCCAGAAGTGTTAACAATTTCAAGAATTTCCTTGAATCCCAAGAAATGTATTTTTGGGGTTTCCCAAGGTAAACTCCTCGGTCACATTGTATCAATGGAAGGGATTTCTTTTGACCCTAATAGAGTTCAAGCTATTCTAGACCTATCACTACCAATCAATAGGAAAGTTGTCTAATCCTTCTTGAGGAAGATTAACTTTGTGGGGAGATTTATATTAGATTTTGCAAGGTTAGTTCAACCTATCACTCTCATGCTAAAGAAGGATAAGGAGTTTAAATGGACCCCTGAAGGGAGGTGGGCATTTGAAAAAATTAAGCAAGTAATATCTACTACGCCAGTCCTAGTGAATCCAGATTTTTCTATAGATTTTATCATGTATGCATATGGTGGAGATAATAGCATAGCAACAGTTTTAACATAGAAGGATGTTATAGGCAAAGGTGAACACCCAATTGCTTTTAGTTGTCAAACTCTAAAAGACTATGAAACAAAGTATAATTTTGTTGAAAGATAAGCTTACACATTGGTTAAGGGATTGAAAAAGTTTAGACATCTGATATCGAGCAATAGAATCACAACTTATGTGGTCCATCATAGTATGCAAGAATACATCTTGGAAGGTGAGATCACTGAAAAAAGGGCCAGATGGATAACTGAGATTATGGAATATGATGTAGATGTTTGCCCTACTAAATTGGTTAAAGGAAGAGCTCTATGTCAGCATATTGCTCAAAATTGTAGGTCATAAGAAGAAAAGGATCAAGTGCAAGAAGATAATCAAATGCCTGACACCATTTTAATCAATAAAGAAATCCCATCGGACTCATGGATCGAAGGTAGGATCCGCTTCATGGAAACTAGTTTGTATCCCAATCAACTTCCCATTAAAAAAAAGATTATATAGGTTACAAGAGGTGAATTTTGTTTTAATCAATGGTATCCTTTTCAAAAGGAATTTCAATAGAATTCTCTTGAGATGTGTTGAAAATGAAGAAGCTAATAGAATACTTTTAGGGTTTCACCAAGGAACACCTGACAGATATTTCTCAGCCCAGACTACAACAACTAAAATAACTTGCATAGGTTATTATTGGCCCTTAATGTATGCAAATTGTTACACGATGGTTAAACAATGCAAAGAATGTGATGCAGAGTGTTCAACGAAAACGTGGTTTCAATCTAACATTTCACTTTATGACCCTTCGGCAAGAGTCTTACTGAATCCCTGCGGTCAATGGTCCTATTGGGTCATTCTAATCTTCACATAAAGGTTGAAACCTTCCTCGGCAACATTCCATACTATCGGCCTCTCTTCGAATTGACACACCGATCGTTACTTTCTTCCCTATCGCTCCAACTCTATGCTATCGGCAGAACTCTTCCAACACTTCCAGCGATACAACGACGACTTCAAACTAACTTAACTCTATCGGCCTGATATTGTCCATCGGCATCTTCTGCGATTGCTCCTCCGATCTCGCTCGTCACTCTGACTTCGGCACAACCTTCAACTATCGGCGGGACCTATGTTGTATTTCCACCGATACGCCGATATCACTGCTAGACTTCACTTATCAGCCAAACAACTACTATCAGGTGCTTTGGAAATCACTATGCCGATACACCGATGGCTTCCTACCTTCGATGTAGCACCCTCTTCATCAACGAAACAATTAGAACACTTCCACCGATCTGCCGATAGGTCAACAACCCCTCAGTAAGACCTAATTACCGGTAGACCCCACTCTGGAGTTATCGATACTTTGATGCGTTCTTACTATCGGCCAGACTCAACACCTTCGGTGGAACTTCAATACACTTCCGACGATGCAATGATACACTATTTGCTTCACTCACACCCTAGCACATGGCAATGCTAGATTGGTCTACTGCGCAACACAGTTGATCCGGTCCTCTCCACCGTCAAACAGAACACAATCGACAAAAACAAGAACACGAAATAAAAACATATATGTACACCGAGAAACCATTCCACTGATTTCAACAAAAATCTCACCAGTGGAATGCTTCATCGATTCATGGTACGGCAACTTGCAGGACAGAGATTAACTACGACTGCAGAAGGAAAATTGCTATGTACAATTATGAGATTTTGACCCACAAGGAACGGAACAGAGTTTCTTTATTCTTCAGTTTTCTTCATACACAGGCAACGAACACACACATACAAGATACCGAACCCCTCTTGTTCGATCTACCTTGTTTTTAACCCACTGTTGAGGGAGTTCGACTGTTCCTAAGCAGTTGGGGAAGCTCAACCACTTCTTATCCCCAAACTGCCCTGTTCTCAAATTGTCTACATGGTCGGTTACAAACTGAACAAAAAACAAAAAGTAAAAGTAAAACAACTGGTTGGTTTGACCTTATTACAAACAAATAAGGGTTTGTTAGGTGCCCCTGCACCATACTCCTGGGTTTAACAGAACTCAAGTCCCTTGAGGAACCAGGTCTGAAATGGAAACCTCATGATTGATGATGTCCTCCTCGCTCATCCAGGTTGCATCCTCATCAGGTAAACCACGCCATTTGACCAGATATTGCTTGTAGGTCTTATGTTGAGTCTTCTTCTGAACCTTTGTGTCCAAAATACATTCTAGCTGTACTGGCTGACTCGGTGGAAGATCAGAAATCCATTCTGTATCCCCTACTTCTGTCACATCTGAACCAACAACATTGTCTCCTCTGAATGGAAACAGGTCAGACACATTGAAAATGGGTGATATTGCTAAACTCAAAGGAAGTTCAATCTTGTAGGCATTAGGCCCAAATTTGTGAACAATCTTGCATGGACCAATCTTTTTCATAAGAAGTTTCATGGGCTGCCCTTTCGGAAGTCTCTCCTTCTTCAGATATGCCATTATCAAATCTCCAACTTTGTATTGGACATCCCTTTTTCTCTGATCAGCTCTCTCTTTATACTTCCCTGTGTTCTTCTGGATAGTTTCTCTTACAGCATAATGGATATCCTTCATACTTACTGTAAAATATTCTCCTTGTGCACTTCTTTTCTCCATATTCTGGAGATCTCTCAACTCCAAAATTCCCCTTGGGTGAATCCCATATACAACTTCAAAACGACTCTTTCCTATGCTCCGATTGACAGAGTCATTATATGCAAATTCTGCTTGTGGGATGACCATATCCCATGCTTCTCCATGTTGTTTAGTCAAACACCTCAAAAGATTACCCAGTGATCTATTCACGACCTCAGTTTGTCCATCTGTCTGAGGGTGATAGGCTTACGTGAAAGATAATTGAGTGCCCAATTTCTTCCACAAAGTGCACCAAAAATGTCCCACAAATTTGGGATCTCTGTCAGTGACAATATTCAATGGCAAACCATGAATTTAATCAATCTCCTTAAAGAATAGACCGACAATGTGTGAAGCATCATTGGTACATTTGCATGGCACAAAATGAGCCATTTTACTGAATCTATCAACTACAACAAATACACTGTCGAAACCTCTTTGAGTCTGGGGAAGACCCAAAACAAAATCCATACTGATGCACTCCCATGGCCTTTGAGGAATTGGAAGTGGTTGGTAGAGACCGACATTGGATGAAGTTCCTTTTGCCCTCTGACAAATGCTACAAGTTTCTACAAATTTCCTGACATTTGTTTGCATCTTAGGCCAGAAGTAAAGCCTTCTCACTTGTTCCAACATCTTGTCCAGTCCAAAATGACCTCCAAGACTACCGCAATGCTTTTCTTTTATGATGTTCTCCCTCATGGAACACCTAGGTACACACAGTTGGCTGCCTTTGAACAGTAGCCCTTGCTGTAACAAATATTCAAAAAAATTAGAATGATAGGAATCTAAAAATTGTGAACAAACTGCATATATCTCTTTGAAGTCCTCATCATCCTAGTACATATTTTTGAGAGAATCCACTCCCACACTTTGCAACTGGATTTCCTGTATAGTGCACACCCTTCTGCTCAGAGCATCTGCCACCTTGTTGGCTTGTCCCTTCTTATGTTTGATGGGAAAAGTGTATGCCTGGAGTTGCTCAACCCACTTCATGTGTCGATGGTTTAACTTCTCCCGTGAATTCAGAAAACTCAGAGCATGGTTGTCAGTATAAACAATGAATTCTTTCGGCAAGAGATAGTGTCTCCATTTTTTCAATGCTTAAACCATTGCATACAATTCTAAATCATACGTGGAATACTTTCTTTTAGCATCATTCAACTTTTCACTAAAGAAAGCAACAGGTTTGCCTTCCTAACTCAAGACAGCACCAATGGCAAGGTTACTGGCATCACATTCCACAGTAAACAACTTATTAAAATCAAGCAAAACCAAAATGGGTTTCTCTGCTACCTTCTATTTAAGAATCTCAAAAGATTCATCTGCTGCTTTATTCCAAACAAACTTACATTTCTGCCCTCCTTTTATGGTATCCAAAATAGGTGCACAAATGTGACTGAATCCCCTTATGAATTTCCTATAAAAGGTTGCCAAACCGTGAAAACTTCTTACATCACTTACAGTTTTAGGTGTTGGCCAAGACAGAATAGCATCTACCTTTTCCGGATCCATTTTCAAATTGCCCTGGGATATCACAAATCTAAGGTATGTGAGTTCTTCCTTCATGAAGACACTCTTCTGCATATTGATCATCAGTTTCTCCTCATGCAGCTTCTTCAACACCTGTTCCAAATGCTGCAAATGTTCTTCCTTTGTCCTGCTGAAAATCAGAATATCGTCAAGATAGACAACAACAAATTTGCTAATAAAATATTTCAATACCTCATTCATTAGACGCATGAAAGTGCTTGGAGCATTGGACAGTCCAAATGGCATCACCACCCACTCATAAAGACCCTCATTAGTCTTAAAGGTTGTCTTCCATTCATCCCCTTGTCTAATCCTGATATGATGGTATCCACTTTTGAGATCAATTTTAGAAAAGTACCGAGCTCCACCCAAACAATCCATTAGGTCCTCTATTCAGGGCATAGGATACCTATATTTGATGGTGATCTTATTTATATCTCTCGAATTAGTACATAACCTCCATTTGCCATCCTTCTTGGGAGCTAAAACTGTAGGTACAACACACGGACTAAGACTTTTCTTCACCAAGCCCTTATCCAACAGTTCTTGCACTTGTTTAGCAATTTCCTCATTTTGAGCAGGTGTCATTTTATAGGCTAGTTTATTTGGTAATGTGGATCCTGGGATGAAGTCAATCTGATGACTTACGTCTCTCACAGGGGGTAGTGTATTGGGCATATCCTCCACCATGATACTCTTATACTTGTCTAACAATTCATGCACTTACTTAGGGTCTTTTTCCTTGTTTTTAGACAAATCAGAATTGTCTTTAGGTTTCAAAATCATAGCATACCCCTGGGTTCCCTCTATGACTGCTGACACAGCAAGTTTAGAAAGATAACATCATTAATGAAAGTAAGTTCCCAACAAAAATTATGTTGCCATATTAATGGGCACCATAAATGCCCACTTTCTGGCATTTCAGACTGTTTCTTGACTTTATAAGAATGAAAATATCAACAAAATGATCTAAAGCTAATTAAAGACTTGTGAAATTGGGATAGCAGAATAATGTTCTAAAACATATTACAGAAAGTTAAAAGAACAGTAATTATTACAGAAAGATATGACATGATATACCAAAGCCAGATCCGTCTTGAGAAGTTTCATGCTCTACGGTGGCAGTTTTCTTTTTTAAATCAACATTAACCTTCACAACTCCCTGTACAGCACTCAGACAATCCTCTATATCTGTTCTATGGGATTCGATTGCATCCATGGAAATTATATCACACAACAGTTTGTCCCTATATTCCTCTATCTGAAATTCTACCCAAGCTTGTTCATCAACCAAGACTTGTTGCCCTTTGTTCAGTTAAGACACTTTGTATGGACTAACATGTGGCAATCTTTTCAAATTCAATTTCTCTACCATTTCTACTGAAACTAAATTTTCAATTGCGCCAGAATCAACAATTACCTTACACCTTTTGCCAGAAACTTTACACAGAGTTCTGAATAGTGTCTTCCTCTAGGGTGGTTCCTTGTTCGGTGGCACTTTCAGCATTGTTCTTCTCATCATGAGACTCTCTCCATCTTGTGTTGGAGCTGCGCTTCCCATAGGTGAAGTCACACTCTGACAATCTTCTTCCTGAATCAGCTGGCTCCTTCTCTCTCCTGCATGAGAGCTTGAGGCTTTCTCTAGACACTTGCCTGCTGTGTGCCCAATTTGGTTACAACTATAACATCTTCTCATGAAGACATTAGGACCTCTGCCTGGTCCACCAAATCTACCTCTTCCATTGGGCCTACTTCCTCTGAAGCCCCCTCTAGAACTAGATTCTCCACTATGTTCTTGTTGACTGGACTCCCCTTGATTTTTTTGGAACTAGTTTCTACCACCGAAATTATTTCTGCCTCTGAAATTCCTTCCACCTCTGCCTCTATTTTGTTGTTCTCCTTTTCTTTTCAATTTCTCTTCTACTCTCAGTGCCACCTGGAAGCTTTTGTCCACTATTTCGGGTGTCAGAATGGTAATTTCATCTTGAATACTATATTTCAGGCCATTAATATACTTGGCAACTCTTCCCTTTTCATCCTTAGCAAGTCCACACCTTATAGACAATTTGTGAAATTCCTCTATATAGGTGGATACATCCATATCCTTCTGTCTGAGATTCTGCATTTTCCTATATATTTGCACTTCGTAATCTGCGGGTAGGAACTAAGCCTTGATCCTCTCTACCATTTGACTCCAGGATGAGATCATGCTCTTGCCACTCTTCACCCTTTCTCCCTATGTGTAGTTCCACCACATGAGTGCAGCACCTTTCAATTTCATCTTTGTAAACTTGACTCTTTTATTCTCCGGTACCTCCTTGTACTCGAAGTAATTGTTCAAAGCCTCAACCCATTCGATGACTTCATCTGCATCCATCTTTCTGCTGAACATCAGAATCTCCATTTTTGATTCAGACGACTCCTTACCGAGTGTCCTTATGGCCTCTAGAAATTGTTTCTGGTCTGCAGATATATTTGCCTATTATGGGGTTGTTTCCTCTTCCCCATCTTCTTCTTCCTCATCAGACTCCTCGTTTGATTTCCTGCCTTTTCTCAAGGTCTTCAACTCAGCCTAGAGTGCTTCCCTAACCCCAGCTTTAATTTTCTCTTCCATTTCCTAAAATTTCTTGGCCACCTCAGTGGTCATTCCTTTTGGAGGCATGGCACTGGCCTCTCCTTCACTCTTGTCTGCTGACATACACAGATCTTTTAGAGCACGTCACACACAGAACATCCAAAGCTCTGATACCAAAATGATGTAGTGTTCAACAAAAACGTGGTTTCAATCTAACATTTCACTTTATGACCCTTCGGCGAGAGTCTTACCGAATTCCTGCGGTCATTGGTCCTATCGGGCCGTTCTGATCTTCACGCAAAGGTTGAAACCTTCATCGGCAACATTCCATACTATCGGCCTCTCTTCGAATTGACACACCGATCGTTACTTTCTTCCCTATCGCTCCAACTCTATGCTATCGGCAGAACTCTTCCAACACTTCTAGCGATACAACAAGGGCTTCGAACTAACTTAACTCTATCGACCTGACATTGTCCATCGACATCTTCCACGATCACTCCTCCGATCTCGCTCGTCACTCTGACTTCGGCACAACCTTCACCTATCGGCGGGAACTATGTTGTATTTCCACCGATACGCCGATATCACTGCTAGACTTCACTTATCGGCCAAACAACTACTATCAGGCGCTTTGGAAATCACTACGCCGATACACCGATGGCTTCCTACCTTTGGTGTAACACCCTTTCCGTCGGCAGAACAATTACAACACTTCCACCGATATGCCGATAGGTCAACAACCCCTCGGTAAGACCTAATTACTAGTAGACCCCACTTCAGAGTTGTTGATACTCCAATGTGTTCTCACTATCGGCCAGACTCAACACCTTCAGTGGAACTTCAATACACTTCTAGTGATGCAACAATACACTATTTGCTTCACTCACACCCTAGCACATGGCAATGCTAGGTTGGTCTACTGCGCAGCACAGTCGATTCGGTCCTCTCCACTGTCAAACAGAACACAACCGACAAAAATAGAAACAAGAAATAAAAACATATATGTACACCAAGAAGCCATTCCACTGATTTCGACAGAAATCTCACCAATGGAATGCTTCATCGATCCATGGCACGACAACTTGCAAGATAGAGATTAACTACGACTATAGAAGGAAAATTGCTATGTACAATTATGAGATTTTGACACACAAGGAACGGAATAGAGTTTCTTTATTCTTCAGTTTTCTTCATACACAGGCAACGAACACACACATACAAGATACTGAACCCCTCCTGTTCAATCTACCTTGTTTTTAACCCACTGTTGAGGGAGTTCAACCGTTCCTGAGCAGTTGGGGAAGCTCAACCGCTTCCTATCCCCAAACTTCCCTGTTCTCGAACTATCTACATGGTCGGTTACAAACTGAACAAAAACAAAAAGTAAAAGTAAAATAACTGGTTGGTTTGACCTTATTACAAACAAAACAAGGGTTTATTAGGTGCCCCTGCACCAGAATGTCAACTTTTAGCTGACAAAAAGAATAAAGTGGCTCTTCCCCTTAGGTTGATCCTAGTGGAAGAACCATTTGCACAATGGGGGTTAGACTTTATTGGAATTATCAACCCAGTTTCAAGTGAGGGTCATAAATTGATTTTTACAGCAATAGACTACTTCTTCAAATGGTGTGAAGTAATTGCATTTAAAAAAGCATTGAAAAAGATTGTGCTTAATTTCCTTGAAGATATTATCACTAGGTTCAGGGTTCTGTGCACCATTATCTTAGACAATTTTAAAGCGTTCCTTGGTTCCAAATTTTTTTAGTTTGCTTTGAAAAACAAAATCTACTTGAAAACTTCAAATTATTATCTGCAAGGAAATGGTTTGTCTAAGTCAACAAAGAAAAATTTAATCTGACTAGTCAAGTGCATTGGGTCAAAACATCAGAGAATGGTATAAGAATTTGAAGATGGCATTATGGGTAGACGATATTACTTTAAAACAAATTATTGACACATCCCCTTATACCCTAGTATATGGGAAAGATGTTATTATGTTGATTTCCATTGAGATCCCCGCACTCCACTTTGTTAAGCAGCTCTAAGTACAAGAGAACAGTGCCATGGAAGTTTTAATTGCATAATTGATGGAATTACAAGAGAAAAGAGAATTCATGTTAAATTCTATGGATAAACATCAACAAATAGTTAAACAATGGTTTAAAAAGCATTCATCCGAAATAGTTTTCAAGGTAGGTGATTTTGTGTTAAAATGGGAAGAGAAAATAGTGAAACCAAGTCATCATTCAAAGTTTGATTACTTCTGGAGTGGTTCGTATAGGATTGTGGTATAGAATAATGCTTTCGGCCTGATAAATGAAGATGGGGAGTTGTTGGAGATCCCAGTCAATGGGATCTACTTAAAGCATCACAACTAAAGTAAAATAAGTCCTTATACATAGGTAGGTTAGCTTTGCGTTTTCGCTATAGTTTTAGTTGATTTGTGTTCAAAGTGAGTGAATATGTTTTACTGCCTCTTTTATTTGAAATAAGTGCATTCAATGAGAAATGCTTGAGCCACACTAGTTAATAAGTTTAGTATTGAATAGAAGTATCCACCTAATCATCAACATCATCGCTTCTTAAATGGCCATATCTTTCTTGAAATCAAGAGAAATCTTGACAATGACAAAGCAACTACCCGTTAACAAGTATTAAATGCCAAGAATCTTCACAAAAGGGGCTATGATGCAGAAAATCAGAAGTAAGATTAGTGTGACAACCTAAACATGTGAAGTGATGTGTTAAATAAGCTCCCACATATTTCAGTTAACATACCTTGTTAGAGGCGTAAGTTTCATATAGAAGGTGATGGCTATAAATCAAGTTTTGGTTGTGCTATTGTATATTGTTGGAGTCATATTTTCCTCTACTCATTTTGCAAACTTGAAATTCACCATTGAAGCTACATGCAAAAGGAAGTAGATTTACAAAAGGAGCTCCTAAGCATCAAAATGTTGAAAAGGAATGTCATGCCCCTATATTAATAATTTATAATTGAATATATTTATGAATTGATTATTTTATTGTGAGTTTATTATTCATTCAAATTAAAGATATGAATGAAACTAGTAATGATAAGAATCTATTACTATATCTATTATAAAACTTGTTGCAAGTTGTGACCATTGGTCTCCTTGTTTAGCACTATGTTGCAGTGGTTTGCAACAAGGGCTTAACCACCTCCCGTGCTTGTTAAGTCAAGTGGTTGTATCGAGCATTAACAGGTTGATCTTTTGGTGCAACAACAACTAACAATTGGTATCAGAGCCAAGGTCACGGGTTCAAACCTCGCGCTTGCGCTGGGGGGATTGTTGCAAGGTGTGACCCTTGGTCTCCTTGTTCAGTGCTGCGCTGCGGTGGTTTGTGACAAGGGCTTAACCGCCTCCTGTGCTTGTTAAGTCAAGTGGTTGTATCGGGCATTAACAGGTCGATCTTTTGGTGCAACGGCAACTAACAAAACTGAATCATTAATATTACATATATATCCTGATCGATTCCTAAAATGGTGCTTGAGCTTGAATTCAAACACTTAAACTATTATTTCAAAATGGTCAACCTCGCTCTAAAAGGCAACGCTTATTAATAAGACAAATTTGTCTTAGTTTATATAATACAAAAAAGGTGCATTTTGTTGTGAACAAGGGCAACGATTAATGTATGAGATAGTGTGATTTGTTATGACAAGAAAGGGCAGCATTTAATGTATGAGAAGGTGCGATTTGTTTAGGAGAGGTGTTCATGGTGAAAGGTTGTGACTATCATTGAGATCACCTCCATTGAGAAGACATAAAAGGAGAGAGTGAATGTATGATTTAAAGGCAAGCAAGAAAGGATTTATTTCTAAGTTTGAAATATATATATTTCTAATATATTTTTTGAGTATAACAATAATAAAGTATATTTGAATAAAGATATTAATGCAATAAGCATGCCATTTGAAAGGGTGGCAGTGGATAACAACAAAACATAAATTGCTACAACAGATTTGAATTATTTATCTTGGTGCAATAGCAGATAAGTATGCTACACCCTGTCCTTATGTATTCATAAATGTTAATTTATGTTAATATTATACTTGTATTCTATTAAGGAAAATAAATGAATATCTATGAATTATTTCATTTGTTCTCTATACAAATTTATATATAAAATACGATATATAATATTATAGCTATTAATTCTGATTTATAAAATAACTATGCTTATATACATATATAATATATATTCATGATATACAAGGGATTAGTATATTCATGACCCAGCCCTTAATCTTTCTCTATTTCCCCTCATGAGGATTGGTTGGGTTGTTTGGGAGAGGCAGAATTAATGTCTCATAAAGAAGGTAAGCCCCGAAGTGGTATGGACGGGTGTTCCTAAAGCTCTCAAGCCAAGTGGTGGTATTGACAGGTGTTCATAAAACCCTTGGACCTACTCCCTAATGTGGTATGGATGGGTGTTCCTGAAGCTTGGTCTATGTGGTGGTATTGACGGGTGTTCATGAAACCCTGGGCCTCACTTGTGGAGAATAGTTTTCTAGCACCCTAACATGGTTATCCCCCATCCTTCGTAGGGTTCATGATTAGGTAAGAGCTAAGGATTGGGGCTTAAATAGAGTAATCATCAAGTATACTATGAATACTAATCAGTCCCTAGTTTTAATGATATGATTTAGGGTTTAATAAGTATGTTGAAGTATGTTTATTATGTAAAAACATGCATACTCCAAGTAGGGGACATTACAATTGGTATCAAAGCCTTTATCCTACCATCCTGTGAAAGGTAAGAAAATGCAAACTTACCTAAGGAGGAAACAGACAAGCAACAACAACCCTATTCAAAACAATAACATGGGTGAACCAATGGGAAATGAATTAAAAACATTCATGGAAATGACAACCAAAGCATTAATAGATCAAAATGACAAAACAACACAAGTACTTCTCCAAGCAGTACAAAACATGGGTAATGCAATTGATAATCTCAAGACCAACTCTTGAAATGGGAAAGACATAGGGTCTAACCTTTCAAAAAATAATAATGTATCCTCTAAATCTAGGATTCCAAGACCCCCTTTCCTGCCTAAGGAAGTTAGACCAAGGGAGGAAGAAGAAATTAATCCACCCTCAAATAGCACTGAGGATATTGCCATAGCTTACACAAGTTTAGATCTTGAGGTTAGGAAAATTGTACTATTTAGGGAATTTTGTGAAGCAAAGAAAAATGAGACACCTAGGAAAGAAAAGAGTCATCCAAATTGTTGGTTAACAAATTTGTCACCTGACTCTATATACTCATGCCCAGACAAGTGACAAATGTAATCAAAAGTTGAGCCCAATATATTGGTATTATACACAGGCTCTTTGCCTATTTAAAAAGGCACAACTACCTTCTACATATGTTCTAAGGAATATAAATTTGAGGTTGCTTTTAACTAGAAAGGAAGATAAAGGCAGAGCTTTTAACTAGAAAGCTATAAAGGCAAATCTATGATTATAACTCTAACCCTAGAATTTCACAGACTTCCAACAACATAACATATATTGAGAGTATTATATATACATATGAATTCATCACCTCAAATGAAGTATCAACAGATAGATTTTCAAAGCAGTGAGAAAGATTTAATATCATCCAATCACCAGCACATATGAATACCATTAACATCAGCAGAAACATATCCAACTTAAGAACATGAATTCAAATAATCACAACACAAAGTCCATGATCATCCAAATCTCCACTGTATTAACTGTATTGCATATATCATAGAAGTTGGAAAACAAAATTTAACTATCACCCTTCCCAGAAACAAAGTTTTACAAAAGATCCATAATTCGACCAGCCATCAAGAATATATAGCTAGGCCAAACCATAACTGTCTAGAAAACCATAACGGCTTCTTGAAACAGCCGATTAAAAGATTGTTTAAACAATAATAATAATAAAGGGCCCTCCAGAGCCAATAGTTTTAGAGAAAGCAAGAGATAACTTAAAAGCATGAAATTAAAATCAATTCAAGATTTGCAAGTCCACGTCGCCATCGTCCACCTCGTCCATTTCTTCATCTTCCCTTGACTATTCGCCTTCTCCAATGACACTTTGCACCACTTGGGGTACCTGTGCTCATAATCTGGCTTTGTATGCTTTATACTTGTTAATAACAGGTGTTAATGCCATGTCAGGTGGAGATCCAGTCATGCTGATGCGACGCTTCCTTTTCATGATAGCCCGGTCGGAGTCAGTCACTTTTTGATACACTTCATCGATGTCACTCCTGCAAGTGCTAATGTAAGCTACAAATTTAGAAAGTCTTCCCAATGACTCCCTTATAATTGCATTATAGTTTACCATCTTCTTTGTCACTACCCTCTTGAAATTCTGTTTGATCACCTTGACATCCAACAATTTTTCATCATCAGATCCACTGGCCTCTACCTCCAAAGTAGCAAAATCTCTTTTAATTCTCATCATCTCTTTGTAATAAACTGCTACTGCCTTCCTCATTTCTTCTTTAGCTGCATCAATAATACAAATTTTCCATTCTATTGCATCAACCCACACAACAGTATCTAGCTCCTTAGGATTAGTTATAACTTCTTCGGTCATTGGACTACCAGGGTCCATGTTGGCAATTTCCTGCACTTCCTTAGAGGCTAAATTCAAATTGTGGTGGTCACTTCGAGCTTTCTCAAATTCTACTATCAGAACTTCTCTTTTAGCATGAATGGAATCAAACAATTTCATTGCCTCCTCAATGAATATGAGACCATTGAAGATGATCTTCTCAACCCATTGATCCATAGCCTTCCTTAGAGACAAAGAAGTTCTAACTTGTTGAAGTAGACTTGGGTCAAGAGTGGGAAGTTTGACAGTGGAGGAGGTGTTGGTTTTTCTTCTGAATCAGCATTAGGGTTTGCCAGTTCTAATGCACAGGCAGATTCAGCCAACTAAATATAGGAGGTTGCGTGAGCTCCTCCCCTTCTCTTCTGGTTCTGCCGCACCAAGGGGGGTGTCCCTATTTAATAAAAGTATGACCTTGACTAGCTCAATGACAAAAGGATTTAACCTGACAGCAACAGGTAGAATACTCTCATGTATGGACCAAGATTTGTGTAACAAATCACAAGGTTGACAACATTCTTGGACATAATGTCTGGTTAGGTATGAGAGCATGCAGGGGTTTCCTAATCCTACTCCTACAACTAACAGGTGGAAGTGATGAAATGGGTGGACATAATGTCCTGGATGCAAGACGAGGGGTTTTGGCTCATAACTACTGATCTAGGAGCAGACTGGTGCCTATCCATTGGGCAAGGAGTCAACTAGACGTATACAACAGATGGTTTGCAACTTTCACTTGAGTTTCAGGGGGTTGAACTGATGCTTGCCTTACAAACATCACCCAAGAATGGGTATCTAGCTGCCTCTACTTACAGATATCCCTGCTGACATGCAACCAAATTCAAAAGAAGGAGAATAACATGCAGCAAATGGAGACAAGCAGATAGACACATGCAATAAGAATTTTTCATATAACATTAACACTGAAACTGAAAATATGTGCAAAATACATTCATGTTGCAACTCATAAACTCCAAAATGGGATAAAACAGCCAAGATCATGCCCTGTTCTTCATTATTTACACAAAAATGCCTCAGGCCTTCCACCCCAAAAAATGGTAACACAGTCTGCCTATATCGGCCAGAAAGTGTACCACAAGTAATTAATTACATGGCTTTGACAAAAATCTGCCAGATACAGTCCTCAGAAGGAATGGCGCTCAGAAGTTATTGCTGCATTAGACAGAAAGTAGACAAGGGTGGCCTCGAGCCCTGTGCCACCATCTGGAAGTCCTCATGCCAAAAATCGGGTACATGACTGTTCAACAAGTCGGCCATGCCTCAGCACAGTCGCCATTGATGGCTCAACCACCTACGTTTTACTTGGAAACCGTCGCTGCGTTCAAAAAGAACTTCCTGCCAAAACGTGCTTCTTTGCAGGTTTCAAATATGCAGGGAAATTAATCCCACATGCAAGGTGCGAAAACCCCCCTAGCACTTTAAAAACATGGCCGCATGTATAATAAGTGTCGAGCGCTTTTGCCACGCTCGACACACACTCCTTCTCCAAAAGCCCATCGCTAAGACTTCTACCATCGGCACACCCACAAAACCTCTGGCCGACCTCAACTGTCTCGCCGATGCAAACTATACTCCCCACCTTCGCAATTCCCTGTCGGCCAGAGATAGTCTATCGGCCAACCATCTGCGGTTCACCCGACAATACAACTCACGCCGATAGACCTTGGCTTCCTCCTTTCCGTCAGTGTGATATACACCATCGGCCAACCCAAAAGCTTCCCCGCTGATCTCAAATGTTACGCTAATGCCTACTCAAATCCGGGTCATCGGTAAGACATACGCCGATGACTCTTCATCGGCAAAACCCCTTACATCGGCAGCCCAAAAAATTGCTTCGCCAATAGCCAAACACACGCCGATGGACATCCATCAGCCAGACCAAAACAATCGGAGCACTCAAGAAATCTTTCGCCGATGAAGCCGATCACTCCAATAAGACCAAAAACATAAAGCTTTGAACCATTGAACCTTGAACCGGTTCAACCCTATGGTTCAATGGCAAGGTTCAAACATCAAAACAATACTCCCTCGGCAAAACACTTGACCGGCGGCCAAGAAACTCGAAGCATCGAACTATTGAACCTTGAACTTAGAGAAAAAGGGTTCAAGTTCAAACCGAAATGTCAAAGACACAAAAACGAACTCATGCCGATGGAGAAAACATGAAGACCACCTCCTCAAGAACTATGATGCAGATGCTGAAAAACACTGAGGGGGTGCCAAAACATAGAACACTTTTGGATTTTTTGGGAAGGTGCCTGCATGAAAATTGCTTAGAAACTGACAGTCAATTCAGGCACCAACAGGAGGTTCCAGTAGAGGGAGTTATTACTTCAACAATTGAATTGGCAAAGGAGGACAGAGAACTTACATGTGCTAGTAGCTTCAAATTTTCATCCTGCAAATCTTTCACCCTTTTAGAGATGTTGTCCACTGAATAGTGCATGTGGTATAAATCACCCTCAGTAGTCGATGGCCCTAGATCCACTCGGCTGACTCTAAAGTCAGCTTCAGTTATTTTATCTTCATTCTTCTCAACTAGTGGGTCTGCAATCTCTAAAAATTGGTTTCCCGAGGTGGTATCAGTTACTATCCTAGACATCCTTTTTGCACATTTTGGTTTTGGTACCATCTGCAACAAACTGGCAATAGTATCGATGCCCTCATCAGCTGGAATGGTGTACCTCTTCTTCTTTTGGACTACCTTCTTTAACCAGTTTGGAGATGAGATTGGTGCATTGGCAACATTGGTAGTCGCCACTATTGGTGCAGGACGAGGGTTTTTCCCATGCATCTCTTTTTGTTGAGGGGAATCAGGCAGATTGAGTAATGAATGCAATAAATTATTTTCTCCCAATTGTGAGAAGATGAAAGAATCAGAATCACTTACATGATTGTTTGGCAGGGGCACATGGTCAACCTTAGATGATAAGGTAGCCAATCTAGTATTTTTCTTCATTACTTGAACATCCTACTCACAGGTGGTCTTCAACATGCCAATCTCCTCAAGCGGCCCTTCATCGTCATCATTCAGTTGTGAGCTGACTCTTTGTAGAGTCAGGTCCAAACTGCATGCTCTTTGTGTGAGGTGGCAGTCTGGGACCTGGCTTGATTTTGAGAGGCTGAGTCCCTTGGTGTTGATGAACCATCACACTCCTTGATCTTTGTCTGCAACCACTTTTCTGTTCTCCTTAAAACATGAAATGACAGCAACATAATATTTGTAACCTCCTCAGACCATTTTATTGGGGGCCAAGGTTCCCTAGACATTGTATCATATTCTTCACCCAAAAGATTTGAAAACTCATCAATTATGTCAGGGACCTAAATGTTCAATTTGAAGGCATGGACTTGATCAATGGTCAACCTCATCCACTTCCTTTTTTGAACTTCTCTTTCATTGGTATAGTCCTCCCAAAAATCTTCAAGCTGAGGAAAGTGTGAGTAGGAACCTCCTCCATGCATATTTTCCTTTCTAAAATTTTTGCTGTCAAACGATACACAGGGAGACAAACTATGAAGGCAAAATTCAGACAACAATCTATCCACATTCCGAGCACCATCATTACTTTTACATGAATAGAAAGACAAAGACACAAGAAAAGAATATCCTTTCTTTTTTATTGCCTGGTATTTGACATTTACTGCTGCCATTTGACAACAAACTTCCAGCAACACCAAATAATCGAAGGGGTACTGAGGTAATTCTAATGGGGCATTTTCATAACCCCCGATTCTCAAATACAAGAAGTGATCAAATTGAATATAAATACTTCCAAATTTTGTGACCAATGCAAATGCTTCTACAGAAAATATTTTCTTTATTGAGCCATCAATTCTTTTAGCTAGCAACATAGAAAAAGCATCATTCACACATCTAAAATCTTTCATACCTTCATTTCTTTGCAACTGAGGGAAAATGTGATACACAGGCGTACTTGCCGAAGAGCTCCCTTGAGTCCTTAGACCAAGCCAAGCATCCTCTTTTTGAGCCAAGATGTAGACCAGCTGGGAGCACATGTGAAAGCTTACGCTTTGTGTAAAATTCACCAGCTACTCATGCAGACAACCACTGATGATTTTCGGCCAGTCAATCTGGCAGTCTTCACAAATTAACAAAATAAACCTGCACATCTAGAACTCAAAGACATCCGACTCAGGACTCCCAACTACTCTATTTAGCAGGTTTATTATGTCTGAGATTTCTTCTTTGAAATGGCTCCGCTTTAGATTAGTAGGCATCTGAGACTTCCGAGTCTTTTCTTCTTCCAACCAATGCTTGGCAACACATGTATGACACCAGTCCTTCTTCTCATTATAGTAATTCTGGGCCAAGGAAATAGAAACATCAGCATTATCTTCATGTTCTTCTAGATTAAGAGCTGAAGAAACATATTCAGAATCAATTCTAGCCACCACGATACCACTGGGAGTCTTTATCTCCTGAGACTCTGAGAAATAACCATTGGCACATGCAACATTCAATTCAGGGTAATGCACAACAAGTGGAAAACCACCAGCTTTATGTAGGCTGCTATTGATAATTTTCTCCGCCAAGGGAGTTCTTTTCTCAAACCACATCCTCCTCCAAAAATCATCCGAATCAACATGGCCCAAATTCGTATCCCTCACTCCAGAAAGACCATTCTCCATAATGGAGGCCACAGGAGTCCCTTAGAATTTAAACTTCATTTTTATGTGCTCCAGAAAACAAGAGACTCGGAGATACACGCAGAGAAAAGAGGATGAGGCAAAACAACAATGGAGAATTCTTTGTGTAGATACATGGGAAATAAAAATTTCTAACTCCTCAAAGAAGATATGAAACCTTTATAGAGAGAGAAAAAAGTTGCTAGCTATGTTGACCTGCGAGGACGAAACTGAGCTGAAATTCCACACATAACGAGCTAGTAGTTGGTTCATTTGCAATGCATTCTCTTGCACATAATATCACCTTATACGGGCTTTAAAATTAATCCAAGTCACTTCTCATAAATTCCCCCAAGAAGTATATTAAATATTGGTGGTGAATTTATCATTATAACCCATGAATGCATGCCTCGACTTTCCCTCCAAGAATTGTGCCACCATGTCTACACATGCCTCAAATTGAATGCATAAGCACAAGTGTCATTCTTCCATATAGTATGCCAGTGCAACCAACACCACTTGGGAAAGTGCGCTATGCGAAGTCGGCGAATCAGGCAAAATATGAACTCTTGAACTAGGAGTCAGAGATACAAAACTTCAAAGAATCCCTTACCTCCCAACTATAAAGGGAAGACTCCATACGAAGACATAACAAAGACTCAAGGCAGGGGAAACACAAGGCAATTCGGTAAGTCGGGCAGTTCAAGAACTTGTGAACCCACCGACTTGACTTAAAAAATACAAAGGATCGCCGACTCACATAAATGACTAAGTGAAAATAGCTCGAAAGAAGCAATAGATGAATAAGGCCAACAACAAATGCAAAGGAAAATAAAGACTTGAGACATAAGGTAAATAAAGGGGGTAACACAAATAAAGACTTGAGACATAAGGTAAATAAAGTAACTCTTCCAAACTTCAATGGGTCAAATAAAATCACATACCATGCATGGTTACAAAAGTTGAACACCTATTTTACCCTTAGTCCAATGACAGAAGAAGATGCTATCCAATTTGCTATCCTACATTTTGAAGGATTGGCCTATGAATGGTGGCACCATAGAATCCACACCCAAGGGCACCAAAATATAACATCCTATGATGATTTTTCACAAAAAACTTATTAAAAGGTTTGACTGAAAACATCGTCAAAAATATTTTAAAGAACTGACTCAATTAAAGCAACAAGGAACAATAGATGATTACATAGTTGAATTCCAAAATATTTTAGTCAAGGTTTGTGGAGGGACTGAAAGATTCACTATGAGGATTGATAAGTGCCCTTAATCCAATATCACTTGAGGATGCCATTGAAATGGATTTGAGACTAGAAACCTCATCAACAAATAACAAACCCTCAAACGAGCATACAAAACCTTTCCACAAGGAAGAGAGATTCCACAAAGTCTTCTCTTCCAAATATGAACTTAAGCACAAGAACTTATGCTACAAATGCAAGGAACCATGGGAACGAGGGCATGCTTGTCATAAAAAAGAATTTGAAAAGAAAAATTTGTGCTACAAATGTAATGAGAAATGCAAACCAGGGAGAAAAAGAGGTCAAGCACATAATATAGAAGTCCTATCAGATGAGGAAATATGAGAAGAAAATGAAGAAACTCCAAGTAAAAGGATGAAGCACGATGACCAAGAGCATGGGTCCTTAGCCTCGATATATAAGGCATCCAAGCATCACCCTTTTAGAATTAGGGGTGACCTCAAAGGACATAAAGTAACAACGCTTGTAGATAGTGGGGCAACCCACAACTCTATTGATGAAAAATTGGCAAAAAAAATCAACCTAGAAATAGAAGATTTTGAAGGTTTTAAGGTAACTTTGGCTGATGGATCTATAGTTCCATGTGCACAAAAACTTCCCCAATTAAAACTCACTTTGGGGAAACATCCAATTAAAGAATATTTTTATGTTGTAAACATGGGAGACACAGATGTAATTTTGGGTGTTCCGTGGTTGCACTCCTTGGGATGCTTTACATTAGATTTCCCAAAATTGGAACTTAGCTTTGACCATGATGGACAAAGGGTTACACTACAAGGACTATCTGATGGTTCGCCAAGGGTAGTCTCCTTAAAAATAATAGAAAGAATTTTTAGACAAAGTCAAGTGGAATGGGAAGCTTAATGTATGATCCTTGACAAGTCTACCCCACAAGTCCAAGCCATACATATTGATATTCAGCCAATTCTTAAGAAAGATAAAAAAGGTATTTGACAATATTCCCCTGGGTTTACCTCCCAAAAGAGGATTTGAACACATTATGGAATTGGAAAAAAGGTCAAAACCTATAATTACTACTGCTTATAGACAGCACCAAAAATTTAAGGAAGAGATAGAGAAAACTATTTACGAACTTCTAGAAATGGGCCATATCCAACCAAGTTCAAGTCCTTTTACATCATCAGTGGTGCTTGTTAAAAAGGATGGTATGATGACAATGTGTATAGATTACCGAGCCTTGAACAAGAAAACTATTAAGAACTGTTACTCTATCCCTAGAGTTGATGAACTCATTGATGAACTTCACGAGGCCAAATACTTCTCTAAAATCGACTTGCGGTTGGGTTATCACCAAATAAGAATGAGAGAAGAAGACATTCCAAAAACAACATTCAGATGCCATTATGGACATTTCAAATTCTTGGTCCTACCTTTTGGGTTAACTAATGCTTTGGCTACATTTCAGTGATGCATGAACCATACCTTCAAGAAGCAACTAAGGAAGTTCCTATTAATATTCTTCGATAACATCTTAATTTATAGCAAAACCTAGGAGGAACACCTTAAGCACATTGATGAAATCTTAGGGATTCTTAAGCAAGAATCATTATATGCTAAAGCTTCAAAATGTTAATTTGGACTAGAGGAGATTCTCTATCTAGGTCATAAAATCAGTGCACAGGGAGTAACTATGGATGAAGAGAAAATCAAGACTATTAAAGAATGGCCAAAACCAAGAACCCTAACTCAATTAAGGGATTTTTGGGTTTATGTAGTTAATTACAGAGGATTTATTAGGGGATTCTCTAGAATTGCAGCCCCCTAATAGACTTGAACAAAAAGGGAGTTTTTACTTGGAATGAAGTAGCTTAACAAGCCTTTGAGAATCTAAAAAATATAATGAGTACTTGTCCCGTTCTAGCCATTCCTAACTTTACACTACCATTTGAATTGGAATGTGATGCATCTAGAGAGGGTATTGGAGCAGTCCTCATGCAAAATAAATATCCAATTGCTTTTGAAAGTCACAAAATCACTACGATTGAAAAACTTTACTCTACATATGAAAAAGAAATGTTGGCCATTATGCATGCCTTGATCAAATTTAGACAATATTTGGTTTGTGGGAAATTTGTGGTTAAAACAGACCCCAATAGTTTGCAATTTTTTCTACGTCAAAGGGATCTAAATGACGTTCAGTAAAAATGGGTTAGCAAACTGCAAGCTTATAATTTTGATATAGAATATGTAAAGGGGAAGAACAATGTTGTAGCAGATGCATTATCTCACAAACCCTAATTGTGCACCATAATAGGTATTTCCGCGGATTGGAAGAACTCCATTATTGTTGAATATGCCAAAGACCCACAGGCAAACAATATCCTCGAAGGGAACATACAAAATGAAGAATATAAAGTAATGGAGGAACTTATCCTTTATAAAGACAAGATATATCTTACACCAGGTTGAAGGTATATCATTGAACAAAGATGAAAACAAAAATCATCGAGGAATACCATGATAATCCCTTAGTAGGACACCAAGGTTATTTCATGACTTATAAACAAGTAAGGGAAAAAAATTATTGGAAAGGACTTAAGAAAGATGTACTAAAACATGTCCAAGAATGTATGACATGTCAAAGGAACAAAACTAAGAAAACACATCCCACCGACCTCCTTCAGCCTCTACCTACACCCGATCAGAAGTGGGATAGTATCTCTATGGATTTCATAACCGGCCTCCCTAAAGTTCAAGGTAAAGATTGTATATATGTGGTAGTAGATCAGCTAACCAACTATGCTCATTTCATGGCCATATCTACAAAATATAGGGCACCTCAAGTGGCTGAAGTTTTCTTCAAAGAAGTTTTCAGATTACATGGCCTACCAAGAAACATCATTAGCAATAGAGATAGCTGATTTCTTAGCCTATTTTGGCAAGAACTCTTTCGTTTAATAGGAATAAAACTCACTCCAAGTACAAGTTATCATCCACAAACTAATGGGCAAATAGAAATTGTCAATAAATGGATTGAAGGGTATTTAAGGAACTATATCACAGGCCAACATAATTCTTGGATCAAGTAGTTATATCTTGGGGAACATTGTTATAACACTACCCATCACATGTTGATAGGATTGACCCCCTTCAAATCTTTTTATGGGTATGAGGCAACATCATTTGGGAACTTAATCCTTCCAGAAATGCATGTTACAAGAGCAAAAGATTTTGTACAACAAAGTACAGACATCATAAATGTTCTTAAGGATAATCTACGACAGGCTCAAAACCAACAA
Organism: Cunninghamia lanceolata; assembly: GCA_027924645.1. NCBI lineage: Eukaryota > Viridiplantae > Streptophyta > Pinopsida > Cupressales > Cupressaceae > Cunninghamia > Cunninghamia lanceolata. The sequence goes on along the minus strand of BSBN01000696.1, from coordinate 4,671,162 downwards.
AAAATGTAAGCAGATCGGAAGAGGATTGAGAGGATATTTGAAGTGGGAGATTTACTCTTCCTAAGACTACAACCTTACAAACAATCATCCCTCAAGAACAGTGGAACTGAGAAAGTCAAGACTAGATTTTATGGACCGTACAAGGTTTTAAGTGGAGTAGGAGAAGTGGCCTACGAATTGGAGCTACAAGATAATAGTAGAATCCACAATATCTTTATGTATCTCGACTTAAAAAGGTATCAGTACAACACGTAATTCTGTGTCCAGAGTTGCCTCCTTTGGATGATGAAGGAAAATTGATTCTAGAACCTGAGTACATTTTTAGCATGCAAGAAAATAAGTTGAGAAACATAAACATTTCTGAGTATCTCGTTAAATGGAAGGGTCTTCCTGTAGAAGACGCAACGTGGGAAGGAGTTTAAATTCTTGATCATCCAAATCTAAAATTGCTTGAGGACTGTAGTGTCTTTACTATGTCTAGTAAACTTGGTGGTGATCACACAATTCAAAGGAATAACCTACTAAACAATCCACTATTTTCCCTGCTAAGACCTTCATTGAATTATCAACCAAGGCTAGTAAACTTGTGATGGCACTGGCACTGTATGTGCTTTCAAACACCAAACTATTCTAACTCATCTAATACAGTCTCATAAATCAAAACTACTAAATGGCAAAAGACAGTAATACCACTATTGTTGCTATAGGTAATTGTAATGTAAGACTGCAACACTGACTATGAAGGAATGAATTCTAAGAATTAACTTGGTACTGATAACTTATCCTATCCTCCGGAGTATCACAAGTCAAATGAACTAAAACAACTTAAGAATCTAATTGATCTTGCATTCATGAAATAACTGCTATAGCAATAATAACATGCAAGAAATAAAGTGAAGAACAGTTATCCTGAGTGGCCCTTGCTCAAGTGGCTGCCTCACTGCCTAAACTCAAATCTAGCTCTCTTAAATCAACACAATCATATTGATTCTAACATACATTGCACAATCTTTTCAAATCACATAAAATCTTGTTGAACTGTAGTAGTCATAATCTTCTAATCAAAATAACATTGTCTGCATAATATAGAAAAGATTCATATAGCTATATATGCGACAAAGCAAAAACTATTCAAAACTAAACTTAACTAACTAACTTCTACCTCAACCATCGAACCATAATATAGGTATTGGGAGTTATTGAAATAGGTCTCTTAACTGTAAACATAAAACACCACTCCACATGAACTAGAGTGTAATGAATACATAAACAATGATTGGAAAAAGAAGGAAAGAAGTGTCCCAACAAAATTAGAACTCTTTGCTGAAACATGGGAATGTGGACTAGTTGAATCAGCCCCATTGGTCTTCTAGTTGCAATAGAATCCCTCAAGCTCCCAATCATCTTTATTGGTTACTATCACGATGAGTGATTATCTCCATAAAGTGTCCTCATGTCATGGTTGCTACACTTAGTTGAGTCTGGAATCTTCCCTGCTCTACACCTGGAAATGTTGTGGCTACAGGTTGCACCTTGCGGTTGCTGTGGGTTATAGTACTTATTTTAGCTCTAGGGTTAGTCCATAAACATGTACAAAATACTAACAACCATAATCAACACAAACATTCAATAATCCATACATTTCCACATATAACATACAATTTCATCATGTTATAATCATATCTCCATATACTTAATTAACCAAGTTCAAGTATGCATAATGATCACAATGGATAACATAACATAGAAATATGCTTAAAATGATGTCTGGGAATGTCTTTCAACTTGCATAAAACTATAAGAAAACAAGCTAATAACTAGGCTTATCACACCCCCCAACTATCCATTTGCTTGACCTCAAGCAAATCAACTAAGGCTGTAGGTTGTAATACAAGGTAATCTCCTTGAAATCTGCAACAGTACCTACTCCTTGGGTTTGCTCCAAATAAAATCCATTATTGTATGCCAACCTGTTCATTCTGGAGACCTCTGCTTTCTCACACTTTGCACTCCTCCTCTTAGTCCAATGTGGCACTAGATATAGAAGCATAGGGGGTTGGAAAGTAAGTGGTATCCAGTACAGTGCTTGTCCCTTAGCAATGTCCATGTATTTCCTGACCCTTTCAAACATAGCCATAAAGTTATGGATAGAATGTGGTTCTTTCTTTTGTAACCCTAGAGTCAAATTTTTCCACCTATCTTGTATGTGCTTATGAGAGTGATGGATGAGCCCAATTGTCAAATGTTGAATCCTATCATAATCTTGTAGCTTTAAATTCATAATCTTCCTCCCCATACCCTTGTGTTCTAAGAGTTATTTCCATTCTACAATGATTAACTCAGGGATTTCATATTCTTTTCTAATTAGAAGGGCAATGGATTTTTCTCTTTCTGTGTAAGCTTGCATGATTTCCACTCTCAAATTCTCATTCCTAAAATAAGAGTCCAGTGCTCTTACCTTTAAATCCCCCACATAAATTAATGGATTCTATTCTGCATCTTCAGATACAACATAATTATGTAAGTAAAACTCACATAGTTGGTCTTGTTCTTCAGATGTGGCAGTAGCAAAAACTTTGAGGAAGGCCATTTTTCCACTCATGTCAACTGGTTTATTATTGATCAATCTACTGAACTGGTAACTCAAAAAAAGTTCTTGCATAAACAAGGCATAGGTCCTAGCTGGAGGTCTACTTTTGACAATCTAGGCAGCTTTGTCTGCTACTTCCTCCATCCTAACTACTAGATTCCACAACTCAATATCCTTCCTTTCTAATGCCTTAGTGTGGTCTGCAATCATGGTTTCTTTTTCTCTTTTCCACTCTTCTTTTTATTCAGAGAAATCTTGAGTAACCTTCCATAGCTGATATCCTAGGGACACAATTGTATGACAAGTTGGGGTTTTTACAACAGGGAGTCTTTTCTCTTTAGCCACTAATTCCTTATTTCCTGCAACTAGTATAGCTAACTCTGCAAGGATGTCTAGTTTTGACCCCTAATCATAAGTGTTAACTTTTTCTTTCAACTCTTGTATCTTTTCTTCTCTCTTTGTCCCTTTGCTCATAGGTTTTGACTAATTCTTCTTGTTGTTTAATTCTATCAAAGGCTTCCTGCAGTTCTCTTATATTATTTTCTTCAATCAATAATTCCTCATCCCTTGAAGGTTGTTCATCACCACCCCCTGTACACTCATATTCCTCATTATCAGGGTTGTTTGGGGTTTTCTTCATAGTTCTCTTAGCAATGAAAATGTCCTTTGATTCAAATTTAGAGGTACTAGACACCTACCATTTCCTTTTGATAGGGACTTGTACATTCTCAGTCACATTATCCTCTTGTTCATGGTCACTTTCTACTGCTACCACATCTTCTTTATCTCTTCCAAGCTTCTCAACAACACCCCTCATAACACCTTTCTTCTTAAGGCGATGTGAACACCTTAATGGTGTGGATTTCTCTTTTGACCTCTTTGCAGGCTCAGAAGAATAACCACCCTTCTTCCTCCTAGTTTTTGGTATTTTGGTGCTAGGTATCTTACTAGAGGATGGGGTTTGATTAGCCTCTTCTTCTGAGGTTTGATTCTCTTCTTCCAGTATAGGTTGGTTAGATGCTACATTTGGCAAAATTGGCACATCTTGTTCTCCTATTTCTTCTACACTACGAGTAGGTGAAGCAGCAGGTGAAACAGGTTTTTCTCTCAAGGATGCAGTAGGTGACTACATTTTTTGGTGTTACTAGCTCATTAAGGATGTCATTGATGTTTCTACATTTCAAGAATCTTTTCCAGGGCACATGTGGATACTGCATCCTAAGACTTCTCTTCACTAACAAAGTGACCAAACAATCATGGGATACTGCTGATTTATTTGATTTCCTTTGATATTCATATCCCATTCTCTTTAAGAAATTATATAGGAAATTTGGCACATTAACCACTCTATTATGACGAAGATGGATTAACAATTTAAAATGCATAGTGTATAACATGGACTGCCTACCATCACAAGTAAGGTATTTGATAATATGCATGACACAAGAAGCCTATAATTCTGGAAGTAATAGTCTTTTAGTACCTTGTGATGTGGATTCTAGCTGCTCCCCTACCTCACTGAATTTGTCTCTTGTAGCTATTGCATCTGATTTGATGGGGAACTCTTCATTATTTTTGGGTAAACCAGATACTTCAGCAATTGTTGCTTTCGAAGCATCCACTATCAGACCTTTTATAATGGATTCATCATGGTAGAGTGAGGATGCAAATTGCCTTGTCATACCTTCATTAAATTCTGTGAGCTTTAGAAAATAGTCAATCCATCCTGCCTATGTAAGGATTGGCAAGGTTAATTGGTCTCCCAGTACCACATCATGCATTATAGGTTCCTGTCCAATGATGTTCCCTCCCATGTGCCAAATTCAAATTCAAATTCTCCACAACCCCTCTACAAACCCTCAGTTATATCTACTTGCTCTTTTTAGTTTCAATAACCCTATGCTTCCAATAACCCCCTGTATATTCCCTTGCTATATTATACCAGCCTGAACTAACAAGCCAGCTTGAATTGACTTAGAACTATGGAAAATTGGGAAATTTAGCATAGTAGATAATTTTAGCAAACAAAAGTTCACAGACATAAGAATGCAAAAGAAAAAGAGATTGTATTATCTGTGTATTGTGTAACTGCCAATGGCAAACAATCATTATTTTGAACACAAAAACATTATCCCTTCCCCCAACTAAAATCTTGAAGTGACCTCAATTCAAGGTTGTGTAGGACGAAGAGAAGGATGATAGTATATGGATATAGAATTATGAATGATAAATTTGTATTATTAAATGTGAGCACATATGGAGACATTGAAATATCTGCATTAAATAATGGAAAGTTAATATATGTATGTATTGGAATGAAATGAACTAGACTTTGTGCAAGCAGAGCATTGGAAAAAGTGTCTGCAGCATAAGTTTGATTGGACATAACTTATTATTATAAGAAATTGTGGAATGACGTTCGGGTACGTGTGAACTAGCTAATGTGGCTTGCATGCGGTGAGATGACTAATGGCGGTTGCATGTGCTTGAAAAGTAGAGTGCATGGTACAAAATTTGAATGGGTTGACAGATAGTTGTTGCATGTGAGCGGATGGATAGTTGCTGCATGTTCTTTCCCAATGGGTCCCAATGTATATTATGGCAATGTGGAGTGGATTGCCTTCTATAGGTCGCTACAGCTTATTGAATTGGTCTTCATGAATATGGTGGCATCGGTGTTGTGTGTACACATGAAGAAAGGAAAAAAATTATACCTAAGTGACCTTAGGAGGTGGGCTATGTAGCTCACCTGTTGAGTCACTTTGATAACTGATAGGGTCTTCTTCCATGTTACTGCTAGGTGATGATATAGCAATATCTAGCTCATGGCTAGGAATAGAGCATTGGTTTAGAAAATCATCTCTGTTTGCTGGCCTGGTATAGAGCTTTAATTGGTGGCCATTAACCAAGAGTGAAAATTTGACCTCATCTATGGTTTGCAATTTAACAACTCCATTGGGAAAGACCTGGTGTATTTCATAAGGTCCTAACCATCTTGATTGCAATTTGCCTTTATGATCCTTGTACTTTGAATCATATAATAGAGCCTAGTCACCCACATGGAACTCTTTATTTTTGATGAACTGATCATGCCATTTGGCTCTCTGCTTTTGAACTATCTCTATGTGATGCATAGCTGCCATTATGATCTTATCTAACCCATTGAGAATATGGAGTCTTTCTTGTTGTGCTACTGTCAGATCCATGTCAAGTTCTAGTGCAATCCTTAGTGTAATTCAAATTTTATAGGTAGAACTGCTGTTTTTCCATACACTAACTCATAAGGTGTGAAACTAGTTGTTGTTTTCCATGTGGTTCTGTATGCCCATACTGCCTCTAGTAGTTTGGTTGCCCAGTCCTTCCTGTGAATGTTTACTATCTTGGTCAAAATATTCTCAATTATTTGTTTGTAACTTCCATTTGGCCATTGGCCTGGGGGTGATAAGGTGTTGATTTCCTATGCCTAACTTCATATTCTTCAACCAGTGTTGAAATGAGTTCAGAAGTGAACTGAGGACCTTGGTCAGTGACAATTTCTCTTGGTGCTCCATACCTAGTGAAAATTTCATCATACAAGAATTTTACTACATTCCCATCTCTAGAAAATTGGAAATCCTTGACTTCAACCCACTTTGTCAGATAATTAGTGCAGACTAAAATTTACTCCTTATTATTAGAAGCTAGCGAAATTGGCCCAATGAAATCTAGCCCCCATTTGTCAAATGGTGCTAGTGCTATCTATGGTTGTAAAGGCATCTCATTTGATCTTATTGGTCTACCCATCCTTTGACATCTGTGACAACTCCTTGTGTACTTAATTGCATCCTTATGAAGAGTTGGCCAATAATAGACTGTTGCTAAGATCTTGAATGTTGTCTTTTTTGCTGCAGAGTGACCTCCACAGAGCTCATCATGACAAGATTTTAGGATGTCAAAGACCTCATCTTCTCTTATGCACCTCCTCATAATATGGTCTGGACCAGTGTAGAACAAATAACTAGCAATCCAAGAATATGGAAAGCTCTTATGCACTAATTGTCTCCTTTCTCTTGGGGATAAATGTGATGGTATCTGCCATACTACCAAATAGTTATTAATATAAACAAACCATGGTGAGTGTCTATTGAGAGCAAACAAATGCTCATCTGGGAAAGAGTCATCCACAACACCTTCTATTTGTGTAGGCAATCTAGACAGAAAATCTGCCACCACATTAGCTTTACCTGGCTTATCCACTATTGTTATATCAAACTCCTATAGCAACAACAACCATCTGACAAGTCTACCTCCAACCATAGGTTTTTTCATTAAGTATCTAATTATAGTATGATTTGTATGGATAAAGACTTGGTAACCATTTATATAATGCCTAAACTTGTTGATAGCATAGACAACAACCAACATCTCTTTTTCTATGACAGTGTAATTGAGCTCTGCTCCTTGTAAGTTTTTACTGATATAATAGATAGCATAGTCCTTATTACCTTGTTTTTGTCTCAATACAACTCCTATAGTAAAATCAGAAGAATCAATGTGTATGTGGAAAGGCAATGTCAAATTTTGTCCTCTCAAGATAGGTGATTTTGTCAAAGTTGTCTTAAGTGTTTCAAAAGAGTGTTGACATTCTATGGTCTAGTCAAATTTTGTGTCTTTTGTGAGCAGAGTAAATAAAGGTGCTACCAGTTTGTTGAAGTCCTGTATAAACCTCCTATAATAGCCTACATGGCCAAGAAAGCTTCTAACATCTTTTGGTTTCTGTGGTACAGGAAGTGTAGAAATTATCTCAATTTCATTGGGATCCACCTAAATACCATCACTGGATATAAAGTGTCCTAGAGCAACTCCTTGAGTCATCATCATAAAGCATTTTTCATGACTCGATGACAAATTATTTTCTTAACATCTTTTTAGGACCTCTAGATTACTGAGTGTTGTCTCAAATGTGTCTCCATAGGTGGTGAAATCATCCATATAAATCTCCATAGAATCATGAGCATAGTTTGAAAAGATACTTAGTACTGCTCTTTGGAAAGTGGTTGGGGCATTGCATAACCCAAAAGGAAGGACATAATAAGCATATGTACCCCAAGGGCATGTAAATGTGGTCTTATCCTAGTCCTCCAAAGCTATTTTTACCTGATTATAGACAATAAAGCCATCTAATAAGGAGAAGTACTTTTTCCCTGCTAGGGAATCAAGTACTTGGTCAATGAAAGGTAATGGGAAATGATCTTTTCTAGTGGTTGTGTTAAGTTCCTTGTAATCTATACACACCCTCCACTTGCCACCTTTCTTGGGAGAATAACGAAAGGTGACACCCATTCACTATCAGAAATAGAGTAAATAAACCCAGCATCAAGGAGTTTTTATAACTCAGTTTTAACTATGTCTCATAAGGCATGATTCATTCTACTTTGTGGTTGCCTTATTGGCTTGAAACCATCATTTATGTAGATCCTATGCATGCATAAGTCTGGGTCAATTCCTTTCATGTCATTGTAATCCCATGCAAAGGCCGATGCATGTGCTTGGAGCACAGTGTTCAGAGAAGCCTGATGTTCTTCAGTTAGAGCACTGTTAATATCCAACATTTTGCCTAGCATGATTTCCAATGTTTTAGAAGCTAGTTGGACAAATGAAAGGTCACATACACTAATGTTGGGAACACATTCTTGAGGTAGTAGAGAGTGGAAAAGCTGGGATAATTCCTTTTAGGAATGTGCGGGTATGATATTCTGCAATGGATCTTGCAAACATGATAGACAGTCTTGTTGTTGTGGGTTCCTACCGTAATGGTTGCTAACAAAGGACTGTGTTAAATAGTCATAAGAGTTTGCAGGGAATAATGGTCTTCTTCTTCTTCTAAGGTAGGCCATATGATTTTCTCTAGATTATCATGAGGTTAAGCTGGTGGATAGAGGACCAATTTCTTCATTATAGTCCCGTTAGAAATTATCATGTTTCCAGACCTACAACCTATGAATGCATCTATTGTTGCTAACTATGGTCTACCTAAGATAAGTGGATAACATGCAAGATTGACCTTTGGTTGTAAGACTATGAAATTTGTAGTGTACTCCCATGAATCTAATGCTATGACTATGTCTTCAATGATCCCCTCAGGTTTTACTGTTGATCTATCTGCCAAATGTAAAACAGTTGCTGTAGGCCTCAGGTTAGGTAGCTGAATTAGTTGCATTGTTTCTTTAGTCATGACGTTGATGGCTATCCCTAAGTCAATCAAGGTGTTTTTGATGAGAGTTCCATTAATGTTAACATCCATTACTAGACTGCCAGATTCTATGTATTTAGGGACAGTTATGTTCCCTAACATGATATCAGCAAGGTTCCCTAGAACATGGACTGTCTGAGGGTCCTTCTTCCTCCTTGGTTTCTTAAGACAAAGGTCTCTCATTGTCTTGGTGTGGATTGGGATGTCCTTGATAACTTGGATAAAGGGGTATCTTAATATTAGAATTCTTAAGTTGACCCAATAACTCTATCTCTGCTTGGGTTTAATGTTTTGAAATGGCTAGACGTTCAGGGAAAGGAGGCTTTGGATTTGAGATAGTCTGATTTACCTAATTTGATTCAAGTTCCAGAGGTGAATTGTCTAATGTCTCAGCTATGGGTTGTTCATCCACCACCTTAGTGATTTGGGGAGATGAAATTCTAGCTAATGTTTTCCCTGGCCTGAGGTGGACATCACTCACCTCTACCCCATAAGTGGGGTATTGGATAACCTCATTAGTGTATGCCTATTGAACATGCTTGTTATTAGGGTTAGGTGCAGGTTGGGCAGACAGTTGTGGTGCTCTTGGTGGCTGAGTTGTAGGACTGGATGGATTTGGCATAATGGCTTGTTGTTGTGGCTGAAGAGGTAGCAAGGGTTGTGAGTAATTCATGTTTTGTTTTGCCATTGATGTCCCTTCTGCCATTGTGGTTGCCATTGGTTTTGATGTATTGGCCATTGAGGGTTGTAGTTAGGTCCTTGGAAGTTTTGTTGGGGCCATACATTTGGTTGTTGTTGATTCCAATTTTGCTGAGGGTTTTGCCATTGTTGAGGGTTTTGCCATTGGTTTTGGGCATTTGGCCAAGGCTAAGGGTTCTAACTAGAGAAATTATGAAGACCTACTAGAAATGATGTATTGAAAGTTAGAGGATCTTGTGGCATACCTTGTCTTTGTTTCCATGGTTTCCTTTGTGCAACATAGTATAGCTGGCCATCTTCACCTTTAATTGGCTGAAAGTGTGGTTTCTCTAACTTATCTTCTGTAATACTTGCCACCCTTCTATATTTGCAATTGGATTTCCTTTGTCTGCAATTGGAGCAGTATTCAGTGAGTATTGCATCAGCCTCCTCCTGCTTCTTCTTCAAGTGTAAAGTGTCTAGTTGTGTAGCTAGGTGACTGATAATATCTTCTTTCATATTAGTCAATAGGTTACTCAATTTCACCCTTGAAACTAAATTAGTTGTTTTGCTAATGGTGGATGTTCTCTCTCCCCTTGTCCTCTTGGTGAAAGTCCTTGAGTAGTTCTGCAAACTTTACAGACATCTTCAAAGGGTAATTGAGATATATCTCCTGCCCCAATAAGATTAAGGGCATCCATGCAGTCATCATTAACTCCTCTCAAGAATACAAGACTCAAATATTCATCTAAGAGTTTATTCTGTGGATTTTTCTTTAGGCAGAACTGAAACCTTTCTACATAATCATCCAATGGTTCATCCTCTTTTTGAGTCATTCTAAAGATGTCATCTCTTCTTCTATCAATTCCTTTACAATAATCTTGGCATTTCTCCAAGAACTTTGTCTTCATTGTGTCCCAATCTGGAATAGCATCCTTGCCTAGTCCCATAAACCATCTTAAAGTAGCATCCTTCAAAGTAGCAGGGAATAGCTTGAGCCTATGAGGATCAGTGGTGTAGTATAACTCCTACATAGGACATCAAACTCGAACAAGAATGTATCTGGATCTTCAATCACAAAGCCATAGAAGTCTGGTAATGCAGAAGGAGGTATATTATTTAGAGCAACAACCCTCTCCTAGTTGGTAATCGGGAAATCAAAGGTCACATGCTCAGGTGGATCATCAATTGCATCAACCATAGTGAGGAAGGTTCTTTCTATGTCGTTAGTAGATGTTGATGAGAGGGAAGATTCTTCTTCAGTAATACCCTCGCTCTGATCAATGTAGTCACCAATATCTGTTGTAGCTTGTTGAGTTGATGGAAGAAACCTTCCCAAAGCGTCTCTCTACCTCCAATACAATAGGTGTAACTTTGTGTAGTAATGGCTCCTACACAATGTTAGTGAAGTTTACTGGTAATTGGTGAGGTAAAACCTAAGTGTCCTATCTTCTAAAAGCAAAATGTGGAACTAAGAAAGCTTGGAAATAAAAGGAACTAGTCTCTGAAAATAGTGCCATCCCTGACAACGACGCCAAAAATGTAGTGTCTTTACTATGTCTAGTAAACTTGGTGATCACACAATTCAAAGGAATAACCCACTGAATAGTCCATTATTTTCCCCAAAAAAGACCTTCATTAATTATCAGTAGGGCTGGTAAACTTGTGATGGCACTGGCATTGCATGTGCTTTCAAAAACCAAACTATTCTAACTCATCTAATACAATCTCATAAATCAAATCTACTCAATGGCAAAAGATAGTAATACAACTATTGTTGCTAGATGTAATTGTAATGTAAAACTGTAACAATGACTATGAAGGAATGAATTCTAAGAATTAACTTGGTATTGATAACTTATCCTATCCTCTGAAGTATCACAAGTCAAATGAACTAAAACAACTTAAGAATCTACTTGATCTTGCATTCATGAAATAAATGCTACAGAAATGATAACACGCAAGAAATAAAGTGAAGGACAGTTACCCTGAGTGGCCCTTGCTTAGGTGATTGCCTCACTGCTTAAACTCAAATCTAGCTCTCTAAAATCAACACAATCATATTGATTCTAACATACATTGCATAATCTTTTCAAATCACATAAAGTCTTGCTGAACTGTAGTATTCATAATCTTCTAATCAAAATAGCATTTTTTGTATAATATAGAAAAGATTCAGATAGTTATATTTGCAACAGAGCAAAAACTATTGAAAACTAAACTTAACTAACTAACTTCTACCTCAACCATTGAACCATAATATAGGCATAGGGGAGTTATTAAAATAGGTCTCTTAACTGTAAACATAAAACACCACTCCACATGAACTAGAGTGTAATGAATACTAACAACAATGACTGGAAAAAGAAGGAAAGAAGTGTCCTACCAAAATTATAACTCTCTACTGAAACAGGGGAACGTGGACTGGTTGAATCAGTCCCATTGGTCTTATAGTTGCAACAAAATCCCTCAAGCTCCCAATCATCTTTATTGGTTACTATCACGATGCGTGATTATCTGCATCAAGTGTCATCATGTCGTTGTTGCTGCACTTAGTTGAGTTTGGAACCTTCCTTGCTTTGTGCCTAGAAATACTGTGGCTGGGGGCTGCACCTTGTAGTTCTTGTGGGTTACAGTCCTTCTTCTTTTAGCTGCAAGGTTAGTCCATAAACATGTACAAAATACTAAAAATCATAATCAACACAAACATTCAATAATCCATACATTCCCACAGATAACATACAATTTCATCATGTTATAATCATATCTCCATATACTTAATTAACCAAGTTCAAGTCTACATAATGATCACAAGGGATAACATAACATAGAAATATGCTTAAAATAATGTTTGGGAATGTCTTTCAACTTGCATAAAACTATAAGAAAAAAAGCTAATAACTAGGCTCATCAAGGACAAACAATCTTGAGTGGGGAGGACTATCATTCCCCTATATTAATAATTTATAATTGAATATAATTATGAATTGATTATTTTATTGTGAGTTTATTATTCATTCAAATTAAAGATATGAATGAAACTAGTAATGATAAGAATCTATTACTATATCTATTGTAAAACTTAATCATTAATATTATGTAATATCCCAACCGGAAATATACCCAAACTGAAATTGTGTTTGCATGTAATTTTTTCAAATGGTTGTCAAGTCAAGTTCTGATTGGTATTATTGAATTGTTTGTTCGGGCTCTTATTGCATTACTTTCATTGCATAACATATAGAAAATGGTAAACAAATAACATATAATGAAATACAAGGAACTGTAACTAAAATGGATCACTTTTATTGCAAAATGTCAACTTTGATTACATAATATAGAGGTATGATCAGACTTGTACCAGACTGATACATACATATAAGATGTATTCCAAATTAAAGATTTGGAATCTAAACATAAACATGCATGCCCGGAATGATTTGGACTTGATCCTTTCCTTCGGTTGATGATATTTGAGCCACCAAATGCAATGTATATATATCAATCCTTGGATTGCTTTGATGCCAAAACAAGTCAATCATTACTCCCTAAGCCTCCATGATCTGCACCTGATGGAAGGAGTTCATAAATTAAACATGCATGTAAACTACATCAATGCCCATGATTTTGCCAATATATCAATATCAACCCTTGCGCTCAACCAGCCGTGGCAACTTGTGAATTAAACTTTACAAAATACCTTCTAAACTGACTTCTAATCCTTCTCACAAATTCTTTCAGCCTTGGCGTCAATATTGGAGACTATAAATTAAATAAACTACAACAATTTGTAACCAAATATTCGAAGGAACTCACACAACTATTACACCTGCAGATATAATCAATTTTCCTTCCAACATGAATACCAAATGATGCTAATCAGCTCTATAGTAAACCCTAGCTCTGAAAAATCCCAACAATCTATCTTCAGATAAGCACAATGTGACCACTGAATGATAGCCACCTGAAAATTACAACCCTTGGATGCTATCTCACACTTGTAGGTTGCTCAAATCAGAGAGAATGGACGTTCTCCATGATCAAATTAAAGAAACCCTTGTTTTCTCCTCACAGCCAAGCTTCACAAATTTAATAAGTGTTTAATCAACAATGAATGAATTGTTTGCCTTTTCCAAATGCTTTTATACTCTTCTCCAAAAGGCATGATTTCGCATGAGGCTTAAAATCATTTAATATAATAAAATATATTTGCTTTTGTGCTTTATTAGATCCTTTCACGTGGGCACCCAGATAATGGTTATAATGACTTTACTTTATATCGTTAAATGCACCCCTTATAATTTAACTTTATATAATTAAATAACCCCTTCATAATAAAGTCAAATAAAGTCATTAAATGCTCACTTAATATTTTGACTATATGATATTAAATACCTCTCAATTATAAAGTCACATGAAGTCAATATAATATTCCCCTCAATAATTAAATATTATTAAAGTAACACTTTAATAATAATTAAATGTTATAACTCCATTAATAATCATTATTTAATAATTCTGACTTCATCACTAGCTAGCCCACTGCTCCCACTGTCAATTTGGATGCCTTACTAAAAATAGTAAGGTGGGTCTCTAATGTCCAATTATTTACTATAAATAGTAAGTGTATATCGAAAAATTTGGATTTATAAATGGAAATGATCAAACAATTGAAATGCATAACCTAAACCCAAATAATTCAATACCTCGAAGATGCAAGATAAGCTTGATTGATCAATTTGTTGTGTTGATTGCTCGATTCTGCAGCATAACGTTAAGATGAAGATGCTAGAATGAATGATAGATGAAAGATGCAAGGGCTCTAATGATATTTCAATAGAATAAGGGTACTTGAAGCTCCATGCCTCTTAGAAAATCTGACAGAATAATGTTACTTGAAGCTCAATGCCTTGCTAATGGCTTGTGAGGGAGTTGATTTATAGGAAAGGCTTGGTTCAAATGAATGGTTGAGATTAAAAAGCTAATTGATTGATGTGGACCGCTAGGATTGATTAGGTATTCCCACTCTTCAAGGGAGTTGTAGTCATTTGACAAGTGTCAAGGAGGATAGGGCTCATGTGTGCTTGTGTACATAAAAAGTACTACATATAAAAGATATTAAATAAAAGGCTGTAGTACCACTTATCTTTTTTAAATGAAAGAGGCACACATGTCGACTAAATGATAAGATAAATTAATTAAATAAATAAAATTTATTTAATTAATTGGAAAGTCGGCTTATGATGAGAACTTAATTCAAATAAAATATTTGAATTAGTTGGGATATGAGTTGGATATTAATTAAATAAATAAAATTTATTTAATTAATTGGCTAAGTAGGATAAGGATGGGATTGAATGGGATTTTAATTAAATAAATAAAATTTATTGAATTAATTGGCTAATGGAATAAGTGGGGTTAAGAGTGGGATTTAGGACAAAATGTTACATGATGTTTAGGATAATGTATTTGACAAGGTGTTGCTAGACATAGATAAATTTGGGACAATTTTGGGTGTCTACAGTAAGTATACGCAAATAATGCCAGAAACCCTTGAATATCAATGCCTCAAAACATACTAAAGATCTAGAGATCAAAACATGGACAACTTCCCTCAGGAGAGCCATAAAACTCCACAACAGGGTCCTCTAAACACCATTATTAGCCTACGAGGACCCGGTGATAGGCTAAACCATCAAACTCTGATGCTCGCTCAAAATGGGGACATTACAGTCCACCCTCCCTAAAATTACTTGTCCTCAAGCAATCACAACTGAATAGAAAACACCACTCCATTAGAGGCCCAAGGGAAGAACTATAGGATGACCCACATATCACCAAATAAATCTTGTAGCACGAGCATAAACACATCTGTACAAAATATCCCTGGATCCCAAACCCAGAATGGAAGTCTGCCATGCATAATATCCTTAGACTTCTGCTGCACTCTCATGTTTCCAACTTCACCATGCCAAGAGTGGTGAAGGCACCCAATGGGACCCATCTAATACACAGTGCCAAACCTGTCGCCACCTGGATCCCAAAACAATTGAACCTCACATCCATCTGCCATGAAAAGACAAAAATATCTGGAAGCCTTCGCAACACAATAACTCTCTATAACCTCTGTGAAACTCCCATGGATGTGATAACTAACCAAGTCATCATGTCCACTGCCACTACAACATCCCTGAAGCCCTATCTCCAATTGAGACCCACATCAGCATGATGGTAATTGAACCTCTGATCCTATAAGTAATCCCCTGCAAATAATCGAGTCAGGTACTTGTAGCCCCTAGTCCTATCTTCTAAAGATGGCAACTCTCCATCCCACAATGGATGGTACAAGCCTTGAGCCAATCCACACCGACGCGTCAACAAATCCTCCATGTGTGGACTAAAGGAGAAGTGATGAGCACTCCTCACTATGCAGTCAAGATAAAATGCTCCCACCTATGTCAATGTTTGACCATCAAAGTCCTGGGGAACACCCTCCACATCAATCTCATCACTCATGACACTAGAATCAGAAGATGGCTCATGTCTCTAATCCCAAATGGCTAATTTGCGTAGGCACTTTGGCAACCCTCTCTGCAAACCCAATAGCAAAATCCCTATCATGAAGCAAATGGGGATATTTTGATTTCAATGCCTCCAAAGCACGCCTGAAAAAGCACAAATCATGAATGTGAGTACCAACTAAGACTCCATACTGTCTCTCCTCAAACTCTGTTCTCCAAAGAAGGTACTCCACAAACTTATCTATGTAGACAAAATGAGATAGGGTCAAGTCAACCTTCTCTCCTGTAAACTTTAGCTGATCCCTCCAACTCTATGGCACAACAAACTATCGATCAAAATCAACTGCATGGGATGTTGATGCAGAGTAGTAGGAGAACCCTTGACAAACCTTAATAACATGAATGACTAAATTTGGAAAGGGGGACAACAAACTTGCTTATCAAGACACCTACAAGCTCCATTTTTTGGACCCAACTTGGTTTGGACAAATGTGATGACTACCAAAATTTTAGGAGGGCATGAGGCATGTTTATTTGACCAATGGAGACTTATCAAACTCATAAATTGACCTAGCAAGTTGTCCTTCCAATTGTTCCTTCACAAATGACCTATTTCCCTTGTAACCCTAGAAATACGGTTCAGAGGACTTAACTCCAAAGTTTTCCAAACAACTTCCTGAAATCTTTAGTATTTTAGATACCCATTAAGGCCCTCTATAACATACTTTACATGAAGGGTACATTGTTTTGGAACACAAGCCTCTAAAAATGACTATTTCTATTGTTCCAAGGGGCAATTAACCCTAGGTTTATAAAGGAAGTACCCTACCAGAGTGACCCAGAACTTTATAACCAATTCCAGAACTTAGTATGAATTAAAAATGGGTGGATTCAATGGGTTTTGGGCCTCCATGGGCATTAGAAACAAGTTTTCCAACTAAATATTCCTCTAGCTATCACCAATGGCTTAATACATAGAGATATCAAACCAAATCTTCCTCAAATCTTGTCTTGGATTGCTCCCCTGCACCTGCACACAAAACCCATTGTAGAATATACCTATACAGACCCAACAAATCCATTTTGGGGCTCTAACTCAAAGATTTGGGTCAGAACCCCATTAAACTCCTAAAACCCTCCAAAACCCTTCTTAGAATAACAAAATGGGGACAACAATGATAAAATATTCCTACAGCAATGTTAGAACTCCTAAACTGACTCAAATGAAATATAATACATGTTTTTACACCTTCCAAATCACAAGAGCCCTTGAAGATGCTGTACGGCCAAGTACCACGGCCTGGAACAACAATTTACACAGGAAAAAGCAGCAAAACAGTCTTCTTCTATTAATTTTTCTTTTCAAACTTCAATGGTCTGTTTTCCATGACCTCTATGGGGGTAAATAAAATGCAAATATATTTCATGCAAGATTCTTCATTCACCCACAAAGGCAAAATGGTGACTAATTTTAGCCTTTTCTAGCTTTTCTAAACATAGAATGTGTTATCTTTGAGCTCCCCTACAAGTTTTACTTCTAAAACAAAAAGAGATGTCTGACTCAGACCTAAATACAATAAAACCATATCCCTATCCACTCCTAGGCTCATAATGAGCATGAAAAATCAAAATGTAAAGCTCATAGTGAGCATACAAACCAAAATTGACTATGGTGGTCTCTACACCATACAACTGGGGTAAAAAGATTTCAATCTCTTGATGAAATGAGTTCTTGGACAGAGGCTCCATGCTGTTTGATATCTTCTTATGTCATCCATGTAGCATCTTCAATTGGCAAACCATGCCACTTCACCAAATGTTCATTGTAGACTTTGTTTCTTGTCCTCTTAACCTCTCTTATGTCCAAGATAGTTTCCAGTTTCACTGGCTGACTAGGTGGAAGATCCCTTATCCAATCCTCATCAGCAACTTCTTTAGCTTCTTCATTTGCACCATTAGGTCCTTTGAAAGGATACAGGTCTGCAACATTGAAAATGGGGGAGATAGCAACTCCAGGAGGGAGTTCTATCTCATAGGCAATCTAACCAAACTTGTGGACCACTTTGCAAGGTCCTATCTTCTTCATCATCGGCTTTGTATATTTGCCCTTGGGAAGTCTCTCCTTCCTCAAATGAACTAGCACCATGTCACCTACTTTGTATTGAACATCTCTTCTTTTTAAATTAGCCTTCTCCTTGTACTTGGCAACACTCTTTTCAAGAGTTTCTCTTACTTGGTGATGTATCTCCTTCATGGCTGTGGCAAAGTCTTCTCCTTGTGCACTCCTATTGTCTACTCCCCTTAAGTCTCTTAGCTCATAAATGCCTCTTGGCTCCATGCCATATACTACTTCAAAGGGTGTTCTTCCAATGCTCCTGTTAATAGAGTCATTATAGGCATAATCGGCTTGGGGCAGCAGTAGATCACATAGTTGATTATGCTCCTTTGTTAAGCACCTTAATAGGTTTCCCAAAGACCTATTTACAACCTCCATTTGCCCATCTATTTAGGGATGGTAGGAAGAACTAAAAGTTAGATTTATTCTTAGCTTCTTCCATAAAGTTCTCCAAAAGTGACCAATGAACTTGGAATCTCTGTCAAACACTATTGTCAAAGGCAATCCATGGATTCTTACAATTTCCTTGAAGAATAGACTAGCAATATGAGAGGCATCATTAATGGACTTACAAGCAATGAAATTTTCCATCTTACTAAATCTATCTACAACAACAAAAATGCTATCATAACCTCTTTGTGTCTTGGGCAGACCTATAACAAAGTCCATGCATATAGACTCCCATGGCTGATTGGGTATTGGTAAAGGCTGATATAAGCCTACATTAGAACTTGATCCTTTAGCCCTCTGGCATATCACACAACTCTCCACAAACTTCTTCATGTCATTATGCAACCTAGGCCAATGATAAAACCTCTTGACCTGCTCCAAAGTTTTGTCATAACCAAAATGACCACTTAGGTTGCCACAGTGTTTTTCCCTTGATCAAATTTGCTCTCACAGAGCATCTTGGCACACACAACTGATCTCCCTTGAACAGTAGACCATATTGTACCACAAACTCATAAAATTCATTGTGAAAAACATCTTGGGACTGATTGCAAACAACAAAAATAGTACTGAAATCTTCATCATTCTCATACATACCTTTGAGTGCATCAATACCTACACTTTACAACTTAATCTCCTACACCATCATGGACCTTCTACTCAAAGAATCAACAACTTTGTTTTCTTGTCCTTCCTTGTGTTTGATGGTGAATGTGTAGGCCTGCATATACTCCATCCACTTCATGTGTCTATGACTTAGCTTATCTTGGTTGTTCAAGAAACTCAAAGCATGATTGTCTGTGATGACAATAAACTCCTTAGGCAATAAATAGTGCCTCCACTTCTTGAGTGACTGTACCATAGCATAGAGTTCAAGGTCATAGGAAGAGTACTTCCTCTTTGCTTCATTGAGTTTTTCACTAAAGAAAGCAATCGATCTCCCATCTTGGCTTAGGACTGCACCTATGGCATATCCACTTGCATCACACTCAATGATGAACACCTTGCTGAAATCAAGGAGTTCAAGAATGGGTCGTTGAGCTACCCTTGTCTTCAAATACTTAAAGCTTTTCTCAGCTTCCTCAGTCCATTGGAACTTCTTCTTCTTATCTCCTTTGATAGTATCAGGAATAGGAGAACAAATATGACTAGAATTTTTGATAAACTTTCTATAAAATGTAGCCAAACCATGGAAACTTCTTACCTCTGCTATTGTTTTAGGAGTTGGCCAGCTGATTATGGATTCTACCTTGGATGGATCCATCTTGAGTGTGCCCTTGGAGATCACAAATCTAAGATAGACAAGCTCCTCTTTCATGAATTCACATTTCTTGAGTTTGATCATTAGCTTCTCCTCATTCAATCTCTTCAACACCATGTCCAAGTGCTGCAAGTATTCTTCTTTGGTTTTATTGTACACAAGAATGTCATCTAGATAGACCACCACAAATTTTCCTATGAAATGCTTTAGGACTTCATTCATGCATCTTATAAATGTACTTGGGGCATTTGATAACCCAAAAGGCATAACTAGCCATTCACAAAGACCTTCATTTGTCTTGAATGTTGTTTTCCATTCATCACCCTCTCTTATCCTTATTTGGTGGTAACCACTCTTTAAATCTATCTTTGAAAAGTAACATGCATCACCCAAACTATCCATTAAGTCTTCTATCCGAGTATTGGGAATCTATACCTGATGGTTATCCTATTGATAGCTCTAGAATCAGTGCAAAGTCTCCATTCTCCACCCTTCTTAGGTGCTAGGACGTTTGGAACAGCACAGGGACTCAAACTCTCCTTGATTAGCCCTTTGTCCAATAGCTCTTGGATCTGATTTTTGACCTCTTCATTTTATTGTGGTGTCATCTTGTATGTTGCCTTGTTTGGCAAACTTGCACCAGGTATGAGATCAATGTGATGGCTTACATCCCTAACATGAGGTAGTGAACTTGGTAGGTCTTTCACCACTATGTATTCATACTTGTCCAATAGGACCTGCACCTCCTCTGGTATCTTTTCTACCTTTGTTTCTGCCTTGACTGTCACAGGCTTGCCAAAGATGGCATAACCAACTTCTCCATCCTTCAGTGTCTTCAAAAATTCTTTCTCTTTCACCAACATTGCTCTTGGTCCTTCATGGATTGTTGCACCATCTTCTTTTATGGGTGTAAGATTGTAAGTCACCCCATCCTTCACAATCATGTATGTATTCTCTTCTCCATCATGCTTGGCCTTTCGGTCAAATTGCCATGGTCTGCCTAAGAGTAGATGGCATACATCCATAGGGATGATATCACACAAGATCTTGTCCTTGTAGCCACCAATGTT
The DNA here is from genome assembly GCA_027924645.1 of Cunninghamia lanceolata. NCBI lineage: Eukaryota > Viridiplantae > Streptophyta > Pinopsida > Cupressales > Cupressaceae > Cunninghamia > Cunninghamia lanceolata. The sequence continues at coordinate 4,650,244 of BSBN01000696.1, read as the reverse complement.
GAACTCCACCCAAGCTTGTTCATTCACAAGTACTTACTGACCCTTGTTGAGCCATGATACCTTGTAGGGTGTAGAGTGAGGAATCTTCTTTATCTTCAACTTTTCTACCATTTCCAGAGACACAAGATTGTCAGTAGAACCAGAATCAACATTCACCTTACATACCTTTCCTTGTGCTTTGCAGAGTGTTCTGAATAAGGCCTTTCTCTGTGGGGGCTCTTTGGCTGATGGTACCTTCAGCAATGTCCTTATCATTAAGGATTCTCCTGCCTCTGGGCCTGCATGCACAGAATGTGAGTTTACACTCTCTTGGTCCTCCTCTTGCACTATGTGAACTCTTCTATCACCTCCATGTGAACTTGATGCTTGTTTGTCTGGACATTTGAATGCAAGATGTCCAACTTGATTACAGTTGTAGCACTTGCCTGTGAAGGTGCTTGACCCTCTACCATGGCCTCCAAACCTGCCTCTACTATTTGATCTCCTTCCTCTAAAGCTGCCTCTTTCACTTGACTCTCCTCTTGGTTCATGGTTCTCCTTGTTGTTGTCATTTGTTTCTCCTTGCTTCTTTTGTCCTCTTCCACCAAATTTTCCTCTTCCTTTGAACTTCTTTCCTCTACCCCTTCTATTTTGTTCTTGTTTCCTCTTGATCTTCTCCTCAACTCTTATTGCCAACTGGAAGCATTCTTCCACATTCCTGGGTGTAGTGAGACTTAGTTCATCTTGGATATTGAACCTAAGCCCATTCATGTATCTAGCAATCTTCTCAACTTCATCCTCATTATGGCCAGTTCTCATACTGAGCTTATGAAACTCCTCTGTGTAGGCCATTACATCCATCTCTTTTTGTTTCAAGTTCTGCAACCTTCTGAAGGTTTGAATGGCATAATCTTTTGGAAGGAGTTGACCCTTCACCTTCGACACCATCCGGTCCCATGAACTGATTTTCATTTTTCCTTGTCTTATTCTTTCTGACTGAACATAGTTCCACCATGTCAGTGCTGCTCCCTTCAACTTGGTCTTTGCCAGTTTGAATTTCTTCTCTTCAGGCATCTCTTTGTACTTAAAGTAGTTATCTAAAGAATCAATCTAGTCTAGTACCTCTTCGTTGTTAATATTACCCTCATACACGGGCAACTCCATCTTGACATTAGTGCTTTCTCCTTTCACAGTCTGCAACATCTTCATAAACCTTTTTGCATCTAGATCCATCTCTGTCTCACTGGATCCCTCTTGAGGGTCTACATTCTCACCCTCACACTCTTGGTCACTATCTTCCTCAATGACCCCACCCCTTCTCAGGTTTGCTTCAATGGTTGCAAGTCTAGTTAGGACTCCTTGAGATTCCTTCATCAATCTCACTTCTTTAGTGAGGACTGGACTGTTCTTAGGAGGCATCTTATACTCCTTTTTCTTCTTCACTCTTTCCATATCAGAACTTGTGCTCTGATACCACTTGATGTAGAGCAGGGGAACCCTTGACAAACCTTAATAACATGAATGACTGAATTTGGAAAGAGGGACAACAAACTTGCTTATCAAGACACCTACAAACTCCATTTTTTGGACCCAACTTGGTTTGGAAAAATGTGATGACTACCAAATTTTTAGGAGGGCATGAGGCATGTTTATTTGACCAATGGAGGCTTATCAAACTCATAAATTGACCTGGCAAGTTGTCCTTCCAATCGTTCCTTCATAGATGACCTATTTCCCTTGTAGCCCTAGAAATACGGTTCAGAGGACTTAAATCCAAAGTTTTCCAAACAACTTCTTGAAATATTTAGTGTTTTAGATACCCATTAAGGCCCTCTATAACATACTTTACATTAAGGATACATTGTTTTGGAACACAATCCTCTACAAATGATTATTCCTGTTGTTCCAAGGGGCAATTAGCCCTAGGTTTACAAAGGAAGTACGCTACCAGAGTGACCCAAAACTTTCTAACCAATTCCAAAACTTAGTATGGATTTCAAATGGATGGATTCAATGGTTTTTGGGCCTCCATGGGCATTAGAAATAAGTTTTCCAACTAAATCTTCCTCTAGATATCACCAATGGCTTAATACATAGAGACATCAAGCCAAATCTTCCTAAAATCTTGTCTTGGACTACTCCCCTGCACCTGCACACAAAACCCACTGTATAATATACCTATACAGACCTAAAAAATCCATTTTGGGGCTCTAACTCAGATATTTGGGTCAGAACCCCATAAAACTCCTAAAACCCTCCAAAACCTTTCTTAGAACAACAAAATGGGGACAACGATGATAAAATCTTCCTACAGAAATGTTAGAACTCCTAAATTGACTCAAATGAAATATAATACATGTGTTTACACCTTCCAAATCACAAGGGGCCTTGAAGATGTTGTACGGCCAAGTACCACGGCCTGGAACAATAATTTACAAAGGAAAAAGCAGCAAAACAGTCTTCTTCTATTAATTTTTCTTTTCAAACTTCAATGGTCTATTTTCCATGACCTCTAGGGGGTAAATACAATGAAATTACATCATTATATTTTGTACAAGATTCTTCATCGACCCACAAAGGCAAAATGGTGACTAATTTTAGCCTTTTTCTAGCTTTTCTAAACATAGAATGTGTTATCTTTGACTCCACTACAAGTTTTACTTCTAAAACAAAGAGAGAGGTCTGAATCAGACCTAAATACAATAAAACCATATCCCTATCCACTCCTAGGCTCATAATGAGCATGAAAAATCAAAATTTAAAGCTCCTAGTGAGCATACAAACCAAAATTGACTATGGTGGTCTCTACACCTGATGTAAACTCTAACTTGCTTCTAAGAGAGGGAAACAAATCATCATGAGAACCAATCTTCACATTAGATGATGCCTTGCATATTTCCTATGAAAAAGATGGAGTAATGTTGTGTTCAGTCACAACTCTCTGCAGAATCAACCACCTCATCACATGAGCTATCAATAACCTGCTCTGTATCATTTGTAAGGAGACTATCCTCAATAACACCTAAAGTAACATATGGTTCTCTGCTACTCTCAACTAATGCACTAAACCCATCTATGTCACCTGCACTAAACCAATCTATTTGTGGTTGTTTGCACTAAACCAATGCACTATCTGTGGTTGTTTGTTCATCACCAGTAACTGTCATATGCATCAAAATTGTATATGCTGGTGATGAAGTCTGTGCTAGGCTCAACTCCATGGTAAGCTCATTTATCCACAACTGTTCTTCTTGAAGGGCCTCTTGAGTGCTCTTCAAAGAGTCCATGGTAATCTCAAGCTCATAGGTGAGCTCATCGATCTCCTCTTCCTTTCCCTTCAATGCATCATAAGAAATGTAATCCCACTTGAAAAGATAATCTCTGTCGGCAAGTGGTTGTAAGTAATTTCGTTTCATTATTCCAAATGCTTCTCGGAGTGCATGAATCTCTGCAAGGGAAAGACCACTATCACAGTGCCCATCTGACACGGGAGTACTCCAACCATAAGTAGCCAACATCTGACGAGCAACATCAAAATGTTCCAAAGCTATAGCAATTATATTATCATTAACCTTCAATTGCCCAGCCATGAATCATCTCCACAAAATCTTTTGATTTGTAATATGCACTAAGGTATGAGGCTGAATCATCATTGCTCACTATATGAGAAGTAGCATCATGTGTGCTATCAACTTTGCACATAATATCATCAAAGGTACTGTTGCTATGTACCTCAAAGGATGGCTCAAAAGACACCATAGAAGCTATTGTTTTGACAATATCTTCGCACTCTTCTTCTTCCAAAGCATTTGCATGTCCATCCAAAAAGTGATCCTGGGACTCTTTGCCAATTAATGAATTTTTTGATTTGCTTTCTATAGTCTAATTTGAAAAATTAGACTTGTGGTGGCATGAATCCTCCTCACACAATGCATCAATAATACCCAAACCTTGAGTATTTGCCTTTGACAACTCCATGGAAGCATCACTTTATGTGAAGTAGTTGTCATCTCATGCTGATGCAAAGGAAGCTCACTGCTGTCATGAAAGTCAGAACTGTTATGGTTTATATTTTCCATGCATTCTCCATGTTTGACACTCATATCTTGCGTGCCAACATTCAACATTTCTCCCACAACATTTTCTGCACTTGCCATGACATCTAAACCAACATTACGCTCAAGAGAAGGACTGCTGACATAAAAATTAGAATTGTTATTGTTAGTGCCTGAATTGACTGGCAGTTTTTGAGCAATTTTTATGCAGGCACTTTCCCTAAGTATCCAAAAAATGTTCTAAGTGTTGGACCTCCTCAGCATTTTTCAGCTGCATCATCATATTTTCCTGAGGAGGAGGTCATCATCATCATGCTTTCTTCGATGGTGGTCAGCATCATCATGTTCTCTGTCGACCGGTTTCTCATCAGGATCATCATATTTCAATATCGGGTGATGTTTGGATATCATCCTGATCCTGCTGATGAGCTACAGTGCGCCCTGATTTGCTTGCGGGGGTGATTTTTCAAGTATCCGGTGATCTTCCAATTATCACCTTGCCCAAACATGATGATGATGTTGCCCCGATATTCTGAAGGGGTTATTCTTTGAGTTGTTCGACCTGACTTGTTCTTTCTTAAGGGTCGTCATCATCATCATCATATTTCCAGTTATCACCGTGCTGCTTGCGGGGGTCATCATATTTTCTGCCTTCATGATATTTCGCCGGGGTGATATTTTTATCATCGGGTGATCTTGGTTATGATCATCCTGATGATGTTGTTGAAGAGTTCTAAGTGTGACCCGATGTTCACTGGGGTCATCATATTTTGAACGTCAGGATGATCTTAGTCAATATCATCCTGATGATGTTGTATCACTTCATGTTCGTTGTTTTATCATCCTGATGATGCTGACGTCATTCTTATGACAGGGTGATATCTATTTCTCTGCCTATCTGCATCATGATATTTCTGAAGGAGGGGGTGATATTTTCATTTTTGAATATCACCCGGATGTATGTTTGTTCCAGCGTCATGATGATGCTGATATCAAGGAGATATCCGCCTGCCGGCTTCGTGCATTATCTAGTGGGGGTGATCTTTTCAAGCATCATCATATTCATCTATCGCCCCGATCTTATAGTGGAGCTACAGTGCAACATGATATTTGTACATCAGGATGATATTTCCAAATATCCGGTTGTCTTCCGAATATCATCCTGATGTCAATATGATGATGACGTCATCAAGGTCCGGGGGGGGTCATATTTCTAACACAGATCATCTTGTGGAGATCTCCCGATATTTGCAAACATGATGATGACGTCATCCGGATATGAGGAGGTGCGCATCCGCGGATATGATGATGACGTCAGCAGGATATGATGATGACGTCATCAGGATGTTCATCGGCCAGACTTTTGGTATAGGCTCAGCAGGAGGATTTTCCTCCAATGGATCAGGTTGTGCGGATGAGGGCGAATATCATGCAGGTTATATTGCGATATGATGCTGACGTCAGGGTGATATTTCAAGCAACAGGATATCATGCTGCTGGAGGATGATGATGATGAAGTCTTATACTAGTGTCGTCAGGAGCAAAAGCACCGACATCATATATGCTCATGACCTAGTATATAAAGTGTTAAAAGGGTCACCGCGGGGTGCATGTGGGATAATTGATATCCTACATTTTCAAATATCATGATGATGAATCTCGGCGGGAAATGGTTGCGATGCAGAATTGATGTTTTTCCCAAGGCCGCGGGTTGGTGCGCCATTAATGGCGAAGGTTGCAGAGGTATGGGCGGATCTGGTACCCGATTGAAGGTGTACATCAGCGGACAGTGGCGCAGGGCTCGAGATTTCTTCCTGTCTCCTCCCCTACCTGCTGCATTCATGTTTGGGCGCCAATCTGGTAATGCGTTGAGCGCCATTTTGCTGATACTGTGTATCTGGCGGGATTTTTGGTCAACCATGTAATTAATTGCTATGGTACACTACCTGGCTGTTATTAGCAGGAGGTGTTACTCATTGAGGAGGTTGTTGAAAGTTGGACACTTTTGGCTCTGTAATTAAAAACAAGTTGATCTGGTTGCTCTGTACAGCTTAACTTGTGAGTTTATGTATCTCCTGTTGTACGATTTGGCATGAATCCACTGATTTCATGGTTAATCTTATATGAGTAATGCTATCTTAGCATGTGTTGTGTTAATTCTGTCTCCAGTATTGCATGTATTCTTCTTCTGAATCTGGATATTTGGGTAATGTTTAGATTCTAGAGCATAGAATTCCTATGTTGAATGTCTGATCTTTTAACTTCTGCTCAAGGGGTAGATTAAACTGTTTTCAGGTTGAACATTGGGAAGGGTATACTGCAGTAGGGATGCCATAAGTAGAGATAACTTAACACTCTTTATTGGGAGATATCTGTAAGGCAGGTATCATGTATATCCCCCTGAAATCCAATTTTAGCTGTTCATGCTGATCATTCACAGGTGTATGTCTACCGACTCCAAGCCCTGGATAGGCACCAATCTAGCTCTGTGTTGAGGTTATACACCATGTCTAGCTTTGCATCCAAAATTCAAACTAAACCATTTCATACTTCCACCTGTTAGTTGTAGGAGTAGGATTAGGAACCCCCTGCATGCTCTCATACCCAACCAGACATCATGTCCAAGAATGTTGCCAGCCTTGTGATCTATCATACAGATCTTGGTCCATACATGAGAGTATTCTGCTTGTTGTTGTCAAGTTAGATCTTTCTATCTTTGAGCTAGTCAAGGTTACATCTTGAGTTATAGGGATACCCCCCTTGGTGCGGCAGAACCAGAAGTGAAGGGGAGGCAGCTCACGCAACCTCCTGTATTTAGTTGGCTGAATCTGCCTGTGCATTAGAAGTGGCAAACCCTAATGCTGATTCAGAAGAAAAACCAACAGTTATCATGACTGATAACAACTTCTTAAGCACTGAAAGTACCAACATTCTCTTCAAATTTCACCCTCCTTTCCTGTACATGCTCCTCAACCAAATAGGGCCTCAACTTGTCTTCACATTGTTTGAAGACATTGCACACTAAGTCATAAGTAGTTGAAGATGACATGTATTCTCGCTTACGAACAGCTAGAAGTAATGACATGATAGGCTGAGATAAATCATCACTGTTATTAATAATGGAAGCCAAAATAACTCCCATGTAGTCCTGAACAAATTTATCATGCTTCTCATTGATGGACTCCAAGAAGAGTTGGAACTACTAAAAAATAAGATCTTGATAATCAAGGTCAATCATGACAATGCATGATCTCACCCTGTGCCATCAGCTCTAAAATCTTTACCTTCTTTCCAAAGGTAAGACTAGTAACATCTCCTACCCCAACGAAACTATCCACAATCAATTGCATAACTTCTCTCATTGTGATCACATCATAAGGAGCCTGAGGAGCTGTAATCATCATAATCTGACTGATGCATAGGGCAATAGTGAATCTAATCTCACCGTTAGTGTGTCTCAAATACCTATGCTTGCCCAATGAAGTCACTGCTGGAGTCATAGCTATCTGTAGCAATGCTGAAGGTGACTGCCCAAAAAGACTTAAATTTTCTTCTAGCCTTCTCAAAATGCACAAAGTATCATACTTGGATTGTGATGATCTGCCAAGTTTACCACCCTATTCATATAGCATTCTGGATAACCACTCCCAATCACCTGATACTATTACTTCACCACTGCTTGAACTCATTTTTAAAACTAGACTGGAAAACAATGTAGCTGAAAAAAGAAAGAGTGTTGGTCACTCTAGTGTGATAACTGTGAGCTCAATGAATAATTTATTTAAACCCAATGCAGGATGGCAGGATCTAGCTCTGATCCCAATGTTATATCCCAACCGGAAATATACCCAAACTAAAATTGTGTTTGCGTGTAATTTTGTCAAATGGTTGTCAAGTCAAGTTCTAATTGGTATTTTCTGAATTGTTTGTTTGGACTCTTATTGCATTACTTTCATTAGATAACATATAGAAAATGATAAACAAATAACATACAATGAAATACAATGAACTATAATTGAAATGGATCACTTGTATTGCAAAATATCAACTCTGATTACAAAATATAGAGGTCTAATCAGACTTGTATCAGACTGATACAGACATATAAGATGTATTCCAAATTAAAGATTTGGAATCTAAACATAAACATGCATACCCAAAATGATTTGGACTTGATCCTTTCCTTTAGTTGATGATATTTGAGCCACCAAATGTAATGTGTATATACATATATATCCTTGGTTGCTTTGATGCCAAAACAAGTCAATCATTACTCCCTAAGCCTCCACGATCTGTACCTAACGGAAGGAGTTTATAAATTAAACATGCATGTAAACTCTATCAATGCCCACGATTTTGCCAATATATCAATATCAATCCTTGCACTCAACCAACCATGGCAACTTGTGAATTAAACTTTACAAAATACCTTCTAAACTAACTTATAACCCTTCTCACGAATTCTTCCAGCCTTGGTGTTAATATTGGAGACTATAAATTAAACAAACTACAACAATTTGTAACCAAATATTCCAAGGAACTCACACAACTGTTACACCTACAGATATAATCAATTTTCCTTCCAACATGAATACCAAATGATGCTAATCAGCTCTATAGTAAACCCTATCTCTAAAAAATCCCAACAATCTATATTCAAATAAGCACAATGTGACCACTGAATGATAGCCACCTGAAAACTACAACCCTTGGATGCTATCTCACACCTGTAGGTTGCTCAAATCAAAGAGAATGGATGTTCTCCATGATCAAATTAAAGAAACCCTTGTTTTCTCCTCACAACCAAGCTTCACAAATTTCATAAGTGTTTAATCAACAATGAATGAATTGTTTGCCTTTTCCAAATGCTTTTATACTCTTCTCCAAAAGGCACGATTTCACATGAGGCTTAAAATCATTTAATATAATAAAAATATATTTGCTTTTGTGCTTTATTATATCCTTTCAAGTGGGCACCCAAATAATGGTTATAATGACTTGACTTTATATCATTAAATGCACCCTTTATAATTTGACTTTATATAATTAAATAACCCCTTCATAATAAAGTCAAATAAAGTCATTAAATGCTCTCACTTAATATTTTGACTATATGATATTAAATACCTCTCAATTATAAGTCACATGAAGTCAATATAATATTCCCCTAAATAATTAATTATTATTAAAGTAACACTTTAATAATAATTAAATGTCATAACTCCATTAATAATCATTATTTAATAATTCTGACTTCATCACTGGCTAGTCCACTACTCCCACTGTCTATCTGGATGCCTTACTAAAAATAGTAAAGTGGGTCTTTAATGTCCAACTGAGTTACTATAAATAGTAAGTATATGCAAATAATGTCAGAAACCCCCGAATATCAATGCCTCAAAACATAAAAAGATCTGGAGATGAAAACACAGACAACTACCCTCTAGAGAGCCATAAAACTCCACAACAGGGTCCTCTAAACACCATTATTAGCCTACGAGGACCTGGTGATAGGCTAAACCATCAAACTCTGATGCTCGCTCAAAATGGGGACATTACATATTACATATCTATCTTGTCCGATTCCTAAAATGGTGCCCAAGATGAATCCAAACACTTAAACTATTATTTCAAAATGGTCGACCTCCCTCCAAAAGGCAATGTTTATTAATAAGACAAATTCATCTTAGTTTATATAATACAAAAAAGGTGCATTTTGTTGTGAATAAGGGCAACAATCTTAATGTATGAGATAGTGTGATTTGTTATGACAAGAAAGGGCAGCGTTTAATGTATGAGAAGGTGCGATTTATTTAGGAGAGGTGTTCACAGTGAAAGGTTGCGAATATCATTAAGATCACCTCCATTGAGAAGATATAAAAGGAGAGAGTGAAGGTATGATTTAAAGGCAAGCAAGAAAGGATTTATTTTTTAGTTTGAAATATATATATATATATATATATATATATATATAGACACATATCTGATATATTTTCTGAGTATAATAGCAAGAAAGTATATTTGAATAAAGATATTAATGCAATAAGCCTACCATTTGAAAGGGCAACAATGGATAACAGCAAAATTGCTACAACATATTTGATATTATTTTTCTTGGTGCAATAGCAGATAAGCACAGTACACCCTATCCTTATGTATTCATAAATGTTAATTTATGTCAATATTATACTTGTATTCTATTAAGGGAAATAAATGAATATCTATGGATTATTTCATGTATTCTCTTTATAGATTTATATCTAAAATACAGTAAATAAGATTATAGCTATTAATTTTGATTTATAAAATAACTATGCTTATATAGATATATAATACATATTCATGATATAGAATGGATTAGTATATTCATGACCCGGTCCTTAATCTTTCTCTATTGCCCCTCATGAGGATTGGTTGGGCTGTTAGGAAGAGGTAGAATTAATGTCTCACAAGGAAGGTGAGCCCCGAAGTGGTATGGACAGGTGTTCCTGAAGCTCTCAGGCCAAGTGGTGGTATTGACAAGTGTTCATGAAACCCTTGGACTTACTCCCCAATGTGGTATGGACAGGTGTTCCTGAAGCTTGGGCCACATGGTGGTATTGATGGGTGTTCATTAAACTCGTGGGCATCACTTGTGGAGAATAGTTTTCTAGCACCCTAACATGGTTATCCCCCATCCTCCATATGGTTGATGATTAGGTAAGAGGTAAGGATTGGGCCTTTAATATAGTAATCATCGAGTATATTATGAATACTAATTAGTCCCTAGTTTTAATGATATAATTTAGGGTTCCATAAGTATGTTGAAGTATGTTTATTATGTAAAAACATGCATACTCCAAGTAGGGGACATTACAAGGAAGAAGAGTTCGTCTTCTCAATTGCCCCAAGATCTCCCCCTCAGAATTTAGAAATAGTAAATCTTATGCTTTAGCTCCTACATAGCCAAGGATATTCATCCCAAATATAAGGGTAACTCAGAAAGGGAAAAGTGTAGATTCTTCTCTTGTATTTGACATAGCTGACCATATCTTTGATACACCATTATTGAGACCAGCCAAAAATATAAGGGAGGGAGCACATGCATGGATGCTCAATAAGATAAGGACGGGGGAGAAAGAAAGTTTTGGAATAAGAATATGGAGTTCTACCCTAGCTCGTTATATGGTTCTAATTGTACATCATTGCTCTGAAATAGTTGAAGCTTGCATCAAGTGTTTTGATGCGAGAATAGGGGTGATTCAAGGAAGAAATGTTCGAGTGATGATTACCGTCAATGCTATCAAAGAGATGCTACGACTAGAGTATGATTAAAAATCTCATGTTTGTAGTTACACAAGATTGCAAAAATATGGGAGACAAGGAAGAGACAAGTTTGCTTCTTGAATAGAGAACTCTTATTGGATGAAAATAATACTGAGCTTCCTCCTATCCCAATTACCTTGCCTTAGTTCACTCAAGATGTTGAGGATGCTTGTTCCATATCTCATCTTCGGCTTGGATGATGATAGGAGTGTGTATGACTTCCAGTTGGGTGCTCTTTTTGAACTCAAAACTATCACTCGTGAACAAGCCCTCAAACTTGATTTTGCAAGAGTGATAGTTGATGAAATGAGTTTCCAATTGACTCATTTGGCATGTAGCAGTTATTTCTAGGTATTCCTTCTTTTTACTTCATTTGATGCTATATTAGAATTCTCAATTCTTTCAACCTCACATGCACCTTTCTATTGTTGACAATTCAATTGGTTCTCAAAAGATTATCCTAGTGTCTATCTGGACACCTATTCTCTCCTAAACTTCGGGTTATTATGAGTTTGTTGAAAAATTTCTCACCCTAAACCTCTTAGATCTTAGCTTTGATGATAATGGCTTCAGATTGAGTGATAGTTAAAAGGGGTTAATGACAAATGGATGCTTTCTTTGTGACTAATTTTTGGTGCACACTATACTATGATTCAAATGCATGGTTTTAAGGAAGAACCTTTTAGGCTACCCAAAATCCTCATAAATCTTCCCAGTCATTGATTTAGTTTTTACATTGTCAGTCTAAGGTATAACCTTCACATAATCATTTATAAACATAATAAGGAAATATTCAATCTCCTACTATACATTCAATTGATAGTCAAATTACCTCAAACAGATATATGCAAGCATATTGATTTTATGAATGAAAAATCATAATTCTGGACATACAAAGATGAGTTTATTTCTAGTTCATACCCACTAACCATTCTAATGGTTTACTAGGTTTCCCTTATGGACATACAACTAACAAGATTACATTCATAGACATGGTAATAAGAAAACATTAGGTTTAGTTCAATTGCCATGATGTAACTACTATTATATAGTTCAGTAAATGGAACCATTTTATTAACATAGAGAGCATCAATTAGTTTAATTGCAATGAACCCTCATGAGGTACTAATGGAGGTTACAAATATGCTAACAATCTAAGTATTTTCCTCCACAAAAAGCCTTAGATAGCTTATGAATCAATATCTAATATTATTTCTTAATAATTCAAAACTACTTTCCCATAGACGAGACATGCCTATTTACCTTGACTAAGTAAAAAGTAACCAGGGAGACCAATCATACATTAAATATCTAATCACTTTATTTAACTTGTCCCACTATTAATTACATGCATATAATAGTAAGATGGGAACATAACACGAATAAGGTTTACTACAATTCCCAATAGATACAAGTCTTAATCCGTAATAAATATATATCCACTATAGGCACCTAGGAATTACTTATGTATAAATTCCAAGAGTAGACAAATATAAAACTCATGATGATAACAAGGAATTATAATTATGAAAAGCCTAACAAATAAGGCTTCTCAATGCATTACATAAGAACACTAGCAAAAGACTTAGCAGTACTACTTATTATATATATACTTCAATAGTTGAAGGAGCTTATATTCTTATTACAACTAATACTCAACACACCCAAAATAAATGAAGACTCACATTAAAAACCATAACATCGTGCATTTAAACATTCACAAGACAATCTTTACTATCCAACCTAGATTCATTTTATTTTTCATATCTAAGGTCTTTCATACTAAATAATTATTTTCTATCCAATGCCCTCTATAAAATATATTTCTTATTTACAATACATTTTTAAATGATGACTTATATAAAATATCTTATATGCAATACTAATATAAACAAACTCAATACACTTCTAAATTTTATCTAAAGATAGAATTCATAATCATTTTATTTTGGTTCAAACTAAGTTAGATGAGTAATAAACATAGTTTTTATATATATATATATACTATTCAAATTCCAAAATGACTGAAACACGTTTCTTTCACTAAGAGTTAGGATCTAAGATTATTCCCCAACCATATTTCTAATTTTCAAATCCTAAATAAGAAAGAATATTAATATTTTTAAAATAGATATTAAAGATTATATGAAAGAAAACTATTACTCTTTATTAGAATCATCTTAAAATGGATAAGGAAAGGTCTTGTTATAATCGCTTTTCAAAGAAAGATCCACTTAGAAACTTCAAAGAAATCATTTTGAAATATGTTTAAAAACAAACCAGAGGATAAAAGGATTATCCATTCATCACAAACAAAATTACAGCCAAGAAGATATCGCAGGGAGGGTGCAAGACTAGCAATAGACCCCTGGGCAAAGATAGAAAGACACCAATGTCTAGAAAATAGAGGGAGCCAACCAAGTAAATCTACCAATAGCTTATACAATTAGACAAATCTATAGAAAAGAATCATGGAAAACACTCGGTCGATGATTCAGAAACAGGGGTTCTTACAACAGAAAAGAGGTGATTAAAGCACAAAAAGGATAAGTTGAAGAGCCTTCAAAAACTTTCAAGCATAAGCATTTGGTATGCGTAAAAATTGTCTCATCATTAACCTTTCTAGCATACTACGGCTTATGTGAATATGGGCGCTTTGGAACAACAAAAGGAAAAAGTATAAAAGTCAAAAGAAATTATGAGTGCCCCGCTAGTCATGTAGGCAAAATGCTGAAACACAGACAAGGCACATGAACCATTTGATAGAATGCCTCAAAGAGAAACGTCACAAGAAATCCTACAACTGCAATGTTGTTACATGGACCAGCTAGGACTCGAACCTAGGACCTTCCATATGCTGCTGGAGTGCTCTACCACTGAGCTACTAGCCCCTCTTGGGCTAGTCCATCGTCGGTCCGGGTGTGGCTTACACCAACACCCCCCCTTAAGCCACACCTCTCGTGTGCTTGGGGCTCCTAGCCTGGCCTGGCTCTGATACCATGTTGAGACATGGACCAGCTAGGACTCAAACCTAGGACCTTCCATTTGCTGCTGGAGTGCTCTACCACTGAGCTACTGGCCCCTCTTGGACCAGTCCATCGTCAGTCCGGGTGTGGCTTACACCAACACCCCCCCTTAAGCCACACCTCTCGTGTGCTTGGGGCTCCTAGCCTGGCCTGGCTCTGATACCATGTTGTTACATGGACCAGCTAGGACTCGAACCTAGGACCTTCCATATGCTGCTGGAGTGCTCTACCACTGAGCTACTGGCCCCTCTTGGGCCAGTCCATCGTCGGTCTGGGTGTGGCTTACACCAACATGCAAGATATACACAAAATGGATTGCAGAAAAGCTTCAGAAACTTTCATACAAATGCTATTGGCTGGTGCTAGGCTGAATTCCTCAACCTCTACTAGCGGTCTGAGTGAAACATCAGTCGCAAAAGTGTTGAGTGATAGACAACAAATAAAAACTAAACACAAATAAAATAAATCAGAACCACATACATAGATGTAAAAGAAGAACACCAATTTTTTTAACGTGGTTCACCTTAATGCTACATCCACAAACAGCAGAAAATTTCTCTGTTTTTCATTAAACTCAGAATAAATTCTGTTACATTATATCCGTAGCAATATCTGCACCTATAATAGCTTCCACTCTATCACCTCTCTTTGTTACAATACATTTGCAACCATCAAAACCTAATCCAGCAAATTTCCTTCACTATACCACTATATCTCCAAAAGACTCACGATCATTTTTAAACCCTCAAGAGAAAACTCAGAGAATAACAACAAGAACGTTACTATTGAGTTGTTTGTAGCTTCGATCAAATAACATAATAATAAATATGAATATATAAGTAATATTAAATATTACTTGTATATTCATACTTAATATATAAGGTATGTTAAGATAAATATCAATATAGCATGATCGAATGATATATTAGCAAAGCATAAACATCTTCTGCATTCTAAACGATGATTAGTAACTGTTAAAATCGGTGAAACTGATTACAATACAAATGGTGACAAAGTCACACCTGTGATAGGCGTGACTTCTTGAGGAGTCACGTCTATCACAGATGTGACTCCTACCGTCACTCACATATTTATATCAATGTCCTTTGCCCTGCAATACCACGGATCGACACAAAATTGGAAGTGTATGAGAAGTGGAAATTGCATCTGAAATACAAAAGAAAGTAATAAGTTAAGTCTGCTATATAAATATCCAACTTTCAGAAAATATCCAAGTTAGAGATTATAAGTTCGATTTGAATTTACATGGTTTTAGAGCCAAGTTAAGTAGAATCCAGGCAGAAAATTGAACTTGAGAAATTCATATTTAATACATCTCATTTCTCAAATGACAGCAGCAATCCGATTCGAAGACAAATTGGAAGGAAGAAATAACTTCTCATCATGGAAATTCAGAATTATGATGATACTAAAAGAAAATAAAGTTGATTCATTTGTGAGAGAAAACAAAACGGAACCAGAGAATGATCCTGATAAAACGACATGGATTGAAGGAAATGACAAAGCCATGAAAATCATAGTTGATGGAGTTAGAGATCATATCGTGCTGATTCTGACAAAACATGAGACTGCATATCATATGTTTAAGTCACTTGAAGGCAATTATGAAATTAATAACTCCAACAAAACCTTAGCCCTAAAGAGAGAAATAAATCATATAAGTATGAACAAAGGAGAATCTATCAATGCATACTTTATGAGAATATCTGCACTAAGGGATCAACTATCAACACTTGGGTACCAAATTGAAAGCAAGGAACTAACACTTATTGCTCTAGATGGTCCTCCCAAATTCCTGGAAGACATTTGTTCAAGGCATTAGTGCAAGGTCCAAATTTCTAAAATTTGATGCCTAAGATCAAACTGTCTTCAAGAAGAATCTAGACAGACAAAGAAAGGGTCAAAACAAAAAAATATAGATGAAGACCTTCATGTTCTAAATACAAACTCTCAAAAGAAAGAGAAGAAGAAAAACTTCAAGAAGAGGAAAAATTATCATGGAAAGGTTCATTCAAGAAAGACATTTCTCGCATCCAATGTTTCAGATGCGACCAATATGGACACTATGCAATCAGATGTCCCTGACAGAACCAAACAACAAGCATCTTATGCCAAAATAAAGAAGCATGAATCCAAGAAATATGTATTCTACTCTGCACTTTCAAACCAAGTATCAAATAAATCCAACACCTGGTTATAGATAGTGGTTCATCAAGACATATCAAAGGGTTCAAGGAACTACTAGACACCATGGTAGAAGAGACTGACGAAGAAGTAACAATTGGAGATAACTTTGTACATCCAGTCAAGGGTGTTGACACATGCACCCTCAAATTAAAGACTGGCATCTCCATCCAACTTACTGGAGTATTGTCTGTCCTAGGCATCAAAAGAAACCTAGTCTCCATATTTGCACTTGAAGATAATGGATATAGGGTGACCTTTATGGATAGCAAAGTATTGGCATGGCCAAAGAATTCTACTATTAAGAAAGCCAAAACCATAGGTCATAGACATGGGTACTCGTATGAATTATGTACAGAACCAAATCCAGCCCTAATTCATGAAATTGCAGACTCTAATGAAATATGGCATAGAAGACTAAGACTCCTAAATTTTCGTGCCCTATCTTCCATGGAAAAACTAGTTACAGGGTTACCCAAACTCAAATAATGTAATTCAGGGGTATGCAAGGGGTGTGCCTTAGGGAAAAATACAAAGGGGTCCTTTCAAAATAGTTCTATCAAAACAAATAAAGTATTAGAACTAGTCCACTCAGATTTATATGGACCCATGTCTGTACCCTCCTTAGGTGGGTTTCTATACTATGTAATCTTCATTGATGACTTCTCCAGAAAGACATGGATCTATTTTCTTAAATGTAAAGAATCACATAAAATCCTTAAAAGATTTAAGGAATTCAAATCCATTATTGAAAACTCTTCCGGGAGAAAAATCAAAACCTTAAGATCAGATAATGGGAATGAATACACTTCAGACATTTTTAAAGACTTTTGTAAAAACACTGGGATTAAGAGGGAGTTCACTATACCTTATAATCCTCAACAAAATGGAGTTGCAGAAAGAAAAAATAGAACCATTGTAGAAGTTGCTAGGGCTATGTTACTTGATCAGAATATAGACACTTCACTGTGGGCAGAAGCATCTAGTACTGCTGTCTATATATAGAACAGATGTCCTCACTCTCATATTGATGACAAAAATCCTGAAGAAGCCTTCACTGGCACAAAACTAGACATTAGTCATTTAAGGATATTTGGTTGTCCTGTTTACATTCATGTGTCCAAAGAGAAAAGAACTAAGCTAGAACCTTTTGGGAGAAAAGGCATCTTTGTAGGCTATAGTGAAACATCAAAAGCTTATAGAATATATATACCTGGTCAAAGACAGATTGAACTAACTAGAGATGTGATTTTTGAGGAAGACATAGCTTTCAAAAGAGCCAGAAATTATATTGAGTCAGAAATTCAAACTTCCAACTCAAGCATAGAAGAGGATCCTACACCTAAGTTTCAGAGGGAGTATCCTGAGGAAGAGGTAAACCATGAACAAATCACATCACTAGAAAATCCCAAGAAAAGACCACTCTAGGCCACCAAAACAATGGAAGAAGCTAAAAATTATGCCGCTCCATCAGGGACTTTTAGGGAAAGCACAAGACTAAGAGATTCTCTAGTTATGTAGCTTTAATGAGTAAATTCATTAAATCAGAACCTTCTAGTGCTATAGAAGCTCTTAAGCACCAAGTATGGAAGGATGCCATGACAGAGGAGTATCAATCCATCCTGAAGAATGATGTGTGGGATATAGTACCTAGACCAAAAGGGAAATCTGTTGTTTCTTCAAAATGGCTATTTAAAATCAAACATGCTGCAGATGGCAGTATAGAGAAATACAAAGCAAAATTTGTAGCCAGAGGATTTTTACAAAAGGAAGGAATTGATTACAACGAAACCTTTGCTCCAGTTGCTCGATATACATTAGTCAGGGCAGTTCTAGCTATTGCAGCAGCCAAAGGGTGGAAAGTCCATCAAATGGACATAAAAACTGCTTTCTTAAATGGAAGCATTGAAGAAGAGGTTTACTTAGAGCAACTCGAAGGATTTGAGATTCACAATGCAGGATCCCATGTATGTAAATTAAAGATAGCTCTATATGGACTTAAACAAGCCCCCAGAGCCTGGTATGAAAGAATTGACAGTTATCTCTTGAGATTAGGCTTCTCAAAGAATGATGCAGATCCAAATCTCTACTTCAAACAAAGCAAAGGTGATATGTTAATATTGATATTATATGTTGATGATCAATTGATTACAGGAGAAAATCACCTTATTGATCAGTGTAAGAAAGATCTAGCTTCAGAATTTGACATAAAGGACTTAGGTCTATTACACTACTTCCTTGGACTGGAAGTATGGCATAAATCAAACTGTATTATTCTAAACCAAGGGAAGTACACAATTGATATATTAAAAAGGTTTGGTAGGATGGAATGTAGACCTATGTCTTTCCCCATGGAAACAAACTTCATAAATTGAAGGAAGCAGCAGCAGATTCTCCGTTGGCAGATCCCACTCTGTATAGACAGATAATTGGATACTTGATGTATTTGGTCAATACCAGACCTGATATCTGTTATGTTGTAAATGCCTTAAGTTAGTGTATGTGTGAGCCCAAGAAGATACATCTTGTGGCTGTGAAACATATAATGAGATACCTTCAAGGTACTCTAAATTATGGCTTAAAATATGAAAAGGTTGACTTAGATCTACATGGATTCACAGATTCATATTGGGCTGGAAGTGTAACTGACTGGAAGAGCACCTCTGGATGTTGTTTCAGTTTAGGGTCAATAATGATATCGTGGATCAACAGAAAATAGTCTTCAGTTGCTCAGAGTTCTACAGAAGCTGAATATATTGTAGCTTCTATGGCTGCTAGAAAGGCAGTATGGCTTAGAAAACTGCTTGTTGGATTATTTAGTAAACCTCTAAAACCAACTATCATCCACTGCAACAATCAAAGCTATATTAAGCTATCCGTGAATCCAGTATTCCATGATAGATCTAAACATATTGAGATTCCTCATCACTATGTGCGTGATATGGTGGAAAGGAATGTGATTCAGTTGGAGTATATCAGTACAGGAGATCAAACTGCAGATATTCTTACTAAACCACTCCTCAAGGTGAAAGTTGAATACTTCAGAAAAAATCTTGGTATGATTGAAATGTAAAATTTTAATTGATTTGTACTAATATATTAAAGATGTTTAATGTGTAAACATCTTGTGTCATATGTGTGACTCTATGACATTATGGGCCTACCCATTCTGTGTTTATTTCCAAAAGGTGATGATTTTTTGGATAATCTACACTTGTACCTAACTATAAGGTGACGATCTTATAATGTTCATTAGACTGATATCATGTGACTTGATATTGGTATGAATCATGGAGTTATCATGATTAAGTTATGGTAGACATTATGTGACTTAATGTCAGTGCACATACCATAACTGGGATATATATAAGGAGAATGTAATGTTCTCGAGTATAGTATATCCTTTAGTATCATGAGGTAGGTGATGCTATGTATCACGAGATAGGTGATACTATATATCATGAGTTATGTGATATTAAATTACTTTGAGTAATTCATTATAGATCAGATAATTGATATTCGCAGAGATTATTGTGATATTGTTATCTTCCCGAGCTAAGAGGGAGTGTTGAGTTGTTTGTAGCTTCGATCAGATAACATAATAATAAATATGAATATATACGTAATATTAAATATTACTTATATATTCATAGTTAATATATAAGGTATGTTAACATAAATATCAATATAGCATGATCGAATGATATATTACCAAAGCATAAACATCTTCTGCATTCTACACGGTGATTAGTAACTGTTAAAATTGGTGAAACTGATTACAATACAAACGGTGACAAAGTCACACCTGTGATAGGCGTGACTCCTTGAGGAGTCGCGTCTATCATAGATGTGTCTCCTACCGTCACTCACATATTTATATCAATGTCTTTGCCCTGCAATACCACAGATCGACACAAAAATTGAAAGTGTATGAGAAGTGGAAATTGCATCTGAAATAAAAAAGAAAGTAATAAGTTAAGTCTGCTATATAAATATCCAACTTTCAGAAAATATCCAAGTCAGAGATTATAAGTTCAATTTGAATTTATAGTTACAATGTCTTACAATAGCTAATGAATTAATAACCTCTGAAAGTCTCACTATCTTTAACCTCAATGAGGGAATATCTATGAATAACAATGTCAGAGAATAGCAGAGAATCTCAGAGATGTTACAATGAGAAAGAGGTGTCAATTATGTCTGATTGTTTCACTCTCATTGCCATTACAAACTTTGTTGTCTTCCTTTGTCTTCAAACTTTAACTGGCATCACCATTAATTTCATCTGCCCTAGGTTCTTTGGCATCAACCTGCTCACCATCATCGAACTGATCCCCAAAACTTTCACTGTCCAACATACTAAGAAAATCATTAATAAAAAAATCAATTTCAGCATCTAATTGATCCAAAAAACTTTTCTCGGCAGTCCATATTTCACACAATGATGAATCTGAAGTAGGATGAACATCTCCCACTTTAGCATGACTCTCTATTACATATAGGGTGCCTAATTTTTTGCCCCTTGCAATTACTAAGGCCCCCTTTTTAACTTTGCATCTATTTGATCCAAAACTAATTTCACAACCTTGAGAACCCAATTGTCTAGCTGAGATTATATTTTTTTTAGTTGGGGAACATATCTAACATCACGTAACAACCAACTATATCTATTTTTCAGTTTTAATGAAAGATCCCCTTTGCCAACAATATCACAAGAATCATTGTTACCAAGAAAAACCTTACCGAAGTCACCAATTTGCAGATTTTTGAAATACTCCTTGCACGGAGTGACATGAAACAATGAACCTAAATCAAGCACCCAAACATTAGTTGAAATTTCTTCTTCGGTTAAAATAAGAACACCTGCATCTTCTTTGTATGCTACATTGGCTTCAAATTCCTTTGCCTATTCTATAGATTTCTTGTAAGACCAGCAATTCCTTTTTATGTGACCTTGTTTGCCACAAAACCAACAAACACCATCTCTACCTATAGATTTTAATATTCCTTGCGACTTTCCATGCTCTATTGGATTCTTCTCTCTTTCTTTTGATCTTCCTCTATCTTCTACATTCAAAGTGCTACCAGATGTTGATGTCTAACCCATGCTCTTCCTACGCATTTCTTCACTCAAAATTATACCAACAACATCATCAAATTTTAACGTATTTGAACCAAAAACAGAATTACTAACAACCATAACCAAGCTATCCCAACTTTCTAGCAAAGAGGACAAAAGTAAAAGAGCCCAAACTTCTTCATCAAAACTTATTTTTACAGAAGTTAACTGACTTGTAACTGTATTAAATCTATTTAAATGTTCGGCTATAGAACTACCTTAATCCATTTTCATATTAAATAATCACCTTATTAAAAATACCTTATTCGATGTTGAGGGCTTCTCATACAACTTATCCAAAATACGCATTAACTCCATAGATGTGGTTATTTTAGATATGTTAAATGCTACAGATGGAGATAGCACAATCGAATCTCTCCCAATGCTTTTCTATTCAAAATATCCCAATCTTCATTTGGCATATTAGTTGGTTTCTTTGCCTTAGCATGTAATGGTCTCCATGGATCCTTCTAGTATAGAAAATCCTCCATTTGCATCTTCCACAATGGATAATTATGGCCATTGAACCTTTCTATCCTTCTTCAATCGACATTGCTCCCACTCAAACTTGAACCTCTCCTACTAAATGATTGAGCATAACCAACTTTGATACCAATTGTTGAGTGATAGACAACAAATAAAAACTAAACAAAAATAAAATAAATCAGAACCACACACACAGATGCAAAAAAAGAACACCAGTTTTTTAATGTGGTTCACCTTAATGGTTACATCCACAAACAGCAGGGGATTTCTTTGTTTTTCAAAAAACTCAAAATAAATTATGTTACATTATATCTACAGCAATATCTGCACCTACAACTTTCACTCTATCACCTCTCTCTGTTACAATACATTTGCAACCATCAAAACTTGATCTAGCAGATTTCCTTCACTATACCACTATATCTCCAAAAGACTCATGATCTTATTTAAACTCTCAAGAGGAAAACTCAGAGAATAACAACATGGAATGTTACAATTGTTGGCAAGAGACACTATATGGATTCATGGTTGTTGTCATTGATGGCAACAAAGGTCATCCCACATATCCGCAAGTCATAATGTGTCTCTACCGGAAGTCAGAATAAAGATTGTTGTGGTCCGGTGAACAAGAACAAAGCATGTGGCAAGGTCCGACAGATTGGTCCGGATCTCTCAGAGGAAGTGTCTTGGTGCAGTGCGGATTTGGGGAAGTCAAGAGGACTACCTTGAGTGGTATATTCCAAGAATTTAGCCTCCGGTGATGGACAAAGAAAAAGATATGAATAGTTGAGTACCGGATTCCTGAGACACAGTCAAAACAGAGGAAGAACTGACTGACAGAGTATCAGACTACTTTCCGGATGTGTTACTGTTGATGATAAAAGTTGTGAAGGCATGAATCATGTTTGGCCGACATGATTAATGATATCTACTAGTATATGCTTGATCCGCATTGCTTGGTGAGCAAGGATTCAGCCGACAGAACAAAGTTTGTAAGAAACTAGACTGTTCCGGATGCCGACTAGAAAGGTGATGAAATTACTTGTGCGGATATATATAGAGGATGGATTTAGTTGTGAAGAGTGTGAAGGAATTAATATATATGCGAATAAGTCCAGAACAGAGCAGAAGTAGCAAAAAGGATCCGGTATGTGAAAGATAGCAGAATAAAGAACAGAGGAAAGATGAAGTGCAGCAGATCAGTGTACTGAGCCTAACCGGAACTGAACTCCAGCATATGCAGATGCTTCCAATCAGTTCAAGACTGTGATTCTTATCACTTTGTAGACAGTGTGTCTTCTTGTAGGCAGTGGGCCTCTTGTGAGCAGTGTGCTCGGGCAGTGAGCCCTAATTGGCAAGTGCCATTTTGTAATTTCCTATTCTTCTAACAGAGAATAATTTTGGGTTAATCACCCCGTGGTTTTCTCCCTTAACAGGGTTTCCACGTCAAAAATACTGTGTCATGTCTTTCTTATTTCATGTTAATGTTTTTGTGTTTGATTCAATGCTGCATCAATTAAGAAGAAAGTTCAATAAGGGAAATAATTAGGATAACTGATTCACCCCCCCCCCCCTCTCAGTTATCAACAATTGGTATCAGAGCTAAGTTCCTCCTAATAGAGCCTAACAGCTTGAGGAAGATCTGGGAACTCAAATGGATGCATATGGTTTAAGGGAGCAACTCAAGACTGCCCTTGAGGATCTTGAACAGTCAAATTCTGAAGTCAATGAATTAAAAGAAAGACTCAAACAGGCTGATGAATTCATGAGAGAATTAAAAGACAAATTAAGTCTCTCTATGAAAAAGAGAAAGGAGCTACTCCAACAGTTGGCAAGACAAAGTGAAGAAAGCAATACAAATGAAGAATTGACTGAGCAAACCAAGTTATGTGAAAAGTTATCAAAAGAAGTCATTATGTTAAGACATGAAATGGAATCAGGAACTATAAAGTTTACTCAAGAGATTGAAGAAAAAAGAAAGGCTGAAGACAATCTAAGACAATCTCTTAAAGAAAAATCAGAAGAATGCCACCAGATGGACAGGATTATCAGACATCTTGAATCTAATCTTGAAGATGCCAAAGATAATGAAGAAAAACTTGAGGATCAAATTGCCTCTCTCAAAAGAGACCTTCAAACAACAAATGAATATAAAGAGAAATTCAAGATAAGTTCTGCTCAACTTGAAGTTCTTCTTGGAAGTCAAAAGAGGACAGATGACAAGTATGGTTTGGGATATGAGAAAGGAGAAAGCTCCGGATCCGGTCAGAAGAATCTTGGATCAGAAAATCCAAGAAGCAGGCCTAGAAGACCTCCGGTAAGACAGCCAAATGCTCAAAGATATCCATCCTTCAATGGATACTGCCACAGCTGCAACCACTTTGGTCACAAAGCTAATCAGTGCAGAATGAGAATGAATCAGATTAATTCATCCTTCTCCGGACAGTGCTTCAACTGCAAAAGGTATGGACACAAATCTCATGAATGCAGAATTATGCAAGTAAACAAATCATTCAAAGGTAGATGCTTTACATGCAATAGAGTAGGTCATATGGCTAATCAATGCAGATCAAGAGGATATCAGTCAAATATGCAAAGAAATGTTATTTGCCAAATCTGCAATAGGTCCGGTCATAATGCTAAAGTCTGCAGAAACAAGAATCAGGACAAAAGAGGTCCGGTGTATAATCAGAATCAAGACAAGGGTAAACAAAAGATGAATGCGGATGAAGTTAGGAATCAGATGAGCAAGATTTGGGTGAAGAAAAGTTCAGAGAATGTAGAGGTTGGATCCGCACCAGACTCTGGTGCTGATATTTCTTCCGGAAATTAAAAAGTGAGCTCAGGCTCAGGGGGAGACTCAAAGAAAATCCTATTCCCCCAGCCAAACAAGTGGTGTCGGATGTGGCACAAGATGCGGATTAAAGGGTTTGCAGATATGAGTCTTGAGATGCTTCAGTCAAGTTTTCAGAGGTCCGCATGGAGTTATGAAGAAGCTGTGATCGATCAAATAAGACCTGTTCAGGGAGATGCTCCGGTATGACAAAGGATTACAAAAAGGTCCGGAGAGATCCGGAAGTGCACTATCTTGTTCTGCGGATTGGACAGAGTGTTTGGGATGTTCTTGTAATATGTTACCTCGATTTATTCATGATTGAAAGATCCGGATGATATTCACAGATTAGGACTAATCCGGGATACTCCAAGCTATCCAGACAAGGCAAACCGGAATAATGTAGGTGAAGCATTTATTGCAGACAGATATTAGGGTTCGCGGAGCAATATAAGGGATTTCTCAAAAGTCATTTGCTCATTCTGCACTCAAGAAGAAGCGAATAGTGGAGCTCTGCAACAAGATTCATCAAGCACACCAAGGATCTCCTGCCGAAGTCATTGCATAAAGAAATCAATCCAATCACTCCGTGCAAATCGAAGGCGCATAAGGTATTCTCCGTTTTTCATTACCTCACTGCAAATCTTTGAAGAATGGCTACTCCAAATATAGTTAAGATCTCTGATAGACCTCGCCCCTCATTCAAGAAACATCCTTATAAATCATTGGAGGTAGATCCACTAGGAGCCTTCTCTAGTGTTCCTCATGGTGTATTGCATACGGAAGATATTAGGGTTTACATCCATGCGAATCTTGAAGACTTTGGAGAATCAAAACTGATGGATATCTATCACAAACAATTGATAGATGACTCCTTTGAGATCAAACCTCAGTATAAAGCCATCCAGGACAAACACTTTGCACAGTGCATTCATTTCCCCTGTTTTGAAGAAGATGAATGGGTCCGGTATGTACTAAGTAGAGTACATGACAACTTCCTATGGTTGAACAAGCCCTTCAAGATCACCAAGGACGCAATTAGGGCTGTAACCGGTCTGCACTCATCCGGTGGATTACCTGTTCTCAAATCTGTCAAAAATCAGACAGTCAGTGATGCAACTGGATCCAAGTTTGACAAGAGAGCTATGACAGTTGATGACATCATTGAACCGGATGTCAAATTTGCAGCTATGATAATTGGTTACAAAATCTATCACTCCAGTAGGGAAAATTCAGTACCGGGAACTGCAATCTACACAGCCTATCAGATGTTAAAGGAGAATGCAGACTATGACTTGTGCGAGCTTCTAGTAAACCAACTCTTTGAAAATCTGCAGAAGATTAAGAAGGACAAGAAAAACTCCTTCAAATATGGCAATCTGATCCTTTGTCTCTTCTTTTACTACATAAATGAGCTTCCCGGATCCAGTGGATGGATATGGCAGAATGACAGACCGGTTGCCATTCAAATCAGAGACTATTTGCATGGACTTGGGGATGCAAAAGCAAGAAATACAGCTCTATGGGGTTACTTCAAGAACTTCCAAAGCATGATGCATGCAAGAGAAAGAATACCCCAATCCCTTGTTGAAAAATACAAAGACACAGTATGCTTCATGGTAGAAACAGATCAGTGTCTGATGGAGGCAGTGGAGCCAAGGACTGTCTGGATCATGCCTATGGGGTATGAAGTGGATGAACAGATAGTAGAGCTGCATGTTCAACACATGTTAAGCCAGCCCAAAGATCCTAAAGCAGAAAGGTTTGGAACCTTTGAGGAACTGAGTGTAAAGTTACATGTAGAACTCAGGGAACCGGAGATAAAGAGGAAGGTAAGAAAAGAAGTTGAGCATATTGCTCAAGGCCTAGGCATCTCAAAAGAGGCACTTGATGCCAGCCGGGAAAAGAGGAGGAAGGCTGAGGAAGAAGAGAAAGGTAAAGAAAGTGTTCCGGTTGAAACTCCCACCCGGACCAGATCATCAAAAAGATCTGCACCTCCCTCAACCAAAAGTTCAAAACCGGAAGTCTAGGCATCCGGTAAAAGATCCAAGACAAAAGCCACAAGGGCTTATGAAAGCCAAAAGGATGAAGAGGAAACAGAGTTAGATGAGGGAGTAAAAGAAATAAAGAAGCAGAAGAAGAAAGGATCCGGTAAACCCTCCACAGGACAAGACAAGGAAGAAATGGCAGAGGTATCTGTTGAAAAGTCCACTCTGTCTCTAGAGAATGTAATCAAGTCGGTCACGGTGGATGGAAATCTTCAACCAATGACTGAATCTTATGATGACTTCAGTGAGGCTGACCAAAAGACTCTGCAGGAAGCCACAGTCAAATATCTGAACATATACAATAAGGCTTTCATTGAGATCATATCTCTTATTCCTAAAAGCCTAGAAAAGGAATTAGAAGTAAGAAAGAACAATGCTCATGCAAAAGATCTTGAGATCCGGGAGCAGATAGCTATTCAGCTATATCCTCAAATTGATCCCAAGACAATGAACATAATCTTCAAGGACTGCAAAGATGAGTTCAGAAGTAAAGCCAGGATGAATCAACTCATGCTTGGTGAGACTGACAAAGTGGCCCAAGAGACAGAAGAGATCCTCCGGAAGGCCTTCAAAAGGTTCAATCTTCCTGTTGTAGAGGACTTAGGTGCAGAAACAGCTGCGGATTTGGAATCATCTGTTCCGGAAGAAGTGGGCCCTGAACAGACAAGCATCTCTCCTCCGGTTTCCCCTACAGTCTCCGGATCCAAAGAAGAAGAGAAATTACAGGAGAAGGAAGCAGGGGTGGAGGACAAAGAGGTTGACAGTTCCAAGACTGCAGAAGAAAAGAAACATCTGTCTCCGGCAAGAGACACTGCACAAACTGTTCAACAATTTTTGGGCAAAGCCACTATAGAAATTGATGAACCGGACCTGCTAAAAGGACCCTTAGATTTTGACTCTTTGTCACCGGTGCAAACAATGAAAATAGCCTCATTTGCAAATGAGAAAGTCAAAGAGAAGCTGCTGAAATCTCACATGGAAGACTGTGAGCTTATGGAGGTAGCATCTGGAGTGCTAGAAAAGATCATGCCATCCTTTCAAAAGGATCCCACAGCCTCCTCTTCCGGTAATCTCAAAACCTTAGTCAGCAGTGTTAGTACACATTTTGAATCTCTAGAAAAATCTGCTGAAGAAAAGGTCCGGAAGGAATTTTTGGATAAAAGATTTTCAGAAGTATTAGAATTAATCTCTAAAGATAAGAAGATTGTGAGTATTGGAATAAAGAGCTTAGAGAATGCTCTTAAGGATGGCGGTGACATTTACAAATTTTGTATATCCTGGTCAAAGGCAACAGCAGCAATTGATAAGAAAATAAAAGAGGAACAGGACAAGCTACAAAGCTTATCTCAAAGTTTTGATCCTCTCTCTTCCTCCATAATAAATCAAGAATGTCAGACTATTGCAGTCTTGAATGAAATAAAGAATCTTGAGAAGGAAAGGAAGAACATCACTAACCGGATGGGAGAACTTAGACGGATTATAATCCCTAAGTTGGAAACTATGCATGAGGCTATCAGTGATGCTCAGACCACCGCCAAACAAATGATCCGACAGATCTCAAGCGGGCAGAAGCTTTTGCATTTTTGTTGAGTGGTCACATTTCAATTTTGGATAGAATGAAGCAAAGTTGGGCTACAGAAATGATCCAATTGCAGACATCCTTTGCAGACATTCTTCAGTATATGTGAGTATGTAAATATGCGGCTATGTATAGAAAATTTTTGAAAATTTTGGTGTGCGGACCCTACCCTTTGCCATTGATGTCAAAGGGGGAGTGAGGAGCAGTGAAAAATGAGGAATCCAACTAAGGGGGAGTTCCGGAAATTGTATATAAAGACAGAGCATCAGCAAAGGGGGAGCATAGTGAAAACACTTAGTCATTTTTCACTAAGTGTTGCCATCAATGCCAAAGGGGGAGATTGTTGGCAAGAGACACTATATGGATTCATGGTTGTTGTCATTGATGGCAACAAAGGTCATCCCACATATCCGCAAGTCATAATGTGTCTCTACCGGAAGTCAGAATAAAGATTGTTGTGGTCCGGTGAACAAGAACAGAGCATGTGGCAAGGTCCGACAGATTGGTCCGGATCTCTCAGAGGAAGTGTCTTGGTGCAGTGCGGATTTGGGGAAGTCAAGAGGACTACCTTGAGTGGTATATTCCAAGAATTTAGCCTCTGGTGATGGACAAAGAAAAAGATATGAATAGTTGAGTACCGGATTCCTGAGACACAGTCAAAACAGAGGAAGAACTGACTGACAGAGTATCAGACTACTTTCCGGATGTGTTACTGTTGATGATAAAAGTTGTGAAGGCATGAATCATGTTTGGCCGACATGATTAATGATATCTACTAGTATATGCTTGATCCGCATTGCTTGGTGAGCAAGGATTCAGCCGACAGAACAAAGTTTGTAAGAAACTAGACTGTTCCGGATGCCGACTAGAAAGGTGATGAAATTACTTGTGCGGATATATATAGAGGATGGATTTAGTTGTGAAGAGTGTGAAGGAATTAATATATATGCGAATAAGTCCAGAACAGAGCAGAAGTAGCAAAAAGGATCCGGTATGTGAAAGATAGCAGAATAAAGAACAGAGGAAAGATGAAGTGCAACAGATCAGTGTACTGAGCCTAACCGGAACTGAACTCCAGCATATGCAGATGCTTCCAATCAGTTCAAGACTGTGATTCTTATCACTTTGTAGACAGTGTGTCTTCTTGTAGGTAGTGGGCCTCTTGTGAGCAGTGTGCTCGGGCAGTGAGCCCTAATTGGCAAGTGCCATTTTGTAATTTCCTATTCTTCTAACAGAGAATAATTTTGGGTTAATCACCCCGTGGTTTTCTCCCTTAACAGGGTTTCCACGTCAAAAATACTGTGTCATGTGTTTCTTATTTCATGTTAATGTTTTTGTGTTTGATTCAATGCTGCATCAATTAAGAAGAAAGTTCAATAAGGGAAATAATTAGGATAACTGATTCACCCCCCCCCCCCCTCTCAGTTATCAACAACAATGTCTAACAATAGCTAATGAATTAATAACCTCTGAAAGACTCACTATCTTTAACCCCAATGAGGGAATATCTATGAATAACAATGTTAGAGAATAGCAGAGAATCTCAGAGATGTTACAATGAGAAAGAGGTGTTAGTTACGTTTGATTGGGCTTCAACGCTCAACAAAGAGAGAATCGTTGTGTGAGAAGTGAACTATTTCCATCATTTTAAATAGAGACAAGATTCTCATGGAGATTATTGGTGAGGCTAAATATAGCAATCTGAAAAATAGGCTTGCACTTTAATAATGTGCATGGTGTCAAGTCTCCAATAATAATGAAGAGATAAACATCAAAGCATAATGAAAGAGGAATTTTTGTGAGATGTTGGAGCTATGAGTTCCCTGGTAACTAGCAAGTGTGTCTCGAATACTAAAAGGTCACTGAATAATCACAAAATGGATTTCTTAAAAGGGTTTTGATGATTTCCTCCAAAGAAACGTGGCCTCATATATTGTAGGAGAGAAAACTTTCAAGCAAATGCAGATGACAGGTGTAATCCAGATTCCACGATCCTATACCAACATAAAAGTATAAGGATAACCATAAAGCATCAAGTGGGTAGATTTTGTGGGTTAATATGTTAGGAAACAAGGTTTACATTTAATAAATTACGTTTAGATTAGTTGTAGGTGGTTACAAGGGAAAAATAAGGCTTTATAAGCCATTGTAAGGAATGTAAAATTACAATGAATGAATATAATAATTTAATTTCTCTCTATTTTTGTTTGTAATGTAAATCTTCAATTTCTACTACTCTACATTGGTATCAAGGTAAATATATATCTATATGCCTGTGCAATGATGCATCGTGAGGCATTTTTGAGTTTGAATGTTAAGCATTTGCAATTTGTTTGAAGTTTTATAAAAGCCGTGTGTTGTGAGTTTGAGGCACTAGCTGATTGCAGAAAATAAAAAATTGTTATGAACAACCTGTAGTAAAGTCTTGATTTCATCTACAAGGTAGAAATGATTGTTGGAGGCATCTATAATATGCTCCAGGCATTGAAATCTGCCGACATATAGAAGTCTGAAGGCGTGGAGAAGGGATATTTCCAAAGAACATTTTGCAGCATATATTTGTGTCTAAAATTGCTTGAAGCTACTTGTTTCTTGTGGCACAAATATAGAAAGGATTTGATGAGGCGTCAGGTATTTTACGGATTTGTTGTAGAATAAAGGCATTCTTAATGTCATTTTCTATGCTTCCTATATTGTTGTTGTGTAGAATTGTTCACTAAAGCTTGGAGGGCATGTTATCCGTTCAAAGAAATAATGTTGACCATTGCACATTTGCAATGAAGAATAGCACGAGAGGAGTAGCATATCAATCAAAGAAATATTCTACGAAAGGTGAGGAATTCAATTATATGTATGATCATTATGATATGAAACCAAAGTAGGAGATGTTGATTTTTGGTTGAGCCTAATGAATGAATAGAAAGTGTGGGACTTTTTTCAACAATAGGAGTCAGGTGTTTTGCTATTTGGAGAGCATGAGGTGATTTCTCTTCTAGTGTGTGATTGGTATAATTAGTAGTTTGGAGGTTTGACATTTAGATTGGGTACCTAAATGTCTTTGCTCAAGATGCAGTCATTGAAAATAATGGATCATAGTTTTGACTGCACTTTAAATGTATTTTTAGGAGAAATAAGAGTTTTTTTGGAATTTTGTAATTGGAGTGATGAGGTGTTATTTTTTTGGAGAAATAAGGGTATATTTGTGTTTACATTATATTGTAAAAGGATGCATTTTCAGTTAAATATGACATCCTATTATCTCATGGGTTTTACAAATATGTTTGAAAGTATTGTTTGTGCTTTTGGGGTCATCCATGTTAAATCTATTTGGGCTCTCAAAAGATTAGGTGAATAAAGAGTAATAGAGATAATTGGAGGATGGAGGTATCAAAGGAAGGAGGATATTCATCACCTCAAGCTAGATGGAGATATCAGAGGAAGGAGGATATTCATCACCTTGAGCTAGCTTCTTGCTTAAGGGTGATTCAACGCATGAGAAGCATCAATTTTTATCTCTAATCTCTTCAGGAGTAAGGGGGGATGGGACATTGTGGATATTGAATCCACAAATCTGTTGTTGTTTGTGTGTGGTATCTATGGATAGTTGAGTGTGTCTCATTTCATAGGTTGATGAGTTGGCGTTGAGTAATCAGACATTTACCTAGACAGAGAAGTTTAGGTTGATGTTGATGGAGTGGTTTTAACATTTAATTAAACAAAGAAGTTTAAGTTGATGTCGATGCAGAGTTAGAAATTTGCCTAGACAATAGAGTTTGGGCTGATGCAGAGTTGGACATTTGCCTAGACAGAGGAGTTTAGGCTGATGCAGAGTTGGTTAATCAGATATTTACCTAGACAGGAGGAGTTTAGGTTGATATTGATACAATATTTCTTCTATTTTTTCTCTTTTCTGGTGTAAACCTTAAAGGGGGGTTGTTAGGAAATAAGGTTTACATTTAATAAATTAGGTTTAGATGAGTTGTTAGTTTTCGGGAGGTTATTCCCATAGGTAGTTACAAGGGAAAAATAAGGCTTTATAAGTCATTGTAAGGAATGTAAAATTACAACGAATGAATATAATAAAATTTCTCTCTATTTTTGTTTGCAATGTAAATCTTCAATTTCTATTGCCCTACATTGTAACTACTATATGTCATGCATGCAAAGATTGCAACACAAACAAACTACACGAACAAGTGACTAGATATGCAACCATAAAGAATGCCATGATGGCAGAATATGTACACAAAATCAATATAGATGAGCAAAAAATCTATTTAACATAATGCCTCACAAAGAGGTCATTCAAACATTGCAATGGATGGTCCAAACCTAATTCAAGTTATATCTAGGAAATAAGAATTATCTGCATTCATACCAAACTAGAAAATCTCCTGTAAATGCATAAATCCCTAGATTTCCTCCAAAATACCTTGTTTCCTTCTTCCCATCATTCTCCCAGATTTTTCCTTTGCACAGAGTATGTGTTCAAATAAAATTATCCTTCAAAGAATGTGTGTCTATCTCCCTCTTGGACATACTATTTTATAGACTCAAATTTTACCTAAGAGCATCTTTGAAAACATACGCTCAAAAATAAAATAGTAAATGCAATAAATCCTTCCACCCACTAACTCTCTCTCTTCCTAAAATTAACCTCTCAATTTTAGAAAACTGAAAAAGAAAATAATTTCTCAAGATTCCCTTATTGCCACTCAATTGCATACAATCTATTAATAGAAACCATTAATGCAATAAAGAATCTTTTTCAAAGTTATCAAAATATCAAGCAATTTGCAATCAATTCTATTGTGACTAATTATTAGATTTTGTATGCAAAAAAATAATGCAATTATTCAATCTATAAGAAATATACGTGGTGTGTGCAGAGATCCCTTCACCACATTTCATCTTTCGTCAGCTAAATGCCCTCTACCTCAATGATACTCTCCATCGAGAGAGTGTCCCTGTCACAAACACAGTTGAAAAGAGTCGACAATCAATTAAATAATATAATAATATTTATTAAATATTAGAAAATAAGGGTTGTGACAACTCCTAAGGTTATTATCTGTTGAATTTGTGTGGTGTCCCACAAGAATTGTAATTACCATCATAAGTCAAAGATCACCCCGATCTGGTAAGTCAAAAAGGGACTTAGACCAAGATATCCTTGATTTATTGCCTGGTCTTCGAAGAGGGCTAAGCAAGCCTAGGGTACTGGTATTCTCACCCAGAGGCTGACAAATATGATGGAAGATACCAGAGACCCTAGTATCCCTGTCATTGGCTTAGAATTAGTTGAGCATTGCCATAAATGTGCTATGTAGTATGCTCTAATTTCAATTATATGCCATTTCGATGTTGGGAAACTACTTGTCCCTAATGTGTTTGTAAGCACTGACCTGTTATATGCCATCAACATAGAATATGACCAAAATACTAGACAACTAAAAACGTCGAGGAGTAAGGAATTATTTACACTGGATTAAAATTTGATTGGAGAGGTCTTTGATTTGAACCCAGGAGCAAATGTCAAAATTGATTTAAATGAGTTATGCTAGTAATACAGAAGAGACAGAAGTAACTACAAGGTAAAGTAACCGCCAAACATAGATTAGTGATAATTATGAAGATAAAAGATTCATTTGAGTGAAATTGAACTACTTTATGTGAACACATTTAAGGACTACTTTAGGCTCACTTATATGGAACTGCACAGTCAGTCATTAAGAGTGGATTATAAGGTGCAAATATATGTTGGTATGATGATGTTGGTTGCATACATTCAACATCGACATCCAAACAAGTAGTTTAATTTTGCCTCTTACATTACAGAGGAAATCCATAAGCAACTAACATCCATTAAGACTAAAAATAGAACCCCATTTTTCAAACGGTATTCAATATTGTGTCATCTCTTGTTATACAAAGGGAATGATATATGGCATTTTGATTTAGGAGTGAAACTTACAAATCTAGATGGCTCACCTATGTAATTCAATGTAGGACACGCATACGGGACTCCCATTGTCCTACATCAAATTACTGTGTTTTTGAGAAATAATTTGTGCAGAAGTTGTTGTTCCTATTGGGATACAGTAGGGATAGGTTATCTCCCACCTTCAAGAAGATTCTAAGGCCATTACAGTTTGATTCAGGAAAGGATTATAAGCATAATTTTTGGGATTGGTTCTTTCACCAGGAATATACAATAATTAGGATTTATGGGGCTGAGGCGGAGCCACATATTCTCCCTTTTGTTGTGCTAGACAGGGTAGCCTTTCTTGAAGCATTATGACAGCTAAATGAATATGATAAGTTGCACTTGAGGAGTTAGAAGAAAGGATCATTTTTCCCATCCACTGTTAATTTTTTTGACTTCGTGATCACTATCAAAGAAGGTCTTGCCATTCTAGAGACTAAATTGATGTATTATAGGATGACATTAAGAAAGAAGAGAAGATGTGAGACTGAGCATTTCATTGATCAAACTAGAAAGTTCATGGGGAGATCAGGATATGACTACCAGTTTGTCATTACAAAGGATTTGATCAGAAATTGTTGGACTAGGGATGAGGTTGTTTCAAGGAGAGAGTGTTGGGCACAAATTGGCACTTGTGAGGATAAAAGGAGAGAGTTGGATCCCGCTTACAAGGGGCCATTCAATACCATAAGGGACCCTATCATTAGAATGGAAGAGATGCTGAAACATGTTCACACCTTAGGGATCATGCCCCCTAATGTTGCTAGAATTGTGGTGTCTGAGGAGAGTCCAATGGAGGTTAGGCCCACATATCCCCATGTCCTAACTGCAAGTGCTATGCCAGTGGTAGAAGGATAGGACCCCTTCAAAATTAAACAGTAGCGCAGGGTCTAGCCTTTAGTGAATTATGATATGATAGAATGGACTGGGGAGAACCAATTTGAGTATCAAGAGATATTAAAGTGCACTACTTCCACCTAAAGGCTCATTGAGAATGATATCCCTTTTGAGAGGACATTGCTCAATTTAGTAGAAGGGGACAAGGATGTCCAAGATGTTAGAGTTTGAGCCTACAAATAGTTTCTGTCTAATGATGCATTCATCAATACTAAAGAATTCAAAATGTTGATGGTAAAAGGCAAGGTGAAAGTAAATTTGTAGATGAAGAGGGATGTGGCTTGGCAAGTGCAAGAAGATCATGAAGGAGAAGCCATACAAAGAATTCAAAAACAAATAGAGTATGATATGCCAATTATGACACTTGAGGAAGGACGAATGATTGTCAGAGAACGTGGGTGTCTATTATTACTTGGATGGGATATATCTTCTGTTATAGCCCTAGATACTATTCAAAGATAAAAAATTGATCAAGATATTTTGGGAGATGAAGAAGAAGCTGAGAACCTTTATTTCATGTCTACTTTCAATACCAAGCATGAGAATCTAACCATTTGGGATATAGCACTTGAGCATGACAAACCCTAGGTTGTCAAGGATGTCACTGAGCTAAAGGGAAATTTGATTGTCAGGAGATTAAGCGACACAACAACTCCACAAGATACCTCCTTAGTAGTTAGTATTGCATTGCTTAGTGAAGTTGTAGCCAAAAAGTTACAAGTAGATTATAACAAATTGATGACAAAACATACAAAGTTGATGCATAAGTATAATAAGATCAAGTCTATGGTAGAGCAACCCAAACTCACTTTGACAAAGCAAGTGTCACCTCCTACTTCCTTGAGCTCATTATCACTGCAAGATAGGGACACCTTCATACTCAAAATTGAAGGCTTGAAGGAAGAATTGAAGAAAAGTAAAGAAGTAGAAGTTGTTACAAGGGCTAAAGGGGTGTAGGACACCTCTAAATTGATAAAAATCCTTGTTGACCATAGAGTGTCTCAGATCTTGGGGAAGGTTAACAATGCATGGTTTTATTTTGATAAGTTGAGACGGGTGAGAAATGTCCAAATTAGGTAGGATCTAACCTTAAAGCAAATTTTGAGCACATGGATTCTAAGATTGTCCTTGATGAATGCTATTTAAGGAGTGGCATGATTTAGTCTTGATGTCCTGTAGGAAATATGAAGTGCCTATGCGCTGTAAAATCTCTTGAGTGATGTTTCTTCTTCCCAAGGAAAGTATGATTTGATGATTAATGAAAATTTGAAAATTTTAAGGCTCTAGAGGAGTGTCAGTTACCTTCAATTTTGGAAACCAAAGGGATACAAAATCATTAGATTTATGGAAATCATAGTTCCAAGTTATCACCTCAACTTTGGTCACATTAGTCATTTAGGGTGATAAAATAGATCTAATTTTATGTAATGCCAAATTAGACAACTCGCTAAAATTGGAATTCAGACTTGATAGTTTTCTAAAAGGAGCCAAAATATTGTTAGATGCCATATAAATAGTTTGGTGAAGGTCCTTGAGAATCCCTGGCCATCTGATGAGGATTACATGAATTGGATGCTCAAGTATTCTTTAGGCTTGTTGTGAGGTGACATTTTGGCATCTGAAGGACATATTGAAATATGTCATATCTATCTCCTTGATTTTTACAGGTTTGGTAAGATAGTCTGGCGAATGGATAATAAGTTTTGAATCTTGATAAGTTGGATTGAGGTTTAATTAATAAATTAATCATTAGTGGTCTTGGTTATAATAAGATGGAGAAAGCTATATTTAGCAGTCAATTTTGGTTGTTAGTCATTTTTGAAATTATTCAAGTAGAATGCAGTCTTATTCATGAAGGGGAGAGGTTAGAAGGATTAGACAGTTCAGTTGTTATCCATATCTTGAAGGATCAAATTCATGTAAGATTAAAAAAACATGAGTCACGTAACTGTGAACTCCATGTTTGACATGGGAGGATCTGGTAAGATAACAATCAGTTGCCAATTGCATTTGCCAGGCTAAGAGTTATCTCTCTTACACTGAAAAGAGAAGCTGGAAGGACATCTATAGGAGGACACCCCTCTTAGTAGAAGCAATGCTTCCTACT
Source organism: Cunninghamia lanceolata (assembly GCA_027924645.1). Classification (NCBI taxonomy): domain Eukaryota; kingdom Viridiplantae; phylum Streptophyta; class Pinopsida; order Cupressales; family Cupressaceae; genus Cunninghamia; species Cunninghamia lanceolata. Next base: position 4,612,619 of record BSBN01000696.1, on the reverse strand, counting down.
ATTTGCGAGGATTCCTCCATTTGGGACACATAGGAAAGAGAATGATGCCTTCTCACAAGATTCCTCTTTCACTGCAGGTTGAAGATGCCTTGCCTTGGCTCTCAGTGTAGGTCTCTTGGCTCTGATCTTGGGTTTCTCTAGCAGCAAGATAAATGCTTGTGCATCTATCTGATGGATCATGGGTGGTGGCTGATGAGGTATAAATAACCTCATATCTATGATGGAACAAGTAGCCCTTTTTGAATTACCCAATTCCCTAGCCTTGCCAATTTATTTATTCTTATAAGCAATGTTTATTTATTTTTAATAAAATGTTGTATAAATCCTTATTTCCTAAATTGATTAAAACTAGCTTTTAAATGTTGATTTAATGGCATGAAAAGTTGGATAATTGTGTATGTTAATGCATTGCCTACAAAAGAAGTGGACATCATGCAGTTGTGGATGAATGCGCCAAAAGTTGAGGGTACCAGAAATTTTAGGCGTGCACATTAAATGAAGACTTCGTTTTAATTCTGTTATTTTTGTGGTTACCCAAAAGACATTATGGCTCCACTCGGAGTCCTTTTTATGTTTAAGAGACAACAATAGTAAAGATATTGTTTTTCAGTTATAAGACTTCTTCAAATGGCATTTTCCCGCCATCTAAAATTTAGGAGTTTTTGAAGTAGTTCAGTTTTAATTGTTGCTCAAAACATGGATATAAATATATAATATGGATGAAGGAAAGACAATCCCTTAGTTTTTGAAATAATAAGATCTGTGTACTTGCAATTTTTCATGAATGTGAATGATGTTGTTCTGACTATTGGAAATATGAAGATTTGAATGGAGTTATCATGTGTTGTGAAAGTGATTGAATGTGACTTGAGTTAAGACAACTTTCTCCCATGAGTTGGCCACTCGCGGGACTGTAGGATAGATAAGTACTTTCATTTATGTGGATGTTTTCATTCATTTGAAGATAGTTTATGTTTAGTTTTCTGTCGTTAACCTGCAGGGTGTGTTGTTTAAAAGTTAAACTGTTGTGTACTATTGTTTCGAAACTTTCTGTGTTGATTAGAAGTTTTCGGTGCATCTGCCTAAGTTAAAATTATTGTTTTCTGATAGTTAGAATTTGGAATGTTTGCATCATAGCAAATTACATTTGTGAATTGTTAGCATAGAATTTATCTGCTTTCTAGTTGTTTGCGTTTCAATTCGCACCTCTGGAATGCGATTTGGAAACAGACAGCTATGCACAGATAAATTGCTCTCCTATTGGAAGGGGGGGTTCCCTTTCTTGCTGATGTTCGCTGAAAAGATAAATTAAATGAAAACTTCGCCTATCTTCTTTTTGATTCTCAATTGTGAGCACAAGGTTATAAAACTCCAAACACTGTAGAAGAGGTTTTTTCCTTTTTATAAAACTTCTACTACAACTAAGCAAAGACTAACGACTCTTTCAATCTCCTGAGTAAATTTAGAGAAAAGGAAATTAAAAGTGAACAAGGAATGATTGTTAACACAAAAACTTAAATAGTTTTCCTCCAAATTTACACCACAAGACTAAAAGTACTTTAATGATGAAAGCTACAAAAGCTACACATTTGACGACGAAAACTTGATGAATAGAGATAGAATATCAGAGCAAAATAGGCATGAGACTTCTATTCAATATCATAAAGTTTGCACAACTCCAGGACAACAATGTTGTAGCAAAAGGCAGGCATACAGCAAGCGATCAAACACTAGAGAACAGATTACACAAAGTGAACATACACTTGGAATATCAAGATTTGCATGCTAGAATAGACACAGCAAATTTTCTATGACAATTACCATTACAAATAAACATAGAGTGAACAAACACTTGGAATAACAAGACTTGTAGGCTAGAATAGGCACAACAATTTTGTTATCACAAAAGTCATTACATACAATGGGCAAGGATGCCCTTATTTATACTAAAATCAAAGGACTAGGGAACCCTTAAATCTCCTTGATTAACCCTAACTTGCCAACTCACAAGCTTTATTAGTATTCTAAGACAAAGATACAATAAACAAATGCTTTAAAGTGATTTGCTTTAAAGCAAAGAAGATTCCAAATATCACAAAGTGATTTCTTTTCTAAATATAGAATGGATGAGATTAGGATGAAAGCAAATGTTTTTAAAACAAAAAGCATATGTTTTAAAGCTGCTTTATTTTGAAATGCATCCTCATCAACATTCTAGTTTTTTGGTGATGTCATCTGTTGATATTCTAGGAAACGATATCTTCTAAAAAGCGAGTGACTGCATCTCTGCCAAGAACACTGATACTCTCTAGAATGATATTCTAATTCTCTAACATTTCTTCACCATTCGTAACCATCTGAAGAAATTCATGAACTTCACCCGTGGCCTTGTCGAATTTCACTGTCATTGTAGTAAAATGACTCATCTTGCCGGCATTGATATCATCATTAAAATTGCTACGGACGAGAGTCTGGAACTCCGCTTGCAATTCCCTGAGATCATACAGGGTACCATCTTCTTTCTCATAAGAACCCGGGATCTAAGAAACAAAGGATCTGACAAACTTGAGGATGTTGACTACCTTTTCTTTCGATTCTGTCAACTCTGAAATCATAATGTCATAAGTTTTTACTGTGAAAAGATATTGCGCTTTCCAAGTAGAAACTGTCTTTTTATCTTCAGCTGAATCAACAAAATCAAATGCAATCTTCAAGTCAGAGATAATGATCTCAAACACCGGTCTATTTTCTGCCATGGTCTGCTGCAATCCCTGTATGCCTTGGCGTAAATCATGAGTGTTGTACTTCAATTGATAAAGCTCTGAAAGCACAACTCTCCCTTTAGTCACAAATTCTTCCAACCAACTGTTCATGTGTCTCCCATAAAGAACCAACTGACTGAAATGCTGTTGATCGGTGGGTGATTCAAGATTTGGTGGAAGAAGTAAATCAGCATGTGAAGTGCCATGGAAAAGGTTGGAAATGTACTACCGCAGCTGTCAAACTTTAGCTTTGAGAGCTACCTTGTCTTCTCCATCTTTCATCACCCTTTCCTTCAAATTATCCACTACAACCTCAAAGAGATTGACGTCTATATGGCGGGTACTTCTGCCAAGGTTAGATTTGACAACTGTGAAGTCATCAACCTTGACATCATTAGCACTTCTATTTTCTGGCGGTGTTGCAGTTTCAAGGATTATTTCTCCCTCTGCATTCTTCTCAATGCGAACCTGCTTCTTCAGCTTATTGTCTAGTGTGTCTTGGTAGACGCTTTTAAGCTCTATTAAATCCAGCCGATATGAGGGCTTTCTCCTCTTCCTTCCCAGAATGTTTTCAAGCCAAGATGAGCCATCCTCTCTTGGAAACTTGGTTCTAACCTCGTCAGCTCCTGATGAATCAATATTTGCATCAAAGTTACGAACCAATGAATCTAGCTCTGAATCTATGTGGATAGGAGAAGTGATCGGTGAAGAAGGTGGAGATACATGATCTGAAGGTAACACTTCAACATGCGTCGTTGTTTCAACAGGAACTTCTGGTTCAACTGGCGGTTGTTCCTGCTGGACATGAGCTTGAGACTCATCTTTTTTCCTCTTTAACATAGCCATTTTTGTTCCCTCTGGAAGAACACTCATAGCTTTTATCCTTTATTTTGGCTTGGAACTGGAAGGCTCTGATGGTTGCACAATTGGTGGCTCTACTAACGGAATATCATCCTTCTGCTTAGTCTTCAAGAATATCAAACTATTTTTAACCACTCGACTTGTTTTTTCCTTAATGGAAGTGCTCTATTTTACTAACCAATTAACTAGTGTCAATGGTTGTTGCTCAATTTGGTCTCTAAAATACGTGGGAAGTAGAACTTCACCACTCTCTGTCAAACCCTCTATATCTTCTGATAGGATATTAGACATCTGTTGAAGAGTGAATCTACTCTAACTACATTCTCGCACTTCAAACTCATCAGCGCAATTAGCCCAGAAGTCTTCAACCGCATGCTTGTGCGTACAATTCTGTCCAAGATGTGATGCATAAACACCACGGGGATCATATGAAGACCTCCTATTGAAAAACTTAAGACCATATCTGGATGATTCATTATCGATTGCCTTGGCATCTGCTCCAGATCTACATATGTAAATACTCATCCCAAGTGGAAAATTGAAAGTCATCTTGCGTCTGCCTACGAAAAAATGTATGAACTTCATAGGCTTGCCTCAAAAATTTCATAAATGCTATTTCGTCTATAGGATATCTCGGCAACATGGTTGGCTCTCTTGAGAAGCCATATACTTTGATGTAGGAAAAAGTGGGAAATTGGATAAACCAATCAGCCCATTCTATCATTGCTATTCTAGCCTCTGCTGAAAACCATAAATGCAACTCGTTGTCCATATCTCGCACTGCATGCATCAGAAATGCATCATTCACCCGCCTGTAATGTCGTTCAGCTTGAGAGATCTCTAACTGTGGGAAATGATGATAAACATGTTGAGTACCCAGAGTTCTAACAACATTCAAACCTCTGAATTGGCCCTAAAAAGCCATCAAATACACAAGGTATGATATCATGTGGAATTCATGAGCCCTTTGAAAATTAATTATTTGTTGGTGGAGACTCTCACTGATGAGTGCCGACTAGTCATAGAATTCGGTTCCATCAACAATCTGGGACATGATGTAAAACATCCAAGGCTGGAACTTGTTAGCATCTTCTTGACCCGTGATCTAACTTAGCAAAGTAATCATTATTGCATGTTCTTCCTTGAATTCTCCATGTCCAACGTTCTTTGGCATGACATTCTGCTTCTCTTTTAACCACCTCTGACCAATCTTTTTTTGGTATTTTTCTTTATCATTGTTCCAAACCCTCTTACATTATTCAAGTGAAACAGTTAAGTTTTCTCTGCAAATAGGTATTGTAAAACACTTCTCTATGTCATTTGGCCTCAGGCTGTAGAGCACGCATCCATCTCTTGACTAGATTTCTCTTGTGACCAAATTGTAATGTGTCATGCAATCAATTACAAACTCAATACTTTACACTGTGATAAGAAAGGATGCCGCTGCAAGCAAACCAAAGTGTCCAAGATTCCTGATAGCGTTATTCCTTGTATTCTCCAAAGAGTGTAAATTGATTACTGGAAGAACTTTATGCAAGTCTGTTTCACAAGTTCTTAGGTAATTGTGAACCAATGTCGTTTTGTGTCTGATTTGTGTTGGAGAGTACTGCATATTGGAAGATTTAAAAATCAACTGTGAACACGCCTATGTCAGAAAAATCTTGGACAAATGGCTGAAAATTATTTGCTGATTTTTAGAAAAAAGCAGTGTGAGCTAAAAAAGATGGCACATGAGTTTTGTAGACAATTCTGTTTCAAAGCAACCCAGATTGTTAGATTTTGAAAAAGCGGAGATTTTCTCAAAAAAGCAGGAAAAAAGCAATTTCCTGAAAAGAAAAGCAAAACTCAAATCTTTAAGAGGATAATAATCTAGATGGACCCATCTCGATGAAAACTGAAAAAGCTCTGGTCATATTTCTGAAAAATGATCCCCTTGAAACGAGGACCCTGAAAAAGCAAGCCTCTCTTCTTCCTCAACTCGAAACTATGAAGAACGCTGAAAAAGCACTTGGTTTGGGTCTTTGAATCTTCGTTGAAAGAAAAATAAAATCTTTCCTCTGAATGCAACCTGCAAAAGATAATGAAATAAAGAAGCCAAATGCTTGTCTTTATAAATCTTTAGGGCGAAAAAGCAACTTTATTTGTGTGAGAATAAAACTTCACTCTCAATCATGAAGAAAGCAACTTTTAAAGCATAAATCCAAGTGGATGTCTTCAAATAGAAAGAATCCCTATTTTGTAGCTACCTATGGCTTCATCTGCAAGATGACGAAAAATATCTTCTTTTGATGATGTCATCAAACACGCGAGTTGAAAGAAGTACTAACCAATTTTTCTTCGTTTTTGACACTTCAACACTCATTTTGACTTAAATATGGCCTGTCTCTGATTTCAACAAGGCAGAGAAATGTCATCATTGACTAAAAAAGATGACTAATCCTGACATTTTGGAGACCTATCAACTGAGATTCCATCCCCTACCTTCGACTGACGATCTGACCTCGTTTGACCAAGTTTGACCTCCTGAAAACTGTCAACGGGCAAAGATTGGGCACAAAACTATCGGAAAACACTGTGGACATAAAAAATATTCTAACACTACTCAAGTTGGGTGCCCCAAGTCACCTGGGGTGCCTGATTTCCCAACACTTAGCCATTTTTTCAATTTTTGCAACTTCTTCAATTCTCGATTTACGTGTGCGTTCCAGTGGCGGAGGACCCCTGTTTGACTGTCGATTTCAGTCGTTCTGACGACTGTCAAGGTAGGATGGAGGGTGATATAAGCAGTCTGAACATATCTGTGATGAAATCCTAGCTTTGACTAATTTTTGACCAAGTTTTGACCAACCAGGAAAGAGTTGACGGAAGCATTTTCGACGTTTCTCAAAAAATGTGAAAAAAATCTAACACTGGAGAGGTTGGGCGCCCCAAGTCACTTGGGCACCTAGTTTTAACAGACTTAGTCAAATTTATGATTTTCCAACTTTTCAATCCACCTTGGATCCATCTTGCATCGTTTTGTGTGCATCATCGAGTCGATGATTGTTCATCAGTTTTGCGTCGTTGGAACAACGTTGAAAACTTGTCGATGAGCTCTGACATATGAACATTCTCTGTTGATGACTTTAGAGCTCATGCTTCACCTTCTAAAAAAGTAGAAATTACCCAGTAGAGAAAACTTGATCGTTTGAAGATTCTACTTGGACTGTGTCGATCGTGAAGCAAAATCGACCAATGAGAATCGAGCGCGACACCTAAGTCAGAGATTCTATTTTTAGAAAGTTTTGCCAGTATCCATATCTCAATAAACCCAGAAAACCTAATCTGACGTCTATTTTTAGAAATTTCTATTTTTAGAAATTTTGCTTTTTTGACTTTTTGACGAAAAATTTTCTATACTTGTTTCAAAATGCCTTAATGAAGCAAAAAAAATTATTGGGTACAACACTAGTGTAGAATTTATATGCTTTCTAGTCTAGAGTTTTCATGCTTTTTAGTATAAAATTTGAATGCTTTATGTAGAAGGATAAAATTACTATTTCATTTCATGTACTGTTTCAATCTTTTAATAGAACTAGAAAACTGTTTCTCAATGAAATATCCAAACTCCCTATTGCAGACATCCTCAGACACTACCCCGGTAGATAAAATGATAATTTTTATCTAAAGTTTTAGGACCTTAAGACAACTTGTCACTTTTTGGTGTCGTTGTTGAGGAAACGTGATCTTTTCTAAGTGTTATTGGGGCATACTTGGGAATTTCTTGTAGTAAACACCCAAAAATAGTCACCAAACCTCTCTTTTTGCATGGTCAGGAAATGACACCCACACAGTAGATTCATTCCAAAACCCCCCCCAATAGTAATTCTAACCATAAATAGGGAAGAAGAAGTCTTAGCTGAAGAACTAAATTACGAATTGATCGAGCAGGATCAACCTGAGACCTCCCATCATACTCCAAAAGTTTTGCCAGTTGAACCAATCTTTGAGGAGATAGTTATTCAACCAACCAACCTAGTCTTTGAGGAAGAGAACATTCCTTTTGACATTATGGCTAACAATCTCCATAATGATGATATGGCGAGAAGACCAGCAGCACGAACCTTTACCTACCCTATCTCTCTCAACGAAGATGATGATGCACCAATGAAAAACATTTTTATCTTGCCAGCTTTTAGGGGACTTTCTTTTGAAGATCCTGACCAGTTCCTCTTTGAGTTCAAAGTCTTGTGTCAAACATACGACTACAAGAATGACAATCAGAAGCTTAAACTTTTTCCTTCCACTATAAGAGACGCTGCAATGTGTTGGTTTATGGGACTAGCTTCTAGATCAATAACTACACGTGATGACATGGAAACTATTTTCTTAGAAAAATACTATAGTTATTACAGAGTTAGTGATAGGAAAGAAGAGTTGTTCAAACTAAGACAACAAGAAGATGAGAGCCTGGAAGATTACCTTGATAGGCTTATCTTTCTAACCAAACGATGTGGTGAGGAAGCCATAAGTCTGGAGATTCTAAAGACTATATTTCTCAAAGGACTTGATGAGGATGCTAGGAGAAGCTTAGATTTAATGGGAAAAGGAGATGTGTCCCAACTCGAACTTACCGATATCTCTAAGTTACGTTGGAATTTTTCCTATACTCGAGGAGGAATCCAAAAATCTAGCCTCTTAAGAAGCTCAAATGACATAGGTAAACTGCGAGAGGAAATCGAATCTAAAAACTGACATTCTTGTTCAATTGAACACCACCTTGGATGGAATACAAGCCAAAACACGTAACCCTGAGACCTTATCCATCTACTGTCCTAGATGTCGAAACAAGCATCTGTTAAGAGAATGTCCTTTGGACAAGGCTGACAGTTGCCAAATTTGTGAAAAGAATCATACCACTGATCAATCTGAGATTCTGAATGCAATCAAGACTTCTAAAAAATGACCATCTCACACTGAGGAGGAAATTAATTTCGCAGGCCAGAGACTTGGAGGAAATTTCTCCTATGGTCAAAACTCCAACCCTACATGGTGACCTCCAAACACTTGGAACAATACACAGTGGTCAACTCCATGGCCTTCAATATCACCTGGATGGGGATCTTATCCACCTTGGGGACCACCTGAATGGACAAACTAAGCTTGGGGAAACCCCCAATGGCCAAATCAGCAATGACACCCTCATAATCAACCTCCACAATGGAATCAACCACCAAATCAATTCTATAATGATCTAAGATGAATGCCAAATCCACAATAGAACCTTCTCACGGCTCCTCAAACCCCTTAGTAGAGTGAACAAGTTAATCAACCACCATTACAAGGACAACCTGTTCCTAATCCCAAGAACACAGGTCAAAATGCCCCAGTGTATGCTGTTGATCAGGATAACATGGCAGGGATCAATGTTATCTATTATGGAAACCTTCAATTGAGGTTGGGAAAAACACTTAATCAACCAACCATTGTCAAAGTTACAGAAGACCCAAATGAAAGACTTAATGTAGAACCAAAGACTCTTTTGTACCTAAAGAGCATGACTCCAAGAAAAATTAGGAGATATCATCCCCGCCGCAATCTCGGGCAACTCCAGCACCTATCATAGAGTCATCTCAAGAAGAAGTTGCCAAACAACCATCAACGACTCCAGGAAAAGATCCCATACCAAGAAAGAAAACCCAGGTACCTTTTTTGGACCATCTCAGATCAAATGTTCATAAGAACCCACCTAAAGTATCATTGTGTAACGAAACTGCTATGATACAAGAAATTAAACGACTCCATATTGAGATTCCTTTGTTACAAGCGATCAAAGAAATTCTCAAACTAAATCAGCTGGTTAAACAATTATGCATTAAAACACTAGGAAGGAAACCAAAACAGATTAATATGGTGCACATCAATAGATATCTAGCTAAACTTTTAGCTGGAAAACCTTAACCCCAAAATATGGAGACCCAGGTAGTCCACTTATAACAATAACAATTAATGAGGTAGCAATACCTAATGGATTGGTGGACTTGGGAGCATCCATTAACGTTATGATAGTGGATGTTATGGAAAAACTTGGACTCACTGATCTATGCCCCACAACTACCATATTACAGATGGCAAATTAGACCATAACTATTCCCAAAGGAGTCTTAGAAAATGTCCCTGTCAAGGTTGACAATTGGGAATATCTAGTAGACTTCCAAGTCCTTCAGTCCCTCGCACCCAAAGACAGTTACCCAGTAATACTGGGTAGGCCATGGTTAGCTACAGTCGCAACCAAGATTGACTATAGAGCAGGAGGAATGGTCATTTCACATGGTCCCAGTAACAAAAATTTAAGTCTATATCCCCCCGCTCAACCTGTAGAATATAACCAAGTTTGGGTGGATGAATCTGATAAGCAATAGAATCTAGCTTCACTTGCCATGGTAGTTATTAAACAACACGACGAAGATCTGGAAGATGAATTAGAAAACATCCAAGATCTTTCCATAGGCTCAAGAGATGAAGAGAATTTAGAGGTGGAAGAAATCTTAGGACATCCAATCCACATTAACAACGAAGAACATGATTATACCAACTTCACAACTCGACCTTGTCCCCTAGAAAATATCATCTTGAAAACAGATCATTTCTTCTCAGATATTGCCAGACTCCATAGAATCATACCACATAGCTGTCTTCTCAATACATTAATAGAAGAAGTTCACACTATCACCTCCAATTACCCTGGAACCAAGACTATCATGTTATTACCAGGAAAGACTTTAAATATCAATAGTTGGTTGACAGAATCTGATGAGCACAAATTATTCGATGTTTTGATGAACAGGTCCAAAGCTTTTGCTTATGACTATACAGATATGAGAGGAATCCACCCAAGTGTTTGCACCCACCACATCTATATTGAAGACGTTAGACCAGTCTGTCAACCCCTGCGAAGACTTAATCCTGCTCTCAAAGATATTGTCAAAATTGAAATTGAGAAACTCTTACAAGTAGGATTTATTTATCCTATTTCAGATAGCAAATAGGTTTCACCCTTGGTGGTAGTGCCAAAGAAATATGGGAAATGGAGAGTGTGTGTTGACTATAGAGAACTCAACAAAGCAACCTACAGAGATTATTTCCCACTACCCTTCATAGACCAAGTTTTGGATAATCTAGCAGGAAGGAAGTATTTTTCATTTCTGGACGGGTTTAGTGGATATAACCAAATATAGGTGGTAGCAGAGGACCAAGACAAAACTAATTTACATGTCCTTGGGGAACATTCGCATATCAGGTTCTTCCCTTTGGGCTTTGTAATGCTCGTGCCACATTTCAAAGAGTTATTTTGGCTATCTTTGCTGAACTTGTAAATGATTTTGTAGAAGTCTATATGGATGACTTCACTGTCTACGGTTCCACTTTTGATGAGGGTCTCAAAAATCTGGATAGAGTGTTGCAACGATGTGAAGATCGTCAACTATCTCTAAGTCATGAGAAATGTCTCATAATGGTAGAACAAGGTATAGTACTGGGACACCATATTTCAGCTGAAGGAATAAAGGTTAACCCTAAGAAGATTGAAGTGATACAATAGCTGGAAACCCCAAAGAATCAAACCGATGTTAGAAGTTTCTTAGGACATGCTGGTTATTACTAGAGATTCATAGAAAATTTCAGTAAGATTGCAGCTCCCATGTTCTCTCTTTTGCAGAAAGATGTGAATTTTACCTGGACAAAAGAATGTCAAAAGTCTTTTGACATCATTAAAGAAAAGCTTGTCTCAGACCCATTCCTATGGGGGCCTAACTAGAAACTTCCCTTCCATATATATGTTGATTCTTCCAATGACGCTATTGGAGCAGTGTTAGGACAAGAAGATGAGAATGGAGGGAAATATGCTATATATTTCATCAATAAGAACTTGAACCCCACAAAACGAAATTACACCACCATGGAGAATGAATTTCTAGCAATAGTTGATGCAATAAACAAATTCTGCCATTACATCACAGGATACAAAGTGACTATATTCACAGACCATTCAGCTATCAAGTACCTGATGAACAAACCCTCAGTGAATGGACGAATAATTAGATGGTTATTACTTCTACAAAAATTCAATGTGACCATAATGGATAAGCTTGGAAAATTCAATGTAGTTGCAGATTTTCTATCCTAGATAAAGCAAGATGATGGAGATTCTACTCCTGTGCAGGATGAATTTCCTGATGAAAATTTATTTGTTGTCTCCATTAAAACACCCTAGTTTGCAGACATTGCCAATTACTTAGCCACCTCTGAGCTTCCCCCAGACTTCACATCAAAACAAAAGAAACACCTTATTTGGGAGAGTGCTCACTTTAAATGGATTAATGGCATGTTATTATGATATAGGCCTGATTTAGTCTTGCGACGTTGTGTCAGACCGGATGAAACATACAGCATCCTTAGAGCTTGCCATGACGACCCATCTAGTAGACATTACTCTGCCAAAAAAACTTCCCATAAAATCTCAGGTGCAGGATACTATTGGCCCTCTATGCACAAAGATGTGAAAAACTATGTTCGTCATTGTGATGAATGCCAATGAGTGGGAAGACCTACGACATCCAATGAAATGCCTTTGCAACCACATGTAACTTTTGAACCATTTGAAAAGTGGGGATTGGATTTCATAGGTCCTATAGATCCTCCTTCGCAAGGAAAATAATATATTCTAGTCTGCATAGACTATCTTACCAAATGGGCAGAAGTCCAAGCCCTCAAAGTTGCTAGAGAAGAACAAGTTGTAGACTTTCTGTATAACAGATTTTTTCTCAGATTTGAAGCCCCTAGGTCAATTGTCACAGACCAAGGACCTTACTTTATGTCCAAAGTTCTATTAGCTTTCACCAATCATTTCCAGATAAGCCATAAAAAGTCATCACCCTATCACCCACAAGCAAATGGACAAGTAGAAGTCACTAATAGGGAGCTCGAAAACATCCTAACAAAAACAATTTCATCAGGCAAAAAGGATTAGGCTTGGAAACTGCCTGAGGTTGTTTGGGCTTACAATACAACTTGGAAATGCACCATTAGTCTTACCCCTTATGAACTGATCTTTGGGAAGAAACCTTTTCTGCCCATTGAATTTGAACTCCAAACGCTAATAACAACAATGGAGCTAGACTTTGATCTTGATCAAGCTCAGGTAGAGAGAGTCTTGCAAATTAATGAACTAGATGAACTCTGCCTAGAAGCCATTCATCAGACTAAACTAGCTCAACAACAACGAAAGGCTTGGCATGATAAACACATCAAAGAAAGAGAATTCCATTCAGGAGATTGGGCACTGCTATTTGATTCCCGATACAAGGACCAGAAAGGTAAACTTAGAACTCATTGGCTGGGTCCATACAAGATTTCTGAGGTATTCCCAAACGGAGCAATACAACTCAAACCCATTGATGGTGATTCTCAAACCCTCTTAGTCAATGGACATCGACTCAGGATCTATCATAAACCTGTCAACAAAGAAGACTTTACTCGACTGGTAGAGATGCATGGAGAAACTTAATGTGTTGATTCTGCTTCAACAAAAATAATACCATAAATATCTTGTAGAATTTTTATTAAAAGATAAAAAAAAATTATTTTTTTAATGTTTGAATGTGTGTATATGCATTTAGGAACGATTCTTCATAATTTCTTCTTAGTATTTTCCTAAATTTCATCTCTATTTCATAGAGTTTCATCTTTTAAGAAATGTTACAAATTCTGGTGCACCTTCTGGTGATGCTCTGAAACTTGTTGTCTAAGTAAGATCCATACCCTCACTTTGTTCCTATATTTCGACTGCATCTTTCAGCGATGCTCCAGAACTTTGTTCTTGCATTCTAGCTGCATCTTTCAGTGATGCTCTAGAACTTTGTTCCTCCATTCCGGTTGCATCTTTCAGTGATGCTCCAGAACTTTGTTCCTATATTCTGGCTGCATCTTTCAACGATGCTCCGGAACTTTGTTCCTGCATTCCGGTTGCATCTTTCAGTGATGCTCCAGAACTTTGCTCCTGCATTCTGGCTGCATCTTTCAGTGATGCTTCAAAACTTTATTCCTCCATTTTGACTGCATCTTTCAGTGATGCTTTGAAACTTTGTTCCTCCATTCTGGATGCATCTTTCAACGACGCTCCAGAACTTTGTTCCTGCATTTTAGCTCCATCTTTCAGTGATGCTCTAAAACTTTGTTCCTGCATTCTGGTAGCATCTTTCAACGTTGCTTCGAAACTTTGTTCCTGCATTTCGGCTGCATCTTTCAACGATGCTCCAGAATTTTGTCCCTACATTCTGACTACATCTTTCAGCGATACTCAAGAACTTTATTCCTACATTTCGGCTGAATCTTTCAGCGATGCTCTGGAACTTTGTTCCTGCATTTCGGCTTCATATTTCAGCGATGCTCCGGAACTTTGTTCCTCCATTCGGGGTGCATCTTTCAGCGATGCCCAACATTATCAAAATCCAAGTGGCCTCGAAACCTGCATTTCCTTTAATCTTCCTATCAGTTTCCTGAGCAGTTTTACCACTCTGGGTGTTGTGATATTTCAGTAGTCTTTGAGCAATGTGGGAGGAGCCAAACGGAAGTTTGAGCCAGCTTCACCGGATAAATTGCTGGCATTGGGGAATATTTCAAAATTGTTTCAAAGAGTAGGATGGCTAGACTTCATAAAGAAATTTGAGGGACACCATGCACAACTGGTCAAGGAATTTGCCGAGAACTTTGCAGATGGGCAGTCGATTGTGCATGGGAAGAAATTCAAGGTAAGTCCCTGAATTATCTCCAAATTATCTGGCAATGGAAATGAAGGTATTAATTTGTTTGAAACTACAAACATTTCCTATCAGAAAATGATAGAACTTTTTGCACAGGAAGGGGAACCTCACCCATTATTAGTTGTAAATACCCGAGGGCAAAATAGGGGGTTTTAGAGAATGTCCATTGCAGAGCCATGGCGAACAATAGTTGCATGGACTATTAAGTATTTCACCTATGAAGGGCAATGTGCCATAGTAGTTGGTCCCCCTTTTCGGCTGCTCATCCATTTGCGCCATGGTCTAGAAAATCCTAAATTGAAAGTTAACAATACTGCCTTCTTCCATGATTCCCTTGTAGGTATGATAGAATGCTTCAAAATTAGGTCTGGACCTTTGAAGCATCACGGTCTTATACAGTTAATCTACAAATATCATTTTCATTGAAAAAGAAAACCAGTTGAGAAATGGCAGAAATTTCTGCAAAAAATTGAGAGCCCTGAACCTCCAAGACAATTTGAGGTAGGTGAATCGTCTGGTAGGGCAAACCAAGACATGAGAGAACTCTCCCCTGCACCCCAAGGTGATAGACAAGCTCCTGGAGGAGAAGCGCAAGAAAATCCACCAAACCCTCCAGACCATGAAGAAAGGCCTAAATCACATAATGTACTTGAAACCCTAGAAAAATGAGAAAATGTGGATTTAGCAGACTCAGAGGAGGAAGGTGTTCAACCTTGTAAAAAGGAGAAGAGGACTAAAATGAAACTACAAAGACCTACTCCTCTGAGAAGGAGCAAATAGTTAGCTGAGAAGCCTAGTTGTGCCGTGGCCTGTGAATTACCCCCTGTTCTAAAGAAAAAGAGAAAAGAAAGGTAGCCCTGTGAAAAAGTGACTCAACCCGATGAAAATGTATCTCCGATTTGTGCAGATGTAACTCAAACTCTGGAAAGTGATGAACCCCCTGCATCTAGACCATCAATTGACCCATCTAAAGGGGACCTAGAGGAAAAAGGAGAAAAAGGACAAGAGGGAATCAGTGAACAATTACCTAATTATGTCTTAGTTGAAGAAGAGGAGGTCAAGAATATGAGACTATTGAAACAACTTCTTCATTCTAGCAGCCAAAAAACATTCAGGAAGTTGATATAGTGCTTGAGGAGAGACAGTTGTCTCCCTTAAATAATGTTGATGATATAGAACAAGGTCCATCTAGGGCAATTAATGAAGAGCACATATTTGGCAATGAAACAGAAGTTTTGATTACTCCCCTCTCTATAGATGCTGAGGACAACAAGGGTGAGTCCATGACATTAGAAACAGAGAAATTGAAAGCAAAAATTATGCAGTTGAGAAATAAAATACAATTGAGTGAAGAGGAGTTGAATAGGCAACAACAGGAGATAGAAGAACAGAAGAGCTTTTGGAGCAAAAGGATCAAACTATTAGAGAGTTGCAATCCCAAATGCAGCAAAGTGAAGAAAGAGATAAACATTGTCTAGATAGTCTATCTGAGAAAGATAGACAAATCAAGAATCTAACCTTCAACCTAAAACAATGCCTGAGGATATTTGCAGAGGAGCAGGGGAAACATAAAATTGAATTAAATAAGGCCATAAGTAGAATTGTTGAACTGGAGCAAGATTTACAAGAAATTAATATTAGGCTGACTGTGGAATCAAAAGAGGTTCAAACCAAACCAACTAAAATGGAATGGTTTCAGGTCCACATTCCTCCCATGCTAACCAAGTGGATAGAGCAATGCTATTTCTTAAGACAATCTGGAGCCAAGAATGCTAGACTTAAGAAAGAAATAGTATTGTTGAAAGAGTCTTATGATAGATTATATCAGGCCAAGATGGATGCATGCTAGATTGGAGAGCTATTGCTAGCTTGTAGGAAACCGTCCATATTATATTCCATGTTCCTTAATGAACAGTTGTTAAGATGGAAGCACCTAAAAATCTCTTTCAATTACCACATGATCCTGATGACCAACAATTCCTTGAAGCATTTAAAGAAGCATATCCTATACAGAAGAATTTATTATGCGAGTTCTTCATTCATAATCTATTTCTCAAAAAACATAATGATTTCTTCATTAATCTGTTTGTGGGGGAAGTTCAGTTAAGGGCATTTTTGTCAAATATGGAAAATCAAATTCAGTGGCAGGACAGAACTAGGGAATATCTTCATGCAGAGAGAATTGTGGGACTACACATGAGGTACCCCAACCGAAAACCTTTTGCTTTCAAAGCTCAATTCAGGAGAACTAAGAGTTATGAACATATGAAAGAAAAATATAATGAGAGCATTAGGATTTGTTATGAAGATTTCAAGATTAATGGACCTCAGTTGATTGACAGAGCTTGGAATGCCTGTGAGGAAAGGTATCCCCCCTTGCCTATGTATTTGAAAAGAAGAGAAATGATTTCCCCCACTAACCTTAGATGGTCATACAAAAGAGCTGAGGCATTGACAGAGATTCTTTAGCAACTAAAGACTAAGTGGATAGGAATGAGATACAGACCGCCTCTACTTTTACAGCCACCCCCTATAGTCTTAGGGGTTACAAAACAGGAACCAAGGGACTTACATACTTGGCAGCTGAGAATCAAACTTCACAAAGGTTTTCTGAAGGTCCCTGACCATATTTATGAAGAGGCAGATGAAGTATATGATGTGAGCTCAAAATATGATGAATTGAATAGGAAAAGAGAGGCAGAGAGACAAAGAACGCATCATAAAGCAGGAGGACCTGCTCAAGGTTAGGAAGGGGAGGAATGATGAGGTATAAATAACCTCATTTCTATGCTGGAACAAATAGCCCTTTTGCATTATCCAATTCCCTAGCCTTGCCAATTTATTTATTTTTATAAGCAATATTTATCTATTTTTAATAAAATGTTGTACAAATCCCTATTTCCTAAATTGATTGAAACTAGCTTTTAAATGTTGATTTAATGGCATGAAAAGTTGGTTAATTATGCAAGTTAATGCATTACCCACAAAATAAGTGGACAATGCAGCTGTGGATGAATGTGCTAGAAGTTGAGGGCGCTAGAAATTTTAGGTGTGCATTAAATGAAGACTTTGTTTTAATCCTGTTATTTTTGTGGTTACCCAAAAGACATTATGGCTCCACTCGGAGTCTCTTTTATGTTTAAGAGATAGCAGTAGTAAAGATTCTATTTTTTCAGTTATAAGACTTCTTTAAATGGCATTTTCCTGCCATCTGAAATTTAGGAGTTTTTGAAGTAGTTCAGTTTTAATTGTTGCTCGAAACATGGATATAAATATATATGGATGAAGGAAAGACAATCCCTTAGTTTTTGAAATAATCAGAGCTGTGTACTTGCAATTTTTCATGAATGCGAATGATGTTGTTTTGAGTTTAGTTTCTTTGGAAATACAAAGATTTGAATGGAGTTATCATGTGCTATGAAAGTGATTGAATGTGACCTGAGTTAAGACAAGTTTCTCCCACAAGCTGGCCACACACCAGACTATAGGATAGATAAGTACTTTCATTTTTGTGGATGTTTTCATTCAATTGAAGATAGTTTATGTTTAGTTTTCTATTTTTAACCTGTAGGGTGTGTTGTTTAAAAGTTAAACTATTATGTACTGTTGTTTCAAAACTTTTTGTGTTGATTAGAAGTTTTCGGCACATTTGCTTGAGTTAAAATTACTATTTTCTGATAGTTAGAATCTGGAATGTTTGCAGCATAGCAAATTACATTTGTGAATTGTTAGCATAGAATTTATCTGCTTTCTAGTGTAGAATTTATATGCTTTCTAGTCTAGAGTTTTCATGCTTTTTAGTATAAAATTTGAATGCTTTCTGTAGAAGGATAAAAATACTGTTTCATTTCATGTATTGTTTCAATCTTTTAACAGAACTAGAAAACTGTTTCTCAATGAAATATCCAAACTCCCTATTGTAGACAGCCTTAGACACTACCCCGGTCGATAAACTGATAATTTTCATCTAAAGTGTTAGGACCTTACGACAACCTGTCAATGACCTCTCCCCATCCATTCACTTCTTCCTCTAGGCCCACTACACATTTTCATCCTGCGAAGGAATCATCGTTTAAGGAGTTAGAGGTAACGAGAGGTAAAAGTATCCACATCTTCTAGGAAAATGGGTGGCCTAATCCACCTCAGTAGGTGTTGTTAGAAGATTATCATCTTCTAGCCACTCATTCAAACTTTGGAAGGGCAAACTTCTCTCAAGTGAATCCAAGTGTCAGTTTTTAGTGAAATGTAAAAGGTTACTTGTAAAGTTGTTGTAAAGTGATAGATGTCACTCATCTATGAAAACTTTACTTTGTAATCTTTTCAATAAAGGGATGTATTCTTTGCATTGTAGAAAGGGGGAATAGTATGAGGAAGAACTTTATGTAAGGTGTCTCTTATTGGGAATAACAATGATTATTTTGTATCAGGTGTGTACTCTATAATAGCTTTTCTTGAAATGAAATATATGAGTGAAAGATTTCTTGTTCACATTGTCTCCAATTGAAACTCCCCCGTTTCTTTTAATAAAATAGCTAAGGGTTATTTTATTTGTTACGTACATTAGCTATGTTAAACATTTATCAATGTCAGTTGTTGTTCAAGGATCAATGTAAAGCTTCCATTGATAATTGTAGAAAACTTGGTAAATGAAGTGGATAACTAAGTAGAATGTTGAATTATAAAGTCACATACGTAGGTTCTATGGTTACAAGGTAGTAATATGTATAAGAGCCGTTAAGAAATGTTGTTGTTATAAAAATATATACAAACCATAATGACTCTGTTAATCCCTTAAGGCACCGATCTTTTAATTATAAGTTTCCTTATTTCACTCACATTAAATTTAGAAAACACAAAAATACTAAATAACTTAATTTTGTAAGTTATTGTTCCCATTTATACTAAATTATAAAGGACATAAGGAGTGTAATGATAAGAGTTTGTTATTCCATAAATCCTTATCACAACATATGAATTTTTTAAATCTACTAACATGTTGTCTATAAATACCTTGCTTATTTTAAGCGAGTATGTCATCTAGGGAAACCCACCTTGGTTTTGCAAACAAAAGTGTAGCAGAGAGTAATTCTATATCTCCCATTCATTGGCCAACCCTTCTGCAATGTTGAACATAGAAATTCACAACTTCTTAGAGATTGTAATCTATTGGTTGGAGAACCAGCAAGATGTCTCTATGAGAAGGAGATGTTTGAAGGAGATCCCAAAGAGTTATCTTGGCTTCAGTGGATTGCAATTGATCCATGAGATCATGGTATTTAGTACTCTTATCAGGAAGACGAGATGGAGGAGGAAGATTGATGGTAGTAGAGGGAAGAGAAGTAAGATTAGTGGCATTCATATGATTATGATGAGTGTCATTCATGCAAATGATTGTATAATAATCACTATTAGGAGAAGTAGCATGAATTATTGTAAGAGGAGTATAAGTAGTAGCACAAACTATCATAATGGGAGTAGGAGAGGGGGGAGAAGAAGACATGTCGTGTATAGAACAATCATCATTAGGAGGATAAACACCTAAATGTTCATCATTACACGTATCTAATTGATTATTTAAGAAAGTTTTGATGACACTGTTTTCCTTGCATTCATCATGAACTCGTGTTCAATGTGTTGTAGACAAGAGGGTGAAAGAAGTGTAGGATTATGGTTATGAGGGAAGTCAAAAGGTGCAAATTTGCAAGAAGAAGAAAGTAAGATTTCATATGGTTCAGAAGTTGAAGTAAAGGTACCACGTCACTATGAGGGAAATGTAAGACATCATAAGTAGAATAATAAAGTGAATTCTCATAAGATGTATCAAGTGGTGTAGGAAGTGATGCAGTGAAAATGAAGGATGGTGAAATAGTGGTAGGAAAGAGGGTGGAATATGCAGAAGCGTAGAAATTATATTGTAATGCATCCTTGGAAGAAAATATACTAGTGCTTAATAAAGGAGAACATGAAGGGGGGTCAATAGGGTCGTCAAGGTCATCATCATATTGGAAAGTCTTGTGAGTAACAATGGAAGAGTGATCATTGAGAAGAGTAAAGGAATCACTAGGTACAAGATCATCATGAGTGCTAAATAACCCAATAGTAAGAGTAAGAAGGAATTGTGGATATAGGAGAATGATTGGAAAGAGAAGCATGTAGGTAAGATAGGGTGCCATATGAGAAGTAAAGGTTAAAGTATGATTAAGGAGAGAGATAAGTATAGAGAGTTGGTTAGGAAGAAATGTAAGGGAGAGATGAGGATTAGGAGGAATTCCATGAATAGAGAATAGGAAAGTGGTAGGTGATAGGAAACCCAAGGGAACAAGAGGGAACAAAAAAAAGATAAGATTAATAAAGACAAATAGATGCGATACCAATCTAAACATAAAGTAGAAGTGGAAATGTAAGTCAAGCAGGTTCACTAGGGTAGGGCATATTTTCCCCATATCTCAAGGAAGATACATCAGATAGAGAGGAAGAGGAGAAGAAAATAAGATCATTGGAGATGGTTTTAACTCATTAGTCCATTCATAAGCACTAGTTTATTGCACATATAAATGAAAAAAAAGAGTAAACATGTTCTCTCCCTCTAACCATCTCTTTTAATTTTCTTTCACCCACCTAATCTATGCTTATGGGGGTGTTGGTGCATTTAATTTTCCTTGCATTAGTTTGTACCTAGGATAAGCTTACGTAGGTAGGTGTTATCTCTCACATAGGTAGACATATACTTAGAGAAATAACTTGCATTTAATAATTGTGGTTGAGTTGTAATTTTCCATGCTTGGTGATGAATTATACTTGCATTGTACTTTTTCACCTTTTTCCCACGTGGGCTGTGAGTCTTCATTACTTGGGAGCAGATCCTATGAATGCTACCTTCTTGCTCTCAAATAAGAATATCATCTTGTATTATAATCCATCACATCCACTGTATTTGCATCCTCATCCATTAGAATAGGTATTGTGTTGCATATCCAATCTTTAGTTGTCTTGTGTTGAGTTTTGCTATTATGGCTTTCTCTCTTCACCAAGTTCTCAAGTGATTGCATGGGCACCTATGTAAATTTTACACACAAGGACACCTTTAATGGTGCATATTGACACACATGACTTTGAACATGTGTTGTTTTGTTCATCTCACTTCCTCCAAGTATGTTTTCTAACATTTCCACTCCGGTATTTTGCTTATGCCATGTATATTGTGACCCCCTCACCTATTTTTCCATTTACCTTGTGTGTCCTTCCATTTCAACCTTTTTCTATTATGCCTCATTTGTTGTGCTTTTAACTCATTTCACCTTCTATATTTAATTCCATGAATATCTTCCCCACTTGAGGGGGGATTTTGGTTTCCATTTTCCTTGTTTTGTATATTTCCTCCTATTCTTGTTTACATCCTCTTTATGCTTATGCTCTATTTACCTTTACCTTTGCCTTTATTTCCCACTTGGGTTGATCTTTTACTTATTATTTCCTACTTTTCCTTTCACATCTTTATACTTGTTGGCCTTTAGTTTACTCATTATTTTACACCCCTTGGATTACCATTTATTTTCTCATATTGGCTTATCACTTCTTATCACATTGCTTCTCAAACATTCCCATGAATATGATGATGCTTTGCTTATGTTTGTCCACATTTGTTATCATACCTATGCTTATGATACTTACCATACTATGATGCTTATGCCTTGTCCTTTGACCATTGATCACTTGCCATGATCCTACAACTCCATACCATGATCTTAGAGTTTACATATTGAGCCTATATTGACATAACATACTCCATGAGTTACATAACAGGCCTATATCGCCCTATCATACTTTTAGAATCACCCTTACTCTGGGTATCACGTCTTTCCCCATCACACATCGTGCTTCCATGGCCACATATTTACATTGCAGGAGCATCATGCCTTCCCTCACTTACCTCTTATGCCTTCATTGCTATATCCTTACATTGGGAGCATCGTGACTTCTCTCCTACACCATATGCCTTCATTGCCACATCTTTACATTTGGGGGCATTATGTTTGTTGGGAAGATATTGTACACCTTGCATATAGAGATATTTAACATTTTGTAATGTTGCATGGTCAATGTTTACGTGGGATGCCACTCATTGAGATTAGGCAATATTTTCCTAGGGGAGGTTGTATGTGACATTGTATTATTGGTGTCTAGGTGCATTAAATAGTGATGGAAAGAAAATTTATAATTTTTTTCCTGCTTGTAGCTCACCTACCTATAAATAGGAGGCTTGACATGGAGGTTATTCATTAGACCTTGTACTTGCTCATTGTGAGTGGAGCTTGGAGTTCAACTTGAGTTGCTTGTTGAGGAGCATGGAGTGGGATGTGTGGCTCTCATTTGTTGTGGGACTAGTTTCATGGGGATAGCAACAACATTTGCTCACTATTGTAGAAGAAGGTCACATTTGCATGGTTTCTTCCTTGGTTGAGAGTTTGATCTCCATGTTAAGACATAGAGTTTGATATTGTATTGTAACTATTTTGTTTTTGGAAACACATCAGTCTTGGTGCTTTGGAGACTAGGTTTTTCTTGAAAGTGTTTTCATAGGTCTCTCTCTCTCTCACGTGTTTGTTTTTTTCTTTCATTCTCGTTATGTGTCATTTATGCCAAAATGTTGCTAGAATTTGTATAGATTAGGGATACCATAGTTACATCTTTGCTCATAGGATTAATGGTGGGAATTGTTTCATACTAAGGTTAATATATGTACTTGTCTATATTTACTTACATTTGGTATCAAAGATTTGTCTGAGTTTTTGGTATTGGTAGCATGGGTGTATTTCCTTAGAACATTTCCTCTTACACACTATGTTCACATTGCTAGATCTCCACGTCTGGGAATATTGGTCCTTCCCCCTCACACATTGTGTTCCTATTTCCATATCTTACACTGGGGCATCATGCTTTCCCCAATTGCACATCTTTGTACTTTATTGCATCATCTTGCCTATGTGGAGGCAATTACCTTGATATTGTGCTCTCATGCTTACACTCTATACTATTACACTCACGTGACCTAACCACATTGCAATAGCCATTCTACCACATTAGGTGCATCACGAGTTATGCCTTCCCTATCACATTCTGTACTTACATGACCTAACCATTTTCTAAGAGTTACATTGGGGACACCATGAGCCTTCCCCATGGTATTGATTACATGTTATGCTATGTATCAACATCTTCATCACCATTGGGGATATATCACCTCACCTATACCATTGTATTCTCATGCTACACCATTGAGGCATATACCTTTTCCAGTGTCTTATGTGCTTATATGGATGTTCCTAGCCATATAAGGCCACATTGCCACTTTTACTTACCTATCCTAGGAGTAACCTAATTACTTGATATTATCTCTAACCCATGTGCTTACCACGATTATCATTTGACATACTCTATGTATTTATCACATGATGAATTCATTTACAACTATTACTTTACATCATTTACATGCTCACATGCTTGACTTGCATTTACATTTCATGTACTATTTTTACCTCTCCTATAATACCTTGTATCTCATAGATGCAACCAATTACAAGGGCATATTTAGTCGCTAACATTCTTGTGTTGAGTTTGTAGATAGTTGTAGGTGCCTATAGATACTCATCTTTAGCAGGTGACACGCCAAGGACCCTGTCACCCATTGATTGCCAAGTGAGGAAAAACATTGCCACTTCCCATATAGGCAAAATCTCTCTAACCCTATTTGCTTCTCTCTCTCATGATCGTTGGTAGTGAAATTCAAATTGCAGTTGTTCTTATTCTACTTATGTTAGAGAAGTTATTCATGGCATATTTTTCCTCTGTTTTGCATGTTTCCATGGAGAATACATACTAAAGAATGAACCTTAGACATAATGACATTCAATAGGGTCCATTACTTTACATGGACCCCTATGACATTCTTTTATGTCTAAATATTTACTTTCCATGCATGTTTGCAAGTACTATATACTTTACAATGCATGATCATCCTAGGATTAC
Organism: Cunninghamia lanceolata; assembly: GCA_027924645.1. Taxonomy (NCBI): domain Eukaryota; kingdom Viridiplantae; phylum Streptophyta; class Pinopsida; order Cupressales; family Cupressaceae; genus Cunninghamia; species Cunninghamia lanceolata. The sequence goes on along the minus strand of BSBN01000696.1, from coordinate 4,588,171 downwards.
CATGCCCCTCAAAGCGGGGGCAAAATGTAATGGTGAAATTTGTATGCCCATTTTGTTTTTTATTTAGCTTTGTGCCCATTTTGAGGGAATGCCTCAGTACATCTACATATCAACAATTGGCATAATCTTGTGTAAAGTTTGGATTCTTTCCCTCATGCTATTTATCTATCCACCTACACTCATCCCCATACATATCCACTCCTTTTTCTGCATGTGCACACACCGCAATATATTCACCCAAACCATTCATTGATTATACCTAGTCATGCAACTATCTCTATGCATCCTATTCCACCTTGATATGAATCTTTTCATGTCTTGATCATCTCTCCAACATGAGGTCAACCTCACAACCATAGAATTAACGTATGTACATTTGCATGTTTTATTAGGCATTCATAAATTGTGTGCTTATTTTCCTTTACAAAAGTGTGTATTCATTGAATGAATGAATGAATGAAAGATTTTAGTGATGTCTACTAAGACCAAGCCCATATTATGGACAAGAACCTCACTCTTAAGACATTTTCAAACTCTTTTCAATATCAAACCCTCTACTATAGATTTTGATCAGAAAACTAACAGTTTTACCAAGCCTCACTTCCTCAACAAATAAGGTACAATTTCAAGTTGCTTTCATACTAGATGCAGATCTATTTGATTAGCGTAGATAAAGGATAGGGAAAATTTATTTTCCTTTATTATACGGGAATATATTTAGCCGATAGGCTTTTAGTTGTGAGCATCATAGTGCTTGGAATTGTCTCACGCCGTAAAAAAAACTTCATGCCAGGAGATTTTCTAAACTCTCACGCCGCATTTTTTTAATCGTCCCAAGTTTTTGGTAACCTAAACAATTTTTTTTCATTGACGTTTTTACACCTTTCTAGTGTTTAAAGACTTGAATGCATCTTCTGCCGACCTATACTATTCATATTTGAAAAATGGAAGACAACTCATAGATATTTGCTGGAAGGACGTGGAAGTAAATATTTAATGAATTTAGATATTTGCTATGTTAGGTGAAGTAAATAACTTATGGTTTCACAACGGAGAGGCATTGTGAAAATTTTATAAATATATGAACAAATTACTTGTAAATTTATCAATCTATTTCTTTGACTGCGATTTTCTTTGAGTGCTATTGACAGCAGTATCTTCAGAGCCCGGCACTACACAAGACACAGGACGCAATTTGAAGATATCCATAATTTTTATGGTTTTAATCTAATAATCATGGTTCTTGTCTGCAGTTTCTGCTAGTTTTTTACTTTCTCAAACTTTGTCTCTTATGACAGAGATACTAATATATTTGTATAGAATTGTGAGTCTAAATAGATTGCCCTAACCTTCTGCTTGGCTTCCTTCACAGTATCAGAGCCAAGGTCTCTGCCAGTCAAATGCAACCTTAATCTTTCATTCCTGCAACTGCTGTTTTGTTCACCGGCCAGTTGGCAATCTGTGTAGAAGGTGCCAAAAATCCCTTGCAAAGAGCATGCATCCCATCCACAGGGGTGTTCCAATCTCCTTTGCCCCCTTTCTTTCATGTTCGCTATTGCTATCCAAAATATTTAACCGTAGGCACTCTTGAATTTGGAATTAAAAACAATGGAGTTAAGTCTAGGGCATCTAGTAATTTGGTATGTTGTTTTTACTAGTGCTATGTTGCTGATGTTTTGAGTAGTTAGATATGGCAATGCTGTACATAACTACACATTTCACCATAATTTGTTTTCCATCATGTGGTGTCTTTTCTTTGGTTTTGACATCCATTTGAACTTTTTCCAAGAATTTAATTTATATTGGTTGTGTCTTCCCAAAATTCCAGGGTCGAACTCCTTAGCTACTCCATCAGTCTCTGGGCACCCTTCTAGTCCTCAAGCTCGCATGGTAGGGAACCCTCCATCTTCTGGACCACTGGTAAGCATGTGTATGAAAATTTTGAAATAAAGGTTATTTTACTTTTAGAATGGTTTTGATAATCTGAAATTCATTTGTTCTTTCTTTCCCTCTCTCCCCACCTTTCTCTCTATTTTTATCTATTGTTAGCCACCTCGACCCCCTGGTATGATATCTTCAGTGCCTTAGACCTTTGGACCTCCGATGCCAGTGCAAGTATGCTGTTTGACCTATGAATTTTTCTAATTATAACTTTTCTTGCATATCTCGTTAGTTCTACTTTGGATATTTGCACAGAAGTTTTATTAACATTGGAAATTATTCTCCTTGAATTTTTTAACAAAGAAGTCTGATGATCACCTGCAGTTTAGCCCAGGAGTAGCTCCACAGACGAGTCAACAATTTATGAATCCAGCTAGCCAACAGTTTCAGCCTGTAGCACAAGGCATGCCACCACCAAACATGTTTGTCCAACTGCAGCCTGTGCAATATCCTCCACAGATGCAACATATGCCTCCACGCCCAGGGCAGTAGCATCAGGTGCCACCTTCTTCACAGGCTCTACCTATGTCATATCTTCAGCAACCAAGGCCAATGGTAATCGAGCCTTCTCAGCCTCAGCAATCACCGCAGCCTGTCAGTATGCCACCTCCACCAGGTTTTGGGGGCATGGGAATGACAATTGGGAAGTTTTATTTGTTGGCATCACTGTTTTGCTTGGTTTGCATGCAGTATGCTTTTATAGGATCAAGTTCAGTTTTGTTTCATACATAGGCATATATAGATATCTTTGGAGCGTATGAATGAACTATAGATTTCTTTTTTCATGTAGATACTATTACAATAAAAGGACAAGGCAGTCAAGTTGGGAGAAAACTTTAGAATTGATGACACCAATTGAGGTAAGATATCCCAGATTTCTTGCCTTATGCTTGTGTCAAGTGCATATGTATGCTGTTACCATAGGATGGTTCATTAACTTCTGTATTGTTGAATATCCTTGGAATCTATAAAATCTTAATCTTCCCTCATGTGGTAGATAATATGTGGACTAGTTGATTGAACTTGTTTCATGTAGATTACGTTTTAATCTAATAATCATGGCTCTCGTCTGCAGTCTCTACGGGTTTTTTACTTTCTCAAACTTTGTCTCTTATGGCTTAGATACTAATATATTTTAGGAGCAACCGATTTCTATCATATATATTGTATGGGCTTCCGAGGTTTCTTCACGAATCCATAACTTAGTTACTGCAAAAAAGCTTGAAATATGCTACTCCGTAATGCTTTCTCTATGTTTTTCAAAATTTCTGTTAACATACATTTAAAGTTTTTTCCCCTGTTTCAACAACATTAATACATGGTTTTTGGAATGGAAAGATACAGTTTTCAGTCAATCCATTTTGTGTTCATTCTTGTTAGATTACATCAAACACAAATTGATATGGGGTAGTCAATAATGATTACCACCAACCAATTGTCAAAATTCAATCATACTGTCATTTTCAATTGCATTGAAGACCCTAATTTATGGTACACCACTTACTTGAGCGCCCACCATGCCGTCTCCTCTATCTTTAAAAGTTCAAAGCAAGTAAGTCCCCTATTTTTGCAGAGGATTTCCAGACTATAATCAGAAAATTGAAGATAAGTGGGTCATCTTTAATTGGACTACGCAGGATCACTATATGCGTCTGTTGCATGATTGGGATTTTTTGTCTTTTGGATTTTCTGTTTACAGTGGAAAATGTTTCTTTGAAAAATCTTGTCGCCGTTGTAAGGGTAAAAGTTTAAAAGTCCACAACGAGCAAAAAAATGTTGGCCAAAATGCTAAATTTTATTTTTCACCCAATTTCTTTGCGGTGGATAATTTCTTTTCTCATTTTGCTAACATACGCTTGTGAAAATATGTAGCGTGCATGACAATTCATTGGCTAAATATTATATTTTATTTATATCTGTTTTCTTGAGGTCGCTAAAATAGCCAGAGCATAAGAATTCTGGTATATGCAAAAAATCATGTGTCAATGGAAACCCTTGTTGATGAAATTGGATGGGGGAGCTTGCCAACATTGCATATTCTTTTTTTTCCATGTAAATTTCCAATCATTTTTGGATGTCTTAAACTTTAGATTTTTTTTTATATTGAGGTCGAAAATAGTAGAGCATTTTTTTAGTTTTATTTTGATTTCTGTTCTTTCTTTTTGACCACTCATGAGCCTTTGGAATGTTACCCTAAATAAAAGTAAAGGGCTGCACATTGTTTGTTATTCTGGAGTTAAAAAGTTTTTATAGATTATTACAATCCAGTTTTAACATCAAATTACTCCCGTAAGTTTATATTTCAGTTAAAAGATGTTAAATTTGCTTCTGGATTTATATTTCAACAATTCAGAAGCATGCAAATTTTATATTTTAGTTTTAGCTGGACCCTATATTTAGGGTGAAGTTTATATTTGGACATAAAAACTAAAACACAACTTACACACATTTTTAAAATCTAAAATTACAAAATTAAAATAAAATTATAACTGACATAATTAAAAATAAAAATAAAATCAGTATTTTTCTTTCATTTGGACATGTGGCTTTATTCAAATTTCATCCACTTCACTAGTCAAAAGTCAATAACAATTTTACACCTCACCCATTTGTTCTATTTTTATTAGCCAAAATTGACTCTTAAATGAAAGAGATGTACACTCAGTTTTGCTATAAAATATTTATATATGGTGATCGTTTCACTTCAAATATTAATGCACATAATGCTATTTTTTTTTAAATTCTTTTAAAACTGAATGATTTTGATGAAATTTTGGGGTTTATTATTGTACGATCCCATCGCTGGCCTAGGGCTTTAAAATTAGGGTTTGTTATTGGGTGAAAGAATGGAGCTGGTGAGTGTTGTTCATCGAATATTTTTATTATGTTTAAATGCCTTGAAAATCTTCTGAATAGTAAGAACTATTTATCATAGCTTTGATAGCTTTGTTATGTAAAAAAAACTTATATGTATACCTATCATACAAATTTTTTTTCCAAACTTCCTTCATATATAATTCCTTATAACTAAAGAAAAAAATATCAACAAATATATACAACTTTAATTTACAAACTTAAAAATACTTTTTTTCACATTGCCAAAACCAATACTTCAATTATCTTCTATAATAAAAGCATATATAATATAAGTGCAAAAAAATTGAAACCCCATTACTAATGTTCTACGCTATATCATAGAGTTGAGAGCTTAAAAAAGAAGTCTTTTTTTTGGCATTCTTTTTGTTTTTGGGAAAGAATAGAACTTTTTCAAGGTGACAATTATTAACTTTACCACTAGCCTCAAATTTTAGATCTTTTGCAAGCTGACAATTATTAACTTTACCACTAGCCTCAAATTTTAGATTTGTGACGGACTCATTCCCTTGGTTTTTTTTTACTAGAAAATAATCTTGTTTATGTTTCTATAAATTTAATATAACATTAGTCTCAATTAGTCTTCCTTAATTTCAATTAGTTATATATACTTATAGAACAAATAAAAATACAGTCAAAAACGTATTTAATGTGTGTTTAAGATTTATGATTTATATGCAAAAAAAATAAAACAAAAGTTAGTTATGAGAACCATGATAAAACATAATGAATGCACCTACAATTTCTATGTTGGTGGTTCTCAAAGATAGTATGTATACTTAACAATTTTCTCATCCATGAAATTGACATTTTTGTGAATGCATTTTTTGTTTAAGTTATGGCAAATCGTCAGCAACCAATTGAGATAATTGAAATTTCAAGTAGTCAAACACAAGCTATCATCCAACAGTTCGAACAACAATGTCAAATTGAAAGAAGTATTAATGACAACAACAATCAACCTACACAACATTGGAACCTTAGGAATCCTAACAGAAGAATGGTGACTAGTGACCCTTCAGGTCATATAGTTATTTTAACAACAGTCACAAAACACCAGATTAGAATCAACGCACAAGAAAGGTTCCAAGATCGGCCAACCACTTTCTTTAAAGTCCAACTCTCAAGCGAGCCAAACTGCCCCCATGTTTCACCTCTTCTTCACTGGCTACTTCCGCGAGAGTGAGAGTGATGTAGAGGTCCGCCTCGTGGCAAGGATAAGGTCCATGTGTGTGCCAAAGCTGATTCTTTCGACTACTATTGCAGAATGAAAAAAATCCCTACAACATTATCAGAAAGAAGGAAAAAACTCACCTACAACTGCTCTCACAACAGTAACTCTAGGTATGTACAATTACTTGCAAGATCCCTCAAATAAGAAATAATGTTATTTTTTCTAATATTTTTTTATCCTCTTTTTAAAAACATAAAAATAAAAAACTTATCAATTACATTGTTTATCTTATATAGGTCAACAATTGATGACCAAAAAAAATAAAACCTCAATGACATAGATCAGAGATTTAAATGTTAATGACATTGCCTGGTGGCATGCGGGAATTGTCCACCTTCTTAAGAATTTATTTTTTATTGCTTGGTGTTCATTTATAAGAAAATGATTAAAAATTATGATTTTGGACTAACAACATTATGTTTTTATGCATAGGAATCACAACAGTTGCAAAAGAGAATTTTATTACAAAGATGAAAAGAAACTTTTATGAAATTTTGTTCGATGCAACATCAATATTGATCTTTGATCATACAATGACATGGACTATTTACATTCATAGAATGAATGTACCTATCACAAATGAATCTTAGAACTTGTTGAATAACATTTTTATTTGTACTTAAAGCATGTATAATTTATTGTTATACATCTATTTGTATTATTTAATTTATTGACTCTTTCCATAAATATCCTACCGGCATATCCCTTGAACCTCCGAAGGGTGCAAGTGCTAGTTTTATATACAAACCATGAGCTTGAACAGATCTTTTTAAGGTTGCGTGTTTTCCCCTGGCAAAGAGGCACGGTCAATTCCGCGTATTTTTTATCCTAAGAAAATCCACAGAAGACAATGCCTCTGCAACTACTTCTGAATTGAAAAAATCAATATAGATTTGTCCTCGACAGATTTACAGAACACAAAGAGAGAAAAATGGGGCAAGTTTTTCGCAAATTATTCGACAATCTCTTCGGCAACAAGGAAATGAGGGTAAGTTCCTCCCTTTTTTGGCAATTTCTCAAATTCCATGCTGAGAAAATTGTTATAGATAGAACATGGCGTGTTATAAATTCTGAAAAAAAACAGAGAAAACCCAATTCATAAATTTCATATAATGTTTTCTACTGCAAAAGCCAAGTGATCACATTTGAAGTGCGATTATTTGTTTGACCTGATTAGATCTGAAGTTATCTCTCTCTCTCTCTCTCTCTGTTGAAGGGAGGGGAAATACATTCATTGGTTCAAAATTTCCCAGGACTTGGGTTTGGTTGTTGGGAGGGAAAATACATTTATTGGTTCAAATTTTCGCAGGACTTAAACTTGACCTCATCTGTTGAAGGGCAGAGTACCCAGAATTGAATGCAGTATCTTTCTTAATATTCTATATTAAGATGCCTTCGGGAGTTTCAGCCTGGGTTTTTACTAAGAAAGGCCTTTTGCCTGAGCTCATCCCAATTAGAGACATGATACTTCCACCGTCTATGATAGTGTTTAACAGTGCTTCTGGATGTCAACTGCATAGAGATTTTTAGAATCAAGTGCATACCCTCATCCCAATTGACAAGTTTGATTTAATGTTGTAATCTAACTGTAATGCAGCATATATATATATTTTTTCCTTAAAGTTATCAATGATGGAGTTTTCACAGATCAATGCAAATTTGGTATAAATTTGTCTAAAATGTTACATGGAGATTAACGTTTCCCTTTACCAAGGTACAGAATAACAAACATATCGAGATCCATTTGTTTTTCTTAGTAAACCAGTGCAAATCTTGCACGAGGGCTCTGGACCAGGGCTAACTCTCCGGGAGTTTATTGTAGTTGAAACAGGTTTGAGTTACAGCGTGACTCCCCAAGATGGTATCTCTTATTATGTCCTCATTACTAAAAGAAATATTTTGTGCAAGGCTATGGATTATCTTTAAAAGATGGCTTCTCTTTGGGAGTACTCATACCAAAAAAATAAAAATGAAATTTGGGCAAGGTAATGGGTTGCGTTTAACTTGATCTAGGATGGGTACGTTTTGAAGATTAACAAACATGGGTCACACTTGTATGTACCTATTCTTAGGATTTTTAAACATTAGTCACAAATTCACCTCATGCTGAATATTTCTAAACAAGGGCTATGCTGGAATGTATCCCATTTTTAAGGTTCGTAGACATAAATATTGCTCAAATGCACCTTATAATCATTATACCACAACCTTAAAAAATATCCATTGGAATTATGGGCTGCCTGTTGCAATGGGGAGATTTGAGCCTGGGTCACACTCTTACTTGTGTCTCACATTACATTAGATTTTACACACTACTACTTGGACAAGATGGAAGCTTTATTGAAATTTTTAGGAAGCTGGTTGTCGCATGGAAATTTTTAGCAGCAGGCAATGCTAAAAAGTTGCACATGCCTTCTAATGATGCCATGTGACAAAAAAATCCTAAACTGGTCGGGGAAATTTCCAGCTCCACCCCAAAGGCAATCACTGGAAATCCGAGAACTAAAAATTAGGGGCTTCTAGTTTCTTGGATAAGATTCCAATTTAACCTGTAGCAATTTTTTCCTCATCTATTTTTATGGAGTGGAAGGTCCCATTAGATAAGGAAAAAGCTGCTACAGGATAAATTTAGGAGCCTTTTACAATCAGGTGGTCCCATGGATTTTATAGGAGCAGTAATTTATAGGAAACTGGTGGTCCCATGATCTGTTTAAAAACTCCTTTAAAAACTGCAATGCTATACATTCCTTTAAAATTTTTCCAGAATTCACTGACAAGAATCCTAAAAATGCAGATGCCTTGCAATGGTGCCACATGGATCCAAAAACCCCTAAATTGGTGGGGGAAATTTTCATCCCCACCCCACATGCAGCCATTGAAAGTCTGAGGGCAAAAGAACAGAGGCTTCAATTTTCTAGGATGAGATTCCAATTAATTCCATTGCAATTTTCTCCTCATCATGTCACCTATCCGTGCAAAATTTTAGAAGTGGAATCCCCCTCAATGGGACTGTGTCCTTAGTAATTCGAGCAATTGCAGCTTGATTGGGGCAAATTGGGCTAAATGGGGACTACAAATATGCAACTATTGCTTATGGGTTTTATTGTCATATAGTAACAGAGGAACATTTGCAGTTTGCCTCTGAAATATTTATATTTTAGTCAGCAGGAGGTATGGGTACCCCGTTTTCAGAATCAAGGTACAGGGGTATGCGAGACTGGGTACAGGGATGTGCGACACTGGGTATAGGGTGGGTCTGAGACTTTCATATACATACAATACAGTTTTTATTTTTTATTTTTCAATAACTGTTATTAATGGTTGAATTATAAATGAAAATGAAAATTTTCCTCACAGTTGTCTTCTGTCATGTGATAGTTTTCCAAGCAAGATTTCTATCGAATTAAACTTATCAAATGTAATTTCAGTGCTAAGTTTACAAGGCAGGCAAGATGGTAACACGGAATGAAGTATCTAAAAAATCATTCTACAAATGGATAGATGCTCATGTACTAAGGAAAATTTCTTGTATTTGGTAAGTTTAGAACATAGTCGCTGGGAAACTCCATTATAGGAATGTGGACTGCGTACTATTATGAAATAATCAGAATGATATTATTGAATGAGATAATTACAAGATAGATCTTTTAAAGAGTTTACATGAAGTTTCTAAACAGAGAACGGGAGTTTCACAAAGGAAACTACAGCTAACAAAGCAAAACAGAAAGAAACATTCTAAGCTAAGAAACAGAATTAGAAACTAGCTAATTGACCACTAAATAACTAACTATTATTTTAATACCCCCCGTAATGGTCAATCCACTAACTAACCCAAGTTGCCCCCTAAATCTGACAAATTTATCCGGGACAATCTGGTCCACGAGCACTTGAATCAAAATACCAGGCAGAAGAGTTGACAGGATATGCTGGAGTCTTGGCCCAAAAGGCGTAGAAAGCAGACTCCTGCTCAGTGTGCTCTGCGACATGGGCTGAAGATGTTGATTCCCCTGGCTTGGACTGTGCAACAACCAAGCGTTTCCGGCAATCCTTTTTCATATGGCCAAACTTATGGCAGTAATTGCACTGGATGTTTTTCTTCTTGGAAGGGTCCTGTGATTGACCCTGATTGGATAGCTGAGAGGGCTGAGAGTTGCCCTTATTCTGCTGAAAGGACTTGGCAATAAATGCTTGCTCTGTGGAGGAGGAGCTAGCACTGCTATCGAACTGCTATCTCCATCAATCTTGCTGCAAACGTTTGTTGCACAGCTCTGGAAACTTTAAGGCAACATTAGTTGAGGTAATGTTGAGTGTCTCGATAAAGTGCTCATAAGATTGTGGTAGACTTTTTAGAGTGATGACTACTATATCTTCCTCGTCCATGTCTTGACCAATCGTCGTCAACTGATCACGGATGTCCTTGATTTTGGTGAGATGCTCTTGCAGAGACATCTTTTCATCCATCATGATCGAGAAAAGCATGTTCTTCAGAAAGAATGCTCGGCTTTTGTCGGACGTTTCATGAAGATCCTTCAACGAATCCCAGATTTCTTTCACTGTTTTCCCAGACGAAACCTGAGGCAGCTGATCATCGGTGACTGATAATTTAATGAGCATAACTGCTTCCCGACTCTGCTCATAAAACTTATCCTGATCTTTACCCGCCATTGGAGGGCGTGTAATTTTACCCAGAACTAGCTGGTCAAGACACCGATACTCGAAAATGGTTAACATTCGTTGCTTCCAGGTGTTGTAATTCTTGCTGTTGAACTTATGAATGCCTTCCAACATGATGTTGGACCAGGATGCCATCTTTCATGTTTTTCAAGGCACAAAAAACGGATTACAAACTGATGGCACAAAAAAATAGGGCAGATTGACGGCATAGACTCCGAGATAACAGAACCCTAGCACAGGTTACAAGGCACATATTCTGAAAGCACAGAATACACAGACTCAAAAATCCTAAACATGGATTTTGAGGCACAAATCTCGAGACAAAAAATACATTCTCAAAAATCCAAACACAGATTTTGAGGCACGGATCTCGAGATTACAGAAAACATAGGCTCAGAAAAATCTGAACATGGATTTCGAGACAAAAAGGAAAAAAATTCTGCATGTTTGTTGGTCGCTGGATCCCACTTCCACGTGACCACGTGTTGGATTAGAAAATGGAAGATTTTAAATTGTTGACCATTTATCCAAACGCTGACCAAAAGGCACCCAAGGAAACACGATCAGATACTTTACACCACGATGACTAGAATCGCGACCTTTCAGGAACACAGATTTAAAGCCTCCAAAAAATCACGACTATGTAGAACAGAAAAAAATTGCCATAGGCCTTTTAACAGAGACTCACGACCAAAAAACTGGTACGCGACCCACAAAATCGTGGCGAGGGGAAAACGTGGCCGCCAGAAGATCTGCTGAAAAACGTGACTAGAGGTAGAAATCACGTCCAGAAATGTCAAAAAACACGAACAGAAGCTAGGGAGCCGACGCCAAAGGATTCGAAAACAAAACATGTTTAGAGAAAAGAAGGAACACAATCAAGAGGAAAGGAAACGCCAAACTAGAAAGGAAAAAACCACGACCTTTAAAATCGCGATTTCCATAGATGGCGAGTAGAACATGAATCTCCTTCAAAAAACACGACCACGAATGATCCGTCTTTAGAAATCGCTGCCAAAGAGCGCCAAATACAAAGATGCGATCACAGGAACAGGACAACGACCATAAACAGAAGAGACGATCGTCAGGAGACTTCCAAATCATGGCCAAATAGGAAACTAGGGTTTGCGACCAGATAAAACACGCCTACATAACATGTGACTTCCTTCAGAGACGCAACTAGAAGAAACAAAATGCCAGCACAGAACTCTCGAAAAAATTGATCTAAAAAAATGGTGCATAGAGTGAAGCTCTATTTAAAGAGTTTACATGAAGTTTCTAAATAGAGAACGGGAGTTTCACAAAGGAAACTACAGCTAACAAAGCAAAACAGAAAGAAACATTCTAAGCTAAGAAACAAAATTAGAAACTAGCTAATTGACCATTAAATAACTAACTATTATTTTAATACGTACTTGTTCCCATACTCACAATTTCTGGTGACTACAACATAACATGTGACTTCCTTCAGAGACGCAACTAGAAGAAACAAAATGCCAGCACAGAACTCTCGAAAAAATTGATCTAAAAAAATGGTGCATAGAGTGAAGCTCTATTTAAAGAGTTTACATGAAGTTTCTAAATAGAGAACGGGAGTTTCACAAAGGAAACTACAGCTAACAAAGCAAAACAGAAAGAAACATTCTAAGCTAAGAAACAAAATTAGAAACTAGCTAATTGACCATTAAATAACTAACTATTATTTTAATACGTACTTGTTCCCATACTCACAATTTCTGGTGACTACATTTATATATAATATAGCTGTCTCCTTGTTCTTTTACTCGTATACCCTAATTTGATTGGCGTCTGGGTAAGACCATAGAAGAAAAGGAAGGAGCCCAAAGAACATGGGTGAACCAAGCATGGGAAAGTATAAGGAGGAATTCTTTCCAAAATGACCAACTGGCAACTAGAGATTGGGCAGTTCTATGCAAATAAAGTTGAGTTTAGAAGACTGAGAGGAAAGTTTATCTTTGTTAACCAAATGGGAAAAAGGATGGAAATATACATCTTTTTCAAAGCCATTGCCAACTTGAGAAAAGAACTGGAAGTTTTCCTGCAAGCTCAGGTTTGCCAACCAATCAACGACTTTATTTTGTTCTTGACACACATGCATAAAATGAAAGCTTCTAAATATTCTTAATGAAATCTTGGCATCCTCAAGAATTCTGTTGATTTACCAATTGTAGCAATCTCTTTTATACATCCAATTGATGATGACACTCTAGTCACCCTCAATAATCAGATTATTGGCCCCAATATGCACTCCTAATTTGAGTCCTTAGATTAAACCTTAAGATTTTGCAATGTTCGAATTAATTCTAGTAAAATAAGTCCAAAAGCAAGGACACCTCTCTTGTGATTCCTCCTAAGAGCTCCAACACTAGAGAATTCGGGATTATTCTTGGAAGCTCCATCAAAATTTGGTTTAAGTTAGACCATCAATCTGCAGGGGACACCCCTTTCCAGAATTTTTTTGACTAGAGTTTTAGCCTTTAGGTAGAATACTATCATAATAATTCCTAACTTTTGAATAATTCCTAACTTTTGAACAATTCCTCAAAATAGCAACTTCCCTTCAATTTAGCCATTTTAGGTATTGTAATATTGTAGGAGCTAGCCATATAAATTTCTTTCTATAGTTGGTCTTGTTTTTTTTCTTTATCATTGAATATTCTACAATACCTTTCTCGCCATAATTTCCAGACTATGAGACTTGGGGCCAAGTCCTATAATTCTTGGAGAGTGTTTAGAGTTACAAGACACGACCACAAGTTGAGGAAATCTTAGAAAGATCTTCCGATTACCCATTTGAGATTAAAATTGTCAAAAAGCGGGTGCCATATACCTTTGACAAAGTCTTAATGGAGGATTAAATGATAACAATCCTCTTCTTGAATTTGGCACAAAGGACACCAACTAGGTCTAGAGAAATCCCACTTCTAATGTTGATCCTAGGTGAGGATCTTAGAATGACACACTAGCCAAAGAAAGAACTTAGCCTTGGGCCAGGCCTTGGAGGTCCAAATATTTCCCTAGGAGAAAGGAAGACGGGGGTATCTTTGCAAGTTAACAACTTTTTGTACCTTTCACTAACAAAGTACGTACCTATGCCATTTTGGATCTAACCAAAGAACTTAGCTTTTTGGCTCTAGATTGGTTTGAAGCTTTGGAGAAGAGACGAGATTTGTGACCAAGTTTTAGTTGCAATGTCAGAAGCTTTGGAAGAGATTTTCATGTTTTGGAGATTCCATACACTTCCTCTTTTTCCTCCCAATAGTCTTTAACCTTGAGATCCCATTTGTTCTTGAGATGGATAGCCAACCTGTTGAGCTCAAAGGGGCTGATTAGAGATCCAACAATCATCCTAGAAGGTTGTCTTTCTACCATTCTAGATATTCCAGAAACCATACAGAGTTGTAAGATGTTTAACCTTCTTCATTCCTTCCCAGATAACCAAGCCTTAGGGGGGATCTTCGCATGACAGAATATATGTCGGATTGTTCCCAAGGAGATACTTATCTTGGAGAATGGTAGCCAAAGAGGCATAATTGCTAGTTATGAATCTCCGAACAATTTTAGCCACTAGGTCCTGGTTAAAGAGTCTAGTATCCTTGAGACAGACTTCCTCCGCTAATATTTGCACAAATCTTATCCCATGAGACAAGAGGGTACATAAAATGCTCACCAGTACCTCTCCACATAAATTTCCACATGGCAATAGTGATTTTGGAAGTGATGCTCCTTGGGGCAACCTTGAGAGAGAATCTGTAAATAGGGATAGCTTGAAAGACTGCCTTCTAAAGCACTAGTCAACCAACAGTAGAAAGCCATCTACTGTTCCAGCCATCCAATATTTTACCAAATCTTTCTAAAACAAAGAGCCAAAAATGTTTTTTGTTTCCCCCAATGAAAAGAGGAAAGCTCAATAAGAGTTAGGTAAACAACCTTTTTCGAAGAAGAGACACTTACACATGAAATCCTATTCTCGGCTTTTAATATTGAGAAAGAAGATTCTTTATTTTTCTCTATTCACTCTTTGACATGAAGCTTGTTCATAATCTCCAAGGATGTCCCTGATAGCTCTGCCTTCTTTGATAGAAGGGGCAGAAAAGCATATAGTATCATCCACAAATTGTTGATGGGTAAAATCCTTACCCATGGAGGAAGCTTGTAAATCTTTCAAGAAGCCTCTGTTCTTGAGAAGACCAGTATATCTATGCAGAGATTCCACCATTAGAGTAAAGATGGGGAGAAAGTAAACCACCTTGCCTTAACCCACGAGAGGCAGAGAAGAAGCCTTTAGAAGAACCATTGACCAACATATAGAAATTGATAGATGAATAGCATCCTCTGATCCAACTTCTTCAATTTGAGCTAAATTCAAATTTCTCCAAAATTCCATTCGAAAAAATCCAGTTGACTCTCATAAGCTTTGGAAATGTCAAGTTTGATGAACATACCATTTCTCTTACTTGCATGTAAAGAATTCATCAACTCATGGACAATGACAATTCTAGCTGTAATTTGTCAAATGCATTTTCTTCAGAAGATTTAGGCACTCTCTTATGAGATGACGATACTCATGGCACCTGCAACATTTGAAAAGCAAACCTTCATTAACCAGGGTTTGGATCCATTCCACTTCTCCAGCTTTCAAGGTGATGCTTTTTTGAAGAGTGATGTAAGATTGAGCTCCACACATATTTTGGCATAAATAGAAAGACCCTTACCATGAAATGACTTGGAAATGTCAATTGCAACCCCCAAAGATTTAACAATCATTTCAAAAATATTGGGTCAGAACTCCTGAGGAAGGGTGTACACGTGTATCCATATTGGTGTTGTAGTGGGCATTCCCTTTGAGGGTTTGAAACCCACATGCTAGTGTTTCATGAAGAGAACAACATTTTGGTAGAATAGGGTCCCTTGTTGAAGACACCATTCTTGTCAGATTTGTTAGCAAAAATGGCTATGAAGTATCCCTTAGCACATGATTGTAGTTCGTAGTTTCCATTTGTTTTCTAGTTTTTCTGAGCCTAGAGTACAGATCCTCCAGGGATATCTGAGTGCCAAGGAATCTATAGATCATACTCTTTCCATGTGAAGTGGAGACATTCTTCCAGAATTCCAGAATATCAATATTGATGATCAGGGGTAGGGGTTCTTTGAGGTCTGGCATGCATTGATTCAAACCTCTCCCTGGTTGATCAGTCTTGTTTGCTTCCTGGAACCAATGGCCATATTTTTGAAGGAATAAGGAGTGGTCAAGCCCCCTCTACTTGTAATTGTTAAGAAGAAAGCAGAGTAAGGGGATAGAAGAGGTCAAAGAGCTGAAGAAGATAGCACCTGAATCAGAAAACCCTAGCAGAGCTCATTTGTGAATGAAAAAATGTGCAAATTGTTGGTGGAAGATGTATCTTCATTAAATTGTCAACACTTGGATTATTATTTTTTAAATCTCAACTTGTTAACTTATGTCACTTACATGCCATTATTTCTTTCCTATACGAAGGAGCTGATTGCTTGTGTTTTTATTGTGACTCAATGTGGTTCTATGTAGGTTGTTATGCTTGGCTTGGATGCAGCTGGTAAGACAACTATCTTGTACAAGCTACATATTGGAGAAGTTTTGTCTACAGTTCCAACTATCGGTAAGTTAATTCCAACCAATTTATGTTTTTCAACTCGTAATTATAAAAATGATCTGTCCACATGTTAATATGTCTGCTGTGTTATTGATCGGCAGTCTTGTAGGTGTCATGGGTACTTTTTTTCTTTCCATGTAGTGAACTTGTTGCAGCACCATATTTTTGCTTTTTTCTTCTCTGGTGTTTTGAAGTATAGCAAAAGCTTTTATTCTTTCTTTCTTTTAATCAGGAATGTGTACTACATAGGTTTTTGTGAGTATGGTACAATGCTGACATGTAATTGGGTGACTGCGTATTTATCTCTCTTGCTCAAGTTTTTTAATGCTTAATTAGAGAAAACTTGTTATTCTATAATTCTGTGTAAGCTCCTATAAGAACCCTTCCCAATGATTGATGTGAAATTTACAGTGTTTCTCTGAGTTATGGGCACGTGAGGAAGGGGAGTGAGTTTTTGGGACGACAAATTCTTTTCTAGATTTTGGGGAGAATGGAGGGATGATATAATAAAAAATAATATTAAAATTTTAATGTATGGGTACATTAAAAATACCTAGAAATAGTTTAAACAAACCAAAATAATTATTAATATGTTAAAATATGCTACACAATTTACACCAAAAGCTCTATAAATTTATTAATATGAATTGTGAAAACCTATGCTTCTAATCAAACCAAAAGAAGCCGAAAATTGAAATTTGTAAGAGTAAGTATAATAACAATCCATTGATTCCATAATCTTGATAGTAATGATCATGGAAATGATAATAAATATGAAGAATTCTTTATAATTATATAATTTTATTGTGACTGATGCCAAAAAAAGAAATGTTGCATCATGTATAGTACATAGGTAGTTGGTACATTGAATAAGAAGCTTAGAAATCAGATTCATTATCTGATGGAAATGTCAGATACTTCTCATCATCACTAGAATTGTTGGACTCAACTGCCTCTTGCAATGGGACGCCAACTGACTGCACATCTTGGTCCTCACGAATTTGTGTTAGGTCCTGTTGGCTGGAAATTTTGTCAAGAGGACAAAATCTATGGGTTTGAGTCAATAGTATGATGGGATAGAGTCCTCTATTTGCAGGCAAGGCCGCCTTTATTGAAAGTGGGAAAAGAATGGAAAATAAAATTTGTACAGTATTTACAATCAAAGTTTTTTTTTTTGGGAGGGTGGGGGCGGTGGTGGTTTGCATGTAGACGGAAAAGGATTTCAAATATAGATGGATTTGAAAGGAAGGGAATTATGTGAATGGATGTAAGAAGCCTGATGCCTCTCAAGCCAAAATACAGATCTGCTGAAAGTACTTGCCTTGGAAAAGATTTTTTTTTGTTTTTTTTGAAATATGTGTTTTTTTTGTATTTTCTTGGTTTTGAAAGAAATGCACAGGAAATTGAAATTGCAACAATAATTTTTTAAAAAACTATGATTTAAATTTGCAATCTAAGGCTAGAAATTGCTCAACTAGATAATAGATGTACTAACAATTGTGAGGGTTGCACATGCACACGTGAAAAAACAAAGAATGTTGTCATAATTCAGATCTGGAATTTTTATATCAGACCCTCCTGAAAATCGATTTCTTGCAATTATTTTGGATAGCCCAGATTGCATTAAAATACCAAAATAGTGCCACAAATATGCTTGCAAACTAAACACAAAATGGTACTGATCACTGTAGCGATGGCACGTATCGCTGTAGTGGCGGTACGGATCACTGTAGCAGCGGTACGGATTACTGTAGCAATCTTTAAAAAATCATGGAATCTCTAAAATCTTCAATTCCAGCCAATCAAGCATTCTTTAATCTCATTCCATCAGTTCCTTCTTGATTTCCTCAGAAAATCTCTGCAATTTCTTGATCAGTTGTATTTCAGAATCTGATTATTTAACCCAGCAACTTTAGTGGATCTTGCACCACTTCAGATTGCCATTAAACCTGAAGATTCCTCAATTTCTAAGCCCAAACCCTTGAATTCTCCAACGCCAAGCTCTCAGGCCAATTTCACCAAATATCAAATGCTCAAATTCATAATGAGGTCGACTTTTGTGAAGAGACTTATATATAACCATTGGAAATTCAATTTATTTTTTTCAAATGCATAATTCCAATTATATTTGCTTTTTATTGTTTCCTCTCAAACTTTGGTTTATGTGCCAAATATAAAATAAATTCATTTAAATGACACTTAATGAGGGTATTGGCCTCATGGGCCCCCTTATTAGATATAAAGTGTAATTATAATATAAGTTATAATATAACACTTTATTAATTAACTCCATTAGAAAAAATATGAACTTCCCACGAAAACAATCCACCAAGTAACCAAATAACTATGGAAGTCCAATCGACTAGTGCCCTGCCTGAAATAGCAACCCTCAGCATACGACCTTCTAAAAATAATAAGTGCCTCCAAACATGACCAATGCCAAGAGTAGAAGCCACAACATGATACCAACTAAGCACTGATGATGTCCAATGTCCCGAACTGGCAAATGAATGACGAGAAAGAGACCCTCTATCCACTGAACTAGCCCACGAGGGTCGCCATGATGGGCTAATCTCATAACCACTAACATCCATCAGAGAGGGGACATTACAATGGAAGAAAAGAGGAAAGGAGAATGTGTATAATTGAGCAAATGCAGATTTCAATTATATTATCATGTTCTTGAGACAAGTTAAAGAAATGACAATTTGATCACGAACATTTTGCAGAAAGAAAGAACTAAAAATTAATGAAAGGAATTGATAGATGTAATCATGTAAGAGTACCATCCATTCACATAGATAAATTTATATTTTTCTTAAGTCATAAAGATGATTTAAGTTACATTTCGAAAAAATGCAATGAGAAAATAGAAATTAGAAGCTAAAAGGATCAAGTTTCATGGAGCCTACGAAGAGGAGAGAGGATTGTTTTGCTAACTTTATAATCTGCTGTTGTTGCTATTGTTGCTGAAATAGTTTTAAGTTTCAACTTGTAGGCTCTGAATTGATGGATCGCTGGAGATTGCTTTATTTTTGGGAATGATAGTATTTGAGAGGTGGATCAACTACAATAACTCATCCGTTTCCTTACTTAGCCTGAAGAAATTAAGGAGACCTTTGTTGCATTCGACAAATTGGGAGGAAATACCGTTCAGTTTCTTCATGGCTTCCAGATTGAAAACATCTCTATTGAACAACTCTTCCTTAATCATTTTTCTAAAAAATTCCCTTTATTTCGGTAACAACTAGAAGCTCAACCTCATTCTTTCAATAACTTAGAGTGAATAGACCAGATGTTAGCTTGTATCTCAGATTTGATCTATCACATATTCTATTGAGATTTGGATATTCCTTGAGAGCTTCCTTGAGCACAATTGTTTTCCATTCCACACTCATGGACCAGATGTGTGAATAATTCTCTTCAGTTTTGCAAAAACTTGTTCAGACACAAGCAAATTTTCATCTGTGGATGCCATTTCTTGAAGGTCCCTTATTACATTCTGCCATACTTCTCTCCTTTCTTTACGACTTGGACTTCATCATCAATCTTCTTCTTATTAGCTTCAACCATCACATAACCTCTTCTAGCCTCTCATGAATTTGAGACCATCGAGGATTACCTGTTCAACCCAAGTCTTAGTGACTTTTCCATAATTTTGAAATTTGCTAATCTTAGCAACGGTTTCTTTATTAATGTCACCACTAGAAGTAGTTGGTGTTATCAAAGCAAGAGGAGTTGATCTAAAGGTTGTTCCTTGAAATCAACAATTGTCCTGATGTAAGCAGTCAATGTGTGGACTTGCTCTTCAAGTTGTTCGTTAGTTTGTTTTTCTTCTTCAATTCTTTGAACTAATTTGGTAGTGGACACTTGGAAGTTGTGAATATCACAATCATGTGTTGATGGACTGAGGTCTACTCTAGTGACATTATAGTCAGTTGTTATATCTTTTTCATTCTTCTCAGTAGTAGGCATCACAATTTCCACATATTGCATGCCTGCAGAGGAGTCTATGTGATGTCCCCTTCCTGAGATTGCCCTAAATCTTGCCTTAGAATCACAAGTTTAATGTAGTTAGGGTTATAACGTACCAACTAAATGCTTTAAGCAAGATGAATCTTGGTTTAGGTCCTGCAATCATGTTAGATAGTATTGGAAATATAATTCATATGATCAAAACATATATAATGAATGTCTTGTCTCTTTAAACCATGTAAAATACATAACTATTTCAAACCTATATAAACTACACAATATCTATAGTGCATGATGGAAGATTAGCCATAATAGGACTTGGAGGAGAAACATGATAGGGCGCCCAGAGCTGTCCTCATGCTAAGCCCAAGAGCGGATATACCATCCCTCTTGGCCCCAAGTGGCAGATACGCGACATTCAACCTGGGGTGGTGTTCTTAGTGGATAAACTTGTATTTGCCTTCCCTATCCGTGCTATCTTATCCATCCTTATGATTGAGACTCCTTGAATCCATCTCAACAACCAACCCATGTAGAGATCGGAGGGAAAGCTACAATGGGGTGCCCACAGATTCTCCTATCTAAGCCCAAGGGCGAACATTCACCCCCTTGACCCACAAGTGGCAGACACGCGGGCATCCAACATGGGGTGGTGTACTTAGAAGGAAATCTAGTATCTGCGCCCCCTTCTTGTATTTACCTACTCCTCCACATGGTTGCTTATTTGGAACGAGCAATTTAATGACTAATAGGAATCTAGTTTGACCAACAATTACATCAATAAACATATCTAGATTCATAAGAGATTATACATTAATAAACAAACCATCATTCACAATAATCATAATAGTGCATACCACAATACTTGCTAAAATATAAGACTGCTATATTCTAAGATGCAAATATATTAGCCAATGCTGACTTCTACCCTTGTCTGCTGAGTGCAGATAATTATGTTTGATCTGCTGCTATTGCCTTGTTGTTTGATATGTTATAATATTCAGAAGATGTTGCTTGCCTGAATGCAGATATATTTCTGAATATGATCTGATGATCCTCTTCTTGGAATATATTCTCCTTTTATATCCCCACGGTGGGGAAAAAACATAACCATTCATCATGCTCTTCCCTTGGTAAGGGACACGTCTTCTTTGACTGATCGCTACTTCTTTAAACCAATTGATGCCTCTTAGTATTAATGTGTCTTTTTGGAGGAGATCGCTGTTAGGGAGTATCGTTAGAAAGTTTTTAGAGGTAATTAATATTATTTACTCCACCTTAGACCGCCGACCTTATTATTTCCTTTTGAGGAGGCGATCTTGATTAATTTTATTTTATTGCTCTTTTATAGGGGCATGACAGTCTGCCCTTCCCGAGATTGCTTGTCTTCAAGCAATTTTAAATTTGGATGATCAAATATCTCGGCTCCTTCCCAAGTGGCATCCTCTTTAGGTAATCCCTTCCACTTAATCAAATATTCCAGAATAGTCTTGTTTCGTAAACTCTTCTCTCACATATTAAAGAATGATCTCAGGCTCCAAAATCAACTTACCTTCGTCATCCAATGGGGGCAATTTTGAACAGGGTGTGACATGTTGTCCTATTGCCCTTTTGAGTCTCGACACATGAAAGATATTATGGATTTGACTATTAGCTGTTAATTCCAACTCGTAGGCAACCTCCCCTATTCTCCTTTTAATCTTATATGGTCCATAAAATCTAGGTTTAAGCTTCTCAGCTTTGCTGACCTTGATGGACGATTGTTTATAAGGCTGTAATCTTAAAAAGACCAAGTCTCCTACTTCGAATGTCCTCTCAGTCCTCTTTCGATCGACATACATTTTCTATTGGTTTTGTGCTTGGTGTAGATTATCCTTAAGAGTATTCATAATATCCAGATTTTGTTGCACAAAGTCTTTGGCTCTTGGTACACGGCTTCCTTGGAGGATCAAATTTCCAAAAGATGAAGCTTCATACCCATACAAAGCTTTGAAGGGACTCATCCCTATTGACATATGATGAATGGTGTTGTAACAATATTCCCCAAGATGTAACCACTTAATCCATGCATTTTGTTGGCCCGTAACATAGTTCCTTAAGTATCCTTCCAC
The DNA here is from genome assembly GCA_027924645.1 of Cunninghamia lanceolata. NCBI lineage: Eukaryota > Viridiplantae > Streptophyta > Pinopsida > Cupressales > Cupressaceae > Cunninghamia > Cunninghamia lanceolata. The sequence continues at coordinate 4,565,711 of BSBN01000696.1, read as the reverse complement.
CCATTTATTAACAATTTCCATTTGTCCGTCAGTTTGGGGATGATAGCTTGTACTTGGCATGAGTTCTGTTCCCGCTAGTCAAAAAAGTTCTTGCCAAAATAAGCTAAGGAATCGGCTGTCTCTGTCACTGATAATGCTTCTTGGTAGACCATGTAATCTAAAAATTTCTTTGAAGAAAACCTCGACTACTTGAGGAGCCCTATAATGGTGATGAAATGTGCATACTTGGTTAGACGGTCCACCACAACGTAAATACAATCTTTGCCTTGTACTTTGGGAAGCTCTGTTATGAAATCCATGGAAATACTCTCCCATTTTTGGTCAGGTATAGGTAGAGGTTGGAGGAGGCTTGCTGGGTGAGTTTGTTTTGCTTTGTTTCTTTGGCATATCATGCATTCTTGAACATGTTTAAGGATGTCTTTCTTGAGACCCTTCCAAGAGTATTTTTTCCTTACTTGCTTATAAGTCTTGTTGTACCCTTGGTGGCCTGCTAGAGGATTGTCATGGTATTCTCTAATGATCATTTCCTTCATCTTGGAGCTTGGTACTAGGAATACCCTATTTCTGTATAGGATAAGTTCTTCCACCACCTTATATTCTTCATTCGGTATATTCCCTTTTAGGATGTCATTGGCTTGTGGATCTTTGGCGTATTCGGCAATGATGGAATTTTTCCAATCTGTGGAGATGCTTGTGATAGAGCATAGATGGGGTTTTTGTGATAGGGCATCTGCTACAACGTTGTTTTTTCCCTTCATGTATTCGATATCAAAATCATAGGCTTGTATTTTACTCACCCATTTTTGTTGTCTACCATTTAGATCCTTTTGGTTAAGGAAGAATCTTAGGCTATTATGATTAGTTCTTACAATGAATCTCTCACAGACTAGGTATTGCCTGAATTTAGCTAAGGCATGCATAATTGCTAGCATCTCCTTGTCATAAATGGAATAACTTTTTTTGGTTTCCTTTAGTTTTCTACTTTCAACGGCGATAGGATGTTTGTTTTGCATTAATACGGCTCCAATGCCTTCATCTGAAGCATCACATTCTAACTCGAATGGTAATGAAAAGTCCGAGATTGCTAGAACGAGACAGGAGCTCATTACTTCCTTAAGTTTCTCAAAAGCTTGCTGTGCCTTTTCATTCCAAGTGAATGCACCCTTCCTGTTTAAGTCGGTCAATGGGGTCGTCAACTTTGAGAAACCCTTGACGAATCTTCGGTAGTAGCTGCAAAGTCCCACGAATCCCCTTAGGTGTGTTAAGGTTTTTGGTTTTGGCCAACTCCTTATGCTTCAATCTTCTCTTCATCAACGCTTACACCTTGAGCACTGATTTTGTGTCCTAAGTACAAAATTTCCTCCAACCCGAATTCACACTTGGCTAGCTTGGCAAACAAGAATTGTTGTTCAAGTATTCCCAACACTTCGTCTATGTGTCTTAAGTGTTCCTCCAAGATTCTGCTATAGATTAAAATATCGTCAAAGAAAACTAAGAGGAATCTCCTTAGTTGTTTTCTAAAGATGTGATTCATACATGATTGGAAGGTAGCAGGGGCGTTGGTTAGTCCAAAAGGTAGGACAAGAAATTCAAAGTGTCCATAATGGCATCTAAAAGCTGTCTTGGGGACATCTTCTGCTCTTACTCTTATTTGATGGTACCCTGAGCGTAGATCAATTTTTGAAAAATATACTGCTCCATGAAGTTCATCGATTAGTTCATCAACCCTAGGGATGGGATATCGGTTTTTGATGGTTTTTTTTATTAAGTGCCCTATAGTCAATGCGCATTCTCATGGTGCCATCTTTCTTTTTCACTAGTACAATAGAGGAGGCAAAAGGACTAGAACTAGGTTGGGTATGTCCCATTTGCAATAAGTCCTTTATGGCTTTTTCAATTTCCTCTTTATATCCCCGTGGGTGATGGTAAGGTGTGGTAATAATAGGTTTTGCCCCTTCCTCTAATTCAATGGTGTGCTCAACGCCTCTCTTTGGTGGTAGTCCTTGCGGAATGTCTTCAAACACTCTTTTGTTCTTTTTTAAAATAGGTCGAATGTCAATGTATATAGTTTTTCCTTGGGAGGAAGACTTGTCAAGAATCATGCATTGTGCAGCCCATTCTCCTTGTCCACGTCTAAAAATTCTTTCAATCCTCTTGGATGAAATTACTCTTGGTGACCCATTGGATAGCCCTCTTAAGAGGACTTCTTGTCCCTTATGTTTAAAGCAAAGCTCCAATCTTGGAAGGTCTAGGTAAAAACACCCCAAAGAGTGTATCAATGGGGTACCCAAGATTACATTAGTGTCCCCTAAATTTACTACGTAATGTCCCGAACTATGCAAAGAATTCATTAAAAAGAATTTAATCCTAATAAGGGCCAACCTTCTATATTGGCGCTGAGTTTAAATTTAATAAACAGATTTTGATTAAGTGGCCGACTCACTCTATAAGACAAAAGTGTTTGAAGAAAAAGATTTAAAGTTAATGTGAAATCCTCCTAAAAATGGCCGACCTCATACTACATGGCCGACTTCATGAAGACTGTTGGCCGACCCCATTATTAATATAAACTAGCCAACTCAATGGATAATAAGTTCTCTCTATATATAATGGTACGCTGATTAGTGAAGAGATAATATATGCGATTTAATAGATTTAAAGCAGCGATTTGAAGTGATTTAAAGCAGCGATTTGAAGTGATTTAAAGAAGCAATTTTAATTTTACAAAGGAGCAGCGATTAGTAAAGGAGAAGTAAATGTTAACAAGTGGTGTGATCTGTTTTAAAGGGCAGCGACCTATTTGAAGAGGTGCAATTTGTGAAGAGTCATATTTGTTAATAATAGACACATTCATTCCTAATTAACGCCTCCTTTGGAATGCTATAAATGAGGGAGAAGGTGAGTTGGATAAGAAGCAATTGAATGAATATAATTCTGATTTTAAAAGAGCAGATCAGCCAGCAAGAAAAAGACATCAAATACACATCAGCAGACGAAGGCAGAGATCTGAAGTATAACAGCAGAGAAGTATTTATTGCAGTCATGCTATCATGCTATATTTATGTCATCCTCTCATTCTATTGATCTATTATTCTATCTTCCTACTCATCTATCATTGTATCATTCTATTCTTATATCATTCTTTCATTCTATTCTTCTATCATTATATCATATCTATTTTATCATTCTATTATTATACTATTCTTCATTCTAGCCTTCTACTCTTCTATCACTCTATAATTCTATCATCCTATCATTCATTCTATCGTTCGATAATTCTATCATTCTATCATTCTATAATTCTATCATTCTATTATTCTATCATTCTATTGTTCTATAATTCTATTATTGAATCAATCAAATCAGCAAATAACTGAGATATCAATTAGCAATCAAGGAAGCTATCTTCATTGGAAGGAAGTCATATAAGAATCTTGAAATAATTATATGTCTGCTCCGTGTATGATGTGTATGCTTCGTGTATGACGTGTATACTTCGTGCTTGTTAATATATGTATTGAACTCATTATTAATTTTGCATAATTACTCGCATATGAAGGATATGTATGCTCTATCATGATTGGTGTGTATAATGATACATTTATTGTTGTATAATCTCTATGAATATGGATGTATTTAGTAGCAACCAAGGGTGGCAAGATGAGGGAGAACTGCTATATGATTCCTCACTAGGTACACCCCCTCATCTGGATGGCAAGGGCCACATGAGGCCAAGAGGGATGGTATATCCGCTCTTGGGCCTAGGGTAGAGGATCACTTCGGGCACCCTATTGTTGTTATATGGAGCCTAATCAGACTCGGAGGTTAAATTTACCCCACTTTTATCGGCGTAGTTTCCCCCCAAATTATTTAATAGGGTCAAGGGGCAGCGCCCCCGAAACCTCCAATGATTTTTTATTGTTTTATGAAGGCGTCGAGAGTTATTTTTCTATTGGCTGACATAAAAAAACCCTATTTTTGTAACCGACATAAGGCTTGATAAAAGCGGCTAAGGGTTAGGGTTTCTATTGATGTATTGTAGCATTTGCAGCGGTATTGAGTTGCAAGGATTGCAGGTTGTAATCGGTTTGATTTACTGGATAATAATATTGGACTCTCTGTTGGTGGATGTAGCCCAAGTTTGGGTGAACCATGTTAAAACTTGTCTCTCGCTGTTATTATTTCTGTGTATTTTCATTCCTCTGTTTAATCTTTATTTGCATTTAATTGATATCTTCTGCCGGCTAACCCTAACATCTATCATATCCTCTTAGGTTTGGCTATTGGGTTAAGGAGTCCCAATCATAGCGAGGAGAATAAGGATGGCAAGGAGAGGGAGAACTGCTATAAGGTTCCTCAGTAGGTACACCCCCTCATTTGGATGGCGGAAGGCCACATGAGGCCAAGAGGGATGGTATATCCGCTCTTGGGCTGAGGGTAGAGGATCGCTTCGGGCACCCTATCATGCCCCCTTATCCTAAACCTTTTTGGGTTGGACTCCATTAATGAATTAATATACCATATGATTAAGATAATGTTCCTAACCCTAGTAGGAAAGATCCATTTTATGGATTATGCTTTCAATGATTATCTAACATGATTGTAGGGTCTCAACCAGGATCTATCTTGTTCAACAATTTAAATTTGTAAATAATATTGCTAACTTTATTTCATTTCTTGCTTTGCTTGGAATTGTGATTTTAGGGCAAAAACTAGGGCATTTACAAAAGGGGACATTACAATCTTCTTTGATTGGATGTTTTCCCAAGGTCATGCTTAGTTGGGGAATTTTTTTCGGACATAGGGAAGTGGATCCACCAGCCAAGGCTACTTTAAAACCATTAAAATCTTGTTTCTAATTTCATTTTTGTAACCAAATTTTTGTCAATAAAGTTGTGGGTTGCCCCACTATCCATAAGGGCGATTACTTTTTGCTCTTTTATTATACTTTTGATTCGGAAAAGGGTGATGCTTGGAGGCTCTAGAGATAGCTGCTAGGGTTCCTTGTTCTTCTTTGTCATACCTTATTTTCTTGCTTGGATTTCTTTGTTCTTCTCCATCAGATATTGCCTCTATATTTAATGCCTTGCTTTCCTTTCCATGTATGTGTCTCGGCCCCCATTTTTCCTTACATTTAAAGCACAAACCTTTCTTTTTAGGTCCTCTCATTGCCCTTTAAGGTTTTTGCATTTACAAACATGCCCAGGGTCCTATTTTTCCTTGCAATTGAAACATAATTTTCCCTTTCGAAATTCTTTGTAGTCATCTTTAGAAGGAAATTCCCCTTTATGCCCATTTTTCTTATAGGGAGGTTTGGTGTGTGTGTTTGATGACTTGTCTTTTGTGTATGTGTCTTCTAGTTCTAGAGCCTTATCAATGGCGTCATCGAGAGAGGTGGGATCAAGGGTGCTCGCCAACCCTCAGATCGAATCTTTTAACCCTTCGACGAATAGGTAGGTGAGCCGATCTTCGATAATCCTTGACACCCTTACTGAAATTCTTTTAAATTCGGCTATGTAATCTTCTACAGATCCTTGTTGCCTTAGTTGTGTTAGTTCCTTGAAGTCTTTTTAGGGGTGTTTTTTATCAAATCTTTTTATGAATTTGTGTGTAAATTCATCGTAGGAGGTTATGTTATTGTGTCCTTGGGTGAAGATGCCATGATGCCACCATTCATGGGCCAATCCCTCTAAATGCAAGATGGCAAACTGGACAACGTCTTCTTCTGTCATAGGGCTAAGGGTTAAATAGATGTTTAACTTTTGAATCCATGCATGTGCTATGATTTTCCCCGATCCATCGAAGTTGGGAAGAGTTAATTTATTCACCTTTTGTCTCAAATCTTTACTAGGTTGCCTCTTGTCCTTTTTTGATGCTTCGTGTTTCTTAGCTTCACAAAATTCCCTAAATGGGATATTCCTCCTAACCTCAAGGTCCAAACTTGAGTAGGCTCTAGCAATTTCCTCGGTGCTATTTGGGGATGGGTTATTTTCTTCTTTTTCCATTTGGTGTTTCTTCCCTAGGTAGGAATGAAGGTCTTGGTATCATAGGGGTGGAAGATATGTTATTACTCTCTGAATGTTTAGAGTTTACGTCTCTTCCATTTGTAGTGGGGTCTAAGGGTATTGATTGTATTACACATGTTCTGTAGGACTTGGAGGAGTGCTTGGGTTGTTTTCTCGTTTTGTTCCATAAAAGCTTGGGTTATCTTTTCATTGTTTTCCATGAAGGCCCTAAGTTCATTCCCCATTTGTTCATTCATTGTATTGTTTTGAGTAGAATTGTTGCAGGTTGCAAGTTTCTTTTTTTCTGTTTCTAGTGCCCTTTGAGCTCTTTGGCTATGTTGCATCAATTGTCTTTCGTCCCTCAGGCTGGCAGGGACGATGCTCTGATACCACTTGTAATGTCCCCTTCCTGAGATTGCCCTAAATCTTGCCCTAGAATCACAAGTTTAATGTAGTTAGGGTTATAACGTACCAATTAAATGCTTTAAGCAAGACGAATCTTGGTTTAGGTCCTTCAATCATGTTAGAGAATATTGGAAATATAATTCATATGATCAAAACATATATAATGAATGTCTTATCTATTTAAACCATGTAAAATACATAACTATTTCAAACCTATATAAACTACACAATATCTATAGTGCATGATGGAAGATTAGCCATAATAGGACTTGGAGGAGAAACATGATAGGGCGCTCGAAGCTATCCTCATGCTAAGCCCAAGAGCGGATATACCATCCCTCTTGGCCCCAAGTGGCAAACACGCGGCATCCAACCTGGGGTGGAGTGCTTAGTGGATAAACTTGTATCTGCTTTCCCTATCCATGCTCTCTTATCCATCCTTCTTATGATTGAGATTCCTTGAATCCATCTCAACAACCAACCCATGTAGAGATTGGAGGGAAAGCTACAATGGGGTGCCCGTAGATTCTCCTATCTAAGCCCAAGGGTGGACATTCACCCCCTTGGCCCACAAGTGGCAAACACGTGGGCATCCAACATGGGGTGGCGTACTTAGAAGGAAATCTAGTATCTTCTCCCCCTTCTTATATTTACCTACTCTTCCACATGGTTGCTTATTGGGAATGAGCAATTTAATGACTAATAGGAATCTAGTTTGACAAACAATTACATCAATAAACATATCTAGATTCATAAGAGATTATACATTAATAAACAAATCATCATTCACAATAAACATAATAGTGCATACCACAATACTTGCTAAAATATAAGACTGCTATATTCTAAGATGCATATATGTAGAATACCCTACTTAGTTTGACTGCAATTTTTGCCTCAATTTCACTTAAACAATCAACATCTAAATGCAAAACAATATCAATAGACATAAGAACAATAGAATGCCAAATCTCCAATGCTTGATTATTCCTTCAATGATGATGAATACAAATGCTTATTGGCTGTTCATTATGACAGTCTGGGACTGTTTCATATCAGACCTTAATACATACACAAGATGTGAACCAAATTACATCAAAACCCTAGATCATCAATGTCAATCCTATGAAGAATGATCAACATAACAACTCAGCTCAGTTATAGCTTTGTATGAGCTCAAAACATGTCTGATATCACTGTATAATCTGCTGTTATGAATGCTGATAGCACTGTATTTAGCCAGCAATGAGAATGACAACAAAATGACATCGATACCCTCCTCCAATGCCAAGCGATAGACTCCTAGAGATGAGCGATTGGGCTGAGAAGGTTGCCAAAGCCTTCAATGCAACAAATGTCTTCAAATATTGATGATATCTCCTTTGAATCAGACCTGTAGCTGTCATATACTTGCCCATATTTCACAGAATAAACAAAATTGTGCCAAAAGATGCTTTCAAAGGCTAGCGATTACTCCCAAATGCGGGCGATTTGACCTTGTGATGCTTGAATGCCTTTCAAACTCCAAATCCTTCAATGAAACCAAGTCTAAGAACCCTGAAAATGCATTACCAGTTCGCTGTCATAAAATCAGAACTTCATATATTATCAATTTCACACAAAATAGCTCTCTAATGAAGGTCGACTACCTTCGTAGTCTTTCAATATGATCAAGAGCTTCAAATACAATAGCAATCTCCTTCAAAATCCTCAAAATAAACCTGCAATTCAAATAACATGATGAAATCCTTCATGAAATCATCTCACACAAGGATATGGGATCATCTCCATATCACATCAAGGGATCATCTGCTTGACAATATACTGAAAATATGCAATTTCCAGCCAAATGCAAATAAGAAAACTTACGAAGGGAATCAATAATTCAAATAGTTACAAATTGATGGTGAAAGGCTCTATTTATCCTCCTCCAAGCTTGGTCGACCCAATTAGCTCTAATTTGCAAATGATTTGAAGTCCACCAATGAAATGCCTTTCATTTGAACAATTTTAAATGCATTGGATCAATGAGAAACAATCATTTAAAATCCTCATTGATTTTATTGAATGTATTCACCTCCAAATCCAATGCCTAGACCCATAACAAACTCTTTGCAATTTTAAATGAATTCCTCCTTGAGCGGCGGCCATGAGGAAATAATATTTTATTATAAAAACTCTCCTTCTTGGCTGGGCGGCAATTCCACAGCAGCAAACCAATTTTATTTAATAAAATTCCTCTTCTTTACATGCACGTCGATCCTCCCTCTAGCCATTGGCACATTCAGCAATGACAAATATACCTTATTGTTTGGAGCGATTTCCTCTTGGGCATTGAAATGCATATTTTATTATTTTTTAAAACTCCTTCCAATGCACCTAGCACATGATCCAATGACAAACATTTGAAATTACCTTTTTTCCATTTGGGCGTTGGCATCAAACTCAATGTAATTAGCCTTATCCTCGTGCGTTGGCACAATAGACTATGAAAATCACCTCATCTTAGGCGTTGGAATTCAAGAGCAAATAGATATTTGAAAATGCAATTAAATATTGACATTTTCCTTTGTGTCCACTTGACATCACTTTGAAATAACCAATGAAAATACAATTTAAATATTGCATTTCCCATTTTCCCGTTCTCTATCCTCTAGAAGAACTTTGATATTTGGCTAGATAAAACAATAACACTTAGCAACACTTAGCCAAAGACCAATCAAAATCACTAGTTGAGCCAACATTACCATTTTTCATCCTCTAGAACCAAGCTCAAACCCAAAATCATGTCTAGCTCAAAATGGGGACATTACAAAATATATTAGTCAATGCTGACTTCTGCCCATGTCTGCTGAGTGCAGATAATTATGTTTGATCTGCTCCTATTGCCTTGCTGTTCGATCTGTTTTAATATTCAGAAGACATTGCTTGCTTGAATGCAAATATATTTCTGAATATGATTTGATGATCCTCTTCTTGGAATATGTTCTCCTTTTATATCCCCACAGTGGGGATATAAAAGACATAACCATTCATCATGCTCTTCCCTTGGTAAGGGACACGTCCTTCTTGACTGATTGCTGCCCCTTCAAACCAATCGATGCCTCTTAGTATTAATGTGTCTTTTTGGAGGAGATCGCTCTTAGGGAGTACCGTTAGAAAGTTTTTAGAGGTAATTAGTATTATTTACTCCACCTCAGATTGCCGACCCTATTATTTCCTTTTGAGGAGGCGATCTTGATTAATTTTATTTTATTGGTCTTTTACGGGGGCATGACAATCTATCATCAACCTTTAGGTAGTTTTGGCCTTTTTAGGGGTAGGGGTTGTTTGTAGCAAGTTAGCAACATCAAAACTAGGAGCTACTACCTTAGTAACTTTTCTTTTCTTGGCCACCATCTGTTAGATGCAAGGGGTAAAAGTTGAACTACCTGTGGAAACAATCATCTATGTGCTGGAGGCAATGGTTGTGGGAATAGGAGAAAGCAATTACTGAGTGGAAATAGTGGAATCTCCCATTGTAGCAATTTGCTTTGGTGGTGAAGTGGAAATGTGTGGGGATGTGGGGATGTGGAGACATGAGGGGATGAAGAAGCGTGAGGTGGTGGAACCAAGATATTGTGGAGAGGGTGACCTTGGAGGAGATGGGATAAGAGGTGGTGTAGAGGTAGGAACTAATGACTGATGTTGTGAAGGAGTGTGAGTTGGCAAATTAGGAGTAACTGGTCTTGAAGATATTTGGAGAGAATTAGTACTTGAGGCAATAAATTGTTGCGTGGTATTATTAATCAACATTGAAGGGTCAACTTTTGAGGATGCAGCATCCATAGTGACTTGCATTGTCGGATTTAAAGGTCTCTTTATGTTCAGCTTCTTAGGAGACAAATCACTACCACAAGCCCATTTTGGAGTTTGCTTTTTGTTTGGATCTTCACCATCTCCACCACCAGTTCGATTAGTTTTTCCTCAAGTAGTGTATACGGCAGTAGACTGAGAGGATGAAGAGAGGTTCACTTGCTTTGTTTCTTTTGATGGTTCACCTTTTGCAGAGCTTTTCCCAACTGTGTTCAACAATTTTCTTCATAAACCAGGCTTTTGACCTCTGTAACACAACTTTAGTTCTCTCCATAAGATATATCAGTTCTTTATTGGCTCGGTTTATTGGTTGCAAAGGTTGAAGCTAGGTTGATTGTTAAAAAATGGGATAACCAAATCATTTTTGTCATCTTCAATTCCTTCAGTTACCCATTCTAATACATAGGATTCCAACTGACTCAAAGTCATCCTCATCCAATCTCTTTTTCTAATTTCGAAATCATCTTCATAGTCTTCCCAATAATCTTGAATATGTTAGATATGATAGTAACTGGGTCCAAGTCTAAGATTATCTTTCACATAATCTTACTATCAAAAGGCAACCTCTTAACATGAAAATGCAATGTAAGTTTAACCAAAGACTTTTCAATATTTTGTGCAGTAATGGAAGATTTGCAAATGTAATACCTGAGGCCAATTGGGAATGGAATCCCAACTATTTTTTTGTTGTTCCATTTTTTATTAACTTCTCCATTATGTCTGCAAACTTCCATCAAAACCATCTTGTCATTGGCAAATTGGGGAAGTTTGTAAGGAGTGCCATCAAAACCACCAATTCTGATGTATGTGAACTTGGGGAATTGTATGAAATAACTGCCATATTTCATAACTAGGGTAGTAGCTTGTGGAGAGATCCTCATAGCAATGTTTTCATTCAACACTCTTACTGTCAACATAGTGAAGGCATCATTTGCCCTCCTGAAATTCCTGTTGTTTTCTTTGAGCACCAATTGAGGATAATACTTGTAAATTTGTGTTGTTTCATCAAATGTTCCCTTGGTATTAAGACTAGGCCATGTCTTCATGCTTGCAATAGCACAGGACAAATATGAAGTCATAAAATTGTTGAGATTTCTCAAGACTGACTATTTGATCATATGAATGTTATCACTTATTATCTCTCCCCAATCAATGAATTGATTTCCTTGACAGATAATGTTTATGAATAAACACATCCAGTTGCAGAAAGGGTCAGTTTCATCATGGCCCATTACCTTGTTTAGAAGAGTAATGATGTTTGACAAGTCCTCACTTTGATTGCCCTTTCTTCTTCTCACTCAACCATGATCGCGCCGATACTGTTCTGCAGTCCTCCTTTTTCTCCTCATAACGCGTTGCCTTAATTTCCTTCGTCATTTCAACATATTCATCTCCTCGTTTTGGGAGTCTGAAAGTAATGTTGATAGATTGTCCATCAAGTTTAGCAATTGCTTCATCTTTAGTAGACCTTACTTCTTTGGTTTCCTCATTGTAGCATTTTGCACAAGCTAGTACTAGGTTAGTGCATTGCACTGAGACGAGAAAACCCGCGACATGGTCCAACCCACTTGTTGATGATGTTTTCTTGACAACAACAACATTAGAATAAAACACCAAGTGCTCTATCCTCTCTTGAACAAAGCGTCTCAAATGCTAAACTACGTGATCAAACAAGAACGCTCCAAGGTTCCTTGTACGTGATTTGCAACAGATAGCCTCGGTGGTGTGATGTGATTTGCTGTGTCACAAAGGGACTTACGCTGAATATGCTCCTTACTCCACTCAAATGTGTTATTTCTTCCTTATGAAATGGAACTTCCGACTGGGTACAAAAAGAAAATGCAAAAGACAAGGGTTAAGGAAGCTAATCTAAGGACAATGAAGTGATGGATGATGTTTCAATAGACAAACTCCTTGAACCAAGCCTCGCTTTGCTCATCTCTCATCTGGTGATGTTGTTGTGCTTGTGCAAGATCATGCCTCTGGATAGTTGCATGGACTCGTGGAGTAGACTAGTGCCTCATGAGAGTTCTTCTTGTCTGGCACATGATATGTGAGCTTCTGGATGATGACCTCCTTTAAGATGTGCGTGGTGAAGTGACAACCTTCCACTGATCCTCGCCTCGAACGGATGATGCTCTTGATGATGAGCTACACTTGTAACCTTGATCATCATAGACTAACTCCCCTCCGAATGGTGTTGATGTCTTCCTCATCCAGACATACAAAGTCTTCGAAGTAAGATAAACTTGATGCAGGAGCTCTCCTCCATGTGATGATAATGATGAACTTGAGCAATTTTCCTCCGCCTTCCAAACTTTTCATGTATGAGCTCTCGCTATTCACCTCCTTGGATCCTTCATCACCTACAAGAAGAAACACATCAAATTAAGACCCGTTATAAAGGATTTTCAATAACAAATTACATTCATCTTATGCATGTGGGATCAAAAAACATGACATTTCAAAACATACCCTTTTGTGTGAAATCCATGCCTAAGTCTCCGGAGTGCCTATGTTGGGTGGGTTTGGAGGGTGTGTGCAGAGTGTGTGTTGTGGACAAGACCTTGTCTGGATAAAGGGCTCAAGGCCGCCTAGCATGGGCGGGTTTGAGGGAGGTGTGAGGATTTTTCATGACTTAGACAATTTTTGGCTTGGTTTTGATAATTTAAGACCTCTTCACTTGTTTCAATGATGACTTGACCTCTTTGAATGGGATGGACAGCTTGGAGAGGAAGGGCGGCTTTGAAGGAGGTGTATGGAGTGAATGATGTGGATATCTATGTTCTAGGCTCTAGACCGCCTAAGCTGAGCGGCTTTGGAAGGGGTGTGTGGAATATGCATTGTGGAGGACATGTAGTCCAAGCAAAGGGGTCAAAGTTGCCTAGGAAGGGTGGGTTGGAGGACGACCTTTGGATTTTTCAACTTAAACAACTTTGCACTTGCTCATTTCACCTTTGACATGTTCATCTTCATTATTACATTGATTTTTGCTTGCAAATTTATGGTTTTCACCCCTAAGCGGCTTTAGGAGTGTTGTCTAGAGGATGTCATGTGGAAGGAGATGAAGTTATCCAGACATAGAGCTCAAGGCCGCCTAGCATGGGCGGCTTGGGAGGTAGTGTAGGGATTTTATACTTAAAACTTCATTCAATGTTCATTTCCTCCTTTTGATGGCCTTCCTCTCCAACTACATCAAGACTTAGCCATTTCTAAGGTGTTTGTGTGAAGTTGAAAGGTAAACTTAAGATGTTTGATGATCCTATCCACATGTTTTGGTGAAACCCGCTTAGGAAGGGCGACTTTGGAGGGGTTGTGAGGATTATCCAATGTGAACACTCTCTACCTTAACCTTGACACTCTCCCCTCCTCCATTTGCATGACTTAATGATTTTCCTTGTTTTTCACTTGATTCATCATTGTTAGGAGGAGTTTAGGAATGATCTTGAGTACAACACACCCTCCATGTTCAGGTATCTAGGGCACCTAGGAAGGGTGGCCTTGGTGGTAGAGTTTGGATTTTACCTTATGACTTGAAATTTTCACCAACTTCCCTCTTCTTGAGTGATCTTGCATGAGTATGAAGCATGATAGTGAGTTTGGAGGCTCTGAATGGAGTGACTGCAGTGTTTAGACATCAAATTCCAGACTCACCTCTCTAGGCCGCCCAGGTAGGGCGGGTTTGAGAGTGAGCCTTGGATTTTAGTACTTAGAAACTTTTCACTCATCTCAACCTGGTCATCTCATCTCCCAGGTGTTCATCTTCATCATTTCCATTGATTTTACTTGTAAATTGTATTGTCTACATACCTGGGCAGTTCTAGAGGGGTTGTCTGGAGAATGCATTGTGTCAGGTGATACAGTCCACAAGGACCTCTTGAGGCCGCCCAGGTAGGGCGGCTTTAGAGGTGACCCTTGGATTTTTCCTCAAATTGCCTTAAAAAAACATTCAAACTTATGAACTTCCATCAAATCTTCATGATCTCATTGTACTTCAACTCAAAACATTGCAAATTTGGTAGGTTTTCTCCTTGAGTGGGTTTGGGGTTGATGTTTGGAGAGTGTCTTGTGCAGGAGGTGGAATTGTCCAGGCATAGGGGACCGCCTAGCATGGGCGGGTTTGGGAGAGGTGTCTAGATTTTCAACCTCACTTGATTGTTTATTCCTCCACCTTCATGACTTATTGATCTTTCAAGCTTCCTTCTTCTTGAATGACTCTCTCTAGGATATGAGGCATCATGGTGAGTTTAGACTGAATAGTTGCAATGTTTAGACACCATAATTCCAAGCTTACCTCTCTAGGATGATCCTCTCAAGCATCTCAAGCATCATGATGAGTTAGGGAGTCAAGATAGAGTATTTGCATTGCTCTAACATCAAAACTCGAAGCTGACCTCTCTAGGCCGCCTAGGTAGGGCGGGTTTGAGAGTAGGTCTTGGATTTTGACACTTAGACACTTCTCATTGCTTGAACTTGAGTATATCCTTTCCTTGTGATGTCATGCTGATCATACTTATCACACAAACCTTGTAAATTGCATTGTCCTTCACCCTGGGCCGTTTGGAAGGTACCATCTGGAGTGTTTCATGTGTTAGGTGGCATAGTCCAGAAGGGCCTCTTGAGGCCGCCCAGGTAGGGTGGGTTTAGGGGTGACCCTTGGACTTTGACTTCAAACTCACTTAATGTCTTCAAACCTTCATGTTTTCCATTCAAACTTCATCATCTTTTATGTTTTGTGTTGAAACACTTCAAAATTTGCACAATCTCTCCTAGGGCGGGATTGGAGGCTGTGTCTGGAGTATTTGATGTGGAGGAGGTGAAGTTGTCCACACGAACCTCTTGAGGCTGCCCAAGTAGGGCGGGTTTAAGGGTGACCCTTGGATTTTCATTCAAAACTCACTTAATCCTCTCAAACTTTCAAGTTTCCATTGAAATGTCATCACCTTCTAGTGCTTTATGCTTGAAAACCTTATAAACTTAGCCACTTTTCCTCTAGGGCGGTTTTGGGAGTAGTGTGTGGAGAGATTAATGTGGCAGATGACAGTCCACGAGAGCCTCTTGAGGCTGGGCGGGTTTGGAAGGGAAGCTTGGAATTTACCTTCAAAAGCTCTTAAAAACTTGCAACCTCTCTCCTATGGCGGATTTGAAGCAAGTGTATGGAGAAAGTGCGTGATCACAACCTTGAATCCAAGACGCCATGCCAAGGCCGCCCAGGTAGGGTGGGTTTAGAAGGTGTGCTTGGAATGCAAGTTTTGTCGCCATATTGGAAATGTCCTGAATGGAAGTATATTGAAAATATGTTTAAGTATAAGTTAGCTATACTTTAAATATTTATCAATATACTTCCAGGATGTTTGAGATGGGTCTCGGATCCATAGGATTTAACATGCAAATTCTAGATTTTGAAGGATCCACCAGATTTTAGACTTAGCCAATTTTCAGGATTTCAGGACATCAGGCTTAGTGATTTTTTATCATTCTTTCCAATTGATTCATCCTTGTTGGGAGGAGTTTAAGTAATGCTTGGTGTCATCTTCATCATTCTCATCAAGTAAACTTGCAAATTATGCCACCTACATCCCTGAGCGGTCCTGGGAGTGTTGTATGGAGAGTGTCACCTGGTGGAGATGAGGACATCATCCATGACTTCATGCCAAAGCCGCCTAGGTAGGGTGGGTTGAGGAGTGACACTTGGAATGAACTTTGACTTCACTCAAACTCATAAACCTTGCTTACTAATCATCATATCTCAGTGCTTTGTGCATGAAAACCTCAATACTTAACCATTTTTCTTCTAGAGCGGTTTTGAGGGCAGTGTCTGGAGAGATCCTCCTGGTGAAGACATTGTCCATCACTCCCTTATGAGGCCGCCCAAGTTGGGTGGGTTGGGAGGTGATGCATGGATTCTCCTTTAAAATACACCCAAACTCTTCCAAATGGACTCTCCTTGTAGTTTCATCATCTTCTAAGTACTTGGAGCTCAAAACACTACAAACTTGGCAATTTATTCCTAGGGTGGGTTTAAGAGTGTTGTCTAGAGAGTGTCACCTGGAACAAGACACAGTCCTTGAATGCACCTTGAGGCCGCCTAGGAAGGGCGGGTTTGGAGGTGATCCATGGAACTTTGCTTGAAATGCCCTTGATTCTATCTAACTTGCAAACTTTCATTGGAATTTCATCATATCCTAGTGTCTTGTGCAAGAAAACCTTGAAAACTTAACCATATTTGCTTGGGCGGATTTGTGGGTGTCGTCTGGACTGACTCTCCTGGAGGTGAAGACAATGTCCAAGAGGACCTTGTGAGGTCGCCCATGCTGGGCGGGCTAGGAAGGAGTGCTTGGATAGTGTCATGTGAAGCCTTAGAATCACTCAGACTTATAAAATTTCTTTGAATTTTATCATCTCTGTCCTCAAAACCTTGTAAATTTGACAACTTTTCCCTTGGGCGGATTTGAGGGTGGTGTTTGGATAAATGCATGTGTAGGACATCAAATCCATGAGCTCATGCCAAGGCCGCCTAGGTAGGGCGGGTTTAGACATGGAGTGAGGAATTTCTTGCCTTAGTCAGAATTTGGATTTCCTGAATGGAAGTATATTGAAAACTTATACTTTAAATATTTATCAATATACTTCCAGGATGTTTGGGATAGGTCCTGGATCCATAGGATTTAGCATGCAGATTCTAGATTTTTGAGGATCCACCAGATTTCAGACTTAGTCATTTTTTCAGGATTTTCAGGATATCAAACTTAGTCATTTTCAAGGTCTTAGTGACATGCATCAGGATGAAGGCATATAGACCTCTTGGCAAGAAACTATCGAGACATGGGCAAAACAACACTACCAAAACCCTACAAGCTCAGAGCAAAACTAAACTTTAAAGCAAAATGAAGCAAGAAAGCAAAAAAAAGAGGGGGTCCCCATTTGCAATGGGGCGATGTGTGATTACATCACAACACCACTCTTGAAGGTCCTTTGTGCAATTGGAGTTCTATTACCATCTTGCATCCTATTCCAGAAGTCATTCATGTTGACATGACCTAGTCTCGAATCACCAACCTTAGGGAGATTGGTCTCAAGAACGGACATTTAGTCATATCTCTGATTCTTATACTTTGTTGTTGCGGGCTTGGTGACTATGAGAGTCACTCAAGCAAGGAACTCTAAATGATTTTTGCAAATTGGTTTCAAAGGAAAATGTGTTTCAATGGGTGCAACGGGCCTTCAACAGAGTTCATATAGGAATTTACTCGAAAAACTATTAGCAATGCCTAGTGGACAGAAGGTTTTGGGGTTTAAAAGTTTAAGTGGAAAAATCTTTGCATAGGGCTTCTGATGTGAAAGATTTTGCACAATTGTTAATAAAAACCCTAGGGTAAGAGAAAAATAGTGAATTCAAATGGGAAAACAGCTCACGATAGTTTATGAGATACTACTGCAGAGATCTTAGCATGGAGCCTTACTTGGATTGCTTTGACAATGAAGAGGATGAGTGGCATTTTTGGCGCTGGCTGAAAGTGAAATAATCAATGGAAGAGCAAAATGAAGAGTGTTGGCAAACTTTGATCAACTGAGAACTTTTTAAATGTATTTATAAGCAGTTTGGCTTGGATTTGAATGAGTATAAGACCCTTTTGGAACAATTTCGATCCCGTTGGGCCATGCAAGGCCTATGAGAACCAACAAAATTTCCTTTTTCTATTTTTGAATTGTTATATTAATTTTTAGGGTTTGTCCGGAAACACCATTGCGCTAGGAACTAACTTGTTGGTTAGTTTGTGCATGTTGAGCCATCTCTACTTATTAGTTTGAGATTTTGATTAAAATCCAGATAAATCAATCAAAATTGGGAAAAATATTGGCCTCAGGAATGAGTGGAGTTCTTGGAACGACTTCATTAGTCGATTATGTGATGTTAGGCTGACATATGTTCTCATGACTCTTTCTCCTTTTGCTTTCAGCTCTGACATGTTTATCTACTTAGCTATACTCGACATTTCTTATCATTATCATGGAATGGTGAAGTTCTTGGTACCATTCCATCAGCCGATACATGGACTTCGAGCCTTTTAGACGCCAGAATAGGAAACGCATTGAAGTCGGTGATTGATTTGGTTCTAGGAACCCTTGGATTGACCAATTTGATAGTTACTAGAACTAGTCATTTTGAGGCTCAAAATCAACTTTTTAGACTAAGTATTTATAATGAAACTTTGTTGCCTTGACTTGGTCTATACAATAGAGTGAAAATTGAGTCAAAATGGGGAGTTCAATTTTTAAGGATAACAGGTCCTTGAGCCTTACATCTCACTAAGGTGTCTTGCAATCAATTAGACACAAGGCAATTGTACAACAAGCTTCTCCGTTCTTATAGAGATGAATATGTTCCTTTTAACAAAATGGATGAAGCTAATATATGGACCAATTCCTTGTAGTAGCAAAGGAACTAGAAACCGATGAGAGAAGGCAAATAGCAAGCGGGTGCAAAAATTATGAAGGCACTTTTAGATCTCGCCAAGATTAGGACTATCAAAGTCCCTATATATGATGTGAAAACTAGCAATACAAAAGATGCGATGTATCCCAAATTTGATCAGAACATATCACTAACTACCACTCCATCCTCTTTCCTTACTCTATCTTGGATTCCCTCCACCTAGTCCACTTCTTTGTCATGATCATAAGTTGCAAGGGCTCTTGCAAGTCAAACATCTTCTGCAGCAGAATAAAATATGAAGCAAATCAGGTCTTAACTAGCTTGAGGAATTCCATTCTTGAAAAGGATGGAAATAATGTCAAGGAGGTATGGAGGTTGCAAATGAACATCTGCACCTCCCTTGCATCCACCACCACCTTTTTGATCCACTTGATTTTGCCAATGCCCTTCAGTGTAGTGGGGGGCATATCATCTGCATCCCCATGCCCCCATACCATCCTGAACGTTTGGGACAGGTTGCTTGGCTCCAGAGATGCGACTAGAAATTTATAACCTCAAGGAGAACCTAGTTGAAGAAGGTCCAGAATGTAAATTTTAGAAAACTATTATGTCCCTAGGTGTGACTACATTGGAACTAGTTGATATCCTGCCTTGTAAATCTTTTATAAATTGCCCATCTAGAACAGAATCCTGGGGTGATCCATCCCTAATTGGGTTAGCTATTGTGATTTCTTTTAGTCAATCTAATTAGAAAAAATCTGTAGTCTTTAGTTTATATTCGTTGTCATCTTATGAAGCACTAATATTGTAATGTTGGAAAAAGACCTTTCATCACTTAATCGACAAGTTCAGTGCCTTCAAATTCTGGGTAATCTAGATGTACACTCTTTTATCCTGGATGCTCGTTACAATATGATCTGGATTACAATGTTTTTTCTTATCCTGAAAATCTGCAGATTTTTAGACACAATTTTTTTTTTCTTTTGGACTTGACCTATGGCAAGCCCATGGTTGGACAATGAGACATTGGCAATCTTTTTTGTTGAAAACATAAAGTTTTATATTAAATGTCATGATGCATAAAATGTTACAATTTCCATAATTTTTTGTATGAGGAGCAAACCTTTGAATTTATCAGTTTATGAACCACGTTGTTGTCATGATGTTCTTTCCAAACCACAATCTTCTGTAAACTTCAGATTTGAAGTGAGTACGAGAGAGGAAAGTAACTTATTGTATAGGTCTAATCTGAATTAGTGTAAGCATGTCAATTTTTGTAACCATGCTGTTTGTCACAGTTATCAAACTGTCTAATTTCACCTTTATCATTATTTGTTAACTGACAGTATTTCATGAGATAGGGAATATTGACAGAATATTATACAGGTCATTTTTTACTTGCTACTATAACTGTTATTGGAATTTAGTAGTATATAATGATCAGCGCTACAACAATGTAAACAACTCCTCTTTTCTAAGACTCTGTTTCTAGATCTTGAAGTCTAGTTCGCTGCAGATTCAGAACTCATCTGGAAGAATTACTTCTCTTTTTGGTGGTAATCTAGACACGATCACACTCCTTCAGTGTTGGGTTTTAGAGGACTTAAAGTGAGGAATGATGAGGGATCTAAACTTTCAAATGTTTCAAACACTCTTAACACATTATAAAAGGTCTGCTATAATATAGAAATCTGAGCACTGCAAGTATCTTGTTTCTTGTATGTTTCTCATCTGGATATAATCCTGGCTTCTTCTACTCGAGCTTTCGTAAAACAATATGTTTTTCTTTCTGATGCAATCTCAGTTTCTTCTGCTTGGGCTTTGGTAAGACAAGTTCAGTAAAATAAACTCTATTTGAGATCTATTTATTATATGCACTCTTTGAAGTTCTCTATGCTGCTGTTATTTTGTTAGTATTTATAGGCGTTATCATGGTCATGAGAATTACTGATGGTGATTGTCCGTCCCCTTGTGCATATTTTATCAAAAACAAATCTTCTGGAACTGATACAGATGTAGTTGCATCTTTTATGTGGAAACAGGATTCAACGTTGAAAAAGTGCAATACAAGAATGTGCAGTTCACAGTTTGGGATGTGGGTGGACAGGAGAAACTTAGGCCTCTTTGGAGGCATTACTTTAATAACACTGATGGCCTGGTAACAATTTTACCTTTAAAAGCTAGTATATTTGATTAAGGGGTTAAAGATGCAGAGTCTTCATTGTCAGTCCTATACAATGAAATAAAGGGTGATCAAATGAATAATTGTGGCTTTAATTACATATTTATCTGAATTGGACAAAGCCTCAAGAATCAAGACTTATAATAATATAATTAGCAAAGGATTTTACTCCATTCAACCATGTATAGGTAATTTTTTTTGCCAAGTCTGTTCCTTTATCTGCTAAAAGGTACCTTGTTTTTCTAGCATACATAGTGGGAGGTATGATTTTGTCTTACATGTGTGAAAAGTCAAGGACAATAATGCCTTGCAAAAGATACTGAAGTGTCTCAATTATTTGCTGCATTTGTCAATCAATAATGTGCCAGGACACTAATAAAACTTAGAAGTGATCATTGGTAATGTTAACTTCATGCCTCTCTTAAACCAATATGTATATCAGGATATCTGGCAAGTATCACTCTTAATGCACCTTGATGAGTTAGTAGCCTAAAATATTATAAGTTTACTATAAAATAGGTTTACAAAAAGTCATAAAGAATCAAATTATTGTTTAGAATAGAATAGAAGATGACAATCATCTATTAAAATTGTGCAACCTGACTTTTAAATCTCCTTATCAGTGTATCTGTAGTAACTAAGAGAGCAATTGCTAGTGGAACATTGAAGAGGACCTATAAGTTTAACTCTATAAAAAAAATATAGAGATCAAATTTAGGGCCGAAATGAAGAGAAACAATACTGATAAACCTATATGCAAAGAGAAACAATGCTAACAAAATCTTAAACACAGCAGAAAGAAATAATGGCACACTCACAGTAACAAGAGATTTTACTCCGGGAAATCCTTATAGGAAAAACCCCTCCAAAAACAGCACTAACTTACTGTACTATCTCATCTTTTTGCAATATAATAAGATATTTCTCACTTTTAAATTAACTCTAATCCATTTGTGAGTATTTATACTAAGTTGCCGGTCTTGGTATGGGTTCGGGTATGCAGGTACGACAAATTTTTTTGGCCCTGGTACGGTAGGCAACACACACACACACACATATATTATATTTAAAACTCTTTAGAATAAAACTTAAAAACAGTAATACTCATAATTGCCAATAAACAAAATAATAAATATCTAAATACTTCATAACTTGCAATAAGGAAAATACTCATGAATTGAAATTCATAATTTAGTGATTTCTCAAAGAGTCAAATGTCAATACAAAATGAAAACTACAATCAATATTCATTGTTCAATAAGCATCATATGGGTTTTCATCAAAAGCATTATAGTCAACATTTGGTTCAACTTCATTTGAACCACAATCAGCTGGAACACCACACCCACTAGCCATGTTTGTGTCATGTGTAGTCTCATGGTCCTCATCGATAGAGACTTATGCAAGCTGTGTAGCAGTAGCATCTAAATCGACACACTCAGGAGTTAGATCCCAATTTCTTTTACCCTCTCGTTGTAATCAGGGTTCTTATGTGACAAGAGATGCAAGTTGGAGTGCACGAAGACCAAATCCTCAACCTTTTTTGCACCCAATCGGTTTCGTTTAATTGAGTGGATAAAGGAGTATGCACTCCAATTCCGCTCAGCTGAAGATGAACTTGCAACCTATTAAATTTGCATACCATACAACTTACAAGTTACAAACTTACAACATTTACAATTATAAAATTATAAAACATAAATTATAATTAATAAAATTAATATATAGTAGGGAAAGAAAAAAGAGGAAGTTAGTTTAAAAAAATAAAAAGATGCATACTTGAAATAGAATTTTTATTGCAAGAGGTTGAAGGTGAAAATAGTCTTGGCCATGTAGGTACCACCATTCACGAGCATCTTTCTTGTACTTGTCTTGAAGAGCGAAAGCATCTTGATTCTTTGAAGATATGTACTCGCCAAACTCACTTGAGACAATTCTCTCTAAATCTCCTTCTGGAAATAGTCTTGTGAATGTAGTTTTGTACCCAACAACAACCTCTTTATCTGTATATGGCGCCACCCTCCTTGGTAGGGAAAGTATCTCTTTGCTATAATACTTTGGAGGCAAAGCAAATGCTAAGAGATGCAAGGGTGTGGTCATCTTGTTCCAACGCTCAAAAATGATCCTTTGCACTCTTTTAAAAAATGCTTTTGTGGGGTCTTGCTCCTTGGCTTCTATTATGGTCCTTATTTTTTCAACTATGGAGTCTATGCCATCATAAATCTCACCCAACCATGGTCGATTTGTATTTGCATACCTAATCATACTCATGATGGGCTCGGTGAAATCCAAAACATATTGCACACGAGCCCACCACTCATCATCAAGGATCAATGCTTTGATTTTTTGGGCTTTCTCTGTCTGTGATTGCCTCCATACACCCCAAAGAGTGTCGGTGACCATAGCACTCAATGCTACTTTCACCTTCACAAGTCATCTCAAGACGATTGTGTGTGATGTGAAACGAGTTTTGGCAACCTAACATCATGTAAAAAAAATTAAAATTTAAATAATAAAAAGTAGCAACTTAGCAATCTATGCAAAAAAGTAGCTTCCATGTCGCTACCGAATTCTTCTGCCGCTCCAATCCCTTCCGAACCTAGGGTTTCCGCTTTTCGCAATGCTTGACTTGGATTTTCCCCTCCTAATGGTGTCGACATCATTTCAGATTCCGCTAGGGCTGGGCAGTTGTGGGCATTCAGTGCCGTGCCCTGCTAGGAAGATTGCTTCACAAGATCCTCCCCGTGAGGAGTCCTCCTGCCCCGCACAGGATTCACAAGGTTTTTTTGACTCCTGTCTGGGACACAATGTGGGCGCGAGCATGCTAGGTCAAACGGCTTGGGCCCTAGACCCTGTTTAGGGGATGGTTGCTCGGAACAAATTTCCTTGCCAATACTCCAAACTGTGTGCCAGGGAGTCTGAAGAAGATACAAAGATGCATCTGCGAGGGAAAGACGCCAAAAATGATAAAACTTTTCTCTGTTCTTCTAGATCCACTACCAAGGTTGATCCTGATGACTCCTTTTGTGCTATGGCTGGGGAGAAGGTGGACGCAATGGCAAGGAGCACATCCAGGTGCAGCCATAGCGAACAGACTTGCCAGGTGATCTGAAAGGGATAAACCCATTCATTGTTCCGTTAAGCCCTTGAAAATTATTTTAGGAAAGGAGGTTAAAAAAGAGATTGTGGAAAACGAAGAGTTCTTCGTAGAGAATGGCTTGATTTGCAAGTTTAGCCGTTTATGGCCCAACCTCCCTAAGCTACACCAGTGGATTTTTGAGACATGGTAGCCTGAATTGAAGAAAAAAAATAGAAATTTACCCATGTGCAGGTGGTTTCTTTATAGTGGTTTTTGATAGTGTAGAGGACCGAAACTCTATTCTATGATCCCTATGGGTATGGGGACAAAATCTGCTATTAGTTAAACCATGGCACCCCTCATTCGATCCCGCTACGAAATCCTTTTTTGTTAAAGCCAATTTGGGTGCGTTTGCCAAATCTTCCACTTCACTTATGGGTGGAGTTTTGCTTTGAAGCCATTGGGGATTCACTTGGTAGTTTTTTGGCCACAGATAATGAATCCAATGATTTTATGCACACAACCTTCGCTCGCATTTTAGTAGATTTAGATACCTCAAAAGACCTCCCAACAGAGATTATATTAAAAGTTCAAGGCCGTAGTTGGATCTAGCCTGTGGATTATGAAGGATTACCTTTCCGGTGCAGAAAATGCTACAAAACTGGCCACAGTTCGACAAATTGCCCCAACACCAAACCTAAATTAGATTGACCTGCCACTTGGTGGAGAGATGCAAATCCTTTACATTACACTATTGATAGTCCTGTTGATGAGCAGGAGACTCCACAAGTGCATTTGGCTGATTCGGATAGAGTTTCGTTGCCTCGGGATTCATCTCAAGCAAAGAAAAAAGCAAAAGAACAAGACTTAATGGAACCCGAAAGGGGACATTAGCTCTCAAAGGACATGGGTGGGAAATCTACCACATCTTCTGCAATGGCTGAATCTTCTCCTCACAGGGAGGGAAGCGTTAAAGCCTCAAATACTTTGGTTTCTTCAAAAGTGACAAATAATGAGTCACAGGTTCAAGAGGGCAAAACTGTTACCACTTCAGCTACTATTGCGGAGAACCCGGTTTGTGGGGGCTCAAATGGATAATGGATAGTGGTGCAAAGGAAAAAGAAAAAAGAAATGTCTCCCCACAACATGCAGCTACGTTCTCACTCTAAAAGTAATGTTAAAATTTAGATTTGTCCTTGGAATGTAGCTTCGTTCTCATTCTAAAAGCAATGTTACTATTCAGATTTGTCATTATGCACCCGTTTTCACAAGGCATTCACCTTAATGTTTTTTTGACAATCCTTTTATTTATGGGGTAGGCTCCCTTGAGCCTTATTTACCGATAAAAAAAAATTAGTAACTTAGCAAAAATTAAAAATATTAAATATGCTAAAAGTAAAAAATGAAAATAAAATTACCTTAAACAACTCCAATTTGGAGAAGGTCTTGAATATGGCTTGTGACAAATTAGTCACAAACATTTGAATGTCCTTAGCTATCGTGTAGATTTCTTTGACCCACTCAATCTCTGTGCCAATCTTTTGCAATATCAAATTGAGTGAGTGGACAACACATGGTGTCCAAAAAATATGCCCATACCTGCTCTCCACTCTATTACCAGCTGCCCTACAATTTTTAGCATTGTTCGTTATGACTTGGACAACATTTTCAGGGCCCACCATTTCAATGGATTCTATGAGGATGTTGGAAATGGAAGTTGCATCTTTCACTTGCCCTTCACAATCTACTGCCTTAAAAAACATTGCTCCTTTAGGGGACACTGCAATGACGTTGATTAGTGGTCTATTTTTGCAATCTTTCCATCCATTAGAAATGATGGACACACATGTTTCAGGCCATGTATCCTTGATTGCTCTCAATGATGCCTCTACTAAAGCTTTCTCCTTCGCCAATAAGGTGTTTCACACCTTTTCATATCCAGGACTAACATAATCAGCAGGTGCATTGACAATGACCGTCACCATATCCCACCGATATGGTGATCGAACAAGGTTAAAAGGAAGCCCATTGCCATAAATGCAACGAGCAATGCTTTGATCTGTAACCTCCCTCGCTTCATTGTTGAAGGCCCTTTCCAATGGGCCTCTTTTACGTGAAACATTCTCTGCTAGGGAAGATGATGACAATGGCATGAAGGGATGTGGGCCAACCGGTTGTGATAAGCTACTAGGAGGTTTCGTTATGCTTTTCTTGGCAAGAGGATGTGGTTTTTCCTTTGATCTATTGCTAACCATGTTGGCATCTTCTTGTTCTTTAATGTAACCCATTATTTGTTGCTTTGGCAACCCTTTTTTATTGGGCCCAAGACAAGCTTTTATTCCCAAGTTGGGAATAGTGCAGAAGTGAGATTTCACTCTACTGTATGAGTTCTTGTACTCAATTTTACATTGGCTACAATGCCTACGATAACTCCCACCACCAGGAAGTTGTTCAATCATTGTCGTATGTCGCTAAAGAGGTGATGCTCCATCAATTTTAAATGAACTCTTTGCATTTTGGGCAACTGAACTAGAACTACTAGCCATTCTATATGAACCTACAACAAAAAAACATTACAAATTTACAACCCTATAACTTAAGAAAAAAAAAATCGACACTATAACCCCTTATCATGCATAAAAAGTTCAAAAAAATATTCAAAATTTTGGAAAAGAAAAACTTGAAAAATCTTGAAAAAAATTATTCAAAATTTGAAAAAAAATGGAAGATTCACTCACCTTTGATGGTTAAATCTTCTTTGTGCAGCTATTCCTCCCCTGTTGATGTAGATTTAACTCTCCTATAGCCCTCACCTTTGAAGAAAAATGAAGAAACTTTCAAAACCCAACAATGGCAGCTTGAAGGAAATTTTTTTTGTTTTGCTCTTTTGTGTTTGTCAAATGAGTGAAAAGAGTGTTTATGCCTCACTTTCGGGCGAATTTGTGCTTTCAAGTGTTTTTTTTTTTTTTTTGGTTTTAAAAAATTTGTTTTTTGGGCTTTGGGCGCCCAACAGCCACAGGTCCCTCTGGGTTTGCTCAAGTTTGACCTGGGTTCGCCCAATGTATCGCTCGGGCACCTTGGGTTCCCGAGTGGTACCTTAGGCAAACCCAGGCAGGAACCGGCCCCGAACCTGTACCGAACCCATACCAGTATGGGGGCAGTTCTTGGGGAACTCGGTAACTTAGGAAACTCTCGTGTGGTACCCTGGGCGAACGGGTTCCTAGGTGGTACCCTGGGTGAACTCGGGCAGGAACCGGCTCAGGTCTCGGACCCATACCGAACCCATACCGGTACGGGGGTAGTTCTTGGGGAACTCGGTAACTTAGGAAACTCTTGTGTGGTACCCTGGGCGAACCCAGGCAGGAACCGGCCCAGGACTTGAATCCGTACGAAACCCATACCAGTACAGGGGCAGTTCTTGGGGAACCCGGTAACTTAGGAAACAACCAACAAGGTAAAGGTAGATCATGGAATTCAACCATATGGGCACCTTAAGAGCTTGGTGGTCAAACACAACAAAGTCACTAGTCCAGGGAGAGAAAACTAAAAGAGAGTTGCATGATGAAAGACTGCATATACATGGTTGGCTTCCACAAAGCGGAAGAGGAAAAAGCCTTTGGTTAAGTTTTAGATAGCATCCAGTTTAACGGTTTAACCCCATGAGGGAACCAAGTGGTATTTACTTAGCTGCAAAGTATGCTTTCATATAGAGTGCGTCCTACAAATAGCCTTTATTGGGCCCATTGCAACAACTTTACAGCTACCAATGTTGGTCCAACTATCTTCATTTTTAACCTGTATTACTTGTTGGTCTAGAGGTTGGCTTTGGTTTGTGGGTGACGAGAGCACAATTTCTGATTTTATGTTCAGAGGATTGACACCTGAAATAGGTGTTGGGAAGATTGATATATAGAACAGTAACACGTTGCGCATGGTTTCTATTAAATCCCGTGGAGGTCTGTTTCCATGCATACCCTATGCTAGGGATGAGCCAAATAAAACTTGTCCGCTTCAACACAAACCACCCTCCCAAGAGAGGAGGTGATATGGTTAAGAAACAACCAACAAGGTAAAGGTAGACCATGGAATTCAGCCCATATAGGCACCTTAAGAGCTTGACAGTCAAACACAACAAAGTCCCTAATCCAGGGAAAAAAACTAAAAGAGTTGCTTAACATAGCAAGGTCCATGAGGAAAGACTGCATATACATGGTTGGCATCCACAAAGCGGAAGAGTTAAAAACCTTTGGTCAAGTTCTGGATAGCATCCAGTTTAACGGTTTAACCCCATGATAGAACCAAGCGGTATTTACTCAGCTGCAGAGCATGCTTTCATACAGAGTGCATCCTACAAATAGCCTATAAGAGTGAACTGTTCTAACCGTTTGCATGCATTGTCAAAATTCATAACCGGAAGAACATCTAGAGGATTTTCAGAGCCCAGACTTGTAGGGTTTCTTTGTTGGCGTTGTCATTAGTCACTCAAATCTCAATTGCATCAGCAATAACAATTGAAGGGCTAGGTTTGGGCGTCTTTCATTATTAATTAAAGCCCAGAGAAACTGTGAGAGCTGCTGCAATAAATACAGACAAGGTATACAATCCTGCTGCACTAAATGAGGGTGGTATGACAGAACAAAACAAAGCAAGGGAAACTGGCATCAAACCAAATCAGCTGCTCTCCGACCTCTCCAAACTGTAGGAAAAAAGATCTTTTATAGACAGTGAATCTTCAATGCCATTTTTGTAAGGAAATGATCACTTGGAATTGCCAACTCTGAAGGTTGTCACCTTGGTTTGTAGAGGGGTCATTCCACAATAATGGGTTACACTTTTTGGCCAAACTTGACATTGAAATCAACATTTTGAACTAAATCTTCACTTTCTGACACCTATAGCTGCTAAACCGTTAGGAATTTGAAGATGATGTGAACTAGTGATTTGTGAAATTTTGTCTATAGATTCTAAATATATATATTTTTTAAAAATTGGAGTTAAATTGTAAATTTTTTTGCGTCTCCTTTGATAACTAGTTTTTAATAGTAAACAACATTTTTTTAAAGTGATGTGTATTCTGTCGCACATAACTTTTTTTTTACAAAGGATAAACTTTTGAGTCTTTTGAATTTAGATTGGTAACACCGATATCTAAAGGATGCATTTGATTTCATGGTGTTTTGTTGAACATTTTTTTTTTAATTAAGTTTTGAAGTCAAACCAATTATAATTTCTGTCCAACATAACTTTTTTTTTATGTATCAGAATTCAATTTTTTATTTGTTAGAATAAGGACATCAATACCTAGAGGACATGTATTTTTTAGAATTTTTTTTCTCTATTTTCCTATTTTTTTGTATGTGTGAAACAAAGACCTTGATGTTCATTGAAAAACCTACCTTGATGTTCATTGAAAAACCTACATTCACAAGAAATAAAAAATAAATATAATAATCAAATTAAATATATTTGAAATTATACTTTTTGGGAAGCTTATAATAAGGACTACATACTTGCAAAATATAAATTGTAAATGAATTCATTTGATCGCCCAAAAGGCAAATCAAAAGTGGTTTTTTATCAGCATTTTGATAGGTGTAGAGGAGACTCTATTATAGGTATGGTTTAAAACTAGCGGGGTTCTATCCAAGGGGGTTTGAATCTAAGGGGGTTTGATCAAACCCTCTTCAATTAAAATCTTTTAAATGGAACCTTTTAAGGCTTATATCATTATATTTTCTAAAAATATGTGATTTCAACAAAAATTAGGATGTCCCAGAAAGTGTAACCCATTATTGTGGCAGCACCCAGAGGGTATAAGTCGGTGTTACTCCAAGTTTTGCAGAAGGGGGAACGGGTTTGAGGGACAGCAATTTTTCTTCCAGATTTTGGGAACAGTGGGGAGATGGTAGGGGGACAGCTATGAAAATAATATTAAAGATTAAAATTTTAATATTTTAATTTTCACAAATAGGTCAAAAATCCCTGAAAATAATATAAACAAATGAAAAGACATTGAAATTCTAAAGAGTAAGTACAATAACAATTCATTGATTCCATAATACTTCTGATAGACCGATAATCATAGACAATATGAAACATGATTTATATTTACAGATGCCGAAAAAAGAGATGTTGCATCATGCATATTACAACAAGCTCAGAAGTTCATTTGATTGATATCTTGGAAACTGCTCCTCTTCTCCTCTTCCTCTTCTTCTCTTTTCCTCGTTTTCTCATTTATTTTGGTGAATGAAAAACAGCAATGGGCATGGGTTTGAGAAGTTCTTTTGGGTTGGGGGGCTCCCATTTTAGGGTTTTATTTGTTTTAGATGTGTATTTTTTTTTGTTTTTTATGCATTTGATGTTGGGGATGCCCTAAAGTCTCAGGGATTGGTAGGGGATGTCCCCAAAACTTTAAAAATGGGGGGCACATCCTCTCCAAGTCCCCAAGTATCCGGGACATCTGGGACATCAGTCAGATCTAGTTGATGCGTACCTATAGAGCGCTGGTATAAACTATAATGATTATTCAAGCAGGAGGAAAAGTATCATCATGAGCTAATAGAACTATTGGAGGTATAAATTGTCTTGTCTGCATCTCCAAGATCCGCAAAGCTCCAAGGGCATCAGCACTTGCCATATAATCCATTTCTTAGGTACTAAGACCAAAACCTAGGTTGCCAAGATAGTCTACCTCCAAAATTACAGTTTAGAGGTTCCAATTCAGACCTTTACTTGACTTCATTCTTCTAATTATGATGAATGGATATCCTTCAAATCTTGAAGGTGACGGGTAACTTAATTCCTTGTAACAGAGCTTTGCTGTGGTTCTGCGGGCTTCATCAAATTTTATGTTTAATAAAGTGTCTTGGAGAAAGGTTCTGTGGGCCTTTTGTTATCTGATCTCCATCGTTACCTGGCCCTTTAGTGGCATTCAATGTTTTTGAATTTTAATACATTTTAAATCTATATAATTTAAATTTCTTCATTATCCAAATTTTTTGTTATTTTCAATTTTGTAATTCAGAATTTAGTAAAAATTAAAACATTTACAATATAGAATTAGGATCCCAATTACCCAAAAAGCCTTCAGCTTGTGTTGCTGTTCCAATTAGACACATTCCTTTAGATTTTAGTGAAATGATACAGGATAATCATGATGTGCATTCTTGGCTCTGAATCTTGTATTCAGAGGTCCCTAACTGGAAGTTTGCTGGTCTTTGTCGTGCTTAGGAAACTCTTTTGGCTGAAAGGTTCCTTAGAACATCAGTCAGTTGCTTTACTGGTTTTTGAAAATGTAATATCTGGTATTTCAGTCTTTTTAAGTAGTCATTATTTAAATTAAATCCAAGTCTATAAAATGACGTATTCATTCCTGTGTTTTGTGCGTAAATTCTCCTAATGGTATATAATCATGTTCTAACTGTTCAATACTGTAATGACGCTGATTCACAGGGTTTTTAGAATTTTGTGGGAAATGGATCCTTCTATGGTATGTTGAAAATTATAATTGTTAAATTTGCCGGCCTCTGTTTTTGGGATTAATGTAGAACCTTCCATTCAACTTAGAAGGGACGTGAAAACAAAAGACTGAAAAATACCCAGCAAATTGGGTGCTTAGGATTGTCAATTATGATTTTGACTTGGATTTTGTTTCTGGTCAGGGATGGGCTTTAATTTAGCATTTTGGCGAGGAAAAATAGATTGTAGGGAACTGAGACAGTTATCCTGATTTTCAACCTGTATTTCTAGAGGTATTTGATGTTATGTATATGATATTCATTTCAAGGATAACTCAATGTTGGTAGGCATCTTTGTCGTTCACAATTCACAATAAAATTATAAATTTATAAAGCATGAGACCTAAAATATTTGTGCTAGCTCTGGAAATATTTATTTCTGTGCATGATCTACTCTTGCAAAGGGATAAAAGCTTGTTTCAAATATTCTATACTGTTAAATCAACAAAATACATTCTATGGATTTTCAAGAAGAGAATTTTCTATGGGTTATGATCAACAATATTCGATTCTGATTAAAATTAATCCCTTTGCCTAAAACATAGGAGGAGTGTAAGCTTATATTGATTGGGTATATTTTAAATTTTTGCAGATTTATGTTGTTGATTCCGTAGACAGGGAAAGGATTGGGAGGGCAAAGGCTGAATTTGAGGTTTGGTTGGCAGTAAATTTTTCATCTAGATATTATTTTCTTTCAACAATCATTGAGGTCCTCTAAGACCTCTTACTACTATGAACTTACTTTTTATTGTTTGCTCAGGCCATCGTTAATGATCCCTTCATGAGGAATAGTGCTATCTTAGTATTTGCAAACAAACAAGATATGGTTGGTGCTTATTATTGCTTTCTTTACTTTCCTTTGGAACTTTTGACACCGTTTTCATTTAAAATGGTTTTGGTTGTAACCATGGGAGCAACTTCTGGTGGACTTAAACAGAAGGGGGCCATGACTCCAATGGAAATATGCGAGGCTTTTGGACTTTTCAACTTACGCAACAGAAGGTGGCAAATTCAAGGTACTTGTGCAACAAAAGGAGAGGGTTTATATGAAGGATTGGACTGGTTGGCTACAACTCTGAAAGAAATGCAAGCTAATGGAATGTCTACATCATTTGCTGGTTCAACCATTGGATAGAACAGGTTAGAAACAATTTTTAATCCCCCTTATGGAATTCCCTTTTCTACAATCACTGACATGGTATAACTTTTTTCAATTTTCAGGGTCTATTTGTATTGTCTGTTTGGATGAAGCATCTATGTTGTTACTCATGCATCTGTACTGGATCTCTTTCATGATATATATTTATGAGGATGAGCTATGGCCAACGTTTACATGCCAACTACGGAGTCCATATATTCCTTTATCCTTGGCGATATAAAAGTTTTTTCTGGGCTGCTCAAGTCTTTGTATGTTCAAATCCCTTCTCCAAGTCCTTTGGTGTGTATTTTAGTTATTGCTTATTTATAAGCTAATTATACAAGTCAATGTGCAATTGCACAAGGACATCTAGTCGAACCTCGCCAGATGGATTGCTCTGAGAGGTTCTTAATCCTTTGGACTATGACTGATTTCTGCTATGTTAACTGGTCTTAGATCTAAACAAGTCTAAAATTTTGTGAGCGTAGAATTAAATTATGTTGGCTATCTGACTGATTTGATACCTGCAATATCTACTAAAATTTATTCACCGTGTGCAAAAACTATGGATAAATAGCAGCATATAGATATACAGCATTTCTTTAATTTCAAATACATGTGATATCATGTTGATGTAATATTTGATATTTGAATGGCAGTTTTCAAAGAGGATGTGTAATGTTTAGATATTTATTGTATCTAATTCCCATGATCACTAAAGAAGATTAAGAAACTTATGCATTGTAGAATACATATGAGGAAAAATATAGGATTTACTACTAATGTGAATCATGGAGATTCCAATAAAATAATTTTGTTTGCATTTATATGAAATCTTAGCAAATGTAGCTCCAGAAATTTGTTAATTGATGAATCGATTTGGAAACTTATATGAAAAAATAGCAAAATGGCAAAAGATTAGAAATACCTCATAGGTAATGATTTTTCTTTTGGGTATAAATTAAAGCATACAAACATTACAACTTAGTGTATTCCAAAGTTTTAATTCAATTGCATCTGCATTTTACTTTTAAGACTTTTTCTAGTCACAGAGTCCAGACTATATGTGTCATGTCTCTCATCCAATCGATTATCCCATTCCAATTAAAGATTGGAATGATAAGACCAATTTCATCAATCAAAGAAGATTATCGATGCAGCCATGTTGATTGACTTATCATGATCGATCCATTGAAGACTAAAAGCATGGTAGATTCTACTATACATCGATTGCATCTCTGATAACATCTGGCAAAGAGCAGCGATGGAAGATGGATTGATTACAATATAACCATGCACAGCAAATGATATCTTGTGTGCCAAGGAAGTCAAGTCATCATACTATATCAACGATGAGAAAGAAGAATCATCATTTGCAAATTCTCACATATGTATGGCCACGTCAGCAAGAAAGGCAAAATCAGTAGTAACAATTATTAATGACAAATATATTGAGCGCCGATCACCAACGGTAGATGGTTGATCAAGCTAAATCAAATAAGACAAATTGTCCCAGTCAGCCAAATAGGACAAAAGAGAATGTAAAATAAGCTAATCCAGTCTATTGCCAGCTATGTGAAGGAGATAAGACAAAAAGTTAAGCACTGATTAAGAAAAAGATTAGCAACGGTCACAAAGAGAAATGCCTTCTTTGAGGAATTGCGACCCTTCATGGAAGAAGCCCGATACTTGAGGAGGATCAATCAACATCAAAGGACATCATCAACCATCGATCAACATTCATAGTTATACAAGCAACGAATTATATATATATCAAGTAATACAATCCAGGAAACAATCTGTTTGATTCAGATCAGCGAATATACAAGCTATAATTCCATCAAGATAAATATAAGAGCAGTAAGACATTGTATATCGGCAACATCCAAAAGAGATAGCAGATCTAAGGATCGATCAAACAAGGTATGTCCCTTACCTCAAGTAATAATGTCTCATAATCCATCTAGCTGATCATAATGGTATATGAATGCTTATAACTGTAATAGGGTAAGAATGCTTATAACATAAGATGAATATTTATCATCAAAATAGCATGAAAATGGTTTATAATCATAATAGAATGATAATGTCTATAACATGAGAATATGGAATAGAATGAGAATATATATATTGAATAGAATGAGAATATTTATATAGTATAGAATGATATTACTTGCAACATACTGGAATGAGAATGCATTTAACACAATAAGAATAAGAATGTTTAGAATCGAGGAAGGACAAAGGCCAAGCCTCCATGAAAGAATAATGTATGATGCCAAGTAGTATGTAAGGCGATCCATCATATGAGATGGTACAATGATGAGTTCCCGTAGAGGAACAATGTGATCAAATGTACTATCTCGAGATCCATGGGGATCACGAGATGGTAAGGATAAATTCCTATAATTCATAATTCTAATCATGGTATACTCGGACGAGAGTAGGTAGCCTCACTGTTAATCTATCTATCACACTACGAGTATCGTGGTGAGTTAGGGAAGGGCAGTTTAGGATCCAACACCTAGGTGACTCTCAAGTGGGTGAAGTATCATCAGATGTATAGCGTGAAGCCCCTTGAGCCAAGAGGTGAAGTATCACCGACTGCATAGCGTGAAGCCCTTGGGCCTATGGTTGCATAGACCTAATTATTATTATAATGGCTTAACGGTAGGTGACTCTCAAGAGGGTGAAGTATCACCAAATGTATATCGTGAATCCCCTTGAGCCAAGAGGTGAAGAATTGCTGGGTGTAGCAATGAAACCCTTGGGCCTATGGCAGTGGGTTTCATTATACCAGCACCCTAACGTAACCGTACTCATATGGGGTGGGTGAAGTAGAGTAGATTAACAATCAGGCACTAGAAAGACTCCTGAGGTATATCATGGAAATCTCTATATGATAAAAATGTGAAATGCATATATGTAATGAACTTTGATACTGATACTGATTATGTGGCTACTAAACCTAATTGCAATATGATGATGTTATAAGGATTTATTGGTTACTAATGTTCTCTTTAAGAAGTTAAAATTATGTGCAAGGTTAAGAAATTTTGAGCTTCCTAAAAGGGGACATTACAAGTGGTATCAAAGCAATCATCCTGCCATCATGTGAATGATAAGTATTTATATGACTCATACATTATATCTTAACACAACATGGATCTTCTCTCTGGTGATAATCTTGTTCATCATTAATTACTTCCGCACTAATATATCATCATCTATTATACACTTAAGGTTGAATACGCCTCTCTAAACTTAAAGATGATTTCAT
Organism: Cunninghamia lanceolata; assembly: GCA_027924645.1. Taxonomy (NCBI): domain Eukaryota; kingdom Viridiplantae; phylum Streptophyta; class Pinopsida; order Cupressales; family Cupressaceae; genus Cunninghamia; species Cunninghamia lanceolata. Next base: position 4,529,810 of record BSBN01000696.1, on the reverse strand, counting down.
CATCTATGCTTTTCATCAACTAAACGTAGTATTGTCTTTATAAACGATGCTTTCTAAAGAGCCTCACTTGTCATGATATAGACAAACATAATTTTACTCTCTTATCAATCTTCTTAATACAATCATTTTTCACCTCTCAAAGATTGTTAAAGAGTTTACAACCCTTTATGCCATAATTTTTAAATGTAAGTGCTAGGTTCATCTTTGTCATATAACCTTGCCCTCGATTATTCTTTATTGGACTGATACAATGTGGTGACCTCAACATAATCACAATTACTTAAGAACATCCAACACTAACACTAAGAGAAATATCAATAACAATACTCTTACAAAGGACCCAGTAGTTATTTAAAGAACATACTAGTATTCATACTTGAATAGTATCTCTCTATGATTAGTACATAAGTAACTAGATTTTGTACTAAAGAACTTTGTCATCACAAATCTACCCATCATGTAAACATAATTATTCTATAAGATCTAACATTATGCTATATAACAGACTATGTTCAATCAGTTCATAGTGATATATTTATCTAAGCTAAAATACAATAACCTTGATTATCCCTATGACCTTATAGCAATGGCACTTCAAATTAACTTTGTCTAGTCCTCACTGTTAGCGGCAGCAGACACCTTGTTTTGGGGACTGTAATTTCCAAATAATGTTAACAATCCTCACTAAAATCAAAATTGAGATTAACTAAACATGTTTTAGTTCCATAATAACCTTTGTCAATAAGGGTTTAGTGAGTTGTCTTGAGGCAACTAAATTTGAGATGCATTATATCTTTCATCTTATAGTGAACTGGATTACTCTAAACCTTACTAACAATTATGGAGTACGAGAAATTCTTATGGTAGTCTTCATGAACTTGAACAAATATAGTCTTAAAGTTTAATATCGCCATGGTAATCACTAGGGTAATTGCACTCTCATCATCTAAGATCTCCCATGCATTATAAAATAGCGATAACAATCTTTGACAACAATCTTTCATATAGGAGCATGCTTTATGACCCAGTTCAAAATGAATGAAGTAACTCTGATGGTGATCCCTCATATGGACAGCCCAATGGATCTAAGTACATGATAACAATCATAAGAATCATGAAGAATGTAACATGCTTAAGATGAGCCTATAACTGCCCATGTAGTTCACAATAGTACCTTGGCAAATTTAAGGATTGCTCATAGGTCTGATAACGAATCTGACAATTCTAGGCTTATGAAGCATAATTCCTTTGTCATGATCCCAAATTCCTTGAGCACTGCTCATTGTCCATCTTCATAATGACTCTTCTCAAAATTTTGGGTCAATAATATTATCAATCATCCAAACCAAAAATTGCTTGAAGACAAGCAATCTTAAGAGGGGAGGCCTGTCATGTCTCTCATTCAATCGATTATCCCATTCCAATTAAAGATTGGAATGATAAGACCAATTTCATCAATCAAAGAAGATTATCGATGCAGCCATGTTGATTGACTTATCATGATCGATCCACTAAAGACTAAAAGCATGGCAGATTCTACTATACATCGATTGTATCTCTGATAACATCTGGCAAAGAGCAGAGATGGAAGATGGATCGATTATAATATAACTATGTACAACAAATAGTATCTTGCGTGCCAAGGAAGTCAAGTCATCATACTATAACGATGAGAAAGTAGAATGCATCATTTGCAAATTCTCACGTATGCATGACCATGTCAGCAAGAAAAGCAAAATCAGTAGTAACAATTATTAATGACAAATATATTGAGCGTCGATCACCAATGGTAGATGGTCGATCAAGCTAAATCAAATAAGACAAATTGTCATAGTCAACCAAATAGGACAAAAGAGAATGTAAAATAAGCTAATCCAGTCTAGTGCCGACTATGTGAAGGAGATAAGACAAAAAGTTAAGCACCGATTAAGAAAAATGATTAGCAACGGTTACAAAGAGAAATGCCTTCTTTGAGGAATCACGGCCCTTCATGGAAGAAGCCCGATACTTAAGGAGGATCAATCAACATCAAAGGACATCATCAACCATCAATCAGCATTCATAGTTATACAAGCAATGAATTACATATGAATATATATATCCTAGCATCCATCAAGTAATACAATCCAGGAAACAATTTGTTTGATTTAGATCAGCGAATATACAAGCAATTATTCCATCAAGATAAATATAAGAGCAGTAAGACATTGTATATCGACAGCATCCAAAAGAGATAGTAGATCTAAGGATCGATCAAACAAGGTATGTCCCTTACCTCAAGTAATAATGTCTCATAATCCATCTAGCTGATCATAATGGTATACAAATGCTTATAACTGTAATAGAGTAACAATGCTTATAACATAGGATGAATATTTATCATCAAATTAGCATGAAAATGGTTTATAATCATAATAGAATGATAATGTCTATAACATGAGAATATTGAATAGAATGAGAATATATATATTGAATAGAATGAGATTATTTATATAGTATAGAATGAGATTACTTACAACATATTGGAATGAGAATGCATTTAACACAATAAGAATAAGAATGTTTATAATCGAGGAAGGACAAAGGTCCAAGCCTCCATGAAAGAATAATGTATGATGCCAAGTAGTATGTATGGCGATCCATCATATGAGATGGTACAATTATGAGTTCCCGTAGAGGAACAATGTGATCAAATGTACTATCTCGAGATCCATGGGGATCACAAGATGGTAAGGATAAACTCCTATAACATATGATTCATAATTCTAATCATGGTATACTCGGACGAGAGTAGGTAGCCTCACAGTTAATCTATCTATCACCCTACGAGTATGGTGGTGAGTTAGGGAAGGGCGGTTTAGGATCCAACACCTAGGTGACTCTCAAGTGGGTGAAGTATCGCCGGATGTATAGTGTGAAGCCCCTTTAGCCAAGAGGTGAAGTATTTCCGTTTGCATAGCTTGAAGCCCTTGGGCCTATGGTTGCATAGACCTAATTATTATTATAATGGCTTAACGGTAGGTGACTCTCAAGAGGGTGAAGTATTGCCGGATGTATAGCGTGAAGCCCCTTGAGTTAAGAGGTGAAGAATTCCCAAATGTAGCAATGAAACCCTTGGGCCTATGGCAGTGGGTCTCGTTATACCAACGCCCTAACGTAACCGTACTCATATGGGGTGGGTGAAGTAGAGTAGATTAACGATCAGGCACTAGAAAGACTCTCCTGAGGTATATCATGGAAATCTTTATATGATAGAAATAAGAAAAAATGTGAAATGCATATATGTAATGAACTTTGATATTGATTATGATTATGTGGCTACTAAACCTAATTGCAATATGATGATGTTATAAGGATTTATTGGTTACTAATGTTCTCTTTAAGAAGTTAAAATTATGTGCAAAGTTAAGAAATTTTGAATTTCCTAAAGGGGACATTACAATATGCAAACATTTTGAAGCCCTAGTATTTGACATCATAATCATATCTTTGACATCATAATCATATTTGTAGGTGCAATGTGTTTAAGGAAGAAATAGGGAGCCTCTATGAAGCTCAACCCATGGAAATAAATATTGAACACTAAAAACTTGGAAGACAACATTTTGACAAAATTATTTCTGAACTTGAGAATTTGAAAGAAGTTCAACTCATCATTTTTAAAATTTTAGTCTTTCATTCACATTCTCACTAATACATTAGGACAAAATTTGTGTACGATGTTCCCCGCTAATTGTTTATTTATTATGGGGTGTAACTTTTAGTTTATATCTGACAAACGAATTCAAACTTCAACATTAGCATACTATCAAAATTTTTAATTAAATAACATTCCCTTGCTTTTTTAGGCAACATTTTTTAATGAAAATAATTAATAAATAAAAAATAAAAATTTAGATTGATAATTATTTTATAAAGTGTATTCAAATAATTATTGATTGAACATTAAGAGTTACCATGTATTGCTAAATTTAAATTAATAATTATTTTCTAAAAAGTGCATCCAGGATGCTTTCTCATATGTGCTTTAGAAAAAGTAAAGTAAACTTTGGAGTCTGACGAAATGATTTTATTCAAGTACATCAACGAAAATAGGTTTGTAGTTTTGAATTTGTTCACATCTTTACATTCAGAGATTATTCATTGGATACATTTTTTTTTGGTCGGGAGAGGCTAAAAGGCTTATACTTGCAAAATCTGTAGGTATTAGGTGTATGAATCATCAATTGTGTTTTTGGTTTAGTGTTAAGGATCGATGTGTATCTATTTTGTCAAATATTTGGTATAGTTTAATTTTTAGAATACCTATTAAAAACAAAATTTATATAATGCATGAGGCAAGTGACCTGACTTTGTACAAAATTATGCTAATTGTCAATATATCAATATATTCTTGCTGTTGTTTTTTTTTATTTTCATGAGTGGAGTTGTTTTAAAGCAACTCGAGTTGGATTTTCAGCAACAACGGATTTTTTATTCATTAATACTATGTTTGTGAGTTTGTGAGGTTGAGATAAAACAAGGGCAATTTTCTGTATGATTTAAAGTTGAATAAAGCAAGGAAAATTTCTTTTCTTGCACACTAAGTAAAGTAGCTGGGCTCTCTATATATAAGATTGTTGTAGCAAACTTGTATTGTTTTTTCGAAGAGAAAGTTTGTTGAATAGAAGACCCAACATTTGTAGGTTTTTCCCCACATTGGGGTTTCTTGGGTATATTTGTGTTATTGTCTATTTGTGATTGGCTTATTGTTATTTTTGCTTTCGCTGTTATTTGCTGTTAATTAACCCAGAGTATTGATTGTTATAAATCGGAAAGAGGTTCTATTCTGTAAATTTATTGTGCAATTAATCTGTAGTTGGGTTATAAGAAATTAACATGGTATCAGAGCTCTAAACTCTGAATACAAACCCAAGATTTGTGACGTAGATTTCAAGAAAAAATTAGTTTTTTGTCTCCAGTTTCTTTTGTGGCAATGGCAACCAGTGTTTGATATGAGGACATGCTTAAGGGTGCGTCCAATTTCTTACAATGGAAGGTTCGGATTACATCCGTTCTCAAAGAGAATAGGTTGTGGATTTATGCTAGTACAAAGGTGACACCACCAACAAATGATCTTGTTGCCCTAGATTCGCATGAAGTCAAGGAGGCCAAGGTTCAGAGGATTATCCTAGACGGGGTAAGAGATCATCTAATTCCTCATCTATCAGGGAAAGACACCGCCAAGGAGATGTGGGATACACTTACAAAACTTTATTAGAGTGACTATCAGAGTCGTAAGATGATGCTGAAGGACAAATTGCATAACACCAAGATGTCTAAAGGCGAGAGTGTGACCTCTTACTTGTCCAAGATGACACAGGTCAGGGATGAGCTGGCTGCTGTTGGAGAGATGATTGATGAAGATGAGTTGGTGCGTATAGCCTTGAACGATTTTTGGAAGCACTGGGAAGTGTTTGTCAATTGTGTTGTCGACAGAAATCAGCTACTTGATTGGGCAAGGCTTTGGGATGATTTCGTTCAGAAGGAGATCCGTGAAGGTGCTCATCAAGGAGATCAGACAAAGAAGGGTCAAGACGAAGAAAATCTTGCTCTTGCAAGCAAGGGCAAACAAAAGTCCAATAAAGGGCAAATGGAAGGTTCTTCCAAGAGTGGGAAGAAGAAAGATCTGAGCAAGTAAAATGTTTTTACTGCCATCAGATGGGTCGCTATGCCAGTCAATGTTCGAATAAGAAAAAGAATGACAAGCAGAAGAAGCAAGTTGTTGCTACAACAGAGGTGGACGAGTTTGCATCATGATTTGAGAATGAGTTTTCACTCATTGTCTGTCTCTCAAGTTCAATTGCCAACAAGGTATGGTATATTGACAGTGTGGCTTCTTGCCACATGATGGGAGTCAGAGAATGCTTCACCAAGTTGGAGGAGAATATTAAGCTCGGAGACAATGCCAAGTACCATGCAACTGGTATTGGCACCGTCAAGTTTTAGAGGGAGTCTAGCAAACCCTTGTTGGTGGAGGATGTGTTGTATGTCCCTAGCATGACGAAGAATTTAATCTCGATTTCTACTTTGGAGGACAAGGATTACATCGTAACCTTTGAAAGGGGCAAAGTCTATATTCGTCCCAAGGATTCCAAGGTTGCAAAAGTGATTGGAGTCAGGCATGAAAGCTTGTTTCAGTTACAGTTTGAGCTAGCACATGCGTTGGTAAGTAGCTGTAGAGGGCTAGGAGAATTGTGGCACAGGAGGATGGCTCATCTTCACCATGGAGCACTTAATGTGCTCAAGGAAATAGTGACGGGGCTGCCTGAGATGAAGATAGACAACCATGAGGTGTGCAAGGGTTCTGCTCTTGGGAAATATGTCGAGACCAATTTTCCAAGCAGTGACACTAGATCTAAAGGGATTTTAGATTTTGTACACTCAGATGTGTGTTGGCCCATGTCAATAGTATCCTTGAATGGGTATGAGTATTATGTTACTTTCATTGATGACTTCTCCAGCAAGACGTGGATATATTTTCTGAAGAACAAAGATGAGGTCTTCAGTAGGTTCAAAGAGTTTAAGGCACTTGTGGAGAACCAAACAGGGAGGAAGATCAAGATACTGAGGTCTGATAATGGAGGCGAGTATACCTCGAATGCCTTCAAAGATTTTTGTGCTCAGGAAGGTATCAAGAAAGAGTTGATGGTTCTGTACAACCCTCAACATAATGGGGTTCCTGAACAGAAAAATAGGGCTATAATTGGAGCAGCCAATGCCATGCTTCATGCTCAGGATCTGCCTTGGTTCTTATGGGTAGAAGCTTGCAATACAACTGTGTATTTGCAGAATAGGAGTCCTCACAAAGTATTGGGCAAATTGACTCCAGAAGAGGCATTCACTGGTAAGAAACTAGATTTGGGGCACATTCGCATCTTTGGATGCCTTGTGTATTGTCACATTCCTATGGAGAAGAGAACCAAGTTGGAACCAATTGTAGAGAAGGGTATCCTTGTTGGGTACAGTGCAACCTCTAAGCCCTATCGAGTTTTCATTCCTGCCCTCAAGAAAATAGTTGTTTGCAAAGATATGAAGTTTGAGGAAGAGAGGGCTCTTTAGAAGTCTAGCAGCTTGATGAATGGGAAGCAATCACCCATGATTGAGGTAGAACAAATCCCTCAAACTTCAGTTCCACAAGCTGGAGAACAAATCAAGCAGGCCGAGCGAGTTGATCAGAAGGAGGAACAAATAATTCCTTAGCCTCAGATTCCCATTACTGAGAAGAAGAGAAACAGGGTAGCTGAGCAGACACTAAGAGAGGCCCAGGAATATGTTGGTGACCCACATGATTCAGTTAGATAGAGAAAAGCTCCCAAACATTATTCTGATTATGTGGCACTTATGAGTGAATTAATTGAAGAGGAGTCTTCCATCTTTCAGGGGGCGTCCAAGCACCAAGTATGGAGGGATGCCATCATGGAAGAGTATTCTTCCATCATGAAGAACAATGTGTGGGAGGTAGTACCTCGACCAAATAATACGTCTGTGGTGGGCTCAAGATGGCTGTATAAGATTAAGCATGTTGCTGATGGTAGTGTGGAAAAATTCAAAGCCGAGTTTGTGGCTAAAGGGGTTTCTCAGAAGGAAGGAATTGATTATGACGAGACTTTCGCTCCAGTAGCCAGGGACTCATCCATAAGAGCTATCATTTCTATAGCAGCACAGATGGGTTGGAGGATTCACTAGATGGATGTAAAGATGACCTTCCTCAATGAAGAGATTGAGGAAGAGATTTATATAGAACAAGCAGAAGGATTTGATGCACATGGGAGGGATTCTCATGTATGCAGGTTGAGGAGAGCACTATATGGGCTCAAGCAGGCTCCCAGGGCATGGTATTCACGTATTGACAGTTACTTGTAGAGCGTGGGCTTCATCAAGAGTGAGGCAGATCCGAACCTGTACTATGTTCAGGTGAAGGATGAACTTCTCATATTGGTGTTGTATGTTGATGACCTATTTCTCACAAGGTCACAGGAGCTTATAGCCCACTGCAAGTGGGATCTTGCAGGAGAGTTTGAGATGAAGGACTTGGGTTTGATGCACTACTTTCTGGGATTGGAGTTGTGGTATAAAGAGGGAGAGATCTTCCTTGGAAAAGGGAAGTACATAATTGATATCCTGAAGCAATTCAGGATGGAGGACTGTAAGCCCATGTCCATGCCACTTGTGACTAACTGGAAGAAGATTGATGCTTCCAAATCAGAGGTAGTGGACCCAACTTTATACAGACAGTTGATAGGCTCTCTTATGTATCTAGTCAACACCAGGCCAGACATTTGTTTTGCAGTGAACTCACTTAGTCAGTTTATGGTGGAACCTAAACGTGTGCACTAGATAGCTGTGAAACATGTTTTGAGGTATCTCCGAGGCACAGTTGATTATGGGTTGAAGTATACTCAACAAGATGGAGTGAAGCTTGAGGGGTTCACCTATGCAGATTGGGTAGGTAGTACAGCTGACCGGAAGAGCACTTTAGTGTGCAGTTTCAGTTTGGGATTAGGAGCAATCTCTTGGTACAACAGGAAACAAAAGTCAGTTGCATTGAGTTCTGCGGAGGCCGAGTATATGGCAGCCAGTATGGCTACATGTGAGGCTATTTGGCTTCAAAAACTTCTAATTGGGCTCTTTGATTAGGAGCTAGATCCTATAGTCATTTACTGTGATAATTAGAATTGTATCAAACTCTCTGAAAATCCAATGTTTCATGACAAGTCAAAGCACATTGAGATCAAGTACCACTTCATTAGAGATTGTGTGGAGAAGGGGACAGTGAAGCTCCAGTACATTCCTACGGACGAGCAGATAGCAGACATCCTGAACAAGGCCTTGATGAAGAGGAAGTTTGAATTCTTCAGGGACAAGTTGGGTGTTGTGCAAAACACCTTCCTTGCTAAGAGGGAGTGTTGATTTTCTAGCTCGAAAGGTGGAGTGGAGTTGGTTTAAAGCAACTCGAGTTGGATTTTCAACAACAACAGATTTTTTATTCATTAATAGTATGTTTGCGAGTTTGTGAGGTTGAGATAAAACAAGAGCGATTTTATGTATGATTTAAAGCTGAATAAAGCAAGGAAAGTTTCTTTTCTTGCACACTAAGTAAAGCAGCTGGGCTCTATATATGTAAGATTTTTGTAGCAAACTTGTATTGTTTTTTCGAAGAGAAAGTTTGTTGTTAGGTTGAATAGAAGATCCAACATTTGCAGGTTTTTCCCCACATTGGGGTTTCCTTGGTTTATTTGTGTTATTGTCTATTTGTGATTGGCTTATTGTTATTTTTGCTTTCGCTGTTATTTGTTGTTAATTAACCCAGAGTATTGATTGTTATAAATTAGATAGAGGTTCTATTATCTGAATTTATTGTGCAATTAATCTGTAGCTGGGTTATAAGAAATTAACAGTTTTGCTGTCATCTGGGTGTCTATTTCATGTTATCCCTAGTTGTTAGATTTCTTTGATGTATCCTTCACATTCTTTATGTTCTGACTTATAGCTTTGGTCAAAAATATTTACCCATAATTAAAAAAAATATCAAGATACTCTCAAAACAATAAAACTAAATAACGAATGGTATGGATCATGAAACTTTACCATTACAACTTAAAGTTCTCTATAAACATATGCTATGTTCCTTATAATAATACGTTATATTCCACAATATCCAACTATAGGCTGTTTTTAATGACATGAATTCACCCTCTTGTTATATGTGAGAATGTATCTCATAACTTTATTTTTAACTTTGAGACAACTTAAAAAATAATGTATATAATTATGCCGAAGGCTTTCCCTTTGTTAGATGAAGAGCTGACTTTGTGTATCTACAATGTCAATTGCTGCTGAGGCGTGCAAGATGATTGCAGCGCCTTTAGTGTTAATTTTAAGTAGCTCGGAGAGGTGTTCTAGTCTCGGGTGGTGATTACGAGACTAGAAACACAACTGGAATAATTATCTCCATACCTAGAAAATTGATTTCTCGAGAGACTTCTAGACATTAGCCATTGATTGAGATTAAATCACGGCCATTGGTTTTCAATGAGAAGATTATAAAAGAGGATTAATGGGCATTTGGAGAGGACAGATCTAAAAAATATTTGCAGCAATAGCAAATAAATAAATTTATAGTAATAGCAAATAGATTTGCAGTGAGAGCAAGGGTGCAGTGATAGCGTTGGAGACATCAGCAATGGAATTTTTGCAGGAGAAATTGGGAGAAGAATTTTTGGAGGAGAATATGCCGGAGCTCTGCCAGTAAGAGGCAAGCAATTTATGTATCTCTTGATTTGTTGAAATTTAATAAAATTCCTCATCTGCAGTACTGGTTTTCCCTTTGGGGTTTTTCCAGGGACAATTTGTCCAAAAATAGTGTTCATTATTTTGCATATTTTATTTTTATATTTCCGTGATTATTTGTGAAGTTGTAGCTGTATTATTTTTTCAATATTTGCTGTGAATTAATTTTCGGCAGTCAAATAGTCTATATAAGATAGGAGATTAATAATCAGTAGTTGCAATAGAATTTTCACATGGTATTAGAGTAGATCTGAGGGTAGAAAAGGCTCAATACAACGACAGGGAGAAAGAAAAAAATAATAAATAAAAAAATCTAGGGTTTATAAAACCCAGTTTGACCTCTTCAAAATTATTATTATTTTTCTTTTGAGATGGCCTCAATAGGTTTAAGAGATCAGGACAAATTGGATGGAGCCTCAAATTTTGGTGTCTGGAAAGCCAAAATTTCTTTATTGCTGGAAGAGAATGGTATCAAGGAATATGTGACCACTGTTGTACCTGTACCTACAAATGCAACACAACTCTTAACATATAAGAAGGAAGATGCCAAGGCGAGGAGGCTGATTCTTGACGGTGTTAAGGATCATGTTATTCCGCATATTGCAAAGTTAGATACAACGAAGACGATGTGGGATGCCATTATGAATCTGTACTAGAATGCTACCACTAACCGAAAGCTGATTCTCAGAGAAAAGTTGAGGAATACTCAGATGAACAAGGGAGAAGACGTTACAAGTTACCTCACCAGGCTTAGACTTGTTAAGGATGAGTTGGCAGCTGTTGGAGACAAACCAAATGATGATGAGCTAGTACGAATAGCCCTGAATGGGTTTACTAAGCAGTGGGATGTCTTTGTTCAAGTTATTAATGGATGAGACACCTTACCAAGTTGGGATCGACTATGGAGTGACTTCACTCAAGAGGAGCTTAGACTAAGTCTTGTTAGTGTAACTAGTAGTAATAGTTAGAAAAGTGAGGTGGAACAGGAAAACGTTGCCCTAGCAAGAAAAGGGAAAGCGAAGAAGGGGTCTGGCAAATGATCAAATCCAAAAAGTGAGAAGAAGAAGGACTTGTCTAAGATCAAATGCTCTGGCTGTCACAAGTTTGGCCACTATGTTAGCGATTGCCCACAAAGGAAGAAAAATGAAAAGAAAGGCAAGAAGCAGATGACAGCTTCAACAAGTGTAGATGAGCTTTTTAGTAGAATGGAGGATGATTTTGCATTCATAGCTTGCCTAACTAGCTCAACCTCACAGGGTGTTTGGTATATAGACAGTGGGGTGTCATTTCAGTACTTCTCCAGCTACAAGGAGGACATCAGATTCCAGATTCAGATGGGGAACAAGTCCAAGTGCAATCCAGTTGGGAGAGGGACTATTCTATTTCAGAGGGAGAATGGCAAGCTTATTTCCATTCATGATGTGTTGCATGTGCTAGGCTTGGGCATGAATCTAATTTCCATATCTGTCTTTCAAGATAAAGGCTACAATGTACTCTTTAGAGGGGCACATGTTTTAATCAAGCATAAGGATTGGAAATCACCCATAGCTATTGGAGTTAGGAGCGGCCGAATTTATAGGTTGCAGTTTGATACTCCTAAGGCACTAGTGAGCAGCAGTAATCCTAGAGATCAAGGAGAGCTATGGCATAGGAGGATGGGCCATATACATCTGGAGCACTTAAATTGTTTCATGAGACAGTGATAGGTGTTCCAGAGGTGAGCACAGAGCATGATGATGTATGTAAGGGATGTGTGTTGGGGAAGTTTGTGAAAGCAGCTTTTCCAAGGAGTGACACAAGATCCAAGGGGGTTCTTGATCTAGTACATTCAGATATATGTAGACCAATGTCAACGAAGTCTCTTAGAGGATACGAGTACTTTGTTACTTTTATTGATGATTTCTCCAGGAAGACATGGATATACTTCTTGAAGACCAAGGATGAGGTCTTCAGTCACTTCCAGGAGTTCAAAGCTCTTGTGGAGAATTTGACAGGCAAGAAGGTAAAGGTTCTTCGGTCAGACAATGGAGGTGAGTACAAAGGGAAAGAGTTCCAGGAGTTCTGTACTAGGGAAGGAATCAAGAGAGAGTGGACCGTTCCTTACAACCCGTAGCAGAATGGGGTTGCTGAGAGGAAGAATCGTTCTATATCGGAGGCAACAAGGGCTATGTTGTATGACCAAGATATGCCACGTTACTTATGGGCAGAGGCATGCAGTACAACAATATACATACAGAACAGGGTTCCACATAAGGTATTGGGCAAGATGACACCAGAGGAGACATTCTCAAGGAAGAAGCCAGATGTCAACCACTTCAAGATATTTGGGAGTTTGGCATTTTGTCACATTCCAGGGCCTGCACGTTCCAAGTTAGATCAGACTGTAGAGAGAGTACTTTGTGGGGTACAATGAGACCTCAAAGGCATATTAGATATTTATTCCAGGGACCAGGAGGATTATAGTTAGGCGTGATGTCAAATTCATGGAGGACAAGGCATATAGGAGGTCCAGAGATGTGCCAGCAAATGATCAGAATGAGCAGCCAATAGAAGCTCCAAGGATTGTTCAACCAGAACAGGGGCAGCGAAGCACGAGTACAGTTACTAGTACAAGCACAAGCTCAGGTGTTGAGAGTTCGTAGAGTATGGAGCAACAGATACAACAAATCCAAGAGATGCATCAAGAAGATATGGAGTTTGATATTTCATCCTCTATAGTTGACAGGAGGAACTGTGAGGTTCAACAAACACATAGGGATACTCAGGAGTTTGTGGGAGCTCCGAGGACGAGTAGTAGACAACAGAAACAACCAACCAGGTATAATGACTATGTGGCATTGGTTAGTCAGTTGGTAGATAGCGAGCCTTCTAGCTATCAGGAGGCTGCACAGCAACAGGGTGGCAAGATGTGATGGTTGAGGAATATACCTCAATAGTGCAGAACGATGTGTGGGAGGTTGTGCCTAGACCGACAGATAGGGCAGTGGTGGATCACGTTGGATCTATAAGATTAAGCACGATGCAGATGGTAGCATCAAGAAATACAAGGCAAGGTTTGTGGCCAAGGGGTTCTCTCAGAAGGAGGGAATAGACTATGATGAGACATTCACTCCAGTGGCCAGGTATACTTCTATACGAGCCATAATCTCACTTGCAACACATATGGGATGGCAGATCCATCAAATGGATGTCAAGACGACATTTCTTAATGGTGAATTGGTAGAGGAGGTATACTTAGAACAACTAGAGGGCTTTGTAGCACACAACAACGACACTAACGTGTGCAGATTGAAGAGAACTTTGTATGGACTCAAGCAGGCTCCCAGGGTGTGGTATGAGCGCATTGATAGATACTTGTAGGGAATAGGCTTTGTGGAGAGTGAGGCGGATACTAACCTCTACTATTTGGTGGTTGGGGGTGAAGTTCTCATTCTTGTTCTATATGTGGACGACTTGTTTTTAACAGGTTCACTGGGGCTCATAGAGGAGTGCAAGAGGGACCTTGCAACAAAGTTCGAGATGAAGGATTTGGGGCTTATGCACTACTTTCTAGGCATGGAAGTGTGGTAGACAGATGGAGAGATTTTCCTTGGACAAGGGAAATACTGCATTGAAATCTTGAAGAGGTTTGAGATGCAGGATTGCAGAGCCATGTCTATACCTATGATCATGAATTGGAAGGTAGACTCATCCAAGGAAAAAGATGTAGACCCCACTTTATACAGGTAGTTGATTGGATCTCTCATGTATTTGGTCAACACTAGGCCAGATATATCCTTTGCAGTAAACTCTCTTAGTCAGTTCATGGTTGAGCCGAAGAGAGTGCATTGGACAACGACAAAGCATGTGTTGCGGTATTTGCGTGGTACAATCGAGTATGAGATCAGATATGCTCGAGGTGATGGTATCAGGTTGATAGGCTATACTGATGCAGATTGGGTAGGTAGTACAATGGACAAGAAAAGCACTTCAGGGTGCTGCTTTAGTTTGGGATTAGGAGTTGTCTCTTGGTACACCAGGAAGCAAAAGTCCGTGGCTCTAAGTTCTGCAGAAGCAGAATACATAGCAACTAGCATGGTAACGTGTGAGGCTATATGGCTTCGGAAGTTGCTGGTAGCCTTGTTTGGTCAGAGGGTTGAGACTACGGTGATACACTGTGACAATCAGAGTTGCATCAGATTATCTGAGAATCTAGTGTTTCACGATAGGTCTAAGCATATAGACATTAGGTATCATTTCATCAGGGATTGTGTACATCAGAAGATTGTTCAATTACAGTATATACCTACAGATCAGTAGGTAGCAGACATTTTGACAAAGACATTGGGGAAGGCAAAATTCATTTTCTACAGAGATAAGTTAGGTGTTATGCAGAACACCTTCCTTGCTAAGAGGGAGTGTTAATTTCAAAGTAGCCCCAGACAGGGGTTCTAGTCTCGGGTGGTGATTACGAGGCTAGAAACACAACTGGAATAATTATCTCCATACCTAGAAAATTGATTTCTTGAGAGACTTCTAGACATTACGATTTGTTAGACTCCAATTAATCTTACCCATTAATTGAGATTAAATCATGGGCATTGGTTTTCAATGAGAAGATTATAAAAGAGGATCAATGGGCATTTGGAGAGGACAGATTTGAAAAATATTTGCAGCAATAGCAAATAAATAAATTTGCAGTTGGAGACAGCAGCAGTGGAATTTCTACAGGAGAAATTGGGAGAAGAATTTCTGGCTCTACCAGTAAGAGGCAAGCAGTTTATGTATCTCTTGATTTGTTGAAATTTAATAAAACTCCTCATCTGCAATATTGGTTTTCTTTTCAAAGTTTTTCCAGGGACAATTTGTCCAAAAATATTGTGTTCATTATTTTCCATATTTTATTTTTATATCTCCGTGATTATTTGTGAAGTTGCAGTTATTTTTCAATATTTGCTGTGAATTAATTTTCGGCAGTCAAATAATCTACATAAGATAGGAGATTAATAATCAATAGTTGCAATAGAATTTTCACATTCAGCCCTTGGATTTTGCCTCTTTCCGTGGCCGTTTTTCACTGGCTTATTCTCGTTGACCATCCCACTAATATTTTTTGTTTGCCATTACCGGTTTTCTTTGCTTTTAATGATTTCCCCGCGGGTTTGCTCGCCGGTTTCCTTTATTAATGCCCAATGGTTATCATTTTCCCCTGTCTGTAGAATGTTTTTTCTGAGTCTATCTATCTAGTAAATGCCCTTTTAAAAAAATTAAACTGCTTTGAAATCTGCAGTTGAAAAATGCAAACTGCAATATAAAATGAACAAGCACTTGCACCTATAGGAGGTTCAAAGAGTACGCCGATAGGAAAACCGACAAGTTTAGAAAATTTTCCGGCATAATTTTTTTTTAATTTTTAAGGCGTGACACAATTTCGAGCACCATCATGCTCACATATAAAAGCCTATCGACTAATAATAATAACAATAAATAGAATAAAATTTGGTACACACGGATGAGACTCCGTGTTAACACTAAATACTAAATCTTTTTATCACAACAAATTACCTCTGCACGTCTAAGTTGATTTGGTGCTCACAGCTCCTTTTGCTACTACTAACATGTAAATTCTTTTTCTCCTTAATCAATATTTCCTACTTAGAAAATGAGTTTTATTTAATAGGATTTAAAAATATGTTGTTAGTTGTTCAATTTTTTTTTTTAAATTTTGAAATACTCACTGATTTCTGATGTATTAATAATTACCAGTTTGTAAAAGCAAATGTATATTTTTATTTTGAATGAACAATATAATTTAGAAATTCTCCCAAATTTTACATTTAAATATTATTTAAATAATATTTAAGGATCTTTGTTTTTAATATTAAATTTTTAAAGTTCCTACTTTCTAATGATAGCCATATTTCATGAAATAATGGATTTAAAAATTCAAATGTGGACAACATTAACACATTGTATGAAAATAGTTAAATTATATATAAAAATTTTATGTATAGTTTTTAAGTTATTAATATTTTAATTTTATATAATATGAGATTTTAGTTATATATAATTTATTTACAATATAGTTATATAATATATTTAAATTGTTATGGGTACTTAAATTAAATATAAATAATTACATTTTAAAGAATTAATAAATAGTAAATTCTTACATTGTAATGATAAATGTATTTATTAACAATTTATAAAAAAAATAAAAGAAAGAAAAAAGAAGAGAAGGGAGAGGGAGATTTAGAGAGATTATATAAAATACATAACATAATATATTATAAAATGATATATCTTATTTTGTTTTATTTCATGTATATTTTCTTCATTCCTTTTTATACAATATTATAAAATAATATTATATATCATATATTTTATATAGTATAACATTGTATGTTTAAATTAAACATATTATATCTTTATTATTAGTACCTGCCTTGGCTGTACTATTGCAATGAGTTCACACTTATCTAGTTATTAATCTATTGATTGCAAACCAATCAAAAGATATGATTATTTTTTTTGTCGGGCAAATTCGATTTAAATTTGTACTTTTCCTATGTCAACATGATAATTTTTTAACTAAAATTTATTGAAAAATGATTTATCTGTATTGTCATTGGCTAAAAAAAATGACCTCTTGAAATTAGATTATTTTGGGGATTTCAATTTTATTTACTCAAGAGTTAAAAATCTAATATTTCAATTTTATTTTCTAAAAAGTTAAAAATCTACAATATCATGAAAAATGTTATTACATTTTTTTATTTTATTCCTCAAACATACAATATTTTAATGCATTTTAAATTATCCTAGTATTAATATTATTACATTATAATATCTTAAGCAGTCATTTCAAATCTCCACATAATACAAATATGCTTGTAAAGTTTAGTTTTATAGTTAAGGAAATATTTGCATTATTTAATAGGCTTTGTAAAGTTTTATAGCTAAGTAAATATTTGTGTTATTTTATTTTTACCAAATTACATAAATTTTTCCTTATAAATTTACTTCTGGAAATATAATAGTTATAAAACCATTATACTTAAACAAAAAATTACTTAAACAAAAAATTAAGTTACTAGTGATCTAAATATGAATATGTTATATTGTCATTATATTGTGTAATTATTCTTCAAACTTACAATATTTTAATGTATTTTAAATTGTAATAGTATTCAATATTATTACATTTTAATATGTTAGGCAGACATTTCAAATCTCTCCAGGGTTAGGGTTCTACACATTTTATTTTATGAAATTAGATTATTTTGCGGATTTCAATTTTATTTAATCAAGAGTTAAAAATCTAGGATTTCAATTTTATTTAGTTAAAAGTTAAAAATCTAGTATCAGAAAAATATTTCACCATGTTATTACATTTTTATTTTATTCTTCAAACTTACAATATTTTAATGCATTTAATGCATTTTAAATTATAAAAGGATTAGTATTATTACATTTTAAAGAAATATTTGTGTTATTTAATAGGCTTTGTAAAGTTTAGTTTTATAGTTAAGGAAATATTTTAGTCCTAGATTATTTTTGAGATTTCAATTTTATTTATCCAAAACATTTCAACACTCTTCAAAAATTAATTTTTTAATTATTGGAATGCAATTTGTCTATACAACCAATACCTAATCAACAAAAAAAATTATAATTAAACAAATACTATTTACAACCAATAGTTAATCAACAAAAAAATTACAACTAAACAAATACTATAATAACAACACTCCAGGCAGGTACACTATGTGGCACTTGTTTATATTTACTTATAACTTAATTTTTTATATAATATATAATATATAATATAATTATGTTTGTTGTTATATAGTATATTTAATATTATGTCAATTATTTAATATATTTTTAAAATAATATTATATTGTAAATCATATATTTATATTAAATATTTAATTATAATTTAATTATAATTATTTTTTATATAATATATAATATCTATTATAATAATATATATATTGTATATTATTTAATCTGATTTTAAAATAATAATATATTGTAACATTGTATATTTATATATTTAATATTCCAAAAATATTTGTTATTTTATTATATATTTATTTTATAAAAAAAATTATATTATACTTATATTTATAATTAAATAAAAGATTATATAAATATTACATATATTATATAATATGTTTAATATAAATATACAATTTTATATTATAATATTATATCAACAAAATCATTTACATTATATAAAATATAATAATAAATATAATTAAATATAGATTTTATGTATAAGATAGATCTACTTAAATAATAAATATACATAATATAAATATGCCCTTCCTTCACATGAAAGTGTTAATGATTACCTATACACAACCATTGATAGAATGCCTCAAACAAACTATAGTTAATGCAATTTTCAATGTAACATATTTTGTTGCAACTCAAGCTTACATATGTGTCAAAGGAATCCATCATATAGTATCAATAAAATAATAATCAAAGCAATGTACAAATACCTAGCAACGATGCAAGATAATTGAACAAACATAAATGATGCATTATTAATGTCACATTGAGCAATGAGTCATGGGTGATTGAAATAAAAAAAATAGTGTCTCAACACACAAACTCGAAGAAGCCCACTCATGGTTTACTAGCTTTGGAGTCCATTTTCATTTTTACAAAAAAAATGCATCAATAATTAGATTATGAATAGTGCAACAATGTATAGCTATGGAATTTTATAATTTTATTACTTTGTAATGGAAGGTTTAACTCTACTATTATGTGTGAGCAATTTGATTATAATTACTTGAGAGCTTGACTCTTATGAGATCAACTTAGTTGAACTTATTATGATTAGAGATAAGTGATTCAAAAAATATGTTGGCTCTTTGCAACTAGGTTGAAGAGCAAATGTATTTGCCCTTTTCTTGCCATTTTGAACATATGGCCTCTTAAATGTAGTACCCATATGTATCTCTTTTGTTCTTCTACATGTATTATGTGATGCATGAATTTTAAGAATGACAAAACAAGAAAAAAAAAACGTGACATCTATAAAAAACATGCATCTTCTTCTCAAAAGAATAACTTGGAGCTATTTTCATGACAACTACTTACTTAAGATTTTCTTTGATATCAATAATTTGTGATTTGTGCAAATTATGTATATCCTGAATAGATAATAATTCTCTAATACATATCTATCAAGACACCAATAGACTAGAACATAGCTTAACAACAAATATACTTTGGAAAAATCAAGTCAACAGAATGCCTTGCAATCTTCTATGAAGATTGACATTTCTCTCTTCCTTGTTGCATGTACTTCATCCATTAATGTATGCTTCCTTTTTCCACTAAATTGGATGCATTGAAGATCATTTAGAATAAAAATGAGTCAATATTGTTTGCATATAAATGTTTTTCCTACACGCTAAAATTACTTAGAGGCTATCAATTACAGTTTAAGACACTCTCAAAATAATAGAAGCAATTGGACAAATACACTAAAAATCAAGCATCGTCAACCATATAATGCAATTCTAACACTTCAAAATGGAACACTTTAGAGAAGAATAATGATTTCACTATACAGTTAAAGTTTCATCAATGCTTTCCACTCTTTAACAAACATGCATGCACTAAGAATCTACTCCAAAACATACGAATCCAAAGGAAATGTATGAATGCCCTCCTCTTAGACTTATAAGCTTGTTGAGAATGCAAAATGACTTCAAGTAAATAGAAGGATGGGAATAGATGAATAAGAGTAACGAAAAGTTGAACAAAAGAAACACATAAGTACTAAGGAGACATAGTGAAAAACAACAATTATGGTCAAATTTGGTTAATTTATGTCGTAATTGATACTACTAATATTTATAAATAATAAAACTCAATTCAAAATGGCTCTCACTAAATCCTATCAATCTACTTTATACTAAAAGGAAATTACACTCGACAAAGAAATAATTGAGAAAAGTGATATTATTGGACAATAGTGCCATTCTCAATTCCATCTTTTCAAGTGGGAATGCAAACTTTCCTTTGAAAAATGCAAATGTACATCTCCACATTAAACATCCCTTTGTTTTATGCTTTGATCCCTCAGATGTCTTCTATCTTGAGAAGGATAAGGGAATTGAAGGATAGTGCATATTTGCCTCTAAAAAATCAAGACAAGGACATGCATATGATGATTACAAATAATTCAATATTTGATTTTAATACTATTAACATTGGTTCAATATTTATCAAAGGTATAGCCATCATACCTAGGTGTTGGACTACATTAACCTACTTATTACTGCATTGACTACATTTTTGTCCATGTATCTCCACATGGATAAACGAAGAGAGAAATAAAGAGAGATGGTAAGAGAGATTGAGAAAGATAGAGAGACAGAGAGAGGAGACAACAAAAGGAAGAGAGAGAGAGAGAAAAAGAGATAGAAACCATGGTTAGCATGACTAATCAAACTAATATCTTCCCTGCTTTGTTGCTCTAACTCTCTTTATCTCTTCCTTTCTCTATCTCTTCTCTTTGTCTCTCTATATTTTGTTATCTCTCTCTTACCATCTCTCTTTCTCTCTTCCACTTTATCTCTATATCTATACCTCTCTATCTCTCTTTCTCTAGCTCTCTATCTTTGTTTGTCTCCTCTGTCCATCTATCTATATTTCTCTATGTACCTCTCTTACCATCTCTCTCTATCCCTCTATCTAATTCTCTTCTTAGTGTGCAATGGGTACACCACGATAGCATGTAGAAAATAAGTAATTAGTGTATAGTGCATGATTGTTTATTAAACTTGGGAAAAAAACATACATTTTTGTCAAGGGAAAGGGTCAAATGGACGAGATTAAATATGTCATCATGCATGCACATACATGCCTCTTTATCTCTCTATATCTCTACCTTTCTCTCTATGCACCTTTTGTTGTTTGGCAACATTCTCCACCTTTTTTCTCCTCATGAAATTAAAATACAATATTTATACTCTAACTTGTCTCTTCAACTTGCCTATCTCTCATTTATTATGAAGCAATAGTTCCAAACACATCAAAACTTTTCTCAACAAGTATAAAACTTGCAAATCCAACTCAATCATGCCAAACAAGGAACTATGGGCACCGAGATGCCACCTTGGCAGCCAATTCTTAATGAATCGATGGCATAATCTACCCATGTATCGAATTATCTATTATATCACTATTATATTCAATCTACATACTATTTTTAGCCATTGGTTAATGGTTTCAACATATGCTTTCGGTTCTCATTTTCATAAAATAATGTTATGAAATAAAGAGATATGGTAAGAGAGATTGAGAAAGATAGAGAGGAGAAAAAAAGAGAGAGAGAGAGAGAGAGAGAGAGAGAGAGAGAGAGAGAGAGAGAGAGAGAGAGAGAGAGAGAGAGATCATGGTTAGAATGATTGATCAAACTAATAACCCTAGGATTGTAATTGGTGACATCCAAGCCTAAAATTAGTCCCATGTTGATTGTGCAAATATATTTTCTCCATATAATCAAAATAATGTTCATACATGTCTACAATTGGTAACATCCATACTTACAATTAGTCCCATGTTGATTTTGCAAACAAATTTGCTACATAGAATCAAAATAATAATAATGTCCATAATTTTCTTCACATTTTTTTTCAGATACAACATAATTGAGTGGTATACCTAGATGATGCAAAGGAACTTCTGCACTCCCAATTGTAGAGAACAAAAAAGGATATTGATCCCCTTTACATAGATAGGCTTCGAAATATAAAGATGGTATCCTATAATGAACAAATCAAATTGATATATGTATTTTTCGTCTTCTTCCATTTTTACATCTATGGAAGCCACTTGACTCACTACTAGATGAAAATATTAAAGAATACAAATTTCTTTTCAAAAATAATTAGAAAGACAACCTAATAGTAAATCTTAAAATAATCATTCGTACGAAGGTTATGCATGTACCCATGTTTTCTACTTAGAACTGAAAAGTACTTTCAATCCATACATTTTAGTTACCCTAAATGGCATACTATACACATATTCAAAGTAAAAGTATGGTGGGTCTTGCTCAAACTCTTTATACTTCTACTATTGATCCACTAGGTGATCTGGAACTCCAAATCCAACCAAATTCTTTAACATGCTATGGTAAATGAAAATTTATATCTTTATTTTCTATAGACAAACATTTGGAATACATACTATCTTTAAGCTTTATCTTCTGAAATGATTTCTTGTGATCTAGGTTTCATAGTAATCATTTTCTAAATCTAAGGGCTTTCTTTTACATGAAATTTGATTTCTCGCAATCCTCTAGGCTTTCATTCAATCCTTGCAAAAGAAAACCATAGTTAGCATGACTAATCAAACTAATAAACCTAGGATTGTAATTAACAACATCCAAGCCTACAATTAGTCCCATGCTAATTGTTCAAACAAATTTCTTCCATATAATCAAAATAATGTCCATACGGGCCTATAATTGGTAATATCCATTAATTGTGCAAAAAAAATTGCTACATAGAATCAAAATAATTTAATAATGTCCATAATTTTCATTACTTGTTATTGGCAGCCTCTTCAATTTGTGCATGAACTTGACTATGAAAATAAGGAATTTATAATATATTGAAGTCTAGATTAGTACGAAATGAAGGTTTCATTATTCTATTAAGTTACACTTGAATGCATTGCATCCATCCCTTATATTCTTGTTCTTTCTTGTTAGACTATTGTAGGGGTTTCCCCCTATTATCACATCAAAACCTCCAATTGAATTAATAATTTTATCAAGTCTTTCTTTTGCCAAATTCTCCACATTTTCCACCTTAATTAATTTACCCTTTTGATGTATTTTTTTACCCAAAATTTGAGGATAAGATTGTTTTCTTTATAAATTTCTGTAGATACAACATAATCGAGTGGTATGTACCCAAACAATGCAAAGCAACTTCTGCACCCCCAATTCTAGCGAACAAAGCAAGGATATTGATCCCCTTTAGATATATAGCCTTACAAATAGAAAGATGGTATCCTTTAATGAACAAATCAAAGTGATACATTTTTCCTCTTCTTCCATTTTTACATCTATGGAAGGTTGACTCACTACTAGATGAAAATCATTTAAATGTTTGGTTACAATGTCTCCTTCATGCATCTTTAAAGAATACAAATTTCTTTTAACAATAACTTTTTTACAAGACACTATAGCAAAAATACCATTCAAGTGTCTTAGGTGATTTCATGTAGATTTGACTTGTTCTTCAATTTAATTTTTTTAAAGACATGTAAAGTGGTGGCATTTTGTTTCATAGGATGGGAAGACCCCCGCAATCGAAAAAGTTGATAAACTCTAATAGGATCACTTTAAAACATTATAAATGAGTTAGTTACAATTACTTGTTTATTCTTAACACATAACAATTTAAATATGACATTAATAAATTATAATTATATATTTTACTAAATTAAGTTGATCTAAGGAGGTTTAGGGGATGACTTTTCACAATTTATCTCACAAAACTTCTTAAAGGCGTTTGATACACACCATTGAACACACAAATACTTACAATGTTTAGGCTCTTAAAAGAGTCATAAACTCATTACAAAGACAATTTTGAAAATTAGGATTAAATAATAATAACAATCAAATTATAATATCATAATACAAAGTTACAATGACATGATTAAAAATATTATTCTTAATATAAACATTATTAAAAAATATAAATTTTATCCCTAATTTAAATTATTATATAATTGTATGTACTATTATCATTAGAGGGTTGTGACAAATATATGACTTTCAACTTGTCATGTTATTGGTCATTTAAGATTTATATATGGTTGCTTTATATCATATATTTTGTTGTTAGTTGTTCTCTTTTGTGCTATGGTTTTCTATGCTTTTTATAGTTTGGTAGCTTTCTGTTGGCATTTGGTTAGCTTTTTGTTCCCAGTTTGCTACATTTTGTAAAGGGTTTCAGGTCCCCTTCAAAACTTGTTTTACCAATATAATTAAAAACAATTACAAAAGGATTAGTATGAAACCTATCACAAGAAACCATTTCAAAAGAGAGATAGAGAGGTAGAGATATAGAGAGAGATAAAGTGGAAGAGAGAAAGAGAAATATAGAGAGACAAAGAGAGGAAACAAAGAAAGGAAGAGAGAAAGAGAGGAAAATAACAGGGAAGACGGAAATGGAGAGAGAGAGAAATTATTCAAGTGTTAACTATGTACGGACACGAGTTTTGGTTCATGGCATTTAATAAATACAACAAAGCTCTTTCAATTCTAGATAATGACATGGGCCATAGGGATTTCATTCACTTAAAGACATGGAAATTGAATTTCCACAAATCTTCGGCATACTCATTGCACACAGAGGGAGGGGGGAGATAGTGGTATATGCATATTGTTTTTAAAAAGGGGATGCATACAAATAGAGACTACACACCAAACATGAAAGCTCACACATTTGAAGAACCTACTAGGCAAAACACAAGGATCTTGAAATTCATTAAGATTATGCAAATTGATTCATGACAATTGAGAAAACAAAAAATAAACATATACCATAGGGATACAAGACAATCATTATTCACTTAAAGACATAGCAATTAAACTTCCATGCAACTCCTCGGCGTACCCATTGCACACCAAGGTACGATTGCTATTTGATTGCTAGTTTTATTGTTATATGTGATAATGTATCTCATAACTTTATGTTCAACTTTGAGACAACTTGAAAGAAGTGTATATAATTTTCCAGTTTTTATAGTCTAGATATCTCTTGCATTAACCCAACATTTAAGGTCTAGGCGAGAAGTTGTTGCCAAGACAAAGTATCAAACATTTAATCGAAAGACATGATTAAAAAAAGTCTCCTAAAAAAGAAAGGTGTTTGTAGTTAATATGATCTACAAAACCACTTCTTCCAAGCATTTTGTAAGACCTTACATATGCAGAAGTCAATTTGAACTGCATTCATTACGTACGATGTACCCACAGCAAGGTAAGGCAATCTGAAGCCAAAAACTCCACAAGCTTTCTCATTACCCAAACGACCTTTTCAGCAAACTGACGCTACAAAAACCAAAATTGAAAACTTACCGCACAAATTAACAAAATCAATAAATGATATCCAAACATATCTCATAAAACTAGATCAATTTGAGTTTATCCAAAACCTCACAAGCTTATAAGGGAACATTATCGGAGGAGATCTGCTAGCCAGATCTGTTTTTAGCAATCTTTTGCAACTCGTGATATGGTACAAAAACAGGGAGAAAATGAATACTCTCGTATCATATTGAGATCCTTCACTGTTTGTCGGGTTATGAAATTCAGTTATTTTTAGTCTGCTCAAGTATAAACGCTCTTCTTGGCCATAAATGGCCGTTTTATTTTGAAGTAACGAGATATCTTTAGCTGGAGATCTCAATCGAATGGTTACTTTGAATACAAATTAAAAATATTGCAGGGAAGTTGCCTAATTAGTGTAGTAGGGTAACAGCAGCAATAGGCAGATAGAAGATCACTGAATATCAGTCACATTTGTGCATTCTATGTAATAGAGAAGAAGCCGAAAACAAATTTGCGCACTTGAGAATGGTCAATCTGCAATGTATCATAATGTAAATCTTGAAATAAGAACCAACGATCCCACCTCTCCAATTAGTTATGCTACAGCAAATCTCAAGGCGGTTATATTTAAAAAAAAATCCCAATACATATCCGTCATTGTAAAAAGCCTGCAGCTGTGCATATGCCAAAATAAATCTCAGGAATGCTTACATCTACACAAAACCCAACAAATAAATATACATCATTCCAAAAGACGGCAGTTATGTCTCTGTGAAGGTGGATGTTAGAAATGCTCATTATTACTTTAAAAAAAAAAAAAGCTCCAATAAATACAGACCATTACAAATGACACCATTATGTTTGTGCAAAAATAAATACTTACAGCAATAAATCTCAGAATACAAATTGAAGCAATTTTGAATAACTTTCTGTCACATCCCTGTAAGACCCTATTTTACGACCCCATAGTCCTTATGTAATTTGGACTAGGGGTGGGAACTTGAAACTATTTAATTCTATGTATGTGTGTGTTTGTTTGTGTGTGTGTGAACTCTTAATGGTTGCCAGTGATAAATGAGGAATGGAAATTTAGTTACGTTTCTTATATATATATATATATATATATATATATATATGTTTTCGATTAACCGGGACTGACCTCACTTATGATGGTGTGAGGAAAAATGTTTGATTTGTAGGTGATAGGGTATATGGTGAAGTGGATTATGTGGATCTATAGAAAGAGAATGGTTCTAATGCCAAACCTTTGCCAAGATATTGACTTAACCAAAGTAGTACTAGGTATATACATCTAGCACCTAATTGGTCTCGTTTGTCGATTTGTCGAGTTTGTAGGTCCCATTTGAGTTCACCTACTAGGCAGTAGATACATCATTACATATTTCTTATTGAATGCATTTTCGTTTGAACTTGTCTATTCCATTGCATTAATAAAAGATCAATTGATTGTTTCTGGTTTACTTGAAGTAATAGCTAATATTAACTATATTAAATAATAATTTTAGAAATAAATCATAAATAATAATAAAGGAATTATTATTATTATCATTATCATCAATGTTTTGATTCATTTCAAAATGTATGAGTGTTAAATTATAATAAAAAAATAATTCAAAGGAAAGAAAGGAAGTAAAAACAAAGAAGGAATTGGGAGAGGTGCATAGGGTTTTGAAAGGGCAGATTAGGGGAAAAGACCCAATAGGTGAGATAGTTCCCATGGTTGAGGTAGTATATGTGCATTTAAGGCCTAATATTTTTAAAAGTTTAGTACTAGTAGTTGGGACTTTAAGGTTATTAGTGTTACTATAAGTATTAATAATTGAATGAAATGTGCCCTTTAGATTTAAAAAGCAACCAATCATGTGATGCCACATCAGCCCACCAACAAAACATGACTTAATGCACACCTATTGGTCCACCCTTTTTTTTTTGGGAACTATTTGACACCTCAACAAAAAGTTAGCTGATGTGGCCCTGAAACCTTAGTTATAAGCAAGAGCCTTACCAAGTAAGCTACTGTAAAATTTTTGGAGTGATTGGAAATTGCCATGTATGATTTTCAGAGGCATGAAATTAGGGTGCTCAACTATTGGGTCCTCTCCCCTATAGCTAAGAAATTGAAGGAGGGTGACCAACATTGAAAGCTTGGTCAACCCTCTTGAAGAACCCAAAATGGGTGCCCATGCCCAACATTTAATTCAGTCCTTAAGCATGCCATGGAGACAATAGGATGAAAGGGTGGAAATGACAACAGGGAAGGACGAGACAGAGAAATTAAAGGCGAGTTGAAGGGATTTTTGGGGGTAGTTTTTCATCATTTTGGAGGGGAGAAGGAAGGAGAAATCTCACTTGGAGGTCAATAGGCTAAGGGTGGAGGGTGCTACTACAGTTTCAAGACACTTAGCCTATTCCCAAACATCATTTTAACAGGTTTCTTCTCATTCCAGTGCCACTCCCTCGTCTAAATGGTGTATTTCCTATTTCTTTATGACTGCGTTGAGATAGGGATTCTATTGTTTGTATTTATATATTTTTGCTGTTCATATTTTTTCCTAAAATTTCACCAGCATAGTAGTTGAAATCCAAAGCCCTTAGAGGGGAAAAATGCGTGTAGGAAAGGTTCATTGTCAATGATAAAATGCTGTAAAACTTTGGGATGCCTTGACAAGGCAATTGAGCCGCTTGACAAAATGCCTCATTGAAAGTTGTATCATGAAATGCCATGATGGCAAGTCACATTAAAATAGAACGATATTCCAAACAACCATTCTTCTTGTGCCTCCCACAATGGTTGTGTATTCCCAAGTGTGACTCCATTATCTAAGAGACCACTGATAATACTATAATATTTCCTAATCAGCTTGAGATAAGTGGTTTGAATTGGCATTTATTCAACTCTAGGCTCCCTTGTAGAGTTATTGAATAACTTTGTCCAGCATTGAGTCAACTATTACTTTTTGGCTTGCCAAGTTGTTCCCATGTCATGCGTCTATGCTCACCCATTCCTTCTCTAATTTCATAGTTTTAAATGTAGCATAAGAATGGTACCATTGATTATGATCAAAAGATATCGAATGGGTAGATTGTGTTCCAGAAGATGGGTTCTAGCTAAGGTTTTCAGCTCCAGTGAAGTTGACCTAGATTTCTTTTAGCAAACTTCTTTCTATTAATGGATGACCATAAAAGTAATTTAGTTTTGGTTGTATATGTTTTGTTGAGTGTAAATCTAGCCTCATTTGAATTTTTTGACTTGCCCTTACCTCGGTAAATATAGGAATTGGTCTGTCCCCTTGACTTGTACCTAATAGTTTTGTGTTTAGGACTATTGGTAAGGACTAGACATAGGAGTCTACCTTTTTAAATGTGTATACATGTGAAAATGAACACAAGAAATAAACTAAAACAAGATTAACCTACTTCATTCACCTTCAAATATACCTCGGATTGAGCATAAAGGAATACATAAAGAAAGGAAACTAAACAAGACTAGTTACCATGCAAACCTTGCTTAAGTGGATGTGCTTCGTGATGATATTTGATGTAGGTGGCTACTCAAAATGGCAACATAACTTTGCAATGCATGGAGTCTTAAAAATTCTTTGGGGGAGGGTCTATTTATAGATTTTTTGGATTGTGGATGGAGGGCAAGGATTGACTTGAAGGATCAATGGATGAGGATTGACGAGAGCTCTCAAGAAAGGAGAGCTTGCCAAGTGGCATGATGAGATTTTTGGATGGGAGAGGTCCTTGGATTGAGGACGAATCAATGGTGGAAAAGCAAGTTGGATAAAGTGAAGGGATGGGATTGAAGGAGGACAATAAGGGACAAAAGGACCTTGGCCATACCTTTGTAAGAAGCCCATGTGGGCTTGTACAAAGGGCCATGTGTTTGTACACATAGGAGAATGTGAGGGGATTAGGATGAGTTGACCAAGGTTAGGAATGTGCAAGTAGGAGGTTAGTTAATTAATTAGGTTTAGGAAACCTAATCAAAAGTGTAGGAAATAGGAAATTAAATAAATGTAAATATTTGTTTAATTCATGGGATGGGAAAAGGGGATAATAGATAAATTAAATTTATCTAATGTTTGGACTATAGAGGAAGGGGGTAAATAATTAATAAATCATTTAGGCTAGGAATAAGTACTAATGCAGGTATAGTCAATGATACAAATGAATAGTGAATAATACATGAATAGTGATTTTGACAATAAAATATTGTAAAATCATGGTTTGAAGGGGAATTGGTTCATTAACTGTCTAAACATGTGTTTATTCAGTTAATGTGGAAGAAACAGTGATTTAGGGACATTTAGGGATGAGAGTGGACAATTTTAGGTGTCTACAAAATGCATTCATATTCATATATGTGGAAGCTGACTGCAACTAGGACAATGAAGAAATTAATTGATGATCAACAATTACCATAAGAAGTATCAATAGATAGAGAAAAACAATGATTATTATGATGTAAAGAATAATTCAGTTAGTTGGCATTGCAAATAAGTGCGGAATGGGTGGATAGGTGTTAAGAGTTCAACATAATTAATATGATGAATTTATTTCTAGATAGTTGGAGCATGCCTTAGTTTCCTAGTTTCTCCCAAACAAAGATTTAAAATATTTTAACTGGGAAAATCTACTCGCTGTAAACAATTACAGCAGGACCATCATGAAATAAAACACTAGTTATGTACGTCTGGTGGGAATCTTTCTACCTTATCTCTATGAACAATTACACTTAATAGGGTTGATAGGAACTCTAATTTTCCTTTTTAAAGCCTTATTAGTATGTAGCATATAAAGGAGGCTATGTGAATAAATTTGTATCATGTTAAGTTGGAAAAGATGAAAATTATTCTATGAAGGTTCCTCCTATAAGCTTAAGTAATATCAGGTTCGGTGACTCCTTATGATAGAATGTCTATCCAATTCCTATTATTAAACTAGACCCCATAGGTATAAGATAAGCTTGATTGTAGTAAACTATATGATTTGGTCTTGATTATCTAGCTATGAGTTGACTTTTTCCACTTATAGAACCAAGCCAAACACAGGCACTAATCTCTATGGTAACACTTGACGGTGGGAGTAAGGGTTTTATGAGGGCATATGTAGGAGGAATACAATACCTCCTAGAACATTGCTTGTTCTGCTCCTATGGTGATCATCGACATTATAAATCTTATGACCCACATCAATGAAAAGCTTATTGATGCTCCAACTTGATAGTAGTCAGAGAGCATGCTCTACAAGTAGAGTGATTCAACCGTATCTAGAGGTACTAGGCTATCACCTAGGTAGTAGGGTGAAGAATGCTAGGAACTTCCCATGGGGGCTTGATGGTTTTCGCCAATAGCATGGAAGCTTTAAAGCTAGTGGCATGTAGGCAATGGATGCCATTATCTATTGCTCATTGGTTTCTGAGAATAGAAGGGAAAAATCATGTTAGATGTTGATTATGATCCAATAAGAGACCAAGTTGTTTCCCACGTGCAAGTCTTTAGCAATACTTTACCTTCTATGGTTGCTGGTCTAGGTGTGTTCATCTAGTAATAAAGAATCCTATTAGAGAGCTAATTGTTGTTGGGTAGTATCTACTTGGTTCATTAAAATATTGACATGGATCATCTCTCTCTACGGGTTTTAGAGTCCACTTGGTTGGGGTGGATAGGGAATTCTTATCCATATGGTTGGGTTCACAATGCACCCTAGATGCCAAAGCATGACTGAAGCTATGACCAGAATAACCACCACATCTTGTAGCTAGCTCAACAAAGGTAATACTTCTTGTAAATTATGTTCCTTACTTTACATTCTTAAATATGGTTGTAGCAATTGATGTGTAATTCTATATATATATATATATTTCAAGATTTACTTGCAGCAAGTAAGGTTGGGTATATGGGTTCTTATAGGCAAAAAAGAGAAAAATTATGAATAGAACAAAATTTATTGTTTATATTAGTTTAAGTCCTATTGGGATAGAATAAGCTTATGTATCAAGCTATAATATCTGGAGGTGTAATTGAGTAAATCATAACTCTTCTCATTGGTTCTTTGATGAGCATGAATGGCTTCATAATTATTCTTTATCGTTGTTATAAAGTACAGATATGTAAAATAAAATTGAATTAGTAGAAGGGTTTGACATAAAAAATAATTTTTTTTGACTACAACTAGTGGGGTTATTACATTGCTATCAGAGCCTAGTTTCCAACTTTGAGATCTTGGAGCTCACATTTTTTACATGTGCTGAATTGTTTTCCTTTGGTTATGCAGTCATGAGTCGTGGGGAAAAATGGAAGAAGAGAGCCTCAGGAAAACAATGAGGCATCACTAAGTTAAAGATCGTCATGAGTGGTAAGTAAGCCACTATTACGAGTAGGAAGGAATTGTGTATATAGGAGAACGAGTGGAAAGAGAAGCATGTAGGTAAGTCAAGGTGGCATATATGAGAGGTAAAGGTCAAAGCATGATTAAGGAGAGAGGTAAGCATAGAGACATGGTTAGAAATAAATGTAAGAAAGAGATGAGGATTAGGAATCTTTTTGTGAATGGAGAATAGGAAAGTGGTAGGAGCCATACTATGTAATAAGAGGGAACATAATTGAACAAGAGAACACTAGAGAAGACAAAATTAATAAATACAAAAAGATGCAATACTAATATAAATATAAAGTAGTAGTGGAAATGTAAGTCAAACAAGCTCCCCATGTTAGGGCACATTTGTCCCATATATTGAGGAAGATGATATCAGAGGGAGAAGAAGGGAAGAAAATAAGATCATTGGAGGCGATTTCATCTCATTAGTCCATTCATATGCACTAGTTCATTGCACACATAAAAGAGAAAAAAAAGTAAACACATTCTCTCCCTCTAACCATCTCTCTTAATTTTCTTTCACCCACCTAAGCTATGCTTATGGGGGGTGTTGGTGCATTTTATTTTCCTTGCATTAGTTTGCACCTAGGATGAAATTACTTAGGTAGGTGCCATCTCTCACATAGGTAGACATGTACTTAGAGAGGTAACTTGGATTTAATAATTGTGGTTCAGTTGTACTTTTCCTTGTTTGGTAGTGTACCTATATTGTACTTTTTCACCTTTATCCCATGTGAGATGTAAGTCTTCATTATTTGGGAGCATATCCTATAAATGCTACCTTCTTGCTCTCAAATAAGCATATCATTTTTTTATTGTAATCCATATCATTCATTATATTTGCATCCATATTTTATTGCTAATAGTTGTAGGGGCCTACAGATACTCATCTTCAGTAGGTGACATGCCAAGTGCCTTGTCACCCATTGACTGCCAAGTGAGGCAAAACATTACCACTTCCCATATAGGCAAAATCTCTCTAATCTTATTTCCTCCTCTCTATGATTGTTGATAATGAGATTGAGATTGCAATTGTTCTCATTTCTGTTGGTGTTATAGAAACTACTCATGGTATATTTTTGCTTTATTTTGCACGTTTCCATGGAGAATGCATACCAAAAAATGAACCTTAGACATGATGACATTTAGTAAGAGGGTCCATTACTTACGTGGACACTTGTGATATCCTTTTATGTTTGAATATTTACTTTACATGCATGTTTGTGAGTACTATATACTTTACGATGCATGATCATTCTAAGATTCAAATGCACCTCAAAGTGGGGGCAAAATATTATGGTAGAATTTGTATGCCCATGTTGTTTTCTGTTTAGTTTTGTGCCCATTTTAGGGAATACCTTAGTACATTTACGTATTGACAAATGGCATAATCTTATGCAAAGTTAGGCTTCTTTCTCTCATGCTATTTACCTATCCACCTACAGTCATTTCCATACATTTATCCACTCCTTATCCACATGCACACACTCCATTATTCACCCAAACCTTGAATCTTTTCATATCTTAAGTCATCTCTACCAACACAGGGTTGGCCTCGCAGCCATGTAATTAACCTATGAAATTTCAAATTTAAATTTTGGCCAACCTCTCTCACAGTTTAGTTTACATGATATAGCGGAGAGATGTTCTACAATCACAATAAGGGTGGAAGTGAGAACTCTCATAGTACCATGTACATAAAAACCTAAAAATAAACAATGCTAAAATTAGAATTCTGCTATTCAAATGATGGAACACGTTACGAGTTATGACAGATCCGTTAATTAGGAGTGGCATGGCTACCCTCCATTTAAATCCTTCGTCCCCACGCATTTTGAGCACAAACATTTTGTTTTCATTGTATTGTGGTAGCGCTCATTTCAAGTGGCTTGTTTCCCGCCATTATTTTGTACTTTTGTGCTGCAATTGTATTACATTTCCGTGCGCATGTGTATGATTTGAAGTTTTTGTGTGGATTATTTTTGGATTTATGCTTTTGGGGTTTTGTCTTCTTGCTGCTGAATTCCTCAGCTGTATGAATTTAGAAAGACAGTAGGCCAATGCAAATGTTTTGTCGCTATAATTTTTCTCAAAGCCCCGTGTTATTTTAAATTTTTGATTGCTGATTCATACTTGTATACGTCTAAAAATGACACGACTCTATCTAAATAAATATTTTAAATATTTATTCCATCTTAATATTCCTCTATCAATAAATAAATAAATCAATTTATTTATTTGGTTCATATTCCTCCCAAAAATTAAATAAAGTCACTTATTTAATTAATTTTAACAAATCCTTCCAAACAAGGCTTAAATTTGACAGTTGTATAGCTGTATTTAGGCATTTTAGTTGTAAAATACAATTGAAATTTTGAAAAGATTGTATCATATCAAAGGAGAGATTTTAGACAAACTGTCAAAATTTATATAGGATTATGATGATATATATATTTAGTTTTTATATAATTTATTTATACTAATGTTGACTATCAAATTTAAACCCTGCTTCCAAATCCTCTTGTCTACAATTAGATAATTCTCATTATTTATTTAAATCAACTATTCTTCCAAATTTAAATAAATCATGCAAATTTTATTTAAATTATCTCGAACTCTAAAAATAAAATATAATCAAATATTTTATTTATTCTTCTAATCATGCACAAACAATTAAATAAATTTATTTATTTAATTTGTTTTTTTATCTTCTAATTCCTCTAAAAATAAATCTTGTTCATCATGCACACAAAATTAAATAATTTATTATTTAATTTATCTCAAATCATGTAAAAAACAAATTACAAGTTGAGTTAATTGACTTAATCAATCTTGTTTTTATGAAAAAAAAAATATTCTAATTTATGAAATCAAATCTTATCTTTATCAAGAAAGCAGTTAATTCAAACAAAACAGCTTTTTGGAGTGACACATGTCAGGTGCACGTTTGTCATGAATTCTAGATTTATCTCCTCCGTTGATCTTCTTATTCATTCTATACTGTCGATCTTCCTTCTCTCAAGTCTATAAATACAACCCCTATTCCTCCATTCCGAGGATCCAAGCTTTTCGTAAACTTACTCTGCAGGAACCACAGCGTGCCTTTGGCACCAAATCCCTGAGATCACTATTATCATTGTATTGAAGATCCTCTTCATTGCAAGAACTATCATAGCCGTTCTCTATTGTCATCTTGAAGAAAAGAGCAAGGAAGTGCATCTTCTAGGGCTTCGGCGACCAATGGAAGCTGCGAAGTAACAAAGTTTGTAAGGTATTGTTCTTTGTGTTTTGAATCTTGTTTATTTCCATTTCAGGATATTATTGATATATTGATATTGCTCCACATTTTCCCCTAACATATAAATACCAAAAAAACAACAACAACGAGCCATTGCCCTCTTTACATCTGGTTTGATAGCTGTTGGAGCGAAATTAAAACATAAAATTATTTATTCATTGAATTTTCATTTCTCTTTATATGGTAATTAAAGATCTGGCACATGGATTTGATTTGTGGGGTAATGAATAAAAATTCCAGAAGCAAACTTGGTCCTTATACCTACCGCAGCGAAATTTTCTTTTCCTTTACAACATTATATGGGAATGCATTTTTATTTACACCCATGAGCTTGAACGGGTCTTTTTAAGGTTGCGTGTTTTACCCATGCAAAGAGACAAGGTCAATTCCGCGTATTCTTTATCCTAAGAAAAATTCCATAGAAGACAATCCCTCTGCAACTACTTTTGAATTGAAAAAATCAATATATATCTGTCCTTCACAGATTTACAGAACACAAAGAGACAGAGAAATGGGGCAAATCTTTCGCAAATTATTCGACAATATCTTCGGCTACAAGGAAATGAAGGTAAGCTCCTCTCTTTTTTTGGCAATTCCTTAAACCCCATGCTGAGAAAATTGTTATAGATAGAACACGGCGTGTTATAAATTTCTGAAATCAAAAAGAGGAAACCCAATTCATAAAATTCATATAATGTTTTCTGTTATAAAAGCTTAGCGATCCCATTTGAAGTGCAATTATTTGTTTGAGCTGATTAGATCTGAAGTTTAGTGTTTTTCTTTTCTCTTCTATTTTCTCTCTTTTTCCCCAAATTGGGTTTGGTTGTCGGGAGGGGAAACACATTTATTGGTTCAAATTTACTCAGAACTAAAACTTGACCTTATCTGTCGAAGAACAGACTACCAAGAATTGAATGCAGTATGTTACTTATACTCTGCATTAAGATGCCTTGGGAAGATTCAGCCTAGGTTTTACTAAGAATGGCCTTTTGCCTGAGCTCATCCCAAATAGAGACATGATACTTCCAGAGTCTATGACAGTGTTTCTTTCTGGATGTCACCTACGTAGAGATTTTTAGATTTAACGATGTTGTCTGGCTGTAATACAGCATTTATATTTTTTAATTTCCTAAGTTATTAATGATGGAGTTTTCACAGATCAGAGCAAATTTGGAATAAATTTGTGTAAAATGTCACGTGGAGATTAAAGTTTCCCTTCACCAAGGTACAGAATAACAATCAAGCTTGAGGTGCATTTATTTTTCTTAGTAAACCAGTGCAAATCTGGCATGAGGACTCTGGACCAGTGCTAAATCTCCGGGAGTTTATTTTAGTTGAACAGTATGACTCCCCCAAAATGGTATCTCTTTTTAAGTGCCCATTACTAAAAGAAATATTTTGTGCAAGGCTCTGGATTGTCTTTAAAAGATGGCTTCTCTTTGAGCACTCTTTTTAAAATATCATCCGCTATCATCCACTTTAATGGTTAAACGATCAATAGCAATTTTACACCTCATTCACAACAAAAAGTGGTAAATATTTGTTCTATTTTTATTGGCTAAAATTGACCTTTGACTGTTGAAGTGGATGATATTTAAGAACAACCCTCTTTGAGATTACTCGTACCAAAAATTTTTTGGGCAAGGTTATGGGTTGCGTTTAACTTGATCTAGGATGAGCTCCGGACCACGTTTTGAAGATTAACAAACTTGGGTCACGCTTGTATGTACCTATTCTTAGGATTTTTAAACATCAGTCACGAATTCACCTCATGCTGAAGATTTGTAAACAAAATGTGCTTTATAATCTTGATACCCCAACCTTGAAAAATATCCAGTGGAATTATGGGCTGCTTGTTGCAGTGGGGAGATTTGACCCTGGGTCACACTCTTACCCCGGTCCCACGCTACATTAGATTTTATGGAAGCTTTATTGAAATTTTTAAGAAGTTGGTGGTCGGAAGAAAATTTTGAAGTAGTTAATATAAAAAAATGCACATGCCTTCTAATGATGTCACGTGACAAAAAGAATCCTAAATTGGTGGGGAAATTTCCATCCCCACCCTATTGGAAACCATTAAAAATATAAGAACTAAAAATATAAGAACTAAAAATTAAGGGCTCCTTGTTTCTTGGATAAGTTTTCAATTTAATCTATAAACATCTATATTTATGGAGTAGAAGGTCCTATAAGATGAGGATAAAGCTGTTATAGGACAAAATTTAGAAGCCCCTTAAGAATTTTATAGGAGTAGTTAACACTGGAAAGATTAACCGAAAATTTATAGGAAAGTGGTGGTCCCATGATCAATTAAAAATTCCTTTAAAAACTACAATGTCGTACATTCCTCAATTTTTTTTCCAGAATTCACTGACAAGAATCCTAAAAATGTAGATGCCTTGCAATGGTGCCGCATGGATCCAAAAATACCTAAATTGGCGGGGGAAATTTTCATCCCCACCCCACATGCAACAATTGAAGTCTTAGAGCGAAAGAATAGGGACTTAAATTTTCCAGGATGAGATTTCAATTAATCTTAGTGTAATTTTTCCTCATATCATGTGACCTATCTTTGCAAAATTATAGAAGCAAAAGTCCCTTGAATGGGATTGTGTCCTTAGTATTTTGAGCAATTGCAGCTTGATCGGGGCAAATTGTGCTAAATGGGGTTGTAGATATGCAACTATTGCTTATGGGTTTTATTGCCATATAATAATAGAGGATACATTTGCAGGTTGCCTTGGAATATTTATATTATAGTGAGTAGGAGGTATGGGTACCCCGTTTTCAGAATCAAGGTATAGGGGTATGTGAGGCTAGGTATAGGGGTGTGCGACATTATGTAAAGAGTGGGTCTAAGACTTTGATATACATATAATACAATTTTTAATTTTTTTTTTCAATAACTATTATTAATGGTTGAATTATAAATGAAAATGAAAATTTTCCTCCCAATTGTCTTCTGTGATGTGATTGTTTTCCTAGCAAGATTTCTATCAAAATAAACTCATCAAATGCAATTTCAATGCTAAGTTTACAAGGAAAGAAAGATGGTAACATGGAATGAGGCATCTCAAAAATCATTCTATAAATGAATAGATGCTCATGTACTAAGGAAAATTTCAAGTGTATTTTGTAAGTTTAGAACATAGTTGTGAGGAAACTCCATTATAGGAATGTGGATTGCATGCATGTCCTAGTACTCACATTTTTGGTGACTACATTTATATATAATATAGTTGTCTCCTTATTCATTTACTTGCATACCCTAATTTGATTGGCGTCCCCATCCTTGCATCTAGCTTAGGGCTAAGACCATAGAAGAAAAGGAAGGAGCCCAAAAAACATGGGTGAACCAAGTACGAGAATGAGTAAGGAGGAATTCTTTCCAAAACGAGCAATTGGGAACTAGAGATCGGACAAGTCCATGCAAGGAAAGCTAAGTTAAGAAGACTGAGAGGAAAGTTTATCTTCATTAACCAAATGGGAAAAAGGATGGAAAGATTCATCTTTTTCAAAGATGTTGCCAACTTGAGAAAAAAGGTGGAAGTTTTCCTGCAAGTTCATATTTGCCAACCAATCGGCATCTTTATTTTGTTCTTAACGCATATGCATAAAAAGAAAGTTTTATACATTCTTAACAAAATCTTGGCATCCTCAAGAATTCTATTGATTCATCAACTATAGCAATCTCTATTATACATCCCATTGATGATGACACTCGAGTCACCCTCAATAATAAGACTGTGGGCCCCTATATGCACTCCTAATTTGTCCTAAGATTAAACCTTTAGCCTTTACAATGTTGTTTGAATTAATTCTAGTAAAATAAGTCCCAAAAGGAAGGACACCTCTTTGGCGA
This sequence comes from Cunninghamia lanceolata, assembly GCA_027924645.1. Taxonomy (NCBI): domain Eukaryota; kingdom Viridiplantae; phylum Streptophyta; class Pinopsida; order Cupressales; family Cupressaceae; genus Cunninghamia; species Cunninghamia lanceolata. Next base: position 4,490,825 of record BSBN01000696.1, on the reverse strand, counting down.
TTCCTTAGAAGAGCTCTCGCACTAGAGAATTTGGGATTCTCCTTGGAAGTTCCATCAAAATTTAGTTTAAATCATCCATTTGGAGGGAACGCCATTTTCAAAAATCCTTCTTGACTGAAGGTTCGAGTAGATTACTATCATAATATTTCCTAATTTTTGAACAATTCCCTAAGATAACTTCCCCTAGATTTTCTTCCTTGTATTTAGCAATTTTTAGGATTGTGGGAGCTAGCCACATAAATTTCCTTCTACAGTTGGTATTGGTATTTTTCTTTGCCATTGAATATTCTATGAGACTTGAGGCCAAATCCTAATTCTTGGAGAGTGTTTAGAGTAATGGGGGACAACCACAAGTTGAGGAAATCTTAGAAAGATCTTCCAATCACCCATTTGAGATTAAAATTTTCAAAAAAAGGGTCCCATATACCTCTAGCAAAGTCATAATGGAGGATTAAATGATAACAATCCTCTTTTTGAATTTGGCACAAAGGACATTGATAAGGTCTAGAGAAATCCCACTTCTAATGTTGATCCTAGGTGAGAATCTTAGAATGATACCTTAACCAAAGAAAAACTTATCCTTGGCTCAGGCCTTGGAGGTCAAAATCTTTCCCGAAGAGAAAAGAAGAGGGGGGTATCTCTCTAAGTCAACAAATTTTTGTACCCTTCACTAATAGAGTACATACCTATGCCATTCTGGATTTAACCAAAAAAGTCATCTTTTTTGCTCTAGATTTGTTTGAAACTTTGGAGAAGAGATGAGGTTTGCAACCAAGCTTTAGTTGTAATGTTGGGAAGCTTTGGAAGAGATTTCCATTTTGTGGAGATTCCATACACCTCTTTTTCCTCCCAATAGTCTTTAACTTTGAGACCCCATTTGAGCTTAAAGTCTTCTTTAAGGGCTTGATTAGAGATCCAACAATCAACCTAGAAGGTTGTCTTTCTACCATTCTAGATATTCTAGAAACCATACAGAGCTATAAGATGTTTAGCCTTCTTCATTCCTTCCCAGATAACCACCTCTAGGGAGATCTTCGCATGAGAGAATACATATTGGACTACTCCCAAGGAGATAATTATTTTGAAGAATGGTAGCCCAAGAAGCATAATTGCTACTTGTGAATCTCCAAACAATTTTAGCCACTAGGGCTTGGTTGAAGAGTTTGGTATCCTTGAGAAAAAAACCTCCTCCGCTAATACTGGGTCAAATCGTATCCCATGAGATAAGAGGGTACATAAAATTCTCACTAGTACCCCTATATAGAAATTTCTATGTGGCAATAGTGATTTTGGAAGTGATGGGGAACCATGAGGGAGAACTTGTAGATAGGGATAGCTTGAAAGATTGACTTCAAAAGCACTAGTTGATCATCGGTAGAAAACCACTTGCTATTCCATCCATCCAAGATTTTACTACACCTTTCTAAAACAAAGAGCCAAAAGTGTTTTTTGTTCCCCCGATAAAAGGAGGAAATCATAATAAGAGTTATGTAGACAACCTTTTTTGAAGGATAAACACTTACACACGAAATCTTGTTCTTGACTTTTAATATTTGAGAAAGAAAATTCTTTATTTTCTCTATTTCACTCTTTGACATGAAGCTTGTTCATAATCTCCAAGGAGGTCCATGATAACTTTGCCTTCTTTAACAGAAAGGGCAGAAAAATTGTCACAACGCTCCTTTTTAGACACTTAATTTAGTCCGGTTAATTACACAAAAAAATTATAATTGGATTAGAAAAAAAAATGAATTAATTAAATCATAATATTAATCAAATGATAATTTTAATAGCAAAGAAAAAATTTATATTTAAAATCTATTACATAGTTAAATTTAAATAAAATAATTTAAAAGAGTATATTAAAGGTGGAGCATGTTTTATTTAAAACAAATAAATAATATTGATAGTAATAAGAGTATAATAATAATAATTTATAAAATAAATAATAATAGAAAATTTAAATTGTATTTTATATCAAAGTTCAATTACAATAAATTAAAGAAAGAGGATAAAGCAAAATCTTTATTAAAAGTGTTTTTTTTGCTAGATAAACTATTGCCTTGGGGGCAGTTCCCTTTTGCATTAATATTAACCAAACTTAACAAAAGAGTTCATTACAACATCTCTACAAAATACAGAGTCTCAAAAACACCATGTAGAACAAAATCCTGGTAAACCCATCCCCTATTGGCATACATATGATAACTACTAACAATCCAGTGACATTCAACACCTACGACACTACTAACAAACTAAAAATAGTAAATTGAAGTCCATACTGAATTACACATCAGAATCCACCTGGTAATATTCATTGATAAAATTAGTCATCCATTTGTAGCCTTCAATTTTCCCCAACACCTTCTTAAGAAATCCTGCACCATCGTTGCTCGCCTTTGCCTCCCCTACTCTCTGTTAGTCCTTGAAACCATCACAAATGGTTGGCACTCGACCATGTCTCCACATTCATTCACCCAATGAAAGTCTGACGAGAAGGGAATTCCAACACCGAGTCTAGCCACCGCCAGGACCTCGTCCAAACCCCCTATAAATTCCTTGCATACAAAAGCATCCACCAAGTCTAGAATATCTTCCCAGCTCTCCCCAATATCCAATAAAGATCCCACAAACATTTCTGCTACATCAGAATTTACACGATAGCAGTTTGCAGTTCGCATAAATTCCTCTCCTAAAATGCATTCAATAGCATACCTCACAATCCTACTTTGGGTTTTGAAGATTTTTTGCATTCGCTGGTTCGTAATCTCCCCCAGAAATGCCATTTGCCTCTTGGCTCCTTTCAACAGGATTGGGGTATCCATTACTACCACAGACCAACCTCGAGCAATGTTATTTCCTTCAAATAAAATGTGGTTCCTTTACACTAAAACACCTATCAATTCTGCCAGTATCCTCATCATGACGAGCTATGCGGAGCCTCTTCCCACACTTGCCTTTTGCAGCTTACGTCCTTATGATGTGGCAAGTTCTGGAGAGTTCCTCTACTTGCAGAACGCAATAATTAGGACACTTTCCATTTCATATCCTCCTCCCTATCTATCGCTTTGTTCGCCAACCTGTCCGCCTCTTGATTAATCTCTCTATAAATATGATTGATGGTATAACCCTCAAATTTCTTTCAATTCTCCAAAGTCTCATCTAAGAGAACCCTTAGATTCCAATTAGACATCTCCTCTTTCCTTATTGCATTCACTACAATTTGCGAGCCGCCTTCTATTTTCACCCTTTTTATGCCTAGTTTTAGAGAAAGTTGCAACCCCAAACCTAAAGCTTCGAGTTCAGCGGCGTTGTTCGTTCCCTCTAGAGGCCCCATCAAAGTTTAATTTAAACCATCCTTCACCCGACGGAACCCACTTTGCCTCCATCTTTTGCCTTTTGGAATCAACTTCACAACCCCCATCAATAGGAGTTAAAAGTGTTGTTTTAAAATTAATTTTGGGAAAGAATTTAGAAATTAGATATAATTATCTAAAACTATTTATTTAATTATTATTTTTAGAATAAAATTATTAAATTAGAATTAAATACTCTTTTATCCCCTGCTTATATTTAGAGATAAGAGATAAATTAGAAATATATTATTAAATGTTTTATTTCTTAGGTTAAAGAATATGCATAAGTTTATTAAGTTTATATATATATATATTTGAGAAGGATTGAGATTTATTTTAATAATAATTTTTTTGAGAATGATTGAGATTTATTTTAATAATATTTTTTTTAGAATATTAAATTATTATTTTCTTGATTTATGTTTGCACATTTTTAAATTAAATAAAACAAAAGTTATGAAATCATATTTTAAGATTAATATAATCAATAAAAATTAAAAAAAAAACATATTTTAAGATTAATATAATCAATAAAAATAAAAAATAAGTGTAAAAACAAATAAACAATTTAATTTAAAAGTTAAAAAGAGAAATAATCTAATATGACTCTTTAAATAATTGTTGTATGAATTGTTTTAATTAAATAATTCAACATTAGATAATGTGGATAATCTTTTATCTTCTTTTTCAAATCTGATTTTAGTTTAAAAACAAAAAAGAAAGAAAACAAAATTAAAAATAGAGAAAAAAAGAATAAGAAAAGTTATAAATTGAGAATTTTGGAATCATTTTGCATTGTGAAATTTGGAGGCGAAAGAGTAGAAATTAGATTGGTGAAGGGAAAATTGGTAAAATAAAATTTAAAATTCTTTTATTATTTCAATTTCTTGAGTTGAAATGTATGGGAGAGATATTATATTTTAATTGAAGTGATTTAGTTAGGGATTAATTTATTATTCCCTTATATAAAGGTTTTCCTAATTAAGGTTTGAGATATTTTTGGAGGAATTTTTAAATAAGAAATAGAAATTATTTAGAGGACACTACTTTTTATGCATACATATACTCAAGATGATTGTTTGAGAGCTTTGGAGAATTTGCAAGTGTTTCTTGGATTCAAGGGTTCATGCATTAAGGATTTTCACATCTTTAGTGAATTTCAAGTTGATATTTTGAAAAGGTTGGATTCATGTGGATAAAAGGATTTAAAAATATTTAAACTTAATAATTAAATGAATTAAGATTGATTTTTAATTTATGATTGAGTGTAGTATATATTCAACATGTAAAAACTATGATTGCATGCAATGCAATCAACTAGATTAAGAAAGATGAGAATGTCAGAATTTATTATAGGAAACCAATTTATGAGAACTTAGAATCTTACAAAATGAATTTGAATGAAATAGAAAACTAGTCAAATCTTATTTTTAAATTATCAATCTAAAACTTAATTTAAGAGAAGAGACCATAGCTTACTTGTCTAGGAAGAAAGGATGAATGGCTTTGAAACTATGGAAAATCTAGAAAAAAACAGAAGAATCAATTTAAGAGAAATTGGAATTGTAGGAGATTGATTTTGATGAAATTGAGAATATTTGAATTAAGGATGAATGGCTTTGAAACTATGGAAAATCTAGAAAAAAAAATAGAAGAATCAATTTAAGAGAAATTGGATTTGTGGGAGATTGATTTTGATGAAATTGAGAACATTTGAATTATGATTTTGAAGTCTAAAACTGAAAATTTAATGTGGGAAATAAAACCTTATAATTAATGATATAAGAAGATTGTACCCAAAAACCTAAAGAATGAATTATATAAGACATTTTGTAAAGTACCATGAGCATTATAAGAAAATTTATCAAATCTAATAATCTAATTAATTTAATAAGTAGTTAAACACTGTAAGTATCCAACTAGCTTTTGCAAACATCAATAAACATAGTCTATTTCTTTATTAAGTAGTAAATGAACCATATTCTATAAGGATTAATAAATATGATAACATTAATTCTAGAATGGTTAAGTATTAAAGTTAGAAAAAGAAAATAAATATAATTTCTATTTCTATTTGTGATGATATTCTTTTGATTTTGTTTAATTTTTCATAAAATATTGTTATTGAAGGATTTGAATATCTAAGAGATTTTTTTTAGTTATTATGAATTCCATTTAGAATAATAGAAATTAAATTATTAAAAAAAATATAGTACTACATTAAATTAACTATTTGAAATATTTATAAGTTGAAATGTTGTAGATAAGTGATTTATTCAATTTTGTTGTATTAGAAGAAAACTTGAGAATTATAGTAGACTAATGATTGTTGGATATTAAGTTAAAATGTTTGAATATACAGTAGATTAATGATTGAATCATTTAGATTACTTGATATTTTAAACAAATTGTGTAAAACAAAATAAAATGTAATGTTTGGTATTAATGGTGCCTTTGGTTCACATTATGGGTCAAGTTGTTGAAATTGAATTATTCCATCTATCACCTAACATAACTACAATGACGATATATATGGCATCGTCCTAAATCAAGTGAAACGTTATCATAGGGTTCCAAAAAAGGTTTTTTTTTACTCAGTTAGGAGTATTTGTAGTACTGAAACAATTAACATAGTTTTAGATAAAATGACAAGTGTTTATTAAGTCAATGCTTCTATTAGTGGGTGGCAATCGACGAGGAATTGTCTGGGGAAAAGAGGCCCTAGAAAGAGTTGTGTATCCACTTTTTATAGTTCACATCAAACTTAGATGAAACTAGAACTACATATATTGTATCTTAATTCCGTGAATTGAGGCATGTAGGCAGTCTAGATAAATGAATGAGGTTCTTAGTACTCAAGTTTTCATGTGTGATGTTGGTAAGTTTTCTTAAAACTAAATGGACCAACACACGTTAACCAATTATAAGGAAATAAGAAACAAAAGAATTAGATTATATTTCTTATACTCAGAATAGTTTCGAGTGAATTGTAATTCTCTAGCCAAAGCAATATGTTTGCATGTCCTATTTGGATAAATGTGTTTGCCTATCTTGTATGGATAAAAGAGTCATTTGACAAGCCTTGCCTAAGTATTTAGACAATGATCATAATGTAAACTAAACTTATTTTAAAAAAATAGTGAAGTTTTTAATCATAATATGTGTTAAACCCTGACAACTTAGTTGGGTTGTTACAAAAGCACATAGTATCATCCACAAATTGTTAATGGGTAAAACCCTTATCTATGGAGGAAGCTTGTAAACTTTTCAAGGAGCCTCTATTCTTGAGAAGAGTAGTATATCTATATAGAGATTCCACCATTAGAATAAAGAGATAGGAAGAAAGTAAATCACCTTGCCTTAGCCCATGTGTAAGACATGTTAGCAAAAAAGGTGTTGTACACCTTGCATAAAAATGAATTATTTTTATTATGTAAAATAAATATTTATTTGTGGTACATTTATGGAGATGTGTTTAGTAACATTAAATATTTATTTGGGTCCACTTGTAAAGTTGTAAATTGTAACATTGGGTAGATATTTTATGTGTGGGAGACATAGGACAAAATTTAATATTTGTGAAAAATATTTAATTTTGGGGTCAATAGTTTTGTGCTCTCATGGTTTTAATACACATGGTTTAGCCAATACCTCTTGGTGGTTTTGTGTGAGTTTGATTCTATAATTTAGGAAGTACATGTTTCGTGGTTAAGGTTGACTGCCATTTGCATTGAACTCTCCTGAAGAGTGCATATGTGAAGCATAGCATAGGATGTGTGGTTGCATGGTTACCCATTATGTTTGGACACATGGAGGATGCATTGTGATGCAAGAGCATCCGGGTCGACGAGCAATCCTCATCAACCAAAAAGATTTCTTTGCTTTCTTGCTTGTTTGTTTTCCTTCTTATTTTGCTATAGGAGTTGATGACCAAATTTCTAGAGAATTTCCTAAGGATTCATAGCCAAGTGTTGACTTCATTTTGAAGAAGATTCAAATGGTTGTTCACATTTCAAAATTGGAAAAGATCTAAGCTAAATTGGACAAGTTATGCAAATGCGGAACTTTCAGTGTCAACAGGATATGCAGGACTTTCCCTGCCATTAGGATATATGCAGATGACCCTTGAAATCTCGCATATCCAAGTGATGACTTCATCTTGTTAAGGAGCCAAATGGGTGTCCAAAATTTCAAGTTTGGTGAGATTCTAAGCAAACTTGAGCAAGTTATGCTTAGGCAAAACTTTGAGTGTCAATAGGAATATATGTGAAACTTTGGTTTGCAACAAGATATGCAAAACCTTGGTCTGCAATAGGATATATCCAGTAGACCCTCAAAATCCCACAATATGCAGTAGACCCTAAATTTCCTGCAATATGCAGATGACCCTAAATTTCCCGTAATATGAAGATGACCCAGTTTCTTCTGCAATATCCCAATGGGTCACTTTTTTCCGCTGCACCGCCTGAAAGTGTCTAGAAAGTGACAAAAATAGTTTTTGATAGTTTGTACAGCCAATCCAAGAGTCAATTTATGACTAACACATGTCCCATTCACGTGATGAGTGTGGTGGCCGCCTCAAATGCCTATACATAGAGGATTTTCACACTAAAAGAGTGGGGACTTCTCCATAGTGAGTTTATTATGCTTATGCTATAACAAGACTTTTTCTGTAGATTTTAGATTTTAGATTTGGAAAGCTATGAATCATTGATTGGATGATTGTAAGTCTTAGGCCAAGGCATGTTGAATGCATATGGGAAGATCATTGCCCTCTTACTGTAATGTTTTCTGTTGCATATGAATAAAGAGTTTTTTGTTTCATTGTTGTGTGTTGTTCATTTTGCTCCCTAGTTTAGTAGCTTGTCAAAGCCCTTAGATTTTGATCTGCATCAAGTGGTATCAGAGCACATGTTTGGAATTCCTTGAGACTGTGGAGGTGTTGTGCAAGAGGCCCTAAGGAGATTGTTGTAGGAAGAGTGAAGAGGAAAACCTGCAACTGCAAAGGGTCTGTAGAGATGGCATATCGAGCCAAAGGTAGAAGAGGAGTTTCTCTAAGAGTTGGAGACGCAACATTGGTAGAGATGTTGAGAGGCATCACAACTAGGCTAGATGCAATGGAAAGAACATAATGTAGAGGACTACTTGTAGAGGATGTGAGTGATAATGAGGAAGAAGTTATTGAAGAAGAAGCAAAAGAAGGAGAAGATGGATATGAGTGGAGGTTTTTGAGTACAATGACAAAGATTGTCAAACCCTGTGTAGAGTTACCCAATTACAGTGGTAGTCTGAAACCAGATGAGTTGACAGATAGGATTTCAGAGATGGAAAAGTATTTTGAGTTGGAATCTGTTGAAGACCATAAGAGGGTAAAACTTGCAGCTGTAAAGATGAAGGGACATGCATCTCTATGGTGGGATCATGTGCAAGTTAAGTGACAGAGAAAATGAAAGGAAAATATTAAAACCTGGGAGAGGATGTTAACTAAGTTGAAGGCAGAATATCTTCCTTCAGACCATCAAATCACCATGTTTAAGATGTTGCAGAACCTCAAGTAGAGGGAGAAAAGTGTGTAAGACTACACCGAAGAGTTTTATAGATTGAACATCAAGGATGGTCACATTGAATATGATGTTGAGAAGGTCTCCAGGTATGTAAATGGTTTGTATTATTCTATCCAAGATGAAATTAGCATGGTTAGAATTACCAACATACAAGAAGCCTATAAATTTGCATTGAAGGTAGAAGAAAAGATCTCTAGAAGGCATAATAGTTCTAGGGGAAGAGGTAAATCCTCCAAAAGAAGAGGAAAGTCAAATCTTGGATGTGGTTCTCAGGATAAGCATGGAGAAACAAGTTCTTCTTATACCAGTACCCAAGGAGGTAGAGGAAGGGGTGATTACCCTCGAGGTAGAGGAAATTCTGGAAGAGGAAGAGGACTTAGTGGAACATGTTTTTAGTGTGGACATGCTGTACATAGGGACTTTGAATGTCTTCAAGTACAATAGAGTAGTGGCAAAGGAAAAGAGACTAGAGTCCATATAGCACAAGTTGAGGAGGAGAGTGTGGCAAGTGTAGCCTCACCAAAATTTGGAGAAAAACCTAAGGATGGAGAATCCTTGATGCTAAGGAAAGCTCTTCTAACACCAAAGAAGGTTAAAGAGGAACCAGAACAACAAAGGAATCTATTTAGAACTAGATGTAAGTCTGGAGGAAAATGCTACAGAGTCATTGTAGACAACAGAAAAACTAACAATTTAGTGTAAGAAGAGATGGTGGAGAAGCTAAAACTGAAGAAGCTGAAACACCCAACTCCCTACAAGGTTTCTTGGCTGCAAGAGGGACATTAGTTATTGGTAAGTGAACAATGCCTTGTTAAATTTCACATTGGGAATTACAGAGATGAGATAATGTGTGATGTTATGCCAATGGATACATGCCACATTCTGTTAGGCAGACCTTGGCAATATGATAGGTAGGCCATCCATGATGGCAAGAGTAATTGCATTAAAATCAAGAAGGACGGGGTTGAGTATGTGTTGAATCCTTTGAAGGATAGGGATGAGGAGGTTGAGAAAAACAATAAGGTTTGTCTAGTGACTGGAAAACAATTTCTAAAGGAAATTAGAAAGGAGAAGGTATGTTATGCCTTCCTACCTTAGGCTGTAGAAATTATGATAGTAGAAAAAGGGGCAGAAGTTCTCACAGAAGTCCAAGAAATTTTGAATGAATTCAGTGACATTCTAATGAAGGATTTGCTAGATAGATTACCTCCAACTAGAAGCATACGTCACTGCATAAACTTGATATTGGGTGCAAGCCTACCAAATAAGGCACCATATAGAATGACGCCCATGGAAAATGAAGAGGTGAATAGACAAGTGCAAGAGCTGTTGGATAAGGGGATGATTAGAAAGAGACTCAGTCCATGTGTTGTACTTGTTGTACTGACACCTAAGAAATATGGGAAATGATGAATGTGCACTAATTCAAGGGCTATAAATAAGATAACCATTAAGTATAGGTTTCCATTGCCTCGTATGGATGATTTGATGGACTGTTTGAGTGGATCAAAGTACTTTAATAAGGTTGATTTGAAGAGTGGATACCACCAAATTAGAACTAGAGAAGGGGATGAATGGAAGACAACATTCAAGACCCAAGATGGACTATATGAGTGGCTAATGATGCCATTTGGGTTGACAAATGCACCCAACACTTTTATGAGACTGATGAATGAGGTAATAAAGCCTTTCCTTGGTGAATTTTTTATTGTTCATTTGGATGACATTTTGATTTTTAGTAAAACAAAAGAGGAACACTTGTTGCACCTTAAGGAAATTTTGTAGAGGTTAAAAGAAGAAAAGTTGCTTGTAAACTTGGATAAATGCAGTATTATGTAGAGGGAACTAGTATATCTGGGTTTTGTGGTGTCTGAAGAGGGGTTGAAGATGGATCCTGAGAAGGTTAAGGCAATAATGGATTGGACTTCACCCAAAAACATGTTTGAGGCTAGACATTTTCATGGTGTGGCGAGCTTCTACAAGAAGTTCATCAAAAAATTTAGTGGAATATGTGCACCAATCATTGAGACAATGAAGGGTGTTACGAAAGAGCTCTAGTGGATAGCTGCAACAAAAAAAAAGCTTCCAGTTGTTGAAGAAGGTGACAGAACAACCATTGTTGGCATTGCCAGACTTTGGCAAAGTTTTTCAAATAGATTGTGATGCCAGTGGTAGTGCAATTGGGGGAGTGTTAAGTCAAGAAGGCAGACCCATTGCCTACTTCAATGAGAAACTAAATGAAGTAAAGAGGAAATACTCAATTTATGACCAAGAATTCTATGCTATAGTGCAGGGCTTGAAGAAGTGGAGGCATTACTTGTCAAATAAGTTTATATTGTACACAGACCACCATGCCTTGTGTTAGGAATTGCATGCAGAAGATAGCAATTAAATGCAGATGAAGATTAAACAGATAAATGAAAATACACAAAAATAATAACAAGAGACAATTGTTAACGTGGTTCACCCAAACTTGAGCTACATCCACAACAGAGAGTCCAATATTATTATCCAACAAATCGAATCGATTACAACCAACAATCTTTGCAAATCAATACTACTGCAAATGCTACAATACAATATCAACATAAACCCTAAACCTTAGTTGTTTTTATCAAGACTTATGTCAGTTACAAAATAGGGTTTTTTATGTCGGCCAATAGAAAAATAACTCCTGATGCCTTTATAAAATAATAGGCAATTTTTGCTTTGGGGGCGCCCAGACCCCCACTATGGGCTCTGCCCCTAGGCCCCTGCTGGGGGGATAAGCCCCAGGCCCCACAAGAGGGGCTCTGCCCCCCTGCACTCCCCTATTAAATAATTTTGGGGGGAAACCACGCCGATAAAAGTAGGGAAAATTTAGCCTTTGAGTCTGATTAGACTCCATCTAACAACACCTTGTAGTACATCAATAGTCAAGGTAAGTTAAACCAAAGACATATGAAACGGGTGGGGTTTCTGCAAAGTTGTTCTTTTGTCTTGAAACATGGGAGTGGTAAGTCAAACAGGGTAGCATATGCACTTATCAGAAGGTATTTATTGACGAATGAGTTAAGGGTTAATGTTGTTGGCTTTGATGCAATGAAGGAGTTGTATCCTGATGATCCCTATTTTAAGGAAGCATGGACAACTAGTAGAACTTCAATGGAGGGAGATAAGACACCATGGTTGGAATGTTTCATCCAGGATGGTTTGTTGTTCAAAGGATAGAAATTGTGTATACCTAGAGGTTCAATGAGAGAGAATCTAATAAGAGAAAAACATAGTGGAGGATTGAGTGAACATTTTGGAATAGATAAGACATTGGCACAACTGAGTGAAGGTTATTTTTGTCCTTGAATGAGTGCAGATGTGAAGAGATTGGTACAAGACTGTAGAATTTGTTAGCATGCTAAAGGAGCACGACAAAACATAGGACTATATTAGTCATTGCCTATACCAGAGAGACCGTGGGAGAACCTAAGTATGAGTTTTGTTTTGGGATTGCCTCGAACATAGAGAGGTAATGACTCAATTTTTTTTTTGTAGTGGACAGATTTTCAAAGATGGTTCATTTCATACCATGCCAGAAAACTAGTGATGCATCCCACATAGCTGCATTGTTCTTTAAAGAGGTTGTTAGGCTACATAGACTACCTAAGAGCATAGTTTTTGATAGGGACACAAAGTTTGTTGGCCATTTTGGAGTACATTATGGAAGAAGATGGGCATTGAATTAGGATTCAGTTCAACCTATCATCCCTAGATTGATGGATAGACGGAGGTTGTGCACATAAGTTTGGGAAACTTATTAAGATGTTTGGTGGGAGACAAACCACATCAATGGGATCTTATCTTGGCACAAGCAGAATTTTCTTGCAATAATTCAATGAACAGAAGTGCAGGAAATGTTGGGAATTAAGGTGTCTCAACCTTGGCAATTCTCTGCATTTGTAATGTTTGTATTTATTATTTAATTGTCTATGTTGTAAATATTTGGAAAATCCATATTGTCATATTGTAGGATGTGGCACGGTGATGTGTCAATCCTACATGGATTATGACAAAGTGTATTTTTGTCCTCACATGAGAAGATAGGTGTCCCACTTAGTGGTAGGAATATTCTGCCATGTGTAGGCATCTTCCGTGTTGTGTAAGGAATGTTTGACCGAAACGGTTATGATGGATTCGTATGACGAATCTATGACATGTAAGAGTCAGAAATAGAAGGTTGTAAGACAAGTGATGACATGTGTCATGAAGCATCTTTGAATAAGGCATATTTGGGCACCCCAAGGTGGAATATGACATGTTGTAAGAGAATATGCTATTTATAGCATGTGTATGACAGATTCTCTTACAACTGTAAGTTGTAACCGCTATGACAGATTCTATGACGGTCGTAAGTGTCGTAAGAGCATCTGTCATAGAATAGGCCACCCCTTTGGGATGGGAGCTGTGGACAAGTGTTAGGCACATTCTACAATGTTGACCAAGTGTCCCTGGGCATGGGTTTTGGTCCATGAAGCCATGTTGGACGCCCATTCCAAGAAAGGTCCAATATTTCCTAGTAATTCCTATATATACAGGTGCTTTGAGACGGAGTTTGTATCACAGGTTTACAAGTACTGTTATGCTGTCAGATTGACTCTAGACATGAGTGTCGAAGACCATTGAAGCTTGCATTGCAAGTGTATTGTAAACAACTTTCAGATTTGTTAATACATTGTGCAGGTTTCTGAGTGTGGGGTTTTTCACCCAATAAGGGTTTTCCCCACCGTAAATCTTTGTCTCTCTTCTTCTGTCTACATTCTGCTTCTTGTGTTTTGCTGCAATATCTCATGTTAATGGTTTAACATTGCTGTAATAGTTAGGATAAAGTTGAATTTGCATAGTCCTCTCCTCATTAGATTAGTATAGGAAGCATTTTCCGCACACCTAGCTTCCTTTCATTTGGTATCAGAGCTTGATCACCTTTGGTCCTAGTTGTTGGGTATGGGTTTTTTGAGCTAATCTTAGGTTGAGTGGGAGTCTGTGTAGAGCATTCTATATCTTATTGCAGCAAGGAGATGGCAGGAACATAAGGAAGGTTTGAAGTAGAGAAGTTCAATGGCAGTAATTTCGAGCTGTGGAAGCTCAAGATGGAAGACATGTTAGTTGACCAAGACCTTTGGGAGAGTGTGAACGTAACTAAACCAGCTGCAATGTCACAAGCTGACTGGGATCTCAAGGATCAGAAGGCTAAGGGTCTCATAAGACTTAGTCTTTCTGATTCTATGTTGTTAAATGTCCATGATGAGACTACTGCAAAACTCCTTTGGAAGAAGTTGGGGGATGTGTATCAAGCCAAATCCCTAGTCAATAAACTTTTTCTGAGAAAGAAGTTGTATTCTCTTCGTATGGAGGACAGAGGATCCGTTGTTGAACATATGAATGCCTTCAATATGTTGGTTGCACAATTAACATCTATTGGTGTAAAGATGGAGGAGGAGGATCGGTGTATGAACCTGCTTTGTTCTCTATCGGACTCATGGGATCATCTTGTCATGGCAATCAGAAGCACCACATTCACATTAAAAATAGAAGAGGTGGTTTCTTCGTTGTTGTCTGAAGAGATGCAGAGAAAGTCTTCTGAGGCAACCAAAGAGGCCCTTGCAGTTCGTGGAAGATCCAAGGAGAAAGGGAAGAAGAAGGATAAGAAAGAAGAGAAGGGTAGATCCAAATCCTATGGGAGATCCAAATCTCTTGGAAATTCCAAGGCTCTTTGTTGAAACTGTGGCAAGACCAAGCATTTTCGAAAGGAATGCAAAGAGGAGAAGAAGAAAAAGAAGAAAGCTCCTGATTCAGATTTTGACAAGTCACAAGATGACGGTGATGCTTTCATCGCAACCCTAGCAACCCATGCATCTGATGATGTGTGGCTAATCAACTCTAGTGCATCATTCCACATGACCTCGCATTGAGACTAGTTCACTAAGTATGAGGAGTTCGATGGTGGAAAGGTGTATCTAGGTGACGACTCTCATTTGAAGATTGTTGGTCATGGAAGAGTCTCTATCTGATTCGCTGATGGTCGAGTGAAGGGGATCTCTGGGGTTATGCACATCCCAGGCTTAGCACAGAACCTGCTTTTTGTAAGTAGTTTAAATGATGCAGGTGTGTAGGTTGTCTTTTTGAAAGAAGGATGCAAGATGACTAGAGGATCTATGGTGCTTGCTAAGGGTACTCGGAGAGGTACTCTGTTTCAGCTGGAAGCATGCATTTCACAATGCAATAATTCTTCTGACTCAAGGAAGAGAGCAGTAGTCACTTCATCCCCACCATTTGAATGAGCAGTGAAGAAATCTGTTGTTTCTAATCTTGATGGTTGTAATCGTGCATTGGAAGTTAAACTTCCCGCTGAAAAGACAATGTTATGGCATAAGAGATTTGGCCACATTGCTGAGAAGGGTCTGCGTACCCTGAAAAATAAGAGCCTTGCTGAGGGGTTAGATGATTGTAATCTTGAGTTTGACTTCTAGGAACATTGCATTTATAGAAAACAAAATTATGTTCAGTTTTACTCGAGTTCTCATAAGTCTTTTGGTGTGTTGGACCTTATTCATTCTGATGCGTTTAGTCTTGTTAATGTTCCTTCGTTATCAAAATCTGTATACTTTGTATCTTTTATAGATGATTACAGTAGAAGGACATGGATTTATTTTCTCAGAAGCAAATCTGAAGTCTATAGCAAGTTTAAGGAGTTTAAGGCCTTTGCTAAAAATTAGACTGGTAAAAAGATTAAATGTTTGAGAACTAACAACGGTGGTGAGTTCTGTTCTACAGAATTTGATAAGTATTGCAAGGAACTTGAGATTGAAAGGCATAATACAACTCCATACACCCCGCAACAAAATGGAGTTGCAGAGAGGATGAACAGGACATTGATGGAGAAGGCTAGGAGTATGCTTAGTGGAGCTAGCCTAGAACAAAAGTTTTGGGCTGAAGCTGTTGCCACTGCTTGCTATCTGGTAAACAGATCTCCTACATCAGCTCTTGTTGGAAAGACACCCATGGAGGTGTGGTCTTGTAGAAAGCCTTGAATAAGGCATCTTCATGTTTTGGGTTGTGAGGCATATGCACATGTGCCTAGGGAGAAGCAGTCAAAGTTGGAGAACAAAGCTGTTAAGTGTATCTTCATCGGCATGGTGTTGGTGTGAAATGATACAAGCTTTGGGATCTCATGGATGAAAAAGTGTTGTATAGCAGAAGTGTCATCTTCAGAGAGTTTACACCTTCTTCCATTGTTTTGCAGCTAGAAGAAAAAGAAAAGAAAGAGGATGTTGTTCAGTTTCGTCTTGCCCCTGAGAAGACTGAACAGAAAGACAATGTTGGACCTAATGATGAGGAGAGCTTTAGCAGCTCTGAAAGCTCAGATGAAGAAGCTGAACCTCAACCTCAGCTCTTGAGGAGGTCTACACGGATAAGAAAGCAGCCTGAAAGGTTTGGTTTTACATTGCTTGATTCTAGTTGTGCTTATGCTTTGCTTACTAACAATGATGAACCTAGAACTATATCAGAGGCTTTGGATATGAAGGATACAGGTTCTTAGAAGGAGGCCATGGAGGAAGAAATGGCTTCTTTGGAAAAGAATCAAACTTGGGACTTGGTGCCTTTGCCTCCTGGACGAAAACTCGTTGGATGCAAATGGGTTTTCAAGAAGAAAATTGGTGCAGATGGCAGTATTGAGAAGTATAAGGCTAGATTGGTTGCGAAGGGGTATTCACAAGTGGAGGGTATAGATTATGGTGAGATCTTCTCTCCCGTTGCAAAGCTGACATCCATTCGATTCCTGTTGTCACTCGCAGTAGCTTATGACTTGGAGGTAGAACAGATGGATGTGAAGACAACTTTCCTTCATGGTGACTTGGAGGAAGAAATCTACATGTCACAACCAGAGCATTACATGGTGAAAGGTAAAGAAAATTTGGTTTGCAAACTTAAAAAATCTTTGTATGGTTTGAAGCAATCCCCTAGGAGATGGTACTTGAAGTTTGATGCCTTTGTGTTGTCAATTGGATTTGTGAGATCGAAATCGGATCACTGTGTGTATTATAAATTTGATGGTGATCGTATTCTCATTGTTGCACTATATGTTGATGATATTTTGCTCATTGGGAAGGGTAAGAATATGATTTCTAATTTTAAATCTCAGTTGTCAGCTTAGTTTGAAATGAAAGATTTAGGGGCAGTCAGGTATATTCTAGGAATGGAAATCGGAAGAGACAGAACCAACAGAAAACTTTGGTTAAGCTAGAGTAAGTATGTGAAGTCCATGTTGGCCAGATTCAGCATGGCAGATTGTAGACCATTGTGTGTTTCGTTTCTTTAGGGACAAAGTTGTCTATTGAGGATTTCCCAAAATCTCCTAGTGAGGTGGAGGACATGAGCAGAGTACCCTATGCTAGTGCTGTTGGCAGTTTGATGTATGCTATGGTTTGCACAAGACCAGACATTGCCCAAGCAGTGGGAGTCCTTAGTCAATTTATGGCTAATCCTGGACGGGTTCATAGGGATGTAGTTAAGAGAGTGTTTAGATATTTGAGGGGTACTTCTGAGTATTCCATTTGCTATCATGGTAATGTTTTAGGACCTCCGCATTCTGTTGATATTCGTGGATTTTTGGATTCAGATTGGGCAGGTGACATTGACAACAGGAGATCCACCAGTGTTTATGTTTTTACACTATTTGGTGGTGCTATTAGTTGGATGAGTAAGCAACAACCTGTTGTTGCTTTGTCCATGACAGAAGCTGAGTACATGGCAGCAACTCATGCTTGTAAGGAAGCCATTTGGCTTAAGAGATTGTGTTCCGATATTGGTGTTGATGCAGGTTAGATCATGATCAGTTGTGATAGTCAGAGTGCAATTTGCCTTGCAAAGAATCCAACTTTCCATGCTAGAACCAAGCACATTGATGTTCAGTTTCACTTCATGAGAGACATGGTTGAGGATGGAAAGGTAAATTTGGAGAAGGTAGATACTTTGAAGAATGTTGTAGATGCATTGATGAAACCAATGAGCACAGAGAAGTTCAGATGGTGTTCGGAGTCTATGAGCCTCTCGACCTATAGCAGTTAAATCCTGTTTTTCTATTGGCTCTTATAAGGTGTTCGACAAGTGGGAGAATGTTGGGAATTAAGGTGTCTCAACCTTGGTAATTCTTTGAATTTGTAATGTTTGTATTTATTATTTAATTGCCTATGTTGTAAATATTTGGAAAATCTATATTGTCATATTGTGGGATATGGCACGGTGATGTGTCAATCCTACATGGATTATGACAACTTGTATTTTTGTCCTCACATGAGGAGATAGGCATCCCACTTAGTGGTAGGAATATTCTGCCATGTGTCGGCATCTTCCATGTTGTGTAAGGAATGTTTGACCGAAACGGTTATGACAGATTCCTATGACGAATCTATGACATGTAAGAGTTAGAAATAGAAGGTTGTAAGACATGTCATGAAGCATCTTTGAATAAGGCATATTTGGGTGCCCTAATGTGGAATATGACATGTTGTAAGAGAATATGCTATTTATAGCATGTGTATGACAGATTCTCTTACAGCTGTAAGTTGTAACCGCTATGACAGATTCTATGACGGTCGTAAGTGTCATAAGAGCATCTTTCATAGCCCATTTTGGAAATAGGCCACCCTTTTGGGATGGGAGCTATGGACAAGTGTCAGGAACATTCTACAATGTTGACCAAGTGTCCTTGGGCATGGGTTTTGGTCCATGAAGCCATGTTGGACGCCCATTCCAAGAAAGGTCTAATATTGCCTTGTAATTCCTATATATACAGGTGCTTGGAGATGGAGTTTGTATCACAGGTTTACAGGTACTATTATACTGCCGGATTGACTCCAGACATGAGTGTCGAAGACCATTGAAGCTTGCATTGCAAGTGTATTGTAAACAACTTTCAGATTTGTTAATACATTGTGCAGGTTTCTGAGTGTGGGGTTTTTCACCCGATAAGGGTTTTCCCCACCGTAAATCTTTGTCTCTCTTCTTCTGTCTATATTCTGCTTCTTGTGTTTTGCTGCAATATCTCATGTTAATGGTTTAACATTGCTGTAATAGTTAGGATAAAGTTGAATTTGCATAGCCCTCTCCTTATTAGATTAGTGTAGGATGCATTTTCCGCACACCTAGCTTCCTTTCAGAAAAGAGCCTATTCCAAATAGTTTATGGGTACAATCCAAGAGGTGTTGATGAGCTGAGAGATAGTGAAAATTTGAACAGGAAGAGTGCTATAGCAGAAGATTTTGTAGAATACATTCATGAGGTTCACAAGGAGGTGAAGGATAAGTTAGAGAAAAGTGCAAGCAAATATAAAGAATATGCTAATGTACATAGGAGGGAACAAGAGTTCCAGGTAGGTGGCTTAGTTTTTGTAAAATTAAGGAAATAAAGGTACCCACAGGGAACATACAATAAGTTAAAATTTAAGAAAATAGGCCCATGCAAGGTGTTAAGGAAGTTCTCATCTAATGCCTATGAGATTGAGCTACTTGTAGGGATAGGCATATCTCCTATTTTCAATGTTGCTGATCTATACAAGTTCCATGAAGGGGAGACAAGTTTACAAGGGGGTACACACTCACGTTTGCCTGATGCACAAGAATGGTTAGATTAGTTTTCTAAATAAAAGATGGAATAAGTAGATAGAGTGATTAACTCCTAAGTGGCTAAGAAGACTAGAGGAAAGGACTACATGGAATCCTTGGTTCGATGGAAGAACAGAGCTGGAAATGAAGCTTCTTGGTTGAGTTCTATAGAGCTAGTCAAGTATGGAATTCCGGTTCCAGACTTGCCAAAATGTTCATGAGTTTCCAACTCATAGAACATTTTAGTTACTTGGCGTGTTTGATGAAGGAGTATCCGGGTCCACGAGCAATCCTCATCAACCAAAAAAAATTAATTGCTTTCTTGCTTGTTTGTCTTTCTTGTTTTGTTGTAAGAGTTGTTGATGAAGGGGGTAAATCACAAAACACACAACAACAGAAATTGAACACAAAAATAGAACTTTCTTTTATTGATCTAGGCAACTCATTACATTACAGAAGCTCAATTACAATCAAAGTATGAATCCTCTACTGGCTGCAACACATTACAGCTTTCCCAACCTCTAGACTCTAGAATCTTCAGCCTTCTAACCCCAAATCAGCTAGGGTTTCTATTTTCCCACCTATTATTGACTCTACACTCGCCCCCTTAACTCTACTTCTGCCCAGGGTTCCCAAAAATGTTTATTAATAGCCTTTTTGGTGGCCAACAACCTAATTTCAAAATTTGTATCTCCCTCAAAAAATAGGTCAACTTCCGAGAGCCATAACTTTTGATCCGGGTGTCTGATTGACGAATCGTTTTATGCGTCAGAAAGCTCACGGAGTGCTCTACGAACTAAGAACCAGCTTTGCGAGTTCTGGCCATTTTCGGGCCCATACGAGGCCGTTTAGTGCCTCAAACCTGAGTTTGAATAATTTTCAGGTATTTTTTAGGAAATGGAAACTTTAATATATTTCAGCTTGCAAATGATCTTTGCGTGATTCCTTCGCCAAAGGTCTTATATTTTTGTTATGTAACTTCCTGTAAATTTTCACTTCAATCCGTGCCCAACTACAAACTTTCTAAAAATAGTAGGTTACTATTTTTAGGAGTTTGGAAAAATTGAAAGTTGTACATCATTATTCAAGCGATTATGGAACCAGAACCACAAATTTTGAAAAGAAATGGAAAGAACATCAACAATTTTGAAACACATCTTTTTTTTGGGTGATGCAAGATTGCCCTTACACCACTGGATGCTCCTGCTTTAGTTGTTGATCAAAGTTCTAGAGAATTTCCTTAGGATTCATGGCCAAGTGTTGACTCCCTCTTGAAGAAGATCCAAATGGGTGTTTACATTTCAAATTTGGTGAAGATCCGAGCTAAATTGGACAAGTTATGCAAATGCGAAACTTTTAGTGTCAATAGGATATGCGAGACTTTCCTTGCCATCGGGATATATTCAAATGACCCTTGAAATCTCGCATATCCAAGTGATGACTTCATCTTATCAAGGAGTCAAATGGGTGTCCAAAATTTTAAGTTTGGCGAGATTTTGAGCAAAATTGAGAAAATTATGCTTAAGTAGAACTTTGAGTGTCAACATGATATGTGAAACTTTGCTTTGCAATAGGATATGCAAAACTTTGGTCTACAATAGGATATATGTAGTAGACCCTCGAAATCTTGCAAGATGTAGTAGACTCCCAAAATCTCGCAATATGTAGTAGAGCCTAAATTTCCCACAAAATGTAGATGATCCTAAATTTCTCGCAATATGCAGATGACCCGGTTTCTTCTGCAATATCTCGATGGGTCACTTTTTTTCACTGCACCGCCTGAAAGTGCCCAAAAAGTGACAATTTTTTTTGGACAGCTTGTACAGTCAATCCAAGAGCCAATTGATGACTAACATGTGTCGCATTCATGTGATGAGTGTGGTGTCTGCCTCAAATGCCTATAAGTAGAAGATTTTCACACTAAAAGAGCAAGGATTTTTCCATAGTGAGTTTATGCTTCTGCAGTAGCAAGACTTTTTTCTTTAAATTTCAAATTTGTAAAGTATATTATCTATGTTTTTAGATGTGGGTCTGAATCATTGATTGGATGATTGTAAGGCTTAGGCCAAGGCATGTTGAATTCATATAGGAAGATTATTGTACTCCTGCTGTAATGTTTTCTGTTGCATATGAATAAAGAGTTTTTTGTTTCATTGTTGTGTGTTGTTCATTTTGCTGCCTACAAGCCAAATATACAAACAACAGACCCCAAATTTTATACACTGCAGTTGATTTCTTCTTCAGGTCTGAAATGTATGTCTTTTTTTGTATATCGGTTTGTATGTGCAAACATACAAGCGAATGCATATACAACTGGTGGGCCCCATTTTTGACGTTGACCGCCACTGACCTTTTTGCATGTTTTACCTTGTACATTTCCTTTTCATGCCAAATATACAAACTCGTTTGTATATACCTGCGGGCCCTTCCACATGTATCTCGGCTGCACTGTAGCAAATGTATGTTGGCCCTTGTATATTTTTTCTTTGTATATCTGCAATGTACATTTCCTTTGCATACAAACAGGGAATATTCCTAAGAATCTGTGAAAGATTCCCCCTTTGTATATGCACCCCTTTGGACCCACTATGCATTGCAAAATGCATATAACTGATTTTTTCACCATTCTTTACAACTGCAGAGGCCCAAAGAGTTAGAATTTTGGATTTTTTGGGAAGGTGCCTGCATATTTAAATGCTTGAAACCAGACTGCTCATGCAGGCGGTAACATAGGCTCTGATTGGGGATGCATGCCTCTTGCAGGCATGGCGAGAACCTCAGATCTCTGGGATGCAGACTAGTGCCTTATCCATTGGGCATAGAGTCGAAACTGTACTAACCTGCATCACAAAACACATTTATTAAAATTACTTGGTGGCCCAGGGACACCAAAAGGGAAAAACTAGAGTTTTCCTTTGTCAAAAACCTTGTTTTGATATGATATCACTGGATTAGGCCTGAAGAAGCTGCCATGGTCTGGCCACAAACAAACCTTGTCATTTGCATATACAATTATTTCATTGAGCTGGCTCCTCTCAACCTTTTGCAAACAACCCTCAACATCAGGCAACATGTGAATGCAATATTTATCAAACAATGCATATTCAAATGAAATATAACACATGTTATCATCTGTATTAGCATTATGCATTGCAAAATGATCTCCTAGCTGGACTGAAAACTGAAAGAACTCAAAGTCCATCATGTAGCTAGGAACGTGAGGTCTCATCTTATCATAGGCTAGCATATCAAAGAAGAAGCTTTCAGATTCGAAGTTGTGCACATCATGCACACAACCATCAGCTGGACCAAGCTAGAAAAGATCAGGTTCTGACATCTCTTTGCAATAACCTTCATGATGTATGTTGGTTTCTCTGTCATCAGAATGAGAACTAGAATCCATATCAACATCAGTGCCTGGATTCCCACCATACTCAAACAGATCCTCATCACCATATGTGTAAAAAATGGGTGATCGAGATGTTTCAACTTCATCATGGTATGCCGCTAGTTCATGGGCAATAGAACATGCATCTTCATTACCAATGGATTCTCTTTGTGGAGGAGTATCAGCCTGTATGGCATAAGCAAAACCATAATCAAATGAAGAACGATCATGCTCAGCACTAGCACCTGTTTCAATCTCTGACTGCTCTTCATCATCTCCATGTGTCTGAAAAGAAGGCATTGATTCACACATAGAATTGCTGCTCTGTTTGCTTATTTCTTCTCTATCCTGAGTACAATATTCACAATCATCTCCACAAATCCATTCAAACAGATGTTCATTTCTATCCATAACATCATCATTATTTTCGGAACCAGACACCTTAACTTTGCAATGGGAGTTAACATTGATCCTTTCATTGGCATCATTCATTGGTGAACAATCCAGTTGAGCATTGTTGTCAGGATTATGTTCAAATACAACAGTCTCAACTTCTATGCTTTCACTTTCACATTTATCCTCACATGATGCCATGATCAGTTGCGCATTTGCAGCCATACAACTATTATTCACACGAAAGCCTGTGGACAGGGAATTCTGCATATGCTCATTTCTAATTTTTTCTATATTTTCTAAAAACTTGTATGCCATTTGCATACTTGTTATCTTGAATTCCCTCAACAATGCACTAGAGCCCTCCTCGAAAGCTTCAAAATATATGCCAACACAGGCTGAAGTATCAGGTCTGAAGCCTTCAGGGATTTGTGAAAGGGCAACTACAAATCTATGACTGAAATCAGTAGTGGGCTCTTTATCTTGTCTTCTAATTTCCATTAATCTTGCAACAAGATCAGCAGGTTCTCTTGCAAATTCTTTTCTAAAACAGTCAGCAAGTTGATCCCAACAGGCAAAGAATTTCTTTGGAAAGCTCAAATACCAATCTCTAGCTCTAGCACCAAAGGATCTAACAAAAAACCTCATCCACATATCCTCATCCCTAAATGAATGTCTCTCCATGAAGCAATGAAAGTTTTGGATATGTGCACCCCCATCACACACATTGTGTCCATTAAATTTGGGCATCTGATTGTAAATTTTAGCAGGCATACTTTCAACTTGATAATCAACCCATGACAAATCTAATTAGTCATACAAAGGATCAAAAGAGCTTACAAGAGGGTTATCATTCTGATTGGCAGACACAACAAGGTTACTACTATTTAACTGAGCCTGCCGGGCTTCTAAGGATATCAACCTATTCTTTATCTCTTTAATTTTTTTACTCAATACATCATCCCCCTCTTGACTGAGTATGGTTGAATACATACTTGGATTCATATAAACTTCACTCTTAGACATCTTATGTCTTTCTAAGACCTAAGGCTTCCCCTTAGCATCTAACTTATGCAATAAAACAACAATTATAAATGGGAAATAGCTAGGTACCTTTTCTCATCCAGATGCTGAAGCTTTGAACAAAATATTTTTAGATCTCAATAACATACATCAGCCTTTCATGTGCACTAAAACTTTTTTGCAGAGTCGCCACCTCTCCAAAGAGGATAAAAATTTCAAACAGCTGAAAGCTCATCAAACATTTTTCTGAGTTCATACCGCCAGCAGAGCACCATCATTCACATGAAAGAACTGGATATGCAGCAATGATTTCACATTATTTGACTCTTGTCCCTAGCGGAGTCGCCAATTCTGTTACCTCCCGAATCGGCAGAGGGTTTGCCAGTTCCAATGCATAGGCAGATTCGGTCAACAGATATGGGAGGTTGCGTGAATGGCCTCGCCTTCACTTTTGGTTCTGCCGCACCAAGGGGGGTGTCCCTATTTGCTAAAGATGTAACATTGACTTGCCCTATGACAGGAAGATTTAGCTTTGTGATAACAGACAGAATACTCTCATGTGTGGACCAAGATTGGCAACATTCTTGGACATGTTTGTCTGGTTGTGGATGAGAGTATGCACAGGTCCTAATCCTACTCCTACAACTAACAGGTTGGAATAATGGAATGGTTTGAAATTATGGTTTGGATACAAGACAGGGGTTTTGGATCATAACTACTTCACAAGAATAGACCGGTGCCTATCTCAGGGCAAGGAGTCACATAGACGTGTACATGAGAGTGGCTTGCAACTGGCATTCAAGTTTCAAGGGGTTAGATTGATGCTTGCCTTACAAACATCTCCCAAGAATGGGTATTTAACTGTCTCTGCTTATGGATATCCCAGCTGACATACAATCTCCTCCACACTCAACCTAAAACGATTTAATCCACTCCTTGAATGGAAGTCTAAAGATCAAGCATGCAATACATAAATCTGTATTCTAGAATTTGAGAAACCCTTAGCAACCAAATTCAGAAGAAGAAATGCATATAACAAGTGGAGACAGACAGCAAAACATATACAAGAAGCATTTTTCATATAACATTAACACTGAAACTGAACATATGTGCAAGATACAACTCAGATGCAACACATAAACTCCACAGAGATACAATAGACAGGAAATGCTCTATATTTCATTATTTACACAAAAAATTGCCCAAGTCTTCCACCACACTATGAGTGACACAGTTTGCATTTTATAGCAAAATTGTGTACTCAGCCAAAATTACAACAGTCAACTCAAAAATTGCCAGATAGAACGCAGGAGAAACGGTGCTCAAAATTGAATGTGGCAGAGGGACAAAGAGGAAGGAGTAGGTGGGAATCGGGATCTGCATTGCCGCCCAGGGACTTTCTTCTTCAATCGGGTAGTTGGCTTGTCATTCCATCCATCGTGCCCCTGCAAATCCACCATTAATGCCTCAGCTACCCGTGGGATGCAGCAACGACGTGCCTTTGGAGTTTTCCACGCCCAAACACGGTAGCAGACACACAGAAAATCCTTCCTTCGTCAAGCATTCAAAATAGGGTCGTCGATCTCCTTCCTGTTGCTGAGATCCACGGCTCAAAATCCTGTAGAAGAGTCAGTAGCCAATGATAACGTGCCACGTAGGCACTCCATACTTCTATCGCTGACTTTCCCCCTTGTATTTTGCCTTTCGCCCCTTGTAAATGCATGTACATATGCATATACAAATTCACTTTTTAAATCTTTGTATATACAAGATGCATATACATACAACAGTTCAACATACAAGGCGGACCTCAAACTGTAATAGAGCAAATTTGAATTTTCAATCGGGTCTACCCTGTATCTTCATTCCTTGCATATCTCAATGTATATCTGCATATACATACAACTCATACATACAAGGCACGGATTTCAAATTATCATGAAGCATTTTGAAGTTACTTTGAAATCCGGCTTGTATCTAACTCCTCTTGTATATCGGCACACATACAAGCACTCAAACATACGAGCCGCGGATGCCAACCCTAAATTTGCTGAATTTGATCTTCACATCAGATCTGGCTTGCATATTTACCTTTGTATATTTGCTTGTATGTCACATATACAATGCGAACATACAAGCCAAATATACAAACAACAGACCCCAAATTTTATACACTGCAGTTGATTTCTTCTTCGGGTTTGAAATGTATGTCATTTTTTTGTATATCGGCTTGTATGTGCAAACATACAAGCGAATGCATATACAACTGGTGGGCCCTATTTTTGACGCCGCTGATCTTTTTGCATCTTTTACCTTGTACATTTCCTTTTCATGCCAAATATACAAACTCGTTTGTATATACCTGCGGGCCCTTCCACATGTATCTCGGCCGCACTGTAGCAAATGTATGTTGGCCCTTGTATATCTTTTCTTTATATATTTGCAATGTATATTTCCTCTGCATACAAAAAGGGAATATTCCTGGGAATTTGCGAAAGATTCCCCCTTTGTATATGCACCCCTTTGGACCTGATATGCATTGCAAAATGCATATAACTAATTTTTTCACCATTCTTTACAACTACAGAGGCCCAAAGAGTTAGAATTTGGGATTTTTTGGGAAGGTGCCTACATATTTAAATGCTTGAAACCAGACTGCTCATGTAGGCGGTAACAGTAGAGATGATTTTTTTAGATGGCATGAATTTCACATACGATATTGGATTTTTGACTTCTCATAGGCATTGAAAATTTCTCTCTAAGAACTACATAGTGGTGCAAGTTTGGTTATCATATTTTTCTATTTGTGTCAAAATTTGATGCCTGAAGTCGACATTTCTTTGAAATGGTTTACAATTCATATGTTGAGCATACATAATTAGATTTTAGATTTTGAATAGGCGATCAAGAGTATTTACATCATACTACATAGTTGATAAAGTGTTTTTTATTTAAATGAGTGGAGAGAGGTTTGCACTTGTTTGAGCACTTGTAGGACCTTGAGATTCAGGGTGTGATTGT
Source organism: Cunninghamia lanceolata (assembly GCA_027924645.1). Taxonomy (NCBI): domain Eukaryota; kingdom Viridiplantae; phylum Streptophyta; class Pinopsida; order Cupressales; family Cupressaceae; genus Cunninghamia; species Cunninghamia lanceolata. Next base: position 4,463,446 of record BSBN01000696.1, on the reverse strand, counting down.
GTAAGCATTCGAATGAATTGGTGGGTGAAAACTTGTGGAAGTGCATGTTTTTATGAGATCAATATGATGGTACAATAGGTTATCATATTTAGTGCTTTTTGATATAGGTTTGCATGTATTTTTTGAGTGTTGACTTTGATGGAGATAGGTACACAATTTGTCTTTTGGTTTGAGGACATGGTTGATACATGTGTGAAACTAAGAGTCTCGGTTCAATGAGAGTTGAGTACAGGTACATTGATGGTGATGATTATGGTGTCATGGATATTCATGTACATTTGAGCATTGACATGATATGGTCATGTATGCGGTTGATAGGATTAGGTTGTGATGTTAGATTGATTCATGATTACATGTGATGGTGTGGTTCAATGTTAGGAGGTTGTTCTTATCTACTGGATTTTTGTTTAGTTCCTTGACTATGGTTACTCATTTGAAGATTTTTTTCGCAAATCAAATCTGAAGTTGACTAGTGTTTGAGTATTGGGATCTATAGATTATCTTCTTTGTTGTCTCGACTTGTAGGTCTGCATGTATTTTTTGAGTGTTGACTTTGATGGAGATAGGTACACATGTTATAACCTATTTACACTATGTACAATAGGTTATCAGACTTGGTGCTTTTTGATATAGGTTTGCATGTATATTTTGAGTGTTGACTTTGATGGAGATAGGTACATAGTTTGTCTTTTGGTTTGAGGACATGGTTGATACATATGTGAAACTAAGAGTCTCGGTTCAATGGGAGTTGAGTATAGGTACATCAATGGTGATGATTATGGTATCATGGATATTCATACATATATTTGAACATTAACATGACATGGTCATGTATGCGGTTGATAGGATTAGGTTGTGATGTTAGATTGATTCATGATTACATGTGATGGTGTGGTTCAATGTTACGAGGTTGTTCTTATCTACTGGATTTTTGTTTAGTTCCTTGACTATGGTTACTCATTTGTAGATTTTTTTGGCAAATCAAATTTGAAGTTGACTAGTGTTTGAGTCTTGGGATCTACAGGTTATCTTCTTTGTTGTCTCAACTTGTAGGTTTGCATGTATTTTTTGAGTGTTGACTTTGATGGAGATAGGTGCACATGTTATAACCTATTTACACTATGTGCAATAGGTTATTAGACTTGGTGCTTTCTGATATAGGTTTGCATGTATTTTTTGAGTGTTGACTTTGATGGAGATAGGTACATAGTTTATCTTTTGGTTTGAGGACATGGTTGACATATGTGTGAAACTAAGAGTCTCAGTTCAATGGGAGTTGAGTACAGGTACATCGATGGTGATGATTATGGTGTCATGGATATTCATGTATGTTTGAGCATTGGCATAAACATGGTCATGTATGCAGTTTATAGGATTAGGTTGTGATGTTAGATTGATTCATGATTACATGTGATGGTGTGGTTCAATGTTATGAGGTTGTTCTTATCTACTGGATGTTTTTTTAGATCCTTGACTATGGTTACTCATTTGTAGATTTTTTGGCAAATCAAATTTAAAGTTGATTGGTGTTTGAGTCTTGGGATCTACAGGTTATCTTCTTTATTGTCTTGGCTTGTAGGTTACTGATGTGATGATGAGTTTGCATGTTTAATTGGTTTGGGATATATGAGTTATGTAGCCTTGTGGGTTTGGTACTACCCATTGGTTGCAGTGGGATGACTCGGATGTGGAATATCTATATCCATAGATTGGTTCAATGTTGATGTAGACTTTTTTAGTTGGCCTTGTCATTGGTTATTTGTTCATTTGTATGTTGCATTGAAATGAGAGGATGAATGATTAGAGTTCCTGGACAGTTAGTTATTAGGAATTCTAGCTCGTTTTTTTATCACAATGTCATGGATACCTTGGTTACACAATTTAGTATGAGCTTTGGTAGTGATGGTTTGGTGGTTATCTTCTTGGCTTGAAGATCTTGGTTCTACTTTATTTTGTGGAGCTACTGGTATTGCAATTGAGTGTGTGTGGACCATGGGTAATCTTCATTTAGGAGACAATTATCACAATGCCAAGGATAGCTCTATATCACGGTTCAATGAGAGTTGTGGCAACAATATGGATTCATCACTAGGTGATGGATGATCTTCTACAATGGTTGTGGGTGTCATGGACAAACTCTTGAATCATGATTCTTGTATGCAGTGAGAGTGCTTTGACATCTTGAGTTCTATTGTCAAGATATGGTTATCTTCATGTGATTGAAGATGTTGACATCTTGGGTATCCATGGAGAACTTTTGGAGTATTTGGTGAGGTATCGGTTTATGACTTGTCAGTTTTGACAAGTGATCCTTTGTTTAGATGATGTTTTGGTGTTGTGCTATGATGGACTCTTGATTCTAGATTAGAGTATTGGCATGATATAGGTGCTCTTCAGAGCAAGATATGTTCATTGGAGCTTATGATATCCTAGGAGATGTTAGATCATGATGTCATGATGTGTTCTTGGATTTTTTAGACATGCAATGGAAGCTTTGATAGTGGTCTTGTTAGTTCTCTTGGTATTGAGTATATTGATCTTTTACTTGGGAGCTTCATGATAGTGTGGTGTTGCATTTGGATTTTAGCATGGATTGATTAGTTGTATGTGCTCATGGATATTTAGATATTGAGGTGAGGCTAGAGTTCTCTTAGGTTTAGAGACATTTCTTGAGATGAGTACTCTTTAGAGGCTTTAGCAGGAAGACCGAGGAGCCTTCACCTAGTTATGGATGTGAGTTCATGATGGGCCTGAGAATAGGTTGCTCTTGGAGAGAGTCCTTGAGGCTTGGTGTATCTCAGAGAAGCAATCTCATTCCCCACTCTTGGTCTAATTGACGGAAAATCATCTGATAGGTATTGTCCATCTTGCTTTTAGATGTATTTTGTTTTATGATTTGTCTTGTTACAGATCTGAATCTTGAGCTATAGTTGTTATTTCTGGAGGGTTCATTTGAGTGGTGTTTGGCATGGTTATCTCCTTGTGCATATGAGTTGATTTATGATATCATTTATAAGGAGTTTAGGATTGGGCTTATTTCCAAGTTTTGGGAATGGATTCAAGTTTGATCTTCCTTGTCTTGAGAGGCTTCGATCCATGTTAGTTATATGAGATACATATATTTTGTTTGATCTATGAGATTGAATGGTTGGGTGTTGTTAAGGCTTTTTAGTTGGGGTTTTGTGAAGGAGATCTTATTTAGCACAACTTAGCACTTTGAGGTGTTATAAAAGGATATGCTTTGTGATATGATTTGTAGGTCTTCTGTCTTTGTTCTATGGATACTTCTTGAAGGTTCATGATCATATGCTTTGGATGTGGAGAACTCAGGAGAGTTATGGTGACTTGTTATGAGAGAGTATGCAATGGTTTTGGTAGCATGTTTGGATCATTGTGATTGCTTTTTGTACTATGTGATTTTGATTATTAGTCACACCCTTGTTTGAGTGTTGATTGGTAGCCTTGGTATGCCTTGACCTATTTCATATTTGACATTACTCATGTAGTGGGAGTTCCTAGATATGTATGTTATTCATTGACATGTTTTATACATGGAGCTTGTTATTGTAGTTTATGGGTTAGACATGATTGGCATGCGTTATATTGATATTCTTGATACCTTTGGAGGTATGGACGATTGGATGTATTAGCATTTGTTGTGGTTGCTATTTCCAGTCATATGGGTTTTTTTCCCTTGGTAGTAGCTTAGAGTCTTTGTTATCACTTGGATTTGATTCTTGTGTTCTTTGGATTGGTGCATCTTCACCTTGGCTTGTTCCTTTTCTTCCAAAGGTGGCATGTTGGAGGATGAGAGGAGTCCTTTCTTGAAATGGTAGTCACCTTGGATGTTATTATAAGTATCTTGATGGAGCATGAGAGCATGCTAGAGATTCATGTGGTTACATGGTTGGCTATGATGATGTGTTTTATCGATTGACCCTTATGCAATGTATACAAGAAGTGGGAGAATGTTAGGAAAAAGGATGTTGTACACCTTACACAAGAATGAATTACTTTAATTATGTAAAATAAATATTTATTTCTGGTGCATCTTTGGAGATGTGTTTAGCCACATTAAATATTTGGGTCAACTTGTAAAGTTGTATTATAACATTGGTTAGATATTTCATATGTGGGAGACATAGGACACATATTTAATATTTGTGGGAAATATTTGATTTTGGGGTCAATGGTTTTGTGCTCTCATGGTTTAACCAATACCATTTAGTTGTTTTGTGTGAGGTTGATTCTATAAAAGCAAGCACAAGTTTGATTGTCATTTTTATTAAGCTCTCTTGAAGAGTGCATATGTGAAGCATGGCATGGGATGTGGTTGCATGGTTATTCATTATGTTTGGACACATGAAGGATGCATTGGAGGAGCTTGATGTTTTAGAAGTATTCATTGAGACTCTAAGTGTATTGTAATGTTTTATTGTTGAATAATACATTGAGTTTAGATGCTTTTGGAGGCTAGATTTTTCTCCCTTGAGGTTTTTCCCAGGGTATATCTTGTGTCATATTGAGGGTACGTGTTTATTCTTTTGCATGGTTGATTCTAAATACTTGTTTGCATATTTTTCTCTCTTTGGGTTATGTGAAAATGTTTTATATTGCTACAAATTTTTCCTTTTAATATAGAGAAGAAGTCATTAGAGGAACCATTGACCAACATAGAGAAATTGGTAGACAAATAGAATCCTTTGATCCAACTTCTTCAATTTGAGCTAAATCCAATTTTCTCCAAAATTCTATTAAAAAAACTCTAATTGACTTTCTTGTAAGCTTTGGAAATGTCAAGTTTGATGAACATACCTTTTCTTTACTTGGATGTAAAGATTGCATCAACTCATAGACAATAACAATTCTGCCTATAATTTGTTTCCCTTTCACAAATCGTCCTTGCTCCCCCAAATTGAGGATAGGCAATAGAATTTTTAGTTTGTTGGAAATCACTTTTGATATGAGTTTGTACTCAAGATTACAGAAAATAATAGGTCCAAAATCATATAGCTTCATGACTTCCTTCTTCTTTGATACGAGTCTAATAAAGGTGGCATTAATTTAGAACTAATTTAGAATCCTTGGATTCTTGAACAATTCCCCAAAGATTGTCTCCCAAGATATCCCAAAACTTTTGGAAAAAGAGAGCTGGAAATCTATTTGGACTCGGGACTTGATCTCTAGCATGTTAAAAAGAGTGACCTTGACTTCTTTGAGATGTCTTGCAGAACTTCTCATTTTCAGTGGCTTTAACAAGAGAAGTATTAGCCCAAGGAAGATAGCTTGTTTTTGTTCCCTCTTATTCTTCTCAGTTCACATGTTTTCCTAGAATGAGACCAGAGTGGCCTTGAGAATCTTAGGGTCCTTAGTGATTTACCATTGTCTGTCTCAATCTTTGAGATGTACTTTCTTCACCTCCTCATTTTAAAAGAGGTGGAATAACCTCATATTCCTATCTCCTTCTTTTAACCATTTAATCCTAGATTTCTATTTCCAAAAGATCTCACATTTGTAAATTTCATCCAATTAGGTTATAACCTTCTTTTCTTCTTCCATAAGAGAGTCTAGGTTTGCATTGCCAAGGAGGAGAGTTTGAATTTCAACAATTTCATTCTCAGCTAGTCTTTTGTTGGAATTCATATTTTGAAGTCACGATGATTGCATTCCTTTAGTCTATAAATTTAAGAGATCTTAGTTTCTTGTTGAAGCCATACATATTAGTACCAAAGTATTCATGTTGATCTTTCCAAAAAGTAGTAACAACATGATCAAAGTCTAGATTTTCTAGCTATATATTTTACATAGGGCACTCTTTTGGGGGAATTATCCTTTGCAATGATAAGGGATATAGGCCAATGATTGAATTAGCCTCAATCAAAACCTTTGGCTTGAAAACTATCTTGCTATCTAACCAAGAAGTGGAGGCTAAGATTTGTCAATCCTGGCCAATATTTGATCACTAGCCTTTCTACTATTGGTATTGGTCTAGGTAAACCAACCTCTATGGGGATTGATATCCCAAAGATTGAAATCCCTAAGAAAGGATAGGAAGCTAGCATTTCCATTTAGGGTTTGGGAACCTCCTTAATTCTTGGAAGAATAAATTTTGGCATTGAAATCTCCCGATACAATCCACTTTGCCTCTTTCCCTACCTCATGAATTCCTTGATCTGGTCCCAACATCAATCCTTTTCCTAATTGGTTTGGGGACCATAAACATTGATGATGAGAAGATTGAGATAAGAAGTAATACCTTAAACCTAACCAACTATTTAGAGATCCACAGATAGAGTCTCCTATAGAATGACCTCTTGGTAGCTCCAAATTATAGCCAAGCCTCCTAGAGAACCTTTGGCTGAGTTACTAATTATCCCCCATTTCCCATGGAAAAGAGAGAAATTTTGAATCTCTCACCTAGAGTCAATCTTAGTCACTTGGATCAAAACAATATTGGTATTTAATCTGTCCAAGAATCTCTGAAGGGTTCTTTTCTTGGAGTGACAGTTCAACCCCCCAATATTCTAGTATAGGATCATCAAATGGATAATTTTTTATCTCTTGGTTCTTGCCAATATATCCTCCAATTTGTGATGGTTTCTAGCAACCACATTTGCCAAGGTTGTTGAGTGTAAGGCAACATACCTATTAGGTATGCCAACCTTAGTGATTCCAAAATCTTCTTTCCTTTTCTTTGAATGTCTATGAGGAGCATGTTTGCCATGGCTTTCTTTCTTAGAGCTAGGTCCTTCTTGATCTATCCCCTTGAAGGAGGCAATCCTTATAGGACTAAGCCTAATGCCTCCCTTCTTCAAAACCATAATTTTTTTACACATTCTAGGGTCCTCCAACAATTTCAAATCTCCTTTGAAGTTATAATCCTCCATCATACCTTATTTTTCTATCTATATCTATCATTTGGAATTGAGTTTCCTTGACAACTTTCCCTCCTTCATGAATTGTGGCCCCTTGTTCCCCTCCCCTTTTCCCTTTATTTTATAGATTTTTCTTTCTTGGCCACATGTTTTTCCTTGTGTTTGATAAAACCTTTAGAACCTTTAATGGGTTCCTTAGGATTTCTTGCCGACTGCATGTTCTCCTAAAGATTTAGGCAGTCTCTTATGAGATGACCATACTCATGGCACCCAAAATATTTGAAAGGCAAACCTTCATAATCTAGGGTTTGGGTCCATTCCACTTCTTCAGCTTTCAAGGTGATGCTTGTTTGAAGGGGAGACATACGATTGAGCTCCACACATATTTGGCATAAGTAGAAAGACCCTTATCATGAAATGACCTAGAAATGTCCATTGCCACCCCCAAAGATCTACCAATTATCTCAAAAACATATTGGGACTAGAACTCCAAAGGAAGGGTGCACTGTGTATCCATATTGGTGTTGTAGTGGGCATTCCCTTTGAGGGTTTGAAACCCATATGCCAGTGTTTCATGAAGAGGCCAACATTATGGTAGAAATAGGGTCCCTTGCTGAAGACACCATTCTTGTCATATTTGTTAGCAAATATTGCTATAAAGTATCCCTGAGCACATGATTATAGTTCATAGTTTCCATTTGTTTTCTAGTTTTTCTGAGCCTAGAGTACAGATCCTCCAGGGATAGCTGAGTGCCAAGGAATCTATAGATCAAACTCTTTCCATGCAAAGTGGAGAAATTCTTCTCAAATCTATAGATCAAGGGTTCTTTGAGGGCTGGCATGCATTGATTCAAATCTCTACCTAGTTGATCGGTCTTGTGTTTGCTTCTCGCTGTTAAAACTACATCAATTTCCTTCTATAAGATTGAGGAGCTAGAACCCATGACCATATTTCTAAAGGAATGAGGAGGGGAGGAGCCCCCTCTACTTTGAATCATTGAGATGAAACCAGAGTAAGGGGATAGAAGAGATCAAAGAGCTAAAGAAGATAGCACCTGAATCAGGAGAATCAAAAAGCCTAACAGAGCTCATTCCTAAAAGAAAAAATGTGCAAATTGTTGGTGGATATCTTCATTAAATTGACAACACTTGGATTATTATTTTTTAAATCTCAACTTGTTATGTCATTTACATGCCATTATTTCTTTCCTATATGGAGCTGATTTCTTGTGTTTTTCTTGTGACTCAATGTGGTTCTATTTAGGTTATTATACTTGGCTTGGATGGAGCTGGTAAGACAACTATCTTATACAAGCTACATATTGGAGAAGTTGTGGTTACAATTCCAACTATTGGTAGGTTAATTCCAACAAATTTATGTTTTTCAAATCATAATTATAAAAATGATCTCTCCACATGTTAATATGTCTATTGTGTTATTGATCAATAGTCTTGCAGGTATCATGGGTACTTTACTTTCTTCCCATATAGTGAACTTATTGTAGCACCATATTTTTTCTTTTTTCTTCTTTGGGCTTTTGAAGTGTAGCAAAAGATTTTATTCTTTCTTTCATTTCTCTATTAGGAATGTTTACTGCATAGTTTTTTAATTTAAGTATGGTATAGTGCTGAAATGTAATTGGGTGACTGCATATTTATCTCTCTTGTTCAAGTTTCTTAATGCTTAATTAGGGAAAACTCATCATTTTATAATTCTGTGTACACTAAGAAACCTTCCCAATGATTGACATGAAACTTACAATGTTCTCTGAGTTTTGGGCATGTGAGGATAAGGAGTGAGATTTTGGGATGACAAATTAATTTCTAGATTTTAGGGACAATGGAGGGACAATTTAATAAAAACCAATATTAAAATTTTAAAATATGGACACATTAAAAATACCTAGAAATAGATTAAACAAACCAAAATAATTATTAATATGTAAAAATATGCTACACAATCTATGGTAAATTGATTACTATGGATTGTCAAAACTAATCAAACTAAAAGAAGCCAAAAAATTTAAATTTGCAAAAGTATAATAAAAATCCGTTGATTCCATAATTGTGATAGTGATGATCATGCAAATGATAATAAATATGAAGAATGCTTTATAATTATGTAATTTTATTGTGACTGATGCCAAAAAAAGAAATGTTGCATTATGTATATTACATAGGTAGTTGGTACATTGAATAAGAAGCTTAGAAATTATAGTCATTATTTGATGGAAATGTCATCTACTCCTCATCATCACTAGAATTGTTGGACTCAACTGCCTTTTGCAATGGGATGCCAATGGACTGCACATCTTGGTTCTCATCAATTTGTGTTAGGTCCTTGATCCTTACATCTCATTGAGGTGTCTTGCAATCAATTTAGACACAAGGCAATGCGCACAAAAAGCTTCTACATTCTTATAGAGATGAGTCTGTTCCTTTTAATAAAATCCATGAAGCTAATATGTTGATCAATTCCTCTAAGTAGCAAAGGAACTAGAAACCCATGAGAGGAGCCGAATAGCAAGCGAGCACATAAATCATGAAGGCCCATATAATTGCCACCAATTGTTTGGGTTTGCCTGTGCCAAAGTATCCTTGTCTATCCACAATGAAATCTTATAGCCATCAAATTCAATAGAACTGTAAGTTTCATCCACTCTGTTCTAATATATGATGCTTCATTGGGACCATACATTTTCTTGAAGGCCTTCATGAGGCCCTTCACCTTGTCATCATTGATGGGAAAAACTTTACATAGCGTTTCACATACCATTTTGGCTTCACATCATATGAGGCCACATGTAAAGGTGTGTTTAGCTTCTCTCACCTCCATAGAGTAATGGGTTGAACATGCTTGTTGTAGAACTCTAGTGTGGGGTTTCTCTCACCAACAGTGATTTTCATTTGGCTAATCATGTTATCAATGCACTTTTAGATCTCCCCAAGATTAGGTCTATCAAAATCTCTGTATATGATGTGAAAACTAGCAATACAAAAGATGCAATGTATTTCAAATTTGATGAGAACATATCACTAACTACCATCTCCTTTGTAATGTCCCCAATTGGCACTTAGCCAAGTCTTGAACAATTAGCCTATCCTGAGTTTTCTTGTAGGCTAATTGGTGTGCAAGGGAGAACTCCAAAGTTCTTGGAGGGTACTAGGTTAGATTTGCAAAGCTTTGGTTTGTGGTTTTGAGTTCAGTTGGCTAGATGGAGCCTTTTGGTGTTTTCAGAACTAATTTTTCACCTTTTGTGAGCTCTCCAAACTTCTTGGAGGAGCATACTATTTTTAAAAAGTCACCTGGTTGCCTCCAATCATCGTCCCAAGTCTTCAGGATCATGTGGGCATGGCCAAATTCACAAGTTGCTTCATTTTGGGACTTTTTGAAAGTTGGATGAATTATTAAGTTATTTAATTCAATATTCACATAAGTTATCTATTGTTTGGGAAATATTAAAAAATAACTTAAGTGTAATAGCTCATTGGAAAGGTGATAGAAAATATTATTTGATTTTCACATGATATTAGGCATTAGGCATAAGACTTATGGTGGCATCCCCTTTTGAGGGTATTTTATGTTTAATTAAGTTAAAAAGGTAATTTTTTATTGTGCAACTTGGGCGCCCTTATAATTTGTGCCTATAAAGTGAGGTTCTGAGCTCATTTGGAAGGTTATACTTTTGATATGTTGAATTTCTCTTCTCATGAGAGAGCTTGTGAGATTTTCACTTCTTGGGGACAAAAACCCTGATGGAATAACTAGTTTTGATGGTGAAAGATCTACCCTAGTTGGTCAAGAGTGATTTCACTTTAGAAATCACATTGGAAATTCAATGCAGTTATGTTATTCCCTATAGAGTCTTGAGTTTGATGTGTTTTAAAGTTTTGGATTTGGTTTGAAGTTACTAATGTTTGTTTTGGAGCTGTGTGAAGATTGCTCTATGCTGGTCGTACAATACCAAGAGAAAAACGTAGGTTTCTAGGAGTGTTATTGTTGCTATTTCTTTGATCAACCTTTCCATATTGAAGTGCCTTGACTTGATTTCCCTAGCTGCTTGGTTTCTTGAGGGATTTTTTGAAGTTGATTGTAGATTGAAGAGTTATTATTGATGGTCGTACACCTGGTGCAGGCCATACCATTGCTGGTGTTGGGCATGGGAAGTTGAGCCCAAAGCGCCTAGTTTCTATTATATTTGAGGGTTGTTTTGGGGGTGTCTAACTTTCCTCGACTCCTTCCTTTCAGTTTGATGTTGAGGAATCACTTTTTGAAGGGAGTTGGTTGTGATTTTCTTGTTGATAGGGTTTGTTTTCAATACTACATCATTATATCAGACCTACAACAGTAGTATAACATTGATTTCAAACCTCCAGTTCATGCCTTATGGCTTCTACTATGGTATATCTCATGTTACTTTCAGTTTGGGTTGATTAGTAATAGTTTGCTTCAGCTTTTCATGTATTTCATCTTGTTTACATGAGCTACAACAGTGTTTTAGATTTTAGACCAAAAATAAAGTAAATTGCAACTCTCTTTAATTGTCTTCATTTCAATAGTTGCAATGATAAATGATTGTAAAATATTGGATGGTAGTACCACTAGTTCATCTACATAGTGTGCATGTCATTTTGTAATTAACTGGATGATTTACCACCAGTTCGTATAACATGTTGCATTTACAAACCCATTTTGGCATTGAACAAGCTTATGAACCATTTTATTCTTGATACAAGCTTAGACATTCTTCCAAGGTTCATCTATACACACTTGTCCCGCTAAATAAGTGGTTGATAGGTTGGCTTCGCTACCTTGCATGTGTTTTTGGTCAGCTTGCCACCTCACATTTTGTCTCTGCATTCATTTAGTTAGTTGTGTGATTCGAACACCGTATGCTCTCACCTTGCCCACCTCAGGATTTGGGTGATCAAAAAGTGTATTAGAGTCTTCCTGTGCTCTTATTTCATGTGAAAATATTTAGAAAAAACTAGGGTGGTCATTATAGTGGTACCAGAGTTGGTTTCCTTGCTAGCCTATGAGTTTTCTAACCTTACATGCAACACATTAGTGACAGAGAAAGAAGGTATCTTCAGATAGAAGAAATAAAATTGAGAACAACTTCAGGAATAGAGGGTTTTGTTGAAGAGGTTTCAGCCATGACAGAGAGGGACAAGGATGTTTGTCCTCCTAATAGTCCAGGTGCTAGAATTGAAAATGGTGCAGTCACGGTAGGAGGGTTCATAGAATGAACTATCTAGACCATGCAACAAGAGTAGACACAATGGAAACAACTCAAAGAAATAAAGCAAATGCAGATTCAGTCATTTAGTATATCATAGAATTCAAAATAGAGATCATCCGGGAACATGCATGCTTATAATTAGGGCTCACAGGTCTGATTACATACATGCCCAAGATAAGGCTTTGAAGGTCCCTTCGCACAAAATCTGAATTATCAACTATCACTATGTCAAGAACTTGATGAATCCTTTCCTAAGGATCTATTACATCAATATATATCATTTCCAGACTAATAGATTCCTCCGTGTCAGCCAAGGAAGGTCACAAACTCCAATGAAGAGCTGTAACGTGTTCACAGATAGGTCAGACCTAAATGCATGGAACAATGTGTGGACCCTTGGGGAAGGTCGTCCATGAACCATAAAATATTGAATGATGTGTCAATGAGATCCGCAAGTCAAGGAACGATCCACAAGCCTTCTCCTTTAGCTAGTTATCAGGAATTGTTAGAATACTCTGCTATGAGAAAACAATCAACTTTTGATAGCGATATCTTTCTGGTAACTAATCCAAATGCTCTAAATTCTTGATATGTTGTAGATGAATGAATGTAGATGCTAAGTCTAGATCTGCAAGATTTGGAATGCCAAAACCGGACCACAAGCTGAGAACTTCTACTGACTGAACTGCTTGAACTGAATTGGAAAATGAAAGAACTAAAATGCAAACAAACTAAAATGCAAATGTTTTTGGTTGATGCAAGATTTCTCTTGAACTAGGGATGCTCCTACATCAAAAAATAAATTTGATTCCATGTTTGATATGATGGCTCAAATCATTAGTAGAATAGACCAAGGTTAGATTAATCCACAGAGGCTAAATGTTGAAGCCAACAGTTCCCAAAGCAATGGTCCCAGAGTTAACAATGTTGGGTCTACAAGAACTTTTATTGGATCAGCTTCTAGACCCCTTCATCCTATCTTTACTCAAAGGGAGGAGGCTCAACCTATGCAAGTTGAGCAAGTTGCCTTCGTAGATGAAGTCATGATCAGGTATGATGAATATAGATCCCTTCCTGATGAGGTCCGCCAGATCCTAACTCTTGATCAATTGGTGTAAGACAAGACAATAGAGGCCAAGGAGATTAGATAGATTTCCAACAAGCATTAAGTAAAGTTACCCTATCTCACTATGATGGAAGTGAAAAGAGCACAACAAGATCTTGGGTCTTGAAGTTGGACAACTTCCTAGCCTTGAGACTCATGCTAGAAGATGAGGCTATCAAGTTTGCTACACTGCATTTGGATGGGGCAGCCCATGAGTGGTGGTATCATGGATTAGTGATACAAGGTCACAATCTAATCACTACATACAATGAATTCACCAATAGACTCATTGAGAGATTTGATAAGAAAGATCCAAAATAGAGTTTCAGAGATTTAACATAGCTAAAACAATAAGGCACCGTTGATGCCTACATTGCTGAGTTTCAAAAAATTAGTGTCATGGTTCCCGACGTGTCTGAGAAGAGGCTCATTTTATTGTTTGTGGAAGGAATCTCAAAACCAATAAGAGGATGGGTCAAGTCATTTGACTCACAAACTTTGCAAGATGCCATAAGGAGAGCTCAGAACATGGATTTTTCAGCTCCAAGGACCAAGGTTCCGTCAAAAACTTTTCCCTTCAAAAAAGACAAAAGACAATTTTCAAAATTTCTAAATCAGCAGAAGGCACCTTTTTGAAAAAAATGGATGATGACCTTAGAAACAATCTCAGAAAGAAGAAATTGTGCTTCACTTGTAAAGAGCCTTGGGCCCCAGGTCATAAGTGCTTCAAGAAAGGTCAAGCGCCATCTTGAGGTATATTAAGAGGATGATTTTGAATCAGAAAAATTAGACCAGCAAGCTAACTTTGAAGATTGTGAAGAGGTTGAAGAAGTTGAAGAGGTGGAAGAAGTGAAGGAAGATAATGGGATACTTGCACAACTCTCTAGTACTCAAGAATAATCCTTTCAGAGTTTGTGGAGTTTTTTGTGAGAAATGGTTGCACCCATAGATACTGGTAACATGCATAATTTCATTGATGAAGGACTTGTGGAAAAACATGGATTGAAGACAGAAGAGTTTGAGGGTTTCAAAGTCATGGTGGTCGATGGCTTTATTCTCACATGCACCAAAAAGATTCCTCAATTAAGATTTCAATTAGGGAACTATGAAGTCAAGGATGAGTGTTTTGTGGTAAGCATTGGTGATACTAATGCAGTGCTTAGGATCCAATGGCTTAAATCTTTAGGGGAGATCTATTTGAACTTCTAAACCATGGAGTAAAAGTTCTATTCATAAGGGATGAAGGTTGTTCTTAGAGGCATGTCTAATGGCAGTCCTAGAGTTGTCACTGCCAAAAGAATGGAACACATATTGAGGCAAGGACACGCTGAGTGGGTAGTAGAGTGTGTCACCATGCCCACTACCATTTATGAGGAGAAGAGAGCACATCATCCAGATTTGCAAGCACTACTCTCAAAGCATACCGAAGTTTTTAGTGGGTTGCCGCCTGGGAGGCCTCCTGATAGAGGCATTGAGCATGTCATTGAGATGGAAGAGGGAGCCAAACCTGTCATCACCACTCCCTATAGACATCCTAAGTAGTTCAAAGATCAAATAGAAAAGGAAATCAAGGATCTTCTTGACACGAGATTCATCTGTCCAAGCAAGAGCCCATTTTCTTCATCAGTTGTATTAGTGAAGAAGAAGGATGGTAATATGTGCATGTGCATAGATTACCATGAACTGAATAAGAACACAATCAAGAATTGATAGCTGATACCTAGGACAGATGAGCTCATTGATGAACTGCATGGAACCGTCTATTTCTCTAAAATAGAATTGAGATCAGGTTACCATTAAATCAAAATGCGTGAGGATGATAAAGAGATAATTGCCTTCAGATGCCACTTTGGGCATTTTGAGTTCCTGGTTATGCCTTTTGGCTTAACCAATGCTCCTATGACATTTCAATCCTGTATGAACCAATTTTCAGTGAGCAACTTCGAAGGTTTCTTTTGGTGTTCTTCGATGAAATCCTCATTTATAGTAAAACTTGGGAGGAGCATATGCGTCACTTGGACGATGTGTTGGGAATCCTTGATGCAAAATCTATGATTTCTAAGGAGTCCAATTGTGAGTTTGGGATGACTGAGATTCTGTATCTTGGTCATGTGATTAGTGGAAATGGAGTTATTATTGATCAGGAGAAGATTCGTGCCATTTTGGATTGGCCTCCACCGAAAAACCTCACTCATTTGAAGGGTTTTTTTGGGCTTTGCAATTTCTACAGATGCTTTGTGAAGGGTTTCTCATAGTTGGCAGCTCCTCTTATTGATCTCATGAAGAAAGGAGCATTCATGTGGTCAAATTTAGCATAGAAATCCTTTGAGAAGTTTAAGGTGATCATGAGCAATTGTCTTGTTTTGGCTCTCCTTGATTTCACCAAGCCATTTGAGCTTGATTGTGATGCTTCTAGTGAAGGCACTGGTGTTGTCCTAATGCAAAACAAGCACCCAATCACCTTTGAGAGTAGGAATTTGCATGGAGGTGAGAATAATTACCCCATTTATGACAAGGAAATGCTTGCAATCATGCATGCATTAGTGAAGTTTCGTTAGTATTTGGTTGGAGGAAAGTTCATTGTCAAAACCGATTACAATAGCCTCAAGTATTTCCTCAACCAAAAGGATCGCAGTGAAAGGTGGCAAAGGTGGGTGAGTAAGCTTCAAGCTTATGACTTTAACATCATCCACATCAAAGGGAAGAAGGATGTGGTTGCTGATGCCTTGTCTAGAAGGCCACATTTGCACCCAATCATGGAGATCACTGTTGATTGGAAGGATCAAATCCTTGTGGAATATGCCAGAGATCCTTTCACTACAAGCATCCTTGAAGGTACATTGCAAGGAGAATACTTTTAGTGCCTAATTATGAGGTTAAAGAGAAGATTTTCAGAGCATTTCATGATGCTCCCTTGGCTGGTCACCAAGGTTTCTTCAAGACATACAAACAAATCTATGAGAGATTCTCATGGAAGGGGTTGAAGAATGACATTTTAGATCATGTTAGAGAATGTTCTGTGTGCCAACAGAACAAAAATGAGCATACATACCATGCTAGTCTGTTGCAACCATTACCCATTCCTAATAAAAAAAGGGAAAGCATCTCGATGGACTTCATCACTAGACTATCTAAGGTGCAAGGATGAGATTGCATCTATGTTGTAGTGGACCATTTGACCAAGTTTGCTCAATTATTTTCCATTTCTTCAGAGTTTAGAGCAGCCCAAGTGGCTGAGTTATTCTTTAAAGAAGTGTTCATGTTACATGGCTTGCTGAGGAACATTGTGAGTGATAGGGACAACAAGTTCCTAAGTTTGTTTTGGCAATAATTGTTTCATTTGAGTGGGACCGAGCTCACTCTTAGCATAAGTTATGTAATGTCCCCCTTTTCAAAGTGATCACCTAGTGGAGTTGGCTAGCCTATCCTATTCTTGTAGGCTAAGTCAGATGGCAAAGGGGATCAACTAATTGGCTAGATTTCATACAACCAATTTTGTAGAGAAAAATAATCATGGGAGATGACTTGGTATATTTTTGTGAGACTTTTGATAAAGTCAAAACAAATAAGATAATTGGCCCTAATGATGAGGGACCAAGGAGAAGAATGAAAAGAGAAGAAAATATGGAAAAATAAGAATATTTTATGATAATTTCCTTGGAGGAGGACGACCTAATTAGAGGTCAAAAAATATGATGTATCATATGCCTAAGAGGTTCACCCAAGTCGGGAAAAATAATATAAAATAAGGATATTTCTTATGCTTGGCACCCAAAGGGAGGTCAACCTAGGGAGAAAGAAATAAAAAGTAAACAAAAAGAAATATCTAAGGTGGTCATCCAGCTTGAGGAGGAAAGAAAAAACATATAGAAATATAAGATGTTTTGACATCATTTGATCATCATTCACATATCATTTTCTCTTGAGTTTTGTCTCATTTGGTTGCAATATTGCTAGCCTTCGTTCCAAGGACGAAAACCCTTAGGAATGTGGTAAGTTGGATGAAACCCTAGCTCATCCTTGTGGAGGCTTCATCATGGAGACCTAATTATACTTCATTGGTGACTATTGGAGGAGAAGAGATTGATTGCATATTCAGGTTTTAGGTCAGCATTGAAGGGTTTTACCCTAGACTTGAGCGCCACACTTAGAGGATCATTATTGTGGCATTTTTGTATGTTCATTGCATTAGGGCTTGCCCTAGTTTGGAGTGCCACACCTAAAGAAGGATGAATTGTCTTTTGGAGGTGATTTCAGCATTGTTGAGGGTTTCTAAACCCTAACCCTAGCAGCAGCCCAAGCGCCATCATTTTGGAGGGTTTGTGGAGCATCATTTCATCATCTCTTGGTATGTACAAACTTATGTATTAGGTCTGATTTAGACAACACCATTCTAGGCATGTTTTGTCATGTTTGAGCCCATGTTTTGGATGTAATATTTAGACTTCATAGTTTGATTTATAATAGTAGACTTCTATTTTGAAAATTAGACTCGATTATTGATTTTGGATGACCTACATTATGTATTTCATGGTGAAATTCATGCTTGTGATAAATGTCAACTTTTAGTGTCATTTACCATCATTATTTTCCATGTTTGGATAATTATTTTTCCATTGTGATCACATGTTTATAATCATAAAATAAAATCAAAATTCTAGGGTTTTGAGTAGAAAACTAAAGTGCAGAAAATTAGGACAAAAGTCAAAATTTTAGGGCAGATCCCATTGGGGATATTACAAGTTATCAGCCGCAAACTGTTGGGTAGACCAAGATAGTCAACAAGTGGGTGTAAGGTTACTTGAGAAACTACGTTTTAGGGCAACAAAAGGCTTGGGTTAGATGGATGCATTTGGGGGAGTATTTCTATAACTCTAATTTCCATATGTCTATTAAGATGTCTCCTTTCATTACACTCTATGGTTATGAAGCACCTAGCTTTGTTGACTTTATTTTTGGTGATTGTAGAGTCCCCCAGGCAAAAGATGTGTTACAAAAAAGTTAGGATATCTTGAAATCATTGAAGGACAACCTCCAACACACACAAAACCAACAAAAGCTATATGCGGATTGACACCGTATTGAGCGCACCTTCAAGTTTGGTGACATGGTTTACTTGAGACTGCAACTATACAGGCAATCTACTCTCAAGAAGAATGGATCAGAGAAGTTGAAGCCACGGTTTTATGGTCCTTTCAAGATCAAAATGAGGATAGGAGAAGTGGCTTATGAGTTGGAGCTTCTTGTAGATAGTAAGGTCTACAATGTTTTCCATGTGTCCCACCTCAAGAAGGCACTTGGACACAATGTGGTAGCCTCTTCAAAGTTTCCTCCGTTGGATGAGGAGGGTAAGATTGTGTTGGTTCTAGATAAAATTTTGGAATTCAAAGAATGAACTATGAGGAAGAGGACCATTAGTGAGTATTTGATTAAATGGAAGAACTTACCTTTGGAGGATGCTACTTGGGAGAGTGAGTAGATTTTGCAGCATCTAGACCTACAATTACTTGAGGTCAAGCAATTTTGGGGAGGGGGGACTGTAATGTCCCCAACTGGTGCTTAGACAAGTCTTAAACAATTATCCTATTCCTGAGTTTTCCTTAGGCTAATTGGTGTGCAAGGGAGAACTCTAAAGTTCTTGGAGAGCACTAGATCTGCTTTGCAAAGCTTTGGTTAATGGTTTTGAGTTTAGTTGGCTAGATGGAGCCTTTTGGTGTTTTCAGAACCAATTTCTGACCTTTTGTGAGCTCTCCAAACTTCTTGGAGGAGAAAGTCACTCAATTGCCTCTGATTAGCCTCCCAAATCTTTAGGATCATGTTGGCATGGCTAGATTCACAAGTTGATTCATTTTGGGACTTTCTGTAAGTTGGGTGATTTATTAATTTATTTAATTCAATATTCACTTAAGTTATCTATTGTTTGGGAAATATTAAAAAATAACTAAGTGCAATAGCTCATTGGAAAGGTGATAGAAAAGGTTATTTGATTTTCACATGATATTAGGTGTTGGGCATAAGACATATGGTGGCATCCCCTTTTAAGGGTATTTTATTTCTAATTAAGTCAAAAAGGTAATTTTTTATTATGCAACTTGGGCACCCTAATTTGTGCCTATAAAGTGAGGTTATGAGCTCATTTGGAAGGTTATGCTTTTGATATGTTGAATGTTTCTTCTCTGTGAGCTTTTCACTTCTTGGTGACGAAAACCTGATGAAATAACTATTTTCTATGGTGAAAGATCTACCCTAGCTGGTCAAGAGTGATTTCACTTCAGAAATCACGTTGGAGCTTAAATGGAGTTATGTTATTCCATGTAGAGTCTTGAGTTTGATGTGTTTTGAAGTTTTGGATTTGGTTTGGAGTTACCGATGTTTGTTTTGGAGCTATGTGAAGATTTCTCTATGCTGGCCATACAATACTAGGAGGAAAGCATAGGTTTCTGGGAGTGTTATTGCTGCTATTTCTTTGATCAACCTTTCCATATTGAAGTGCCTTGAATTGATATCCCTAAATGCCTAGTTTCTTGAGGGATTCTATGAAGTTGATTGTAGATTGAAGAGTTATTATTGCTGGTTGTATACCTGGTGCAGGTTGTACCAGTGTTGGTGGTGAGTGTGGGAAGTTGGGGCTAAAGAACCTAGTTTCTATTGTCTAAGAGTTGTTTTGGGGGCGTCTAACTTTCCTCTACTCCTTTCTTTCAGTTTGGTGTTGAGGAATCAATTTTTGAAGGGAGTTGGTTGTGATTTTCTAGTTAATATGGTTTATTTTCAGTACTACATCAGTATATCAGACCTGTAACAACAATATAACATTGATTTTAGACCTCCAATTCATGCATTATGGCTTCTACTATGGTGTATCTCGTATTACTTTCAGTTTGGGTTGATTAGCAGTAGTTTGCTTCAATTTTTCATGTACATTTAGCTTGTTTACATGTGCTACAAAAGTATTTCAGATTTTAGACTAGAAATAAAGTAAATTGGAGCTCTCTTTTATTGTCTTCATTTCAATAGTTGCAATGATAAATGATTGTAAAATACTAGATGGTAGTACTGCCAATGCATTTACATAGTGTGCATGTCATTGTATAATCAACTGGATGGTTTACCCCTAGTTCGTATAGCATGTTGCATTTACAAACCCATTTTGGCATTAAACAAGCTTATCGACCATTTTGGTCTTGATACAAGCTTAGACATTCTGCCAAGGTTCATCTATACACACTAGTCCTGCTGAATAAGTGGTTGATAGGTCATCTTCGTTGCCTTGTGTGTGTTTCTAGTTAGCTTGCCACATCACATTTTGTCTCAACATTCAATCAACTAGTTGTGTGATTCAAAATTGCATGGTCTCACCTTGCCCACCTCAGGATCTGGGTGATTAGAAAGTGTATAGGAGATTGCTTGTGCTCTTATTTCATGTAAAAATATTTGGAAGAAACTAGGGTGGTCATTACATTCTTATTATCTTTCCTTACTTTATCTTGGATTCCTCCCACCTAGTCCCCTCCTATGTCATGATCATAAGTTGCAAGGGCTCTTGCAACCCAAAACATTTTCTGCAGTAGAATCAAGTGTGAAACAAATCAAGTCTTAACTAGCTTGAGGAATTCCTTTCTTTAGAAGGATGAAAAAAATGTCAAGGAGGTGTGGTGGTTGCAAATGAACATCTGCACCTCCCTTGCATCCACCACCAGTTCTTTGATCCACTTGATTTGTCAATGTCCTTTAGTGTAGTGGGGGCATATTATCTACATCCCCTCGTCCTCATACCATTCCAACATCTAGGACAAGTTTCTGGACTCTAGAGATGTGACTACAAATTTATAACCTCAAGGAGAACCTAGATGAAGAAGGTCTAGAATATAAGTTTTAGAACACCATTAAATCCCTAGGTATAATTAGATTGGAACTAGTTGATAACCTGCCTTGTAAATCTTTATAATTTGTCCATCTAGAACAGAATCCTGGGGTGATCCATCCATAATTTGGTGAGTTGTGATTTTTTATAGTCAATCTAAATCTGTAGTCTTACTTTATATTCGTTGTCATCTTATGAAGCACTAATACTGTAACTTTGGAAAAAGATCTTTCATCACTTAATCAACAAGTTCAGTGCCTTCAAGTTCTGGGCAATCTTGATGTACATTCTTTTATCTTGGATGCTCGTAATAATATGATCTGGTTTACAATGTTTTTTCTTATGCTAAAAATCTGCACAGATATTTAGACATCATTTTTTATTACTTTTGGACTTGATCTATGGCAAGTCCATGGTTGGACAATGAGACATTGACAATCTTTTTTGTTGAAAACATAAAGTTCTATATTAAATGTCATGATGCATAAAATGTTATAATTTCCATAATTTTTTGTATGAGCAGAAAACCTTTGAATATAGCCGTTTATGAACTAAGTTGTCATCATAATGCATCTTTCCAAATCACAAGCTTCTAGTAAAATTTAGATTTGAAGTGTGTACGTGAGAGGAAAGTAACTTTATTGTATAGGTCCAATTTGAATTAGTGTAAGCTTGTTGAATTTTGTAATTGTTTTGTTTGTCACATAGTTATCAAGTTATCTAATTGCACATTGTTAGAAAGCACAAGACAATTGGGAGCGGGGGGGTGAATCAGTTGACTATTAAAACTTTAACCTCTCAAAGTAATTCCAAACATCAACCTCTTATTATGCATTAGAAGAATGTAAACATATGAAGCATTAATGCAAACACATCGAAACACATAAGAACACCACATTTACATGGAAAACCCAAGAAGGGAAAAACCACAGTGAGGATTAACTCACATATATATGAATAACAACACCGAAATCAAATAGGCTCACTGCCCAAAAGAAAGGCTCACTGCCAAGGGCTCATTGCCTAGAAGGACTCATTGTCCAGAAGAGAGAAGAATAGAAGAAAAAATTGCTACAAAGAGATTCACTATCTCAGAGCAACAAGAGAGATCCACCACTGCAACTTCTTGCTATCCGCAACCTTTGGCTCACTTCCTCCAGCAACTTCAAGAACACTGAAATGTAGACACCTTCTACTCACTACATTTCTGAGTCATAAGCATTTAAGCTTGCACACAACTCACTACCCTTGATTCACATTTGCAACATCTTCTCTACATTGCTCCACACAACTTTATCTTGCATTTATACCATCCACAACCAAGACCTATCTCAATTAAGTTAGTCCTAATGAAGCGTGTACACCTCAAATGTGTAACACCAATTTGGTTCACACCAAACACTTCCGTGATGGAAAGAAGTGAAAGTGGACCATGTCAAGGGTTAACTAGGACTCAATCTATATCACCAAGCTTCTCAACACATCCACAATTCGCGAGGTACCTCTACAAATGGCATCATCAAGCTAGGTTAGCCAAACCTGAGCTAACAGCCACATCCACGCTTCTCCAAGTACAAACACATCATGAAGACCACAGAGAGACACTCCACAATATCCACACACCTTTCCACAACATTCAACATCATCAGAAACTTCTACAACACTACCGCAACCATCTAACACAAAGAATATCTTCATTATGTACATCAGGATCCACTACCACTGAACACCAACACAAGAACTAATCTTGTGAAGAAACCCAACACTGGAAACTTCAAGGAAAGGTAGATATAGACTATATAAGCACATCTCTAGATCCATGGGACAAGAAAACTTAATGCGGAGAAATGCGGAACAATCTCATTTCTCCCAGATAGTCTTTTACATAGGCAAACACTCTATCAAACACATCTTCCATTGCCGCATGATCCATAACCTCAAATTCTGGATATAACACCTCTTAACACCTCTGATCAACACTTGAAAACTGCACAAACATATCTTCAACTAGGAAGAAATGCGGAGCATAACACTGAGCACAACTATGTCACACTACACACCTTCTTATTCAAATTTTCTCAAAAGCACTTGGAAACCAAGTGAACTACCTGCTAGAGGTTTACATCAATGACAACACTAGAAAGTTTCCAACAATCTCCCCCTTTGTCATTGATGGCAACACCAACTTTCTGAAAAACCATCAAGACCTAAAGCAATCAATTAGCAGCCTAGTACTACTCTTCTTGACTAGAACAACTCTTCCTCTTCACACACTTTACTCCCCCTGACTGGAATAACTCTTACTCTTCACAAACTTTCCTGCATAATGGTTTTTCAACCACCTTCATTCTCTCCACCTTTGACATCAATGGCAATGGGCCATACTTGCAACACCAACAAGCACTTACTCTTTCTCTCCACTACTTTTACTTTTCTTCACTCTTCCCCTTAGGGTCATAAGATATTCTCCATCTGACTGCACCAATCACTACCTACTCCCCCTGAGAGGTAGCCTCCAACATTAGTCCAGGACTAAGAATGTATCTTGAGATGCTTCCTAGATGGATGCATACACTTATGCATCTAATTGAAAGAAGGAGGGGCAATAACCCCTAACTTCTATCAGAGATACTCAAAATTATCTTTAGGAAGAGCCTTTGTAAATATATCTGCAATTTGGTCCTTAGTAGGCACATACTCTAATTTCACCTCATTCTTTGCAACCTTCTCTCTTAGGAAGAGATACCAGATTGAAATATTCTGTCCTTGAATGCATTACCAAATTATTTGAAATGTTGATAGCACTTGAATTATCACATAATATAGGAATAGGTTCATCATATGACACTTTGATAGCCTTCAATGTTTGCTTCATCCACAACACTTGTGTGCAACAAGATGTTGATGCAATGTACTTTGCCTCTGCAATAGATAATGACACTGAATCATGTTTCTTACTTAACCATTAGACACATCTACTTCCCAAAAAGAAAGCACCACCACTTGTACTTCTTCTGTCATCTGTACATCCTGCCCAATCTACATCTATATATGCACTCAGAGAGAAATCAATATCCTTAGGATACCATAGGCCAAACTCTAGAGAGACTTTCAAGTATCTAAATATTCTCTTTACTTTTGAAACATGTGACTCTCTGGGATCAGCTTGAAATCTAGCAACAAGGCAAACTGTATGCATGATATCTGGTCTAGTAGCAATCATGTATAACAGTCCACTAATCATTGATCTGTACTTGCTCTGATCAGTCTTAGGAGATTCATCATCTTTGCTTAACTTACAACCAGTAGTCATGGGAGTACACATTGGTTTAGAGTCTTCCATTCTAAACTTTTTCAACATTTTTTTAGTGTACTTTGACTGTGAAATGAAAATACCTTTTTTCTGATTAACTAATTTGTAACCCAAGGAAGAAATTCATTTCCCCACACATTGACATTTCAAATTCTTTCTGTTGAACACCTAGAATACTGAGAGGGGGGGGGGGTGAATCAGTATTATATTAAACCATGCATTCATTAAACCATTAGTCCATTTACCACATTCAATAATAATAAAGAAAATCAAGCATAGAAAATGCGACCACAAGCCATAACATATGAACACGAAGATTTTTATGTGGAAAACCCCAAAAGGGAAAAACCACGGTGAGTGTTAGCTCACAATATATTATGATAGAAAAACTGGATTACAAAAAGGCTCACTGCTATATGGCTCACTGCCCAAAGGACTCACTCTCCAAAGAAATGCTCACTGCCATAAGGGCTCACTACCAAAAGAAGATAGAATGGATGGCTCACTTCCAAGAATGAACTGTTACAATTGCATCTACAAATGCATGGAATACAATTCCAATGAAGCTCAAAATACTGATGAAGGGGGTAAATCATAAAACACACAATAACAGAAATTGAATATAGAGAATAGAACTTTCTTTTATTGATCTGGGCAACTTATTACATTACAGAAGCTTAATTACAATCAGAGGAATTAGTCCTCCTCAGGCTGCAACACACTACAGCTACCATCACCAGGCTCTGGAATCTTTCGCCTTCTGTAACCCCCCAAATCAGCTAGGGTTTCTATTTTCCCACCTATTCTTGACTCTACACTTTCCCCCTTAACTCTACCTACTACCCAGGGTCCCCAAAATAGCCATAAATAGCACTTTTTTGGTGACATCCCGCTAAATTTTGAAATTTACAACACCCTATAAAAGTAGGTAAACTTCCGGGAAGCATAACTTTTGATCCGGGTGTCCGATTGACGAACCATTTTATGCGTCGGAAAGCTCGTGATGTGAACTATCATGTCAAAAATTCATAAACGGATTTCCGTCAACTTTTCAGGATGTTTAGGGAAGTTTTAGTGCCTCATATCTCGTTTCAGAAATTTTTAGGGGCTTTTCAAAAAACAAAAACTTTAATATCTTTCAGCTCACAAATGATCTTTCCCTGATTCCTTTGCCAAAGGTCTTATATTTCCATTTAGTAACTTTCTGCAAGTTTTCGCTTCAATCTGTGCCCAACTGCAAACTTTCTAAAAATAGCAGGTAGACTTTCCAAAACAGGCAGGTTGCTATTCTTAGCAGTTTTGGAAAAACTGAAAGTCCTACAACATTATTTTGGATATTATGGAATCAAAAACACTAATTCTGGGAAGAAATGAAAACAACTACAATGATTTTGAATTAACTTCTTTTTTGGGTGATGCAAGATTGCCCTTACACCACTGGATGCTCCTGCATCAGACACCCAGGGTACTTTGAGAAGTGACCCTGTCACGTCTCAGATGTTTTTGTGAGGAAAACCCAAACGGTCAACCTCTGCCTTAGACAACCAAGAAGAATCTTCAACAGGCCTTCCTTTCCATTTTACCAGATATTCTTCATATTGCTTGTTCCGAGTACTTCTTCCCACACGGCTATCCAAGATCTCTTCTATCTCCTCTGTTGAAGTAGATGCCGGAATACTCCACTGTTCCTCTGTTGGTCCATCCTCTGTCCCACCTTCATGATATTCTAATAAATTAGCGATGTTAAAAATAGGGGAAATATTGATCCCACTTGGCAGCTCTACCTCATATGCATTTCCTGAATCATGCTTCTTCAGGATTCTACATGGTCCAAATTTCTTCATTTTCAACTTATTGTATGTTCCAATGGGGAACCTTTCTTTTCTCAGGTGAACCATGACTTCATCTCCTAACTGGAACTCCTTATATCTCCTCTTCTGATCTGCCTTAGCCTTGTACTGAATATTCATCTTATTAATGTGCTTTCTCACCTCTTCATGCAAATTCTTCATGTGTTCTGCAAAGTCCTCAGCTTCGGCACTTGTCTTTTCTCCATTGTCTAGCTTCCTTAACTTAGAAGCATTTCTTGGGCTATTGCCATATACAATCTGGAATGGTGATTTATAAAGTACTCCTATTGACAGAATTGTTGTAAGCAAATTCTGCCTGTGGTAAAATTAAATCCCATCCCTTGGGTTTATCCCCTACTAAGCACCGTAGCAGGTTACCCAAACTCCTATTCACCACTTCGGTTTGTCCATCAGTCTGTGGATGGTGTGCAGAACTGAACTTCAAATCTGTCTTCAACTTCTTCCACAATGTCCTCCAGAAATAACCAACAAACTTGGTATCTCGATCTGAAACTATGCTCTTTGGTAGACCATGTAATCTCACCACTTCCCTGAAAAATAAATCTGCAATATGAACAGCATCATTAGTCTTCTTACAAGGAATAAAATGTGCCATCTTTGAGAATCTGTCCACTACCACAAAAATAGAATCATGCCCTCTCTGTGTCCTTGGTAAACCAAGAACAAAATCCATACTAATATCATCCCATGGCTTCTCTGGTACAGGTAATGGTTGATACAACCTTGTATTTTGACTTGTTCCTTTTGCCATCTGACATACTCTGCAACTCTGCACAAACTTCCTCACATCCTGCTGCAACTGTGGCCAATAATAATTTTCACCAACAATAGATATGGTCTTATCTCGACCAAAGTGTCCAGCCAGTCCTCCACTATGCTTCTCTTTAATCAGGTTCTCTCTCATGGAACTCCTCAGAATGCACAACTGGATTCCTCTAAACAACATGCCATCTTGGATTATGAAATCCAACCAATTTGTCCTATCCAAAGTAACAGGCTCCAGACAAGCTTTCCAAGCCTCTGCAAAATCTGGATCTTCAGGGTACAAACTTTTGAGCTCATCGAACCCAACAACCTCTATCTTCATTTCTGTCAACAAATTTTGCCTTCTGCTCAAGGCATCTGCAACTCTGTTGGACTTCCCACTCCTGTGCTTCAAAACAAAGGTATAACTCTGCAAAAACTCAACCCATTTTAAGTGCCTTTGGTTCAACTTCCCTTGACTATTAATATACTGCAAAGCCTGATGATCAGTATATAAAACGAACTCTTTTGGCAACAAATAATGTCTCCATTTCTTCAAAGCCTGAACTATTGCATAAAATTCCTGATCATAAACAGAATACTTTTTCTTGGCATCATTAAGCTTCTCACTAAAATAGGCAATGGGCTTACCTTCTTGGCTCAAAACAGCTCCTATACCACTACCACTAGCATCACAATCTACCTAAAATACCTTATTGAAATCTGGAAGTGCCAAAACAGGTTGTTCTACAACTTTATGCTTCAATGTATCAAAGCTCTTGTCGGCTCCTTTAGTCCATCTAAACTCTTTCCTATCCCCTCTCATTGTTTTAGTTAGGGGTGCACAAATGCTACTAAAATTCCTGATAAACTTTCTGTAAAAACTTGCCAAACCATGAAAAGATCTTACCTCCGTTGCACTCCTTGGCGTAGGCCACTCAATGATAGCCCTTACTTTTTCTGGGTCCATCTTAAGACCTTCCTCTGAGACAACAAATCCCAGGTATACCAACTCCTTCTTTGCAAAACTGCATTTCTTTAGATTAATCAGCAACTCTTCTAATATGCATCAGATGCTCATCCCAAGTCTTACTGAAAATCAAAATATCATCCAAATAAACAATAACAAAACTTCCCAAAAATTCTTTTAGTACCTCGTTCATGAGCCGCATGAATGTGCTCGGTGCATTGGTTAGCCTAAATGGCATGACTAACCACTCATATAGACCCTCCTTTGTCTTGAAGGCTGTCTTCCATTCATCTCCTTCTCTGATTCGAATCTGGTGATACCCACTCTTCAGATCAATCTTCGTGAAGTACTTGGCTCCACTCAAACAATCCATTATGTCATCCATTCTTGGCAATAGAAATCTATACTTGATCGTTATCTTATTGATGGCTCGAGAGTCTGTACACATCCTCCATTCTCCATCTTTCTTTGGTGCTAGTATTGTAGGTACCACACATGGACTTAAGCTCTCCCTTATCAGTCCCTTCCTCAACAACTCCTGAACTTGTCTGTTCAACTCTTCATTCTCTGCAGGGGTCATTCTGTGGGCTGCCTTGTTTGGCAAACTGGCTCCTGGTATCAAATCCATTTGATGACTTATCTTCCTTACTGGTGGTAAACCTTCTGGTACATTATCAGAGATAATGTCCTGGAACTCTTCCAACATATCTGAAACTTTTGCTGGTACATCTTCACATTTCTCTTGACTAATCTTAGGAATCAATGCAAAGCAATGACGCTCATGCTTCATACCCTCCAAAAATTTTCTACCATCTACCAAACAAATTCTGGCAGTACTACATACCTTTTCTTCCACCTCCTTCAAGGGCTTCAACTTATGACGAACTCCATCCTTTGTTAGGGAATATGTGTTTGCACGGCCATCATGGATAGCGCTCCTATCATACTGCCACGACCTCCCCAACAGCATATGACATGCATCCATCGGTATGATATCACACAACACCTTATCATGGTAGTCACCAATCTTGAACTTCACTAAACACTGTTCATTGACCAAAGCTCTATGGTCCTTCTGCAACCATGCAATCCGATATGGATGCGGATGCTTTCTTCTTGTCAACTTCAACTTGTCAACCATCTCCTCTGAAACAAGATTATCAGTGCTTCCACTGTCAATAATAATATCACAACACTTACCCTCACATTTGCACCTTGTGTGGAATAAACTCTTCCTCTGATTGGGTTCTTTCTCCTCATTCAGCAAGGTTCTTCTGAAAACTAGGGTTTCTCCCCTTTCAGCATCTTCAGAATGCTCTGAATGTGCATCTTCATCTACATGTGCAACTCGTGCATTACCTTCAAGTCTTCTATTTGTCCTTCCTTGATGTTGCGGACACTCATATGCTCGATGCCCTTCTTCTCCACATTGGAGATAGGTTCCTCTGAAACCTCCTCTTCCAGGTCCTTGCCCAGGTCTACCTCTTCCTCTTCCTCTTTGCTCACCATTGTTTTGGTCACGAGGGCGGTAGGTATTATCCCCTCTTTGATTTCGACTGGTGCCTACTTCTTCACTTTTCTTTTGATCTTCATTACGGCCTCCATAGGGTCTTCCACCAGTCCTTCCACCTTGACCTCTTCCCCTTTGCTTGCTATCAAATCTTTTGTTGAGCTTCTCTTCCACCTTCAGGGAAAATTGGTACGCATCTTCTATGGTGGTCATTCTGACCAGGCTCAACTCCTCTTGAATACTCGGCCTCAACCCATTAATGTAATGGGCTACCTTCTCCTTGTTGGGCTCTGCATGGCCTGTCCTGATAGTAATTTTATAAAACTCTTATGTATACTCCTTAACAGACTTGTTACCTTGCTTCAGTCCTTGCAACTTCTTCAGCAACTCCATCTCATAGTCCATAGGAATGAACTGCTTCTTCAGTTTCTCCACCATCTGATCCCATCTGGTGATCTTTGCTTTTCCTCTTCTGTTCCTCTCTAATTGGACCTCCTTCCACCAAATATTGGCGTGGCCCTTCAACTTTGTTTTTGCAAACTTAACCCGATCTGGGTCCTCCACATCTTCATACTCAAAATACTCCTCCATGTCATTGATCCAATCGATAAGCTGTTCTGGATTCAAATCTCCAGAATATGTAGAAACTTCAATCCTAGGCCTCTTTCCGATCTTCGAAATGACCCTCAACAACCTTACTTCTGCAGCATCTTCGGCAACTTCTTGTTCTTCCTCAGATAGCTCTTCTTCAACTTCATCTTCACTTTCTTCTCTTGTCCTCGGCTCAAACCCTCTTCGTAGTTCCTCTTGCAATGCATCGATTTGCCTTTGTAGGGCTCTAAAACCCTCTTCCATCAAAGCATTCCTCCCAACACGATTTCTTCGTGGAGGCATCTTGATCTCCGCAGCAAACCCACAACCTCAGATCCTGGTGCAAACTGCCTCACGGTCGGCGATCTGTCTACACACTCAGGAACCCTTGCTCTGATACCACTTGATGAAGGAGGTAAATCATAAAACACACAATAACAAAAATTGAATACAGAGAATAGAACTTTCTTTTATTGATCTGGGAAACTTATTACATTACAGAAGCTTAATTATAATCAGAGGAATTAGTCCTCCTCAGGCTGCAACACACTACAGCTACCATCACCAGGCTCTGGAATCTTTCGCCTTCTGTAACCCCCCAAATCAGCTAGGGTTTCTATTTTCCCGCCTATTCTTGACTCTACACTTTCCCCCTTAACTCTACCTACTACCCAGGGTCCCCAAAATAGCCATAAATAGCACTTTTTCGGTGGCATCCCGCTAAATTTTGAAATTTACAACACCCTATAAAAGTAGGTAAACTTCCGGGAAGCATAACTTTTGATCCGGGTGTCCGATTGACGAACCGTTTTATGCGTCGGAAAGCTCGCGATGTGAACTATCACGTCAGAAATTCGTAAACAAATTTCCATCAACTTTTTGGGACGTTTAGGGAAGTTTTAGTGCCTCATATCTCGTTTCGAAAATTTTTAGGGGCTTTTCAGAAAACAAAAACTTTAATATCTTTCAGCTCACAAATGATCTTTCCCTGATTCCTTTGCCAAAGGTCTTATATTTCCATTTAGTAACTTTCTGCAAGTTTTCGCTTCAATCTATGCCCAACTGCAAACTTTCTAAAAATAGCAGGTAGACTTTCCAAAACAGGTAGGTTGCTATTCTTAGCAGTTTTGGAAAAACTGAAAGTCCTACAACATTATTTTGGATATTATGGAATCAAAAACACTAATTCTGGGAAGAAATGAAAACAACTACAATGATTTTGAATTAACTTCTTGTTTGGGTGATGCAAGATTGCCCTTACACCACTGGATGCTCCTGCATCAAATACTGTCTCAAAACTCTTCATACTTAACTGCTTTGTTACACTGCTCTGTTTTGTATAAGACTCAGATCTCTTTTTCTTGTCAAGAACCTGTCGCACTTATTGGATCATGAAACTTCACACATGTTGCATACATACATTCATCTTCACATCAAACATTGAAATTAATCACACACACACACACACACATATCCACAACACATACCATCTTTAAAATAGGTCAGTTTGTAGGTATGAAACGTGTAGTTATACAAGGTGTAGCTTGTCAGCCTCAATGCATTCACCAAAAGACTTTGTGGACTAGACCAACACTTGGAATACATTCTTCTATGTCAAAACAAACTATAGAACGACTTAGGATATGAATCTAAACAATGGATTCTTCTGCACAAAGATTATAGTATCAGGTCAGCTTCACAAACTTACTAACACATGCTCAAATCAACTGTTAGAACATACCTTTCAGTGTGGACCACAAAAATTGCTCAAACTCATGACCAAGACTCCTTAGGCATCCCAAGACTTAACTTCAAAACTGCAGAATAAAATATTAGCATGTGGTAAAATTTGGAATACCAGAACTTAGACTCTGTAACTGTCAAACAATGTTAATGCCTGTAGCGATACTTAAGTACTCATAACTGCCTTACCGAAGGACTTCAAACTTCAAAACTTTGGAATTAGAGACTTCAATCATGTGTTTACAACACTTAAAAACTGCAAGAGAAAATATCCATTACCAGAGAAATGCAGACCAAAACAAACAGGCGTTCTGTTCTGATTAAGACTGTATTCTTCTGTGCCGAACTTAAGCTACTTGAAACTGTGCTTCCAGAGATCATTAGAAGATAAAACCTTGGAATTAAGAGCATCTAAAGATTATCAACATCTTACCAAAACTGCAAGACATGATCTTCAAATGTGGACTAATGTGGACAATAACATTGTAGCTTTGTAGTCATCTCTGTACTTTGCCAACACTTAGCAAAAATGCTTAAGTCTCTTTGCTAGACCAAAACTCTTTGTACATATGACTTCATGAGGATTAGAATATCTTGTAGAAACATAACTATAACCTCACAACCCTTTTTCATCCTTAGATATTTGTTGCCATGTTGTCATAGTCTTCAAACCTTGTTCAATCCTTGTTGTCCTTGGATCCATGTTGCATCCTTGTTGCCATTAATGAAAACAACATTCAAACATCATGCTTAATCAGTCTTAGTCATACGAAAAATATCTCCATTAATGATGTTTTCCAAGTTGCCAACAATATCCCCTTTTGGCATTGATGGCAACACATGATGTGAAAAACAAATTCTGTCTCCCCCTTACTTTTTACACACTTCTCCCCCCAACTGTTTGTACTCTTTCACATGCTTCTCTCCTAAGTGATTGACTTTTTCATGTCAGGTATTCACTCCCTTTCTATTTTTCACATGCTTCTCTCCCCCTTTGACATCAATGGTGAAGGTATATGATACAAGAGTATGCACATATTTCATTTGTTTCCCTTAAGTAGTTGATTTCTATGTACCCCAAAATTTCAATACTCTTTCTATCAACCATATATACATGAAATCAAAAAAAACTTACAAGTTTTGGGGAGAATGTCCTTATAGATGTTCTTCATATGTACTGCATCTCCATCCCATGTTGCCTTAGCATTGCTCAAAACTTGTGTCCCAACTCTTCTTCTTTATCAACGGTAGCAGGAGCTTCAATGATTTGTCTTATTTTATTTGCTTATGCTACAAGTGTTGTTATAGATGCTATCTTAAAGCCAACAATTTCTCTAAGCTGACTCATTCTATTTTTGACAGCTTCTTTTTAAATCTGCAATTTTTTTATTATAGAGTGTATGTCTTCAACTTCTACCCTCTGATTTCCATTATTATCCTTTAAAGGATCATAAGTATGGGAAATATTGATGAACTGTGCTTCCCAACCATCTATCCCATCTTTCAAATCCTTAGTTGTTGTAGGCCAAGTTAGATAAAATTGACACAAGTCACTAGCATCTTTTATTGTTGTCTCTACATCTTGAATAATCTTATCCAACAAGATTTTGTCTTTAGAGTACTTGTCATTAAGTTCTATTAACCTCTTTCTGTCAAACTCAACCCTTACCTTCCTTTCTACTGCTTGTTCAAAGGACTCAAAATGAGATCTGACAGAGTCCATGAGTTTCTTTATCTGCATTAGAGAAGTCAAAGAGGTGTCTCTATTTACATCGGGCATAATCTTCTCAAAAATTGTCATAGCTTCACCAATAAGCTCATTGTCTTCCATGTGAGATTTTAGAATCTCGTCTTGGGTCATGGCTTGGAAAATTGTTCCCAACTTCAATTTTTGTAGTGGGGACATGGTGGCCAAATTGAACTGTCCTTGTAACAACTCGAGTGATGACAAAATCCTAGTTTCTCTCTGCTTTGCCCAAAATTCTCTAAGACAGTCAAATGAACTCTCACCAGTAGTGTCTTTTCTTCCTTCATCTAAGGACACTTGTGCAATAGGAGTTTCCAGAGGCTCTTTTCCATCAGGAGCTTATTGTTCTTCACTAATTTCTTGAACAGATGTGTTAATTACTTGTTTTGAAATCTCTTCTTTATGTTTTTCTTCTTCCTCTGCATTCTTTTCCTCAGCTGTCTCTCTCATGTCCTCATTGTTTCCTGAGTTTACCGAAGGAGGGATCACACCTTGATCCATTGAGATTGTAGAATGTGGTGGAGATGGTACACTTTTTTCACCACCCACATCGGGGACTTCACTTGAGTTGCCAACATCAGGATTCTTCTCTTCATCACATGTGTCTACTATAGTTGGAATGTGAAGTTCATTAAGCACATTCAGAATTTTCTCTTCAGATTCTTTTTCCAAATTTTCAATCTCATTTCTATCCCTGGCCATCAGAATATTGAATCTCCTTTTGGTTCTTAATTCTTCACTAAATCTTTGAGTGGCTTTAACTTTATCGTGTCTAGTGAGACTTGGACAAAACTTCTTCAAAATAGATTCCTTCATTTCTGCATCTTTATTCATAGCCTCTTCTTTTCTAGCAATTAGAATGTTAGCTAGGTTGTTAGGTAAATCATCCACAACTTAAATTAATGCTTTATTAAAGATATCTAAGAATCTTACCACAAATGCTTCAATTATAGCCTTGTCAGGATCAGAGCTCTCATCATAGAGGTCTGCAATGGGCTTCAAATTTTCATGCTCAACCACTGCATTGATTGTGGCTTCTAGAATCATAGTGGCATCACTTATCTTTTTTGTATTCTTCTTCTCCCCCTTTTCTTTTCCATTTTCAGAGGGCTTTCCTTCTTTACCTGAAGTGGCTTCATCTTCTTTATTGTCAATTTTTGTTATTTTTGCCTTTGTTTCTTCATTAGTAAGAAGATATTCCTTTTTCTCATGTATTGGTTCTTCTTCTTCTTGACTACCACATCCATGGATCACATAGATTCTGCTGGTGGCTTTCCTTTTCACTCTTTTGTTCTTCTTCCCCACAGCAGGCTCTGATCTTTCAAGAGTTTCCTTTTCCACATCAGTTGTAGGTTGGGGTCCGGAGGCCTCAGGAGTAGTTGCAGCAGAAAATGAGGCCCATGTTGTCCTTCTTGTCTTAGGAGTAGGCTTTACTTGTTCAATTTTCACTTCATGCCCTTCAAGAGCCTTTGCTACTTCAGAAGCTTGAGCCTTAGATCTAGATTGATCTATTTGTTCTTTTGTGAAACCTTTGCTTAGAGCATAATCCTCCACCTATTTTCTTACTCTTCTCTGTGTCTGTGGATGAGTTTGTTCCAAATGAACTTTGACAGACTTTTCTTCATAATTCCCAAACCTCTCCTCTTTAGGGTCTCTGGGTTTACTTAGCATTAGATCTACTAGATCTATCAAAATATCCTCAGTAGCCTCATATCTCATTGTTGGGATCCATATTTTTCTTGGTTCCACTACCTCCATGAGGCAATCATCTTTAGTCACCATGAATACAACATCATCTTTATATTTCTCTACTACACTTCTAGGGATTCTATCCCTAGCTTGCATTTTATTCTAGAATATTTTAAAGTATCCCCACATAGCTGCACTTTGAGCACTAGCATCTCCAATCCTCAGCAAGTGATCTCTGATTTGTATTGCTACAGGGATATGACATAACCAAAAAACATTGTTTGCACCTAGCATCTCCCTCAAGAAATAGAATAGCAAACAAATAATAAGAGTGTCATACTTGAATGGGTACTTAGTATCTTTGGCCCTTTGCAAATTGTCCATCAATTGTTGTCAGAGCAACTCACATAAGTCATAGTCAATGTTTTTCTTTACCATCTCATATGCTGTGTAGATGGTTGTATTGAGACAGAGTTCTCCCTATTGGAGAAATACACCTTGTATCTAATGACAATAAAAGTAAATTTAACTGTCGGATCCTTTATATCATTAACAGTTAAATCTCTTTTATCAAACTTTGCACTAGTTAACTTTATGACAGTATCATTCTTGATTGTTTTTAGCATAGGAATTGTACCAGAGGAACACATACCTGTAAGTGCCTGAATAGCATCTTTGGTTATCATGTAGGGAACATCCAACACATGAATCTATCATGGATTTAGCTTAAGACATACCTCACCCAAACATCTTCGTACTAGAAATAGGGAAAGTTTATCCATGTGTCCAGTTTCTCTTCATGTAGGGCACTAAATTTTTCTTTCAGTTCAAACTTATCACCCATCAACTCATTCAAATATACTTGCCCTAACTTTGCATGGTTGTATTCTTCTATATTAGCATGAATATAAACCCTAATATCCTCATTATGCATAACACCATAGGGCATGCTGGAAAACGCACCTTCAAGATCTATTTCCATGGACTTGAATGGATGCTTTTTGAATTTGGGTCTAGGCCTATGAGTTACCTCAATAACTTGTGGAGTAAACATTTTCACAACTCAATTAAATCTTTACAAGAGTGATGACTGTAAATTCCTTGTTCTTCGCTTCTGGTTAGGGTTTAATCACGCTACGAGCTTTGAGTTCACCTTTCCTTTGTTTCTTAGATCTCCTTGGTCACTTGAAAGTTTGAATGCAATGTGAATTTCCTTCAAATGAATTTTCTTATAACCCCTTTTCACCAAAACCTAAGTCACCATAAATACTTTGTTTCCAAAAAGTTGTTAACACTACCTTTGCAACTGAAAATCGATACAAATTGCTCTGCAATCTTCCGCATTAGACTCTTTTCTCTCATAATTTTCTCTAAAAGATCAGACATACTATTCTTCAACTCAGATCTTCATGTTGAGTGTCGATGTAGAGGAAAACTAATGGGCTATAGACTTAACATAATTCAGGGGTAAACCTATCTGAACAGTCTACTCTATGATTGTGTTCCTACATTAAATTATCAACCAAGGAGCATAAGCTTATGATAGCACTGCACTGTATGTGCCTTCAGGGCTCATATTCTTCCTAAACCATCTTATCCAAACCTATTAAGGCTATTCTACTTTGCTGAAATTCACAGAAATGAAAGAACAGAAAAAATAGCTACATAATCTAGTGGCTACAGGTACCTGCAGCATAAGTTGTAGATGACTGTTATCAACAGGAAATTACATAATTAACTCAAAACATCCAAAATGATAAAATAACTAATGCTAACCTCTGGAGGACTTAAAGTTGATAAAGCATGCACTTGTTTATGAACCATACTACTTGTAATTCAACAACCAAAGAAATCTAAGTGACTCGTGATGTATCTATATGCAAATGAAAAGTAGATTTAACAATGAATGCATAAAGGAACAAGTAAATAAATGAAGTGAGGATTAGTACCTTGAGTGGATGGCTTAGGGGAGTGACTCATTTAATTCAGAATCAAATCTAGTTCAGATTTCTACGCATCTTCATAACACATAGTTCATTCACTTCATATCATGAAACAAAACCTCTTTCAGATTGTATTCAATAATGGAATTCCTTAATAAAACATGTCTGCATCTTCCAATATAGAAAACAAAGTAACAATAGAGTAACAACTGAGTAACTAAAAATAAAGTAACTAACTTAATATCTAACTCATCCCCTCTAACTTATACAGAAATGGGAGAGTTTTATGCAACTACTTAACAAACTACAACCATCAATCCATTCCTAGATACTAGGATACAGGTTTGGGATCAATTTATTAATCTAACTGAACAAAGGAAATAGAGTCCTATCCAAACAAGAATTCTTATGCAACAGATCTCATGAAGAACACACATAAGTTGTGTTTGAAACAAGTCTTCTTCTTCTTCTTCTACATTTATTTCTATCCATGATGGTTCACATTCGTCCTCCAGTTGCCTGCACGTTTGGCATCCAACTTCACTTCCTTTAAATTACCTGTCTTCAGCTTCACTGCAAATGCTCATTTCCTTGATGAAACATTCTTTCTACATAGGGGTTAATTCACAAAACATATGCACACAAATAACCTTCATGACTAAACCATAGGATTCCATCTATATTGCATGCATACTTATATTTAAATCATTCAATTGATAACATCATCACCATATTCCATATTAATAATATAGGTTCAAAGCCTTGCAAAGTATATAAAAAGACAACATATAATGATGGTGATGTTGGTAAAGTGTCTAGAAGACTATATAGAAAAGTTCTTAAAAATATATAAAACAACATAAAAAGAGGTCAACAATTCAACCCATCATTCCCCCCAACTTAGCCTTTTGCTTGCCCTAAAGAAAAACCATTGAATTGAACACCTAGGGGAGAAGATTGTAGTGCAAAGTAATATGCCTCAAGTCCATTATTTCTCTGACTCCTGAACCTTGCTTAAGATAAAAACCATTGTAACAAGCAAGCCTATCCAATCTGACTAACTCTGCTTTCCTACACTCATCATCCTTTTCCCCTATTGGTGCAGGGGCACCTAGATACTTTAATTAATTTCATGTTCATTTTGATGTTTTGGTGTTGTATAAGGTCCAAGTGACCAATTGTAAGGCCTAGTGCCATGTGTGAGTCTGAGTGGAATAAATCTAGGTTCATTTTGTAAGTCCCAAGTGACATTTGTCAATTGTAATCACATAATGCTAAAAATAGCAATAATGCCAAAAATAGGCAGTAGTGTTTCCCAGCCGCTTGGAGTCAGTTTGGTACTACTCTGGGCGAATCTATAAAAACTAGGGAAATGAACAAGATCAAGTATTAGGGTTTGAGATTGTAATCAGTCATATGATATTGTGATCGAATGTAATCATATCGTAGAGAGGAGGTTGAGTGTGATTGAACATTGTTTCAAAGAGAAATAAAGATATTATGTTCTGTCAATTCGATTCCTATTCTCTATAATTGCAAGTTTGTTAGCTGTAGATTTCCTTTCCATTATGTGCTTTCCCATTGTTACAATATGTCGATATGAAGCATTCCACTGATAAGATTTATGTTGAAATCAGTGGAATGGCTTTGTTGTATCATATTTGTTTGTCTTCTATTTTGTTTCATGATTGGGCGGTGCAGAGGATCGGGACAGTGCAAGGTGCACAGTAGATCACCTAGCATCTCCATGTGCTAGGGTTCGGTGAAGGCAGACTGTGCAACGACGTATAGAAGTATCGGCGTAGAAAACCCTAGCGGGGCCAATAAGTGAAGTCTAGCAGCGATATCGGTGCATCGGTGAAAATACAACATAGCTTCCACTGAAATATGAAGGTTGCACCGAAGTTGGAGTGACGAGTGAGATCGGAGGAACGATTGTGGAAGGTGCCGATGGACAATGTCTACCCGATGAATATGTTTGAATGTGATAACAGAGTGATCAGTGTGTATCGGCGGAGTAGCTCTCAAGCTCGTCGATCGTGAAGGTCATACCGACGGGATCAAAAGGATCTAAAAATTGATAAGTGTTTGGTTTTGTTGCAAGTATGAGGTGAGCCAGTGTTGTCATTGATGTCAACATACTCATATTGCATTGACAAGAAGGATTTGATGAGCTGTGTGCTGAGGATATTGAGAAAATTAGCCTCAGTCAGGAACAGTGAAGAACAGTGATGAGAAGAAGGCAAATGTATTGTATAGGTTGAGAACCGGAGGATGCGGATTAAAGGGTTTGTAGATATGAGTCTTGAGATGCTTCAGTTAAGATTTCAGAGGTTCGCATGAAGATCTGAAGGAGTTGTGGTTGTCGGTGTAGAACCGGTTCCGGCAAGTATTCAGAGGTGACAGAGGATCACAAAAAGGTCCGGTGAGGTCCGGAATTGTATTATCCTAATCTGCGGATTGGAAGGAGTGTTTGGGATGTCCTTGTGATGTGTCATCCTGATTTGTGTATGATTTGGAGGTCCGGAAGTACCTTTTACATTATGACAGTGGCGACAGACTGTGTTCTTGAAGTTCCGGATGAGGAAGACAAGAGATTCCAGTAAGTAGAGGAAGTGCGGATGTATCCGGTCATTCAGGCAGGCTTGTGAAGGTTCTTGGATCATGTTGAGGTTGTGTTGTTGGTCCGCATTGATAGTAGAGCCCGGAATTGAAGTTATTCTTCCGGATGAAGTTCTTGCTCTGTTTAGCCGACCGGATGAGTTGTTCATCCTGCGAATGTTCTTGTGGTGGCCGACCGGATGTGTTATTCATCTTGCGGATACTCTTATGGTTGTTTGCCGACTTAGATGTTTGTTCCTAAGTCGATGTCTTGTATAAATAATGGTTTGTAAGTTCATTTCGAAGTGTGGATTGTGTGGATGAGTGTGGCATAGCGAAGAGAAGTGCGAAAGGCAGAGCAGAGGTTTTTGGGCTTAAATGGAACTGATCCGAACATGGTAGAGATGTCATTCTCCAGTTCAAGATTGTGATTCTTATCACTTTGTAGACAGTGTGTCTCCTTGTAGGCAGTGAGCCTCTTTGTGAGCAGTGTGCTCGGGCAGTGAGCCCTAATTGGCAAGTGCCATTCTTTTTCTTATTCTTCTAACAGAGAATAATCCTTGGGTTAATCACCCCGTGGTTTTTCCCTTAACCGGGTTTTCCACATCAAAATCTTGGTGTTCAATGTGTTGATGTTTATCTGCTCTTGTGTTTATGTATTATGCTTCCATGGATGATTAATTGATATGCTGTTAACTAACAACGAAGAATCAAGTGTTTGAAAGAACAAGAAGTTTTATACAACTGATTCACCCCCCCCTCTCAGTTGTATGCCTTAAATCCAACAATTGGTATCAGAGCCAAGTTCCTCTGAAAGGAGCTTAACCGCTTGAGGAGATCCAGAATGTCGTCATACAAGAAGGATAGTCCGAGGTTCGATGGAACCAACTTCACTCTCTGGAAAGGTCGCATGAAGTGTCACTTGGAATGTATGGGAAAAGCATACTTGGCTATGGTCTCAAAACCATATGTACCTCCACAAGGTGGTCCGACAACTCTGAATGAGATTACAGAAGCTGAAAATAATCTGCGGACCAAGGAAGCCCTACTAAGCGCATTGAATGATTCAGATCTCTCAAATGTTATTGACCTACCAACTGCATATGAGATCCTGACTAAACTGGAACTTCTGTATGAAGGAGATGAGTTTGTCAAAAGTGCAAGGTTGCAAAGTCTGAAAGGAAAATTTGAAAGATTGAAGATGAGAGATGATGAAAACATCACTACCTTTATGCCAAGAGTGAATGAGCTGGTATGTGGAATTAGAAATGCTGGTGGAACTCTAGATGAAAATGAGATTGTCTGCAAAATCCTAAGATCCCTTCCTGCTGCCTACAAAATCAAGGTTGCTGTCATTGATGAATTCAGAGCCCACACAACTGTCACAAGAGAACAACTGGCTGGCAAACTAGCTGCATTTGAAATGACCGAGTTTGGAGATGATCCTCCCAAGACTGAATCTGCTTTCAAAGCCAGCACCTATGTGAAAGGCAAACAGAGATTTGATCTGGGAGAAAACTCATCAAGGAAGATGTCATGGTATGATCAAGCAAGAAGAGACATGGAAGAAGAAGAAGCAGAAACAGCTCAACTTGAAGCCCTCATTGCAAAGAGACTGCCAAGAGGATCCGGTAAGTATGAAGGAAAACTACCCTTTAAGTGTTTCAACTGCAATAAGATTGGTCATTTTGCTTCAAGATGTCCGGAAAGATCTGCAAGGTCTAATACTAATAGACAAAGGTTTCAAAAGAACTGCTATTATGTTCATGAAGAAGATGACAATGAAGGAGTAACAAATGATGAATCAGAACTAGGAAGCAAATCTGGAAATGAATGGGTGTTTATTGCCATCAAGGAAGAAGATTCAATATCCTCTGAATCTGTCAATCACAAGGTTGTGGAAAGGGCTTTGGCTGCTCAAGTGGAAGAAAAGGATGATTGGGTTATTGATAGTGGGTGTTCTCACCATATGACTGGTGACAAGAATAAGTTCTTAGATTTGCAAAGGTATGAAGGAGGAATGGTAAAGTTTGGTGACAATTCTGCTGGCAGAATCAGAGGTAGGGGAACTATTTCCTTTGATGGAAAGAGCAAAACAGGTAATGTACTATATGTTGAAGGATTGAAGCACAATCTTCTCAGTGTTGGTCAGTTAGTAGACAAAGGCTATGATCTTCGGTTCAAGAATGGAAAATGTAGAATCTTTACAAGCTCCAGAACTGAAATTGCATCCGGTACTCAGACAAAAGGTAATATCTTTCATCTGGTTGGTTCAAATAAAAGTTGTTTGTTTGTTCATATTGATCAGAGTTGGTTATGGCATAGAAGAATGTGTCATGTAAATTTTGATAACATCATCAAGATAAGCAATACTCAGGCTGTAAGAGATCTTCCAAAATTGATGAAACCTACAAATAGTGTGTGCAAAGAATGTCAGTTAGGTAAACAAAGCAGAGTCTCTTTCAAAAGCAAAGATCAGTCTTCTACCGGATTGTTGGAATTAGTACATACTGATCTCTGTGGTCCGACAAGAATCAAGAGTCTGCAAGGTGATAGATATTTCATGTTGTTAATTGATGACCATTCCCGGATGATGTGGGTTACCTTTCTAAAAGAAAAATCAGAAGCATTTGAGAAGTTCAAAATCTTCAAAGCTATGGTAGAGAATCAAACCGGATTGAAACTAAAGTGTCTAAGGTCTGATAGAGGTGGTGAATTTACATCTGGTGAGTTCATTGACTTTTGTGAGAAGCAGGGTATAAGGAGACAATTGTCTGCTCCTAGGACTCCACAGCAGAATGGAGTAGTTGAAAGAAAGAACCGGACCATCCAGGAAGCTGCCAGGACAATGATGTTGGAAGCAAATGTTCCTCAGATGTTTTGGAAAGAAGCTATCAGCACTGCAGTCTACACTCTCAATCGAGTTCAAATCAGAAACAACACTGGTAAGACCCCCTATGAACTCTGGTTTGGCATCACTCCTACTGTGAAATATTTCAGAGTATTTGGTAGCAAGTGTTATATTAAAAGAGATGAAGATCTAGGAAAGTTTGATGCTAGAAGTGATGAAGGAATTTTCTTGGGTTACTCCACTCAAAGCAAAGCATACCGGTGTTACAATAAGAGATTAAGGAAGATGATAGAAAGCACCAATGTGAAAGTTGATGAAGGAATTGAGAAGCCTTCAAGATTTTATGAGTTTGATGAAGATGACCAAGACAGTGTTCAAGGAACTCAATCCTCTCCGGTAAGACAGAGTCAGCCTGATCCGGTAAA
The DNA here is from genome assembly GCA_027924645.1 of Cunninghamia lanceolata. NCBI lineage: Eukaryota > Viridiplantae > Streptophyta > Pinopsida > Cupressales > Cupressaceae > Cunninghamia > Cunninghamia lanceolata. Next base: position 4,420,364 of record BSBN01000696.1, on the reverse strand, counting down.
TCAGGAAGAAGAGATAGGTTTGAATGAGCCTGATCAAGAAGCAGCAGTGCAGGATACTCCCAAAATTCCAAGGTATGTAAGACTGAACCACTCTGAAGATCAGATCATAGGTGACAGAAGCAAAGGTGTACAAACTAGAAGGAATGTTGCTCAAAATCAGGATGAATGTTGTCTGATTTCAAAGATTGAACCTAAAACAATAAATGAAGCCTGCAATGATGAAAACTGGACCAAAGCAATGGAAGATGAATTGATGCAAATTGAGAAAAATCATGCTTGGGATCTTGTTCCTAGACCTAGAGATAGGAATGTAATTGGAACCAAGTGCGTCTTCCAGAACAAACTAAATGAAGCTGGTGAAGTAATCAGAAACAAAGCTAGATTGGTCTGCAAAGGCTACTCTCAAATAAAAGGAATTGACTTTGAAGAGACTTTTGCTCCGGTGGCAAGAATTGAAGCAGTCAGATTACTTCTTGCATTTGCTGCCTTCAAAGACTTCAAGGTATATCAGATGGATGTCAAGTCTGCCTTCCTAAATGGTGATCTGGAAGAAGAAGTCTACATTGAACAACCGGATGGATTTCAATTGTCTGATAATAATGATATGGTCTGCAAGTTGAAGAAAGCTTTGTATGGATTGAAGCAAGCCCCAAGAGCATGGTATGAAAGGTTGGATAAGCATCTTGTGCAGATTGGATTCAACAAAGGTACTGCTGACAGTAACTTATATTTCAAAATTGATCATGAAAACATTTTGATTGTTGAAGTGTTTGTGGATGATATCATTTTTGGAGGAAGAGATAGTATGTGCAAAACTTTTGCAAATCAGATGAAAAGTGAGTTTGAAATGTCTATGCTTGGTGAAATGAATTTCTTCTTGGGTCTGCAAATTACTCAAACAAAAGAAGGGATCTTCATTTCTCAGACCAAATATGTGAAAGAATTTTTGAGGAAATTTGGTATGGAAGACTCAAAGCCAATGAACACTCCTATGGCAACCGGATGTAAGTTAAGCAAAGATGATGATTCTCCAAAGGCAGATCAGACAAAGTATAGATCAATGATTGGTGGATTGTTGTATCTCACTCAAACTAGACCAGATATAATGCAGGCTGTTGGTCTTGTGGCAAGATTCCAGGCTGATCCTAGAGAATCTCATGTTATGGCAATCAAAAGAATTTTTAGGTACCTGAAAGGAACAGTTGAGTATGGTCTATGGTACCCTAGAGATCCGGATTTCTCTCTTCATGCTTACACAGATGCAGATTGGGCAGGAGATGTGGATGACCGGAAGAGCACTAGTGGTGGAGCATTCTTTTTGGGGAAGAGATTGGTTTCTTGGCTAAGCAAGAAACAAGATGCAATATCTCTGTCTACAACTGAAGCAGAATACATTGCAGCAGCAGGTAGTTGCACTCAAATCTTATGGATGAAGCAGATGCTAAGAGACATTAAAGTTGAATATGAGGAGCCTATCACAATTTTCTGTGATAATTCAAGTGGAATTAATATTTCTAAGAATTCGGTATTGCATTCTAAGACTAAGCACATATCTATCAAGTTTCACTTTTTGAGAGAACAAGTGAACAAGGAAGAAGTCAGATTGGAGTATGTTCCCTCAAAGGATCAGATTGCAGATATCTTTACTAAACCTCTTCCCAAGGACTCTTTTGAATATCTCTGGGAGAAGTTAGGGGTCATGGCCCTTCCGGTGATGAACTAGGATGCACTGATGTGCATCAGTCCGGTGGATATCACAGTCATATCTTGTGATCCGGATTGATGATGGGGAGCTGCTACTAAGGGGGAGCAGCTGGTATGATTCTGATGTATTAGAATTGCAAGTATGAGCCCTTTGCCATTGATGTCAAAGGGGGAGAGAAGACATGTGAAAAACAAGTGGTTGATGATCAAAGGGGGAGCAGTAAAGGAAGAGAAGACATGTGAAAAGTTGTTGTTGATAGGGGGAGCTGTGACAGAAAGGAGAAGTTCTTGTCTTGATGGTTTTTCACATCATATGTTGCCATCAATGACAAAGGGGGAGATTGTTGCAAGTATGAGGTGAGCCAGTGTTGTCATTGATGTCAACATACTCATATTGCATTGACAAGAAGGATTTGATGAGCTGTGTGCTGAGGATATTGAGAAAATTAGCCTCAGTCAGGAACAGTGAAGAACAGTGATGAGAAGAAGGCAAATGTATTGTATAGGTTGAGAACCGGAGGATGCGGATTAAAGGGTTTGTAGATATGAGTCTTGAGATGCTTCAGTTAAGATTTCAGAGGTCCGCATGAAGATCTGAAGGAGTTGTGGCTGTCGGTGTAGAACCGGTTCCGGCAAGTATTCAGAGGTGACAGAGGATCACAAAAAGGTCCGGTGAGGTCCGGAATTGTATTATCCTAATCTGCAGATTGGAAGGAGTGTTTGGGATGTCCTTGTGATGTGTCATCCTGATTTGTGTATGATTTGGAGGTCCGGAAGTACCTTTTACATTATGACAGTGGCGATAGACTGTGTTCTTGAAGTTTCGGATGAGGAAGACAAGAGATTCCAGTAAGTAGAGGAAGTGCGGATGTATCCGGTCATTCAGGCAGGCTTGTGAAGGTTCTTGGATCATGTTGAGGTTGTGTTGTTGGTCCGCATTGATAGTAGAGCCCGGAATTGAAGTTATTCTTTCGGATGAAGTTCTTGCTCTGTTTAGCCGACCGGATGAGTTGTTCATCTTGCGAATGTTCTTGTGGTGGCCGACCGGATGTGTTATTCATCTTGCGGATACTCTTATGGTTGTTTGCCGACTTAGATGTTTGTTCCTAAGTCGATGTCTTGTATAAATAACGGTTTGTAAGTTCATTTCGAAGTGTGGATTGTGTGGATGAGTGTGGCATAGCGAAGAGAAGTGCGAAAGGCAGAGCAGAGGTTTTTGGGCTTAAATGGAACTGATCCGGACATGGTAGAGATGTCATTCTCCAGTTCAAGATTGTGATTCTTATCACTTTGTAGACAGTGTGTCTCCTTGTAGGCAGTGAGCCTCTTTGTGAGCAGTGTGCTCGGGCAGTGAGCCCTAATTGGCAAGTGCCATTCTTTTTCTTATTCTTCTAACAGAGAATAATCCTTGGGTTAATCACCCCGTGGTTTTTCCCTTAACCGGGTTTTCCACGTCAAAATCTTGGTGTTCAATGTGTTGATGTTTATCTGCTCTTGTGTTTATGTATTATGCTTCCATGGATGATTAATTGATATGCTGTTAACTAACAACGAAGAATCAAGTGTTTGAAAGAACAAGAAGTTTTATACAACTGATTCACCCCCCCCCTCTCAGTTGTATGCCTTAAATCCAACAGGTTTCCGTTGCGTGATTTGCATCATTTTGGTATCAGAGCCATCGAAAGGTCTGCAAAAGTGTTAGTGTTGTCTGTGAATGTTTATGTCAGACAGAGAAAGTGAAGAAGGGGCTAGTGATATGCCTCCAAAGGGAATGACCACTGAAGTGGTCAAGAAATTCAAGGAGATGGAGGAAATGATCAAGACTGGAGTTAAGGAAGCACTCCAGGCTGAGTTGAAGACCTTGGGAAAAGGCAGGAAATCAGACGAGTCTGATGGAGAAGAAGAAGATGGGGAAGAGGAAACAACCCCAGAATAGACAAGTATATCTGTAGACCAGAAATAATTTCTGGAGGCCATAAAATCACTTGGTAAGGAGTCGTTCGAGGCAAGAATGGAGATTCTGATGTTCAGCGAAAAAATGGACACAGATGAAGTCATCGAATGGGTCGAGGCTTTGAACAATTATTTTGAGTACAAGGAGGTACCAGAGAATAGAAGAGTCAAGTTTGCAAAGATGAAATTGAAGAGCGCTGCACTCACATGGTGGAACTACACCCAGGGAGAAAGGGTGAAGAGTGGCAAGAGCATGATCTCATTCTGGAGTCATATGGTAGAAAGGATCAAGGCTCAGTTCCTACCAATAGATTATGAGGTGCAAATATACAGGAAAATGCAGAACCTCAGGCATAAGGATATGGATGTATCCACCTATACAGAGGAATTTCACAAATTGTCTCTAAGGTGTGGACATGCTGAGGATGAGAAAGGAAGAGTTGCCAGGTATATTAATGGCCTGAAGTATAATATGCAAGATGAGATTACCATCTTGACACCAGAAACCGTGGACAAGTGTTTCCAGGTGGCACTGAGAGTAGAAGAGAAGCAAAAAAGAAAAGGAGAACAACAGAACAGAGGCAGAGGTGGAAGAAATTTCAGGGGCAGAAATAGCTTTGGTGGCAGAAATCAGTTCCAGAAGACTCAAGGGGAGTCCAGTCAGCAAGAACTCAGTGGAGAATTTGGTTCCAGAGAGGGTTTTAGAGGAAGGAGACCCAATGGGAGAGGCAAATTTGGTGGACCAGGTAGAGGTCCTAATGTCTTCACGAGAAGATGTTATAATTGTAACCAAATCGGGCACGCATCAGGCAGGTGTCCAGAGAAAGCCTCAAGCTCTCATGGAGGAGAGAGAAGGAGCCAGCTGATTCAAGAAGAAGATTGTCAGAGTGTGAACTCACCTATGGGAAGTGCAGCTCCAGCACAAGATGGAGAGAGTCTCATGATGAGAAGAACAATGCTAAAAGTGCCACAGAACAAGGAACCACCCCAGAGGAAGACATTATTCAGAACTCTGTGTAAAGTTTCTGGCAAAAAGTGTAAGGTAATTGTTGATTCTGGTTCAACTAAAAATTTAGTTTCAGTAGAAATGGTAGAGAAATTGAACTTGAAAAGATTGCCACATGTGAGTCCATACAAAGTGTCATGGCTGAACAAAGGGCAACAAGTCTTGGTCGATGAACAAGCTTGGGTAGAATTTCAGATAGGGGAATATGGGGATAAACTTTTGTGTGATATAATTCCCATGGATGCATGCCATTTACTATTAGGAGGACCTTGGCAGTATGATGTACAAGCCCAGCATGATGGTAAATCCAATTCCTTTGTGATCACCAAGAATGGTAGATAGTATAAGATGGATCCTTTACCAAAAGAGGGTGTAGACAAGAATGTAGGCTAAAGTATCATGTTAATGAGTAGGAAAGAGTTTCTCCATACTCTGAAAGAAGAGGGAACCCAGGGGTATGCTCTGATTTTGAAACCTAAAGACAATTCTGATTTGTCTAAAAACAACAAGGAAAAAGTCCCTAAGGAAGTGCAGGAATTGTTAAACAAATATAAGGGTATCATGGTGGAGGATATGCCCAATGTACTACCCCCTGTGAGAGACATAAGTCATCAGATTGACTTCATCCCATGTGAGGCCTACACTTTTTCATTTTCGTACATGTGACTATTTAGCTTACTGTTGTTGGTACTTTTATATTTATGGGACTGTTGTTTCCGGATTTTCAAACTATTGAGATCTTATTATGTTAAAGGAAAACTAATTGGGTGATGTTAGATAGAAAATTGTCATGTGATTTCATTATGTTTATAAGAACTGTGGTATGCTTTAGAAATGCATGTATTAAATTTGCTTCGGCTATGATATCTATATGTGATATTGACTTTGAGTTTGAGTGTGCAGGTATTTCTAACAAAACCACTATTACAGGAGACCATCTCATACCTATGTTGTTCCCTTGTGAGCCAATCTAGTTCAATGAGGAACTGAGATCAAGCTCTTATTTTAGAAAATTGTGGTACTATCGTAATGTGTTATTTTTGCATGAGGTTAAGGGAATAAGGGCTTTTATCTGAATTACTTTTATTATGATAAGTTTTATAAGTTGATGTTTTGAATCTTGTTTTAACTTTAATTATTTTTGACCCTTTTCATGTGTTTATTTGACTCTGGGAGTCTTAACTAGGTGTAAAAACAACCCTAGGTTGTACCCCTTGGGTTTAGGGACCTTTTTGACTAGGTTAACCTTGGGTTAACTGCCATAGGGTCACCTCAACTTGGGGGTGAGGTTAAGTGACGAAAATTGGAAGCTTGGGGGACATGGGATGAGTGGAATCCCCACTCATGCCCACTTCCAAGTCATGGAGCACTCCATGATCCCCCTCATTATGGAGGGCTTGTCTCCATGTGCCTCTTTTGGTGGGGTTCCCTTTTATGTGGGTGTTGTGTCACCCACTCTATGTTATTTTAAGTTTTTTCATTGTATTTTATTTCTACATGTGGGCTATAATGGGGGACCTCATGAGTGGGTATATTTTATTAATTCCACTTGGGATAGTGGGGATATTTTATTAATTCCACTTGGGATAGTGGGGTTATTTAAATATTACACCTTTTAAAAAATAAATTTTTAATTCATCCACTATGAATTTAAAATTCACAAATAATGTGAGCCCTTGATCTCAACTCTTGATCCTCACCTTCCATTCCCTTCTCCGAAAATCTATAAATGAGACCCTTCTCTAAGCAATTAGGAAGACATGAATTTTGCAGGAGACTTCTTTTTTTTTGCAGGTGAACTTCATTTTTGCAGGAGAGGACTTCATTCTTGCAGGGGGACTTCATTCTTGCATCCTCATCATGCCCAATTTCCTCTAAGAATTCTTCTTCTGGCATCCTCGTAATTCCCAATTCTTTCTCTATTCTTCTCTTCATAGCCTCATAATGCTGAAATTATTCTAGCCATTCTATATCCTCCATACCTTATCCCTTGCTTGTGATCATAGAGAAATTATTTTTGGGGTTGAATCTTGGAAGAAAAAGAAGGAGATTTTGGAGAAGAAAGTAGAGAGGAGCTCTTCATCAGATTCTTCCATAATTGGGCTTTGGAAGGTTGGTGAACAAATTCTATCCTCTTGTGTGATCTAATGTTGATATGCATATTTATATCCTGGTTGTTGAAAGAGTCTTGCAATGTCTTCTTTGAGCTTTTTTGTTTATTTTTGGGTTTTGTTTTGGGGTGTAGAGAGAGCTCCTTCCAGTTGAAAGGCAATTCTCATCATGTTTAGGGAGGGGAGGTGTGACCCTCCTCGGGTGTCATCCTGGTTCTGGTTACATGATATGCTTTGAGGGCAAAAATGGTACTATTTTTAGCCTTGAGTGCTTATTGGCTTTGAGAGCCTGTTTGGATATCCTTGGTTACGTGATTCATTGGAAGGCTTGAGGCCTTGTGGAAGATTATACTGTTGGCTTGAGGCCTTATGATTATATTGGCTTGAGGCCTTGTGATAATTTGTGAAAGGATGGCACCTAGAGGTAGAGATTGTCTACTCCCCTACCCTCCTGAACTCACCTAAGCTGGTTCATTGTATTGTGAGTCAAACCTTGAGGGTGTGTGTATTATTTGATTTGTTGTTGTTGATCAATGTTGTGATGTGTATAGTCTATTTTACCCTGAGTATGTGGATGGTCTCCCTAGCTCGGGGGTGACCCACTTGCGGGTCTACGGTAGGGAGGAGAGCAGCTTGTGTGGTGTTCTTTCTTTGTGTGTTATGCAGGTATTCTTGGAGCTTATTGTGAAGCTTGGAGAAGATTATTGGATTTTAGAAAATATTTTATTTTCCTTAAGTCTTAAGGAGAGCCTGATCTTTTAATAGCTCCTTCCTTGTCGATTTTTTTCCAAAAGGAGAAAATTATCTCCCTATTGTTGTAAAAATTGTTATTTTTAGAGTTGTGAGGAAATCCTCTCTTTTCTTGGGCTGATAGTTGTAATATTCTTGTTCATTAAGTTTTACCATTTAGAATTAAGAAAAGGAAAAGAAAATTTGTTTTTAAAAGGATATTAAAATTATCTAGTTCCTTCTTCTTCTACTTGCAACGTTGTGAGTTAGTTGATGTTTTAATTAAGTTTGTAAAAGTGTTAAAAAATATCCCCACCATGAAATAAATTTGGGTTGCAGTATTGCTTTTGAAATTATTGCCACCTTGAGGGTCTCTTCCTAGGATGGGAACCTTTTCACTTTTACTATGCTATTCACTATTCATTGTCACTTTTCACTTTTACTATGCATTTTTACTATTCACTTTTTACTATTCACTGTCACTATTCACTTTTACTATTCACTATTCACTATTCACTTTTACTATTCACTTTTCACTATTCATTTGAAGGCAAACTATATGTAGTTTAAAACATTTGACTTGAAATAGAAATCTTAAATCAAGGAAAGTGAGATTTATTTATGCATAATGTATAATACGAATTGAACAGATGCTTAAACTTAGAGTTGCAATTCAAAAATACAATGTTTATTTTTGCAAAAACAAAATTAACTCATTGCTCTGTTTTTAAATTATTCTATACTTTCTTTATAGTTAAGGAATGAGATTGAGAGTTAAAGTGAACTGAGTCAAGTGAAGTTAACCAATCCTGTGTAAGTGATCTGGTTTACCAAGAAATTAGGAATAATGTAAAGGATGTAGTGTTATTGTTGTTCGATAAAGAACATGAAGAAATATAATAGGATACAAAAAAAGAAGATCTTGCACAACGGGAAGGGAAATGAGATAGAAATACAATCAAAACTAAATTTCAAGAAAAGGAAGAGAGGGCAAATGAACAGATGATCGTGCTTTGTTGAAAAATGATCTATCACCTAAAATAACTTTGTTCAATTATAATTCGTGAGATTTACCTAAGTCACAGAACCACACGTTTCCTTGTCTAGGGTGTGCGCACATGTTTTTGGTACGCTGCCGTCAACTGTATTACTTTCGCCTTAAGAGTGTACCGCTGGGGGTTTTCAGAGTAGTAAGGAAAATTTTTTGATAGTTCATATCATGACCACATGACACATGTGGACATGACATGCGTGTGTAATGTGTGTTATAACATGGAAAAAGTGGGCATGACATCCTAGGATCCACATTGCCAAATAAACCAACTTATAAAATGACACCTAATCAGAATGAGGAGATTGCTAAACAAGTACAAGAACTGTTGGATAAAGGCCTGGTGAGAAAAAGTCTTAGTCCATGTGTTGTACCCATAGTTTTAGCTCCCAAGCAGGATGGCAAATGGAGGTAATGTAATGATTCGAGAGCCATAAATAAGATCACCATCAGATATAGGTTTCCTATGCCCAGAATAGAGGACCTCATGGATTGTTTGGGTGGAGCTCAGTATTTTTCTAAAATTGATCTCAAGAGTAGATACCATCAGATCAGGATTAGACAAGGGGATAAATGGAAGACAGCCTTTAAGACTAATGAAGTTCTTTATGAGTGGCTGGTGATGCCATTTGGTCTGTCCAATGCTCCAAGCACTTTCATACGTCTAATGAATGAGGTGTTGAAGAAGCTGCATGAGGAGAAATTGATGATCAATATGGAGAAGAGTGTCTTCATGAAGGAAGAACTCACATACCTTGGATTTGTGATATCCCAGGGCAATTTGAAAATGGATCCAAAGAAGGTAAACGTTATTCTGTCTTGGCCAGCACCTAAAATAGTAAGTGATGTAAGAAGTTTTCATGGGTTGGCAACTTTTTATAGGAAATTCATAAGAGGATTCAGTCATATTTGCGCACCCATTCTGGATACCATAAAAGGAGGATACAAATGTAAGTTTGTTTGGAATAGAGCAGCTGATGAGTCTTTTGAGATTCTCAAATAGAAAATAGCAAAGAAATGCATTTTGGTTTTGCTTGATTTTAATAAGTTGTTTACTGTGGAATGTGATGCCAGTAACCTTGTCATTGGTGTTGTCTTGAGTCAGGAAGGCAGACCTGTTGCTTTCTTTAGTGAAAAGTTGAATGATGCTAAAAGGAAGTATTCCACATATGATCTAGAATTGTATGCAATGGTTCAAGCATTGAAAAAATGGAGACATTATCTCTTGCCCAAGGAATTCATTGTTTATATTGACAACCATGCTTTGAGTTTTCTAAATTCGCAGGAGAAGCTAAACCACGGGCATATGAAGTGGGTCGAACAACTCTAGGTGTGTACTTTTTCCATTAAACATAAGAAGGGACAAGCCAACAAGGTGGCAGATGCTCTGAGCAGAAGAGTGTGCACTATACAGGAAATCCAGTTGCAAAGTGTGGGAGTGGATTCTCTCAAGAATATGTACCAGGATGATGAAGACTTCAAGGAGATATATGCAGTTTGTTCACAATTTTTAGATTCCTATCATTCTGATTTTTATGAATATTTGTTACAACAAGGGCTACTGTTCAAAGGCAGCCAACTGTGTGTGCCTAGATGTTCCATGAGGGAGAACATCATAAAAGAGAAATATTGCGGTAGTCTTGGAGGTCATTTTGGACTGGACAAGACGTTGGAACAAGTGAGAAGGCTTTACTGCTGGCCTAAGATGCAAATAGATGTCAGAAAATTTGTAGACAGTTGTCACATTTGCCAGAGAGCCAAAGGGACTTCATATAATGCAGGGCTTTATCAACCACTTCTAATTCCGTAAAGGCCATGGGAGCACATCAGTATGGATTTTGTTTTGGGTCTTCCCCAGACTCAAAGAGGTTTTGACAGTGTGTTTGTTGTAGTTGACAGATTCAGTAAAATGGCTCATTTTGTGCCATGCAAATGTGCCAATGATGCTTCACACATTGCTGGCCTGTTCTTTAAAGAAATAGTTTGAAATCATGGTTTGCCATTAAATATTGTCACTGACAGAGATCCCATGTTTGTGGGACATTTTTGTCGCACATTGTGGAAGAAACTGGGCACTCAATTATCTTTCACATCAGCATATCACCCTTAGACAGATGGACAAACTGAGGTGGTGAATAGATCACTGGGTAATCTTTTGAGATGTTTGACTAAACAACATGGAGAAGCATGGGATATAGTTATCCCACAAGAAGAATTTGCATATAATGACTCTGTTAATCAGAGCACAGGAAAGAGTCATTTTGAAGTTGTATATGGGATTCATCCCAGGGGAATTTTGGAGCTCAGGAATCTCCAGAATATGGAGAAACAAAGTGTACAAGGAGAAGATTTTGCAGTTAGTATGAAGGATATCCATGATGCTATAAGAGAAACTATCTAGAAGAACACAGGGAAATACAAAGAGAGAGCTGATCAGAAGAAAAGGGATGTCCAATACAAAGTTGGAGATCTGGTATTGGCATATCTGAAGAACGAAAGACTTCTGAAGGGGCAGCCCACAAAGCTTCTTATGAAGAAGATAGGTCCTTGTAAGATTGTACACAAATTTGGGCCTAATGCTTACGAAATTGAACTTCCTCCAGGTTTAGCAATATCACCCATTTTCAATGTGTCAGAACTATTTCCATTCAGGGGAGACAATGTTACAAATTTAGATGTGATAGGAGCAGGGGATGCATAATGGATTTCTGATTTTCCAATGAGTCAACCAGTATAGCTGGAATATATTTTGGACACCAAAGTTCAGAAGAAGACCAGACATAAACCCTACAAGCAGTATCTGGTCAAATGGCACAGTTTGCCTGATGAAGATGCAACCTGGATGAGCGAGGAGGACATCATCAAGCATGGGGTTACTATTTCAAACCTGGTTCCTCAAGGGACTTGAGTTCTGTTAACCCCAGGAGTATGGTGTAGGGGCACCTAGATACTTTAATTAATTTCATGTTCATTTTGATGTTTTGGCATTGTATAAGGTCCAAGTGACCAATTGTAAGGCCTAGTGCCATGTGTGAGTTCGAGTGGAATAAATCTAGGTTCATTTTGTAAGTCCCAAGTGACATTTGTCAATTGTAATCACATAATGCTAAAAATAGCAATAATGCCAAAAATAGGCAGTAGTGTTTCCTAACCGCTTGGAATCGATCTCCCAGCCACTTGGAATCAATTTGGTACTACTCTGGGTGAATCTATAAAAACTAGGGAAATGAACAAGATTAGGTATTAGGGTTTGAGATTGTAATTAGTCATATGAAATTGTGATCAAATGTAATCAAATCACAGAGAGGAGGTTGAGTGTGATTGAACATTGTTTCAAAGAGAAATAAAGATATTATGTTCTGTCAATTCGATTCCTGTTCTTTGTAATTGCAAGTTTGTTAGCTGTAGATTTCCTTTCTGTTCTGTGCTTTCCCATTGTTGTAATATGTCGATATGAAGCATTCCACTAATAAGATTTCTGTCAAAATCAGTGGAATGGCTTCGTTGTATCATATTTGTTTGTCTTCTATTTTGTTTCATGATTCGGCGGTGCAGAGGATCGGGACAGTGCGAGGCACACAATAGATCGCCTAGCATCTCCATGTGCTAGGGTTCAGTGAAGGCAGACTATGCAACGGTGTATAGAAGTAACAGCGTAGAAAACCCTAGCGGGGCCAATAAGTGAAGTCTAGCAGCAATATCAGCGCATCGGTGAAAATACAACATAGCTTCCGCTAAAATATGAAGGTTGCATCGAAGTCAGAGTGACGAGTGAGATCGGAGGAACGATCGCGGAAGGTGTCGATGGACAATGTCTACCCAATGAATGTGTTTGAATGTGATAACGGAGTGATCAGTGTGTATCAACGAAGTAGCTCTCAAGCTCGCTGATCGTGAAGGTCATACCGACGGGATCAAAAGGATCTAAAAATTGATAAGTGTTTGGTTTTCGCTGTGTGCTCTGCATCACCTATCCAATGTGGTACTGGGTAAAGGAGAATAGGAGGATGAAATGTAAGTGGTAGCCATCCTACTTCTATTTGCTCTAAAATCCAGATATACTTGCGCAGCCTCTCAAACATATTCATAAAATTGTGAAAAGAATGAGGTTCTTTCCTCTGCAGTGCTGGAATCAGACTATTCCATCTATCTTGCACATACCTGAGACAATTTTGAAGCATAGGCCCTACTAACTTCCGTATCCTCCTATGATCTCACAGTCTTAAATCCATAATTATTTTACTTGGGCCTTTGTGTGAGAGGAGTGTTAACCATTGGGTTAGGATTACATCAGGATTTAGTGCTTCCCTTTTGACCTGTAGTGTCATTATTTTTTCTTGTTCCTCATACTTATCCATCAACTCTCCTCTGAGCTTTTCATTCCTAAGGTATGATAACAGTGCCCTAATCTGTAAATCCCCAACATACATTGAAGGGTTCCATTCTATATCATCCTCCAGTAAGTAATTATGCAAACAATATTCACACTATGGGTCTTGCTCCTCTAAACTGACTTCCTTAAAATGGTTGTAGAAAATATTCCTTGAATGTAAAGTAGGCTGATTATTAATGAATCTATTAAACTGAAAACTAAGAAACTTTTCTTTCAAAAACAATGCATATACCCTTGGTGGAGGTCTACACCCAATGATCTGTATAGCCTTGTCAATTACCTTTGTTATCTTATCCTCTAATCTTTTTATTACCAACTTCTTATCTTCTATTGATGCATTGAGATTATGTTTTTCCTTCTCCTAGTTTTCCTTTTCTTGTTTAAATTCATGAGTGAGTTTCATTAACTCAAAACCTAAAGACAAAGTAGTGTGGTATACTGGAGTTCTTGTTAACAGAGGTTGTGGAGTGATTACCTCATTTTCTTCAACATTTATTTTACTTATAGCCATCTGTGCTAACAAATCTAAATTTGTTCCATGGCCATAGGTCTGAATCCTCTCTTCCAACTCTTGTATTCTTTTCTCCTTTTCTTTGTCCTTCTCTTCGTATCCTTTCACCTTCTCTTCCAAGTGTTTTATTCTATCAAGAGCTTCTCGCAGTTCTTTTCTTATGTCTCTATCCTCCAACAATTCTTTTTCTTTCTCAAAATTCATACCTTCATCACTATCATTCCCAATTATATCAAAAACTTCATTAGCAGAATTGCTAGGAACTGACTTTCCCATTTTCTTTACAATAAATGGATCCTTTGAATCATAATTAGAAGTTGAAGAAACATACCTTCTCTTTTTAGCAGATACATTAACATTTTCACATGCATCAGCAGATACATCCTCAGGAATATCAGCAAGAACATCATCAGGGGCAATTCCTCCTTTATTTGAATCTAAATTCATTAGTGTTGGATGATGATATTGCTGTCCTTCACCTTTTTCCTACCCCTGTTCTTTAATAATTCTTTCCTTCACACTCTGCCTCTTTATCCTTCCTGAGCACCTGGGAGTAGAGGTCTCCTATTTGGTTTCATCTTTCCTTTTCTTTTTACTCCTCTTCCTCTTCTTTTCCCCTGCATATTATCCCTTCTTAGTGCTCTTAGGCTTCTCAACATTTTTCTTATTTCTCTTTTTCTTAACAGGTCTTGAATCAATGCCTCTCATAGGTTTAGGTTTAGAAGATGAGGGTTCCTCTGCTATTATAGGCCTATCCTTTGGAGTGTTATCCTCTTGCATCCTCTCTTGCTCAAGTTCAATTTCAGGTTCAGAGTCATACGGGGTTCATTCTCTGCTTCAGGGTCTTCTAACAATGCTGTGATATCTACACATTGTTTAAAATCTTCCCAATCAACCTGCGGGTGTTGAATTCTTAGGCTCCTCTTTATTAATAAGGCTATTAAACAATGATGGGACAATGTGGTGTCCGCTTGTTTCTTCTAGTATTCCGACACCATCCTTTTTCAGCATATTATACAGGAAATTGGGGACGTTGACTAGCTTATCATGGTGAAGATGATTAAGCAACTTAAAATGTATAGTATACAACAAATTATGTCGGCCATCACAGGTAATGTATTTAATGATGTATGAAGCACATTTTCCCCAGAAAAATAGAAGGGATAATCTTTTTGTACCATGTGTCGTCGAGTCCAAATGCTCTCCTCTCTCGAATAATTCTTCCCTTGCTGTAGCTGCATCGGCACGAGCTGGATACTCGGACCTTATGTGCGATCCTGTGACTTGGGCAATTGCCATCTCTGAAGCATCTACTACTAATCCTCTAACCATTGCCTCATCATACTGCAGTGTGGCTGCAAATTCCTTTGCCATTTCGTTATCATACTCTGTCAACTTCAAAAAGTAGTCCAACCATCCTACTCTAGTAAAGAGTGGTAGCACCAACACATCCTCTAATATTTCTTTATGTGCAGATGGCTCTCGTAATACTGCATCACCCCCCATTATGTCTGTATTCTGTAATTTCTTGAAGCCTCAATTTCTCAATTTTTGATAAACTCCAATTCTACCACCTTAAAGAGAACCAACCTACAGCTTACTACCCCTTTTCTATTCTTCCCACTGCAACTTTCTCAAGGTAAAAAATTCATATTTTGGTGAAATAGGGAAGGTTTACTGTTTTAGAAAATGGCATAGGATGTTCTCAAAAAAAACAAAGTAGCAAAAATGGCGAAAACTAAAAAATTAAATCCCTCCCCCCAACTAAACTGTGAAGTGACCTCACTTCACGTGACAAGTGAAATGCAAGGAAGAGGAATTATTAATTGAAATGGTGATAAACATTTTCACATACATGAATTAAATAAGAAGTAATAATGAATATAAAAAGAAAGCTAAGTATAATCATTGAAAATTACCTTATGTACACACGTTATGGAATAAATGATCAGCTCACCTCAGAATTTGAGGACACGTACTCAAAATTTGATTTGATACAAGCAAGATGACATGTGTGTGGAGGAATGGTAAGGTGGCGGGTACTGTGGAGTTGATTTGATGTGACAGCGCGTGATGCGGCAATAGACAACTCATGAGCTTGAGTTGACACCTTTGCAGTGGCACTAGAGTTATTGCATAATGAATGAAGCAATGTGTAGATGATGTGAAATGAGAAGGAAAAATGGTGTATTGCATGCCAAAGTAGTGAAGATATGTGTAGACGAAATTTGCTACGGGTGCCTTCAGCATAGGTCCCGACTGAATAGTTATATATGCAATATGTCAGGTCCCAAATGAAAGTGAAAAATAGGTCCCTTTGGAGTTGACTATGGTCATCTTGGATAGTGTGCTATGTGTACATGTGAATTATAAAGCATGAAAAATTAAGCCTCAACGACAGGGGTTGAGTGTTGCAACTCAACCTCTGCATCACTAGACAGGATTGGTGGATCATCTTCCGATAGTGTATCAGCTGGTGTCACAAAACCTTCATCAGGAGTGCCAAGAGTACCATACTGAGTGGTTAGAGAAACAAGAAAATCATCCTTCTGAAGTGGCTTCTTATACAGTTTCAGCCTGTGTCCATTTACTAGCAGAGAAAACTGGACCTCATCAATGGTTTGTAATTAGACTTCACCATTAAGGAATACTTGTTTAATCTCATATGGTCCCAACCACCTGGACTAAAGCTTGCCCTTGAAGTCTTTGTATCTTGAATCACAGAGAAGTGCCCAATCACCAGTAGTAAATTCTTTAGTCTTGATATGCGTGTCATGCCATTGGACCCTTTGTTTCTATATAACCTCTGTGTGGTGGATGGCTTCTAATCTGATTTCATCAAGAGCATTCAAATGTTGTAGTCTTTCTTTTTGAGCTTCTGTCAAATACATCCCTAATTCTACTGTTGTCCTTAAGGTTTTCTATTCAAATTCTATAGGCAGGACTGTTGTCTTGCCATAAACCAATTCATAAGGTGTAAACCCTGTGGTTGTCTTCCAGGTAGTTTTATATGCCCAAACAACTTCTGGTAACCTAGAAACCCAATCTATTCTGTGAAGTTGTGGAGTCTTTATCAATATGTTCTCAATTTCTCTGTTTGTGACTTCAACCTAACCATTAGCCTGAGGATGGTAGGGAGTGGACTTTTTGTGTCTAATCTGATATTCCTCCACCAGTCTAGTAATTAAATCTAATGTGAATTGTGGGCCTTGATTAGTCACTATCTCCCTTGGTACACCATATCTAGTGAAGATGTCCTCATACAAAAAAATTTCTACATTTCCATCTCTAGCAAACTACAAGGCTTTAACTTCCACCCATTTGGTTAAGTAATCAGTACATACAGGATATATTCCTTGTTGTTTGAAGTAGGAGAGATAGGACCAACAAAATTTAGTCCCCACTTATCAAAAGAGGCTAATGAGATTTGTGGATGCAAAGGCATTTCATTACTTTTGGTAGGTCTCCCCATCGTTTGACACAGATCACAGCTTCTAGTATACTTGACAGCATCTTTAAGAAGTGTTGACCAATAATATCTTGTTGTCAATATTTTGAAGGCTGCCCTTTTGGCTTCAAAATCTCCCCCACAGGGTTCATCACGACAGACCTTCAATATGTCAAACAGTTCATCCTCTTTGATACATCTTCTCATGATGTTGTCTGGACCAGTTTAGAAGAGGAATCCAGAAATCCAAGAGTAAGGGAAACATTTGTGAACTAGCTGTCTCTTCTCCCTTGGAGAAAAGTAACCTGGAATCTGCCCTGAAACCAAATAATTGGCTATGTTTGCATACCATGGAGTGTGTATTGTTAGAGCAAATAGATGCTCATCAGGAAAAGATTCATCAACCACTCCTTCTGATGATTGTGTGGGAAATCTAGACAGAAAATCAACAACAACATTAGCTTTCCCTAGTTTGTCAACAATTTTTATGTCAAATTCTTGCAGTGACAACAACCATCAGACAAGTCTGGCACCCACTATTGGCTTATTCATCAAATATCTAATTGCTGCATGATCTATGTGTATGAACACTTTATAATCAGTACTGTAGTGTCTGAATTTGTTAATGGCATAAACAACTGCCAACATTTCTTTTTCTATTGCAGTGTAGTTCAACTCAGCTCCCTGTAGGTTTTTACTTACATAGTAAATTGTATACTCCTTAGTTCTGTCTTGCTGGCCTAGGACTGCTCCAATGGCAAAGTATGATGCATCTATGTGGATGTGAAAAGATAGTGTCCAATTTGGACCTCTGAGCATTGGAGCCTGTGTCAAGGATGCTTTTAGCTTTTCAAAAGAAGTCTGACAAGCTGGTGTCTATTCAAATGCATTGTCCTTTGTCAACAAAGTAAACATAGGTGCAACAATTTTACTAAAATCTTGAATGAATCTCCTGTAATAACCTGCATGTCCCAAGAAGCTCCTTAAATCCTTCTGTTTCTGTGGAATAGGCAGGGTAGAGATAATTTCAATCTTCTTTGGGTCAACTTGTATGCCTGCACTTGAGATAAAATGTCCCAAAACTATTCCTTGTGTCATCAGCATAAAACATTTTCCATTGCTCAAAGACATGTTGTGCTATGTGCATCTCTTCAAAAATTTGTCCAAATTTTGTAAAGCTTCATCATATGTTTCACCATAGGTGGTGAAATCATCCATATAAATCTCCATACTGTCATGGGCAAAATCAGAGAAAATACTAAGGATTGCTCTTTGAAAATTGGCTGGAGCATTGCACAGACCAAAAGGCAAGACATAATATGCATAGGTCCCTCAAGGGCATGTAAATGTTGTCTTATCTTGATCCTCTGGTGCAATCTTGATTTGGTTATAGCCACTAAAACCATCAAGAAATGAGAAATATTTCTTACCTGCTAAAGAGTCAAAAACTTGATCAATGAAGGGCAATGGAAAGTGATCTTTCCTAGTGGCAACATTTAGTTCTTTGTAATCAACCCAAACTCTCCATTTGCCACCTTTCTTAGGAACTATGACCAATGGTGAAACCCATTTACTATCTGAAATGGGGTATATGAACCCTGCATCTAAAAGCTTTTGAAGTTCTGCTTTCACTATCCCCCTGAGAGCAAGATTCATGCATCTCTGTTGTTATCTTATAGGCCTGTGGCCATCATCAATGTAGATTTTATGCATACACAAAGTAGGATTTATGCCCTTTATGTCACTGTAATCCCATGTAAATGTTGTTGAGTGGGTTTGTAATACTGCATGCAAGGATTGCTACTGCTCATCAGTCAATGCATTATTAACAATCAACACTTTTCCTGGCTTGATTTCTAATGGTTTAGACATTTCTTGCACAAAGGACAAATCAAGGCTAGGTATTACTAGTAAGCATTCCTGAGGTAACAAAGTATGAAATATTTGAGATACTTCCTCTGAGGAACTGGTAGGTATTATGCTTCCTAAGGGATCTTGTAAGCAAGATAAACAGTCTTGCTACTATGGATGCCTTCCATAGTCATTTTGTACAATGTGAGAATTCAACTCATCTTCATCTTGAATATCTAGTAAGGGGCTACGCTCAATAGTCATCAATGTTTGCAATGAATAGTTGTCCTCATCTTCCAGGGTAGGCCAAATGGTCTGCTTAAGCTCATGGTATGGTTGGGCTGGTGGGTATAGAACCAATTTCTTGGTCACAGTCCCATTGGATATGATCATGTTACCAGACCTGCAACCTACAAATGCGTCAGTTGTGGTAAGCCATGGTCTACCTAGTATAAGAGGATAACCAACAAGATTAACCTTTGGCTGCAAGACTATGAAATCAACAGGGTATTCCCAAGAATCTAATCCAATGACCAAATCCTCGATGACTCCTTCAGGTTTGACTGTAGACCTATCAGCTAATTGCAAGACTATCTGAGTAGGCCTAAGGTTGCTCAATTAGAGTGTCTGCATTGTCTCCTTAGTCATCATACTATGTTGGTTGTTTCTGGATAGACAAGCGTCCGGGGAAAGGAGGCTTAGGATGTGAAATGGTCTGAGGTTCTTGAGTTGATTCAGGTTCCAAAGGTGGTTTATCTAAGGCTTCCTCTATGGGTTCTTCATCTTCAAGTTCTATAATTTGAGGAGATGAAGGGCCTGCAAGTTGCTTCCCTGATTTGAGATGAACATTACTCACTTCTACCCCATAGGTGGGGTATTGCATCACCTCGTTAGTATAATCCTATTGAACATGCTTGTTGTTAGGGTTAGGTGCGGGTTGGGTAGGGATTTGGGTAGGTCTAGGAGGTGGATTTTGAGGTGTTGATGGAGGCATTATGCTTTGTTGTTGTGGTTGAGATGGAATCATAGGTTACTGGTAATTTGTATTTTGCTACCATTGTTGGTTCTTGTTCCATTGAGGCTGCCATTGAGGTTGCTATGTAGGCCACTAGGTATTATAGTTGGAACCCTAAAAACCTTGTTGGGGCCATGGGTTTGGCTGATGTTGGTTCCAACCAATTTGTGGAGTAGGCCATTATGGGTTTTTCAGAGATTTTGATTACTAGGCCATGGATGACTGTTCCAAGTAGAGAAATTTGGGTTTGCAGCAAGAAAGGGTGAACTAAAATTTAGTGGATCAGAGGACATATCTTATCTTTGTTGCCAAGGTCTCCTTTGAGCTAGCTAGAACAATTGTCCATCCTCTCCTTCAAATGGCTGAAATTCTGGCCTTTCTACCTTCTCTTGGTTGATGCTTGCCACCCTCTTGCATTTACAACTGGCCTTCCTTTGCCTACAACTGGGACAATACTCAATAAGCATTGCATTAGCTTCTTCTTGTTTCTTCTTGATGTGAAGAGTGTCCAGCTATCTAGCCATATGGATGATTATGTCCTCCTTCATATTGGACAACAAATTACCAATTTCCACTCTTGAAACTCCATTGGTTGCCTTGTTTGTAATTGATGTACTTTCTCCCCTTGGTCGTCTAGTGAAAGTCCTTGAATAATTTTAGCAGACTTTACAAATGGACTCAAAAGGTAGCTGAGAAATATCACCTTGCTCAATGAGATTCAAAGCATCCATGCAATCATCCTTAACTCCTCTCAAGAAAACCAATTTTAATGATTCTTTAGATAATCTATTTTGGGGGTTCTTCAGAGCAAACTGGAATCTTTCAACATATAATCTTCAAGTGGCTCCTCCTCCTTTTGTGACATCTTGAAGATGTCTTCTCTCTTCCTATCATGTCCTCGGCAGTAATCTTGGTATTTCTCCAAGAATTTATCCTTCATAGTTGATGCAGAGTGGCACAAGGGAAGCAACACACAAAGGTTTACTCTATTGTCCTTTGCCCACTCACCCACTTCAACTAGCCTTCAACCTCCCAACCAACCAAAGGCACATTCAAGGCATATGAAGGATTTGATGTCCAGACTATTGTCCAACCCCTAAGGCTTCTCCAACACCTTAAGACAGATCAGCAAACACCTTACCAACACTTGGTTTGATCACCAACTTCATTCAACTCTCTAACCTTGACTAGGTCTAGTGAGGCTACTAGCCCTCCAAATCTAATTTTCTCCACACAACTTGACAAAACCCTAAATGACCAGGCAAGTAAATGATGGATTTGAATACCCTTTAAGGGGTCCTAACAAACTTCCAAACCTCCAGGTCCAACTCTACTCCAGCAACTCAGAACACCCACTAGGTCTCTAAGGCTAATTGATCACTTTAGGGCTAGATTACAAAGCAAGTGGTCTAATTTGGGGTCATAGATCAGGGACAGGAGTTTGGATTACCTCTACCAAACCCAAACAACTCAAAACCACCATTCATTCACTCACCTTATCAGAGTTTTGTCATTTACATCACCCAATTGCATAATTTCAGTCAAATACATAGAGATATTTGACCTAGGGCATCACCTTAAAAATAGAAGACTTCCTTTCCCAGCAAAAAGATTTTGGAATCAAGTAGTATACACCCCTAGCCTACATTTTACTGAGTGGCATGAAATTTCATCGGTGGGAATGCATTCTAGGGCCAAATTTGTGGGATAGCCCTAGAAAACAGGGTTTCTAGACCAGTTTTGAAAGAAAATTCAATAACTTTTGACTCCGACCACTTCAAGACCTCAAACTAGTTGCATTCGAATCTAGACTCACTCTAGTTTTAGAAAAAGTACATTAGACCAAGAGTTCAGTCCGTATAGAAACACGTTTTCTTCAGAAAAAAATCAAATCCTTGATTTTTGTGCCCAAAATTTCATACAAAATCTCCTCCTCCGTTCTGGGGTGAGAGGATAGTAATATAACTCGACCCAAGTTGGTTTTCAACTGTCAAAACAGATTCAACTTCCAAAAATGGGTTGCAACCGACCAAATGTGTCATTTGACAACATTGACAACATTGGTCACTATGACATTTTGCAATAACACAAAGAGGTCGATTGGTTCAACTTGTCCAATGGAACCTAACCAACCACCATTCCCTCTAAAACATGCCAAAACACAAAAATTTCTAATTAGACTAAAAAACAAACAAAAAACCAACATTAGACCTACTAGGCCTAAGTGGCATAACTAGGGTCCAAATGGACTAAGAAGGATTTGAGGTTTATATAGTCACCCCAAACCTCTTGACCATACAAAATGGACCAAACAACAATGGCTAAAAGCCTTATTACCTGTAGACACCCAAAATTGTCCCAACTTTGTTCATGTCTTGCAACACCTTGATAAAAACATCACTTAGACATCATGTAGCATTTTGTCCTAAATCCCACTCTTAATCCCATTTATCCATTAGCCAATTAATTAAATAAATTTTATTTATTTAATTAATATCCAACTTATATCCCAACTAATTCAAATATTTTATTTGAATTAAGTTCTCATTATAAGCCGACTTTCCAATTAATTAAATAAATCTTATTTATTTAATTAATTTATCTTATCATTTAGCCGACATGTGTGCCTCTTTTATTTAAAAAAGATAAGTAGTACTACAGTCTTTTATTTAATATCTTTTATATGTAGTACTTTTTATGTACACAAGCACACATGAGCCCTATCCTCCTTGACACTTGTCAAATGACTACAACTCCCTTGAAGAGTGGGATAACCTAATCAATCCTAGCCGTCCACATCAATCAATTAGCTTTTTAATCTCAGCCGTCCATTGGAACCAAGCCTTTCCTATAAATCAAACCCCTCACAAGCTATTAGCAGGCATTGAGCTTCAAGTAACATTATTCTGCCAAATTATCATTAGCATGCATTGATCCTCAAGTATCCACATGCTGTTGAAATATCATTAGAGCCTTTGCATCCTTCATTCTAGCATCTTCATCTTAATGTTATGATGCAGAAGTGAGCACCCAACATTCTTCCAACAATAATCCTTCAAAATCTTGCATGCTCATGCGAGGTGGAGAAAAGCAATGGAGATAAATCAAGCATAGCGTGGAGATCGGTTTGCATTTACATTTCTTATTTTGATTTTCATGTTGTCTTGTGCTTCGTTGTGCATTGCTAGGGTTTTATCATTGTTGATTCTTCATTTATCCTATTTGCAATTTTACCCTAACATACATTTTGGCACGCCAGGTGGGACTCACTTCGTTTGATCTTTTTTGCAGGTTTTTGTAGTAAAAATTTGCATTCATCTAACCCCCATTGTCAAGTTTTGTAGGTTTAATTAACTTTTTGTTGCAGATCTGCGATTTTTTCGACAAAACCCTAGGTTTCAAAGATTTCATCATATCTTCCAAACGGCTATGAATTTTTCTACAAGATTTTAGCAAAAGTTTGTCCATGATATAAGGAAGCTACAGTAGAAAATTTTTGGGTTTATCGCGATTTTTGCGGGATTTATCACGTTTTTATGTTTTTTCATAAAATCACAATTCTGGGCGCAAATCAGCGAATTTTTCAAAAAATTTTATATTTTTGGAAAGCTTTTGAAATTCTAATGGGGGTCTATGTTTTACAGATTTAATTTGGAGGTCGTTTACCATGCGAAAATATCAGATCTTTTCTGACTGTACCATTTTCATAAATCCGCATTTCTAGGCGCAAATCAGGGAATTTTTCTGATTTCTTTACATTTTCGGAAAGCTCTTTGAAAATTAATGGGGGTCTCTTCTTTGATTTTTTAATTTTCGAATCAAAAATCTATCGAAATAATCAAATCTAATTCGGCTATGCATATAAAATTATAATCTTTCTTGCCTGATGAGCCTTTTTTTTTTTTTTAATGCCTGCATTATAATATCATTTTTTTTATGTTGTAGGTGATCATAAGGAGCTAGAGCAAATTGACATCAACATCTACAGCAATTTAGATAGTGAATTAACCAGGTGCAATCATTTCATTTCTCATATTCTAATCATTGTTTGCAAACACATTTGGATTTTGGGCATAAAATGAATAATTGTTTGCAAATTCACATCAAAACATTGGGCTAAAATAAACCATTGTCTTTCATCACATTTGGATTTGGGCTTTAAAAGAAACAAGTGTTTGCATTGTCTTCCACACATTGAATCTCTAAGGTTAATGAACCCCATGCGAGTGTGACTAAGTAAATGTGTATGCTCTCTCCTCGCGTCCCAACACGAACTTGGAGATCAAAAATATTTACTTGTGTTGCTTTTGTTTAGCCTTAGAGAGGCCTGCCTTGGTATCCACTCCAAGGGAACGACCTCAAGCGGTACTTTCATCCAGTCCGCTATAAAAATCAGAGGATAAGGCGAAAGCCAAGTCTAACCGGTATTAGCGCTCACCATACAGTGCTAACTCGAAAGGAGGTGTACCTTTGTGTATATTAAAAGTCCTAGTAGGGTTAGTTAAAGTCTTAAGTGGCTTGCTGGATGCTCGTGGGGTGCCGGTCCCCCGGATTTTCACTAGAACCTCCTTGTGATAGTGGCCTTGCCTTGAATAGGACTTGTTGAATTGTCTTCACGTGCTTGCTTAACCATCATCACATTCTTCTAAATTAAAACTTGCTTATGTGTCTTGTGTGAGTGATTCATGTGTGTATATGCATAATCATTTGTTTGAATATTGCCACATCAAGCTCTAAACACCCAAACACATAAAGACAAGTCATCCTACACATTCTTCCAATAACATTCAAACCTAATCACCTTCATCTCAAACATAGCCTAGTCATCATCCAAACAATCCATATCATCATCCAAATCCCTAAACAAGCACTTGCTAAAAGGACTTAAGACAAACACTTGGGTGACAACATGTCTACACTAGAAGACCTAGAAATCAAATTCCAAAGATTCCTCCAAAATCTTTATCAAGGATCACAACCCCTAAACCAAGATGCCATTGAAATATTACAATTCTTCCTCCAAAGAGCTCAATCCCATGCAAGCCAATCACCTCAACTGCAACACTTTGTAGCCCAAGTTCAACACCTTTTAGCCACTAGTCAAGCTCAACAAGTACAGCAATCCTTAGCCATTCCATACCAACCTAATCCACCTCATAGCCACATGTCATATCCATCCACCTCCTATCAACTTAATCCACCTATCCACCAAGTCAATACCACATCAACCTATGAATATCCACCTCAAGCTTATTCAATCCCTCATGCTGACATTCCGATGCACTACCAAGCCCATCCAAAAAGTAATCAAGTGTCCTTACAAGAACAAAATGCAAGTCCAAATAGCCCTTTGTACATAAATCAAGCAAGTCCAAGTACACATTTTCAACAAGACCATCAAGCACCATTGATAGACCTAAGTCCACCTTTCCAACAAGAACAATATCCAAATCCCAATGGTCCCTTGTACATAAATCAAATGAGTCCAAGTTATCCTATGCAAGATCTAATAACCTTTGACAAGGGAGACACTAATCTAGAGTGGCCACCATCATGCAATCCCATGCCAACACATGAGCCAACAAGTCCTATCCCAACACCATCATGTGATCCCATTCCTAGTCCATTAATTTATCAACCTTCCAAACCACCAAGCCCTTCATTACCTTCATCACCATGTCATTCTAGTCCTTCACCAAAGGATGCAGCTGAGAGAGTTGTACAAAGGATGCTTGAAGCAAAACTCATTGAACTTCCTGAAGTCAAACCATGTGAAGAAAGTCCATATGATGAACATGATTATTGTGCATACCATAGGACCAAAGGCCATAATACAAATCAATGCCCAATATTTGTCCCAATTGTTTACAAGGTGTACCTACCTATAATGGGAAAACATGCCACATCATCCCAATCCCATGTGTCACCCCCATCTAGTCCAAATCCTAATCCACCCAATCCAATTAGCCCTCAACCTAATCCTAATCATAAGCCTACAACACCATCTACTATTATCATCCATCCATTATATCGCCCATCCATTCATACACTTGCAAGGGATGTGATCCATTGGCTACTAGCTAGGAATAGCTCACCTCCGTATCGAACACCCATTCATGAACCTACCAAAGAACTTCCAAAGGTCATGTCCAATCCTATAATCCCATCATGTGGTCCACCTATCCTTGAGCCTATTCAAGAGTCTCCTATTATAAATCCAAGTCAAGAGTCATCATGTTCTCATGTTGTTGACCAAGAGCCTATCCAAGAATTATCCACTTCCATTCAAGCAACCCAAGAGGTGTGTCAAAGGTTTTATCCTAAACATGTGGAAACACTAAGCCCTAGTCCAACTCAATATCAAATGCCTTCCATTCAACCCATCCATAACATTTACCTTCTTTATGATCAAGATGATACCTATGAAGAAGCTATCCATGAGCACCTTGATCCTATCCATAATCCTATATCTATCCATGAGCAAGATATCCAAATTGCTCTTAGTCATCCGCCATCTAGCCCTATCCATAATAAGCAAACATCCACTTATCATGATGAGACACTTGTCCCCCAAGTAAGCATAAAAGATCAAACAAATAGCTTGGATCTTAGCGAACATAATCAAGATCCTAATGATCATCCTTCCACATCCACCATCATGTCCACTTGGTCTTACCACCTTTGTCCATGAGTGTTCTTCCTTAGGACAAAAACAACGACCTTTATCCACTTCACCTTCATCCAATAATGAACTCAAGTCTAGTGTTCAAACCACACCTAGTCCCATAGTCCATCGCATACTCCAAAACATGAACTACCAAGGAAAAGGTCTAGGCCTTTATGAACAAGGTATTTTGGAGCCAACCCATGTCAAGATCCCTCCATGCTCATATGGCCTTGGATACACACCCCAAGGTAAACAAGCTAAAGATGTTGGTAATCCCTTCATGCATCCTAAACCTACCACTTTCCATCAGACCCCCTATCATCTACCTAAAACATATGTTGTCATTTCACCTCCATCATCCTATAAATGTCAAAAGCATGTGACCGTACACCTTCCACCATCCACTTTGCCTCCACTTTTACCAACTCCAATTATCTCTCCATCCACCTTGCCACCATTGCTTCCAACACCTAACATACATATCATTCATAAGTATCATTACATCCCTAATCATGACCAACAAAAGCACACATCATTTAAGTATAAAGCTTCCAATCATTCCATCCACTCCACCCACCCCATGGGATTCCAAAATAAACATTTGGATGCCTTTATCTATAAAGCCAAAAATCCAACTAAAACTCCTAAGGACCCTCATGCCTTAGGGCATCGATGTGAAAAGTCTCTAAATCATCCATCTTCTAAGCAAAGAACATTCACAAAGATATCCAAGCCCACACCTCCAAAAGCAAAGCCTAACAACAAAATGGTTTGGGTTCCTAAGCAAAAAGCTAGCAAAGTGAATGAGGCATCCTCATCCACATCTCAAGAATCCCAACCACCTATCTCCATCCAAGAGCCTATTTCCATCCAAAACTTCCATTACCTTCAGAAATCCCACAAGCAAAGCAAAAGCACTAAAAATACTAAATCTATGTGGGTTCCTAAATCACTTCATCAACCATCTCCTAAGAAAATATCTCCATTGCTTCCTACACCATCATCCCATCAAAAGCTTCAATGTTTATCATGGTGTGTGCAACCATTGGTCATGATTCCCTTCCAATTCAAAACATTCCCACATGCCTCCATCTCCCCATCTTCCATCCATTATCCTACATATCTTCCCCATCACCTTCCTATGGTCCATGCTTTTGCATAAGCCTTTCATCTATCTTCATTCCATAAGCCTATATAATCCACATCATAATCCACTATCCCCATCCATCTATCCTTGCATGAACCTTTCATAATCCATTTCATCATCCACTATCTACCGACTCCATCTCTCATCCATGCAATCCCTTATCAACATCTATGAGCATAATGACATGGTCCAGGCGAAGACATCATCCATCTCTAAAGGGACACTATCAACCTTCATAGCACTAAACACTTGAGTCCCTCCTATCCATTACCATGGTGAAAACTTAGCAAATAGGCGCCATGTGTAATTGTCATGTCAACCCATCTAAAAGCAAAAAAAAAGAAAATAAAAAGAAAAAAAATAAAAAAAAATCAAAAAAGTAAAGAGAAATCCCTTCGTCCAATGGTGAAAACCTGGTAAACAGGTGCCTTGGATAAGTACCATGATGAAAACCTGGCAAACAAGCGTCATGTGTAGGTTGATCTTCTATGTCACTTACACTTGGGGGCACATTGTCTCATCCAACCTATCCATTTCCAAACTATCTATCCCATTATATCATTTTTCATCCTACCATCCATAGCCATTACATCCATATACCTATCTTATTGACCCCATCCTTCCACCTTTTGATCTTGATGAAGATATGGGGGTAAAATGTTGAAACATGTTTGGATATTTCTTGACATACTTTCTTTCCAAACCAAGTCCTATCCATTGACCATTTATCCATCCTATTTAAACCAATCCATCATGTCATCCTATCGTCATAAGCATCATGTAAAACCCAATCCATATTATCATTATCCACCTATCATACACCTTGTCATGTAAAACCTATCATGTCATCCCATGGTCATGAACTTTGTCATGTAAAATCCTAAGCATTACCACCTAGAATAGGGCAATTTCCTCCTATGCAACATAGCCTTTGACGATCACATCCTAGCTCCCTTATGATCCATCCACTATGGCGTATCCTTATCACGAGCTTTACATCTATCATGAGCGTTCCACCATAGCCTACCTATCTATTTATCATGAGGCATGCATCCATCCCTTATATGGCCTATCCTCTTATCTATCCATCCAACTCTCATGAGCCTTTCATCCCATTTACTATCATCCATCCTTTTATCCATCCCTTGCACCTAGACTTGGTTTTCTCCCTTGTCATTGGTATCAAGCACAAAGGCTACCCAAATTGTAAATCCATTGACATCCCAAACATTCAAAAACACACACAAAAAAAAAAAAAATCAAATATTCTCAAAACTCCAAAAAAATCAAAATATTCCAAAAACACAAAAAAATCAATATCCAACAAAAAATCCAAGAAATAAAACCAATCATATCATCCAAAACAATCCACTCCATCAACATTCAATCAAAATTAATTCATCATCATCATCAATTCTTCCTATCAATAACATTCATTCATCCATTTCAATCAATCCATTTCCAATCATATCAATCAAATCAATCTAAGCAATGATCTTAAATCCAAGCCACACTAATCCATATCAAGCAAGCTAATCAATCAAGGAACATTATCCAATCAAATCAACAAGTTTTTGATCCTAATGTCATGAGCCCAATCAATCATCATCAATGGGATATAGCGTTCCCACATCCTTGTGTTGATCTAGGGATATAGCTTTCCCCACAATGACAACACTATCTATTATCATCAACAAATCAAACAATCAATCATTGGTTTATGACTTGACAAGGGCAATACCTTGTTTGTTTTACATCCTTTGAGCACACTAAGAACACTTGCTTATGCTTAGATTGAGTGGACACTCTAATCATCACACCATCACTATCGTCATTCAAAACAATCCAATCATCAAAACAATCAACCCAGCAATAGCAAACATCAAAACCAAAGCACATCAAGCCAACCATCAAAACAAATCCAATCACTTCAGCAAATCAAAAGTAGCTCAATCCACCACATATCTTCACATCATCAACATTTCATCAAATCAATCTAATCAACATTTCATCATCTTCCAACCATTCCAAGCAAAGATCCAAATGCAAGTCAATCCTTAAAGCTATACCAATCAAGTTAATCAATCAAGCCAAGTTATCCAAACACAATCCATGGTCTTGATCCTAGCCTTGTTGTAAGCCATATTAATCAATCAACTAGCCAACCAACTCAGCAAACAACCTTGTGTTGATCTAGGGATATAGCTTTCCCCGCAATGACAACACTCTCAACTATCATCATCAAACAATTAATCATTGGTTTACAGCTTGACAGGGGCAATACCTTGTTTGTTTTTGAATCATTTGTGCATGCTTGCTTGCTTGCTTGTGTGTGTGTTATCATTTTATCTTGCATTTGTATCACATCGGTATCAATCTAGCTAATATTCATATCTTGTATCCAGACAAGGTTGTATTACGCTGGGGCACGAGACACATTGTCACCCTGGTCCTTATACCTTGGTGCATAACGTCTAGTGTTATATCAAACATCATGGTTGCTCACTTTCATTGCAGCATAACGCATTTCTATTTCTTTTATATATCCCCTTATCTTTCTTTCTTAGCCAAACTATTTCTTTTCGAGAGCCTACCCGTGTTTGTCCAACCCGCATATCCTCTCGAGGGGGCATCATCATCATATCTTTCCATCATCATTATCCCTATCGATTATCCATACCTTAACTTCTTTGAAATGATGTTACTCAACATAAAGCTTATCATTTCGAACATCATCTCAAAGAGGGGCAAAATGTAGACACCCAAAATTGTCCCAACTTTGTTCATGTCTTGCAACACCTTGATAAAAACATCACTTAGACATCATGTAGCATTTTGTCCTAAATCCCACTCTTAATCCCATTTATCCATTAGCCAATTAATTAAATAAATTTTATTTATTTAATTAATATCCAACTTATATCCCAACTAATTCAAATATTTTATTTGAATTAAGTTCTCATTATAAGCCGACTTTTCAATTAATTAAATAAATCTTATTTATTTAATTAATTTATCTTATCATTTAGCCGACATGTGTGCCTCTTTTATTTAAAAAAGATAAGTAGTACTACAGCCTTTTATTTAATATCTTTTATATGTAGTACTTTTTATGTACACAAGCACACATGAGCCCTATCCTCCTTGACACTTGTCAAATGACTACAACTCCCTTGAAGAGTGGGATAACCTAATCAATCCTAGCCGTCCACATCAATCAATTAGCTTTTTAATCTCAGCCGTCCATTGGAACCAAGCCTTTCCTATAAATCAAACCCCTCACAAGCTATTAGCAGGCATTGAGCTTCAGTAACATTATTCTGCCAAATTATCATTAGCATGCATTGATCCTCAAGTATCCACATGCTGTTGAAATATTATTAGAGCCTTTGCATCCTTCATTCTAGCATCTTCATCTTAATGTTATGCTGCAGAAGTGAGCACCCAACATTCTTCCAACAATAATCCTTCAAAATCTTGCATGCTCATGCGAGGTGGAGAAGAGCAATGGAGATAAATCAAGCATAGCGTGGAGATCGGTTTGCATTTACATTTCTTATTTTGATTTTCATGTTGTCTTGTGCTTCATTGTGCATTGCTAGGGTTTTATCATTGTTGATTCTTCATTTATCCTATTTGCAATTTTACCCTAACATACATTACCAAACACATTGAACAAAAACCATAACTTCTCAAAATGCATCAAAATGCTCTTAGAAATCAAAATGTTGCTCTTGGGTACCCTGCACCATACACCCACTGTCAAACAGAACTCAAGTCTCTTGAGTTAGGAATGTTATCAAATGTGAAACCTGCCTTCTCAATGTCTGCTCTGCTCATCCAAGTGGCATCCTCCTGAGGTTTGTTTAGCCACTTCACCAAGTATTCATGATAGGTGTGCCTCCTGGTTTGTTTTGCAATCCTCTTATCCAAAATGCACTCAATCTGATCAGGAGATGAAGGAATCAATTCTTGGAGTGTCTAATCAGTTTGGTCTTCTTCAACAGCAGTCTGAGGATCAAATCCTTTATAGGGATAAAGGTCTGAAACATTAAAAATTGGAGACAAAGCAATGCCATCCGGAAGTATGATTTTATAGGCATTTTCTACACATTTCTTGAGCACTTCACAAGGCCCAATCTTCTTCATGAGCAACTTGGTGTGTTTTCCTACAGGGAGCCTCTCCTTCTTCAGATGGACCATTACCAAATCACCTTCTTTGAACTACAAATCCCTTCTTTTTCTGTCAGCAAATTGTTTATATTTCTAAGAAGTGGACAGCAATTTCTGTTGTACTTGTTCATGGACATCTTTCATGACTTGAACGAAGTCTTCAGCTAAGGCACTATTGTTTTCTAGTCCTTTAACCTCCCTAAGTTCCAAAATACCCCTTGAGTGAGTGCCATAAACAATTTGGAAAGGAGATAGGCCGGTGCTTCTATTGACAGTGTCATTGTATGAGAAATCTGCCTGAACCAAAATTGAATCCCAACTAGCACCCTGCTCCTTTGTTAGGCATCTTAGGAGGTTGCCAAGTGACCTATTAATCACCTCTGTTTGTCCATCAGACTGAGGGTGATAGGCAGATGACAATGACAAGTTTGTACCTAGTCTCTTCCAAAGTGTCCTCCAGAAGTG
Source organism: Cunninghamia lanceolata (assembly GCA_027924645.1). Classification (NCBI taxonomy): domain Eukaryota; kingdom Viridiplantae; phylum Streptophyta; class Pinopsida; order Cupressales; family Cupressaceae; genus Cunninghamia; species Cunninghamia lanceolata. The sequence continues at coordinate 4,388,140 of BSBN01000696.1, read as the reverse complement.
TCCTATGAACTTGGGGTCTTTGTCTGAGATGATTGACAAAGGTAAACCATGTAATCTGACTATTTCCTTGAAGAAAATACTTGCTATGTGTGAGGCATCATGTGTGGTTTTACATGGGATGAAGTGAGCCATTTTTGAGAACATATCAACAACCACAAAGATGCTATCATGTCCATTCTTGGTCCTAGGCAAACCAAGTACAAAATCCATGCTTATGGAATCCCAAGGCTTTGAAGGAATAGGTAGAGGAGTGTATAAACCTGCATTTGATGTATGCCCCTTTGCTCTTTGACAAACTTGACAAGTTTCAACAAACTTCCTTACATCGGTTGGCAACTTGGGCCAAAAATAGTACCTCCTAACCAATTCTAGGGTCTTGTCAATACCAAAGTGGTTTGGCATGCTGCCACAGTGCTTTTCCTTGATTATATTCTCTCTAACAGACCCTCTTGGGATACACAACATGCTACCCTTGAAAAGATATCCATCTTATAACAAAAAATTGGAAAAATCAGTGTTATACCTTCCTGTCATGGCCTTGCAAGATAGGTATGGCTCTTTGAAGTCTTCATCTACTGCATACTGATCTTTGATGGCATGAATACATGTACTTTCCAACTGTATGGTCTGCACAACAAGATTCCTCCTACTTAAGGCATCGGCTACCTTATTGGCCACTCCTTTCTTGTGTTTTATGGAGAAGGTGTATGCTTGGATGTACTCCATCCACTTGACATGTCTGTGGTTTAACTTCTACTGCCTGTTCAAGAAGCTCAATGCATGGTTATCAGTAAAAACTATAAATTCCTTTGGCAATAAGTAGTGTCTCCATTTCCTCAATGACTGGACCATGGCATATAACTCTAGATCATAGGTGGAGTAGTTTTGTTTTGCCTCATTTAACTTCTCACTAAAAAAGGCTATAGGCCTCCCATCTTGACTTAGGACTCCCCCTATAGCCCTCTTACTTGCATCACACTCTACCACAAAGACCTTGTCAAAATCAGGAAGAACAAGGACCGGTTGTTCTGATATTTTTTTCTTTAACAGTTCAAAGGCTTAGTTGGCCTCATTTGTCCATACAAACACACATTTCTTGCCTCCTTTTATGGTGTCAACAAGTGGAGCACAAATGCCACTAAACCCTCTAATGAACTTTCTATAAAAGCTACACAAACCATGGAAACTCCTTACCTCAGACGCTGTTGTAGGTGTTGGCCAATTAAGAATGGCTTCAACCTTACTTGGATCCATTTTTAGGCTGCCCTTGGAGATGACAAACCCCAAGAATATCAACTCTTCTTGTAGGAAGACACATTTGTCAAGGTTCATTCTCAACTTCTCCTCTTGAAGCCTCCTAAGCACTTGATGAATATGTCTTATGTGATCTTCCTTGCTGTCACTAAAAATTAGTATATCATCCAAATACACAACAATAAACTTGTTAAGGAAAGGTTTTAGCACTTCATTCATCAATCTCATGAAGGTGCTTGGTGCATTTGACAAGCCAAAAGGCATGACAACCCATTCAGATAGTCCTTCATTGGTTTTGAAGGTAGTTTTCCACTCATCCCCCTCCCTTATCTTGATTTGGTGATAACCACTTTTGAGATCTATCTTGGTAAAGTACTTAGCCCTACCCAAGCAATTCATTAAATCTTCTATTCTAGGCATTGGAAATCTATACCTGATAGTGATCTTGTTGATGGCCCTGGAATTAGTGCATAGTCTCCATGTTCCTTCCTTCTTGGGTGCAAGGACTGCAGGTACTGCACATGGACTAATACTCCTCCTGATAAGCCCTCTATCCAACAAGTCCTGGATTTGTCTTGCCACTTCAGCATTTTGCTCTAGAGTCAACTTGTATGCTGCTTGGTTTGGTAGGGTAGATCCAGGGATGAGATCAATGCAATGACTAATCTCCCTATTTGGTGGAAGTGCATCCTTACTCTCATCGGCTATCACATCATGAAACTTTTCCAATAGTTCTTCCACTTCCTTTGGTCCAATCCTCCTAAGAGGTTGCTGCACTTTGGCCTTCTTGGGATTCACATCCTTGGGCTTGATGACCACTGCAAAACATGGCACTTTCTCTTCCTTGAGGTTAGCCAAAAACTCTTTTTCACCTACCAACATAACTAAACTAGAAATGACCTTCTCTTTGCAATCATCAATCAAAGGAGTCATTGTAAACTTTTCACCATTTTTGGACAAATAAATCACATTTTGCTTACCATCATGTTGGGCACTTGTGTCATGTTGCCAAGGCCTTCCAAGAAGAAGGTGGCATGCATCCATATCCACTATCTCACAAAGAACCTTATCATGATATTCACCTATCTTGAATTCAACCCAACATTGCTCTTTCACCACAATTTGTTGTTCCTTGGTGAGCCAAAAGACTCTATAGGGGTTAGGATGAGGCATTCTTTCCAATCCTAACTTAGTCACCATTTCATTAGAAGCCAAATTTTCAGAAGAACCTGAATCTACTATTACCTTGCAAACTTTTCCTTTCACCTTGCAAGTGGTTCTGAACAAGTTGTTTCTTTGGGGTTGTTCCTTGGTGGCTGGCATGATGAGAGATCTATTAAACATGATGCATTCTCCACTCTCAGGTGCTGCATACTTGGAAGAGGCTGTTTGGTATGATGTGGTGCTTTGATAGTCCTCTTCTTGAAGGAGTTACACTCTTCTATCTTTCTGATTTGCAGCAGTGTTTCCAATTTTCTCTGGGCATCTAAAGGACTGATGTCCAATCTGATTACAAGAGAAACACCTTCCAGTAAACACATTGGGACCTCTGCTCCCATTTCTCCCTCTGCCATTTCCTCTGCCCCTAAACTGACCCTTATCAGCATTGTCTCTGTCAGCAGCCCCTTGATTGCCTTCTTGAAATTTGCCACCTTGGGGCCTTGAAAAGTTATCTCTGTTTTGAAATCTGCCTCTACCCCTAAAGTTCTGATTTCCTCTGCCTCTGCTGCTGTTGTTAAAATCCCCTTTTCTTCTCTGCTTATCCTCAATCCTTAGTGCCATTTGAAAGCACTTATGGACTGTCTCTGGGTTAAAAAGAGTTGATTCATCTTGAATGGAGAACTTGAGGCCATTAAGATATCTTGCAAGCTTCTATTTTTCGTTCTCAGGTATCTTGGACTTCAATGTCATCTTGTGAAACTCCTCTGTGTAGGTGCTCATGTCCATGTCCTTCTGTCTCAAGTTATGTAACTTCTTGTACAAGTTGACTTCATAGTCTTCAGGGACAAATTGCTTCTTGATTTCAAGTACCATCTTCCTCCATGTAGAGATAGGGTTTCTATCATCTTCTATCCTCTCATTTTGAACGAAGTTCCACCAACTTAAGGTTGGCCCTTTCATTCTTGACTTAGCAATCCTCATTTTCTAATTTTTTGCCACTTCTTCACATTCAAAAATAGTTCTCCATTGCCTCAATCCAATCAAGGCACTCCTCTGGATTCATCTTACCAGGAAACATAGGTAAGTCTGCCTTAGTGTCCTTCCTACTCAACTTTCCAAGTGCATTTAGGAATTGTCTCTCTGACATGCCTCCTTATGACTCTTCCATTGGCACTTCTTTTTCTTCATCTTGATCCTCTTCATTTGAATCTAAGATGACCTTTGGCTTCTTCTTCTTGTCCTTGTCTTTCTTCAACTTCTCTATCTCAGCCTCCATCCTTTTGTTCTTGGCTGCTTGCTCTCTCACTATCTTTGCCAATTCGGCATTTGTCACTCTTTGAGGAATTTCCTCCTCTTCTTCTCTATCTCCCATCCCTTTGATGGCTCTGATACCACCTGATATAGAGTGGCACAAGGGAAGCAACACACAAGGGTTTACTCTATTGTCCTTTGCCCACTCACCCACTTCAACTAGCCTTCAACCTCCCAACCAACCAAAGGCACATTCAAGGCATATGAAGGATTTGATGTCCAGACTATTGTCCAACCCCTAAGACTTCTCCAACACCTTAAGACAGATCAGCAAACACCTTACCAACACTTGGTTTGATCATCAACTTCATTCAACTCTCTAACCTTGACTAGGTCTAGTGAGGCTACTAGCCCTCCAAATCTAATTTTCTCCACAAAACTTGACAAAACCCTAAATGACCAGGCAAGTAAATGATGGATTTGAATACCCTTTAAGGGGTCCTAACAAACTTCCAAACCTCCAGGTCCAACTCTACTCTAGCAACTCAGAACACCCACTAGGTCTCTAGGCCTAATTGATCACTTTAGGGCTAGGTTACAAAGCAAGTGGTCTAATTTGGGGTCATAGATTAGGGACAAGAGTTTGGATTACCTCTACCACACCCAAACAACTCAAAACCACCATTCATTCACTCACCTTATCAGAGTTTTGTCATTTACATCACCCAATTGCATAATTTCAGTCAAATACATAGAGATATTTGACCTAGGGCATCACCTTAAAAATAGAAGACTGCCTTTCCCAGCAAAAAGATTTTGGAATCAAGTACACCCCTAGCCTGCATTTCACTGAGTGGCATGAAATTTCATCGGTGGGAATGCATTCTAGGGCCAAATTTGTGGGACAGCCCTAGAAAACAGGGTTTCTAGACCAGTTTTGAAAGAAAATTCAATAACTTTTGACTCTAACCACTTCAAGACCTTAAACCAGTTGCATTCAAACCCAAACTCACTCTAGTTTTAGAAAAAGTACATTAGACCAAGAGTTTAGTCCGTACAGAAACATGTTTTCTTCAGAAAAATAGTCAAATCCTTGATTTTTGTGCCCAAAATTTCATACAAAATCTCCTCCTTCTGGGGTGAGAGGACAGCAATATAACTCAACCCAAGTTGGTTTTCAACTGTCAAAACATATTCAACTTCCAAAAATGGGTTGCAACCGACCAAATATGTCATTTGACAACATTGACAACATTGACAACATTGGTCACTATGACATTTTGCAATAACACAAAGAGGTCGATTGGTTCAACTTGTCCAATGGAACCTAATGAATCACCATTCCCTCTAAAACATGCCAAAAAACAAAAATTTCTAATTAGACTCAAAAACAAACAAAAAACCAACATTAGACCTACTAGGCCTAAGTGGCATAACTAGGGTCCAAATGGACTAAGAAGGATTTGAGGTTTATATAGTCACCCCAAACCTCTTGACCATACGAAATGGACCAAACAACAATGGCTAAAAGCCTTATTACCAAACACATTGAACAAAAACCATAACTTCTCAAAATGCATCAAAATGCTCTTAGAAATCAAAATGCTACTCTTGGGTGCCCTGCACCAATAGTATCCTAGTCTGGAATGACATCTTTTCCTAGCCCCATAAACCATCTCAAAGCTACATCCTTGAGGGTAGCATGAAAGAGTTTCAGCCTGTGAGCATCTGAGGTGTCATCATAGCTCCTACATAAGATATAAAACTTAAACAGGAACGTATATGGGTCCTCTGTCACCAGGCCATAGAAGACTGGTAATGCTAATGGTGGAATATTTTTCAGCACTGTAGCCCTCTTCTGATCAGTGATAGGAAACTCAAACGTTGCTTGCTCTGGTGGATCCTCCACCGCAACATCTGCCATGGTTCTTAAGGTCCCTTTTGTAGTTGTGGAAGAAGCTGATGAAGATGTAGAAGGTGTTGATGAAGATGTAAGAGGAAATTCTTCTTCAACACTTTCAACTGTATAATTGATAAAGTCAGTTGTTTCTTCACTATCCTAAAATTTTGAAGGGAGGAATCTGCCTCGGTTATCTCTTTGCCTCCACATACAGTGAAATTGGCTTTATATTCTAGCAATCCTGCACAATGTTAGTATAACTTCTGGTGTTTCTTGAAAAGTGAATTTATTAATCCTAATGCTGGAATCAAAATTTAAACTATGAAAGCATGTAAAAATGAGCCTATGAAGGTAGCACCATCCTTGGCAATGATGCCAAAAATGTAGAGGAAAACTAATGCATTGTAGACTTAACATAATTCAGGGCTAAACCTATCTGAACACTCCACTCTATCATTGTGTTCCTACATTAAATTATCAACCAAGGAGCATAAGCTTATGATGGAACTACATTGTATGTGCCTTCAGGGCTCATATTCTTCCTAAACCATCTTATCCAAACCTATTTAGGCTATTCTACTATGCTTAAATTCACAGAAATGCAAGAACATAAAAAACAGCTACAAAATCTAGTGACTACGGGTTCCTGCAACATAAACTGTAGATGACTGTTATCAACAGGAAATTACAGAATTAACTGAAAACATCCAAAATGATAAAAGAACTAATGCTAACCTCTAGAGGACTTAAAGTTGATAAAGCATGCACTTGTTTATGAACCATACTACTTGTAATTCGACAACCAAAGAAATCTAAGTGACTCGTGATGTATCTATATGCAAATGAAAAGAAGATTTAATAATGAATGCATAAAAGAACAAGTAAATAAATGAAGTGAGGATTAGTACCTTGAGTGGCCAGCTTAGGGGACTGACTCACTTAACTGAGAATCAAATCTATTTCAGATTTCTATGCATCTTCATAACACATAGTTCATTCACTTCATATCATGAAACAAAATCTCTTTTAGATTGTATTCAATAATGGCATTCCTTAATAAAACATGTCCGCATCTTCCAATATAGAAAATAGAGTAACATTAGAGTAACAACTGAGTAACTGGAAATAAAGTAACTAACTTAACATCTAACTCATCCCCTCTAACTTATATAGAAACAGGAGAGTTTTATGCAACTACTTAACTAACTACAACCATCAATCCATTCCTAGATAGTAAGATATAGGTTTGGGATCAATTTATTAATCTAAATGAACAAAGGAAATAGGGTCCTATCCAAACAAGAATTCTTATGCAACAGATCTCATGAAGAACACACATAAGCTATGTTTGAAACAAGTCTTCTTCTTCTGCATTTATTTCTGTCCATGATGGTTCACATTTGTCCTCCAACTGCCTGCATGTTTGGCGTCCAACTTCACTTCCTTTAATTCTCCTATCTTCAGCTTCATTGCAAATGCTCATTTCCTTGATGACACGTTCTTGCTACACAGGGGTTAATTCACAAAACATATGCACACAAATAACCTTCATGACTAAACCATAGGATTCCATCTATATTGCATGCATACTTATATTTAAATCATTCAATTGATAACATCATCACCATATTCCATATTAATAATATAGGTTCAAAGTCTTGCAAAGTATATAAAAATACAACATATAATGATGGTGATGTTGGTAAAGTGTCTAAAAGATCATATAGAAAAGTTCTTAAAAGCATATAAAACAACATAAAAAGAGGTCAATAATTCAACCCATTAGTCAACACCACTTCTCTGGCTGGGCGAACAAGAATTTCTATTGAAGCTCCCCCTAAACCAAAGCTCTCAATTCACTTCTTGGAGGAGGTGTCTACACTAGAGGTTGGCACAGGCTCATCCTTGACTTCGTTAACATCCTTCTTGATCCATATCTTGTTCTTCTCCTTGGTTTCTATCGGATCAACCTTTTGCACTAGTTTCTTTTTATCTACTGGATTATCCTTCTTCATATTCTTGCTTCTATAGAACCTTGCAATATGTCCAGGCCTATTACAATTGTAGCACACAACATTCCTTTGACTGTTGTTCCTTCCATTCATTTTGGATCTACATTGGTTAGCCTTATGTCCAAATCTATTGCATGTAAATTAGTTTCCATTGAAAGATTGAGCATTCCTTCCATTGTTATAGTCATTCCTTATTTGACTTCTACATTCACTAGCTCTATGACTAACTTTCTTGCATGTAAAGCACTGACTAGAGAAAGATGGAACATTTTGATTCATTCTGTTCCTACATTGAGTAGCCTTATGACTGAACTTATTGCATGAATAACAATAACCATTCAAAGATGGGTACCTTTGAGCATTTGGTTGCCTGACCGGTTGTCTTCTAGGTCCATACCTTTGATTTTGAATCTGCTTGCCTTTGTCCTTCTTGTTCTCAGCATTCACTGCTTGACCTGATTTGGAATTTTCACCTTTCTCAAATCCTAAGCCTTCTTTGTCATCAGGACTCTTCTGACTAGCAATCATCTCATCAGTTTTTGCAGAACTTATCTTGAAATTTTCTTCATAGCACTTTGCCTTCTCCAAATTTGACTTCAAGTTCACAACTTCTTTTTTAAGCTTTGCACATTCTTTAGATTTTCTTGTCACCATTTGATTTAGATATTCTTTTGCTTTTTCCTTTTCTTCAACTTTCACTTGTAGACCATTCAAGGTTTCATTTGTTGATCTCAATTATTCACTAATCTCCTTATGCTTTTCTTTGAACTTCTTGACTTGCTCCCTCAACTTTCTGATGCACTCATCTGCTCCCTTGATATTTTCCTTCAAATCCAATTTTTCCTCTCCAGTCCTTTCAAGGTCTTCAAGAGCAACTTTGAGTTCTTCATTATTAACAAACATGCACTCTTCTTTTGTAATTCCAATTGGATGAATTTCTTCTGGAGGAGTAGGATACTTTCTAGTTGCCATGTGTTCAATCTCCAAGATCTTCAAGTTGTTAGACTTCTTGCAAGGAATCTTGCTCTAATACTAATTGTTGAACACCTGAAATACTGAGAGGGGGCGAGGTGAATCAATATTCTATTAAACCATTCATTCATTAAACCATTAATCCATTTACCACATTCAATAACTATAAAGCAAATCAAACATAGAAGATGCAACCACAAGCCATAACACGTGAACACTAGGATTTTTACGTGGAAAACCCAAAAAGGGAAAAACCACGGTGAGTGTTAGCTCACAATATATTATGATAGCAAAACTGTATTACAAAAAGGCTCACTGCCCAAAGGACTCATTATCCAAAGAAATTCTCACTGCAACAGGCTCACTGCCAAAAGAAAATAGAATGGGTGGTTCACTACCAAGAATTAACTGTTACAATTGCATCTACAAATTCATGGAATGAAGTTCCAATGAAGCTCAAAATACTATCTCAAAACTCTTCATCCTTAACTGCTCGGTTACACTACTCTATTCTGCATAAGACTCAGATCTCTTTTTATTCTCAAGCACTTGTCGTACTTACTAGATCACAAAACTTTGTGTATGTCGCATACACACATTCATCTTCACATCAAACACCAAAATGAATCACACATATATATCCACAACACGTACCATCTTCAAAATAGGTCAGCTTGTAAGTATGAAACGTGTAGTTATGCAAGGTGTAGCTTGTCGGCCTCAATGCATTCACAAAAATACTTTGTAGACCAAACCAACACTTGGAATACATTCTTCTATGTCAGCACAAACTATAGAACCACTTAGGATATGAATCTAAACAATAGATTCTTCCACACAAAGATTATAGTATCAGGTCAACTTCACAAACTTACTAACACATGCTTATATTAACTGTCACAACATAACTTTCAGTGCGGACAACAAAACTTTCTCAAACTCATGACCAAGACTCCTTAGGCATCCTAAGACTTAACTTTAGAACCATAGAATAAAATATTAGCATGTGGTAAAATGTAGAATACTAGAACTTAGACTTTGTTACTGTTAAACACTATCAATGCCTGTAGTGATACTTAAGTACTCATAACTGCCTTATTGGAGAACTTCAAACTTTGAAACTCTAGAATTAGAGAATTCAATCATGTGTTTACAACACCTAAAAACTGCAAGAGAAAATATCCATTACCAGAGAAATGTGCACCAAAACAAACAGGTGTTTTGTTCTAATTAAGACTATTCTGTTGTGCTAAACTTAAGCTACTTGAAACTGTGATTTTGGAAATCATTAGAAGATTAAACTTTGGAATTAAGAGCATCTAAGATGATCGATATCTTACCAGAACTAAAAGACATGATCTTCAAATGTGGATTAATGCGGACAATAACATTGTAGCTCTGCTGTCATCTCTGTACTCTAACAATGCTTAGCCAAAATGCTTAAGTCTCTTTACCAAACCAGAATGCTTTGTACATATGACTTCATGAGGATTAGAATATCCTGTAGGAACATAACTATAACCTCAAAACCCTTTTTCATCCTTAGATCTTTGCTGCCATGTTGTTACAGTCTTCAAACCTTGTTCAGTCCTTGTTGTCCTTGGATCCTTGTTGCATCGTTGTTGCTTCCTTGTTGCCATCAATGAAAACACCATTCAAACATCATGCTTATTCAGTCTTAGTCATACCAGCAATGTCTCCATCAATGATGTTTTCCAAGTTTCCAACACTTTTTGCATCTCTTCTACAAATCTCTTTCACATACCTTCATTAGCTCCAAAGATTATATCATCAACATACACTTCCACAATCAGGATTTGATTTTCTTCAACATTGGAATACATATTTCTATCTGCAGTGCCCTTTTTGAAACCTTGCTACAATAGGTACCTATCCAACCTTGCATACCATGCTCTAGGAGTCTGTTTGAGTCCATATAGTGCCTTCTTCAATCTGCAGATCATATTTGGATCTTCTGATAACTGAAACCCTTTTGGTTGTTCAATGTATACTTCCTCTTCCAACTCTCCATTCAAGAATGCATATTTCACATCCATTTGATAGAATTTGAAGTCCTTATGAGCTGCAAAGGCCAAGAACATTCTAATGACCTCCAATCTTGCCACTGGAGCAAATGTTTCCTTATAATCTATTCCTTCCACTTGTGAGTAGCCTTTACACACAAGCCTAGCCTTATTTCTGACTACTTCTCCCTTCTCATTCAATTTGTTCTGGAAGACCCATTTAGTTCCTATCACATTTTTGTCTACTGGTCTTAGGACAACTTCCCAAGTCTGATTCTTCTCAATCTACATCAATTCTTCCATAGCCTGATCCAGTGCTCATCTTTGCATGCTTCAATCACTATTTTGGGTTCTATTGTAGACAACAAGCACAAATTTACCTATTCATTTGTCATAGCAATTTTCCTTCTTGTTAACACATGACCTTTGTTCTTATCTCCAATTATATGATCTTCATAATGATTCTTCTGCACATACTTGGGAGTCTTAGGAACCCTTTTTGGAGCATCTTCTTCATCAAATTGCATCTCCTTTTCCTTTTCTTCTTCACTTTCTTATTTTCTGCAAGGGGTCTCATCAGATTCATATTCTTCTATCAATACTGAGCTTTGATGTGGATCCTCATTCACTTTGACATTTGTACTTTCAACTATCTTCTTTAGCCTCTTGTTGTAACACCTGTAAGCCTTGCTCTTTGTGGAATATCCAAGGAAGATTCCTTCATCTGATCTTGTATCAAACTTTCCCAATTTTTCATCTCTCCTAATGTATCACTTGCTTCTAAATACTCTAAAATATTTGACAGTAGGAGTTCTTCCATACCATAGTTCATATGTAGTCTTTGAAGTGTTGACCCTTGCTTGCACTCTATTTTGTATGTAGATTGCAATGTGAATAAGTTCTCTCCAATAGATATCTGGTAGATTTGATTCTTTCAACATTGTCCTTTTTGCTTCCTGAACTGTCCTATTCTTTCTTTCCACAACTCCATTCTACTAAGGAGTCCTAAGGGATGGCAAATGCCTCTTTATTCCACGATCTTCACAAATTAAACTCATTGGAGATGAACTCATCACCATTATCAGACATCAAGCACTTGATTTTCAAATCAATTTCATTTTCAACCATAATCTTGTATTCTTTAAACTTATCTAGAGCTTCTGATTTTTCTTTGAGAAAAGTCACCCAAGTCATTCTAGAGTAATCATCAATCAACAATATAAAATACCTATTACCTTGAAAGATTCCTACTCTTGTAGGTCCACACAGATCTGTATACACCAACTCCAGAGGTCCGGTGGTAGAATACTCCTTGATCTTGAAATTCTTCCTTGTTTGCTTCCCAATATGACATTCTTGTAGGTTGCATTGATAGGCTTTGCAATTCTTGGCAGATCCCTCACAGCTTGAGTAGAGTTGATCCTTACCAGGCTATCAAAATTGATGTGACACATTCTTCTATGCCATAGCCAACTTTCATTAAATTGAGTTATGAAACACATACCATTAAAACCTTTGAGCTGATATATATTTCCTTGTCCTTGTTCCTATAGCAATAAGAGTTCCAGAGCTTTCTTTTCTGATTTCACAACCACCATCCTAAAACACAAGGTTATATCCTTTGCTACAAATTTGTCCTACACTTAGCATATTACGCTAGAGACCCTTGACATAAATATCATCATCTTTATTATGCTTGCCATCAAAACTGATTGAACCTCTTCCACAGATTTTAGCAGATGCATCATCTCCAAACTTAACATATCCTCCATCAAACTTCTCAAGATTAACAAACTTATTCTTATAACCTGTCATATGATTTGAACACCCACTATCAATTAACCAGTTGTTCTCCTCTTCTCTTTCATGAAAAGAAGTTACCAAAGCTCCTTTGATCTTGTGCTTTGTTTCCAGAGTAGTCTCCTTTATGCATCTTTTAGAGTTAGTAGAACTAGTTCCAACATTCCATGCCATGAACAAGCATTCATCATCTGGATAGTTAGACTTATCATCAGATATGCTATCATTTTCTTTGACATAATAGCTCCTCTTGAATGACTTACCATTGTTGTCCTTGTTTTTGTCATTTGAAATTTTGATTGGACATTTTGAAGCATAATGACCTATCTTTCCACAACTAAAACATTTGAAGGGTAACTTATCGAGTTGTATTTTCCAGAGCCCTATTTCAATCTACTTACAAAGTTTGCTTCCACTTCCTCAAAGTCATCTTGATTTGATTCAACCTTCTTTTATGTCTTGCTAGCCTTAAAAGCAGTTTCCTTTCTTGAATATTCTTGACCAAAGTCTCTTATCTCAAAAGTAGTTAGAGTACCAAACATTTTATCCCTAGAATACTTATCCAAATCTTGATTTTCATCAATTGCAGAAACTTTAGCACTAGATAAGATTTTTGAAGAGTTCTTAGTACCTTCTTTACCACTTCACTTTCCTCCAGCTTTCCACCAAGACCATTGATGGAGTTGACAACTTCATCCACTCTCTACATGTAGCTTTCAATATTTTCATCTTCTTACATCTTCAAAGTTTCAAACTTGGTCTTCAATATCTGCATCTTTGCTTGCTTGACCTTTTCATCTCCTTCATAGGTACTTTCCAGCTTCTCCCAAGTCTCATGTGCAGTTTTGTAGCTCATTACCTTCACTAATTCAAAATCAAAAAAATTATTTAGAAGAGCACTCCTTGCCTTGCCATTGTTCTCATATTCTTTAATCTCATCTTCATCATTTGGACCATTAGTAGGTATAGTATACTTTTTCTCAACTAGATTCCATATGCCATATCCCAATGAGATGAGAAAGCTTTCCATCTTGGTCTTCCAAAAAGCATAATTTGTTCCATCAAACATTGGAACCTCAATACATTTCCTATGCGCCATCAGAATCTACCCCAAGCAGTTAAGCTTATTTAGGGAACTCGGCTTTGATACCAATTGTTAGAAAGCACATGACAATTGAGGGGGGGGTGAATCAGTTGACTATTAAAACTTTTAACCCTCAAAGCAATTCCAAATATTAACCTCTTATTATGCATTAACAGAATGTAAACATATGAAGCATTAATGCAAACACATCCAAACACATAAGAACACCACATTTACGTAAAAAACCCAAGAAGGGAAAAACCACAATGAGGATTAGCTCACATATATATGAATAACAACACCGAAATCAAATAGGCTCACTGCCAAGGGCTCATTGCCAAGGGTTCACTGTCATCCCCACATTTGCCATGTGGTTATGACATGATAACTACATGTCATGTCCACATTTTCTATGTGGTCATGACATGAATTACCAAAAATTTCCCATCCGACTCTACAAACCCCCTCGTGCACAACATGCGCGCTTGGTGACACACACACACAACATAGTTGTCTCAATAACTAACGTCATGTGCATCACCCGAAGCGGGGAAGGTCAATCACAACAGGATGGTGTGAGACACACTTCTCCATCCCTACGATACATAATCCACTAAGGGGGTGTATGTCGTAAGGAGTGACACGAAGAGGGTTAGATTCCGTTTCAGATTCCAACCCTAGAGTCACTAGAATGAAGTGAGTCGATTTCGATATACATCGAAATCTAACTCTAAGTCCACTAAAGACCTAAGGGTCTAAAATTTTAAATAATAAAATAGAAAATACTAACTTATACAGTAATCTAACATTTATTGAAAAAGGAATAAAATGATCGATTTAATAATAAACAATTAACTCGATTAAATCTAGAATAATTTCGGTAGCATAACAGGTCAAAATGGGATAAATCCTATAGTGATTTCGACAACATAACGCCATCTCATCAACTATAGGAGGTTTTAAAAAATTAAATTAAAATAAAACTACATTCTAACCCCTTTCAAAATTAAATAATTAAAATGCATAAATAAAGTCTAATTACCCTCTCCCAATATTTAAATCAATAAAATAATTAACATAACTAATACTATAGCTTAATTCAAATATTTTAAATGCCCACAACTATAGTTTAATTTCAAACATGTAAATAAATTTGCAAAGGGTCTATTTAGTACTTTCATCATGGGAATAATTTAGTTATCTCATAAAGTACACAACACAATAATCCAATTAACTAAATAAAAGAAATAAATATCCACACACACACAATAAGTCAAAAAGCCTACATCTCACTAAGTGAGGTCGCACACACTAACCCAGGTTTAATTAAGTAAATCAATTCCTAAAACATAGGGCACCAAACCCTAGAGAAGCATTATAAAATCACCCAAACTCCTCATTTGTTCTCATTCTCAAGTTGTTTGTTTTCAAGTTGGATGTGTAGGTTTTCAAGAGGAGCAAGTGGGAAGGTACCTTCCTAAGTGGAAGGTATCTTCCCAAGGAGAATTTCAAAAAAATTATTTGTTTAAAGTTTCCTAACATGCATTTCTACAGGTTGCATAAAATATTTATTTCTCTTCTTTTCTAACATTTGTTTAGTTTTCTATATTTTTTTACCTCATGCACAGGTTACTAGTTTAAAGTTTTCTAATGAGTTAGATTGTTTTCTAAGTTCAAAAATGTTTATTATTCTAAGTTCTCCAATGTCTTACTACTCTGGTTGTTGCTTTTTTTAAAAGGAAAATTTGTTTACACTAGGAGCTTAAGTTTTTAACCAAAGCAAAAAAATTATTTTAGCAGTATACAAACACAGGCATATATATAAGGCCAAACCCTAATAGAAATCGCAGGTCGAATGAGAGAAAGAAACAAAGTTATTTTTTTTTTTAAAATCAAAGTGAAAGTCTCTGGGTGGCCGATTCATGGCCGACGACCACAGAGAGAAGTTTGCAGTGGGCGCTAAGTGCTACAAGGGAAGGTTGATACAACAGAAAACACAGAGGAGAGTAAATAAAAGGGAACAATATGGAATGGGGGCGGGGGCTCTATCGCTCACCCCCACAGAGCTCAAGGCTTTGTGGGGAGGGGCAAACGGGGTCCCCCATCCCCCTTTCCTTCCACGCAAACCAAAAGTAAGGATTTCATCCGCCATAACAAAAGCTTCACTAAAACTCAATTTTTTTTATTAATTCGAAACCCTAATCTAATATGAATACAAGCCATTTGGTGCATACATAAAATCCGCTTATTATTAAATATACCAGTATGAGTCAAAATATTTATATATAAATGTGTGTGTGTGTATATATATATATATATATAATTCACTTAGCAATAAAATTTTATTTCACTGTAACAAAAAAAACAAAATAGTGAGTAAAAAAACAACATCAATATATATATATATATATATATATATATATATATATATATATATATATTCAGTTAACTTTAACCCTAGGCACATACTAGTAATTAAAATGCATATTTATACTAACACAAAGGAAATCTTGAGAAATTAAATTAACCATGCTTTTTTTTCTTTCTAGACATACATAAGGCATTATATTTTTTCTTTAAAAAAAACAAATAGTTAACATAATTTATTTCACAATAGTCTTAATATGAACTTATCTCTTTTACTCAATCCCTTTTTTTAAAGCATAATGAGAGAGAGAGAGAGAAGAGGGGAAAATGACTACAATCCTCATGAGAGCTTATTCTCAAGTTTGAACAAACTTAACCCAAAATAGGAATGAGACATCTCAATGCTCTCATTTACAAAATACATAGGTCCATCTAAAAAACCATATTTCCTTCTCCAAGCCACCAAATGCACCTACAAAACATAGAAATGGTTCACAATGCCAATGAGATGCTCTCCTCCCAACCTAGGCCTACTAATAGGCCACCCCCAAGCTAGGAGGCCTTCCAATAACCAAGGATCAAACCATAAAGGATGCAAACACTCACATCAAGCACATTAACACCCATCCAAGGTAAAACACAAAACTAACCCATTTTGAAAATGGATTTGAAGGGTGAGAGAGTGGACTAGTCTCTACTCAAGGAGACCCACACTCATAATATTAAAAAATGCTCATAATCACTTGGCCTCTTGCCATAACTTCTCATTTCTCAAAACAAGTCACTCATGCCATAATACCATACTTCTCAAAACTTCAAATAAGGCCCTTGGCCATAAAACTATACCAAAACAAAGAGGGGAAACCGAGGAGGTTCAAATCCTCTCTCACCCAAGAGAAAGGTGAGCTCTCTCACAAGGAGAGCTCACCCCAACAACCCTTTAAAACCCACAAACATAAAACTAAGAAGAACATAAGCACAACATTCATTTACATACATAATGCATAAGCAAAAGCAAGTAAAATAAAAGACTTGAAGCCTTGAGGAATACCTCTCAAGCTTCAAGGATGGAGGATGTTGGTGAAGAGATTTCCACAAGTCCTCCCAAATTCCTTCCAAGATCTACAAGTCCTTCTCTCCTCCCAACACAAGCATAAAATTTTCCAAAAGAAACGAACAAAAGAAACCCCATCTCATCAAAATGAGAGAGATAAATAGACAAGACTCTCAAACCCTAATGGATGAGAAGGTGACATTTGTCACCCTCTCCTCCATCCACATAACCCTCCTCACAACCCCACAAGAATGAAGAGGTGACACTTGTCATCTCCCCATTCCACAAAGCTACACACTCTCCCACAAATTCTCACACATGTGTGAGAGCATAGGGAGATGTGAGGACATAAGGGAAGCTTCTTATGAATGAGGAGGTGACACTTGTCACCTTCTCATTCAACTAAGCTACACTCTTCCCCACAAGTGCTCTCACACATGTGTGAGAGCATAGGGAAGAGGTCTCACACATGTGAGAAGCTTCAAGAAGCTTCTAAAGAATGTGAATCAAGGGTAACCTTACCCAATTGGGTGAGGTTAGGTTAAGTGAGATGGTGACCTTCCAACCACCTCTCACACTTCCCAAACTCGTCACTTGACTCAAGGGTCAAGTTTGGGTGACATACAGGTTCAAATCAAGTTTAAACATGTTAGGAATGGTCCTAGACCCTAGGGGTATGACCTAGGGTCAATGTTTGACCATTATCAACACTTGGAAACACATAAATTCACTTTAAAAGGGCTTCAAACATTTAACACTAAAAATTTGTGCAAATCCAACATTCCACTTTTTACAACACATCAAGAGATAAATTAAAAAGGGTAAACCTTACAAAATGTCATAAATCAAATACAACATAATCAACATTCTCAAACACAAATGACCTTAGTCCTAGTTAGGACTAGGTCATCTTAACAGGGGTATAACATATGGTTATTGTCTGACCTTCGATTTTCCATGGGCATGGAAAGTTACTTGCACACTTCCACAAACCCATTAATAGCACATGGTAAAATAGTTGAAGCAAAGTGAACTACATACATGACACACATGATCACATAATTGCATATAACAACAATAATAACCACATGCTAACATGTATATATGTCTCTCAAGTCATTCTCATTCACAAGTATAATCAGGATCTCATAATGCAAGATAAATCATCAAATTCACCATCAATGCACATACTAATAATCATCAAATGAAATCATAGCATCTAAACTTCATATCATCAAATGAAATCTAACAAGAGATCTAATCATCTACAAAGCATAAACCATCTATCTAAACAACATGAGATAAAGTAATAAGGTCCAAGTGCAAGATCAACAATCCCCAATATCCACATGTCCATAATAAAATCCATCACAAATGTATCGTAAGCAAAAATATATGGTAAGGTAAAGGTAGGCCTCACATTCACTGCCCAGAAGGACTCACTATCCAGAAGAGAGAAGAATAGAATAAAATTGTTATAAAGAGATTCACTATCTCAGAGCAATAGGAGAGATCCACCACTATGTCTCACTAGCTGCAACCTTTCGCTCACTGCCTCCAGCAACTTCAAGCACACTGAAATGTAGACACCTTCTACTCACTGCATTTTAGAGTCATAAGCCTTTAATCTTGCATACAAATCACTACCCTTGATTCACATTCTCAACATCTTCTCTACATTGCTCCACACAACTTAATCTTGCATTTATACCATCCACAACCAAGACCTATGTCAATTAGGTTGGTCCTAATGAAGCGTGTACACCTCAAACGTGTAACACCAATTAGGTCGGAACCAAACACTTCTGCATTGGAAAGAAGTGAAAGTGGACCATGTCAAGGGTTAACTAGGACTCAAATCTGTATCACCAAGCTATTCAACACATCCACAATCCACGAGGCACCTCTACAAATGGCGCCATCAAGCCAAGTCAGGCAAACTTGAGCTAAAAACCACATCCATGCTTCTCCAAGTCCAAACACATCATGCAGACCACATAAAGACACTCCACAATATCCACACACCTTTCCACAACATTCAACATCATTAGAAACTTCTGCAACATTGTCGCAACCATCTGACACAAAGGATATCTTCATTATGTACATCAGGATCCACTACCACTAAACACCAACACAAGAACTAATCTTGTGGAGCAACCCAACATAGGAAACTTCAAGGAAAGGTAGATGTAGACTGTATAAGCACATTTCCAGATCCGTAGGAAAAGAAACCTTAATGCAAAGAAATGTGAAGCAATCTCATTTCACCCAAACAATTTTTTACATAGGCAAACACTCTATCAAACACATCTTCCATTGCCGCACGATCCAAAACCTCAAATTTTGGATATAACACCTCTGATCAACACTTGAAAATTGTACAGGCATATCTTCAACTAGGAAGAAATGCAGAGCACAAATTTGTCACACTACACACCTTCTTATTCAAATTTTCTCAAAAGCACTTGGAAACCAAGTGAACTACCTGCTAAAGGTTGACATCAATGACAACACCAACAAGTTTCCAACACACATTTATCATTATTTGTTCAGTGATAATATTTCATGAGATAAAGAATATTGAGAGAATATTATACAGGTTATTTATCACTTGCTACAATAACTTTTATTTGAATTTAGTAGTATATGACGATCAGTTAGCTGTCACAATAATGCAAATTGTTCCTCTTTTTTAATACTATGTTTATAGATCTAGAAGTCTGGTTCACTGTAGATTCAAAACTTATCTAGAGGAATTACCTCTATTTTTGATGGTAATCTATACACAATCACACTCCTTCAGTGTTCTCTTTTAGAGGACTTAAATCGAGCAATGGCGAGGGATCTAAACTTTCTAGATGTTTTTGATAATGGTAAACACTTTTGATTGAAGCTTTGAACCAGAAATACAAAGGGAGGGTCACAACCTCAACAATGGAATGAAAGATGCAACCAATGACACCTAAACAACATCAAGCAGTACCCAAGAGCACAAAACTACATGACCAAAAGTAACAACAAGAGACAACACCCCAAACATGAGGAGAAACATAAAACAAGGTAGAACTACCACATAAAAGGGTAGGACCACCCATTCAGGGTGGTTTGAAACTGAAGCTCATCAAAGAATTTTGTTTCAAACTAGCATCTTAGGACTTAACTGGAATAATCCCCATACTAGTGAGAGGATCCCAAGAGTTCTTTTCAAAGGAAATAATTTTACAATTGTCCTTGTTGGAGGTCAATTGTTGAAGACCAGACGGCGGTCATGGGTCACACCAGCTCCAGATACTTTACTTTTCTCTGCCATAGAGGCAGCTCCATTAAATTTAGCATTGGTCTTGTCTGCAAGGGGAACATACCATCAACACACCACCACCCCCCCTAAGGTGGTTATAGCCACCTCTTGAGGGAAAGAAGGAACCTGTTGTTCCTTATTGATCCTCCTTTTTAAGGCTTCGTATGCAGCCAAACCATGGCCCATCTTGTGACAACTGAAGTACAACACACAAGGCTCCTCATACACGATCTATTGCACCCAATCACCAAGTTTCTAAACTTTCCAGATGTTTCAAACACTCTAAAACACTATAAAAAGTCTGCTATAATATAGAAACCTTAGCACTACCAATATCTTGCTTCTTGTATCTTTCTCATTTGGATAAACTCTTGGCTTCTTCTACTTGATCTTTGGTAAAATAATATGTTTCTCTTTTCGATGTAATCTTAGTTTCTTCTGCTTGATCTTTGGTAAGACAAGTTCAATAAAATCAACTCTTTTTGAGATCTATTTATTATATGCACTCTTTGAAGTTCTCTATTCTGCTATTATTTTGTGAGTATTTATAGGACTTATCATGCTCATGAGAATTATTGATGGCGATTATCCATCTCCTTATGTAGATTTTATCAAAAAAAATCTTTTGACCAAACTTTGATAAAATCTTGAGCTTGAATATTTTGGTGTTCATCATGCATGGTGTGGTTGCTTTCCTTAAGTACTACTTCTTTATATACAAATAATGTCATGGAACTGATACATATGTAGTTGCATCTTTTATGTGGAAACAGGATTCAACATTGAAAAAGTGCAATATAAGAATGTGCAGTTCATAGTATGGGATGTGGGCAGACATGATAAATTTAGAGCACTTTGCATCATTACTTGGAAAACACTGATGGCCTGGTAACAATTTCACCTTTAAAAGCTAGCATATTTCATTAAGGGGTTTATAGTATAGAGTCTTCATTGTCAGTCCTATGCAATGAAATAAAGGGTGATCAAATGAATAATTGTGGCTTTAATTACATATTTGTCTGAATTGGATAAAGCCTCAAGAATTGAGACTTATAATTAGCAAATAATTACTCCATTCAAGCATGTATAGGTTTTTTTGCTAAGACTATTCCTTTATCTACTCAAAGGTGCCTTGTTTTTCTAGCATACATAGTGGCAGGTACAATTTTGTCTTACATTGTGAAAAATTAAGGACAATAGTGCCTTGCAAAAGATACTTAAGTGTTTCAATTATTTGTTGCATTTGTCTATTAATAATGTGCCAAGACACTGTAATAAAATTAGAAGTGATCATTGGTAATTTGTTACCTCGACTTTATATCTCTCTTAAACCAATATGTATATTAGGATATTTGGCAAGTATCTCTCCTAATGCACCATGATGAGTTAGTAGCCTAAAATATTATAAGTATACTATAAAATAGGTTAACAAGAAGTCATAAAGAATCAAATTATTGTTTGGAATAAAATAGAAAATGTTAAGTATGAAAAGGGAAAATGATAACAACTAGAATGCAAACTAGATCAAACCCTTTTCCATATAACATTCAAGGACAAGACCAAGCCAAATCACTACCTTGAAATGAAGGAGGAATTAGCTACTGATCTTGTGACTCCCGTGTTATAGATGGATCAGATTTAATGTAGTCTTTTTATCAAACCCTAGGTTAACAATGCATGAAACCCTAGTTCTACAATAATCTGCTTATAACAGAGAAACTACAATAGATATCTAGAAACTAATTGTACAGGGATGATGATAGGAATGATAGAACCTGTCTCTCAAAAGCAGAGGTGTCAGAGGACCTCGGTGGGACCGTCCAGGTCCAGACTAGAAGAATATGTCAAAGCTGTGAACTAGAAAGTTGTAAATGTTGTCCTGATGCCAGATCTAAACTCAGAAAGGGTAGGAGGACATGGGTGGTACCGCCAAGTCTTTAGTGAATAAATATTCTGAAACTATCTTTGGATCCTGAAACCCTGATCTGTACTCTACCTTACTGTAGCTATGTATTTTCTAGATCTCACTCATGTAACGTACACACAAGAAGATAAAAAGGGGTTTGGAGTTATGGTGTTTAGGAACTTGCCTTAGTCAAATCTTAGGATAGCATTCAAGCTTCCCAACATCGTTGATTGATAAAGGGTGCATGGCCTCATGGGCCAGAGGCTGAAAACAAATGATAATGAGATGATTCAAATGATGATAAATAAACAATGATATCACCTATGTGATGAGCCCTTAGAATGGTGAAGATCCTTCAACTCCTAAGGAAAAATAGATGATAGCTCCATATCTGCAACAAACACACAATGACAATACAAATCTACTCTAGAATCATAATGAGTGTCCTTGCTTGTTTTCCTTCAAGATCTCAAGCTATGATCTTTCCAACCTAGTTGATAATGAATACAAAAACACATTTAAATATATGCTTTACCGCTCATAATCGTAAATTCAAACAAAAAGAGCCAACAAGGAGAAACCTTTAGAAAGGTCCCAGAATGACATGAACTTTAATTACACCCAACCTAAAGTGAGGAACCTGGGTAGTACCGCCCAAGTCCTTTAGCCTCATTTAGGTCTAGGGTAAGTTAAATCATGGGGCCCATATTCTAATTTTATCATGGTGTCGGGTAATTTTGCATCGGGATAAATATTTTGAATATATAATGTAATCAAGGGGACCTAGGAGCTAAACAAGGAGGTAAAAAGATATGTGGACACTTTTTACTCCATAACATTTATCCCCCACTTTAATGTGTGTATGATCTTACGATCAGTACATGCATTAAATTATAGTCGAAAACACATCAAACACATTAGACACTAGAGCTAATAGTGCACCCTAAGTTTGGAAGACCATTTCTAGTTGCCAAGCTTAGGCAAACATAAGAAAACACTTGACAATCACACAAAACATGAAGAAGACAATAAAGAAGCACACAATACACAGAGAATACATGAACATGGTCACGCAATACACAAAGTATACATGGAGAGAATACAGGATTAAACAATTATAATATACTAATAGGCGATGGGGGGAACTCATTGCTACGCGCCACCATCAAAGCACGCAAAACACACAATTTGGGGGGAGTTCATCACTACGTGCCTCCACAAAACATTCAAAACACGCAGCGTGGGGGGAGCTCATCACTATGTGCCTCCACAAAACATGTAAAATACATAGAATACATGAGCATCATAGAGTGTGTCATCAACCCACTATACATCTTATACATAGAAAACACAGGTGATGGGGAGGAGCTCATCACTACGCTCCACCATCTAAGACATGCCAAACACACCTGATGATCGAGCTACGCTATCACGACCACCAAAAATATGCTTAAGGGTGAGTAACTCAAGACCCAACCTCGCCTCCCGTGAGAGAACATTTTCAAAAGGATGTGCAACAACTCAAGGGAAGATGTAACCCCACCTTCTACATAAGGACTTTCAAAAGCATACAACCCCACCTGCATCGCAGAGATGCCTTACAGTGGAAAGGAAGCATGCACACAAATTATACAACCCCACATGCATCGTGGAGATGCCTTATAGTGAAAAGGAAGCATACGCAAACACACAAAGTATACAACCCCGCGTACATCATGGAGATGCCTTATAGTGAAAAGGAAGCATACAACACATTTTATCACAATATCTAAGATATTCAAGCATTTACCACAATATATACCCCCACCTTAAAGTGGTTGCTTCTGCTTGTCAGTAGCAATCACATTTAAGGTAAGGTTGAAAACATGTGAGGGAACAAGAGCTTTCTCAAAGCCCATGCCCCAAAGTTTAACATGTGCTTACAATCATCAAATTATTCCCAACAATCACAATAGAAACACATCAATATCATTTGCTAACAATCATTGATCAATAATATGCATGTATAGGAAAGATGATCAAAATAAGCTTCGGTTAGAAAATCTAAGCTAAGATAACAACCAAATCATCTCTTGATACAGAAATAAGGTAACATATCACTTAAACAAACCAAGGCTATACTTACGGGTTCATAACCGAGTATAGCCGCAAGGTTATACTTCAGGTATCTCATAATTGAGTGTATCTACAAGGTGAGACAAAAACATTTTAAAGTGCATAGCAAGAGATTTAGAGTATTGCAAGGTTTGTTACAACAATTTAACAACACAATACATGATCATGACAAAAGTGATTGTACTAGTAGTAAAAAATTACCTCTGTCTTCATATATGGACTAGGTCCATTTTTGTTTTTTTGTTTTAGGGATGCATAGTCCTTATCAGAAGTGTATATTTGTTGTCATCATCTGTCAACTAGTAGAGCCACAAGCACAATAGAAGAATGAAATCACAAAAAATGAGATAAGATACAAAAAAATGGCTTAGGGTCACAACATGGGAAGATGCCCCCAAGACACCTTCCACGACGTTATGCCCCTAAGGCACCACACACAACAATTGCAACAAGTTAAGTGTAAAGATAGAAAAACAAATAGAAGGAATGTCACAACTAAGGCGGTCTCCTTGTATCCTTGACCTTACAAGAGTATCAAGAGTCATCCAAGGATACCTAAACAAATATTTAACACTACACAGGCGAACACAAACTTGCAAGCATCTTGGAGAGGTACTCCATCAAGTGTGGTGGAATGGGTGAGGGATTCATACCTGTTTGATTTTCAAAATAGTCACGTTGTGCTTGAAATTCACAAGATTTTGTATGTTTGAAATCTTTTGATGCTTGCAATGTGGTGAATCATTACCTTTTTTAGCAGATTTTGATGACTCGTGCCTTGCTATTTTTCTTTCTTTTGCTTTCTTATTCTACTTTTCTTGGTGAATGATCTTTTCATGATGAAATGGGATTCTTTTCATTGTTATAACCTTCTTTTTCTTATTATGATTACATGTAGTCTTTTACATTTGTGTATCTTGTGCATTTTGGTTATCTCTCGATCCTTGAAGGGATAACGGTGGAGGAACCTCAACGTAGATGCCTTTTTCTCATGGACAGGGTGGATCTTCTTTTTCCACCTTATCTAGTTCTATCATGCCAACTATTTCATCAAATTCAAGAACTTCAACTTTAGGCTCCATTTCATTTTGTTGTTCTACCACATTGTTGATGTTATTCTTAGGAAAAGGATTACTGAAGATTTCTAGATTTTTATTCAGATGAGCAACTGACTTATTTCCATTGTCATTCACACCAGTCACCTTTATTATGTTAGAATTGATGAGGTCTTGAATTTCATGTTTTAGACGCATACATCTTTCGGTGTCATGTCTTGCCGAGCGATGATACTGACAAAAGGCATTAGCATCAAATGAAGGACCTTTCATCTTGCTACTGTCTATTAGATGAGTAGGAGGAAGCTTCAAAAGAATGTTGGTTACTAGTTGAATCATTATTGAATGAAGAGAATCTGATAATAGAGTGAATCATCGTTGTTGCTTCCTGAATTTGAATGGTGTCCAATTTGAAATAGCTACCACATGCAATTGAAAGTTATTCGACTGTTGCCCAGTGATCTTGATGAAACTCTTGTTATACTTCTTGAATGATTGTTGAGATGTTCCAGCTTTGGATTGACCAACCGAAGTCTATGAGTTATGATTCTCATACTGACTAGTCGAAAGTTGGTAATCATAGAGAGTTGTACATAGATGTTGAAAAGAACTATACTTCATCAACAATATCTTATCACATATATTTGGTCGTAGATTCATAATGAATACTTTTGAACATCCTCATATGTAATCAGATATTGTATTTTTGCAAAGAGAGCTTGATATCAACTAATGAACTCTATTAATTTCTCTTTTGGACCTTGTTTACAATGGACCAAGTCAATCAATGAAACATTTTTTTATGGTATTCACATAGTTAGCCACTGAAATAATGTTGTTATCCACTATGTGGGCTATTCCACTAAGCATGTCAGCACCTTCTTGTCCTTCTTGTAATAATCCTCTTATACCTTCAACAAGAGGTATCATTTCTTGAGCTAGATATTCATTTCCCACAAATTCTTGAAAATTAGCTAGTTCTTTGTCCATTTTCTTGATTTGAGCTTCAGGTACATGTGCAACTATGTCAATTATGTTTTGAGAATCATGAAATGTTTGTTCTTCCAACATGTTGGTGTTGGTGACATTTTGCAAAGATGTTGATTCACCTTTTGTAAAGTAGTTGAGTAATGGATTTTTTGATGTTTGTACATCGTTGCTATTGAGAGCACTACAACCCATCAATCTACAACTTGTTCTTACCAAGGTGTTGGTGTTAGGGTAGCAGGTTATACAACTCATACAAATTTTTATAACACTCAATGCACTAACCAAGGATATTATCAATCAGATTATAAATATTAAGCTAATTATGCTTGCTGAAATACAGAATGTGTAATTGCAAAAGTATGAATTTTCAAATCAAGGATGTGAAATGATGCAAGATTTTAAAATGAATGCAATAAATCAATGCGAGATCTGATTTGAACAATCAACAAGATGCAAATGCTTGAAGCTACTGGTTCACCAAAATGTTAAGTATGAAAAGGAGAATGATAACAACTAGAATGCAAACTAGATCAAACCCTTTTCCATATAACATTCAAGGACAAGACTGACCCAAATCACTACCAAATGAAGGAGGACTTAGCTACTGATCTTGTGACTCCTGTGTTATAGATGGATCAGATTTAATGTAGTCTTTTTATCAAGCCCTAGGTTAACAATGCATGAAACCCTAATTCTACAATGATCTACTTATAATAGAGAAACTACAACAGATATCTAGAAACTAATTGAATAGGGATGATCAGAGGAATAATAGAACTTGTCTCCCAGAAGTAGAGGTGTTAGAGGACCTCGGTGGGACTACCTAGGTCTAGACTAGAAGAATTTGTTGGAGCTATGAATAGGAAAGTTGTTGTAAATGTTGTCTCGATGCCAAATCTGAACTCAAAAAGGGTAGGAGGACATGGGTGGTACCTCCCAAGTCCTTGGTAAATGAATACTCTGAAACTATCTTTGGATCTTGAAACCCTAATCTGTACTCTGCCTTCCTGTAGCTCTGTATTTTCCAAATATCGCTCCTATAACCTACACACAAGAAGATAAAAAGGGGTTGGGGGTTATGGTGTTTAGGGACTTGCATCAGTCAAATCTTGGGATAGCATTCAAGCTTCCCAGCATCATTGATTGACAAAGAGTGCATGCCCTCATGGGGGTAGAGGTTGAAAACAAATGATAATGAGATGATTCAGATGATACAAACAATGATATCACCTATGTGATGAACCCTTAGAATGATGAAGATCCTTCAATTCCTAAGGAAGAATAGATGATAGCTCCATATCTACAAAAAACACACAATGACAATACAAATCTTCTCTAGAATCACAATGAATGTCCTTGCTTGCTTTCCTTCAAGATCTCAAGTTATGCTCTTTCCAACCTAGTTGATAATGAATCCAAAAACACAATTAGATATGATTTCTAGCTCATAATCGTAAATTTAAACAAAAAAAGCTGAAAAGGAGAAACCTTTAGAAAGGTCCCAAGATGACATAAACTTAAATTAGACCCAATCTAAAGTGACAGAATTGGGTGGTACCTCCCAGGTCCTTTAGCCTCATTTAGGTCTAGGGTAAGTTAAATCATGGGGCCCATATTCTAATTTTATCATGGTGTCGGGCAATTTTGCATCGGGATAAACATTTTGAATGTATAATGCAATCAAGGGGACCTAGGAGCTAAACAAGAAGGTAAAAAGACATGCACAGACACTTTTTACTCCATAACAGAAGATACCAATCATTTATTAAAAAAGTGCAACTTGACTTTTAAATCTCTTTATCAGAGTGTATCTGTAGTAACTAAGAGAGCAATTGCTAGTGGAACATTGAAGAGGACCTATAAGTTATAACTCTATTAAAAAAATACAGAGATCAACTTTAGGGTCAAAATGAAGAGAAACAATACTACTAAACCTATATGTAAAGAGAAACAATGCTAACAAAATCTTAAATGTGGCAAAAAAAGAATTTCACACTCACAGTATAACAAGATTTTACTTGGGGAAATCCTTTCAGGAAAATACCCTAAATTAATAGCACTAACTTACTGTATTAACTCATCTTGTTTACAATATAATAATATATTTCTCACTTTTATTTAACTCTAGTCCATTTGTCGATATTTATATAGGCATATCACTATAGGATATCATTCAGTAGAATAATAATACAATGGGTTATAAACCATGCATCATAACACCACCTATAATGGCTCAAAAATCACATGATACCCCATATTCCCTAGTTGTGGCATGGCCCTGGGACCCACTAGGTATGCAGGGTCTACATAAGGGGTGTATAACATGCAAAGTATACAACTAATATCCAACACAAAAAATCTAATCCATGCATCCACTAGGAAAATCATCCTGATCTCGGTATCATCTTCTCAATCGAATAAGCACTGCCTATATAAAAATTCATATTTTCTAAAACCATGCCCATTTTTATTTAAATATGCTAAAATGGGAACAAGTTTATTACAGTCAAAGGTGTTGATGTTCAAGGAATTGCCAGGGAGCTTACCAACTTTAGTCTTTGATTGTTTTTCTACCATATTCTCCCTCAAGCAATTTTCTTTGGGGGCAGGCAAATCTTGAGATTTTCCATAACAAATTAAGCTAAATTCTCAGTGGATTTCATCTATTCAACATTTCTCTGGATTTGCATGTCTTTCTCTTTCCCAGAATTAGCTTTTGTTTTGAAATTCTTAGCCTTCATACTATCTATTTCCATAGCTACTATGATATTTTCAGTAAAGCAAGGATGAGTTTTATAGAATTTAAAATGAGCCATTACAAAAAGGTTTTTTTTATTATCAATGTCTACATATTAACTGAGAGGTCAATGGGATTAAAATAGACCATTAGGTATAGCATGAGAGATCAAAATGAAGACCATGTAAAGAGGCTACAAAATATTACTAAACTAAAAGTACAACAGTAAAAAGCTTAGCTAACAAGGGGTTTGAACCTAGAACTAGTAAACCCTAAAGATGTCAAAATAGTATAGCAAAATCTCAAAAAAAAAGTGGGTGGCATAGAACCACTCCCCAAAACCAAACCAGTAGACAAAATGACAACACAATGCATTACAAACATTACCAATAACCATGAGAAAGGAAAACCAATTGCAAAAGAAGACAATGAATCTTTTCTTTTTTGATTAATTAGATCATACCTTAAATCCAAGGTCAAAACAGTACAACAAAATCTCAAAAAAAAGTGGGTGGCATAGAATCACTCCCTAAAACCAAACCAGTAGACAAAACGACAACACAATGCATTTCAAACATTACCAATAACCATGAGAAAGGAAAACTATTTGCAAAAGAAGATAATGAATCATTTTTTTTATGAATCAGACCATTTATTAAAAGTTTAAAACCAAGGTTAAAACAATACAACTAATCTTAAAAAAAAGTTGGCAACATGAAATCATGCCCCAAAACCAAATTGGTAGAGCTATGAAATGAAGTATCAAGTGACCCTGAAAAGGAAACAACCACAAAAGCCACAACCCCAAAAAGGAAATTGTCCTCTAAGTCACATGTTCGATATAATATCATAAACAAAAAACAAATTAAGCAGCAAGTGCAATAAAACCAGTAGTGGGAGGGGGTCATGATCATCTATGTTATGCCACCCCTCATTAGGTAGGTCTTCGCCATATTCACTAACTCCCAACTAGTGAAATTGGTGTCTTCTCCCTTCTTGAGGCTCTCTCATGGCTGAGAATGTCGCACACACGACTGTAACTGAGCACTCCTTTGTGGAGAGATGGCAAGCACTAGTGAGGAAAATTTTCTTGACCCCTAGGGGGCTCACCCAAGCCTTTGAGGGGATTACTAATAATGGTAAGCAAGCAGTGATCATTCACCATGGTGGCTGTCTGGAGGAGTTTAACCTGAACTTTTCCCAACTGGTGGTGGAGCAAAGCCTTTTTGTTGTCTATGTGAATAGTATTGAGAGGAGATTGAATGGCCATGACACTATCCCCAATAGGGGGATTTGTGACGAGAAGGTGAAGAGAGCAAAACCCTGGCAACTATGGTAGGGGGCATTCCCCTAGTGGTCCAACAAGGTTTGAAGATGTTGCAGGTCTAGGGCTACTTTGTTGACTTGAACTTGTATCTGCATTATCATATTACAAACTAGCAATGGTGCAAGGGGAATTCCCCTAGTGGTTCAACAAGGTTTGAAGATGTTGTAGTTCTAGGGCTAATTTGTTGGCTTTAATTTTTATTTGTATTAGTACATTAGAAATCAACAATGATTTGGTGTGAGTGGAAAAACTAGAATCAACATTAGAGTTAGTAAATATAGAAGAATTTATATCTTTCCATATGCAAAAAGGATTTCCAAATTGAAAGCATGCCATAGTGGGGATAATTTGGTTAGAAATTTTGCCCCATCACTTAACAAAACATTATGCCAAGTAAAAGTTTTAGGCCAAAACGATTGGAAGAAGTTATGAATCCATTGCGAAGCTTTTTGCCCATGGGTGTAGAACTAGAAATTATGCAATAGAGTTCTCACTTGCCCACAAAATAGGCATCTTGGATTGGAAGCCCCAAGATGCAACATGCGGTTGCTAGTAGGATGGCCTTGGTATGACAAACACCAAGAAAAATGAGCAATTTTGGGCCTTGGTTGAACATGCTTGGTCCACATAAAAGGAGATTGTTTGGACAACCTAGAATTTAATTTTTGAATCATAGGAAGATGTGGCAATGACCATCTATATCCTTTTCTATGATTATAATTGCAAAAAGGAGTATCCACATACCACTTCTAATACTTCCACTAGTGTTTAATAGAACACACTAATTTTTTTGTGCAAGTGTTGTGGTGGCACAACCTCAATTATTTTTTGAAAAGTTTCTTTGTTTGTACGACATAATTTGAACTTAGTCATGACTTGTGGCCAAGAAAGCCAAGTGGAGTTAACATTGGAGTACAAATCTTGTAGATTCCTAACTCCTCTTTAGAAGAACTTAAGGAAGTGCATTTTGTCTTGAAACACATTGGTGGGAGACCACCACATGGATTGCTAGTTGATGGATAGACTAGTGCGAAATCTATTCCTATTCCAAATTAACCAAGGTTTAACAAATTCCTAGGCTTTCCAAATGTTTTTGGGGCTAGATGCAATACAATTGTATAGCAAACTTTCTAGGCTTCATTACCATCGCAAAATTTGATTATACATTCAAGAAAAAGTGCAATACCCTATGTGGTAACATTAGTAAGGCCTGAACCTCTAGAGTTTTGAGAGAGATAACAAATATCCTGAGGAACTTTATGAAAGCCTTTGTTGTGGTTTGAGTGGGCCCATAGGAAATCCTACAAGAGCTTGCCAAGCCTGTGGTATGAAGATTTGGGAGGGACCCAACAAGAAGAGTAATAAACATGTGTGGTAGCTAAAACTTTGAAGAATATTTGAAATCTACTTGCCAATGAAAGTTGCTTGGTGATCTAGTATGCAAGCATTTTCTCCACTCTATCAATGACATATTTCCATAGTGTATCTTTGCAAGCCACAAAGGCAAAGGGGATTCCAAGGAACTTGAAGCTCTTGCCATGGTCAGTGGGCTTCCATCCAAAATAAATAAGCTAGTTTGGAGGTGGCGAGAAGGATTCTTGGTAGAATTGTGTCTTATTCCATTTAATGCTTGAGCCAAAAGTGAAAAAGAAAGTATTAAAATATTGTTTGATATTACCCTCATCCTAAAGAAACATGAGGAAATAATTGTTTGCAAAATGACCATTCACCCATTGTTGGTGATTATTGCTAGGAAGGGAAATCCTTTGACTCTACAGTGTGAGATGTCTTTGAAAAGAAGATAGCCAAAGCATTTGGCATCCAACACATAGAGAGAGGGTGCAAGAGAGCAACCTTGTTGACATGGACCTAAAGAGGTCAAATTGTTTAGATTAGATGATGTTGAGCATAAGGCTAAATTACCAATTTAGGTTTGGGTTTGATTATGGGGGTTCAATATGTTGGTATGGGAAAAAAAATTGGGGTTGAATTCTGTTGGTTCCCAAAACCACAACTCCACTCCCTAGGACAGAATCACACTCAAGAGGTTAGGGTTGTCATCATGCAAGCATAATCAGAGCATCAACAGAATGTGGAGGGTTGAAGGTCAACTCTACGAGAGTGGGTTCATCCCCTACACTTCGAGCTCATCTAGGCTTTGGAGGGATATTCCAACGGGTATACCTTAACAGGTATTGAGTTCAAACTAGATGAACAACTAAAAACCAATGAACAATCAAACCCAACTCGTTATCTTGATCCCAAAATTGTCACTGAACCAAGAATAACTAGTTGTCACAAAACCCCTATATAGTTGATTCAAGTTGTGCAAATATGCATGCACAGGAGAAATGATTTTTCTCCTAAACCACTGGTGAATGTTTTTGTTTGTTTAAATGATGTGTGGCTGATAGGAATGGTTCTAGACCGGTGCCTACTCTATGGGCAACAGAGTCATAGTTCATCAAGAAAATAACAAACTAAAATCAAAGGAACAATGAGCTATGCATTTGCATACACCACAGAATATGAGATCTTGAAATAGAACATACTTAGTCATCCAAAATATAACTAAATATACCCATATATAACATGAGAGAGATTATTACAAAGCTTGCAATATTTTTAGAATGTTGTCACATTCATCTGACCCAGTATTACATTTGTGCCATCAAACATGGCAAAGGAAAATACCCAACTGTGACTGGGAAATCTTCCTGGATACAGCAACTTTTTGCACCTATAGCTATCTTTTGGAGACCAGACACAAAGAACCAACCTCTTTTGAAATGAGTTTCAACCTTCTATTTATATCATCTACAGCTCAAATTTGATGATGGATTGGGAGGGAAAACCCTAACAACCCCACCAACTGCATTAATAACATCATTTTCAACCACCCACTTTGCATTAATGACGATCTAGGGAGTTGACGACGCGTTCTTGCGTGTTTCTGGGCGTTCCTTTGCCTTTGGTGAGTGTCTGGACCTTGGCGAGACTTCGGGCCATGGGAGGACATTGCACATTTGGCACTTTTGGAAAAAGTCCAAAAGTTCTAGCGGGTCCTGAAATACCGCCAGGACCAAACGATCGAACTAAAACCCCGCCGAGACCAAAAGTTTTGAAAGTCAAAATTGGAATATTGACCCGAAACAACATCAAATACTCAGTCCTTTCCTCAAAACATTATCTAAAATTTCAATCATCTACATCTCCAAATTGGACTTGAAAGTTTAGGGGGTTCAAGAATATTTTGAACTTTCAAGCGGGTCCTCTTTTGTTGGCGGGTCCCGAGGTCGTGGAAAGACGAAGGATGCGGGGTGGCGGAGGAAAAAGGGATGTGGGGTTGTAGAAGGATTTTGGACCTTTTGCAAAAAGTCCAAAATCCTGGCGGGTCTCGAAGTCCTATAGGGACTTAGTCCAAAAACCCCTGCGAGGCCCGAGAACCTGTAGGAATCAGGCTTAAGCCAAATTTTTAGGGTACGACAACATGCATCGGGGTTAAAGCACAGGTACCCCTTAGGAAAATTTTGAGGAATTCAGCATGATTTTGCAATTTTGAGGCATGGAAAATAGGAGTCCCAACAGATTTGTTTTGGGTACGTCCATACAAAAAACATATAAACCTCTATAGAGATTTATGAGAGGGCACCAAATCTAGCCATGTCCATTAACTACATAAGTTGGGCATGTGTACCACACAGAGGATGCATTTTGGCAACCAAGATTAAGATCATAAAGGTTGTAGGACTTGAAACATATCCTAGGGCCAACAAGCGACCAGATCTCCTTAAAAAATGAGCAGTGTGGGTGATGTCATCATTCCACCAAGCAATCTGGTCAATATCATGTTTCAGACATGGCACAAAATTCCAAACATGTTAGATATCAACCAATGTTGACTTGTGATGAAGAAGTGGCTTGTTAGGCAGCAAGGCATTGAGCATCATGTCATGACTATGTACATAGAAACTAAAACATAGCTAACATATGCTTGAAAAAAGAACCTAAAACTATAAAATAACTCTTAAGTAAATAAAATTAAATAAATTACGTAAATAAAAATTGGTCTTCAGATAAAAATAAAGTAAACAATTGAAATAAAATAATTCTTAAATAGTTCTAAAGTATACTAAAATAAATCTTACATAAATAAAATAACTCAACATTAATATCTCTCTACATTTTTTAGATAGATATATTTAAGATATTTATACTATTTATAATTATGTCGAGAGGTGCTCTATAGTGGTAGTAAGGCATGAAGCGTCATGTTGTGACCATGTACATGAAAACCAAAACATAGCTAACACATATTTAAAAATAAAATAGTTCAAAAGTGTAATAAAATAACTCTTAAGTAAATTAAAATTTATGTGTCCATATATGTATGTAGTAAAAAAATAGTTCTAAATTAAATTAAAATAGCTCTTAAGTAATTAAAATAGTCCTAAAGTAAAATGAAATAACTCTTAAGTAAATAAAATAACTTTGATACCTCTTGGTGTTTTTTAGATAGATGTATTTAAGATATCTATACTAGTTTAGAAAGAGTTGCATCTTTTCAATTTTAGGTTTATGAAAACCCCATTATGGCCAAAAATGCATTTGAGAGTGATTGTAAAGCACACAATCTGAAAAAGGTTCAATTAGGAGGGAATAACAATTGGAAAAGGAGTACAGTTCTACCAATGTCATAGCACGGTCTAGTCACTTTATTATTCTTTTAGAAACATTAGACAAGTTGGCCATTTGTACCACATAGGATGCATTTTGGCAACCAAGATTGAGATCATAAAGGCACAATTAAAGTTACATGTAAAACCACACCTCCCTTTCACCTACTATCCATCTCACAAACAAATGGCCTTGTTTATCTGAAGCCATCTCAACCATACTAAAGTTACCATTAAAAATCCATTGGGCCTCAGGCAATTCATTTGCAATCCATTGCCAAAGCAAGGTCAATTTAGTCACACCATTCAATGCATAGATATTAACAATGCAAAGTCTTTATTTTTGATGTTGAAAATGATCCATAGGGCCCTATTGGATGATTCACAACCATGCATAACATAATAAGATTGTCACTTGGCATCTACAAAGGTTACCACACCTTTGCTTCTATGCTCATGATTACTATTGAAACAAATATTGCTTGGCCATATGACATGACATGATTGAAAGAAAAAAGTAATCAACCTCAATCTCTTGAAGAAAAATAATGTCTAGAGGAGTGAATCTCTGTCAAAAATCCTACACAATGAAATTGTGGTTCGAGTCTTTTAGACACCTAACTTTCCATGAGATAATTCATGATAGACAGTGCAAATAAATTGTTTTGCATAAACAGACTTTGATATGGAGAAAATTCCCCAAATTTCATGTGTTGTTTTTCAACAACATATTCCCCTTCAACTTAACGAGGAGGGTTGTGTGATCATTTGACACACTTTGGTGGAGAAGTGGTTTAAACCACTAAATTTGTAGAGGACAAAACACTCATAGGGAGTGGAGTTCTAGAATAATGGGGTTTAATACTAACCTCTTTGGAAGGTTCATTGAAAGAGCGAGAGGGCTCTAGCTAGGTTTCCACCATCTGCTTGGATTTATCATTGGCATTGGGTCAAGAATGAATTGTTAGAGTTAAGGCTTTGGAAGCTAATCCTTTAGATTTTCCAGCATTGTTGGGTTAAGAGCCTTTATTAGGTCCATTGCAGCCACTTTATGGCTACCAACGTTAGTCCAACCATCTTCATTTTTAATCTATATCACTTGTTGGTTTGGAGGTTGGCTTTGGTTTGTGAGTAACGAGATCACAATCCCTGATTTTTTGTTAAGAGGATCGACACTTGAAATAGGTGTTGGGAAGATTGATATATAGAACACGTTGCACATGACCTACATATTATCAACCTAAATTCCAGTGGCCTATTTTAAATCCTAGGAGAGGTCTGTTTCTATACTTACCCTATGCTAGGGATGAGCTAAATAAAACTTGTTAGCTTCCATAGAAACCAAACTCCCAAGAGAGGAGATGATATGGTTAAGAAACAACCAACAAGGCAAAGTTAGACTAGGGAATTCAATCCATACATGCACCTTAATAATTTGGTGGTCAAACACAACAAAGTCTCTAGTCTAGGGAGAAAACACTAGAAGAGAGTTTCTTAACTTAGCAGGGTCCACAACGAAAGACTACAAATACATGCTTGGCTACCACAAAGTGGAAGAGGAAAAAACCTTTGGTTAAGTTCTAGATAGCATCTAGTTTAATAGTTTAGCACCATGAGAAAACCAAGTGGTATTTACTCAACTACAAAGCATGCTTTCATATAGAGTGTGCCCTACAAATAGCCTATAAGAATAATTTGTTATAAGTATTTGCATGCATTGTCAAAATCCATAACCAGAAGAACATCTGGAGGATTTTCAGAGCCCATACCTTATTAAACACTTTGGGTATGAACTTGTAAGGTTTCTTCATTGGCAGTGTCATTAGTTTCTTGAGTTCCAATTGAATCAACAATAGCAACTAAAGAGCTAGGTTTGGGCATCATTCATTATAAAGAAAAGTTGAAAGGGCAAGAAACCCTAAGAGCTGCTGCAATAAATGTAGATAAGGTATACAAATCTTGTTGTACTAAATGAGGCTGGCATGGCATAACAAAATAAAAGCAAGGGAAATGAACATCAAACTAAACCAGCTTCTCTCCAAACTTCAAGAAAAACTCTAAATCTTTTATAGACAATGAATTTTTAATGCCATTTCTGTAACGAAATGTTCACTTGGAATTGCCAACTCTAAAGGCTACCACCTTGGTTTATAGAGGGTATAAACTAGTGTTTCTCTAAGTTTTACAGAAGGGGGAACCAGTTTTAGGGATGACAACTTTTTTTTCTAGATTTTGGGAATAGTGGGGAGATGGCAGGGGGAATGTTATTAAAACAATATTAAAGATTAATATTTTAATATTTGAAGTTTTACAAATAGATCAAAAATACCTAAAAAAACATAAACGAAGTGACAAACCAAAAGAAATTGAAAATATAAAGAGTAAGTACAATAACGATTCATTGATTCCATAATACATTTAATAGACTGTGTAGTCAGCATTTAATGTCTATTAATATGTTTTGATAATATGATTATTTGACTATGTATTAATTGGTTGTCAGATTTTAAGTAGTTATATGAGTCAGTTGGTAGACAGTTGTGTTCTTCTTGGCAACTGTCAGGTTGTTTAAATAGACTTTGTATCATTATGGAAAGCAGTCTGATCCTTGGTTAACCATCTCTGGTCTACTTCTATAATAAGTTCTTGTATGAATAAAGATATACTTTTACTCCTTTATTTGGTATGCATTTCTATTTCTGTCATTAATTCAAGTATTAGTTTTATCAGATAGAAGAGTAAACATTGGTGTTTTTTCCTTAAAAGATATTGGGTTCGATATAAGATATTCATGCCCTTAGACCCCAATAAAGGCGGGAAGAGACTACAACATGATCAAGATCAAGAGATCAAACGATCTCTAAGGTTGGTATAACAAAGTGAATGTAGAGGAAGACTAAGAGAGATCGTCGAAGCTGAAGTCCATTATGAAGTAGAAGTCAAAGTCAAAGTCAAAGTCAAAGTCAAAGTGTGAGTCATAGTCATGAGAATAACACATTTCCACTAAAAATAATCACATGAAAGAAGAGTGGGAGAGATAGCAAGGCACCTTCCATTACTAGATCAAGCATGGGTTGATCTTTCATACCAAGTTGAAAATTCAATACAACCTCCTCTTGATGAGGGAAGTTGGGAGATGGAGTCTAAAAATTCCTTCACAGAAGTGTACGAGAGCAACCTTTGAGGCATTGAAGGGTTCTCAATTGAAGGAGAAGAAGTTGAGCCAAGGGTGTATAAAATAAAACTTGAAGGAAAAACAAGTGCACGAAACGCTGAAGCTATAAGAAGAGTGGAGGATTCTCATGTGGTTGAGAGTGCAAGAGGAGCAGTGGAATATTTGAATCAAAATTCCTTGGTGATAAGGTTCTAGGCACTAGGTTTGCATCAGAACAAAACCATGGCAAGTCCTAGTGTAGAAAAGAAAAAGCTACCCAAGTTTATAGGCAATGGATTAGAGAATTCCTAAACATTGTAGGACTTGTGAAACAATCTAGACAACAAATAGGCAAGTTGATAGAGCATACTTGCTACAATATTTTTCAACCAACTTGCGAGGTGTATCCATTGATTGGTATATAGAGATTGAACCAACCTCCCAAAATACGTGGGAGAGATTAAAGAAGGCCTTCAACGAAGAGTTCAAATTGCTCTAAGATGATAATGAAGTAGTAGCAAAAAAATACAAGACAAAGTAAGCATGAAAATGTACAAGCTTATAATCGTAGACTTAAAGAAATGCTTGTAAAGTTAGAAAAGGAACTTGCTGACAATCTAAAGAAAACATGGTTTATTGAGAGACTTATTCCATCACTAAGGGAAAAAATGAAAGTGTTATCACACCCTCATCATATGCAGAAGCGTATGATAAGGCAATGGATATACAAAGTGAAGATAAAATGTTATCTCGAGCCAAAAGAAATTTTGATGAAGATGATAGTTCAGAAGGGAGTAGTGATAGTGAACCAAGAATAGTACAAGCACTTCGAAGGGATGTGCTTTGAATGATGAAGGAATTAAAGGCAAAGAAAGAAACCAATGAACTATGGTGTATTGAGTGCAAAAGTAAAGGTCACACAGAAGGTAACTGTCCTTGAAAAATGTTTTGTGATATTTTCCAGGTTATGGTTCATTTAATAAAAGAGTGCCCATATAATTTTATGAACAAAAGCACATGAGTTCTCTTCACACAAGGAGAGTAGTCCACTTCACCAACCACTCCACTAGAGCCATAAAATAACATGAACATATCTTTAGGCGGCTATCAAAATCAAAAGATAGGGAGGTCAGAGTTAGATATAGTATGAACCCAAAGGATGCCCTATCATACAATATTGACAATGTAACGAATGGGGACACTTTCCAAGAGACTACCATAACAAGTAGGACAAATTGGAATCATTGTGCAAATGGTGTGGATTTAGAGACCATGATGATGTTGGATGTCCAAAGCAAAAGGTCGACATCAACATTATTGATGTAGAGAGGCATAACAAAGTATTGGTCATTACTCGAGTCCAAGCAAAGAAGACTGTGTACCCGAACCCACATACAATAAAAGAAAAACTTTGTGAAGTAAGAATTAAAGTGGAACATGCTATGCATAATGAATGCCACCACTCAAATACAAATGCAAGTATAGTAACAAATCAATTACAATCCAATAAAAATATTGCAAGACAAGTACTTCAAACTACTATACCATTTAAAGTACTGGATTTATTACAAAGTATTCCTAAACTCCAAAATGCTATGATTAATATTGCATCTGGGAGGAATGAGATGATGCATGCTACAACCCATTTAGAATATGGAGAGAATGAAGACACAATAGTGGAACCTCTGTTGTTAGGAGATCCAGTGATTGATCCCATGTTACTGATAGTTAACATGACAAAGAAACTAGTAGTGGTGCATATGGAGATCCTTGGAAGGAGTTTCACTAATATAATTATTGATGGTGGGTTTGGTGTGAACATACTTCCAAAAGACACTTGGAGAAGTCTGGGAAAGCCAACCATCTAGCCTCCAACTTTTAAAATGTTGGGTGCAAACCAACAAGGAATCAAGGTATTGGGAGTTTTAATGGCCCAAAAATTACTCATTGGAACTCAAACCTTCTTACTAAATTTTGTAGTCATCTCATTATGGAAGAAAGTGTATGACACATTGTTGGGTCGGGGTTGGTTGGTAGCAGCCAAAGCTGACCACAACTAGAAAAGGAACACTCTCTCCATTGAAAACAAGAGCATGAAGTATATAATTGATTTGAAAAACCAAGTAATGAGGAAGCAACATCTTCAAATTTGCTAGATTTACACTCTGAAGAAGAATGGATAAAGAAGCGTGATTAGGGTCTAATGGAGCTAAATGACGAAGGGATTTTGGAATTACAATCGTGTTTAGAAGATGAAATAAATTTTCTTCGTGGCCTATTTCATTAGCAAATGGAGGAATATGAAGTGTTTTCGTTGAACCACAATTTTATTGAAGCTATGGAGATCAACAAAGAACAACAAATGAAAAACTATTTTGAAAAGTTGGATAATTTATGTGTGTTGGATGCAATACAAGGTTCACAAAATACTGCAATTTTTTCCTAGCAGAGGCATCCAACTTTATTGAAGATTCTAAAATTAATGAAGTTAGATCAATTTCACAGGAAAATTATAGAAAAATAAAAAGTATCATATGGGTCAGATAGAAAAGAAAATATTAAAGTCAATGAGAAAAAATGAGGTGAGCCCCACAAGAGCAAAATGGAAAAATAATAATAAAAGTTCAAGTTTGTGTTGGGTGGAAAAGATAAATATTAAAAAATTAAATATTGAAGATCCCCTTTTCCCTGCCATACAACCACCTTATTTTCCTTCTATATGATCAAGAGCACAAGTATTAAAAGGTTTGAAAATGAAATTCTTCTTTCCACCGTACGACCCAACCCCAACATGTTGATTGTATGGTAGAGTAGTGATAATCCAATTAAAATTTTAAACACTATCTCAAGCGTCATATGACTTGATAATATATTACATTTGTCTACTTTTGTTATCGTACAACTTGATAATATATTCCATTTGTCTACTTTTGTTGTTGTATGACTTCCATCTTCTACTCCTTCCATCGTACGACTGCAGAATCCCATTGTCTGACCAAGTTCTCTAATTTCACATTACAGTCAAAAGAAAAAAAAAAACATTAAAGAATTATGGCATCCTTGCCACTGTACGATCAAGGGAAGAACCATTTGAAATTTTTAATCAAAACTCCTTTCACCATATGGCCTTTTTAAGACATGTCAATCATATGACATACTTAAAACTTTTCTTCTATATGACTTCTAATTCACCACACACACTTGTTTCTTTCATACACTCCTTATCAATTATATCTTCATTTGTATGGTCACTAGTTTTTTCTCTTGCTATTATACGATCTAGTCAATTGTACTATCCTTCTACTGTACAACCATATAATCTTCAACCCATTATTCATTCTACTATTGGTGTATGACCCACTCGAGGAAGTTGTATATATGGTTTGGTAGTTTTCATCTTCATTTTTCTATTGTACGATTTGTCTAGCATAACTTCAATGGTTCAGTTTCTGATGCTCATGATGAAAATAATTCAGTTGTACAACCATTGTGGGCTGCTATTAATCCTTCTATAATTGGGTCTTCCTTAGGCTTTAAATTAGAAAAAAATAGAGAATCATTCCTTCAAATTGGTGAATTGAATGAAAGTACATTCATGACATATGGGTATATTGAACAAAATTTTCTTGATGAGGATACTATTGAAATGCCTACAGTACCATTTGGGTTTAGTAATTGATTGGGTGAAGCATTTTCAAACTCCAATACATAGTCAAATTAGGTTCCTTGTTTGTTTGGTCCTTAGCATTCTCCATATACTGGCATTTATTTTGGATATGTTGATTATACTTATGCTCCATGTGTATTTCCAAGTCAGCATATAGGTTCTTCTTTGTCTACAATACCATCACAAGTTTGGAACACCTTACCTAATGTTACTTGATGCTCACTTTGTTTTCTTTTTTGTCTGGAAGATGATTTTTTTTAGGGGGGATGATGTACTCAACATACAATGCCTATTATTATGACTTAATAATATGGTTATCCAACTATGTATTAATTGGTTGTCAACTTCTGGGTAGTTATAGGAGTTAAT
This sequence comes from Cunninghamia lanceolata, assembly GCA_027924645.1. Taxonomy (NCBI): domain Eukaryota; kingdom Viridiplantae; phylum Streptophyta; class Pinopsida; order Cupressales; family Cupressaceae; genus Cunninghamia; species Cunninghamia lanceolata. Next base: position 4,345,964 of record BSBN01000696.1, on the reverse strand, counting down.
AGGTAGACGATTGTGCTCTTTTTAGCAATCGACATGTTCTTTAAATAGACTTTGTGGCGTCAAGGAAAGTAATTCGATCCTTGGTTAACCATCTCTAGTATACTTCTGTAATAAATTCATGTATGTTCATAAAGATATACTTTTACTCCTCTAGTTGATATGCATTGTTATTTTTTGTCATTAATTCAAGTATTAGTTTTATCAGATAGAAGAGTAAATAGACCAATAATCATAGACAATATGAAACATGATTTATATTTACAGATGTCGAAAAAGAAATGTTGCATCATGCATGGTACATAGGTACATTGAACAATAGGCTCAAAATTCAAAGCCATCATTTTATTGATATTTTGGAAACTGCTCCTCTTTCTCTTCTCTTTTCCTCATTTATTTTGGTGAATGAAAAATAGAAATAGACATGGTTTTTAGAAGTTTTTTGGGTTGGGGGGCTTGTTAGGCTCTCATTTTAGAGTTTTATTTGTTTTAGATGTTCTATAGTTTTTTTTGTTGTTTTTTATGCATTTGATGTTGGCGATACCCTAAAGTCTAGGGATTGCTAGGGGGATATTCCAAAACTTTAAAAATAAAGGGGATGGGGGGACATCCTCTCTAAGTCCCCAAGTTCATGAGACATCACTCAGATCTAGGAGATTCATACTTATGGAATGCTAGTATAAAATATAATGATTTTTCAAGCAAGAGGAAAAGTATCTTCACACGGTAAGCTAAAATAATGATTAGAGGTATAAATTGTCTTGTTTGCATTCCCAAGATCTACAAATCTCTAAGGGCATCAACACTTGTCATATAATCTATTTTTTAGGAACTAAGACCAAAACCTACTTTGCAAAGATAGTCTACCGCCAAAATTATAATTTGAGGTTCTAATTCAGACCTCTATTTGACTTTATTCTTCTAATTATGATGAATTAATATCCTTCAAATCTTGAAGGTGTTCGATAACTTAATTCCTTCTAACAGACCTTTTTTGTGGTTCTATGGGCTTCATCAAAATTTATGTGTAATAGAGTTTCTTAGAGAAAGGTTTTGTGGACCTTTTTTTATTGATCTCCATTGTTACTAACTTACTAGGCCCTTTAGTGATGTTCTATTATTTTTTAATTTTAATACTTCTTAGTCTATATAATTTAAATTTATCTCCATTATCCAAATTTTTTGTTATTTTCATTTTTTAATTCAGAATTTAGTAAAAAAATTACAATTTAGAATTAGGATCCAATTACCCACAAAACCCTTGATCTTGTGTTTCTGTTCAATTAGATACATTCCTTTAGACTTCAGTGAAATGGTGTAGGATAATCATGATGTGCATTCTTGGCTCTTAATTTTGTATTCAAAGATCCATAACTAGAAGTTTGTTGGTCTTTGTTGTGCTTAGGAAAATCTTGTGGCCGAAAGGTTTCTTAGAACATGAGTCAATTGCTTTATTAGTTTTTGAAAATGTAATATCTGGTATTTCACATTGTCTTTTAAGTAGTCATTATTTAAATTAAATTCAAGTCTATAAAATGACATATTCATTCCTATGTTTTGTGTGTAAATTCTCCTAATGGTATATAATCATGTTCTAGTTGTTCAATACTATAATGACCCTAGTTCACAAGGCCTTTAGGATTTTATGGGAAAGGGGATCCTTGTTTAAAATTACAATTGTTAAATTTGTTGGCCACTTTTATTTTTTGGATTAATATAGAACCTTCCATTCAACTTGGAAGGGAAGCAAAAACAAAAGGCTGACAAATACCCAGCATATCTGGTGCTTGGGAATGTCAATTATGATTTTGACATGGATTTTGTTTCTAATTAGGGATGGGCTTTACTTTAGCATTTTGGTGAGGAAAAAATAGATTGTAGGAAACTGAGACATAATTATCCTAATTTTCAACTTGTATTTCTAGAGGCATTTGATGTTATGTATATGGCATTAATTTCAAAGATAACTCAATGTTGGTTGGCATCTTTGTTGTTCACTATTTACAATAAATTTATAAAGCACGAGATCTAAAATATTTGTGCTAGCTATGGGAATATTTATTTGTGTGCATCATCTACGCTTGCAATGGGATAAAAGCTTGTTTCAAATATTTTATACTATTAATCAACAAAATACATTTTATGGATTTTTAAGAAGAGAATTTTCTACGGGTTTTGATCAACAATCTTTGATTCTAATGCAAATTAACCCCTTTGCCTAAAACATTGGAGGAGTGTAATCTTCTAATGATTTGGTATATTTTTGCAGATTTATGTTGTGGATTCCATAGACAGGGAAAGTATTGGGACAGCAAAGGCTGAATTTGAGGTTTGGTTGGCAGTAAATTTTTTATCTACATATTATTTTCTTTCAACAATTTTTGATGGCCTCTAAGACATATTATTACTATGAACTTACTTCTTATTGTTTTCTTAGGGCATCATTGATGAACCCTTCATGAGGAATAGTGCTATATTAGTATTTGCATGCAAACAAGATATGATTAGTGCTTATTATTGCTTTCTTTACTTTCCACTAGAATTTTTCACACTATTTTCATTTAAAAAGGTTTTGGTTGTAACTGTGGGATCAAATTTTTGGTGGACTTAAATAGAAGGGGACCATGACTCCAATGGAAATATGCGAGGCTTTTGGACTTTCCAACTCACGTAATAGAAGGTGGCAAATTCAAGGTACTAGCGCCACAAGTGGAGAGGGTTTATATGAAGGATTGGATTGGTTGGCTACAACTCTGAAAGAAATGCAAGCTAATGGAATATCTACATCAGTTTCTAGTTCAACCATTGGATAGAACATGATAGAAACAATTTTTAATCCACCTTATGGATCTCCCTTTTATACAATCATTACCATGGTATAACTTTTTCAATTTTCAATTGTATCTGTACTGGATCTCTTTCAAAATATATTTATGAGGATTAGCCTTGGCCAACTTTTACATACCTACTGTGAAGTCCATATCTTCCTCTATCCTTGGTGATATAAAAGGTTTTTTGGGCTGCTCCAACCTTTGTATGTTCAAATCCTTGGTCTGAGTTCTTTGTTGTGTATTTTAGTTATTTATAAGCTAATTATACAAGTCAATGTACAATTGCATAAGGACATCTTGTTGATAATTTTTAAACCTCACTAGATGTATTGCTTTGAGAGGTTCTTAATCCTTTGGACTATAATTGATTTCTTCTATGTTGGGGGAGAGGGTCACATACTGGTGCACCCTAACTTTCGAGGTCCATGTAGGCCGCCACGTGAGACAAAGACTACAATTTTTTTCTTAGCCATGCTTGCAGTGAGGTGGACAGTTTAAACATTTTATTTTAAGGGGTGTCCGATTCAATGCAGATATAGAGGATGACAACAAGTGGAGACTCCTTTTTCCCCCTCTTTTTTAAGGTTGACCGAAGGTGGAGCATGAGGACCCCTAGTGACAGTTTATGATGACCCCAATATGTGTTCACCATGTTGTGTACACAACAAACACACTAACACATAAGACTCAAACAAGACAACAGTAATTGTTTTCCACCTCACACTACACTTCATACCCGTCGAATTTACTTTGTTTACTTTTACATCTACATGTATGGGATGGCGCCAAGTTTTGAAGAAATGGTGTGTTCAATGTTGCAGTACGTAACATTAATCTTACATCAACACCTCACTACCGGCCTTCTTCTTCCAGAAAGCTCATTTCATTGGTACCATAAGTTGTTCACTTCTACTCTCCTTTGGCCATGGATTCTACAAGATTAACCAAAGAGGTTCTCAATGCCTATGTGAAGGGAATGAGTTGACGATGTGAAAGTCTACTCATTGCTCATGTTGGAGGCCCTATCTATGTTTCTATGACTTCAAGGTGAGGTTTTCATACCTCACTAAGGCAATGAATCAATAAGTTCATAGTTTTTTCACTTGTTTGTTGTCTTTCCTATGTTGTTTGGGCTCTTTATTTTTTGTTGTTTGAAAAGACATTTCTTCATTTCACTCCTCTGTATGGTTGGAAATGGAAGGTGAGGTCCTCATACCTTACATATACATAAATTTCCCACTTGGTTTATTTGATATTTTTTCTCGTCTTGTCTCTGTTTGGCCATTTTTTATTGTTTGAGAATACATGTCTTTGTTTCACTCATACCTCCCACTGTAAATGGAAGTCGAGGCCATCATACCTCATTAAGGAACATGACCCACTTATTTTTTCAATTTTTTTGTTGCTTCCATTTGTGTCGTGTATTTTTTGGGCCATTATTTATTGTTTCAAGAGGCATTTCTTCATTTCACTCCCCAGTCTAGTTGTAAATGGAACTTGAGGTTGTCATACCTCACTAAGGCAATGACCCACTAAAAATATGTATTTTTACCCATTTCTTCTCTATTGTGTTTTATATAATTTGTTGTTTATTTCATGGTTAAGGGGTTTAGAGGGGCTGATAGTGGTGTACCCTAACATTTAGGGTTCCCATGCCCTACTACCAGCCACAGTGTCTTGTTTTTGGTCTGTGTTGTATCGTTTTTCCATCTATTTGATTATTCTGTACTGTTTGAGATGGGATTTCTTCGTTTCAGTCCTCTAGGTGGATATAAATGGAAGGTCAGGTCCTTATACCTCGCTAATGCATTGACCTAGGTGGTTGTTTTGTTTTATTGTGATTCTAACAATCTTCAAAGGCACAATAATGGTTGGTAGAATGTTCAATTGAATGCTTAAGGCTCTTTGTTTCTTTAACTTTCTACTAAAAAGATCCTAAAGATTCTAAAATTAAAAAATGATGGTGAAGGGTGATTGTTCAAACAATTAGTGCTTTCTAGAATGAAGATAGTTTGTAATATTTAATTTATTCTTTGCTTAATTTCTTCTCTAGTCAATGCAAATCAAATTATCTCAAGAAATAATTTATATGATATTGTTTCTTCAATTTACTTGTGTTTATGAACACAATTGTATGGATGTCTTTTATGTTTTATAACACATTTATTACTTTTGGAAATTACAATCTTTTGTTCAAGCATCATTGTAATCTCTCCAATTTAAGTTATAAATTTAAATTTTTAGTTCTTTCAATTGGTAATTTATATTAACACATTTTATGGAAATGTGTAATCAAAATTTTTATTGGATGTGAAAAAATTGTAAATTTGGGTTCATTGTTGATTATGTGCTTTGGATATCTTGTGCTTAATAATGGTTACTACATTACGCATCTATGGTGTTCTGAGGGTTGGAAACCATTTCTGCTAACACCACAAATGGTGTTAGCAAGGTTGGAAACTTATCTAATACTTAAACCCTAATTATTCTTTTCATTTTTGTGAACACAACAAAATTATCTATTACTTATTAAACCCTAATTAGGTTTTTTTAGATTTGCATTTATTCTTGATTTTATATTGTTTTCATATATGTTGTATCTTTTAACCTTTCATATCCATTGATGTGTCAATATACTAGGGCTTGATGTTGCTTTTCATAGTTTATCTTTTTCCCACTCAATTTGCCCTTGATTTGACCCAAGGTTTACAATTTTACCATTAAGGGAATATAAGATTGTGGTTAGGGATTAAATTTGTAGTTATATGGCCATAAGAGATATCAAATTCCAAGCTTAAATTGACATAAATTGTACACATTCCCTATTGAATAGAAATTTATAATAATGATGTTGTATGATTGTTTGTCATAATTAGATTTAGTTGTTTCATTGAATGCTTGGTAATGTAAGTTGTTACTTCATTGATTAGGGAGTAATGGAGTGGAACTTGTAAGTTTCTACCTTATAATCTTGAATGAATTATGGTTTAATAATTTCAATTGGCTATTATACTAATAGGCTAATGTTGGTTTATTCATAGTTCATATGTATCTTATAGCATTAGTGATATACCAATATATTAAACCAGGTACTATTTACCCTAGTTTTGTATCCTATGATAATCACCCATGACTTACTATTATTAACACATTCCAATTACTGTGATATCAATCCACTATTATTAATGACCACACTCTAACTTTTGGGTCCATGTAGGCTGCCATGTGAGGTGAAGACTACAATTTTTTTCTCAACCACTCATGCAATGAGGTGGATAATTTAATTTTTTTCTAAATGTCTATTATCTTGATAGGCTAATGTTGTCTTATTCATAGTTCATACATCTTATATCATTAGTGATATAGCAATGTACTAAACTAGGTACTAGTTACCCTAGTTTTGTATCCGATGATAATCACCCATGACTTACTATTATTAACGCATGCCAATTACCATGATATCGATCCACTATTACCTTGTTGGAAATCAAGACTTCTCTTCTTTGATAATTATAGTCCTATTTTTTAAAATTAAGGGGTACTAGAGTTTATTGTACTCCTCTATAGGTGACCCTATTGAGGTATGAGAATCTAGAGTTGTCAATGAATTTTTGTTTTAAAACTAAAGGGAAACACTATGCTACCTATAATATGGTATCACTTGATGATCCCCATCTTTGTAGGGCTAGAATGAGGGGGTTGTTTAAAGGGAAACTATGTTACCATTATGAGTGGTATCAAGTTCCTAATTGAGCATGATTTAAGTATCCTTGATTATATATTTTTATTTTAATGTTAGAAAAAGCATTGTTTAGCTTCTAAGTTTAAGGTGTACTCTCCATTTTATACTTTATTTTTTCTACTATCTAGTTAATAATATATGTAGCAATTATTTTAGGAGGACTAGTGGTATATTTCTATTATTCTCAACTATGGAGTATGCTATCAAGAGATTCAACTCTGAGATGATTAGTCTTAAAGTATACAGGAAATTCTAAGTCAAAATTGAATGTAGAAAAGTGTGAATCAAAATTACAATTGTGAAAGACTAGGTCAAAATTGTATGAACAAAAAACCTAAAACAAAATTGTGGCTGTGAAAACTTAGTTCAAATTTGTATGAAGTGTTAGCATTGGGGAGACTTGATTTTCCAAAAGCATTTTTAGTGTTAAACTATGTTGCACTTACATTTAGCTTGATATTTGGATGATTTCATGATGGTAGAAATGAGCCCTTAAACTTTGGTTGTGAAAGATTAAACTCAGATGATTAGTCTTAAAGTATGTAGGAAATTATAAGACAAAATTACATGTAGAAAAGTCTAAATTGAAATTACAATTGTGAAAACCTAGGTCAACATTGTATGAACAGAAAGACTAAAACAAAACTATGGTTGTGAAAGCTTAGTTCAAACTTTTGTGAATCTTAGTTTGACCTCTTTGTCTCGTTACCTTCGCATAGGCCTCAATAATATCTTTGGTGCTACGCCCTTAATATTGGTGTACATAAGGTTATGAATAGTCAACTTGTGGCTATCTTAACTCCTAATTAAGTCGTGTTATCATTATTATATTATTATTTAGTTAGATAGGTCAGACTAGGTGTTATATAGGGGCGTGTCTATTCATCCTAAGCATAATTAGGTATATATAGGAGGATGTGAGTCTTATTTCATCATCATATTGTGAAGTGTGTTCTCATTGGAGATATTTGGAGGTTTCCCCCTCGAAGTGGCCTGTTATTCTTAGTTATTATCAAGTATTTACAGAATATTTCATATCATCTTCTTCCATTGTGCAAGTTATTACATTACAAGTGGTATCAGAGCATGATCTTGGCACCGTAGAGGCAAGGTTTTTTCTCAATATTGGAGGCAAATTTTGGGAAGAGAATAACTCTCAGATTTTAGTGAATTTTTTAAAGATTTTTAAAGGGATTTTGAAGACCATATTAAAGAAGCTACAGTCTAGATTTTAGAGGAATTGGAATAGAATTGAGCGAATTATTACAGAATTATGATTTCTACAAAATTTATTTGGGATCTACATATCTCTCACATCCTGCTGAATTGGAGCCTAATTTTTATTAGGTTTTTGAAGACATAATAGAGGAGCCTACAGTCCAAAATTGGAGAAATTGAAGCAAAAATAAGCAAGTTATTACAAAATTAGGGTTTCCAACAAATTCACTCTTAAGGCTACAAATCTACTAATTTTTTGGATTTTTTTCTGGGTAAGTGGTATCTTGGCCCTAGTAAGTTACAGTAAAAAGTTTAGAGAATTTACATTTCATTTGTGTGATTTATTTCAAAAATATTGGTTTCCATCATGACAGGGCCTGCAACAAGAGGCAAAAAGAATGTTGTCACACCGAGGAAATCCTCCAAATAAGGATGGGGAAACAATAAAGGATAGTAATCCCAATGAGGAAATAAGTAAGTTCAAAGAAGAGGTTTCCTCAATTAAGAGGGATATGTGTGACCTAAGAGGAGATATATCAAATATACGAAGCATGTTAAGTGCCTATATGAATGAACTAAGAAAGGAGTTCTCAAGCAACCAAGGTGAAACCTTCAAGTCGGCTAATGCTGACACAAATTTTAATACTCCTATGGGATCTAAGAATTTGTTTCCAAATGTGGATATGCACAAATTCCATGGCAAGGATACTCTAACATGGATAAACCAAATGGAGATTTTTTTGAAGTACATAAAATCCCATATGGACAAAAGGTCACGGTGGCTTCCCTATATCTATAACCAGATCAATTCATTTGGTATCGTTGGATTTGTACTCATCGGAGGAAAAAGGGTCTCACCATCTCATGGTCAATTTTTACATAAGAACTCCAAGCACAATATAGCAATAGTGTGACAGATAACTTCTTCAACCAGCTTGCTAAACTTCAACACACAAGATCAGTTAAGGATTATATGTAGAAATTCCAAAATCTATCCTTAAGAGTGGATACAATTACAGAGGAGAACTTGAATGATTTATTCTTGGGTGGTCTCAAGGATCACATTCAACATGAGGACACACATGTTTAGTCCTAGCTCAGTAAATGAGTCTTTTATCTTGGCACACAGGGTAGAGGAGAAGCATTTGATTCCTAGGAAGCAAGGGGCTAATGTGACAAGAGAGAAAGGATATTCAACACCTTCTCTTCCTCAACCTACTAGGTTGACTCCATAGCAAATTGAGGAGAAAAGAGCAAAAGGGTTGTGTTTCAATTGTGATAGCAAATACAGTTGAGGACATAAATGTAATGAAAAGAAATTATTCTATATTGAGGGTCCAAGTGAGGAAGAAGAGGAGGAACCCATATTGGAGGAGGATAGGGAGTCAAGTGAGGAATCACATGATTCTCAACTAATCATTTCTTGTCACGTACTCTTAGGTTTCAGTGCACCACAAACTCTTAAGGTAGTGGGTTTCTTAAAGAAGTAAAAAGTAATAGTGTTGATCGACTTAGGTTGTACTCATAATTTCATCAACAAAAAGTTGGCAACTTGACTAAATTGTTTTATATATCCAGCCCCAGAGTTTTAAGTTTTGATTGTAGATGGCGGTACAGTTGGTTGTTCAAGGAAGTGTCATAGCATTAAATTATCCATGGGAGATTATCAACTTGATACCCCAATGTATGTGATATCTATGGGTGCAGCAGATATTGTTTTGGGAGTACAATGGCTTACTACATTGGGAACAATTGAGATGAACTTCCAAGAACTATTCATGAGATTTCAATTAGAAGGAAAGGTAGTGGAGCTAAGGGGGTTGAAGGCAAAATCCCCACAGATGATAAGCTCTCATCAAATGCAAAAGTTTCTTAAGAAAGGAGCGGATGGATTTGTGGTCCAGCTATGTTCATTAGAAGTCTCTCAATCTAATGCTCCTACTCATCCAAATTTACAAGCAATAATTGATTGTCACTCAGTGGTTCTTGGAGATCTGCCTAAAGGACTTACTCTTAAGAGGGATCATGATCATGCCATACAACTAGTTCTAGGGAGCGAACCACCAAACATCAGGCCTTATAGGTACCCACACATACAAAAAAAGTGAGATAGAAAAAAATGTTGAGGAGATGCTAGAGGCAAGAATTATCAAGCATAGCCAAAGTGCTTACTCCTCGCCTGTGGTGATGGTACATAAGAAGGATGAAACTTGGCGCATATGTCTAGATTATAGAGTGCTCAACATGTACACCATTAAAGATAAGCTTCCTATTCTAGTCATTGATAATTTGCTAGATGAATTGAATGGAGCTATGTATTTTACCAAGTTAGATCTTAAATCTGGTTATCACCAAATTCGGATTAAGGAGGAAGATATTTGTAAGACAGCATTTCGAACTCATGAGGGTCATTATGAATTTTTGGTGATGCCATTTAGTCTTACCAATACACCATCTACATTCCAAAGTTTAATGAATTCCATTTTTAAGAAGTTCTTGAGAAAGTTTGTGTTAGTGTTCTTTGATGATATATTGATTTATAGCAAGACTTGGGAAGAACATTTGTAGCATGTAGATCAAGCATTACAATTACTCAAAGATCATCAACTCTATGCTAAGCCATCCAAGTGTGCTTTTGGTCTTAAGGAGGTGGAGTATTTGGGACACATAGTTTCACATGAAGGAGTAAAGGTGGACCCTAACAAAATTAAGGCTATCATGGAATGGCCTATTCTAAAAACCATTAAGAAACTGAGGGGTTTCTTGGGATTGATAGGGTACTATAGAAGATTGTGAAGATTTATGGTCATATAGCAACACCCCTCACCACTCTATTGAAGAAGGATTCTTTTCATTGGAATGAGTCTGCTAATGTAGCATTTGAGCAATTGAAGGAGGCTATGTGTACAACTCCAGTGCTTGCCACTCCGGACTTCACCAAGGAATTCATTATGGAATGTGATGCTTCTGGAAATCGGATAGGAGCAATTCTCATGCAAGAAGGTCGACAATTTCTTTTGAGAGTCATCAATTAAAGGGTAAGAATCAGCTCAAACCTATTTATGAGAAGGAAATGCTAGCAATCCTTGATGTAGTTAAACAATGGAGGCCTTATCTAATGGGTCGTCACTTCAAGGTTAAGACAGATCATGATAGCCTAAAATGTTTTTTGGAACAAAGATTATCCTCTAAAGAGCAACAAAAATGGGTCACTAAGATGTTGGGATATGACTTTGAGATTGTATATAAGAAAGGGAAGGAAAATATTGTGGCCGATGCACTTTCTAGAAAGGATGAGAAAGATGAAGCCTTATTGTGTGCCCTTTCAATATTACAAGCAAATTGGGTGGAAGAAGCCAAAGAAGAGTGGCAAAATGATGTTGCGACAAGTAATCTCATCCAACAATTAAAAAGTGATCCTAGTAGTTCACATAAGTTTTGTTTGAAGGGGGATATTCTTTGGTATAAAGAGCGCTTGTATCTTTGCAAGAATTCCACTCTTAAACACAAGATTCTCACAGAGCTACATGAGTCCCCAGTTGGTAGTCATTCAAGATTTTTGAAGACATATCAAGCAAGATTTTTTTTGGGAAGGGCTAAAAGGTGATGTTCAAAAACTTGTGGCTGAATGTTTGGTTGGTCAAAGAAATAAGGGGGAGACAACTAAGACACCAGGTCTCTTGTAGCCCTTATCTATTCCTAGCCAGCATTGGGAAGAGGTATCCATGGACTTCATCATAGGGCTTCCCAAATCTAAAGGTCATAATGTCATCATGGTAGTAGTTGATCGCCTCACTAAATATGCACATTTCATTGCATTATCACATCCTTTTACAGCAAGTGTAGTGGCAAAAGTTTTTCAGAGAATATTCAAAAGCTACATGGTACACCTAAGGTTATTATCAGTGATCGTGATCCTATCTTTACTAGTCACTTTTGGAAAGATTTATTCTCATTTTTGGGTACTCAATTGGCTCATAGTTCTTCATACCATCCTCAATCAGATGGGCAAACTGAGGTTGTTAATAAGTGTTTGGAAGGATATCTACGTTGTTTCACTTTAGAGAAATAGTCTCAATGGGTAGATTGGCTACCACTTGCAGAATGGTGGTATAACACTTCTTTTCATAGCTCATAAAAAATATCTCCATTTTTTGCACTTTATGGATATCATCCTCCTTCCATCACTTCATCATTAAAGGTGTCGCCAAGAGTTCAAGCAGTAGAGGACCACTTTATTCATCAACAATAGGTACTTTCAGGACTCAAGGAGAATTTAGCTATGGCACAAAATTGAATGAAACAACAAGTGGACCAACATCGTAGTGAAAGAGAATTTGAAGTTGGGGATTAGGTCTTCTTGAGATTTCAGCCTTACAAACAAATCGCACTGAAGCAACAAAAAAAGAATAATAAGTTGTCTCCAAGATATTATGGGCCATACGAAATCATGCAAAAGATTGGTAGTGTTGCCTACAAGCTAGAGTTGCCACCAACGACAAAGATACATCCAATTTTTCATGTTGCTTGTTTGAAGAAGGTAATTGGGCATAATATTCCTACTCAAACAGTACTACCAAAGCTCGATGAAAAAGGAAGAATCATTTTGGAACTAGAGTGCATTTTTCAAACACGCACGAAGAAGCAGAGGAATAGAACCCTCACTTAGTATCTCATCCAATGGAAGAATTTACTAGTTGAAGAGGCCACATGGGAGGATGAGGAGTTCATTCAAAAAAATCCACACTTGGTTAGCATTGAGGACAATGCTTCTTTGAAGAGGGGGGCATACTACGCCCTTAATATTGGTGTACATAGGGTTATCAATAGTCGGCTTGTGGCTATCCTAACTCCTAATTAAGTCATGTTATCATTATTATATTAGTATTTAGTTAGATAGGTCAGACTAGGTGTTATATAGGGGTGTGTCTATTCATCCTAAGCATAATTAGGTATATATAGGAGAATGTGAGTCTTATTTCATCATCATATTGTGAAGTGTGTTCTCATTGGAGATATCTGGAGGTTGCCCCCTCAAAGTGGCCTATTATTCTCAGTTATTATCAAGTATTTGTAGAATATTTCATATCATCTTCTTCCATTGTGCAAGTTATTTCATTACATTTGGTTATTCTCATGGAAGCCATGGCCGAAGGAGAGCTAAATGAAATGAATTGAGCTTCTGGAAGAAGAGGGTTGGTAGTGAGGTGTTAGTGTAAGATTAATGTTGCGTACTGCAACATTGAAGGAATCATCGCTTTGAATCCTAGTGTCATCCCATACACACAAATACGGAAGCGGGTAGAGTAAATAAGGCAGGTAGGAAGTGGAGTGTGAGGTAGCGAAGGATTAATGTTGCCTTGTTTGAGTGAGATGTGTTAGTAAGTTTGTTGTGAACATAGCATGTTGAACACCTACTCTGGTCATCATGAACTACCACTAGGGGTTCTCATGCTCCACCTTTAGTCAACCTTTAAAAAGAGGGGGAAAATGGGTCTCCACTTGTCATCATCCTCCATGTGTAGCTGACTCGAACACCCCTAAAAAGAAAAAATTAAACTATCCACCTCACTGCACGTGTGTCTAAGTTAAAATTTGTATCCTTCTCAAGTGCTAAACAACAAATACACATTGGCCTAAAAAATACACAATAGATAAGAAAAGAGCAAAAAATAAAAACTAGGTGGGTCATTGCCTTAGTGAGGTATGACGACCTCACCTTCCATTTACAACTAGACAAAGGAGTCAAATGGAGAAATGCCTTCTCAAACACTAAATAATGTAAAGGCCATGTGAACCTTGAAAGTTGGGGTCATGCCCCCTCACCTATGATTGTACACAAATAATTTTTATGTTGTACATTTGGGGTTCATAGTTCCCTTGCATCATTATCAAATTACAAAAAAACATTTCATTAATATTTATGAAAAACATAAATCTGAAATGCTTTTGATTCGATCTATTAATATACTTGTAAGCCAAAATACAAAAATGATAGTATATATAGTTATGATTGACATACAAAATCCAAAAAACATGCCTCCCTAGGCTACACTATCAAACTTGATTGTGTATAAGGATTGCAGTAAAAAATCTAGAGAATCCATTTCACTCAAACCATGAGAATAGATAATGGACTTGATGTCATGGAGCTTGGTGTTGCCTAGTTTCTTGACAAAGTTATCCCACCCATGTTCTCCTCCCTTGTTGGAATTAGAGTGCTAGTTACATGAGATGGGATCAAACCTAGAATTAGAGTGCTAGGTACATGAGATGGGGTCTAACTTGTACAATTCATTACAATGGAATAACGATTAACATGAATGTTCATCATATACCTAAACAATACATGATATTCAGGTAAAGGGTTCAGTTGATTCTTTAAACATCTTTGTATGTCAAAACCCCTCCTTGTCAACTCAAGTTCTTTTTATCTTCTTTATTGGTCCCTTTGGATCATCTTTTGCTCCTTTTTTCTATTCCTTTTCCCGCCTTTGTAAAAAAATTTGTTGTTCTCTTGCTTGTTGTGGAAGGTCTCTATCTAACCTTGCTTGTTCCTTCAATTCTCTTGCAACAATTTGTGTTGCCCTTCTCTCCTCTATTTGTTCTCTTTTTTTTACTTTCATCTCTTCAATTTTTTTCTTCTTTTGTTCTTGCTCCATCAAAAGGTTCATGTAATCATCCATTGTTAGGATTTGAGATTGTCATCTCGATCAAATCCCATTCTCCTATGCATTCCCTAGTCTTTCATTAATAATGCGAATAGATAGTTTAAGGAATTCACTAATGTTTGAGTTAGTTTAGGAACCTAATGACTGATTCAATTTTGCAAGGCTGCTATCTTCACCTTTGTTGGAAATTGACCCATTATCTTGAGTTTCTCCCAAGCCTATAACATTAACAACCTACACAATCAACATAGTAATGTTTCATTTCAAACACATTCAATGTGGGTGGTGGAGATGGGAAAGAAAGTGTGCCTTCTTGGAATTATAAGTTAATTCCCAAATTCATAGCTTCTTCCAATAGCCATGATGGTTGGCTTGGATGAGATGGAAGACTGAGTCCATATTCTTATTGATCATGCTGAGTTTCCTCGATCCCAACACAAACTTCACCCTCCAAAGAAGTACTTTCAAGTGCATCGTTACATTCCTCGACTACCGGTTCAAGTGTTGTAGGATGTAATTACCTTGCTACAAGACTTGATAGCAAGTTGTTTGCCACTTCTATTTTTGAGACATCAACTCTTGAAAGACTTAGAATTTTCTACACTATAGAAGTGTCATCATGTATACTAAAAATTTCTTACTAGGATGCATGTCCTCCATAAATGCATCAGAATTAAGTGGCCATATACCTGTCCTCTTAAATCCTACTATGATGTTTGCAATAGTCAATGCTTTTTTAAATGACTTGCTACCAACTACTGTCAACTCTACCCTCTTAATTTCAATATTTGGAAACTTTGCTAGCCACACTACTCTTTCAAATTTTAAATATGAAAATGAATGTAGAAAAAACACTAACATCAAGTGGTTGTAGTTTGTGTGAAGTGTGAACTGGAAATGTTACCAAGTCAATCTCTAATGACCTTGTCTCTTGGATTGTTGCTACAACAACATGGCTTCCACGGCCATAAACAATTAACAAGTGTCTATTGGCTAGTGAGACACCACCTAGAACTTATCTTGCAAAGTGATGCAACCAATTCATAAATAAATAAAATTTCATCCATGTGTGGGGTTGGGTAGCCATGCATGCACATGGTTCATAACCAACAATATAATTTTTGAGTTTCTTTTTACCCATGAACAAATAAAAACCTGGTATACATTGTCTCATAGCATTCACACAACACAAAATAGTGATTCATTCTCTATTCTTTGGTATTATGTATGATACACTTCGGCTACCTCCTTTTGCCAACACTCACATGGTTCCATTTATCCCTACTTGAATGCCAGTTTCATTGCAATTTCATATTTTGTGAGGACCATATGGATTGGCATCATAAGCTTTTTATAGTGTCATGTATAATGTAGATACAATTACAGGATTCAAGTTTAGTTTTTTGTCTCTATCAAGGCCTTCTGTTGTCTTTAATGTGAGTTCAAGATGACACCTTTTAAAACCAATTCATCATGATTTACCAAGCAACACATCCTTAAATGGGTTGGGCTGATTGCCAAATTTGTGTAACTTCTACCTTAAGATTGATAATCTCAAGCCCATGGTCTACTATAGCCATCTCTTTACACCATTCCACAATTAATGCCTCTTCCTCTACATTCAAGACAGTAGGACCTTTCTTTGAAGTTGAAGTTGTACCACCTATTCAGTTGCTCAGTGTGTTGGTAGGGATTCTCCATTTCTTTTGTGCACTCCTTGTAGAGATATCGTTATACTCAACATTTTTAAGAGCCAAATCCATGTCCTCTTTAGTCCACTCTCATTTCATTGAAATTTTCTTGGTTCTAACAGTTGCATTGACTTGAACAATTGCCTCAACTAGTTATAGAGCGGCCTCATTGACATCTTGAATTTCTTTGTCTGGTGGGAATCATATGCCTCTTTTGTGTGGAGATAGTGTTGTCCTCAAGTCCACATATGGGCTTTTTTATTCATCTACAGAGATATATAAGCCACACAATCATCACCATCATTATTTTTTAGAAAAATGGCTCATATTGAGCATCATTCCAAAAATCAAAGTGTTGGAACAAATGCCTTCAACTCACTTTTGAATTTTAGAATCTTTAGAATCTTTTCAGTAGAAAGTTAATGAAATAAAGAGCCTTAGGCATTCAATTGGATATTGCATTCAACTAGATATTTTAGCAACCATTACTATGGCTTTCAAGATAATCACCTATGTAGATTAGAAGAGTGGTACAACCTAACTTTTAGGGTCATGTGGGCTTCTACATGACAAGGAGATATTTTGTATGCTCAGCCACAAGTGCATTGAGGTGGACAATTTAAAATTTTTGTTGCAAATGAGCAATAAAGAGTAATATCCAGTTTAAATGGTTTTATTAGAACCAACAATGAAAACTACTTTACAATATCTTTCACAAACAATATAAAACTTTTGTAATGCCATTTTGATTACCATTAAATTACTATTTTGCAACTTGAGTTTGACAACTCACAGTGATGGTTGAACAGAAGATTAGTTTATAAATTAAGTTTGATATTTTGATGTTTACTAAAAAATGAAAAGGTAACCTGAACTTATAGGAGTTACATCATTTGTAGACCAATGTTCTAGGGCTTTGTGTTTATAGCATTTATAGATAACTTGATAAAAGTGGAATATGAAGACATATTTACAACATTTATAGTATTTACAACATATAAGATTTTATAGTATAAAGTAAAATTAGTACATAAGCATAGTAAAATCACTATAAAGTAAAATCAATGTATAATGTAAAGTTAAAACTAGTTTGAACTTACAATAATGGTCTAGATAGTAGCATGCAATTTGAACTCTATAGGAAATTTTTGTATGGGTTCTAGAAAACTTTGACTAGAAAAATGATGTATTTGTAGCAATATGTGATAGGAAATGTTGTTGATCTCTGCACTTTCATTTGATTGGTTAAAATTCAATTATGTGGATCAATTCATGTGAGATAAACAGATGAATTTGATGGGTGTTAAAAATTTTGAATTTGGTAATAAATTTGATTGGTTGAGTTCTTATTTGGTTTAACATTTTAAACTTTTGTCCTCTTGTTTTGATGGCTTGATTGTTGAGCCTTACAACTTTGGGTGTGGGTGCTTGCATAAATTCATGGTCGAAATGACCAGTAGTTGGGCAAATATCATTTGAAGAAATTAAGTTGATGATGAGATATGGGATGTTGAAGTTTGTTGGATGGGACACTTGTCAATGCATTTTGTTTATAAATGACTTTATATTTGTAAAAAAAAAATATTATGACTTTAATATGCAATTTTTTTAAAGTTTCATATGTATTTTAGACAATTAAAGTGTATTTTTTGAATATATAGACTTAATATTGGAAAATGGATTCTCAAATCTTTTCAATAAGGAATGTGTACAATTTGTGTCATTTTAGAATTTTTTGACCAAATAATAACTAATTAATAAATAACTCTAAACATTGATTACATCCACTATATACAAAATAGGATCCCAACTTATCTTTTCTGGGTGGAATAAAGTTTAGGTTTTAGTAATATTTAAAATATTTTTTGATTGAATATTACTTTAAGATGGCCCTATCTTGTTCAACTCCTATACCAAGTATAGGAGCCCGCTCCACTATGGGGCTCTCTCCCCTATTTGGTCTTACATCTAAACGAGTCTAAAATTTTATGATGATAGAATTAATTATGTTAACTATTTGACTGATTTGATACCCACAATATCTACTAAAATTTATTCACCATGTTTGAAAACTATGGATAAATAGTAACGTATTAATATACAACATTTCTTTAATTTCAAATACATGTGATATCATGATGATGTAATATTTGATATTTAAATGGTATTTTTCAAAGAGGATGTGTAATTTTTAGATATTTATTGCATCTAATTCCCATGATCACTAAAGAAGATAAGAAACATATTAGAGGATTTACTGCTAATATAAATCATGGAGATTCCAATAAAATAGCTTCTTTTGCATTTATATGAAAAATTAGCAAAATGGCAAAATATTAGAAATACCTCATAGGTAATGATTTTTCCTTTCATTTTGTTGGGTATAAATAGAAGCATACAAAGATTATAAGTTAGTGTATTCCAAAATTTTAATTCAATTGCATCTCCATTGTACTTATAGGACTTTTTCTAGTCATGGAATCCAGATTATATGCAAGTATTCTGAAGCCTTGGTGTTGGACATAATAATCATCTCTATAGGTATGTGTTTAAATAAGAAATGGGGAGCCTTTGTGAAGATTTAATGCTACACCCCTAATCCTAAGTGTGTATATGGTTATGAGTAGTTGGCTTGTGGCTACCTTAACACTTATATAAGTTATATAATCTTTAATATAGTATTATATATGTAGTTAGGTCAGCATGGGTGGAATCCATGACATAAGTATGGTATATATAGGAGGGTAGAGGTTAGTTATTATCATCATATTGAGTATTGTGTTTTTATTGAAGACTATTGGAGGTATATCCTTTGAAGTGGATTAAGAGGTTGCCCCCTCAAAGTGGCATATTATTATCAAGTATTTGCAACATATTCTTATTATATTATTCTATTGTGTAAATTGCTTCATTACAAGTGGTATCAGAGCATGATCTTGGCACTATGAAGGCAAGAAACAAAGCATTTTTTTTAAATTTGGAGGTCATTTTGAGAAGCACATATCTCTCTTCTTTTGATGAATCATTTTAATATTTTTGGAGGGTTTTGCAAGGATATATTGAGGTCACTACAGTCCAGATTTCACGGTAATTAGAGTAGAATTAAGAGAGTTATTGTAGAATTATGGTTTCCACAATTTTTGCTCCTAGGGTTGCAATTCAACGATTTTTTTCCTAATTTCTAGAGGTTTGAACAAGGACATATTAATATATCTCTAGTCTCGATTTAAAGAAATTTGGAGCAAATTTGAGAAATTTATTACAAAATTAGGATTTCTACCAAATTTGCTCTCAAGGCTGCAAATTAGCTAATTTCTTGGAGAATTTTTCTGGGAAGTGAGATCTAGGCCCTGATAAATTACACTAAAAATTTTAGATTAATTGGATTTGTTTTGTGCGATTTATTGCCAAATTATTTTTCTCCATCATGGTGGGACCTGCCACAAGAGACAAAAAAATCCCATCACACCAGGAAAATCCCTGGACAAGGAGGATATAGAAAGTGGGGAGAATTATCCTAATGATATTCATGAAGAACTCATCAAGTTTAAGGAAGATATTTCATCAATGATCAATGGATTAGAAAGGAAAATGGATTCCCTTATGAGTGGTATGAACTATAAGGGAGAAGATTCACATAATCAGAACTAGGAGGGAGAAGATGCTTCTAAGGGACATGATTCTTGGATGTTTGAATAAGATCTCATTATGGATCAACACTCCAATCATTCTACCACTAGGAACTTCATGCCAAAGATTGATATGCAAAAGTTTGATGGTCAAGATTCTACCAAATGGCTTTGCCAAATGGAGCAATTCTTTGATATTCACCATGCTCCTTATCAACAAAAGGTGGCCATAGATTCCTTATACTTGGAACCTGAATTCATTTGGTATCATTGGCTATGTGAAGAAAAGAAAAAGAAGGGATGTGTTGTCACCCAGTCTATTTTTCAAGAGGAACTCATTACACATTACAGTGATAATCTTATGGATAACTACTTTAGCCATATCACCAAATTAAGGTAAACTTGTATGGTCAAGGATTATATTCATCAATTTCAAACTTTGTCTTTAAGAGTGGAAAATGTGGTAGTAGAAAATTTGTTGGAGTTATTCCTAGGAGGCTTAAAGGATCACATCAAATATGAGGTATACATGTTTCGTCCAAATTCTATTTCCCAAGCAATGATTATGGCAAGACAAGGGAACTTTTTTTAGCTAACAGAATGGAGGAATTCCCTAGCAATAAATATGGAAGGGTTCCTGCATCATCATTTCTTCAACCGGTTTGACTAAAACCTCAACAAATTGAAGAAAAAAGAGCAAAAGGGTTATGTTTCAACTGTGATGGAAAATATAGTAGAGGACATAAATGTGATGAGAAGTTGTTCTACATTGAAGCTACCTCTAATGAAGAAAAGGATGAAGAAGAGCCAATGGTGGTAGTAGAAGAATCAAAATATGTCCAACCAACTATCTCTTGTCATGCACTATCAAGTATTAGCAACCCACAAACGCTTATGGTAAGGGATTTCCTTAAACAACGAAAGGTGACAGTATTGATTGACTCAAGGAGTACACGTGACTTCATCAATAATAAAGTAGCAATGCAATTGAATTGTTTTGTCTACCCTACCCTAGAATTATAGGTTATGATTGTAGATGGCGGTACAATCACTTGTTCAGGGAAATTCCATAGTATTAAACTTATCATAGGAGACTATCCTAATAGATTCCCTATGTTTGTTATATCCATGGTTTGAGTAGACATTGTTTTTGGAATCCAATGGCTCACTACCTTGGGCACAATAGAGATGAATTTCCAGGAGCTATTCATGCATTTCTACTCAGAGGGTAGAAAATATGAGCCTAGGGTGTTGTGTGCAAAGATTCCACATTTGGTAAGTGCACACCAAATGCAAAAGATGTGGATAATGATATGGCTCAATTATTATCATTGGAAATGTGATAGCCAAAAATTCTTGCATCACCTGTGTGACAGAGAATTACAATTTTAGGGGATATGTTGAAAAAGGGACCTTCCACTAGTGATAAGGGTCAAGCCCTTCAACTACCAGAGACCATTCCACCATCAATCACTTCCCCCTTTTAGGCACACACTAAGGTGAGAGTAGTTGATGACCACTTGCAACGCCAATAAGCAAGTCATATAAACCATTGTCCTTGAAACACCATATGTGGTTATATTTTTAAAAAATAAAATAAATCCTAATAAGTATACATTATTGCAAAAAGCATGCAGCTATACATATGCCAAAACAAATCTCAGAAATGCTTATATCTACACAAATAAATATACATCATTCCAAATGACGACAATCATGTCTCAGTGGAGGTGGGTGTTAGAAATGCTCATCATTACTTGAAAAAACTCCAATAAATACACACCATTACAAATGACATCATTAATTTTATGCAAAAATAAATACTTTTATTTAGCAATAAATCTCTGAATACAAATTGAAGCCAATCTAAATAACTTTCAAGCATGCAATTTGGAAAAATTAAATAAGAGAGAAACGATGCCGAGAATAGTCTAGTCAAACCTACAACATCCCCAAAGAACAATGTTCACTTTCCCTTCAATGTAAGTAAATACACTACATGTTTGTTTTGGCCTTAAAAAAATGAGCACAAATTTCAAATTTAAGAACATTTAGCATCATAGTTGTAACACCCCTACAATTTTCCATATTAATTTATATAATCATTGTACAGGGAAATAAACTTTTCCTAGGATTAGTCTAAGCTAATCCAATAAGATGCATATACAATATAAAACAATTTAGATTAGTTGAATAAAATATATTTGTTATTTTTAAAAATGTAATAAGAGGATAAAAATGCTTAACTCCATAATTGAAGAATGTGTAAAACTCTGATGTGACACTAAAAATGATGTATCTAAGTTCAAAAAAGACATGATAGACTAACATTTGACTTGAAATCAGAATTTGTTGTTTTTCTTTATGCAAGGATGAATTTAAGAATCAAGGACAAATAATGGTCGTGAATTTGTCCTACACCTGTAAACTTGTAATACACAATTAATAGACTTTTGTTCTTTACTTGATTTGATGCACCTTTTCTTCTTCTCTTCCTAATATCTAAGGGCTTGTGGTATTTAAAAATATTTGGATAGGGTTGTCATTATGTAACATGGGAAAACATTCTCCAAGGTTATCCCCAAGAAAATAAAGAGAAATGATTGAAAACAACAATCTCTACTCGTGCAAGTGCTCCTAGGATGCTTATGTAGATCTAGATTCCTTTAGTGCACCAATTGAAGTGTGAAATACAAATAATATGTGAATATATCTCTCAAATCTTTCGATGTCAGGATGAATGTAATAAATGCCTTTAAATACAAGGACAACATTAAATCACAAAAAGATGTACTTAGTCAACCCTTAGAGGGAAACACTAGGTAGGAGTTAGCTTAAATTTTAGTTTTTTAAATTTGAATCAAGGTGGGATGAGTTCATGATTGAGAGTAAATCATGTCTAGGGCAACTATATTATAAGGTGAATGTATGGGAGAAAGTGAACGTAGGAATGTGATAGGGGTTTGTGTATAAGATAGTTCTTGGCAATATGTGTTGTCATTGATGTCAACACTCAAATTGATGTTAGCACTCAGTTTGTGGTTGATATGAATGTTCATGTTGATGATATACATGTGGAGTAACAAAGATGTAGTGATGATGTTGATGTTCACGGTTGGATGTCATGCCCTCATTAATGTCAAGACAAGGTGTATTGAGCATGTTTATGGTCAGCAAAGATGATTTCATGATGAAATATTAAGATGGGAATTAGAAGCATAAAGTTGAATGATGATATATTAAGATGGGAATTAGATTTTATGTTGAGGATGAGAAGATGTTGTTGATGACCTACAGCATGTTATATGATCCGTCCTAATTATCCTAAGAAAGTATGAATTGCTATAAGAAAGTTTCAGCCTCCGGATGTTGGTGAAGGTTGATGTTGCAGGAAGCTACCTGGAAGACTTTCTGGTAAAATGCTTTGCATTCCTTCGCATTTGAAGATATGGTCATGCGGTTCAGAATTTAAGTTTAGTATGATGTAAAGGTGCTAAATCCAAATTTTTAGATCATTTTCTCCTCTGTAGTGAAAGATATAAGTGACAGAGTTCCAGTCCATGCTCTGATAGTATAATGTGTTGGTGAAGACTATTTGGAATGCTTTGCATTCCTTCGCAATTTAAGATTTTCCCATAAGGTTTTGAGGATATGTTTAGAACAATGTATGAGTGCATCCATATGATTTTGAGGTCTACAAGTGTAGTTTTCAAATGACAAAGGTGGTACAAATGGTTCCAGATGACTAGTTGTTCTCAGAATATATGCCGATGATGTGCACCAACTTGTTACTGCTTGAAATGGTAAATTGGTTGATGGAAGATGGTTCTAATGATCTTGTGATGTTTCGTGTTTCTCTGCAAGATGTTTTCTACTCTCTCCAGAACTGACTGAGGTCCAGAATGATGGTGTTGCTAGGTTATGCTCTTGATTGGCCGACTGAGGAAGGTTGATGATGTGTGCCACAAAGTTGTTGTTGTGCAGAGTTCAAGGAAGGTTTGAAGATGTTGTATAGGTCCTACCGACTCATCTGGAAGAAGAAAAAGCAATGTTTATTTATTCATGAGTATTGTGAAGATCGATGTGCTACATGCTTCATGTTTTCTTGCTTAAGGGTGACCTAATTCAAATTTGTGAAGTGTGTGGATGTTATTCCTTGAGTGATGGTGTTGAGAAGAATATTTAGGACTGGACTAAGCATGTGTTGGGATCCACAAGGCTTGTGTTTCTTTCTGGAGTAGCGTGTAGTTCATGATAGGGCTTGCCCTATGCATATTTCATGTTGTGTGATCTTTGGCCAACTTGTAAAATGTAATATTCCTGTTGTATTAGTTGATTTGTAATGAAATCAATTTAATGTCATGTATAGATTGTAAACCAAGTTGGTCTAGGTGAAGTATGATTGTGAAAATGAGAATATGAGTGTGTAAAGAGTAGAATATGAACATGTTATGCATTACGATGTGTGGCTGAAGGAGAAAGAGCAGAAGCAATAAAAGCTATCTTGGTTCATCTTAAAGACATTTTTGTGATAGGAGGAAAGCGAAGAGTGTGCCTAATTGATCCATTCATCAGAAGAAGCATAATTGAAATCATCAAAGGTGTGAGCTTCAGTGCCAGTTTTTAGGCAGTAGAAGGATTGTCATACTATAATCATTTCTGAGATCATTCTCAGTTCAAGGAGTAGTTGCTTCCTTATGTTGTAGCCCTAAAACAAAGTCTTCAGGGAGTAGCAACTTCCTTGGGAGTGATCCTAAAACAAAGTGTTTGAGGAGTAGTAGCTTCCTTAGGAGTGACCCTAAATCAAATTCAGCAAGGAGTAGTAGCTTCCTTGGGTTGTAGCACTAAAACAAAGTTGTAATTTTTATAGCAGTGACCTTCATATATTGTGAGATAATCCTCACCAAGGTTTTTCCCCTTTTGGGGTTTTCCACGTATATCCGGTGTTATGTGTTGATGTGCATTGTGTTCATCTTTCACATGTTTATGTCAATGCTATATGTTTAAGCTTTAATCTAATCCAGAGGATTTGAAGTTTGATTGGATACTGATTCACCCCCCCTCAGTATCTTGGTTTGTTCAAAAATTGGTATCAAAGCCAAGTTACTCAAAAGAAGCTTAACCACTTGAGGAAGATCTGGGATGGCTCATAATGGGTCTCACAAGGCACCTATGTTTGATGGAACAAATTATTCCTTTTGGAAGCTAACAATGGAAAACTATATATCTTCTTTAGGGTATGAGATTTGGCAATCTATCAAGAAGGGTTACACTACTCCTGCTAGTGATCCTATAGATGTAGATGAGATTAAGTTGTATGAGAACAATGCCAAGGCAAAGAATGCTATCATGAGTGGACTTGTTGATTTAGAACTTGTGAAGGTAATGGGTTGTACTTTTGCTCAGGATGTCTGGAATAAACTTGAAAGTATTTATGAAGGAGATAGTAAAGTGAAGAAAGCTAAGATGCAAAGTTTCAAGAGCAAATTTGAGACTCTGAGGATGACATAAGATGAAGACATTTCTAGTTGCATGCTCTGGATGATGAAATAGTCAATGGCATCAAAGGTCTTGGCGGGGAAGTGAAAGAAGATGAGATTGTGAAGAAGGTTTTGAGATCTCTTCCCAAATATTACAGTCATAAGGTATCTGCTATTGAGGAATCTCAAGATTTGAATAAATACACAATAGATCAATTGTTTGGTTCTCTCACATATTTTGAAATGAGATAATTTGACAAAGGTGCTCCAAATAAGGAAGCAACATTCAAAGCAAGTAAGAAGACATAAGATGAGGCAACAGATCAAGATAATGACCTTGATGAGGTAGAAGCAAACTTTGTAAGAACATTGAAGAAGGGCACAGACAAATATAAAAGTAAGTTACCTTTCAAAATTTTCAATTGTGGAAAAATTGGTCATTTTGCCTCTAAATGTCCTTTTAAGGAATCAAAAGGTAATAACAAAAGAGAGAAGCCCAAAAGAAGTTTGTACTCCATGGAGAATAGTTGTTCTTTACAAGATGAGGATCATGATAATTCAAATGATGAAACACTTTTCATGGCCTTGAATGTTGGTGACAAAAAGGATGATATTGGGAAATGTGAAAAGTTGGATACCTTGCAAGATGACCAAAATAGTGATAAATCAATGGTTGTATGGAATGCCTTTCATGCAAAAGAAGAAGCCAAGGCTTGGGTAATTGACAATGGTTGCTCTAATCATATGACTGGTGACAAGGAGAAGTTTATCATCCTTAAGAAGTGCAATGGTGGAGCAGTTAAGTTTGGTGGTGATGAGTCAGCACAAATATGTGGAAAGGGTGCTATAACTATTGATGGGAAGAATAGGACTGAGGATGTCCTCTATGTCAAAGGGCTAAAACACAATCTTCTCAGTGTCATTCAAATGTGTAGTAAAGGATACAATCTTACCTTTCATGCCAGAGGTTGTGAAATCAGGAAGGCAGGGTCCAGAAAACTAGTTGTTGAAGGTATCAAGTCATATGGTGATATCTATCATCTGAAGGAGGTAAATGGAAGAACATGCTTGTTGGCTCAGTCCAGTGAGTGTTGGTTGTGGCACAAGAGAATGGGACACATTAACTTTGATAATATGGTAAAGATCAACTATATTCATGTGGTAAGAGATATGCCCAAGATAACCAAGCCTACAAACACACTATGAAAAGAATGCCAAATGGGAAAGCGGACAAAGACAAATTTCAAGAGCAAGAAGTATTCTTCCTCAATGCCATTGGAGCTGATTCACACTGACCTATGTGTCCCTACAAGAGTAAAAAGTCAACAAGGTGAAAGGTATTTCATGTTTCTTATTGATGATTATTCTAGAATGACTTAGGTTACTTTCTTAAGAGAAAAATTAGATGCCCTTGATAAGTTTAAGGCTTTTAAAACAATGGTTGAGAATGAAATGGATGATAAGATCAAATGTTTAAAGTTTGATAGAGGAGGTGAGTTCACTTCAAATGAATTTGAATTTTTTTGTGAAGATCATTGTATTAGGAGACATTTGTCAGTTCCTAGGACCCCTCAGCAAAATGGGGTAGTGGAAAGGAATAATAGGAATGTGCAAGAGATGGCTAGAGCAATGTTGACGTATGTAGATCTACCTGACATGTACTAGAAGGAAGCAATTCACACTATTGTCGATTTGATTAATAAAGTACAACTGAGGGTCAATAGCACTAAGACCCCTTATGAGCTATGGTATGGAAGACCTCCCACTGTCAGATACTTCAAGATCTTTGGCAACAAATGCTATATCAGAAGAGATGAAGAAGACCTAGGAAAGTTTGATTCAAGAAGTGATGAATGGATCTTTCTTGGTTACTCAACCAGAAGCAAGGCCTATAGATGGTACACCAAGAGATTGGGAAAGATGATTGAAAGCACAAATGTCAAGGTAGATGAAGACTTGTATCAGATATCACAAGTATCAGAGGACTCAGGATCTGGTATATTTCCCTTTATTGAAGAAGAGGAGGAGGAGGAGGAGAAAGAAGAGAAGGAACAAGTACCAAAGAAGATCCCCAAGGCTCCAGCAAAGTATGTTCAGAGGAACCACTTAGTAGATTAGATCATTGGAGATAAGAATGAAGGTGTGCAGACCAGGAGAAGATTTGCAAAGACTTGTGAGCCAGTAAATTTGTGTTTGCTATCAAAGGTAAAGCCCAAAATGTTTGCTGATACTAGCAAAGATGGTGGATTGTTGAAGGCAATGGAAGAATAATTGAATAAGATAGAGAAGAATCAAACATGGGAATTGGTTCCAAGACCAGCCGATAAGAATGTTATAGGAATAATGTGGGTGTTCCAGAACAAGCTAAATGAAGATGGTGAAGTTTTGAGAAACAAAGCAAGATTGGTTTTCAAGGGTTATTCACAAGTTGAACATATTGATTTTGAGGAGACTTATGCTCTGGTAGCCAGGATGGAGGCAATCAGGATGTTTCTTGCCCTTACTGCTCACAAGAAATTCAAGGTTTATCAGATGGATGTCAAGTCAGCATTTTTGAATGGTGATCTAGAGGAAGAAGTCTACATTGAACAATCGGATGGGTTTCAATTATTAGAAGATCCAAACATGGTGTGCAGACTCAAAAAAGCTTTGTATGGACTCAAGCAAGCTCCTAGAGCTTGGTATGCTAGGTTGGATAAGTACTTACTATTGGCAACATATGCAACTAGATGATGAAAAGACTAATGAGCATAACTGCAAGTAGTGTTGTGGTGCAGGAGCACCTAAGTATTTAAGTCAAATTTTGATTTTTTGAGCTCAATATAGAGCCTAGGTGAAATTTTGGTTTTAAATGTGGTAATAAGCCCACTAGAGGAATGTCTATGTAGTGGGGATGGTGGAAATCTAATTTTTGCCTTATTTGTAGGCATGCTTTTTTACTGCAGCCTTAGTGGGAAGGCTAATTTTAGCCTTTTTTCTTGATTTTTCCCACGATGGGAGTTATGGAGAACATGGATATGGATTGAAACATGATATTTATGCCTCATATATGTTGAAGGAGGAGAGAATGTAATTTGAAGAAAAATAAAATACAAGATTTTGCCATGTTTTTCTGCATTTTCTGTCTTTTTGTTGTTTTCGTCCTAAGCAAAGCCGTACAGTACTGTCATGAAGGAAAATGTCTAAAAATGTCTAGGGAATGCTTTAATATTTCATTTGAATCAAGTTGAAAGGATTTGCATTGAACTAGAAGCATTTTGTCACTATTTTTTCTAAAAGTAGCTCTTAAACCCTAGTTTTGAGGGTTTTAGTAAAATCGATGGGTTTTTGGCCCATTCCACCTACACCATAGCCTCAAAATGGGTGGAATGGAGTTGATTTGTTTGAGTTCCAATTGGTTTTTCATTGCAAGAGCAGGGGATGTGTTTAAGGTGACTGTTGCAGCATTTGAAGCCTAATATCTTCATGTATTAGGACTTTTGGCTTTGTTAGAAAGTTGAGTTGATGTGTATGTGACTTGAGATGACTCAAGAACCCTAAAATCAGCATATTCAAACCATTTTCCATCTGAGTGAAGCCCTAGAGTAGGTTAGAAGATTTTGTGTCAAGTTTACCATACCTTTGATTTGTAAAAGAGGCGTAATTAAGCCTAGAACAACAAGTACAGTTGATTTTTGGGACATGTGTTCTGAAACAGCCTATGTTGCATGCTTGATATGTTATGAAGGAGCTTAATGGGTATTTTAAAAACTAATTTGTTCATGGGTTTGTCATGGATTTTGCAAGTTATGCCATAAAAACCCTATTCCAAGGGCTATAAGGAAATAGGCCTAGTTGTGAAGGAATGATAGGGAAGACGAGTGACTAGGGTGTTTGGTGAGTGTTTACCAGTCATAATAATGTGGTCTTAGGTGGTTGGAAGGTTTGACAAGTTGTCCTTGTATCCCAACCTTGAAATGGCACTTTTGCCTAGTTGTCAAGTCATGCATTGTAATGAAGCTACCCTTGCTATGTATGATTAGTCTAAACATCACTGAAGTTTGTTTGAACCTATCCCCTACTCTACATCAAGTGGTATCAGAGCTCAAGTTCAGTTTCTAATTGGGAAGAAAGAAGGAAGTTGAAGTGTGAAGGAGGAATAGTGCAAGATGCCTCCAAAGAGCAACCCAATGGCTAAGGAAGTTAGAGAGTTGAAGGAGCAACATGCAAAAGAACTGAGACAAGTGAAGGAGTCTCATGAAGCAGCCCTAGCTAAAATATCAGCATTGGAATCCAACCTTAGGAGAGGTATTGACAGATGGGATCACAGTGATCTAGAGGAAGAGGGTGAGAACATAGACCCTCAATTAGGAGTTCAAGAAGAAGAAGAAGCCTTGGACTCAGGGGAAGAGAGAATACTGAAGATGTTGACGGATGTCAAGGGGGAAAAGACTCCAAAATTGAAAGTAGAAGTACCCATGTATGGTGGGAAGATGGATAGTGAAGAAATATTGGGTTGGATAGATGCTCTGAATAACTTCTTTGAGTTTGAGGAGGTAGAAGACTGTAAGAAGGTGAAGTATGCAAAGACCAAGTTGAAGGGCCCTACCCTAACATGGTGGAACTATGTTTAAGAAGAAAGAATAAAGAAAGGTAGGACAAAGATCCACTCATGGGATAGAATGGTAGAAAAGCTAAAGGCACAATTCCTACCTGCAGACTACGAAATCCAGACCTTTAGGAAGTTGCAAAGTCTCAAGCAAAAGGAGTTGGATGTAATGACCTACACTGAGGAGTTCCATAAATTAAGCATTAGGATAGGACATGTTGGAGATGAAAGAGAAAAGGTGGCAAGATATCTGAATGGCCTGAGGTACAATATTCAAGATGAGATCAACCTATCCACACCAAGGACAGTGGAAGAGTGTTTCTAATTGGTTTCCAAGGTAGAAGAAAGGATAAAGAGGAGGCAAGGGCAGCATGGAAGAGGTAGAGAAAGGAATCTCAGAGGTAGAGGTAACTTTGGTGCAAGAGGACAGTCACAAAGACAACAAGGAGAGTCAAGTGGACAATAGGAACAAGGTGGTGAGTCAAGTGGCAGAGGTAACTTCAGGTGAAGAAGATCCAATAGTAGAGGAAGGTTCAGTGGCCAAGGTAGAGGATCAAACACTTTCTCAGGCAAATGCTACAACAGTAATCAGTTTGGACATCCTACATTCAAGTGCCCAGACAAGAAAGCATCAAGTTCTCAAGGAGGTGAATGAAGAACCCAAATAGTGCATGAAGAGGACAGTGAAAGTGTCAATTCACTACTTTAGTCTGCTGCTCCTGAGGTAGGTGATACACTGATGATAAGGACACTCCTCAAGGTACCAACAACTAAGGAGCCTTCACAAAGGAAGTCATTGTTCAGGACAACCTGCAAGTCACATGGAAAGGTATGCAAAGTAGTGGTTGATTCTGGTTCTACTGATAATCTGGTTTCTTTAGAAATGGTAGAGAAATTGAACCTGAAAAAGATTCCTCACCCCACACTCTATAAAGTGTCATGGTTAAACAAAGGCCAACAAGTCTTAGTGAATGAGCAGTCATGGTAAGAGTTTAACATTAGAGGTTATAAAGACACAATCCTTTGTGACATCATTTCTATGGATGTTTGTCACCTGCTACTAGGAAGACCCTGGCAACATGAAAGAAAGAGAAAGCATGATGGTCAGAAGAACATTTATGTGATAGAGAAGGATGGAATCTCATTCTCTTTAACACCCCTTCAAGAGGAAGAATCTGATAAGCAAGTTGGGTCTAGCATCATGGTAGTAGGAGAGAAAGACTTTTTGCAAACAATGAAGGAGGAAGGACAAGGATTTGCAGTAGTGATCAAACCTAAGACCAAGTCTGATTCAACAACAAATAAGGTGGAAGACATACCTAGTGAAGTTCAGTCTTTGTTGAACAAGTACAAGGATATTGTGGTAGATGATTTTCCAAGTTCCTTACCTCCCATGAGAGATATCATCCATCACATAGACCTGATACCTAGTGCCAGTCTACCTAACAAGGCTACATACAAGTTGACCCCACAGCAGAATGAAGAAATTAAGGCACAAGTCCAAGAATTGCTAAATAAAGGTCTCATCAGAGAAAGCTTAAGTCCATGTGTTGTCCCTACTGTTTTAGCACCCAAGAAAGGTGGAGAATGGAGGATGTGTACTGATTTAAGGGCCATAAACAAAATCACAATCAGATATAGGTTCCCAATACCTAGAATGGAGGACCTAATGGACTATTTGGGAGGAGCATGTTACTTCTCAAAGATTGATCTCAAAAGTGGATATCACCAAATCAGAATAAGGGAAGGAGATGAATAGAAAACTACCTTTAAAACCAATGAAGGATTGTATGAATGGATGGTAATGCCCTTTGGGTTGTCTAATGCTCCTAGCACATTTATGAGACTAATGAATGAGGTCTTAAGGCCTTTTATTGGAAAGTTTTTTGTTGTTTACTTAGATGATATTCTTGTGTTCAGTAAGACAAAGGAGGAGCACTTGCAACATCTTGACATGGTTTTGCAGAGATTGCATGAGGAGAAGTTGATGATAAACCTCAAAAAATGTGAGTTTATGAAGGAAGAACTAGTATACCTTGGTTTTGTGATCTCCAAAGGCACATTGAAGATGGATCCTTCCAAAGTTGAAGCCATTCTCAGTTGGCCAGCTCCGAAATCAGTAGGAGAGGTAAGACATTTTCATGGTTTAGCTACATTCTATAGGAAGTTTATTAAGAATTTCAGGCATATTTTTTCTCCCATCCTTGACACCATCAAAGGAGACAAGAAGAGGAAGTTTCAGTGGACTGAGGAGGCAGCAAAGAGCTTTGAATACTTGAAGAAGAGAGTAGCACAACAGCCCATCCTTGATTTACCTAACTTCAACAAGATCTTCATAGTGGAGTGTGATGCAAGTGAATCTGTAGTAGCTGCAGTCTTGAGCCAAGAGGGCAGACCAATAGCTTTCTTTAGTGAAAATCTCAATGAAGCCAAGAGAAGGTACTCTTCATATGACCTAGAACTCTATGCATTAGTGCAATCCCTAAGGAAGTGGAGACATTACCTCTTGCCTAAGGAATTTATAGTCTTCACAGACAACCAAGCTCTGAGTTTCTTGAACAACCAAGACAAGTTGAGTCATAGTCATATAAAGTGCGTTGAGTACTTGCAAAGTTATACATTCACCATCAAGCACAAGAAAGGCCAAGCCAACAAGGTAGCTAATGCATTAAGTAGGAGATCAATCCTAGTGCATGAAATACAACTCCAATGTGTGGGATTAAAGGCATTAAAAGACATGTATGATGTTGATGCAGACTTCAAGGAGGTATACTCTATTTGCCAGCAATTTCAAGGTACTTTTCATGATCAATTTCTTGATTTTTATTACAAGATGGACTGTTATTCAAGGGAGCTCAGTTATGCATCCTTAAGTGCTCCATGAGGACAAATCTCATAAGGGAGAAGCATTGTGGGAGTCTTGGAGGACATTTTGGGCTAGACAAGACACTAGATTAGGTAAGAAGATTTTGTTTTTGGCCTAAGATGTAGACTGATATCAGAAAATTTGTTGAATCTTGTGGAGTTTGTCAAAGAGCCAAGGGCTCTAGTTCAAACGTAGGCCTTTATCAGCCTCTCCCAATCCCTAGTAGACCTTGGGAACATATTAGTATGGATTTTTTATTAGGCCTACCCAAAACTCAGAGGGGAGTGGACAATTTTTTTATAGTTGTGGACAGATTTAGTAAGATGGCACATTTTGTTCCTTACAAATGCACAAGTGATGCATCCAACATTGCTAGTCTATTCTTCAAGGAGATAGTTAGAATTCATGGACTGCTCCTCACTATTGTATTAGACAGAGACTCTAAGTTTATAGGCCACTTTTGGAGGACCTTATGGAGGAAACTAGGAACCAATTTGACTTTCAGCTCTGCCTATCACCCACAAACATATGGGCAAACTAAAGTAGTTAATAGATCATTGGGGAATCTACTTAGATGTCTTACAAAAGAACATGGACAGAAATGCGATCTTGTTATCCCACAGGCAGAGTATGCTTATAATGGTTCCATTAACAGGAGCATAGGGAAGAGTCGTTTTGAGGTAGTGTATGGATTGAACCCAAGAGGTATATTTGAACTAAGAGATTTGAGAGGGTTAGAGAAGAGAAGTGTTAAAGGAGAGGAGCAATGGCCATGAAAGATGTCCATGATCAAGTCAGAGAACAACTCAAGAAGAGTGTGGACACGTACAAGAAGCATGTAGATTTGAAAAGGAGGAATGTTTAGCTCAAAGTTAGAGATCTAGTACTTGCACATCTTAGAAAAGAGAGGTTACCTAAGGGTAGATATACTAAGTTTTTGATGAAGAAGATTGGGCCATGCAAGGTGGTCCACAAGTTTGGTGAAAATGCATATGAGATAGAACTCCCTCCTGGAGTTGCTATCTCACCAATCTTTAACATTACTAACTTATATCCTTTCAAGGAACCTTTGGATGCAGGTACTGCTGCTGATGAAGGTATTGTTGATGATGAGTGGATAAGAGACCTTCCTCTTGCTGCTCCAGTCAAACTTGAAGCCATTCTAGACACCAAAGAAGTCAAGAAGACAAGGCATAAGGTCTATAATGAGTATCTAGTGAAGTGGCAAGGGCTACCCCAAGAAGATGCAACTTGGATGACAGCTGAAGACATTGCAAAACATGGCACTACAGTCCATGACTTGATCTCAGGTAGAGACTGAGATCCTTTCTCCTTGGGTGTATGGTGCAGGAGCACCTAAGCATTTAAGTCAAATTTTGATTTTTTGAGCTCAATATAGAGCCTAGGTGAAATTTTGGTTTTAAATGTGGTAATAATCCCACTAGAGGCATGTCTATGTAGTGGGGATGGTGGAAGTCTAATTTTTGCCTTATTTGTAGGCATGCTTTTTTACTGCAACCTTAGTGGGAAGGCTAATTTTAGCCTTTTTCTTGATTTTTACCATGATGGGAGTTATGGAGAATGTGGATATGGATTGAAACATGATATTTATGCCTCATATATGTCGACAAAAGAGAGAATGTAATTTGAAGAAAAGAAAATACAAGATTTTGCCTTGTTTTTCTACATTTTCTGTCTTTTTGTTGTTTTCAACATCCTGAGCAAAGCCATATAGTACTATCATGAAGGAAAATGTCTAAAAACATCTAGGGAATGGTTTAAGATTTCATTTGAATCAATTTGAATGGATTTTCATTGAACTAGAAGCATTTTATCACTATTTTTCTAAAAGTAGCTCTTAAACCCTAGTTTTGAGGGTTTTAGTGAAATCAATGGGTTTTTGGCCCATTCCACCTACACCATAGCCTTAAAATAGGTGGAATGGAGTTGATTTGTTCAATTTTCAATTGATTTTTCATTGTAGGAGCAGGGGATGTGTTTAAGGTGATTGTTGTAGCATTTGAAGCCTAATATCTTCATGTATTAGGACTTTCAGCTTTGTTAGAAAGTTAAGTTAATGTGTATGTGACTTGAGATGACTGAAGAACCCTAAAATCAGCATATCCAGACCATTTTCCATTTGAGTGAATCCATGGAGTAGGTTAGAAGAGTTTGTGTGAAGTTTACCATACCTTTGCTTTGTAAAAGAGGCCTAATTAGGCCTAGAACAACAAGTACAGTTAATTTTTGGGACATGTGTTCCAAAACAACCTATGTTTCATGCTTGATATGTTATGAAGGAGCTTAATGGGTATCTAAAAAACTAATTTGTTCATGGGTTTGTCATGGATTTTGCAAGTTATGCCCTAAAAACCCTATTCCAAGGGCTACAAGGAAATAGGCCTAGTTGTGAAGGAACGATAGACAAGACAAGTGACTAGGGTGTTTGGTGAGTTTGGTGAGTGTTTACCAGTCATACTAATGTGGTCTAAGGTGGTTGGAAGGTTTGACAAGTTGTCCTTGTATCCCAAACTTGAAATGGAACTTTTGCCTAGTTGTCAAGCCATGCATTGTCATGAAGTTGCTCCTGCTATGTATGATCAGTCTAAACATCACTGAAGTTTGTTTGAACCTATCCACTACTCTGCATCATGTTGTCATTGATGCTAAAAAAGGGTAAAGATACAGTGGTCCAGAGAATAACAACACAGGATAAAGATAGTGGCATCAAAGGGTAAAGGCATAGTGGTCTGGAAAGTGGTAACCAGGTATAAGGAGATTGTTGGGTTGGTCCAGAGAGTGGAAACAAGTGTAAAGACAAGGTTGTGTTGGTCCAGAAAGAGACAGAAGAGAGAAAGGATTCAGTTGTAAGTGGATTGATAGTATTGATAGTAACTAAGTCTGATATAGAAATGAATACTTCTAAATGTGGGTCTGGAGAAGCTACCAAGTGCAAAATGAAGGAAAATATGTCTAAACACATTGTCTTTCCATTTTGGTGTTTTGCTGTCAGGCACAGCCTATTGAAGATTTTCCTAATGCATTCACAGTATAGAATCTATGGCAGAGTCACTATATTTTAGTACACACTTCTCTGCCATGAAGAATCTTGTTACACGGTTGTAATGTAATGCTTATGTGTATAAAGAAGTCCAATTACAAAGTTTCAGGTCTTGAGACCCTCTGGAGTGAAAGTTAGAGTTGACAGAGTATCGCACTCTGTAGTGACAATGTATTGACAGTACCAGTGACACATTGAGACACTCTGCATTTCATCGTAGATGAATATCTTACTTTGCAGAGTTGAGGATAAGGTTATGGATGTCTGAAGTATGTATGATCCAAGTGATAGGCATTTTAGTGGTCTGCACGTCGATTTGTGAACTAACAGTTACTTCATACTATTGTTGCCTCACCAGTGGAGCTGACTTGAAGGTGTTAATGTTGTGCAAAGCTATGAAATGTATGAAGTGATGTCATAGGAGTTTTTATAGGTTGTTTTGACCTATATAGATTTGCTACATGCTTTCGTTCTCTCTGGAAAGCATATTGGATTGAGTTTTGGGCGGACAAGACAGGAAATCATACAGTACATGTATTGTGTCAACCTAATTGATGTTTCTCTTAAATGTGATATATATATAAGATTGAATTCTTGTGTGAAGGTGTGTGTATGTGTTGTGAAGAGAAATAGAATGTGGAGGTAAGTGAAGGCTAATGAAGAGAGAAACAAGTTGAGTTTTTGGTAAAAGATGAAGTGTGTAAAGTCAGTATTCTGAGCTTCAATAGAACTGCATCCTCAGCATTGTCAGATGCATTATTAGCAGTTCATTTTGGCAGTGAGCCACCTGTAGTGAGCATTCTTGGATAGTGAGTCTACCAATTGTATCAAACTTAACTGATTGCTTTATTAATATATATTGTGAGATAATCCTCACTATGGTTTTTCCCTTTTTGGGTTTTCCACGTAAAAATCTGGTGTTCATGTGTGATATGCTTTAATGGTTGATTTCATGCTTTCCTTTCTTAGTGCAAGTTAAACATGCTATGTGAAATGACTGTTTAAATGATAAAGTGGTTTCAAATAATAATGATTCACCCCCCCTCTCAATATTCTAGGTGTTCAACACTTACTTTAGCAAGGATTCAAGAAAGGTACCACAGATAGTAATCTTTACATTAAGGAAGAAGGAGACATGATTTTGATAGTTGCAGTATATGTTGATGATACCATCTTTGGTGGAGATGACAACATGTGTAAGAGGTTTGCAGAAGAGATGCAGAAAGAGTTTGAGATGTCTATGATTGGCGAGATGTCCTTCTTCCTTGGGCTTCAAATTTCTCAACTAGATGCTAATATCTTTATTTCTTAGGCTAAGTATGTTAGAGAGATGTTGAAGAAGTTTGGTATGGAGGATTCAAAACCAGTGAATACTCCTATGGTCAATAGATGCCACTTGAGCAAGAATGATGAGTCTCAAGGGGTTGATCAAACTTTCTATAGATCTGTGATTTTAGGACTGTTGTACTTTACTGCTTCTAGACTTGATATTATGTTGCAAGTATGTGCCTAATTGGTGTTGTCATTGACGTCAACATATTCTTGTTGTCATTGGTCTCAACTATATCTTATTATATTACTTGTTTAGAAGACTTGTATGTTGAGGATATTGAGAAAATTAGCCTCTGGAAGAAACAAGTGAATTATAGAGAAGTGCAGTACAGACAGTGAGTTGTATGCTGAAGAATAGTCTAGTAAATTGCTCCGCATTTATTCCTGCTTGAAGATCGTAGTCTGCGGATTGGAAGTAAGATAGAGGTATGTCTAAGGATGCTACATTTTGGGTCTGAGCTATCTGCATGAAGATCTAAGTAAGTTGTGTTCACCAGAGTGAAGCCTGGTTTTTCTGTAAGTTCAGTTGAGACAGGAAGACAGTATTTGGCTCCGCATTCCTCCACAATAAAGTATTTTGCTCTACGATTCTAGAGGGAAGTCTGGGATGATGATAAGTGCCTAAAGTTGCAATGGTTCATGGTTTGGTGGTCCGCAAGCTATTTTTATTTTATGACAGTTGAAGACAGTAAAGTTCATGTGTTATGGTGAGAAGATTCCTATGGATAAAGTGGTTAAGGTTTGTGCAGTTTCTCCTGATGATTATAGCATGCTTGTGGATGTCTCATAATCATGTTGCTATCTAGACTTTGGTCCATGTTAAGAAATTGAGATGGTGTGAGAAGATTATTTCTAGATAACGTAGTGTGTAACCAGTCTTGGCCGACCTAGTTGATCCCAGTAATTGCAGAGATCTCTAGAAGATTGTGGAAGCATCTTGTGGCATGGAAGATTGTGTTTGAGTCCCAGTTAAGGCATGGCATGATCCACATTTCGTTCCCTTTGCATGATATTGCAATAGGTTAGGACCTATTTTGTAAATGTTTGTAATACCGACCTTGGAGATTGTTCCAATGATTGATGCCGACCTTGATGATCATTCCAAGGTTGATGTAGTGTATAAATACTTGTAGTTGAGTCATGGAAAAGGTGTCCTTGAGTGAAAATGAGAATATATTAAGAAAGGTCCAAAGGTAGAGCAGAGAAGGGGGCAGAGGAAAGAAGAGGAAGAGAAGAATAGAGGAAGAGTAGAGCAGAGGAAAGGAAGAGCAAGACAATTATTATACTTCATTCCCAAGTGGATAAAGGTGTTGATCGTGGCAGTAAATAGGGTTTAACAGTCCTCAGGATTTAATAGCCCTTATTGTAATCTTACTAGGTTTAGGGTTGAGGCAGTCAGCCTGCTAGACCTAGTTGTTCTTCATGGAAGTAAGCCAGTATGTTTAGGCCCATGGGGTGACCAAGCCTGAACATCACTATTTTAAGATTGCAAAATATATTGAGAGTTAATCCTCTCCGTGGTTTTTCCCCACCTTGGGGTTTTCCACATAAATATAGTGTCTCTTGTGTTTGATGTTGTATTTGTGGTTAAGTTTTTGATTTCATGCACTCATTGTTAAATCATAATAATTGTGGGTAAGTGATGAATGTTTAATTGTAGAAAGTGTTTAAGTTTTTGTGACAACTGATTCACCCCCCCCTCTCAGTTGTTTGGCGCATATCAACAATTGGTATCAGAGCCAAGTTCCTCTCAAGAAAGTTTAACAACTTGAGGAAGATCCAAAATGTCTTATAAGAAGCAAGCACTGCATTTTGATGGAACTAATTATGTTCTCTGGAAGGCTCAGATGAAAAGCCATCTTCTTTCTCTTGGTGTCAAAGTTTGGAAAGTTGCAGAAATAGAATACACCATACCTCAAAATGGTTCGACGATTGAAGATGAAATCAAAGAATATGAGATAGATATCAAGGCAAAGGATGCCTTGCTAAGCTCATTAACCGACTCAATACTGACAAAAGTGGTGGATCTTGAAATTACAAATAAGGTATGGGAAAAGTTGAAAAATCTATATGAAGGAGATGACTCTGTGAAGGAAGCCAAGTTAAAAAGTCTGAAAGTGAAATATGAAAGCTTGAAGATGAACAATGATGAAAACATATCAACTTTTATGCAAAGAGTTGATGAACTTGTTACATGAATAAAAGCCATAGGTAGAACTCTCGAAGAAAAGGAAATTGTTATAAAAATACTCAGATCTCTGCCCAAGTCCTACTATCACAAGGTGGCCATGATTGAAGAATTCATGCAAGTAAAAACAGTTAAAAGGGATCATTTTCTTGGTAAGCTTACTGCTTTTGAAATGAGGGAGTTAGATGATGCTCTGCCAAAAGTTGATACTGCCTTCAAAGCCAGTACTCCTGGAAGTATTTCCAGATCAAAAAATTATAAGGTAGAATCCGATGATGAGTTAGATGAAGTTGAAGCCAACTTTGTGGATAGACTGTAAAGAGGATCCGGTAAGTATAAAGGAAAATTATCTTTCAAATGTTTTTCTTGTGGTAAAGTAGGTCATTTTGCTTCTAGATGTCTTGAAAGAAATGAAAGAAATAGAAGAAGATATGAGAACAGGCCTAGGACCGAAAAGAAGTGTTATTATGTTGAATATTTTGATGATGATGAAGGAGTATCAGATAATGGTAATTCCTCTATAAATGAATGTTTGTTCATTGCTATTAAGGAAGATCTTGTGTCTACTAATTCTTCTAGTTGTATGAAGGAAGAAAAACCAGTCGAAAGTGCTTTGGCTGCTCAGGTCGTTAAGGACAAGGATGAATGGGTTATTGATAGTGGTTGCTCTCACCACATGATTGGTGACAAAAGTAAGTTTGTAAGTTTGGAAAAATATTATAGTGGACTGGTTAGGTTTGGAAATGATACAACTAGTAGAATTTGTGGGAAAGGATCTATTTTTTTTTATGGAAAGCATAGTACTGAAGATGTCTTGTATGTGAAAAGATTAAAGCACAATCTTTTGAGTGTGGGTCAGATGTGTGAGAAAGGCTATGACTTAAGCTTCAAGGACAATGGATGCAAGATCAGGGAAAGTTCTGGAATAGTCATTGCAACTGGTAAGAAGACCAGAGGTAATATCTATCACTTGAAAGGAACCGAGAGCTATTGTTTGTTGACTCAGACTGATGCGAGTTGGTTATGGCATAGAAGGTTGTGTCACATAAATTTTGATAATATTATGAAGATAAGTATTGCATAGATTGTTAGAGATTTGCCTAAGCTTTTGAAGCCTGCTAATCCGGTTTGCAAGAAGTGTCAATTTGGGAAATAGATAAGAACAAGTTTTAAAAGCAAGGATCAAACAGTTGGAGGACTACTTGAGCTAGTGCATATAGATTTGTGTGGACGTACCAGAGTAAGAAGTTTGCAAGGAGACAAGTATTTTATGTTGCTCATTGATGATTATTCTAGAATGACTTGGGTCACCTTTTTGAAAGAGAAACCTGAAGCTCTAGATAAATTCAAGGCATTTAAAAAAATGGTTGAAAATGAGATGGATTTGAAAATGAAATGTTTGAGGTCTGATAGAGGAGAAGAGTTCACATCAAATGAATTCAATTTCTTTTGTGAAGAGCATGGAATAAAGAGGCAGTTATCTGCACCCAAAACTCCACAACAAAATGGAGTTGTTGAAAGGAAAAATAGAACAATTCAAGAAGCTGCTAGAACCATGATGAAGGAAGCTCATCTTCTAGAAGTATATTAGAGAGAAGCAATTCACACCGTAGTATATATCCTAAATAGAGTTCAAGTAAAAGGTAACCATTCAAAAACTCCCTATAAATTGTGGCATGGTAGAGTTCCTACTGTGAAATATTTCAAAGTTTTTGGTAGCAGATGTTATATCAAAAGAGAAGAAGATTTAGGCAAGTTTGATGCTAGATGTGATGAAGGAATCTTCCTTGGTTACTCCACCAAGAGCAAGGACTATTGGTGCTATAATAAGAGGTTGAATAAGATCATTGAAAGTGCTAATGTTAAAGTTGATGAATGTAAGGAAAATTCTTTAGAATAAAGTGGATATGAGTCAAATGATCCATATGTTTTAGAAGTGGTGTAGCATGAAGACAGCACAAATGAACAAGAACAAGCTCTGAAGAACAAGCTCTGGTAAGTGCTACCAAAACTCCAAGATATGTAAGAATTAGTCATTCTAAAAATCAAATCAGAGAAGATAAGAGCAAAGGGATCTTAACCAGAAGAAAA
This sequence comes from Cunninghamia lanceolata, assembly GCA_027924645.1. Taxonomy (NCBI): domain Eukaryota; kingdom Viridiplantae; phylum Streptophyta; class Pinopsida; order Cupressales; family Cupressaceae; genus Cunninghamia; species Cunninghamia lanceolata. The sequence continues at coordinate 4,304,579 of BSBN01000696.1, read as the reverse complement.
GTTGCAAAAGAACAAGTAAATTTTTGTCTGATCTCTAAGATTAAACCTAAAACTATGGATGAGGCATGCAAAGATGAGAATTGGATAAAGGCCATGGAAGAAGAATTGATGCAGATAGAGAAGAATTAGACTTGGGATCTTGTTCCCAGACCAACAGACAAGAATGTAATTGGTACAAAGTGGGTCTTCAGAAACAAAATGAATGAGAATGGTGAAGTGGTAAGAAACAGAGCAAGATTGGTATGCAAAGGATACGCTCATGTTGAAGGAATAGACTTTGAAGAAACTTTTGCTCTAGTAGCAAGGATTGAAGCAATAAGGATGTTTTTGGCTTTTACAACATACAAAAATTTCAAGGTTTATCAAATGGCTGTAAAGTCTGCCTTCTTAAATGAAGAGTTGGAAGAGGATGTCTATATTGAACAATCGGAAGGATTTCAATCATCAGAACAAGGGGATATGGTATGCAGATTGAAGAAAGCATTGTATGGATTAAAACAAGCTCCCAGGGCATGGTATGCATGGTTGGACAAGTACTGATACAGATAGGGTTCAGTAAAGGTACTATAGATAGTAATCTTTACTTCAAGATCAATGATGAACAAACCCTGATTGTTGCAATTTTTGTTGATGATATTATTTTTAGAGGCAATGAAGGTATGTGCTCAATTTTTGCTGGAGAAATGCAAAGTGAATTTGAAATGTCTATGTTTGGAGAGATGAACTTCTTTTTAGGTCTGAAAATAAGTCAACCAGATAAGGGTATCTTCATTCTCAGTCTAAGTATGTGAAAGAGTTGTTAAAGAAATTTGGGATGGAAGACTCTAAACCAGTATGCACACCTATGATAACTAGTTGTAAGTTGAGAAAAGATGATAACTCACCCATGGAAAACCAGAAAAAGTATAGATCTATGATTAGAGGATTATTTTATCTAACTCAAACCAGACCTGACATAATGCATGCAGTGTGTCTTATGGAAAGATTTCAGGTAGAACCCAAGGAATCACATGTGATGGCAGTCAAGAGAATTCTGAGATATTTAAAAGGCACAATAGATTATGGTTTGTGGTACCCCAGGGACAGTGACTTTGTTCGCAGTGCATATACTATTGCAAATTGGGTCGGAGATGTGGATGACAGAAAAAGCACAAGTGGAGGTGCATTCTTCTTGGTAAAAATATTAGTATCTTGGTTGAGCAAGAAACAGGATTCCATATCCCTGTCTACTGTAGAAGCAGAATACATTGCAGTAGCATGTAATTGTACTCAAGTGTTATGGATGAAGCAGACTTTAAAGGACATCAGAGTTGTGTATGAAGATCCAATTACAATCTTTTGTGACAATACAAGTGCCATCAACATATCAAAGAATCCAGTGATGCATTCAAGGACAAAGCACATATCCATTAGATATCATTTTTTGAGAGAAAAGGTGATAAAGAATGAAGTAAAGTTGGAGTATGTTTCTACCAAGGATCAGATTGCAGACATTTTTACCAAGTCTCTGCCTAAGGATACTTTGGAATATCTCAAAGAAAAGTTAGGGGTTATCACCCCACCTACTCTAAACTAAGATGCACAATGGTGCATCAGTCTGGAGGTGTTCAGAGGTCCAGATTGATTCTTTTTAGGGCTACTTCTCAGGGGGAGTAGTCAGAGAGTTCATAAGAGAGATTAGATTAGAGAAGATGAGTGCAAGTATGTGCCCTTTGCCATTGATGTCAAAGGGGGAGAGAAGTCATTGGAGAAAGAAATAATGTAGGTGTGTAAAGAGAAAGGGGGAGAATCTTGTCTTGATGGTTGTTGTAGTTTTTCACATCATATGTTGCCATCAATGACAAAGGGGGATATTATTGCAAGTATGTGCCTAATCGGTGTTGTCATTGATGTCAACATATTCTTGTTGTCATTGGTGTCAACTGTATCTTATTCTATTACTGGTTTAGAAGACTTGTATGTTGAGGATATTGAGAAAATTAGCATCTCCAGAAGAAACAAGTGAGTTACAGAGAAATGTAGTATGGACAGTGAGTTGTATACTGAAGAACAGTCTGGTAAACTACTCTGCATTTATTCCTACTTGAAGATCGTGGTCTACAGATTGGAAGTAAGTTAGAGGTATGTTTGAGGATGCTACATTTCAAGTCTGAGCCATCCGCATAAAGATCTAAGTAAGTCGTGTTCACCAAAGTGAAGCCTACTTTTTTTGTAAGTTCAGTTGAGACAGGAAGATAGTATTTGGCTCTGCATTCCTCCGTAATAAAGTATTTTGCTCTGCAGTTCTAGAGGGAAGTCTGGGATGATGATAAGTGCCTACAATTGCGATGGTTTCTTGGTTTGGTGGTCCACAAGCTATCTTTCTTTTATGACAGTTGAAGACAGTAAAGTTCATGTGTTCTGGTGAGAAGATTCCTATGGATAAAGTGGTTAAGGTTCATGCGGTTGCTCCTGATGATTATAGCATGCTTGTGGATGTCTTGTAATCATGTTCCTATTTGGACTTTGGTCTGCGTTAAGAAATTGAGATGGTGTGAGAATATTGTTTCCAGATAATGTAGCGTGTAACCAGTCTTGGCTAACCTGGTTGATCCCAATAATTGTAGAGATCTCTAGAAGATTGTGGAAGCATGTTGTGGCATGGAAGATCGTGTTTGAGTCTCAGCTAAGGCATGGCGTGATCCGCATCTCATTCCCTTTGCATGATATTGCAATAGGTCAAGACCTATTTTGTAAATGTTTGTATTACCGACCTTGGAGATTGTTCCAATGGTTGATGCCGACCTTGATGATCATTCCAAGGTTGATGTAGTGTATAAATACTTGTAGTTGAGTCATGGAAAAGGTGTCCTTGAGCGAAAAATGAGAATATATTAAGAAAGGTCCAAAGGTAGAGCAAAGAAGGGGGCAAAGGAAAGAAGAGGAAGAGAAGAACAGAGGAAAAGCATAGGAAAGGAAAGGAAGAGCGAGGAGATTATTATACTTTAGTCCCAAGTGGAGAAAGGTGTTGATCGTGGCAGTAAATAGGGTTTAACAACCCTTATTGCAATCTTGCTAGGTTTAGGGTTGAGGCAGTGAGCCTGCTAGACCTAGTTGTTCTCCATGGTAGTAAGCTAGTATGTTTAAGCCCGTGGGGTAACCAAGCCTGAACATCACTATTTCAAGATTGCAATATATATTGAGAGTTAATCCTCTCTGTGGTTTTTCCCCACCTTGGGGTTTTCCACGTAAATCTAGTGTCTCTTGTGTTTGATGTTGTATTTGTGGTTAAGTTTCTGATTTCATAAACTCATTGTTAAATCATAATAATTGTGGATAAGTGATGAATGTTTAATTGTAGAAAGTGTTTAAGTTTTTGTGACAACTGATTCACCCCCCCTCTCAGTTGTCCAGTGCATATCAACATATTATGCATGCAGTATGTGTGGTTTCCAGATATCAAGCTAATCCTAAGTAAACACATGAGAAGGCAGTGAAAAGAATATTCAGATACTTGAAGGGAGCTCTAGATTATGGCTTGTGGTATCCAAGAGGTAATGACTTTGATCTGAGTGCTTACACTGATGTTGATTGGGCAAGTTGTGTTGATGATAGAAGAAGTACAAGTGGTGGTGCTTTATTTTTAGGAAGAAGATTGGTTTCATGGCAGAGAAAGAAACAAGATTCAGTGTCTTTATCAACTATAGAGGCAGAGTATATTGCAGCAACATCCTATTATACACAAGTGTTGTGGATGAAGCAAACCCTGAAGGATATCAAGGTACTATATGATAAGCCTATTCCTATTTTGTGTAATAATACAAGTGCTATCAATAATTCCAAGAATCCAATGATGCATTCCAAAACCAAGCATATAGCAATTAGGTATCACTTTTTGAGACAGAAGGTTGCAGATAAGGAAGTAAAGTTGGAATATATTCCAATGAAGGATCAAATTGCAGATATTTTTACAAAGGCTCTTGCAAAGGATATTTTTTAAGATCTCCAATAGAGGTTAGGGGTAATTGCCCCTCTTATTCTTGCTAGATGCATAGTGGTGCATCTATCTAGGGGGAGTTCATGCTATATCTTTTTCCTAGACTGATGGAGGCTACCTCTCAGGGGGAGCAGGTAGTGGTTGTTGTTGACAAGGGGAGCCTTAAGTTGTTTCAAGAAGAAGTATATGTCAAAAGGGGAGAAGACTGAAAAGGAGAAAATGTGCACCTTAGGGGGAGAGTTTTATGCCCTTTGTCCTTTATGTCAAAGGGGGAGGGAGAGAAATGTACATCTAAGGGGGGTATGTATTTCCATCAATGACAAAGGGGGAGATTGTTGGCAATATGTGTTGTCATTGATGTCAACACTCAAAGTGATGTCAACACTCAGTTTGTGGCTGATATGAATGTTCATGTTGGTGATATACCTATGGAGTAATAGAGATGCAGTGATGATGTTGATGTTCATGGTTGGATGTCATGCCCTCATTAATGTCAATACAAGGTGTATTGAGCATGTTTGTGGTCAACAAAGATGATTTCATGATGAAATATTAAGATGGGAATTAGAAGCATAAAAATGAATGATGATATATTAAGATGGGAATTAGAAGCTATGCTGAGGATGAGAATATGTTGATAACCTACAACATGTTATATGATGCTTCCTAATGATCCTAATAAAGTATAACTTGCTATAAGAAAGTTTTGGCCTCCAGATGTTGGTGAAGGTTGTTATTGCAGGAAGCTGCCTAGAAGACTGTCTGGTAAAATGCTATGCATTCCTCTGCATTTGAAGATATGGTCATGTGGTTTATAAGTTATGTTCAATATGATGTAAATGTGTTAAATTCAAAGTGTCAGATAATTTGTTCCTCTGTAGTGAAAGATATAAGTGACAAAGTTCTGGTCCATGCTCTCGCAATATAATGTGTTGGTGAAGACTGTTTGGAATGCTCCGCATTCCTCTACAAGTGAAGATTTTCCCATGTGGTTTTGAAGATATGTTCAAAGCAGTGTATGTGTGCATCCATATGATTTTTAGATGATTTTGAGGTCCGCAAGTATAGTTTTTAAATGACAAAGGTGGTACAAATGGTTCCAGATGACTAGTTGTTCTCAGAATATATGATGATGATGTTTACCAACTTGTTGCTGCTTGAAATGGTAAATTAGCTAATGGAAGATGGTCCTGATGATCTTGTGATGTGTCATGTTGCTCTGCAAGATGTTTTCTTCTCTCTTTGGAACTAACTGAGGTCCAAAATGATGGTGTTGTTGGGCTATGCTCTTGGCTAGCCAACTGAGGAAGGTTGATGGTGTGCACGACAAAGTTATTATTGTGCAGAGTTCAAGGAAGGTTTGGAGATGTTGTATAGCTCCTGGCAACTCATTTGGAAGAAGAACAAGCAATGTTTAATAATTCATGAGTGCTGCCAAGATTGTGAAGACCGATGTGCTACATGCTTCATGCTTTCTTGCTTAAGGGCGACCTAATTCAAATTTGTGAAGTGTGTGGATGTTATTCCTTGAAGGATGATGTGAGAAGAATGTTTAGGACTAGACTAAGCATGTGTTGGGATTCACAAGGCTTGTGTTTATTTCTGGAGTAGCATGTAGTTCATGATAGGGCTTACCCTAGGCATGTTTCATGTTGTGTGATCTATGGCCAACTTGTAAAATGTAATGTTCTTGTTGTATTGGCCGACTTGTAATGAAATCAATGTAATATCGTGTATCTATTGTAAACCTAGTTGGTCTAGGTGAAGTATGATTGTGAAAATAAGAATACGAGTGTGTAAAAAGCAAAATATGAACATGTTATGCGTTATGATGTGCGACAGAAGGAAAAAGAGCAGAAGAAATAAAGGCTATCCTGATTTATCTTGAAGACATTTTTGTGATAGGAGGGAAGTGAAAAGTGTACCTAATTGATCCAATCATCAGAAGAAGAAGATTTGCCATCATCAAAGGTGTGAGCTTCAATATCATTTTTTAGGTAGTAGAAGGACTGTCATACTGTAATCATTTTTTAGTCCATTCTCAGTTCAAGGAGTAGTTTCTTCCTTGGGTTGTAGCCCTAAAACAAAGTCTTTAGGGAGTAGTAGCTTCCTTGGGAGTGATCCTAAAACAAAGTCTTCAGGGAGTAGTAGCTTCCTTGGGAGTGACCCTAAAACAAAGTCAGTAGGGAGTAGTAGCTTCCTTGGGTTGTAGCCCTAAAACAAAGTTGTAATTTTTATAGCAATGAGCTTCATATATTATGAGTTAATCATCACCATGGTTTTTTTGCTTTTGGGGTTTTCCATGTGTATCCGGTGTTATGTGTTGATGTGCATTGTGTTCATCTTTCATGTTTATGTTAATGTCGTAATGTTTAAGCTTTAATTTGCTCTAGAGGATTTGAAGTTTGATTGCATATTGATTCAGCCCCCCCTCTTAGTATCCTGGTGTGTTCAACAAGAGTGTGACATGGATAAGGATGAGGCAAGCAATAAATACATATGGATAAATGTGGATAGGGCAATGAACCCAACTTTGCACAAAATTATACAATTTTCAAATATGTTTTGTACTAGGGCACTCTCAAAATAAACAAAAAACTAATTGGGAAATGACACATGAGTATACAAGTTTCACCATTGCATTTTGCACCACTTTGAGGTGCAAATGAATCCGATAATGATGATGCATCTAGAAGGATGTAGTACTCACAACTATACATGTAAATTAAATATCTCATACATCTAAAGGATATTGTCTTGGAATCCATATAAAGTTTAATGCGCCTTGCAAAATGTGATAATGTGAGTATGCCTTTTTTGTGTATGCTCTCTAATGGAATTAAATATAAATCTTTGCAAGACTCTGTAACTATTTGAAAATCTCAATGTGAAAGCATTAGAAATAGTATATTCTCCCTACAAGTGGTTGTATCCATAAGATACAAGGAATTGTAGGAAGAAGAAAAATAATAAATGAAAAATAAATGTAATCTAAGAATGCAAGCATATGATCATCCAATCAGATATAGTAATGAATGTAAAAAATCCAGATCATGTAACTATCATGTAAATATCTTGAATGGCAAGCATCTTGAATGTTTTCCCCAACATGACTAAATGGTGGTGATGTGGCCCTCAATGGCCAGAAACACCCATGTAGTGATAGATGATGCACTAGAATAACATATGCCCCTAGTCTAATGTGGGAACTCTAAATGTGTGATATAGTAATATAGGCCCACTATGTAACTCTAGGAGTGTGATATGTCAATGTAGGATCAATGTGTAATCTCTAAAAGCAAACTATGACAATGAAGGATCAAAGAAAGTAATCAATGGTCAAAGCACAACGTGGAAAAACATGAGCAAAGAATCATGGTAGGCATGTGGGAATGTAAGAAGTAATGATGCAGCATGAGAACCAAAATGGTAAGGCAAGGGCCATCAAATCATGAGTAAACAAATGGATAATAAGCATAAGGATGGGTAAGGTAAAGTAGGAAAATAATAGGTAAAGAACCCATGTGGAAAATGAAGGTGAAGGAAAAGGTGAATATAACATAGGCATAAAGAGAATATAAAAAGAATAGGAGGAAATATGTCAAGAAAAGAAAATGGAAACCAAAATTCTTGTAAGTGGGGAAGACAACCATGAAATCAATGAAAGAAGGTAAAATGAGTGTGAGAATCACAACAAACTGTTGGATTTAAGGCATACAACTGAGAGGGGGGGGGTGAATCAGTTGTATAAAACTTCTTGTTCTTTCAAACACTTGATTCTTCGTTGTTAGTTAACAGCATATCAATTAATCATCCATGAAAGCATAATACATAAACACAAGAGCAGATAAACATCAACACATTGAACACCAAGATTTTGACGTGGAAAACCCGGTTAAGGGAAAAACCACGGGGTGATTAACCCAAGGATTATTCTCTGTTAGAAGAATAAGAAAAAGAATGGCACTTGCCAATTAGGGCTCACTGCCCGAGCACACTGCTCACAAAGAGGCCCACTGCCTACAAGGAGACACACTGTCTACAAAGTGATAAGAATCACAATCTTGAACTGGAGAATGACATCTCTACCATGTCCGGATCAGTTCCATTTAAGCCCAAAAACCTCTGCTCTGCCTTTCGCACTTTTCTTCGCTATGCCACACTCATCCACACAATCCACACTTCGAAATGAACTCACAAACCGTTATTTATACAAGACATCGACTTAGGAACAAACATCTAAGTTGGCAAACAACCATAAGAGTATCCACAAGATGAATAACACATCCGGTCGGCCACCACAAGAACATTCGCAGGATGAACAACTCATCCGGTCGGCTAAACAGAGCAAGAACTTCATCCGGAAGAATATCTTCAATTCTGGGCTCTACTATCAATGCGGACCAACAACACAACCTCAACATGATCCAAGAACCTTCACAAGCTTGCCTGAATGACTAGGATACATCCGCACTTCCTCTACTTATTGGAATCTCTTGTCTTCCTCATCCGGAACTTCAAGAACACAGACTGTCCCCACTGTCATAATGCAGGAGGTACTTCCGGACCTCCAAATTATACACAACTCGAGATGGCACATCACAAGGACATCCCAAAGATTCCTTCCAATCCGCAGATTAGGATTATACAGTTTTGGACCTCACCGGACCTTTTTGTGATCCTCTGTCACCTCTGAATACTTGCCGGAACCGGTTCTACACCGACAGCCACAACTCCTTCAGATCTTCATGCGGACCTCTGAAATCTTAATTGAAGCATCTCAAGACTCATATCTACAAACCCTTTAATCCGCATCCTCCGGTTCGCATCCTATACAGTACATTTACCTTCTTCTCATCACTGTTCTTTACTGTTCCTGACTGAGGCTAATTTTCTCAATATCCTCAGCACACTGCTCATTGAATCCTTCTTGTCAAAGCAATATGAGTATGTTGACATCAATGACAACACTGGTTTACCTCATACTTGCAACACAAACAATGCATAATTAGAAGGCCAAAATGTAAGGACACATGAGGTAAATGGAAGAATAAGAAAGGAGGATCACAACATGCATGTCATAAGCCAAGGACAAAATAGAAAATGAAACAAAACATAAGGAAAACGAGAGATAAACATCTCAAAACATGTTCAAAGTCACTTATGTCAGCATGCACCAGTAAAGGTGTATTTGTGTCATCCACATGTGAACTAGGAATGCAAGAACACAAAGTCAATAAAGGAAAGAGGCAGAGTACAAAATATGGCAAGCAATGAGAAGGATAAATAAGGATAGCTAAGCAATGAATTGAACTATCATATAAGTTGGTTTCTTTTTTATGTCATGTAACCTAAATATAGGGCATGTTATAGTGAATAAGACCAATAATCTCTTGACACACATGATTTTATTTTAAGAGTGTTCACTTCATCAAATGAGGGGGTTGTGGGCTCATGAGTATGCTTAATGTTTAACTTCCATTTGTCTATAAATTCTTGAATGTTAGGTTGTAATTCAATGCCTCTATGCTTAGAATATCCATATGCATGATGAGAAGTATGTTCAGTATATGTAGAAGCCATATGGATGGTAGGAGAACAAGGATTGAAAGATAAATCAAGGGGAACACTGCCAAGTTCATACTATCCTTATGTCAACTAGGGATAGAACAGTCAATGAAATCATGAGCCAACTTCATGAAGTGTAAAGAAAATAAGATGCATTAAACCATTGAAAGCTTTACCACTTAAGTATAATCAAAACTCACTAATATGTAAGATGTCATCATCTAAATGTTCACAATCAGTGAATAGAAATGATTTCACATGCAAGGAGGCATCTGTAGAACCATGATAATCATCATGTGATAACTCCTCATTAAGGCTCATTATATCATCATGTAATAACTCCTCATTAAGGCTCATTATATCATCATGTAATCTAGAAAAAGGAAATGAAGCATGAATAGTTCCCACATGAGTGCTAATGAAATATTATGAATATGTATGACATCATCATGAGAGGTATCTCTATGTGGTAAGTGTGTATGTAGAAAAATGGATGTAAATAAGGAATAATATGCATGAAAGTACCTAATCCATATTCAACATCACATCAAGAGCAAGTAACTAAAGAAAGGAAATGAAACAATATTACCAACATAGACCTTGTTTCCCTTGATATTTGATAATAATTGTAATATGTTGGTTGCTCAATTTGACAACATAACTTTGCATAGCATGTGAGTGATGGTAATGGCTTGGTTGAGGCTTGATTTATATATTCTTGGATGATAGGATGGATGACTAGGATTAAGAGGTTTAAATGGATGGCTAAGATTAAGAGGTGGAGGAATTAGGGCAAGGATAGGGCATCCTTATGTGAATGGCTAAGATTGAGAGATGTGATATGAAATGAGTGGCTAAGATATAAAGTTGATTTGACTTTTGGAACACTCATTTATTATTTGTGACAAGTCATGTGACTCTCAACAATCAATTAAATAATAAAATTATTTAATTAATTATTGGGCAAGGGTGATGAGGATAAGAACAAAAGCAAAATAATTAATCAAATAATAAAATTATTTAATTAATTATTGGAGAGGGATGATGATGTGGGAAATATTAATTAAATAAATATTTAATTAATTTAATTAATTTGGCTAAAAGGGATAAATAGGGATTAATTAAATAAATATAATTTATTTAATTAATTGAATGATGGAGAAAAATGACTAAATTAATTAAATAAACCAAAATAATTTATTTAATTGATTAGGTGATGAAAGGGGACATAAAAGGGTCCTAGGACAAATGTATCACAAGGTGATGGTCATTTTTAGGTGTTTACAAAAAACTACTTGAATATCCATAGGGTTCATATGAGGTGTAGAAGTATGATCATTGTGAAACATACCATTATTCATAAAAGAAGGTAGCATAAATCACAATAACATGGCTCCATGGACATTGAATCATCATGACATATACAAAGAGCATTATAAGTTTTAATTATGTCATGAGATGTACTTTCTTCATATGATGTGTTATCTATAGGAATGGAAGGTACAAGTGTAAATTTAGTGATAGAAAAAAGATAGTCAACTTAAGGTTCATCACTAACTATATAATCATCCTAAGTAACTAACCATAAATGAATGAGTGTATCGTTAGACTCCTCAAGTAAAGATGAATCATGAAAAACACATGAAGGAGGATCTATAGATGTAATAGAGAGGATATAAGTACATACATGGATGAAGCAACCAACTTACTACAATAGGTCACAAAAATGTATCATCAGAGTGTAGGGACACAAGAAGTGAATTTGGTAAGGAAATAACAAATAATATTCACGATGAGACAATGTAACAATAACATAGGAAAGAACAATGAGTTTAAGATAAGTTAAATTAAAAAAATAAAAAATATTAGATTGGAAAAAATTATACAATGAAAACCCTAAGGCCAAATTAGTTGTAGTTTTAGATTGGGAAATAGTTCCTCATGAAGTCCATTGTATTGGATTGTAAGACTTGTTGGTCTATAACTATTGTAAGGCTTAAAGGCCATTTTGTAATGCCTAAAGTCTTGGTGTAATTATTGTGGATGAAATAACACATCATTTTCTCTATTCATATTATAATGTACTTTGAATTTTCTCTACTATTTGATTAGATCTGAGTATTGGTTACTTAGGTTTAGGTTTAGGTTGCACAGTTGGATGTCTTTCATTAGACCCTCCATTCATGATTGCATCAATTGGTATTAGGGTGAAGGTTGTTTGAGTGAGTGATAACCCCATGACATATTTTTTGTGTATGTCACATTGTAAGTGATTCATCCAGATGAGTGGCTCATAGATTCTTATGCATTGGTGGTAATGTAGGTGATCCATCAGGAAGGTGGATCATGAAGGAAGGAGAAAAAGTCTTGAATGTTGTAGTGTTGAATTGGAGGTTGTGGAAAGGTGATATAAATTGAGAATTAGCTTGGTGGATCATGCTAACAAGATGAAGACTAGAAGAGTATTTGTTGGAGGTAGAGTTATAGTTCCCAATTTTAAAAAAGCCTTGGAGAAGTTAAAAAAAGGAGAATTAAAATTTTAAAGAGTGTGGTACATCCAAATTTGAAAGGTTGATGAATTAGCATAATGAGGATATGCTTGGATAGATTGATGTGATGCGTGGTTAGTTGGAGATAGTGATTGGTCATTGGGAACCGATGAGGAGAATGGTGTTTGGAATTGGTATTACAATAGCGAAAGTTTCCAGGCATGGTAGCCTAGAATCATCTATAGGATGTGAAGTAAGCTAATTGACATTAAGAGGTAAGGAAGACAAGTTTCACCATTGCAATGGAGGAAATGATCTTCATTAAGGATCAAGAGATGGAAGTGATTGAAGAGATGCCTAAAGAAGGAGACATATTATAGGATTGTGATATCCATATTGTTCTTGTAGAAGGAGCAACATTAAAATCTCCTATCAAGCTTTTATAGCCAATACTCTCTATAACCAGTTGAGTGGATGTAGCACTAGGTGGATGAGAAGGCAGAACCATTGCATGTTGATGGGTGACTATGGTGACCTTACTTTTTACCAACATAGAGGCTTTGATGGAGGATTGTTTGTCTTGGATTGCGAAGGAATGGTGGGTTTTTTCCACCCACAATCAACCAACCAACCACTTAAGTTGGTGGCATAGAGGATTCGCTTACCAACCAAGGGGTCAACTTAGGTAGAAGTGGGAAGTCCTTAATTTTATGGTTTGGGACTTGATAACAAAAGCAAGTGTTCCAAGGGCAAAATGATATTGGTGACCTTTTACAAAAAATACAAGTTGCTCGCTTGAATTTCTATGGACTCTTTAAGGTCAAAGGTGACATCCACCTTAACACAAACTCTGTTGTGGGGCTAGGAATTGAAGAATTTCTTTGGCTTATGACAAATATAATGGCCTAACCACTAAAAAAATTGTTCCAAGAAGGCCCACATAGGGACAAGGAGCTCAATAAACTCAACACACACAAGGAATTTGAGAGATGCTTGTTCCAAAAAACTACAGTTGAATGGGCCAAGTAAGAAAGTGCTAGCAAGGTGTGTATTATGAACTAACAACTTGATTAGTTAAGTAGCTTATGTTTATTTGGTATAAGTCTTAACACGTCAACAAGAGTCCCTTAGACAAGTTCCTAACCCCAAACAATTTAATGTCATGGTGCTCATAGCAATTATTGACCCAAGAGAGCAAACATTGTTCAAAGAAGATACAACCCACATAATAAGCAATAAGACTATACGTCTCATACCAATTACAAATAGATTCTACTACATCATTAGGCAAAATAATGTCTAGTTCTTGATACAAACATACATACAAGGTTTTTACCAAAAGCATTCTAAACAATCATATGGACTATGGAAATATCATATATTCTTGAGACAAACCTTGTCATAGACCTTCGAAACAAACTTATATGCACACTTGGGAGCCATCTTTGCCACCTAAAACAATAGTAGTTGTGGAAGGGCATTATAAAAGCCCCATTCCTCCTAAAAAGTAGGAATAAGACAATTTAAATATTTAGTCTCTAAAATATTCCACAAAAATGATTTGACACAAATACAATGGGCAAAAAGCCCTAAGACACAAAAATCAGATATAAGACAACAAAGACTATGAGAGCACTCCAAAATGTCTACACATCCACAATCAAAATAACATGTCCATCAATGGGCCCTTAGTCTATTGGTGAAGTTGAATGGTTCTAGATGAGCCCACTAGGATCAAGTCTGGCTGAGTGCAAGGCCCCGACACCATAAGGATGAGGTTGAGGTCGTGCCCCATACGACTTTAGCAGAATGGATACCCCTTAGTCCTTAGCTCTCAATTGAAGAGGTCTTAGCCTAAGGCTCATGCTCTCATATCAGAGAGCTAAACAATTCTATAAGTTTAATACAAAACCCTCCGAAAAAGAAAATAACATGTCCTCCTTTTCATGAGTCCTAAAAGAGTGTTAAATAGAAACTTGTAACCATTAAAAGGGAATTTTTTTCCAAAATAAAAACCCATATTAAAGAAAATACCTTTCCATGTAAACAAGGAATATAAAGTCGAGTCATTTACACAAACCAAGTGTAAGGCCCTAAGTTACCATAATGAAGTAGGTTGGGGGAAACTTTATATATGTCAATACTAGAATCTTGGGAAATTTAATGGTGCCATGTAATTATGATCTTTTTCCCATGTAAATTGACTTGGAACATTCTACAACTATATGTGGGTGGATAATTTGCTTGACGATAAGATCCATTACACACGGTACAACAGGAGTGGATAACCTCTTCAAGGCGTGCCCACTTAATGTGTGCCACACTATTGAGATTTGGTTGGGTTGCGTGGATTTGGATATGCTCCACGTGTTGCCTTCACACGTTTCACCCTAAATGATAAGAAAATGTCTTTTATAGATTTTTCTCGAAGACTGGAGCAAATTCTTCGTTAACACTGAATCTTCAGCCTCGTTACGCCACGTGTATGGGCTTACTAAAATTAAAATGCAAGGAGGGCCTTCAATTTTTTATCATAAAGGGGAAAAAGAAGTCCATAAATCTATGAGGTGGAAGTTTGATGGGGTGAGGATGATGTTATATTTTTAAATATTTTCTTATTTTTTAGTTTTGTTTTGTATGGGTGATTTTGACTTTTAAATAAGTGTTCGATTTCGTTTCAATAAGTAATTAGTGGGAAATGTCTCTTCTTTTAATTGTTATTTTGTAGTGATTTGAATTTAGGTATGTTTTGAGGTGATGTACATCTTTAACTAATTCTATTAAAGTCCCTACATAACTATGGTGATATAGTAAACGTAAAATTTGTTGGGCTTGTAGTGCATGTTGGAATATATATGTCAATTTTTCTAAAGTTATTTGTTGTGTGTTTTAGGATATTGTTGGAATTTGTCTTAATCATACTTAAATAACTTTGACAACAATTTAAATATAATATTTATTGGTATTCTAGGGTATGGTGGAATTGAGTGGATTTGATTATAAGCTAAATGTGAGACTTGTTAGAACTATGGGAAACAATGAAATTAGTGACCATTTCCCCTAGATGACTTTGAAATTAAGAGGAAGTTGAAGTTTATAGTTGCTTTGGAGCATGTTGAAATTTGTCTTGGTTGCACCTAAGTAACTTTGGCAGTATGAGGAACATGAGACTTATCATACACCATGCTTTGGGCATGTTTACATTTGTGTTACTCCCACAGGGAAAATATGAGATTTGTTGGTTCTTTGGGACACACTAGAGTTTGTGCCAATTGTACCTAAGTGACTTGGGGATAAGCTAGAAATGTGTAGCTTGTTAGTGCTTTAGGATAATGTTTTGTGTCGATCACATTGGGGTGAGTATTGAGGATAAACCAAACACGAGGCTTATTAGTGCTCTAGGGCATGTTAAAGTTTGTGTCAATTGTATGGGAGCTACTTCAACAATAATCTAAATGTGAGGCTTGTTTGTATTGTTAGTCATGTTTGAGGTTGTGTTGGTTATTACTAAAAGAATTTAATGACAAAAGGAACATGAGACTCGCGGTACTTTGGAGAACATTAGAATTTGTGTTAATCGCACCTTGGTAACTTTGAATATAAGCTAGAAACATGTAAGTTGTCACTACTCTAAAGCGATGTTCACTTGTTGATTGCACCATACTAAGTTTGAGGACAAGCCAAACATGGGACTTGTTGGTGCTCTACGACATGTTTGTGGTTGTGTTGGTTGCACCTAAGTGACTTTGACAATAAGTTAAATGTGAGATTGGTTGGTTCTCTTAAGAATGTTGGAACTGATCTGTGTTGGTGGCCCCTAAGTGACTAACAATAAGTCGAATGTGACAACTTGGTTCTTTAAGGCATGTTGTTGGATTTTGTGTCATTCACACCTAAGTAGCATTAGCAATGAATAAAATATAAACCTAATTGGTTCCTTGGTGCATTTTGAATGTGTGTTTATTGTACTTGAGTGATTTGGAGTAATAAATTGAACATGACATTTGTTAGTGCTATACAAAATGTTTGACTTCACATCAATTGCACCTAAATGAGTTTAAAAATAAGTCGAACACACTACTCATTGATGCTATGCGGCATGTTGCAATTTATGTTAGTCACACTTTAATAATTCTAATTAGAGCCTAAACATTTGTACTTTTTGGCAAGTTGAAATTTGTGTTAATTGTAACTAAATCATTTTGACAATATCCAAAACATGTTAAGGTTTGTTTGCTTGGTAGGCATGCTAAAATTTAGTCAAATTGACTCAATCTATTAAAGATTTATACCTAAAGATTATCACCATACTTGAAAGATAAAGCAACTCACCTAACATATTGTAAATTTGCCCTCAAAGATATGAGCATGCTTGGAAATATATTTGTCTCCCCATGACAACCAATTCTAATTATAATGCATACTTGTATCAAAATAAAATAATAAAAGAAAAGGTGGCCTTCCATCATGACTTCTAAATTGATTAATAGTTGAATATGTTGAACAAAGTAGATGTGTTGGGGGAGGAGGTCTCCCTTATAATATTCACCAATATAAGCCAGACTATATATATATATATAACTTGATTCAAACCCTAGTCAAGGGGATATCCCTTCCCAACTCTACCAACTAGTTGGTTAATGAACATTTTGTCAATGATTCCTTCCTCACTCTCATCAAGGAGGAAAATAATGTCAAACATACTCTGCATTACCTTGATATTTTTTGCTAGGCCTCTAATTCAAGTATCCAATGGCAAAAGATCCAGTGCTACAGGCAACCATTCCTTCCCAAGCCAAGCTAGTTAGATAATTTTGGCTGGAAATGGATTAATCATAGGGAAGGATTTCAATTCTTCGGCATTCCCTTTGCTTTTCAAGCTTCTCTTTCTAACCTCTAGCAAATTGTTGTTGCTAACATTAAGAAAAAGCTCAATTATTGGATTACCAAGCCTCTTTCTTTGGCTCGTAGATTCTAAATTTTCTCTAAGGTCTTGGTTGCAACCCATGTTTATTATTCTTGTTGTTGTGTGACTTTGAAGGCTTCTTATTTGAAGGTTGACAAATTACTTTATGAATTTCTCTAGGCCTCCAATGATGGACACCAAGGATTTCATTGTCTTGCTTGGGAATTATGTTGTCTTCCTCACAGTGATGGTCAATTAGGATTGCTTTCAATCCATCATCAAGGTATTGCCTTATGTGCAAAATGGATCCTTGAGAACTTGGAGGGAAATGAAGCCTAGAGAATTATCATGAGACATTGTATCAATTTAGGTGTGCCTTCTGGGAGGCCATCTTGGAGAGGCCTAGATCTTGGTACTCTCCTCACCATAAGGGAACCAATTTAGATTCAAGACACTTTTCCTATCAAGAGCATTTGGAAAGCTTGGAAGGCTACTAAACCATGGCTTCTATGGGAAAGAAATGAATCTACAATGGCCTTTCAATTAATCAACAAGCTATTTGATGGTCTCCAGTTCTTTCTTTTCAAGACCGTCCTTTGGCTAAAGTGCCATGAATCCATGCCTTGAAATTTTTCAAATGAGGCATTTGAGTGTTGCTAGATCTCATTAATAGGGCAACCAAAAAATTTCTCTCTTGGCTAGAAATTAAAATAAAATTTAGGTTGCCCAATCAAGACCAAGAGACTTTCTAGACTGTTATTGATATTATCCACCCATATATGATTTACAAAATTGAAGTTATATCTTTTAAGCCTTAGTGGAAGGATTGGAAATGGTATCTTGATACACCATTTCGTAATTACAAGCCTCACAAAGGATATTTATGGATTTCACCTCATTTGCATGTGGTTGACTAGCTGAACAATCGTTGGTAGCTTCAATCCTCTCTTGGTACTTGGCATCACCGGTTCTAGTCTATTTGGTTGTCTATTCTTGAGCCTAAATTGACCCATTTTGTTTGGTGCATTCTTTATTAAGGCCTTCCACTTGGTGCTTGTGTAACGCATATGGGAGTTCTTAATCCCCATTGTCCATTTTGTAGATAGTTTAAGACTCTCAAGCATCTCTTCTGGTTTTGCACTAAGGCCGATGAACCTTGGAATTGGATTCATGATTTTTTCAATTCTTTTCAACCTACTCCTTTTACATGGAATATGGTATTATTAAGAGACTAGCCTTCTCTCCCATTCAAATATACCTAGATTTGGCATGCTTTTAGGGTGGAAATTATCTTCAACATTTGGAAATATAGATATTCAGCTCTTTTTTTAGGATGTTTGGATTATGTTTATTTCTCATTGTATACTAAATCAATGGTTTTCTCTAATGTGCTTATCTAGATTCAAGTGCAAGCTAGCAAAGTTGCACTTGAGGTGGCACATTTACAGGAGCTTTTGGATCACTAGGGTAATGCTCCTTACACTATTGCTAGAGTCCAACACCCCCCCTCTTTTCTTCCTTGAGGGTGTCGACATGGGTGCAGCCAATCTACCATAAGAGATTGAGGGTCTTAGTCTCGTGGCTCTCATCCTCTGAGAAACAGAGACAATGCTGCCCACAAATGGTCTCAACCTTTTAGGGCACCTTCTGCCTCTTCTCATGGGCGTGGTGCCCCTGGTTGCTAGAGCTGGCCATCTCTCCAGTTCGTGCTCAACCACCTTTAGATGATACTCCTGAGGAAGAGGGAGCTCTCACTGGGTGGGAGCCAACTAATGACAATTCTATCCCCAAAGATGTATGGGAAAAATCTTATGATAAAGATTCCCCTCCTACTAGTGTGCATTAATTGCTTAGTTTATATGTTAGAGCTTGGCCCTTTGTTGAACTTTTTATTTTTATTTTAGACTTTAGTTTCGAATAGACTTAGTGTACCTCTCTACCATCCTTTTTTGTAAATACTATATTATTATTTTTAATTAATAAAAAATTAAATAAAAATATTCATTAAAAAAAAGAACCTCGCATTGTACCGACAAGTTATTGAATTTGAACAATGTACCCAATTTCCTTAGAAGACATGGTGAAAAGGATCGCTAACTTTGATCACTAAAAAGACCTTATCTTATCAAACGAATGCCTAAGGCCATTAATTCAGTCATCAAGAACAGTTGGTTCCTTTTAACTTCGAGTTTGTCCGTGTTCCTCCCTTCTGAAAGGGAATATGAGGTCATTAGGGCAATGACACCCACATATCTGTCTTCATATTGAATCTTCAACGTAAGCCTAAATTATTGAAGATAAAATGCGTGAAAAGCAGGCCCAAATTATTGGAAGTAATGAATTAGTTTGCCTTTGTGTTGCCGAGGAGTTTGTTGAACATTGAAATTGGTACTTTATCCCCACACCCCGATCTGTGGCGCACAAATTCCCCAACCATTCATTACATTATCGTGTAAATTAAAAAAAAAAAAAAAAATGAAAATTAAGACAGGGATTGGTGGCTTAGATTCATGGGCTTGGAGATTGGGTCTGTTGCTATAAAGATACTGAAATTCCATCCTTATAGATCTCGTGGATGGTCTTCAGTTCTTCAGAGATTGCATTTATCTTCATACAATTTGTAAGTCTGTACTTCCTGTAAAGGAAGAAACAGGAAAGAGCACACCATGGCTACTTCTGTGGCTGCTGTTGGTTCCATCAATATGACTCAGGTTCAGTCCACTATTACATTTCTTTCTATATTTTGCAGCAACCCAATATGTATATATGCATTTTGAAGCAATCCAGTTCCCCAACTTATATTTAGAGGTTTTTTTTTAATTCATTTTTTTGATTCAATAGATTCATGTTGCATCGACCCAATTCATTATAATATGTCCACTATAACATCTCTTTATGGATTTTGCACCAACCCAATATATCTCTGTTTATTTTGAAGCAATTGAAATTGGTCTTGTTTTAGTGGCCTTGTGTTATGCATCAACCCAGTTCATCGTAGTATGCCTACTATAAAATTTCTTTGTATAGTCTGCAGCAACTCATTTCTACTTTGAAACAACCCAGTTCACCACTCTAAATTTTGGAGTAACCAATCCAGTATAGCATGTTCACTATAACATAAGTTTGACCTAGTTCACCATGCCAATTTTAAAAGAGATTGAAATTGATTTTTTTAAGGTATATTGCATGCAATCAAATGTGTATATATACGTATTTTGAAGCAGCCCAAGTCACCATCCTAAGTTAGATTATATTTACAGATTTTTTATTTCAAAAGATTCACCAACCTGTCCAATACATAATAATCTTTGCTGGCATTTTAGAAAGCATACAGACACTTGCAAGGGGAGGTCTAACTTATGGTAATGCTTTTGTACACCACATGATACTTTGAACCCAACTCTGCTTCACTAGGTGTATGTTATGATCCTAATATGATATATTCGTAATTATAATAAGTACAGTGCTTGTGGCATGCTATTGGAGGTCACCCCTCAAAGTGGTTTGCTATTTTCCTGTTTTTTACAGAGGCAGAGATCAAGTTTATGGTAATTCATTTGTTGACATAATATATAGAACCCAAGTCCTCCCCACCACATGTAGGAAGGACAATTGGAGGTAGGGATCATGCTTGTAAAAATATATCTGTACATCATGTAACCATATTCTATACTTAAAGCTCAAGTATGTTCAATCTATATAACCCCAGCGTGTAGTAATCTATATAACCCCATGTGCCAATCTATGTTTCTATCTTGAAAATATCCCTGTTCTGTACCAACCCAATTCATTGTAATCTTGATTAAATAACCATAGAACATCTAGAGGTATGGGTGGAACTTATTGTAATGCATGTGTTCATCACTCGATCATATGAAGGGCGTGTGCAGCCATGGATACTTGAGGTTAGAATCTAACTTATGAAAATGGGTGTGCTCAACTTGTTATCATCTATAGATCCATTCCTAACCTCAAGTTCAATCTACTCAAACCCATTAGTGTTCAATCTGTGTATTGCACTGTAAATTACTTATATGAACCATGAACCTCATCAGAGTAAAATGAATTTGTTGTTGACATTTTTTGTTTCTTGGTGCTCTTCACAGACTCTGGCATTGTCAAGCAGCGGCCAGGCATCATGCCCAAAGACTTTGGGTTCAAGTTACTCCTCATTCTTCGGTTCTAGTGTTAGAAAGTCCTCTTCAAATCCAATGAGATGTGCAAAAGCGAACAACAACTTCAAAGTTGTCGCTGAGATAGACGAGAAAAGTCAAACTGAAAAGGACAAGTGGAAGGGGCTCGCCTATGATATATCAGATGACCAGCAGGATATTACTCGAGGAAAGGGAATGGTTGACACCCTTTTTCAGGCTCCTATGGGAGATGGTACCCACCATGCTGTTTTGAGCTCCTATGAATATCTCAGCACTGCCCAACGCACGTAAGTTCTACACCGCAAAATCAATTATTTGTGCTTGCAAATTAGTCACAAAATGTGATGGTGTCAATTTTCTTGAGTGGTACATCATATAATATTAACTAGGTTAGATTCATAATCATATACATACAGGTTTGAAATGCTGGATGTGCCCACATTTCAGACCTATATTTATACTTATACTTTTTTGTTATAATCTAAAAATTCTCGTTTGATCCTATAAACAGGCTTCAATGGGACAACACTAAGGATGGGTATTACATTGCTCCTGCTTTCATGGATAAGTTAGTTGTTCATATTGCCAAGAACTTCATGAGTCTGCCAAGCATTAAGGTAATAGGGACTTGAATCATCTTTTTGGATTCAAGCACCATGATAGACTTTTTTGGACAATCTATTTTGCTATTATTATTTATGATGTAACTGTCTTATTTATTTCAGATTCCTCTCATTCTGGGTATATGGGGAGGCAAAGGTCAAGGAAAATCATTCCAATGTGAACTTGTCTTTTCTAAGCTAGGGATTAAGTGAGTCAACTTTTCCTTCCCTTTGGATCATGTTGTTTGCATAAACCTTTTTTATACTTTATCTTTGAATTTATGCATGAATTTGAGGATAGTTATGTCTTATAATTTCTTTCTTTAAGGGTTGCATAGAGTCATTTTAATGGAAATTAGTCTTGCATTGGACTATTGAGTTTGCTTTTAGGTTGTATTGGGGATCGTGTTTAATTTTTTCAATTTGAGAGAAAGATTGCGCATTAGACATAAGGTATGTAGATCCTAAATTATGTCCCTGTAAAGATTAATTTGTCCTTATATGTGGATTTTTTTCATAATTTGTATACAGTCCAATCATGATGAGTGCGGGAGAGCTTGAAAGTGGAAACGCAGGAGAGCCTGCAAAGCTAATCAGGCAAAGATACCGTGAAGCAGCAGATATAATTAGGAAAGGGAAGATGTGCGTCCTCTTCATCAATGATCTTGATGCAGGGGCAGGAAGAATGGGAAGCACAACTCAGTATACAGTGAACAATCAAATGGTGAATGCCACACTCATGAACATTGCAGATAATCCCACTAGTGTTCAGCTACCTGGCATGTACAACAAGGAAGACAATCCCCGTGTTCCCATCGTTGTGACAGGAAATGACTTCTCAACTTTGTATGCCCCATTGATTCGTGATGGTCGTATGGAGAAATTTTATTGGGCTCCAACCAGGGATGACAGAATTGGAGTCTGCAAGGGAATTTTCCGCGCAGACAATATAACTGATGAGGCCATTATCAAGATTGTGGATTCTTTCCCTGGCCAGTCAATTGGTAAGTGTATTCATAACAGTTTTTTCCAAAATCTACAAGTAAATTTTTTTCCCTAAGTGTCTGGTATTGCAAAAAGAACGAATTCAGTGTTTGCCAAAAAATCTTTTCCTTGGGTACATAACATAGCTTATCCCAATTTCTACTTAAACTCAATGGTAGTTACAGTTATGTCCAAAAGTCCATAAATTATATATGGAATAGTTTAACATGTACTAAGAGTCTAAGACTGCTAAGCTTGTTCTGTTTTGAACTGACTGTTGCAGATTTCTTTGGTGCCCTAAGAGCGAGGGTATATGATGATGAGGTGAGAAAGTGGATAGGAGAAGTTGGGGTAGAGAGCATTGGCAAGCAGCTAGTCAACTCAAGGGATGGTCCTCCAACCTTTGAAAAGCCTGCAATGACACTGGAGAAACTTCTTGAGTATGGAAACATGTTAGTTAAAGAGCAAGAGAATGTGAAACGTGTGCAATTGGCTGATAAGTATATGGCTGAAGCTGCTCTTGGAGAAGCTAATGAGGATGCCATTAAAAGTGGTGAATTCTATGGTCAGTAATTTCATTTTCAATTTTCCAAGAGTCTGTGACCTAAATATGAATCATTGCTTGTACTAATAGAAGCAACAATTTCAATAAAAAAGTACTTTTGATTGATAAATGTGAATGACTAAGTTGTTCAAGAGATTTGGGTTGGTCCAATGAATCAATAATAGATTTCTGATTATTCCATCTCTGAGTATATTCTCCAATGTACTTTGATCTTACGGTGAACCCTTGAGAATGTGCCTATGGTGCTTTATGAGTGCAACAGATGACATGTCCTTTACTTCTAGGGTTTCCAGGCCAACATCACTTAAACAATATTATTGTTAAAGAATTTGCATATAGCTAAAACTTCAGGACCTGTGCAAAACAGAGAGTCAGAAACAGATGAATGTTGCTTTTGTTGTGGTAATTGCAGGTAAGGCTGCACAGCAAGTGAACTTACCCGTCCCTGAAGGTTGCACAGACCCAAACGCGGAAAACTATGACCCAACAGCAAGAAGTGACAATGGAAGCTGTGTGTACAACTTCTAGGAGTAACAAGAACAAGCTTTAGCATTAAGGAGATTGAGAAGTGCTGATGAAGTTACTTATTTACTTGGCATAGACAAACCTATTTGTAAAATATTAGATGCCACTAGTTACCTAAATGAGGTCCTCAGATCAGATAGTATATCTAGAAGAGGAGATGTATGTTTGAACTCTTATTTGATTCCAGCTATTTTAATAATTTGAAGTTATGGATTCAATGTTTGGGAAGTATCTTCATAAGATTTAATGTTAAAAGTCCAGTTTCTCTTATTGCATATGTGGAAGTTAGAATCCAAGTCTTGATCTAGAGTAAGTTTCATTTTAAGTTTATATTTGACGAACACGTTTATGAGTCTTTATGATTTTTGAGTAGTACTTCTATTGTTATTTGGTTTCACTCTAGTGCTTGTCTGAAGGTAATTCTTTCTGCCAAACGGTAAATTGTATAAGTGCTAAAAAAGAAGTTGAAATATACATTATAAATGGCAATATAGAACGAAAGAATAGAGCTGAACACTAGATAGTAAGTTCTAGTCAAAACAAAGAATATCTATCACAATCATATACAAGAAACAACGAACAAAGTCTAGAGTTCTGAGTTGTTACCATCCACTTCTATGCATTTTGGATACAAATATGAAAAAAGAAATTAGATCTCCATCATAGGGCCACTTATAGCTTAATATTTGTAATGGTGAAATTTGCATACCCATGCCAATTCCCATTTAGTTTTGGGCTGATTTGATGGAATGTCCTAGTACAATACAATTACATATCGACAAATAGTGCAATCTTGTGTAAAGTTGGGCTCATTTCCGATCTTCCACCCATTCTTCACTCTTATTCTATTTGCATCAACACTTACTTTTATATATCCCTTATTTATAACATCTATCATTGCCCCCATATGTAGACAATCATTCCCTGCCTTGAGATTTACATTTCCATGTTCTGGGTCAATTCCATGACATGTGGGGTGATCTTGCAACACATAGAATTGACCCAAAATTCAAATTTTTAAAATTGAAATCTGGCTAACTTTTGCCTATTTTACTACCCATTATGAGTGGACTCCGTACATATTTACATGATTAATTACTATGTCTCGGTATTTAAAGATATTCAATATGCATTAATTCTCAATCTGGTATTCATTTGAGAAGTCCTACGCATTGAAGAGAGGAATTATTCTAGGAACACTTCATTTGGAGCACTGAAACGAACATAATTTTGCATCACATTGAATCTAGGACATTTGCATACTTGATTGTTATTTGCCAACATTTGTTTAAGGCCATAAAGCCACTAAAATAGGGGTTGACTAAGGAGAACATGACCCTCATGATTCAACAATTTCCCCAAGGTATTCCTAAATATTGTCAATCCTTAATAATCAATGAGTAGAAATCACATGGAACTTGACAATAGAAGTGCACATTTCGCTAGATCAAATCAATGGGTTATAGAGCAGATTCATGTAGCACGAAATTAATCTGAACCCAGAGATTTGACCCACAAAATATGTAGCGATTGTTTTGATCTTGAGGTAATTTCCAAATAGAGGGCATCTACTTCCAATACTAAGGCAATTGATTTTAGTGTTGCATCAGTTCTTGCTTCATTGTAGTTCCCATAGATGAATGCCCTATCCATTCATGTTTAATAAAAAAAACATTTATTATTGAGTTATCCATTCCCAAGTGTCATTTATTAATCTATGTTAATTTGTACCTTGTTTGTGTGCTTTCATTTATTAACCTAGATCAGATTAGGGAAAGTGTATTTTTCCTTTATATTTTTGTGAACTCATTTGATCCTACACCACCCTAGGGATTTGGTTTAGGATTTATACCTTTGAAAGGAAGCAAGGTATGTGGAACCCACTTCCTACATTGATCTAATGAGGGAAGTAGTATGCAAATTTTTTTTAAACCTTTACAGTTACAGTGATGTTAAGACAATAACACAGAGATTACAGCAACATACACACTCACACAGAATGTAGATAGAGAGAGACAAGATATATCGTGGGAAAAACCCTTTTGGGAGAAAAACCCCACACTCCAAAGCACAGCTCAAATGTATTGCAATAAACAATAACATATTACAATACAGTTTCAGAGCCAATGCTCTTTCAAGAGTCGACACTCGTATCTGGAGATATTTCGGCAGCATAACAGTACCTGTCAATCAAACTATGCATCTCCCATCCAAGCACCTATTTTTATAGAGTTTACAAGGAAAAATAGGAAGCTTCTAGAGATGGGCGTTTAACTTGGCCTCATGGCCCAAAACCCACACCTAGGGACACTTGTCCTAAATTACAACATGATTTTACACTTGTCATAACATGCCTTCCCAATATGGGGCGCTCCATCCAAGAATAGGCTATGTCAGATGCTCTTACACACCTTACAGTTGTCATAGAATCCGTCATACATGACAACTCTTAGAATTGTAAGAGAATCCATCATAACTGGCTAAAAATAGCATATTCCTCTTACAACATATCATAACCCACCTTGGGTGCCCAAAGATGCCTTCCTCAAAGATGCTCTTCAACACGTCTTCACCTGTCATAGAACCTTATATTCTTGACTCTTACACGTCATAGAATTTGTCATAGGAATCTATCATAACACTTACGCGTCATAACTCCTTACACACTACACAAGATGCCAACACATGGCAGAAAACCTCTACCACAATATGGGACGCCTATATCCACATGGGATAAGTTGACCATCCTAGTCAAATTCCAAGTGGAGTGACAACACACCATGCCACTTCACACTAAATGACAAAATAGGATGTGCAACATAAATTACATCATAGGCAAATAAATAAGTAAATAATCAAATAACCAATGCTAGGAATTACCAAGGTTGAGACACCTTAATTCCCAACATTCTCCCACTAGTCCAACACCTTGTAAGAGCCAATAGAAATAACAGAATTTAACTGCTATAGGCCGAGAGGCCCATAGACTCCGAACACCATCTGAATTTATCAGTGCCCACTGGTTTCGTCAATGCATCCGCAACATTTTTCAAAGTATCTATCTTCTCCAATATCACCTTCCCATCTTCCACCATGTCTCGCACAAAATGAAACTGTACATCAATATGCTTTGTTCTGGCATGTAAAGTTGGATTCTTTGCTAAGCAAATCGCACTCTGACTGTCACAACAGATAGTAATCTATCATGCATCAACACCAATATTTGAACACAATCTCTTAAGCCAAATGGCTTCCTTACAAGCATGAGTAGCTACCATATACTCTACTTCTATCATGGACAAAGCGACCACAGGTTGCCACTTACTCATCCAACTAATTGCACCACCGAACATAGTAAACACATAAGCACTGGTGGATCTCCTACTGTCAATGTCACCCACCCAATCAGAATCCACAAATCCTCGAATACTCATAGAATGCAAAGGTCCTGTAGAATGACCATGATAACATAAGGAATACTCAAAAGTACCCCGCAAATATTTGAACACTCTCTTTACTGCATCCCAATGTACCCATCCAAGATTAGCCATAAACTGACTAAGGACTCCCACTACTTGGGCAATGTCTAGTCTAGTACAGACCATAGCAGACATCAAGCTACCAACAACACTAACATAAGGTACTCTGGTCATGTTCTTCATCTCAAAAGAAGACTTTGGACAATCATTAACAGATAACTTGGTCCTCAAATAAATAGGAACACACAATGGTCTGCAATCTGCCATGCTAAATCTCTCCAACACGGTCTTCACATACTTACTTTGGCTTAACCAAAGTTTTTTGTTAGCTCTGTCTCTTCTAATTTCCATTCCCAGAATGTACATGGCTGCCCCTAAGTTCTTCATCTCCAACTGTGCTAACAACTGAAACTTCAAATCAGAAATCATATTCTTACCATTCCCAATCAGCAACACATCATCAACATGTAATGCAATAATGAGAATGTGATCATTGTCAAACTTGTAATACACACAATGATCTGATTTCGATCTCAAAAATCCAATAGACAGCACAAAGGCATCAAACTTCAAGTACCACATCTTAGGAGATTGCTTCAAACCATACAAAGACTTCTTTAACTTGCAAACCAAATGTTCTTTACCTTTTTCTATGTAATGCTCTGGTTGTGACATGTAAATCTCTTCCTCCAAATCACCATGAAGAAATGTTGTATTCACATCCATCTGCTCCACCTCTAAGTCATAAGTTGCTGCAAGAGATAATAGGAACCGAATAGATGTCAGCTTTGCAACAGGAGAGAAAATTTCACCATAATCAATTTGGTGCAGGGGCACCTAACAAATTTTTTGTTTTTGTTTGGATAAGGTCAAACTGACTAGTTGTTCGTTTTCAGTTTTTGTTTTGTTCAATTGTAATAAAAGCAGTTTGGGGATATGAAGCGGTTGGCCTTCCCCAACTATCATGAATTGTTTAATCTCCCAATGTGTTGGGATAAATTGGTAGTAGAACGAACATTTGGGTTCAGTTCTGAATTCGGTTGTGTAAGTTCAATCCTGTGCCGAAGAAGAATAAGACTATGTTCTGTCAATTTAGTTTTCCTATTTTTGTATTCGTAGTTTTCATAATTTGTTTGTTGTAGATTTTACCTTCCTACGGTTTGTCACAAAATGGCTTGTTGAGGCATTCCACTGGTTCGACTCTCGTTGAGATCGGTGAAATGACTTTAGTGTATATATATTTATTTTTGTTCTTTTGTTTTGTGTTGAGGTTGGCGGTGTAGGGGATTAAAATGGAACAATCCGTACAGTAGGAGACCTAGCATCTCCATGTGCTAGGGTCTGGGTTGGAAGTTAGACGATTTGAGGACTTGCAATTTTGTGAAGGCATCATCGGCGAGACAATGGTCGTTGGCAGGAGATTTGAACCTCAAAGCGATAGTTTTAGTCTACCCGAAGAGTGATCGGGGTGACCAAGTGTATTGGCACACAAAGGAAAAGTTCCATCGACAGAGGGTGGTCTTACCGATAAAGAAAGACTAAGTGGAGAACTTGTATCGGCGTATTATCGGCCTATCGACTGATAGAAAAATTCACCTCCCGATAAGTTAAGTCTTAACGATATTGAGCCGGTTCATAAGGTTCATAAGGTTCAATTTGGTTCGGAGGTTCATAAGGTTCAATTTGGTTTGAGAGTTCATAAGGTTCAATTTGGTTCGAGAGTTCAGAAGGTTCAATGGAGCTTGCCGATAAGCGTTCTCTCGCCGATAGTTGAACGGTTCGTGTGGTTCAACAGTTCAACAATTCGAAGATTCAAACTAGTTCAACCAGTAGAGAAGTTCAATGGTTCAAATGGTTCAATGGTTCAATGATTCAGTGAATTCAATTTTCAGATAATTTGATCTGTTTTGTCTGCTTTCATTGTGTGCTTTGCATCATTTTGGTATCAGAGCTTTAGGCAGTCTGTGTGGTGACGTGTTTTGAACAAGTCTGTGTATGTCAGCAGACGAGAGCAAAGGAGAGGCTAGCAATATGCCTTCGAAAGGAATGACCACTGAAGTGGCCAAGAAATTTTAGAAAATGGAAGAGAAAATTAAAGTTGGGGTCAGGGAAACACTCCAGGTTGAGTTGAAGACCTTGAGAAAAGGCAGGAAATCAGACGAGGAGTCTGATGAAGAAGAAGAAGATGGGGAAGAGGAAACAACCCCAGAACAGGCAAATATATCTACAAACCAGAAACAATTTCTGGAGGCCATAAGGACACTCGGTAAGGAGTCATCTGAATAAAAAATGGAGATTCTGATGTTCAGCGGAAAGATGGACGCAGATGAAGTCATCGAATGGGTCGAGGCTTTGAACAATTACTTCAAGTACAAGGAGGTACTGGAGAACAAAAGAGTCAAGTTTGCAAAGATGAAATTGAAAGGTGCTGCACTCACATGGTGGAACTACACCCAGGGAGAAAGGGTGAAGAGTGGCAAGAGCATGATTTCATCCTAGAGTCAGATGGTAGAGAGGATCAAGGCTCAGTTCCTACCCGTAGATTACGAAGTGCAAATATATAGGAAAATGCAGAATCTCAGACAGAAGGATATGGATGTATCCACCTATACAGAGGAATTTCACAAATTGTCTCTAAGGTGTGGACTTGCTGAGGATGAAAAGGGAAGAGTTGCCAGGTATATTAATGGCCTGAAATATAGTATTCAAGATGAAATTACCATTCTGACACCTGAAACAGTGGACAAGAGCTTCCAGGTGGCACTGAGAGTAGAAGAGAAATTGAAAAGAAAAGGAGAACAGCAGAACAGGGGCAGAGGTGGAAGCAATTTCAGAGGCAGAAATAATTTCGGTGGTAGAAACCAGTTCTAAAAAAATCAAGGGGAGTCCAGTCAACAAGAACATAGTGGAGAATCTGGTTCCAGAGGGGGCTTCAGAGGAAGGAGACCCAATGGGAGAGGCAGATTAGGTGGACCAAGCAGAGGTCCTAACGTCTTCACGGAAAGATGTTATAATTGTAACCAAATTGGGCACATAGCAGGCAAGTGTCCGGAGAAAGCCACAAGCTCTCATGGAGGAGAGAGAAGGAACCAGCTGATTCAAGAAGAAGATTGTCAGAGTGTGAACTCACCTATGGGAAGCGCAGCTCCAGTATAAGATGGAGAGAATCTCATGATGAGAAGGACGATGCTGAAGGTACCACAGAACAAAGAACCACCGCAGAGGAAGACACTATTCAGAACTCTGTGCAAAGTCTCCAGCAAAAGGTGTAAGGTAATTGTTGACTCCGGCTCCACTAAAAATTTAGTTTATGTAGAAATGGTAGAGAAACTAAATTTAAGAAGATTACCACATGTGAGTCCATACAAAGTGTCATGGCTGAACAAAGGGCAACAAGTCTTGGTCGATGAACAAGCTTGGGTAGAATTTCAGATAGGGGAATATGGGGATAAACTTTTGTGTGATATAATTCCCATGGATGCATGCCATTTACTGTTAGGTGGACCTTGGCAGTATGATGTACAAGCCCAGCATGATGGTAAGTCGAATTCCTTTGTGATCACTAAGAACGGTAGATAGTATAAGATGGATCCTTTACCAAAAGAGGGTGTAGACAAGAATGTAGGATCAAGTGTCGTGTTAGTGAGTGGGAAAGAGTTTCTCCATACTCTAAAAGAGGACAGTACCCAAGGGTATGCTCTGGTTTTGAAGCCGAAAGATAGTTCTGACCTATCTAAATCCAGTAAGGATAAAATCCCCCGAGAAGTGCAGGAATTGTTAGACAAATATAAGGGTATCATGGTGGAGGATATGCCCAATGTACTACCCCCTGTGAGAGACATAAGTCATCAGATTGACTTCATCCCAGGATCCACATTTTCAAATAAACCAGCTTATAAAATGACACCTAATCAGAATGAGGAGATTGCTAAACAAGTACAAGAACTGTTGGATAAAGGCCCGTTGAGGAAAAGTCTTAGTCCATGTGCTGTACCCACAGTTTTAGCTCCCAAGAAGGATGGCAAATGGAGGTTATGTACTAATTCGAGAGCCATCAATAAGATCACCATCAGATATAGGTTTCCTATGCCCAGAATAGAGGACCTCATGGATTGTTTGGGAGGAGCTCGATACTTTTCTAAAATTGATCTCAAGAGTGGATACCATTAGATCAGGATTAGACAAGGGGATGAATGGAAGACAGCCTTAAGACTAATGAAGGTCTTTATGAGTGGTTGGT
Source organism: Cunninghamia lanceolata (assembly GCA_027924645.1). Lineage (NCBI taxonomy): Eukaryota > Viridiplantae > Streptophyta > Pinopsida > Cupressales > Cupressaceae > Cunninghamia > Cunninghamia lanceolata. The sequence continues at coordinate 4,273,091 of BSBN01000696.1, read as the reverse complement.
GATGCCATTTGGTCTGTCCAATGCTCCCAGTACTTTCATGCATCTAATGAATGAGGTATTGAAGGATTTATTGGTAAATTTGTTGTTGTCTATCTTGACGATACTCTGGTTTTCAGCAGGACAAAAGAAGAACATTTGCAACATTTGGAATAGGTGTTGAAGAAGCTACATGAGGAGAAACTGATGATTAATATGGAGAAGAGTGTCTTCATGAAGGAGTAACTCACATACCTGGGATTTGTGATATCCCAGGGTAGTTTGAAAATGGATCCAGAGAAGGTAAATGCTATTATGTCTTGGCCAGCACCTAAAACAGTAAGTGATGTAAGAAGTTTTCATGGGTTGGCAACTTTTTATAGGAAATTCATATGAGGATTCAGTCATATTTGTGCACCCATTATGGATACCATAAAAGGAGGACATAAATGTAAGTTTGTTTGGAATAGAACAGCTGATGAGTCTTTTGAGATTCTCAAACAGAAAATAGAAGAGAAACCCATTTTAGTTTTGCCTGATTTTAATAAGTTGTTTACTGTGGAATGTGATGCCAGTAACCTTGCCATTGGTGTTGTCTTGAGTCAGGAAGGCAGACCTGTTGCTTTCTTTAGTGAAAAGCTGAATGATGCTAAAAGAAAGTATTCCACATATGATCTAGAATTGTATGCAGTGGTTCAAGCATTTAAAAAATGGAGACATTATCTCTTGCCCAAGGAATTCATTGTTTATACTGACAACCATGTTTTGAGTTTTCTAAATTCGCAGGAGAAGCTAAATCACAGGCATATGAAGTGGGTCGAACAACTCTAGGCATATACTTTTTCCATCAAACATAAGAAGGGACAAGCCAACAAGGTGGCAGATGCTCTGAGCAGAAGAGTGTGCACTATATAGGAAATCCAGTTGCAAAGTGTGGGAGTGGATTCTCTCAAAAATATGTACCAGGATGATGAGGACTTCAAAGAGATATATGCAGTTTGTTCACAATTTTCAGATTCCTATCATTCTGACTTTTCTGAATATTTGTTACAGCAAGGGCTATTGTTTAAAGGCAGCCAACTGTGTGTACGTAGGTGTTCCATGAGGGAGAACATCATAAAAGAGCAACATTACGGTAGTCTTGGAGGTCATTTTGGACTGGACAAGACATTGGAGCAAGTGAGAAGGTTTTACTTCTGGCCTAAGATGCAAACAGATGTCAAAAAATTTGTAGACAGTTGTCACATTTTCCAGAGATCCAAAGGGACTTCATCCAATGCAGGTCTCTATCAACCACTTCCAATTCCTCAAAGGCCATGGGAGTGTATAAGTATGGATTTTGTTTTGGGTCTTCCCCGGACTCAAAGATGTTTTGATAGTGTGTTTGTTGTAGTTGATAGATTCAGTAAAATGGCTCATTTTGTACCATGCAAATGTACCAATGATGCTTCACACATTGTCAGTCTGTTCTTTAAAGAAATAGTTCAAATTCATGGTTTGCGATTGAATATTGTCACTGACAGAGATCCCAAGTTTGTGGGACATTTTTGGTGCACATTGTGGAAGAAATTGGGCACTCAATTATCTTTCACGTCAGCGTATCACCCTCAGACGGATGGACAAACTAAGGTGGTGAATAGATCACTGGGTAATCTTTTGAGGTGTTTGACTAAACAGCATGAAGAAGCATGGGATATGATCATCCCACAAGCAGAGTTTGCATATAACGATTTTGTTAATAGGAGCACAGGAAAGAGCCCTTTTGAAGTTGTATATGGGATTCATCCCAGGGGAATTTTGGAGCTCAGGGATCTCCAGAACATGGAGAAAAGGAGTGTACAAGGAGAAGATTTTGCAGTCAGCATGAAGGATATCCATGATGCTGTAAGGGAAACTATCTAGAGGAACATAGGGAAATACAAAGAGAGTTGATCAGAAGAAAAGTGATGTCCAATACAAAGTTGGGGATCTGGTAATGACATATCTAAAGAAGGAAAGACTTCCGAAGGGGCAGCCCACGAAGCTTCTTATGAAGAAGACAGGTCCATGCAAGATTGTACACAAATTTGGGCCTAATGCATACAAAATTGAACTTCCTCCAGGTTTAGCAATATCACCCATTTTCAATGTGTCAGAATTGTTTCCATTTAGGGGAGACAATGTTACAGATTCAGATGTGACAGGAGCAGGAGATGCAGAATGGATTTCTGATCTTCCACCAAGTCAGCCAGTACAGCTGGAATGTATTTTGGACACCAAAGTTCAGAGGAAGACCAGACATAAAAACCTACAAACAGTATCTAGTCAAATGGTGTGGTTTCCCTGATGAGGATGCTACCTGGATGAGCGAGGAAGACATCATCAAGTATGAGGTTAATATTTCAGACTTGGTTCCTCAAGGGACTTGAGTTCTTTTAAGCCCCGGGAGTATGGTGTAGGGGCACCTAACAAATCTTTTGTTTTTGTTTGGATAAGGTCAAACTGGCCAGTTGTTCGTTTTCAGTTTTTGTTTTGTTCAGTTGTAATAAAAGCAATTTAGGGATATGAAGCGGTTGGCCTTCCCCAACTGTCATGAACTGTTTAATCTCCCAATGTGTTGGGATAAATTGGCAACAGAACGAACATTTGGGTTCGGTTCTGAATTTGGTTGTGTAAGTTCAATTCTGTGCTGAAGAAGAAGAAGACTCTGTTCCATCAGTTTAGTTTTCCTATTTTTGTGTTCGAAGTTTTCATAATTTGTATGTTATAGATTTTACCTTCCTGGGGTTTGTCACAAAATGGCTTGTTGAGGCATTCCACTGGTTCAACTCGTGAGATCGGTGGAATGACTTCAGTGTATATATATTTGTTTTTTGTTCTTTTGTTTTGTGTTGAGGTTGGCGGTGCAGGGGATTGAAATGGAACAATCTGTACAGTAGGAGACCTAGCATCTCCATGTGCTAGGGTCTGGGTTGGAAGTTAGACGATTTGAGGACTTGTAGTTTTGTGAAGGCATCATCGGCGAGACAGTGGTCGTCGGCAGGATATTTGAACCTTGGAGTGATAGTTTTAGTCTACCCGAAGAGTGATCGGGGTGACCAAGTGTATCGACACACAAAGGAAAAGTTCTGCCGATAGAGGGTGGTCTTACTGATAAAGGAAGACTAAGTGGAGAACTTGTATCAGTGTATTATCGGCCTATCAGCCGATAGAAAACTCACCTCCCGATAAGTTAAGTCTTACCAATATTGAGTCAGGCGGTTCATAAGGTTCAATTTGGTTCATAAGGTTCAATTTGGTTCGAGAGTTCATAAGGTTCAATTTGGTTCGAGAGTTCAGAAGGTTCAATGGAGCTTGCCGATAAGCATTCTCTCGCCAATAGTTGAATGGTTCATGTGGTTCAACAGTTCAACAATTCAAAGATTCAAACTAGTTTAACTAGTAGAGAAGTTCAATGGTTCAAATGGTTCAATGGTTCAAATGGTTCAATGGTTCAATGGTTCGGTGGTTCAGTGAATTCAACGGTTCGATAATTTGATTTGTTTTGTCCACTTCCATTGTGCGCTTTGCATCACAATTCCCTCCACTTGTGAATACCCCTTCGCAACCAATCTGGCCTTATACTTCTCAACACTTCCATCTGCTCCAAATTTCTTCTTGAACACCCATTTACAGCCAACAGGTTTTCGTCCTTCAGGCAAAGGCACCAAGTCCCAAGTTTTATTCTTCTCCAAAGAAGCCATCTCATCTTCCATGGCCTCCTTCCAGGAACCTGCATCTTTCATGCCCATAGCCTCTGTCACAATTCTAGGCTCATCAGTGTTAGTAATCAAGGCAAAAGCACAACTAGGTTCTAGCAACGAATAACCAAACCTATTAGGTTGCTTCCTTGTTCGTGTAGACCTCCTCAAAGGCTGAGGTTGAGGTTCTTGCTTCTTCTTCTGAGCTTTTAGAGCTACTAGAGCTCTCCTCATCATCAGGTCTCACATGGTATTTCGGTTCAGTCTTCTTAGGGGTAGAAGGACACTGAACCACATCTTCTTTCTTTCTTTCTCTTCTGGCTGTAAAACAATAGGAGAAAGTGTTAGCTCTCTGAAAATAACACTTCTGCTATACAATACTTTCTCGGCCACGAGATCCCAATGCTTGTACCCTTTCACACCAACACCATAGCCAATGAAGATACACTTAACAGTCTTGTTCTCCAATTTTTACCTCTTCTCCCTAGGCACATGAGCATATGCCTCACAACCAAAAAATGAATGTCTTAATGAAGGCTTCTTACCAAACCACACCTCCATGGGTGTCTTATCAACAAGAGTTGATGTAGGAGACCTGTTTACCAGGTAGCAAGCAGTGGCTACAACTTTAGCCCAAGACTTCTATTCAAGGCTAGCATCACTAAGCATACTCCTAGCCCTCTCCATCAACGTTCTGTTCATCCTTTCTGCAACTCCATTTTGTTGCGGGGTATAAGGAGTTGTCTTATGTCTTTCAATCCCATGTTCTTTATAGAACTTGTCAAACTCTATGGAACAAAACTCACCATTGTTATCAGTTCTCAAACACTTAATCTTTTTACCAGTCTGATTCTCTACAAAAGATTTAAACTCTTTGAACTGACTAAAGACTTCAAATTTGCTTCTGAGAAAATAAACCTATGTCCTTCTATTGTAATCATCAATGAATGATACAAAATATAATGATTTAGAAATCGAAGGAACATTCACAGGGCCAAACACATCAGAATGAATAAGATCAAAAACATCAGAAGACTTATGAGAACTAGAGTAAAACTAAACACGGTTTTGCTTTCCATATATACAATGTTTGCAAAAGTCAAACTCGAGATTACAATCATTTAACCCCTCAATGAGGTTTTTATTTTTCAAGGCTCTAAGACCCTTCTCACCAATGTGACCAAGTCTCTTATGCCACAACATTGTCTTCTCAGCAGGAAGTTTCATTTCCAAAGCATGAGCACCCTTAGGTACCCAGAAAGCACTACCATCGGAAGTTAAAGCAACATACTTTTTCGCTGCGGGTTCCAATGGTGAGGATGAAGAATCTAAAGCTCTTTTCTTCAAAACATAAGAACTATTGCACTGAGTAGTGCATGCATCCAACTAAAACAAAGTACCTCTCCAAGTACCCTTAGCAAGCACCATAGCTCCTCTTGTCATCTTTCATCCTCCCCCTGAGAAAACAACCTGCACACTTGCATCATTCAATTTACTTATAGAGAGCAGGTTTCGTGCTAAACCAGGGATGTGCATCACCCCATTGATCCCCTTCACTCGTCCATCAGGGAATCGAATCAAGACTCTTCCACCCCCAACTATCTTCAGGTGAGTGTCATCACCCAGGTACACCTTCCCACCATAGAGCTCTTCATACTTTGTGAACCATCCACGATGTGAGGTAATGTGGAAGGAAGCACTGGAGTCAATCAGCCACACGTCTTCTGATGCATGGGTGGCCAGGGCAACAATAAAAGCATCACCATCATCTTAAGATTTGTCAGAATCTGAATCAGAGGTGTTCTTCTTTTCCTTCTTCTCCTCCTTGCACTCCTTTCGGAAGTGCCCAGTTTTTCCACAGTTCCAACATACTGCCTTGGACTTTCCAGGAGATTTGGATCTCCCACGGGATTTGGATTTGCCTTTTTCATCTTTCTTGTCTTTCTTTTTCCCTTTCTCCTTGGGTCGTCCACGAACCACAAGAGCCTCTTTGGCTAACTCAGATGATTTCCTCTGCATCTCTTTAGATAACAACGAAGACACCACTTCATCCATCTTAAAAGTGGATGCGGTACTCCCGATGGCCATTACAAGATGGTCCCACGAGTCCGGCAAAGAACAAAGCAAGGTCATACATCTATCCTCCTCCTCCATCTTCACACCAACGGATGTCAACTGTGCAACTAGCATGTTAAAGGCATTCAGATGGTCAGGAACAGATCCTCCATCATCCATCCTCAGAGAATACAACTTCTTCCTCAGGAATAACTTGTTCACCAGGGATTTGGCCTAATAAACATCTCTCGGCTTCTTCGATAGTTCTTTCACGGTCTTCTCTTCATGGATATTTAACAAGCCAGAGTCAGCCAAACAAAGTTTCACAAGACCCTTAGCTTTCCGATCCTTGAGATCCCAATCATCTTGCAACATTGCCACTGGTTTTACACCAGAAATGGTTTCCCATAGGTCTCTATCAACAAGCATGTCTTCCATTTTAAGCTTCCACAACTCAAAATTGTTGCCATTAAACTTCTCCACCTCTACTCTTTCGGATGTGCCTGCCATCTCCTTCCTGCAACAAGATTACATAATACTCTACACAGACTCCCACTCAATCATAGATCAGTACAAAAAACCCCTACCCAACAACTAGGACCAAAGGTGATCAGGCTTTGATACCAACTCAAAGGAAGCAAGGTATGTGGAACACACTTCCTACACTGATCTAATGAGGGAAGTAGTATGCAAATTCTTTTTAAACCTTTACAGTTATAGTGATGTTAAGACAATAACACAGAGATTACAGCAACATACACACTCACACAAAATGTAGACAGAGAGAGAGAGAGAAGATATACCGTGGGGAAAACCCTTTCGAGAGAAAAACCCCACACTCCAAAGCACAACTCAAATGTATTACAATAAACAATAACATATTACAATACAGTTTCAGAGCCAATGCTCTTTCAGGAGTCTTCGACACTCATATCTAGAGATATTCCGGCAGCATAATAATACCTGTCAATCAAACTATGCATCTCCCATCCAAGCACCTATTTTTATAGAGTTTACAAGGCAAAATAGGAAGCTTCTAGAGATGGGCATCCAACTTGGCCTCATGGACCAAAACCCATGCCTAGGGACTCTTGTCCTACATTACAACATGATTTTACACTTTTCATAACATGCCTTCCCAATATGGGGCGCTCCATCCAAGAATAGGCTATGCCAGATGCTCTTACGCACCTTACAACTATCATAGAATCTGTCATACAAGACAGCTCTTACAGCTGTAAGAGAATCTATCATAACTGACTAAAATAATATATTTCTCTTACAACATGTCATAACCCACCTTGGGCGACCAAAGATGCCTTCCTCAAAGATGTTCTTCGACACATGTCTTCACCTGTCATAGAACCTTCTATTCTTGACTCTTACGCGTCATAGAATCTGTCATAGGAATCCGTCATAACTCCTTACACACTACACAAGATGCCAACACATAGAAAAAAACCTCTACCACAATATGGGATGCCTATATCCACATGGGATAAGTTGACCATCCTAGTCACATTCCAAGTGGAGTGACAACACACCATGCCACTTCACACTAAATGACAAAATAGGATGTGCAACATAAATTACATCATAGGCAAATAAATAAGTAAATAATCAAATAACCAATGCTAGGAATTTCCAAGGTTGAGACACCTTAATTCCCAACATTCACCATTTTTAGGATTTTAGATTTGTAATTTCTAATTGCATTATCATTTTCTAAATCTTATTAGGCTTTGTGCCTCTCCTTAGTGCCACTTCATTGATGTATCTTTTTTTAGGGTTTGAGATTGTATTGTTTAAACTTTCTTTCAACCACCCTTGTTGGGGGATTTAGTGTTTTAGATCAAGTCTAATTTTTAATTGATGTTTTGATCTATATTAGATTATACCCCTTTCCATATCATTTTTTATTCCTATTAGGATTTAGATATTCATTGCATAATGCTATCAACCCTACCCATTGATGGATCCCCATTACTATACCATGGGAACTTATGGTCCTTTATATTTGACCTTAATTTATGTTTCCATTACTCATTTGGACATGTTTATACAATTTGTAATATGTGATCCATTTGTTCTTGATTCTCGCATGATCTTTAATCATAAGTCTAGAACCAGATTATTCATGGAAGCATTATACAATCATGTATGTACCTTTTCATCCTTTAGGGATCTAATCATTTCTTATCCACCCCTTTTGGATACCCTTACTAAACTCGTCCTTGATTCTCATATGTTACCTATTTCATATAGAGATAGTGATAGTAATGTGCTTGATTCTAGTGACATATTATGACTAAACACATTTCCACATGATTTGACTCATGATACATCTATTGTGGAATATTTTTATCATACATACATCTTCACTTTCTAGTACTATGGATGATACATTATGTGATGAAGATACATCTCCTTTGTTGACACATGGCATTATCGAATCTTGTGATGATGTGTTCTCTACATGGCATGATGACTTGTTCATATATGGCCTATGATTCTTTATGCATTCTTCTCATACTAGACCTAACCTTATTCCTAATTTTCATTCCTTAGTAATACCACCAAATTATCCTCTAATAAGGCATACAAATAGAGGTATAATGATCATGCTCAATTTTATGATACCTCCACTAATATGGCTTTTTGGGATTTACTACATGTTCCTTAGTAACACAGAAATATCTAGAAAGAGGTCTTGACACACATCATGGTTCCATCTAATATCACTCCTAATGTATTACTTTCCATATTAGAGCCTATTCTTCAACATAAAATAAAATAGAAACTAGACTTTGGTGAGTCCCTCAACTCCTCCCGAGTCCTCTTCTTCTAGCTAGGCCTTGGTAGCCCCTTCGTCAACTCCATTCCCCCCATGATAGGTAGTGTGGGTATCCCATACCTAATTTTGTCTACAAATTCATTATGACTTCCGACATCCATGACTAGACCATCTCCTTCTCTATGCAAGATGTATTTGGTGGAGGCATCAATAGAGGATATCCCCATCCTATGTCCTCATTCTGAGGATTTGGGTATTAGTGTATCCTAGATGATAGTTCAAAAAAGGAAGAAAGGTCTTCCTAAATTTGTTTCTGATTCTCATACCTAGGTCAAGGGAGTTTAGTTTGCTAGGTCGGGATTTGGTGTAGTATAGGTTGTTGATCCATGGGTGTTATATGGTTAGTTGTTTTGTTGTTGTTGTGTGGTAGCGGGGCTACTATTTTGGTCTGTGTCATTTGTCCCATATCTCATGGTACTCATACCTATTGCCTTATGGCTATTCCTTTGTAAAAGGGTCCAGGACCTTTCAAAAACCCGCTTTTATCAATATAAAAAACATAAAAACAAAAATTTCATTTGCGCTACATGAGTTACATCCTCCCAAAGTGATTAAGGACTATAGACCATTATACATTATAGTTAGATATGGATGTATTAGAATTAAATGATCTTTAGTGGATAATGGATCCATATTGAACATTTATACAAAAAAATGTAAACATGATCCAAGTTGATTACTCTAATTTACGTAGATTAGAGGTAGATATAAAAGGGTTTGACAATGTGATATAGGAGTCCCTTAGTTTCATCAATTTTCCTATCACTTTGGGACTCATTACACTTGACACAACCTTTCATGTGATGCCTGGTGCCTTGGTATACAACATCCTTTTACAGTGTCCATGGATTCATGTTATGTGTGATGTACCATCTACACTCCATCATAACCTTAAGTTTGTTCATAATAACAAGAGATGTATAGTTACAATTGATGATAACCCATATAAATTTTGTCACATCATGGACAAGGATAAACCTTAACCTCTCCAACTTGATTAGTTACATGCATGATACCATTAAAAACCTCTCTGGATCCACCTTGACATCATGTTGATCTTAAGGATAGTTGGGGTTCTCTCAATTTCGAGTCATCAAGTAATAGAATCATAAAGAAAACAATAATGGTCAAACTTCATCGATAGGTTTGAATGCACATGATTAAACACCTTCAAATTCTCAAATGAATGAACATTGTAATTGAAGGAATAGAGCAACAATACAAATCAAAAAGAATAATGATCTGCAAATCATACATAACACAAATATGAAAAGCCCCAAATTGTGTATATTATGATAGGGAAATTTGTTTGTTATATAGAAAATTAGATAGGAGTAAATTGAATGAAAAACTACATGCAACTACTACCTAACCAAACTTAACAATACATGCAATTCGCCAATTAATTAAATGTAACAATACATGTAATTTATATGATGGGCATTATTCTTTCATTCTCCCCCATAATGACCATTGGGAATAATTTGAAGTAACTCATGAAGTTTTTCAACCTTGTCACAAATTGTTAGGATTAAGGTGACATCAACCTTGTAAATCCTATGTAATTTATTCCTATTATTGTTTGTAAATCACCCATAAGGGATGAAAGGTTTCACCTGCAGCGATCTTGTTTCAGCCATATGTTTATATCCGATCATCGATGCTAATTCATCTGCGACAGGGGGGTCGCAGGGGGGTTTCCCCTTGCGAGGGGTCGGGGGGATCATCCCCCCGGTGGAGGGTTCGGGGGTCACGCGCCCCGATGGCGGTTCGGGGGCAGCGCCCCCAAAACCACTTTTTGTTTATATTTTATCATTGTAAATCTGGATTGTTTTTCATTAGGTCACAGATCTGATGGTCGATATTATGTTGGTTTTCTTGCCCTAGAAGGCAACCCCCTTTTATAAGGATATATGTAATATGTTTTTATCAAAGTTGAGAGTAACAGGCGGCGCTGGATTGAAGACTGAAGACGAAGAGGAAGTGCATGTATTGTAATCTCATATATTTGAAGATAATAAAACTTGGAGCCTCTTTTCTTGGTGGAGTTTTTTTACCCGAAAGGGTTTTCCTCCACATTACATACTGTGTTATGTGTTCAGTTCTTAATGCATGTTATTTCTGTGTAGTGGGTTTTATTTCTGTTGCAATCTCCATTGGTTCTACATTGTTTAGAGGACATAAATAAGATTTGAATCAGATTTATGTTGTGTGGTTTGTACCTTCATTTCTAACATTTGGTATCAGAGCCTGGTCAGTTTTGATTCTTGGGTGGTAGTGTGAAGGTTTTTTAGCTATAGTGGGAGATTTGGTTATTGTTTGTTTGCAGATCTTATGTAGATATCATGGCTTCATCCACTGTTGATTCTACCTTTTGATTAGACATTGAAAAATTTAATGGCACGGGGTACGAATTGTGGAAGCTGAAAATGGAGGATTTTATAGAAGAAAGAAACCAGTGGTTGGTTGTTACGAAAGAGAAGAAACCCAATGATGTTGCTCCTGATGAGTGGGAAAGACTGGATAAAAAGGCATGAGGTACAATCTGGTTGTGTCTTGCAAATTATGTTCTACTAAATGTTGTGAGTGAGAAGTCCGTACATAGCTTGTGAAAGCATTTGCGTGAGATCTACCAAGCCAAGAGTATGATAAATAAGCTTTATTTAAAGCTAAGTTATTTTTCATGAAAATGAAAGAGGGTGAATCAGTTGCAGAGCATTTGAATTCGTTTAATTTTTTATTGAGTCAACTAGCATCTGTAGATGTTGAGGTGAATAAGGAAGATAAATGTATATTGCTTCTCTGTTCTTTGCCTGAGTCATGGGAGAATGTTATTTTGGCTATCACTGCTAACCTCACAGATCCAAAGTTGGATGTTCTTGTTTTAGTTTTGTTGTCACATGAATTGAGGAAGAAAACTTCGGATAGTTCCGAGGATGCTCTTAGTGTCAGGGGAAGGTCTATGGAAAGAGGACCAAAAGGATATCAGAAAGGGTCTAAAGACAAGTCTAAGGGTCGTTCTAAGTCTCCTGAAAAGAAGAACAGAGTCAAGTATTGGAACTACAGAAAGAGGGTACATGTGAAAAAGGAATGTAGAAACCTGAAGAAACAATGGGATTCTGCCACTGATAAGTCTTTGAATGCAAGTGATGAGGTTTTACTTTCTACATGTAATGTTGTTTCTCATAATCATTGGTTGGTTGACTCAGGATGCTCGTACCACATGACCCCACATAAAGAATGATTTTCCACACATGAAGAGTATGATGGAGGAAATGTGTACTTCGGGGACAACTCTACATATCTTATTGTTGGACGAGGGAAGGTAATGTTGTGTTTCAGTGATGGGAGAATTAAAACCCTCCCTATTGTTTTGCATGTTCTTGGATTGGCTAGAAATTTGGTTTCTGTTTCAAAGTTGAATGATTTGGGAATGCATGTGACATTTGATAAGCATGGCTGCAGATTGGTGAGAGGAAACTTGATGGTAGCGAAGGGGAAAAGATTGGGAACTTTGTTTAAGCTAGAAGCCACTACTGTTTGTAATGTCTCTTAGGCATTTGAGGCTAATACTGAAAATACATGTATGTTGTGGCACCGTAGATTGGGCCACATGAGTCAGACTAATTTAAAGACTATCTTAAATTAAAAAATGTTAGATGGTTTATCCTATTCTGATGAGAGTTTCAAATTTTGTGAACATTGTGTGTTTGGAAAATAGAATAGATCTCCATTTCCTTCAGACAGTAATAAATCTAATGATAAGTTGGAACTTATTCATTTGGATGTTTTTGGTCTAGTGGATGTTGAATCAATTAGAAAATCTAGACATTTTATTTCCTTCATTGATGATGTCTCAAGGTTTACCTCGATTTATTTTGTGTCACAAATCTGAAGTTTTCACTAAGTTTAAGGAATTTAAAGTCTTAGTTGAAAAGCAATCAGATCATAAGATAAAGGTTTTAAGATCTGACAATGGAGGGGAATATTGTTCTAAAGAATTTGATGAATTCTGTAAGCATGCTTTAGGGATCTAATCATTTAGGGATCTAGGAATATTGTTCATCCTTTAGGGATCTAATTATTGCTTATCTGCCACTTTTGGATACCCTTACTAAACTCGTCCTTGATTCTCATATGTTACCTATTTCATATAGACATAGTGATAGTAATGTGCTTGATTCTAGTGACATATTATGATTGAACACCTTTCCACATGATTTGACTCATGATACATCTATTGTGGAATATTTTCATCATACATACATATTCACCTTCTAGTACTATGGATGATACATTATGTGATGAAAATACATCTCCTTTGTTGACACATGGCATCATTGAATCTTGTGATGATGTGTTCTCTACATGTCGTGATGACTTGTTCATATATGGCCTATGATTCTTCATGTGCATTCTTCTCATACTAGACCTAACCCTATTCCTAATTTCCATTCCTTAGTAATACCACCAAATGATCCTCTAATAAGGCATACAAATAGAGGTATAATGATAATGCTCAATTTTATGATACTCCCACTAATATGGCTTTTTGGGATTTACTACATGTTCCTTAGTAACACAAAAACATCTAGAAAGAGGTCTTGACACACATCATGGTTCCATCTAATATCACTCCTAATGTATTACTTTCCATATTAGAGCCTATTCTTCAACATAAAATAAAATAGAAACTAGACTTTGGTGAGTCCCTCAACTCCTCCTGAGTCCTCTTCTTCTAGCTAGGCCTTGGTAGCCCCTTTGTCAACTCCATTCCCCCCATGATAGATAGTGTGGGGATCCCATCCCTAATTTTGTCTACAAATTCATTATGACTTCCGACATCCATGACTAGACCATCTCCTTCTCTATGCAAGATGTATTTAGCGGAGGCATCAATAGAGGATATCCCCATCCTCTGTCGTCATTCTGAGGATTTGGGTAGTAGTGTATCCTAGATGATAGTTCAAAAAAGGAAGAAAGGTATTCCTAAATTTGTTTCTGATTCTCATACCTAGGTCAAGGGAGTTTAGTTTGCTAGGTTGGGATTAGGTGTAGCATAGGTTGTTGATCCATGGGTGTTATGTGGTTAGTTGTTTTGTTGTTGTTGTGTGGTAGTGGGGCTACTATTTTGGTCTGTGTCATTTGTCCCATATCTCATGGTACTCATACCGGTTGCCTTATGGATACTCCTTTGTAAAAGGGTCCAAGCCCTTTCAAAAACCTGCTTTTAACAATATCAAAAACATAAAACAAAAATTTCATTTGTGCTATATGAGTTGCATCCTCCCAAAGTGATTAAGGAGTATAGACCATTATACATTATGGTTAGATATGGAGATATTAGAATATAATTAGCTTTAGTGGATAATGGATCCATAACAAACATTTATACAAAAAAATGTAAACATGATCCAAGTTGATTACTCTAATTTGCGTAGATTAGAGGTAGATATAAAAGGGTTTGACAATGTGATATAGGAGTCCCTTAGTTTCATCACTTTTCCTATCACTTTGGGACCCATTACACTTGACACAACCTTTCATGTGATGCCTAGTGCCTTGGTATACAACATCCTTTTACAGTGTCCGTGGATTCATGTTATGTGTGATGTACCATGTACACTACATCATTACCTTAAGTTTTGTTCATAATAACAAGAGATGTGTAGTTACAATTGATGATAACCCATATAAATTTTATCACATCATGGACAAGGATAAACCTTAACCTCTCCAACTTGATTAGTTACATTCATGATACCATGAAAAATCTCTCTAGATCCACCTTGACATCACATTAATCCTAAGGATAGTTTGGGTTCTCTCAATTCTGAGTCATCAAGTAATAGAATCATAAAGAAATGTTTAGTAATTGTCAAACTTCATCGATAGGTTTGAATGCACATGATTAAACACCTTCAGATTCTCAAATGAATGAACATTGTAATTGAAGGAATGGAGCAACAATACAAATAAAAAAGAATAATGATCTGCAAATCATACATAACACAAATATGAAAAGCCCCAAATTGTGTATAGGAAATTTGTTTGTTATATAGGAAATTACATAGGAGTAAATTGAATTAAAAACTACATGCAACTACTACCTAACCAAACTTAGCAATACATGCAATTTGCTAATTAATTAAATGTAACAATACATGTAATCTACATGATGGGCATTATTCTTTCATTCTCCCCCATAATGACCATTGGGAATAACTTGAAGCATCTCTTGAAGTTTTGTCAACCTTGTCACAAACTACAGGCTTCAAGAATATATTTGCTATTTGATCCTATGTAGGGTAGTATACAGACTCAACTAGTCCTTGTTGAACCAACTCTTTGATGTAGTGATGTTGAATCTCAATATCCTTAGTTCTAATATGAAAAAATACTCTTTGTCATCTATATAGTACTTTGGTTATCTTAATATAATAAGGTAGGTACATTATGTATTTGATGCATATCCTTTAACAGTCTTCTCAACCATATGGTCTAGCAAGCTATAAATGTATTGGTGAAACAAAAGCCCTTTCCTTAAACTTAAGCAATCTCTACCTCTTATTTTAATGCTTTAAACTTTAAACATATTAAAAAATTCAATTCTTGACTTGCTATGTGGAAGATTCACTATTAAAGTGTTTAGATCTAAATTTAAATCAAGGAGATTTCTGTTGATTTTTATGGGAGTTGTTATGAAATATATCGTGTCTTTTTACTGAAGTTTATAAATTGTTCCAAATTTGAAGAGATATTCATTTGTTGTATGAAAGATAAGGTTCATTTAAGAGATTTTAAAAAAAATTGATCCCTTAGCAGTAATTTTGAAGCTTCCAATTTGAAATTGTATGAGAGCTCACAACATTTTTGAGTGTGTGGCTCATTAAAAAGGCCACCATCAATGTAAAATAATATATAAATTTTTGTGTATGTGGGTCCCTTTTTGGAGACACGGGGAGTATCTGTTTGTAGGGATTTCTCCAAGGTTGTGTTATGCTTTTGGGTTGTTGTACCCATTTTTGTGTGATGGAAAATATGGCAAGAAATGTGTTGTTTGGCATGCTAATTCCTATTTTTTAAGGGATCAAATTTATCTATTGGTGCATTAGAATGCAAACCCTACTAAAATATAAAGATTTGTGGGAAATTATACAACTAGGGTATGTAAAATTGACCAATTCAATTGCATTAAACGGTTAACAAAAAAGAGTATAAAGCAAATACAAAAAGGACAAGGCTCTACCTTTTATTCAAGGTGCAATCTATCAAGCAACATTTTCTAGGATCAATGGTGTCGTTCATTCTACGCAAGCATCGGAAATACTCATTAATGCATATCAAGGTGCATTAATTGTAAAATTGTACACACCAAGGAAATTTTTTGAAAATGTAAAAATGGTTAATAGTGAATATGTGAATGATTTTTAACAAAAGTGGAAGGTCTAGTTAGTCAAATGAAGGTTTTAAATGAAGATATTTCTAACAAGCATGTCATAGAGAAAATCTTAAGGATCTTGTAGAAAGTGATACAATAGACCTGTTTCTTAGACTTTCAAGAAAATACTATAAAACTAAAATTAGAAGTATAACTAGAAGTAGACTTTTGATCATCTATGGAACCAACCTAGTTTGAATATGTATATCCAACTAATCTACTATCCTTTGAATGCTAAAATTGGAGACCATAACTCAATGTCCCTCTAATATACCTAAGAATCCTCTTATCTACACTTCAATGTGTCTCTTTAGGTTTTGACATAAACCTAGAAACCAAGCTCATTGCATATGTAATATATGGTCAACTAGTAATCAATTAGATCAAGCTACCAATCAACTTTATTTATAAATTGGGGTTCACTAGATCTGATTCATCTAAATTTGACAACTAAAGTCCAACTTTAATAGGTGTTGCAACTGGTTTGCAACATTGCACCTAAAATCTCTATAATATATTGGAAGCATACTTTTCTAAGACATGAATATTTCGTCTTCATTTTTCCATACTTCTATACCAAGAAAATAGTGTACTTGTCCCAAATCTATTAACTCATATTTTGCAACCATGGCTACTCTAAAATTTATATATAAAACTAAGTAATTCCTAGTATAGATAAGATCATTCACATAGAAAACTAAGATAAGAATATCACCATTTGAGTTCTTGATATAAAGATATGGATTTGATTGAATTTTTAGAAAACCTTTTGTTGGAGTGTTCTTTAGAAAATATTTCAAAACCTTAAGATTGTGTCACATAAACCTCTTCATCAATATAACCATTCAAAAATCACTCTTGACTTCCATCTGATAAACTATCCAACTCTATTGAGTTTCCAAAGCCATACTAGTATGATGGTATCCATCTATGCTACAGGTGCAAATGTTTTAGTGTAATCAATACCTTCTTGTTGAGTGTATCCTTTGGCTACTTATCTATCCTTATTCATATTAATGTTTCTATGAGATTTGTACTTAGTTTTGTAAAACCACCTTACATCAACAACTTCCTTACTAGGAGGTAACTAGAGACCCCATCCCATGTGTCATTCCTTCCAATTGTTTGTATCTCACTATTCATTGCTTCAACCCACTCGTTTTTAGCATGTTCAAACATATGTGGCTCTTTACCTTCCATGATTTGAGTCATCAAGGCATAATAATTCACTTATGCTTGTGAATTTGTTCTTATTTTCTCAAAATTTGAGTCCAACATAAGAGTTGATGGATGATTCTTTTCTATCCTCTAATATTTTGATATTTTCTTATTCCCTCACTTGAGGATTTAGGTTCTTCTTCTTTTACTTCAACTTCATCAATCACTATTTGTTTTTGCTTTGTTTCATTTTCTTAGGTGTATTATTCTTTATAAATATCACATCTTTGCTTATCACTAGCCTCTTGCCTACTAGATCATACAACCTATATGATTTATTTTCTGTTCCACACCTAATTAAAATACACTTTAGGCCTTTATCATCTAACTTAGACCTTTTTTATTTTGTCATTTGTGCATAATAAACACATCCATACACCATTGAATGATCAACTTTTGGCTTAATTCTAGATCATGCCTATTTAGGAGCCATTCCTTTAACTACTTTTTTAGGACTAATATTTTGAAACTATATTGTTGGATATGTTAATTCTACCCAAAAACTCTCATGCAAATTATTTTCCTTCATCATACTCTTGGCCATCTCGATAGTGGTCATATTCTTCCTTTCAACAACTCCATTTTATTATGGAGTGTAGGAAGTAGTGAACTCTCTTTTGATTCCATGATTTTTGCAAAAATCAAAAACTAATTTGATTTATACACACCTCCATTATCTAACCTTATTATTTTGATGTAGTTGCCACTTTGTTTTTCAACCAACCTCTTAAATTCAACAAACTTGTCAAATATTTATGATTTTTAAGCCAAGCAATATACCCAAGTTTTTCTTGAGTAATCATCAATTAAGGTTAGAAAATTCTTTGATTTGTTCAAAGAAGGTGTTTCCATGGGACCATGCAAATCCACAGGAATTATCTAAAGAGATTGTTTCGTTCTTCTGAATTTACTAATTGGAAAGAAAGGTTTAGGTTGTTTTTCCAACAATATACTCTTCACACACTTATTTTGTATTTTCAATGAAAGAAAATCATTCAACTGCTCTCATGTTTTGAGTAAAAGTAAACCACTAAAACTAAGATGTACATATCCTTGGTGCTAGATTCTGCTTTCATAAATTTCATGAGTCCTTAGTGATTGGTTTCCTTGAGTGAAATAGAGAAGAAACATCTTATCACTTATCATCTTTGTTCTTCCAACAACTGCATTCCTTTTTAATTTGTCTCTAATTATGCACCCATCTTCATCAAAAATAACTTGATAATTTTGTTCTAACATTTTCCCAATAGATAACAAATTATTTTTAAGTGCTAGAACCAATATTGTTTCCTTGATATGCTTTACCTCACCATTATCAATTGTCACTACATGGTACCCTCACCTTTGGTTCCATGAGATTTATTATATCTTAGTACTGTTGTGTTGTTATGATTCTCATTTAAATTGACAAAAAAATTCTCATTAGATATCATGTGAGAAGAACACCCAGAATTAGTGTACCATACATTATTCTCACTTGCATTTGTATTGAAGTAGGAAATGAACAAATTTTGTTTATCTTCAATAGTATAATGAGCATTTTTTCTAGTTTAACCTATTTAATCCAAGAATCTGATTCATAGCAACCAAATTTATTACAATGAAATCATTGGATAGTCTTCTTATAATTATTATCTCCCTCTTCCTCTAAATTTGTTAGATTCACCTCTAGATTCATTTTTATTATAATTCTTAGAAATTTTGTTTCTTTTACCTCTTAGTATTACTTTAGAGGAAAATGATTGTTCTAATCTTTCTTCATTACTCTTCATACTTTCTTCGGTAGTTAACAAAATTCCACTCAACTCATCTAGTTTCATAGTTGTGAGATCTTTAGAAATTTAAATTGTAGAAACTATTAATCTAATTTTTTTCTGAAATTAGAAAAAAACCTTGTGTGTAGCGACAAGCTTATGAAAAAACACTAATGTGTTGATAAACATGGCAACCTACTACAGTAAAAACTTCTTCACTTAGCATGCAAATCTAAATTACTAATTAAAGTATCATGTGAGTAACCATAAGAAAAGTGTGAGGAATTTTAAATGAATAAATTAAAAGCCAAAAAAACCATTATAAACACATAACACCAAAATTTGCATGGAGAAACCCTTTCAAGAAAAAACTCCACCACTAAAGAGAGCACAAGTTTGTATTAATCTAATAAGTAATACATCCAACTTCTCCTTTCAATTTGATAGCATTCCAACAACATATCTTTGTTTGACCTACAAAAGACCCATAAAACAACTATCCAAGGAATCCAATTTATAGAGAATCAAAGAGGAAAAAGCATTAATGGTTTCCTAAAACCAAAATACCAAAACCCATGGTATGGCCAAAATCCAACTCCCCCATGACCAATTAGTCAATACTACATGAATAGAAACCATTACTAATAACACATTTGACCCATGTGAATCTAGTGAACACACAATCCTAGGTATGGCACTCCAAAATGGAGTGGCCAACTAATGTGGACACTACCCTACATGTAACAGATACTCCACTCTCCCTCCTACCACCTAGGATTGGGAAAGTGGTGTAAATGAGGTCAAATCAATTTATAACCTCCATCGTCACTAGTAACCTTTCTCATAAATGTCACTACAACTTATATTCTAAGTTACAAGGATAATAGTTAAATAATATCTCTCAATCACCTACATGGCCGTCCAAGTACTCATTCCCAAGATGTAGGAGATCCAACATTAGACATAAGATTGTAAGATTAATATCACCTTAATCCTAATAGTCTCCCACTTGATATTATACATTAAATAATGACATAAATATTAAACATAAAATGAATCAAGTGCAAGATGTAAGGCCCATGGCCTCATTGCAGTAAGAGAACTTATTTGTGCTCATTGGTTTCATAAGTGACTCTGCAATATTATCTCGAGTGTTAACCTTATGAATCATAACCTTACCTCTATCCACAATCTCATGAAAAAAGTGATATTTAACATCAATATTCTCTATAAGAATGGTACATAGAGTTCTTAGCCAAAAAATAACACTCTGACTGCCACATCCAATCTAAACCACCCTGCAATCAAAACCAACTCTTAAACACAATCTCTGTAACTAAACTCCCTCTTTATAGGCATGTGTAAGATCCATATACTTTTCTTTGATAGTGGACAAAGAAACCATGTACCATCTCTTAGTCATCCAACCAATAGCACCACCAAATAGATAAAACACATAGCCATTAGTGGACCTTCGATTATTAAAGTCATTTGCCCAATCTATATCAATAAAGGCCTATATGTCTAATAACTTGCTCACATTATTAGAACCATGATAACATAAGCAATAATTTAAAGTTTCTTGAAATGTATAAATACCCTTTTTAACACAAGCCTAATGCTCTCTACTAGGGTTAGACATAAACCTACTAAGAACTCCCATTACTTGGGAAATATCTAGTTTAGTACCACCAACATCACTAGTATAAGGCACATTATACATATCCTCAAAATTATTATCTGACTTAGGACACATAACCAATGAAATATTAGTATCTATAGGTAAAGGAATACTTATTAGTTTACAATCATACATAATAAACTATCGTAAAATAGTATCAACATACTTTTACTAAGTCAAAACTTTATGTGAACTTGGTCCCTTCTAATTTACATTCCCAAAATGAATTTTGTTGTACCTAAATCCTTCATATCAAATGCCCTAGAAAGATGAGTTCTTAAGCTCCCTAATCATCACCTTGCTATTACCAATAAATAATATGTTATCAACATACAAGACAATGATTATAATATGATCATCAATACATTTAATGTAAACACAATGATCATCTTTGCTTCTAACATAACCTAACTTCAATGCAAAAGCATCAAACTTATGATACCACATCGAAGGTGATTGATACAAACCATACAATGATCATTTTAACTTGAAAACTAATTTTTCTTTCCTTCTACCTCAAACCCATCTAGTTGTCATATATAAATTTCCTCTTCAAGATCCTCATGCAAGAAATTAGTTTTAATGCCCATCTTCTCTACTTCAAAATCACAAGAAATAAAAATAGAAAGTAAAAATCTAATGGAAGATAATTTAGCAATAGGAGAGAAAATTTTACCAAAATCAACTCCCTCTCTTTGGGAGTAACCCTTAGACACTGCTCTACCTTTGTATCTCTCTGACTTACCATCTAATCCAAATTTCTTCTTAAACACCCACTTGCAACCAATGGGCTTCCTTTCCTTGTGCAAACTCACAAGATCCTAGATGACACATCTATCCAAGGCCATTATCTCCTGCTACATAGAATCCATTCAATAATCATTCTCATCTAAAGAGAAAGGTTCCCTGAAAGATCACATGTCATCATTCCAGTACATAACAAAGAAAATACACAATGGAAATTCGGTGGGTTATATGTGAATATTGGGTTATGTTGTCTTAGGGATCATCTTAAGCGTGGAGTAAGAGATTTTGCCTATTCTCATACATGCTCAACCTACTTAGAAATCTCATTTAAATCCTCTTCTTCCTCTCCATCATATAATCCATCATTTTTCCTTCAACATGTGCATCTTCTTGCTTCTCAACCTTAGTCTCAAAATGGACTATTTTCTTTCCTTCTTTTTCCTTTGGCTGCATAGGATCTAAAAAAACTCTAAGTTCCTTGAAAATAAAATCCTTAGAATAAATCATTTTCAAGGTTAGAGGATTCCAAAGCTTATAACCTTTTATAGTGTCATCATAACCAATAAAGATGCATTTCTATGCTTTTTCATCCAACTTAGATTGTTGTTCCTTAGGCATGTGAACAAAATCCTCATATCCAAATACCTATAAATATGAAACATAATGTTTCTTACCTATCTACACTTCATAAGGAGTATTATCTACAATAGATTAACAACAATATCTATTAATTAAGTAACAAGTAATACTCATAGCTTTTGCCCCAAATCACTAACCCAACAATGTACCACTCATCATACTTCTATCTCTTTCCATAAAGGTTTGGTTCATTCTCTCTAAAACCCTAATCTATTGAGGCAATATATAAGGGGTAGTCTTTTGTTGAATAATATTTGCATGTCTACACAAACAATCAAATTTCCTAGAGCAATATTCATCACCATTGTCAGATCTCAACATCTTTATTTTCTTATCCAACTATTTCTCTACAAGTGCCTTATAATCCTTAAATTTGGATAAAATTATATTTTTAGAATGGAGGAAATAAATCTAGTTTTATAGAGAATAAACATCAATGAATATAACATAATAAAAATACTTTCCTATTAAACCAACATCTAATAGATCAAACAAATCCAAATCAATAACATTAAATAATCTCTTTTCTCTATTACTTCTAATAGGCAATTAACTCGGTTTTGCTTGCCAAACACACAATGCTCATAGAAATTAAAATGTTGATTAGATTAAACAAAATAATTGTCAACCATCTATTTATTAATCAAGGTTCGAAGAACTTTTTCACCAATGTGGCCTAAACATTGGTGCCACAACATACATGCATTTTCAAAATTTTCAGTTATATTGGTAGAGTTAAAAAATGTGGAGGCATCAAGCCTAAACAAATTCCCACACCATTATCCTCCCTCTACCACTAGATTCCCTCTCACTAACCTAAAACTAGACTTATCAAATGTTATATACACTCCATAATCATTTAACTTGGAGATAGAAACAAGATTTCTCGTAAGTCCTAGAAGATGCAAAGCACCATAGGGAGTTTTTCACCCTTCCTTCACTAAAACCTAATTGTACCTTTCCCTTACCAATAATTTGATTTGTATTTTTTCACCAAGGAAAACTTCTTCATCATAGTTTTGGTATAATTAAAACCACTCCTTGTGAGGAGGCACATGGTAAGAGCGCCTTGAATTAATTAGTCAAGTGTCATCACTAGTAACATTAGTAGAACTAAATAATGCATCATTATCACTATCATCAAATGATTTCTTTGTGGAGGAATCATCAAAGCTCTTCTTCTCGTTTATGCATTCCTTCTTCACATGTCCTCTTTTTTTACAGTTCTAAAACTTTACTCTACTCTTCTAAATGGTTTCAAACTATTTTTTTACTTGGATTTATATTTCCTCCATTCCCCTTTAGACCCACCTTTCTCCTCGAGCCTTCCCTAAACATGCAGGGCATAGTTAGAACTTTCATCATTCAACTTTATGATCATCTCTCCACTAAGCAACATGGAAATAATGGAGTCCATCTTCAACTTTACAACACTACCATTGATAGCAACAATTAAATTCTCCCAAAATTTAGGCAAACAAGAAATCAAAAAGATACACTTATCTTCTTCATCAAGTTTAACATCTACTATAGCTAGCTGACTCAAAATCAAATCAAAGGCATTCAATTGTTTTGCAATAGAATAACTTTAATTTTCATGAACCGGGACAAATACTGAAGAAGCAGTTTAAAGGTTTATAAAAGTGCCAATTCATTAAATTTCCAAGTTATTGAACCAGGAGAAACACTGACGAAGAAGTTCAAAGGTTCGTAAAAGTGTTGATTCGCTAAAATACATTAAAAAGGAAAAGTTTGAGAGTTGCAAGGTTCGTCAAATTGCCGAATTCCCAAAAAGGAACTTATGGGGAAGCTTGAAAGTTCAAAAGACCATCGAATTGCCAAAACATGTTATTTTTGGTGAATATTTTGGTTCGTGAACCATTAAAAACCCTGAAAGGTGTTATTTTGGAGATTCAACAGTTTAGTTCAGTAACTGCCAATTCTTAAAAGTGGTTTAACTACCTCGAGCCTGAAGTATAAAGCAAGCTATTGTATTTAGTTGTGGGGGGTTATTTTTTGGAGAAGAAAGAATTGTCCCTAAATAAGAATGATTGATTGAAGATTGTAATCATCATTGTTGTTATAATGAATGTAAGTTTGTGATATGAAATAAAACTCAAATTTGAATTTTGTTGTTGTGGAAAATTTGTGTTGTTGGCTACTAGATTTTGGTTGTCTGATAAGACCCCCATATCTAGACCGCATCACTTACATAGAAGGTAATTTACAGTAGACGTGTGATTTTTAGATAAACTAAGCCTTCTTCTATTATATTACAGTTAGAGCAAATTGAACAAAAAGATGTGATTCATCTTCCTTCTACGCCTGAGAAAGTTGAATCAGGCCCCTAGATCGACAAGAAGTTGAGGAGAGCTCATCTAGCTCTAAATCTTCAGAGGAGGAAGAACCTCCACCCCAACTTGTTTGAAGTTCTACAAGGCATTGACAAACACCTAAAAGGTATTCACCCAATGACTGGAGATGTATTTTTTCTTTGAATATTAACATGGATAAACTAAGATCTATAGAAGAGGCATTAGGTATGAATGATCCAAAGTATTGGAAGATTTCTATGGATGAAGAAATGGTAGCTTTGGAAAAGAATGATACATGGGACCTAGTACCATTGCCTGAAGGATGAAAACCTATCCATTGCAAATGGATGTTCAAGAAAAAGATTGGTTCAAATGGAGGTATTGAGAAGTACAAAACATGATTGGTTGTGAAAGGTTACTCTTAGGTTGAGGGTGTTGATTACGATGAGATATTTTCTCCAATTGCAAAAATGACATCCATTATATTCTTACTTTATATTGCTACAACTTATGATCTAGATGCTTAACAAATGGATGTGAAAATGGCATTCCTTCATGGTGATTTGGAGGAGGATATTTTTATGACATGGCCAGAGCACCACATGGTGAAAGATAAAAGTAATTTGGTTTGTAAATTAAAAAAAATTGTATGGCCTGAAACAGAGTCCTAAGATGTGGTACCATAAATTTGATACCTATTTGTTGAGTTTGGGATTTGAGCATTCTAAATTAGATCACTATGTTTATTATAAATATAATGGTGAGTGTTTCTTGTTTATTGCATTATATGTTGATGATATGTTATTTATTGGTAAAGGGAAAGGAATGATTTCAGAACTAAAGTCTCAAATTACAACTAAATTTGAAATTAAAGATCTTGGTGTACCTAAACAGATTCTTGGGATGGAAACTAGAAGAGATAGAGTGAACAAAAACCTAGGGCTTGGAAAGAGTAAGTATGTCAAATAAGTTTTGCAGAGGTTTAATATGCAGGATTGTAGACCATTGTGTGTTCCTTTTATAGTTAAAACAAATTTATCTGCTTCATAATGTTCAACATCCCCATCAGAGATGGAAGACATAAGTAGAGTACCTTACCATAGTGTAGTCAAAAGTTTGACGTGTGTTATGATATGTACTAGACCAGATATTACCCAAGCAATGGGAGTTCTTTCCAGATATGTCTAATCCTGGTAGAGTTCATTGGGATGCATTTAAAAGAGTCTTTAGATATTTGTAGGGTACCTTAGAATATTCCTTGTGTCATCATGGTAATTTGATAAGAGACATGCATTCCCTTGATATTCATGGTTATGTGGATTCAAATTGGGTAGGTGATGTTGATAGCAGAAGATCTACCAATGCTTATGTGTTTACTTTATTTGGTGGTGTAATTAGTTAGATGAGTAAGCAATAATTTTTGGTTGTTTTGTCCACTACTAAGGTTGAGTATATGGAAACTACTCACACTTTTAAAGAAGCCATTTGGCTTAAGAGATTATGTTCAGACATTGGAATAAAATAGGGTACACTGACAATTTATTGTCACAATTAGAGTGCAATTTTCCTAGCTAAGAACCCAACTTTTCATGCTAGGACCAAGCATATTGAAGTATAATCTCATTTTGTGAGAGATATGGTCAAGGATGGCAGGGTGAAGCTAGTTAAGGTAGAGACTTTGATGAATGTTGCAAATTCATTAACTAAGCTCATAAGCACAGAGAAATTCATATGGTGTTTAGAGTCTATGGGCTTTTCAACCCTTAGCAATTAGATAATGATGTTGATACTCTCATTTTTGTCTTGCAAGGTGTTCGATAAGTGGGAGAAGGTTGGGAAAAGTGTCTCAACCTTCAAATTACAAAAAGTGTGATTTTTCAGGTTATAAAAATAAATAAACTCAATTTCTAGGCTATAGAGTTAGTTTCTGGCCAGCTATTCCAAGTTTCCTGGCACCACTTTTAGGGGTGCCCAATGTGTAGATTGCTTTGAACTCTACAATTTTAAAAAAACTAGCTCAATTAACCTCCTAGATCAAAAGTTATAGCAACCAGAAGTTGGGCCTCCCACATTGGAAAATGTAAAAATGTGTTGAACATGGAAAATAGTTGTAAGGGGGATTTACACGTGTTGATCAACTTATTATGCATGTTATGACACATCATAAGGAATCCTTGATTGGAGATATTGGAACCCTAAGGATTTGGACACCACTTTTGGGTGATTTTAGCTCTTGGTTTTCTAATGACCCTTTGACAATTGCATGTATTGTATCTCCTATATATTAGGTGCTTGAGATGGAGTTTGTGTGAGTCTTATAGACATCTTAAGATGCCTCGAGATCTCTAGTTGGTGATACTCTTGTGAAGGCTTGCTCTGGAAGTATATTGTATCTTGTTAAGATTTCTAAATAATATATTGGGTTGCTTTTGGAGTGTGGTGTTTTTCTCTTGAAAGGGTTTTCCTCACATAAATCATTATGTTGTGGTTTGACTACTATTTATATTTATTTCTATATAATTTTTGTAACTGTTGTAAAGATTTGAAAATTTATGTATAATCCTCCTCTCAAGATTAGTGTAGGAAGTTGTTCAGCTACCTTAGCTTCCTTACAAGGAACTTATACATGTTTAATTGGTGTCTCTGTCGAGTGGACCTCCTCAATGACTAAGCTATAGGTTCTATGTCTTCTTCGAAACTCTCTAAACTATCTAAGCTCACCTCCTCTTCAAGTACTTCATGGGCTTCTGGTTTAACCTCCTCAATCTTTGGGCTTAGTTGAACCACATCTTTCTTTTCATCCTTCTCTAGCAACAATATTGTGGGACAAGACTTGACTTCTCTAAAGATAACACTTCTACTATACAAAACTCTCTCAACCATAAGATCCCAAAGCTTGAACCCTTTCACACCAACACCATAGTCGATGAAGATACATTTATAAGCTTGTTCTCCAACTTTGACCATCTCTCTCTAGGCACATGTGAACATGCCTCACAACCAAAGACTCGAAGATCTCCCAAAATGATGCAGGAGCATCTAGTGGTGTAAGGGCAATCTTGCATCACCCAAAAAAATGATGATTTTATTTTCTGTTCTTTTCAAATTTTGTATTTTTGGATACACAATTGCTTGAATAATGATGTAGAACCTTCAGTTTTTCCAACCTACTAAAAATAGCCAACTGCTATTTTTAGAAAGTTTGTATTTAAGCATGTATGGAAGTGGAAAATTACTCAAAGCTTTGAAATTTGAAGGAATTGGCCAAAGATCACTTGTGGGATGAAAGACATTAAAGATTTTGTTTCTTTAAAAAACCTTGAAATTTTTTTGAAGTCATATATGAGGCACTTAGAGGCCCCGTACGACCCTAAAAAATGGGCAAAATGGGAAGAGCACTTTT
Source organism: Cunninghamia lanceolata (assembly GCA_027924645.1). Lineage (NCBI taxonomy): Eukaryota > Viridiplantae > Streptophyta > Pinopsida > Cupressales > Cupressaceae > Cunninghamia > Cunninghamia lanceolata. Next base: position 4,245,289 of record BSBN01000696.1, on the reverse strand, counting down.
TTAGCGTGTAAAGAACTCAATGAACTTCCCAACGCATCAAATGGTTCATCAATCAAACACCCAGATCAAAAGTTATGGCTCCCAGAAGTTGACTGATTTTGGAGGGAGTTACAAATTTTAAAATTTTGGTTGGAAGGTGCCAAAAAGGGCTATTTATGACCATTTTGGGAATCCTTTGGGGTAGTAGAGAACAAGGGGAAAGTGGAGAGTTAGGAAAAAAAGGGGAAAATAGAAACCCTAGTAGACTTAAAGCTACAAAAGGTAGAAGGTTCCAGAATCTAGAGGAAGGAAGTTGTAATGTGTTGCAGCCTATTGAGGATTCATCCTTTAATTTGATTCCAATTTTTGTAATGTAATGTGTTGTCCAAATAAATAAAAGAACATTCCTTTTTGTGTGCAATTTATGTTGTTGTGTGTTCTAAGATTGACCCCCTCATCAAGTGGTATCAGAGCAAGGGTTCCTGAGTGTGTAGACAGATCGCTGATTGTGAGGCAGTTTGCACTAGGACCTGAGGTTGTGGGTTTGTTGTAGAACTTAAAAAAATGCCTCCACGAAGGAACTATGGTGGTGTTGGGAGAAATGCTTTGATAGAAGAGGGTTTTAAAGACCTACAAAGGTAAATCGATGCATTACAAGAGGAGTTGAGAAGAGGGTTTGAGCCAAGAATAAGAGAAGAAAGCACAGATGAAGCTAAAGAAGAAGAGTTATCTAAGGAAGAACAAGATGATACAGGAGATCATGTGCAAATGATGCAAGAGCATCCTTGGTTCAAGAGCAATCTTGCATCAACCAAAAACATTTGCATTCCAGTTTGTTTGTAATTCATTTTGTTTCTTTTCATTTCTCAGTTCAGTTCAAGCAATACAATCAGAAGCAGTTTCATCTTGTGGTCCGGTATTGGCATTTCACATCTTACGGATCTAGAATTAGCATATACATTCATTCATCTACATCATATCAAGAATTCAGAGCATTTGGATCAGTTACCGGAAAGATATCACTATCAAAAGTTGACTATTTTCTTAGAGCAGAGCATCATGACAGTCTCAAACAATCAGCTAAAGGACAAGGCTTGCAGATATTCCTTGACTTGTGGATCTCAATGAAACATCATTCAATGTTCTTTGGTTTGTGGCTGACCTTCCCCAAGGGTCCACACATTGTTCCATTCACTTGAGGAAGTGTTCTATGCATTTAGGTCCAACCTATCTATGAACATGTTACAACTTTTCATTAGAATTTGTGACCTTCCTTGTCTGACGCGAAGGAATCTATTGGTCCGGAGATGATATATATTGATGTAATAGATCCTTAGGAAAGCAGTTAAAAAAAAGAGTTAACAATTGATACACAATCCTTAGTTTAGATTTTGTGCAAAGGAGCTTCAAAGCTTTATCTTGCGAAAATGTAATCAGGCATGTGAGCCTTAATTATAAGCCCGCATGTTTTTGGCCAGTTTGTATTTGAATTCTATGATATATTGAATGACTGAATCTGCATTTGCTTCATATCTTGAGTTGTTTCTGTTGTGTTTACTCTTGATGTACGGTCTGAACAATTCATTCTGTGAACCCTCCTACCGTGACTGCACCAAGTGGTATCAAAGCGAAAGTTTGAATCTTTTGGGAGTGAATTAAGAAAAGTTGGCAAGGGAATTCTATAAGATCTTGTTGTGGACAGATCGCCAAATTGAGGCAGGTTACCTGTGTTGCAACCAATCACCGATTGTGAGGTAGTTGTCACCTTGTAGCCTGATCGCCAAACCTAAGGCAGTTTACACTTGATCTGAGGAAGAATGCCGCCAAGGAGAGTTGCTACTGTTGGAATAATGGCTGGTAGAATAGATGAGTTGATGGAGATAATGAAAACAATGTGAATCTGATTGGATGTTGTTGAAGAGGATAGGCAAAGAGGATTGACACCGAGACCTAATATTGAAAGCGATGATGAGGAAGAATTTCAATCTGTTGAACAAACTGGTGAAACCCTAGAAGGTGATGAAGAAGAAGAATCAGATCAAGTAAAGATGTTGTGAGCTATTTCAAAGATTGGAAAGAGACCTAGAGTTGATGTACCAAACTATACTGGTAATTTGAACCCCGGAGAATTGATCGATTGGATAAATGATATGGAAGAATACTTTGAATATGAGGAAATTAGAGATCTGGAGAAGGTGAAATATGCAAAGACAAAGTTGAAGGGACATGCTGCTATATGGTGGAAATAAGTTTAGTTGGAAAGAAACAAAAGAGGGAAAGAAAATATCACAAAATGGGATAGGATGGTGACAAAGTTGAAGAACCAATTTATACCTACTGACTATGAGTTAGAGCTGTTGAAAAGATTACAAAACTTGAAACAAAAGGAGAAATCTATGAAGGAATACACTGAAGAATTTCATAAGATGATCATAAGAACAAGACATAGTGAAGCAAGCAAGGAGAAAGTGGCTAGATACATCAATGGACTGTGATTGAACATTCAAGAGGAACTAAGCTTGGTAAGGATGACATCTTTGGAGGAAGCATATTAGTTTGCCCTGAAAGTTGAAGAGAAGCTGAATAAAAGAGATGATCAGAGACAGAGAGGCAGAGGAGGTAAATTTTAGAGAGGTAGGACTTTTTCCAGAGGAGATAGATCACATCCGGAGCAGAACAAGTTTGACAGCCCGTTGAAGAAGGATGACAAAGATAACAATGCTTACCGGAGAGATGACATAAATTTTTACCAGAGAGGAAACCCTAGTGCATACCAGAATGAAGGATACAAAAGAGAAGGAAGAGGATTTGATAAGAGAACATTCAAAAGTACTTGTTTCAAGTGTGGAGGTGAAGGACATAGAGCATTTGAATGTAATCAAGGTAGTACAAGTAAGAGGATAGGAAATAGTGGAAGAATAGCCTATGTTGAAGAACCTGTTGAACTAGATGACCCCTGTTCTATTGGCAAACCTGAGAAAGGAGAATCATTGGTGATGAGGAGAGCACTATTTCAAATAGAGATAAATGAGGAGCCACCGCAGAGGAAGAGTCTGTTTAGAACTAGATGCAAATCAGGAGGTGAGTGTTGTAAAGTTATGATTGATAGTCATAGTTCAGAAAACCTAGTTTCTGAGGAGATGGTGACTAAGCTGAAATTGGAAATATTGAAACACCCTAGTCCCTATCAAATAGCATGGATTCAGGATGATCATAAGGTACTAGTGAGTAAACGATGTTTGGTGAAATTTCATATTGGATCTTATCATGATGAAGTCTTGTGTGATATTATGCCTATGGATGTTTGTCATATCTTGTTGGGTAGACCTTGGCAGTATGATAGAAAAGCTATATATGATGGGAGAAAGAACACATATACTATAATAGCAAATGGGAAAAGAATTACCTTGACTCTTTTGGAGGATGATCCTAAAGGTGTGGTACGTGGAAATGCTAGAATCTATTTGGTAGATGGAAGAAAAATTTTGGATGGTTTGAAACAAGAAAGTATGTGTTATGCCTTGATTCCTAAGAAGCCTGAAGCATTGAAAAAGGAGACTGAAGAAGAAGAACTGGAGGAGATAAGAGAGTTGCTGATAGAGTATGAAGACATCATATCAGACAATGTACCTGATGGATCACCACCTATAAGGAGTATCAGTCATCATATGGATCTTATTCCTGGAGCAAATTTGCCAAACAAAGCAGCACACTAGATGACACCGGCAAAGAGTGAAGAACTAAATAGATAGATACAAGAGTTGTTGAGGAAAGGTTTGATCAGAGAAATCTTGAGTCCTTGTGCAGTACTTGTAGTGTTAGAACCTAAGAAAGATGGAGAATGGAGAATGTGTACTAATTCCAGAGCAATAAACAAGATCACAATTAAGTATAAATTTCCTTTACCTATGATGGATGATATCATGAATTGTTTGAGTGGAGCAAAGTATTTCACAAAGATAGACTTGAAGAGTGGATACCATCAGATTAGAATCAGAGAAGGTGATGAATGGAAGACTGATTTTAAGATAAATTAAGGATTGTATGAGTGGTTAGTGATGCCCTTTGGATTGACAAATGCACCGAGTACTTTCATGAGATTAATGAATGAAGTCTTGAAGAAATTCTTAGGTAAGTTGAATCAGAGACATATGAGATGGGTAGACTTCATGCAGAGTTATACTTTTGTGTTGAAGCATAGGAGTGGTAAATCAAACAAAGTTGTTGATGCCTTGAGTAGAAGAAGAAACTTCTTGACAGAGATGAGAATTAAAGTGTTGGGTTTTGATGAATTGAAGAATATGTATGAGGGAGACATTGAATTTGTAGAACCTTGGAGAGCATGTAAGGAACCTATTGTGATAGATAGAAGCAAGTGGTTAGACTATTTCATTCAAGAAGATATGGTGTTCAAAGGAAACTAGTTGTGCATACCTAGAAGTTCAATGAGAGATAATTTGATCAAAGAGAAGCATAGTGGTGGATTGGCAAGACATTTTGGCATTGATAAGATAGTGGCTTTGGTCAGTGAAAATTACTTTTGGCCTCAGATATGTAAGGATGTTCGGAGATTTGTGTAGAGTTGTAGAGTTTGTCAAGTTGCAAAAGGGAGTAGTCAGAACACTAGATTGTATAAACCTTTGACACTACTGGGGAGACCTTGGGAAGACATAAGCATGGATTTTGTGATGGGATTGCCTAAGAAATAGAGAGGACATGATTCAATATTTGTAGTGGTTGACAGATTTTTAAAAATGGCTCATTTCATACCTTGTAAGAAGACAACTGATGCAGTGCATGTAGCTAACCTATTTTTCAAGGAGATTGTGAGATTGCATGGATTACCTAAGAGGATAGTTTCAGACAGAGATACAAAGTTTGTTGGATATTTTTGGAAGACACTTTGGAAGAAAATGAAACAAATTTGAAATTCAGTTCAACTTTTCATCCACAGACAGATGGATAGACAAAAGTAGTGAATAGGAGTTTGGAAAACTTGTTGAAATGTTTGGTTGGAGACAAAGCCAGAAGTTGGGATTTGATTCTTTTACAAGCAGAGTTTGCATACAATAATTCAGTAAACATGAGTACCAGAAGAACACCTTTTGAGATTGTTACCGGAGTGAATCCTAGAGGAGTATTAGAATTAAGAGATATTAGTATAGAGGAAAAGAAGAGTGCAGAAGCGGAAGAATTTGTAGATCACATGAAGACAGTGCATAATCAGGTGAAGATGCATTTGGAGGACATGAACAGTAAGTATAAGGAAAAGGCTAATGAGAAGAAAAGACATAAGGAATTTGAAGTTGGAGATGAAGTGATGGTGTACTTGAGAAAAGAAAGATTTCCAGTTGGGACATATAAGAGTTGAAGATAAAGAAGTTTGGACCTTGCAGGATACTTAGGAAATTTGATTCAGGAAATGCATATGAAGTGGAGCTACCGAAGACATTGGGTATATCACATATTTTCAACATTGCAGACCTCTATCATTATCATGAGTTCAGTGACAACATGGAAGAAGAATTGGACAGTCAAGGAAAGTGACCAATGAAATGGCTTATATAAGCAAGAGACATTTATGATATATCATAATGGTCATATCCATCTACAAAAGAGCATGAAAAATGATAAGATAGGCAGTCAGTGTGCACAAGAATAACTACAGATAAATGGATGGACAAAGAACACATATCTATAATATAGAGGTGCATAAATGATGAAAGAGGAACAACTAGAAGAGATATGAAGATGCACAAGGAAGCTACAGGTATACCTTAAAGTATGCACAAAGATGACTACAGGTGCAAGGATGCACAAAGGCATTCTACAGGTGTATTGAAAGAATGCATAACAACCAAGAAGAAATAAGAACATGTGTTTATGCTACATATATGCCTTGAAATACATAAGGACAGCTACAGGTATAGGAGAAATATGCATGATATATACAACACTATAACATTCAAATGATGAAATGAGCAAAAGAGAAGGTAGCAGTGATATGCCATAATGATGTAGTTGTAGTAAACAGACAGCAAGATACAAAAATGCATGATATCTATGCACAGAAGAATCCCAATACATATGACAGTCAAGAGATAGCATGACACCTATGCCATAAGATATATCCAGTTGCAACAAAGGTAGTAACCAGTCAAGGATGTTCCCACATGATATACAGTCCATCACATTATAGTCAGCAACCTGAAGAGATATGCATAAGAAGCCATTTATGCTACAGGTAAAATGGAAACAGATAATAACATCACATGTTTTGTTGTCATACAAAATACCAAAATGTGCTTCTACCCAGTAGCTACAGTGGGACAAGTAAGGTAAAGTGTATCATCAGCAATGTATGGCAGTCACAAAAAGACAGGAGGAAAGGATGTTATGTGAAGTAAAGAAAGAAACCCCACTTGCTAATACTTCAAACTCCCTATACGTTTTGCCAACAGATGGAGAAAAAACCACAGTCAAGGTGGTCTTGGATAGAAAGAGAAACTATTTTTGAAAAACTGTATACCCATGCCAAGTATCAAACCCTAATGGTTTTTTTTGCAGACATAATAAAAAACTTCAAACAGATGCCATGATACATTCATAACCATGCCAGAGGAGCAAGAAACATGAAAGAAGGTATACCCATCTGTCAAATAAACAAGATCTCTTCAAAGATACATCAAACCTTTCTTTCTTTACAATATAAAGAGAAAGAGATTAAGTTAAAGAGAATGGTCGTGGCATTATAAAGGTTTTTTGTACAGAAAGAAGTTGAAACCCTAACTTTAAGGCTCACAAACCCTCGACAGCCTATAGCATTTGATGCCTATTTTCAGGAGGAGCATGGCCAGAACTGGTAAAAGATTTGAAAATGGAGAAAAAATATCAAAACCCCCATTTCAAAACTTTAAACCCTTAGTGTTTCTGCATGATAAAATAGATCAAGGAAAAAAGAAGAGATACATAGTCATGTCTGACAGTGACATAGCATTTTTTGCTATAAAATGCAATACCCATGTCTACCTACAGACTTGTCATGCTATAAAGAGTGAAACCAAAGATAAATGAAACTACAGAGATAAAATGGCAAGTGCTTACCCTTGTTGCTAGCAGGAGGAAAGATCTTCCACGGCCTCACAGTGGCCTCAAACTTCTAGAGAGCAGATGAAGACCATGAAGGAAGAAAGATACAGAAACAAAAAGAAGGTGTTAAAGAGTGCAACGATGGAGATAGCCATTGCTGGCAGGAGACTATGGCCATTTAAAAGAAATAAAGATACAGATCCATAAATGTTTCATATAAAACTCATACAGGTGTTACCTTCTTCCTAATCATGTAGAGTTCCATGGCAACAACAAAGAGGAGCCATTGAAAGGAGAAGACCAAAGCCATGATGGAGATAGTTGAAACCCTCAGCTGGAACAAAAGTTGCAGAGCTCAAAGAAGGAAGTCAAATGAAGAGTGAATGAGCAATTTAGGGTTGTTTTCCTTCTTTTGTTTGAAGGTTCTTTGCTCGAGTGTATTTTTGACTTACAAAAAACCAATAATTACATTGCTATTTATTAAATTTATAACATTACAATGAAATTTTTATTTTATTTATTTTAATATTTGCTATATATAGGTTTAATGACAAATTATAATTATTTATAAATTTATTTTTATAGTCATTTATCAAAACATATTACTTATTTATATATTTATTTTCATATTATTCCAATTAAATTATTTATATTTAATAAACAACTTCATAATTCCACCTTTTATGACATTTATTTATCTCCTTATTATTATTTATTTACTTCAGCTTGCATTTAAATTTATTTTAATGTAGCAATAAACTAGAGCATAAATCAAACACGTCTAATTTAAATAACCCAAATACCAAACAGTACCTGACCACTATGCATGATCATAAGGCATGACCACAACGACAGTGATTGACTATCATGCCCATACCGACCACACTGATTGGATACAAAACTAGATACTCATCCTTTTCGAGGATGATGGCTAACTAGGGGACCTTACATTATTTCCGTTCAACAATTTCCATTGGGTTTAAGGCATGCTCAAATCTGTCAATTCAAGTGGAGTCGATGCCTGATACCTGCAACCTACAACAAACAAAAATGGTCGAACATATAGATATATATAAGCATACAATCAAACATATCGTGGAAGGGAATCGCAGCATAGTAGGGTACTCACGCATGAGTAATGCGACACTATCCCTTTCACGACAACAACACATCAAACAAGTAACCACATCATGCATAACAATCGGTAACTGATCAACTAGATAAGAAACATCATCAGATAATCACATGATGCACATAATAAGATTAATCCACAAAATCAATTAAGTCCATAAACTAGTCATAACATAAGCATAACACACCAGTAATAGAAGTATCATCAAATTGTCATCATAGCAATGAGTCCATCAAACAAAATACCATAATGTCTCAATCCAAAAAAAAAATTGTCAATCTAACAGAGAACAACTGAGGGGCACTACATTCCACATTCTCCTTTCGAAGGCTGAAGATTGGAGGTCCACTTGTCGAAGCCTGACAGGTAAAAGCTCTATGTGGGTCAGACTTCGAAGTTTTGGGCTTCATCCAGATATTTTGACATGGAGATTTTGCAATTACAAATATCCATATCCGGTCGAAATATACATATCCTGATGATGTCATCCAAGAAGGAATGTTTGAGACCCGAGTTCCGCTCCTTTTCGTCCAAAATATTTCTAAGTGTTTTGAAGAGTCAGACTTCGGTCTTTCCTTCTTCCTTCTTCCTTCTTTTGGAAGGAGGAAGGTTGAAAGTCGAAGCCTGATCTCCGCTGATTTCATAAAATTGGTTAAGTGTTGTGGAGGCGAAGGTTAAGTTCTTCTTCCTATGATCAGCAAAAGACATAACGGTGAAGGCCCGACCCCCTAAGCCCAATGACTTCTCTTCTCTCAAACTTCGGAGGTCAGGTTTCCTCCTTCACCTCTCCAAAGGCCCAATCGTTGGAAGACCGACCAGAGGAAGTCTGCTATGTCAAAGCCTGACCCTTTTGCCTTCCAAGGCTAGTTTCTACTATTCCAAACATGACGGGATTGCTCAGCAATCCTCCTGGTCACCATTAATGCTTCTTCAGAGCCTGATTTCTTGTGGGAGACGAATTCCTCGCTTCCCCATGCTACTTTTGTCCCTTTGCATTTAATTTATTGTACCCACGGCATGGGAGAACACTCTTCTTCAATGGATTTCATGGGCAAAGCCATGTGGGCATGCCCTAAGGTCACTGAAACAAAGTTATTGCAACATGGGTGACATCCCTTCCTTGTTGACTTCTCATTCCATGCTCATTGCTGCTACAATGTGATTATAAAAGCTATATATGCATGATACAAAGATGTATTTTGGGTTGGTTAGTTATTCTTTCGGGTTATCACATTAGTTAGGTAGTTTGTTATCACAGGCCTTGTAACACATTTACAAGAACCGACTGGATGTGATGCATTGTGCTATTTTTCTGAGCCTTTGATGTCTCTAGTTGATTGTTCGCCAATGAATGTAAATGGTTATTTTTTGTCTATTTCTCTATAACAAAGTATCTTTATTTTGTAATGGCTATTTAGACTTTATGATCAATATAATCACTGATACTTCACCTCTCTTATGTTTTTGCTCTATGTTTACTTGAAATCTGTAACCAATTCTGTGGATAAAACAATCCCTCTATTGGTTATGGTTTTCTAATTCGAACCTCTATTAAAGTTGTGAGTTTGTGTGAGTCCCTTTAGGTATTTGAGGTCATTGTTGTGTTATGTCGGTTGCAGCTAAACACCCTAAATCTTGGTGTATGACCTCCCTTTTAGTTTTCAGTCTCCTTCTCTCCCTTTTCCTTGGTGATCATTAGTGTAGGTTTAGTCTATTTCTCTAAGCCTAGCGACGTCCCTTCCTTGTTGACTTCTCATTCCACGCTCATGACTGCTACAATGCAATTACAAAAGCTATATATACATGATTCAAATATGTATTTTGGGTTGGTTAGCTATTCTTCTGGGTTATCACATTAGTTGGGTAGTTTCTTATCATAGGCCTTGTAACACATTTGCAAGAATCGACTGGATGTGATGCATTGTGCTCTTTTTCTGAGCCTTTGATGTCTCTAGTTGATTGTTGACCAATGAATGTAAATGGTTATTTTGTGTCTATTTATCTGTAACAAAGTATTTTTTTTTGTAATGGCTATTTAGCCTTCATGATCAATATAATCACTAATACTTCACCTCTTTTATGCTATCGCTCTGTGTTTACTTGAAATTTGTAACCCATTATGTGGATAAAACGGTCCCTCTATTGGTTATGGTTTTCTAATTCGAACCTCTGTTAAAGTTGTGAGTCTGTGTGAGTCCCTTTCACTATTTGAGGTCATTGTTGTGTTATGCCGATTGCAGCTAAACATCCTAAATCTTGGTGTATCACCTCCCTTTTAGTTTTCAGTCTCCTCTCCCTTTTCCTTGGTGGTCATTAGTGTAGGTTTAGTCTATTTCTCTAAGCCTTAATCTTAGAAAGAGGAACACGACTTCTCTAAAGGTTTGGTCTCAATTGCAAAGGTCCCATACATTGAGACCAATCCCGTGTTACTCTAAAATTGTTGGAATCGTCAAAGCTCCAATAAAAGGGTGTAATTTTAGGTGATAACAGTTTCTGGCACACCCGGTGTGACTCTCTACTCTGAGTAAGAGCTAGACTAAGGAGTTTAAGTACTTTTCTTAGTTCATTCATTGTTGTGGAAGCACCCAACAAGCACCTGGCGACTCCACTAACCCAGTATCCATATCAACTCAACATTTCATGACTGGAGTGTAGACAAGATCTTCTTCCAGAGGTAATTTTCAATTGGTTGAACTATCATTTACTAAGTCAAGAAGAAGAAGTAGACTATCTAGGTCCCCTGTGAGGGAAAATAGGAGTACAGCTCCATCTCCTTAAGGATCCCAATCTACTACCCCTCTAGCTAGATTCCAAGTTGGATTCCAGTATTAAAGAAGAACCCTACACATACCCATAATTAACCTGAATACCCCTAACATGGAGAGGAATCTCTCTTTTGTCACATTTAATGGAGGTATCCCTCTAGACCTAGCCCAGTATGATGATATCCCTACCTCAGCCTTAAAGGCTATCCCATTCTTCAATGGTGAAAACTTCACCACCACTGCCGAGCACACTCGGGATATTGCCAGCGTCTGCTCAGTCCATAATGTAACTGCAGATAATGTGGTGGTGATATTTCTAGCTTCTTCATTTAAGGGAAAAGCCCTCCAATGGTATAGAGGTCTCCCAGCCAATTCCATCCAAAACTGGGATGAATTGGGGACAAAATTATGTCAGCAGTTTGAAAACAAGAGTGACCGCCTGTCACTGATGGAGTAGCTTGCTACAATCAGGAGAGCCCCCCATGAATTTATGGTGGACTTTAATTATAGATTCCAAAAGACGTGGGATAGAATCCCATTATTTGTAAAGCCCTTCCCAAACAATGCATTCATTTATTATTTGAGATCTATGAATTCTAACATTACTGTCATGATTCAATAAATGGGAGGGATTGTGCTACCAGATGCATACGACATAGCTATAAGGGAAAAAAATTGCCTAATTCAGGCTGGAAAGATTGTACCAAGGCCACCAATGACTTTATTTCCAGAAGCCCCTATTATCCAGCCTGTTGTGGCTCTAATTCCTATGTCACGTCTCAAACTATGATGCATTTTGGACTTAACTATAATTAGAACTATTTTATGGATAATTGTGTGTGTGGATTAAGTGAATATTATTTTTTATTAGAAATGATGAAATATATAGTGCTTTGGCTATGCTTCGTCTATTGATTTGGACACTAACCTATTAATGGAAATCTTAGTTTCATGTTGACAAGTTGTCAACGACAAGGGTGTGTAAGGTAGAGGTGATTAGCTACCTGGCAGGGTTGGGATGGAGTGAACTCTACGTTGTACACACAACACCTAGTTTGCATCTCATTTGCATTCATCTGCATTTTATCATTTTGTGAATAATCTCTATGTCAAAAATTGATTGTCACTGTGCTAGAAAATATCTTAGCTATATTATCATGATTGCTAATTAGATAAATTGTTTTAATATTTAAATATGCTTTTATAGATTTATTTGACATGTATATAGTTGTTTTATTGTGAAGGGAAGAAAATTCTTTTAAATGCTATTTTTTTTTCTATTTTAGATAATTATTGGTAGTTTTAAATAATAAAATGTTCACATGTGTGTGTCTATATATATTTCTCGAAAATATTTCTTTTGATGATGACAATTGATAGGACAGAATAAAACACATAATAATAGAAATAAATCAAAAAGAATGGAAATAAAGGAAAACAATAGAAAAAGAAAACAAAATTGGAAGAAAGCAAGAAAATATAAAGCAAAGAAAGCAAGTAAAAAAGATGGAAACTTTAATCTTAAAGAGGAGAAGAGAAGAAACTTAGAACACATAGAGAGCAGAGGGAGAAAGAAGAAAAAAAAGAGAAAAAGAATGCAGTAGAAACCTGGGAAAGAAAAGAAGGTACTCTCTGACAAACAGCGATCAAGATTGACTCAGTAGATTCGACATACTCATGGGTATTTTTAATTAATTTATTTAATTCTTCATTAAGAAAATCTTACTTTGCTAAGGCTCCATTGGAACTCTGAAGTAGTCGCCTTCTGTATAATTTGACCTCACCATAGTGTATAAGTTTTGTTTTTATTTTAAAATGAAGGACCTCTATTTTATTGCTTTTAATCAAACCAATCTCTCCCTAGCTGATCGGATCCATTCCTCCTTGGTGCGGTTTTGAGCTCCTTCTAGCGATATTCCCTTTATCCTAAATGTATCAGCTGCTTTTCTTAAAGAAACCTCTGTAAATGATTTTACCGCAGGTTTATAACAGTTTCAATATAATTGCAAGTGATTTTGATTCATTGTATTAAAACCTCAAACAGGAGAATCATTTCATTGTTTCCAAATTAATATATGATCTTTGTTTTATATTATTATCTTCCTTATTCTCTTGTTTGTGAAATCAGCCAAGTTTAGAGGTTTCAAATGTCTTGAATTGTAGCTTTGAGTGCGCCCTGTGCGCCTTAAACCTTTCCCTTCCAACGATTTCTATGATGATGTTTTTGTTACAATACTTTCCCATCTTCGTCAGTATATTCTTATGTTGCCTGGATAAAATAAAATCAATACAATTCTCATACAGTGGCGACGTTGTCCGTCTTTTCATTCAAATATGAGCTACCAACATGTTTAGCTTTTCAGCCAACCCATTTAGCCGTTGTTCAGCTCGCCCCCGGGTCAGTACCAGCCTTATTTTTCTTCTTGGATTTCCTTATTTTTAGCTTGCCAACTTGTTGTTAGTGCCAGTTAATCATTCGGATCACTGCCAAATATGAGTCTCTAATTGATCTTCTGCACTTATTAATTTTGATCCTTATTTTTGTGCCAAGTGAAATGTCGCATTACAAATAGAATCAACCTTTGAACTACTAACAGGAAATTAATTAACTGCGGCTAAAAACCTGTAAGTCGTATATCTGAGATAAATGTAGGATGCAAAAACCATCGACTGTGGATCGCCTATTTTAGACTGGGATATCCATGCTATCAATTTAAACAATATAGTGCTTTTCAATATTTACTTATCCTACGTATACTTAGGAGAGAACCATAGAAATTATATTGTCGTTATGTACTAATGAGAGGAATAATAATTGGATTAATTAAATGTTTAATGTTTCCACAATGGATTGATTTTTATGTATTGCTTAATTATTGCAAGAAATTGATTAAATTTAGTATTTGGAGTAATAGTTGTAAATTTTCCATTCCATAGTATTAGTGTATCAAGGGAATCAATATGCAACTTTTGTATGCAAACTTTATGTATAATTTACTCTCATTGAATGACCCACTCTGTTGTGATTCAAAATAGATACCTAGCATGGAAAAGAAAGTTTTGAAACATATATATATATATACTTCCAAGACTTACTTTCCATTTATGGATGTAAATAAGTTTAGTTAAATATTATGCTATTATGTTCTTTTCACAATGATGATAGTCTAGTTTTGAGTTCTTCTGGGATAGGATGTTGAATGTGGACTCCCAGAGATGGTAATTTACTTTTTCTAAATTACCACTTATGTTTATTTATTACATTGGCCAAATCTAGATGTACCATTGAAATAGATGGAATAGAAACGCCTAGTTTTATGTTATATGTCTCCGCCACATCCTGCATGCAAGATATATGTCATTCTAGTTAGTTAGATTGCATATAGGCATTAGGCTTGCATCAAAAGTTCCCTCCTACCTTTCTATTCTATGTTGCTAGGCTCCTCATGTAGGGTCAGGGATTTCTTCGAGTTAGGAAGAAACCCAGGGAAATTCATTATTCGTGGTTGGGTAGAAAAAGTGCCTTAACCACACTCTTGGCCTTGGCTTGCAGAAGACCGATGGGTCATGGCGGCTAAGGATAGATCTTCTTATGTTATATGATTCATGATGTATAATCCATTGTAGTGATCTTTGTATGGCTTGCATAGCCAATCTGTAATTGTATTTATACTCTTATTCTCATTGATGTAATTTGATGTATTATCATGTACTTGGAACAAATGAAATAGATGTAATGTAATTTTCTTATTGTGCTTGTAATTGCACTAATTTATTATGGAAATTTTCCATTGTTGTACAATTATGGACATTCTGACAAATAAAATGATCCACTTTCTTTATTTAGAATGAGTTATGCTTTTTCGTTGACTATTTTTAGTATGTGAGTTTTTTGTACTTTACATTTGGTATCAGAGCCAGGTTAAACTCTAGGACCTTCACCTATTTACTCTAAAAATGTGAATGTGTGCAAATTGATCAAGATGGACATTAGATACACTTACCAACATGGAGGGTCCTGTGGTGACCCAAACGAGAGATTGGATCAAATCCTAGCCCTGTTGACCCAACAAGGGACTAGGATGGACAGTCTGGAGCAAGAAATCTAGGCAAGCCAAGCGAGACAGAACCCAAATCGAAATGGAGGCAACGAAAGTGAAGCAAATGAAGTAAATCCAAATAATCAGGAAAGAGTAGCTGAGGAGTTGGGTAAGGACCTTAAGAAGGTCACCCCGCTGAAATTTGATGGAAAAATAATTGGAGGCGGGGCGGAGTCATGGATCATAGAAATGGAGAAGTATTTTGCCCTTCACAACTTGTCCAATGAGACCAAAGCTATTTGGGGATCATATCAGCTCACTAGTGAGGCAGCCACTTGGTGGGATAATGAGAAGGCCGAGAAGCAGTTGTTGCTTGGTGAGGTAACTTGGGAACATTTTCTACAGCTGTTTAGGAAAAGATGGCTACCCCAGTTGTACTTCAACAAAAAGATGACTGAGTTTCAGAATCTCAAAGGGGAATGACAGTGACATGATACTGGAAAAGATTTTCCCACCTGCTCAAATATGTACCACAGTACCAATTAGATGAGAGGTTCTGGATTCAAATATTTATCATGGGGTTAAGGCCTCAAATAGGGGCTGATGTGGACATTCACAACCCCTCGACCATGGTGAAGTATTTGAGAAAGCAATCAAACAGGGGCAAAAATTACAACAGGTTGCCAACTATAGAAAGAGCATGGATGTTAAGTATGGAAACAAGAAGTTTCAGGGGAACAATCATAATAATAATAATCAAAATCAGAATAATCAAGGCAACAATAATAACTAACAGATTACCTGAAAAGGGGAAATAACTCTCAGTACCGCAATAATAGGAATCGAAACAATAATAAGCAGGCCAAATACAACAACAACGATAATAACAATAACAGGAGAGATGCATCAGACAAACCCAGAGCACCCCATGGAGGTTGTTACACTTGTGGTGGAGAGAATTATGCTAGCGTGTGCACATAGAGAGAAAATAATCAAAAGAATAGGAATCGGCACCATATCCATGTGGCGATTAACAATCGCCAAGCAGATTTCCAAGTGACACTGATCCAATGTACCGGTAAGCTCTTTGGTTGTCTTGTTTCTATTTTAATTGACACTGGAGCCACTGAATTCTTTGTAGATCCTAATGTCATTTCTATGTTATCTGTTAAACCTGATTATATGGCTAACTCATGGAAAGTTCAATGTGGAAATCAGGTAGAGAAAAAGGTAGAGCTTTGTCTAGCTTGCAGAAAAATAGAACTTCCCAGCTTCCAAACCTGTATGTGGCACCCCTAGGGTCCTATTATGTAATTTTGGGAATTATTAGCTCACCGAGCATAAGTCAATAGTGGATTGTGAAGGAAAAACTGTGAAATGTTTAGATGATCAAGGAAACCAAGTAGAGATTCATGGTTTGAAAAGGCCCTTACAACTCAGGCAAATCTCTGCCATGCAATTAAAGAAAGCTAACAGGAAAGGGTGTACTATATATGCAGTTAAGGTTAGAGACCTTGATAACTTGGAGCCATCAGTTAATAACTATCCTATTCTGAATGAGTTTCAAGATGTATTTCTAGATGAGCTAACCAAGTTACCACCAAAATGAGAATTTGACTTTTTGATAGATTTACTGCCTGGAACTAAGCCTCAGTCAAAGGCACCTTATAGGATGACTACCACTAAATTGTATGAGTTGAAGGCACAGTTACAGGAGTTGCTAAATTAGGGATTCATAAGGCCAAGTGTGTATCCATGGGGAACACTAGTCATTTTCATGAAAAAGAAAGATGGAACCTTGAGGTTGTGTGTGGATTACAGAATGCTCAATAAGGCCACCATTAAGAATAAATATCTGCTTCCAAGAATAGATGAATTATTTGATCAGATGAAGGGAGCCAAGGTGTTCTCGAAGATCGATCTAAGATTGGGATACCATCAATTAAGGATAAAAGATGGGGACATATCTAAGACTGCATTTAGAACTCGGTATGGGCACTATGAATTCAACGTGGTACCGTTCGGGCTAACCAATGCCCTAGCAACATTTATGAACTTGATGAACAGTGTCTTCCAAGACTGTTTGGATGATTCTATGTTAGTATTTTTGGATGACATTTTGATATATTCCAAATCAGTAGAAGAACATGATAAGCACCTGAGGATTGCTTTGCAACGTTTAAGGGAGCATAAACTTTTTGGGAAGTTGTCCAAATTATGCACTTTTTTTATCAAAGTAAGGTGCACTATTTAAGCTACGTCATTTCAACAGAGGGGATAGTAGTGGATTCGGAGAAGATCAAAGTGATCATGGAGTGGCCAGCACCGCACAATGTAATAGAAGTTTGGAGCTTTATGGGACTTGCCAGTTATTATAGGAAATTTGTAAAGGGGTTCTCTACAATTACAGCACCCATCACCTTGCTCCAAAAGAAAGGAAAGAAATTTGAGTGGAGTGACAAGTGTGAACAGGCATTTCAACTTTTGAAGGAGAAGCTCACAACTGCACCTATCTTGACTATGCCAAATCCAAATGGGCACTTCACTGTGATAACAGATACTTCAAGAGAGCGTGTAGGAGGAGTACTTATGCAGGATGAATAGGTGGTGGCATATGAATCTAGAAAATTGAAACAACATGAATTGAACTATGTACCACACGATTTGGAGTTGGTTGCCATAGTGCATGCCCTTCAAATATGGAGAGACTACCTTTTAGGAAAGCCATTCGAATTGAAAACTGAACATTTGGGGCTTAAGTACATCTTCACTCAACCCAATCTAAATGCTCGATAGAGAAGATGGTTGGAGTTTTTGAGTGAGTATGATTTTGGGATCGAATATATAAAGGGAAAGGAAAATAGAGTAGTAGATGCCCTTAGCAGGAGGAGACATCTTGCAGCCATGATCACTGTAAGATCAAATTTTAGACAACAGGTGATTTAGGCTTTATCAGGAGATGAACATTATGATAGAGTGAAATAATCCTTAGAGCAGGATCCCTTAGATCATAGGCTTGATGGATATATGATTGAGACAGATGGGTTCTTAAGGTATCAAGGACGGATGTATGTTCTAACTCTAGGTAATTGAGGAAGCTAGTGCTTAAGGAATTTCACAATGCACCATACTCAGGGCACCCTGGTGTGACAAAAATGATAGAAGGATTAAGACCCTTGTACTTCTATCTAGGACTCAAGAAGGATGTTACTAAATTTGTGGCCCGATGTTTAGAATGCCAGCGAGTTAACGTTGAGCATGTGCATTCGGCAGGACTTTTATACCCACACAGTGTGCCAAAGTATAAGTGGCAAGTAATCAGTATGGATTTTATTCAGGGGCTACCTATGACCAAGAATCGACATGATGTCATCTTGGTTGTTGTAGATAAATTGACAAAAGTGGCTCACTTTATTCTAGGGAATCTCAAGGATGGATCTTTGATCCTAGCCAAAAAGTTTGTACAGGAAACTTTTCGTTTGCATGGAGTGCCGGAAACGATCATCTCTGATCGCGACACTTGGATGACTTCTAGACTCTGGACAACATTGATTGCATCTTTGGGGACCAAATTGAACTTTAGTTCAGCCTATCATCCTCAAACTAGTGGTCAGACAGAGAGGGTGAATCAGGTGGTGGAGGATCTCCTAAGGATGTATTACATGGACCAACAACATAAGTGGGAGGAGTACCTTCCCTTGGTGGAGTTTGCGTATAGTAATTCATATCATGCCTCCCTAGGAATGGCATATTTTGAGGCTCTATATGGTCGTAAATGTCGTACACCTATCAGCTAGGATAAGGTGGAGGACAAGTTAGTAATTGGGCCAAAGATGTTGAAAGAAATGGAGGATCACATGAATCTGATTAAGGAGAAATTGAAACAGGCTTCAGATCACCAAAAGAGTTATGCAGATAAGAATAGAACCTTTAGATAGTTCTCAGCAGGGGATAAGGTCTTCTTGAGAGTTCAACCTCAAAAAAGTTCCATTTCATTTGGCAAGGCTTCCAAGCTTGCCCCTAGATATGTTGGACCATTTGATGTTTTGGAAGTAATTAATCTGGTTGCATATAGGCTTGCTCTACCATCGACTCTATCTCATATCCATAATGTCTTCCATGTATCTTTTCTTAAGTCATACCATCTAGATGATTCACATATTCTTGATTGGCGTGCATTGCATGTTCAGGATCTAGCGGTGGTGCTAGTGGAGCCCACTCGAATTTTAGAGAGGCACAAAATTAAGTTGTGGAACCGCAATGTTGTGTAGTATAGGGTCCAGTGGGACCAATATACGGTGGATAGTGCCACCTTAGAGAATGCGAAGGATATAGACAAAGCTTTCTCGCATCTAAAATTTTAGCATAAACTTTTTAATTTATGCATAATTATGACTTGGTTATTACATTGATACTGGTTGTGTAAGACTTTCATGTTGATGTTTTGTGTAATAAGACATCGAGATGATGTCTCTTCCAAGTGGGGGAGGATGTCACGTCACAAACTATGATGCATTCTAGACATAACTATAATTAGAACTATTTTATGGATAATTGTGTTTGGATTAAGTGAATATTATTTTTTTATTGGAAATGATGAAATATATAGTGCTTCAGCTATGCTTTGGCTATTGATTTGGACACTAACCTATTAATGGAAATCTGAGTTTCATGTTAACAGGTTGTCAAAGACAAGGGTGTGGTTAAGATAGAGGCATTGATTAGCTACCTGGCAGGGTTGGGATGGAGTGAACTCTACGTTTCACACACAACACCTAGTTTGCATCTCATTTGCATTCATCTGCATTTTATCGTTTTGTGAATAATCTGTGTCAAAAATTTATTGTCACTGTGCTAGAAAATATCTTATTTCTATTATCATGATTGCTAATTAGATAAATTGTTTTAATATTTAAATATGCTTTTATAGATTTATTTGACATGTATATAGTTGTTTTATTGTGAAGGGAAGAAAATTCTTTTAAATGCTATTTATTTATTTTTTCTATTTTAGATAATTATTGGTAGTTTTGAATAATAAAATGTTCACACATACACAAACACACAAATATTCTCCTTGAAAATATTTCTTTTGATGATGACAATTGTTAGGACAGAATAAAGACATAACAAATGGAAATAAAGCAAAACAATAGAAAAAGAAAACAAAATTGGAAGAAAGAAAGAAAATAGAAAACAAAGAAAGCAAGTAAAAAAGATGGAAACTTTAATCTTAAAGAGGAGAAGAGAAGAAACTTAGAACACACGGAGGGCAGAGGGAGAAAGAAGAAAAAAAGAGAAGAAGAATGTAGCAGAAACCTAGGAAAGAAAAGAAAGTACTCTCTGACAAACAACGATCAAGATTGACTCAGTAGATTCGACATACTTACGGGTATTTTTAATTAATTTATTCAATTCTTCATTAAGAAAATCTTACTTTGTTAAGGCTCCATTGGAACTCTGAAGTAGTTGCCTTCTGTATAATTTGACATCACCATAGTGTATAAGTTTTTTTTTTCTAATTTTAAAATGAAGGACCTCTATTTTATTGCTTTTAATCGAACCAATCTCCCCCTAGCTGATTGGATCCATTCCTCCTTGGTGAGGTTTTGAGCTCCTTCTAGCGATATTCCCTGCATCCTAAATGTATCAGTCACTTTTCTTATAGAAACTTGTGTAAATGATTTTACCACAGGTTTATAACTGTTTCAATACAATTGCAAGTGATTTTGATTTGTTGTCTTAAAACCTCAAATAGGCAAATCATTTCGTTGTTTCCAAATTAATCTATGATCTTTGTTTTATATTATTATCTTTCTTATTCTCTTGTTTGTGAAATCGGCCAAGTTTAGAGGTTTCAGATGTCTTGCATTGTAGCTTTGAGTGCTCCCTGTGCACCTTAAACCTTTCCCTTCTAACAATTTCTATGATCGTGTTTTTGTTACGATACTTTCCCATCTTTGCCAGTATATTCATATGTTGCCTAGATAAAACAAAATCAATACAATTCTGATTTAGTGGTGACGTTGTCCATCTTTTCATCCAAAATATGAGCTACCAACATGTTTAGCTTTTCGGCCAACCCATTTAGCTATTGTTCGAATCGCCCCCGGGTCAATACCAACCTTATTTTTCTTCTCGAAATTCCTTTTTTTGCTTGCCAACTTGTTGTTAGCGCCAGTATTAGCGATGGATGTCATACGTTGCCTTTAACCTTTGCACTTTAGCCTGATACGAGTATTCTCTTTTAGCAAATTGTAATATGATTATTAGATATGTTCTTACTTAATTCCACCGTGAGCCTTATTGTATTCTGAGTAAATCTCCCTATTTGTATTCCCATGAACTAATTTTACCTCTATCGACACTGGATTGTTCTTTTATCCCTTGTAGCTTCAGGCAGTGGTGTTGAAGGTAAATGTTGGTCTGTTGTTGTAAACAGTAGGTCATATATTACACTCATATTGCACTAGTTAGGCGTTTAACTTTAGCCAGGGGCCGCAGTTTATTTCTTCTATGTTTGTTAATCATTCGGATCACTGCAAGATATGAGTCTCTCATTGATCTTCCGTACTTATTAATTTTGATTCTTCTTTTTGTGCCAAGTGAAATGTTGCATTACGAATAGAATCAACCTTTGAACTACTAACTGTAGACACCCAAAAATGTCCACCTTATCATAACGTTACATCATTAAGGCATCTTGTAGCATGTTTTGCCCTAAGCATCCATATCATCACCTAATTTCATTTTCCTCTTCATATCTTTAATTAATTAAATAAATTTTATTTATTTAATTAATGTTCATTATTCTTCCATCTTCCATCTTCCATCAAATGATTAAATAATTTTAAATTATTTAATTATATTATCTTTCTTCTAAAATAATAAGTAAAACCAATGTTTTATTTATTTTCCCATCTTACATATGAATTAAATAAATTTAATTTATTTAATTTATATTTTATTTCCTCCAAACATTTCCTCTCATTTAAATAATAAATTAAACAAATATGTTTTTATTTAATTTATTATCCATTTACCCACCTTCCATTTCCATCTCAACTCACCTCTCAAATCACTCTTCCACCTTCCATTCCCATCTCTCGAGATGACTCAAATCATCTCTTGAGTTAACTCTTCCACCTTCTATTTTTCTCTCCCAAGTTGCACAAGCAACTTTCCAATTTCACCATCACTCACAAAATGGAAGGTTTGTCCCTCCATTCTCTCACCCTTGCCTATAAATTCACCCACAACCATGCCGTTTGCGTGGATGAGCTTCTAAGTACCGTTACCTTGTTGAAATTCTTCCTCAATCTTTCATCCATCACCCTCGCATCTATCTTCATCCATCAATCTCAATCCAACGTTATGCTGCAGATTGGAGCAACCAACAATCCAATAATTCGAGCAAATCAACATGCATGCATTGATCATTCAAGGTATCAAGTATTCAGAAGGTTTGGATTAAGGTATTGCATTTGATTATTTTATCTTCTTTCATTTGTCCAAATTTTACTGTCTACAAAATGGCACGCTCGGTGGGACCCACTTCATTTGATCATTTTTTGTAGATTTTTGTTCTAAAAATTTGTGTTTTCTAACCCCCGTTGTTGAGTTTCACAGTGATCTATCACAGGTGACCTCTAGGGCTCAATCTGACTACGCCAGCATCTCCATGAGGCCATTTCCATGAAAATTGACTATAAATTTTCTAGGGTTTCGTCGCTGCAACATTTTTTTGTAAAAAATGATTTTTTTAACTTGACAGCCGTACTGTACGGATCCGTATAGCACGAATTAGCCATAGGGGGCTAGGTGAATACTTGTTTTCTTAGGGATAATGTATCAAGTGCCTTGTAAGTTTTGTCATAGCTTTTTTTCTTATTGTTTTGCAGTGTGGAGGCTTTGTTTTCTATAAAACTTTGATCACCTCCTGTGTGAAGATCTTCGATGTCGACTTCTTCTCAACCATCCAGTCGACTTACAATCTCATAATCTTACAATCTTACAACATTTGCTATCGACTTACTCTCCAAACCCATCTGACTTATCTCTGTAGCTATCCCCACATCGATCAGCCCGTCGCCACCTCTAAAAATGTTGAAGTTGCCATCTCTAAAGGTGTCGCCACCGCTAAGATCCTCCCTTCGTAGCTATTGAAACCTTGTCAATACTCTTTCCTCAGCTAACCAGTACACATCAAAACGCTCAACCTGGGCCATCTCAGCTAACCATACCCATCGCAGCCAATCTGTGGTCCCAGTTTTAATCTTAAGTTGGCACTTTAAACCCTTGAGTCGGCGTCAAGAATCCTGTGATTGGCATTAAAAATCCTTTTGGTCGGTGCTTCAAAGTCTATGATCAACATACTTAAACCCTTAGGTTGGCATTTTTGGAACCCTCATAGTCATTGTTTAAAGTCCCACAGTTGCTATCATTATATTGTTTGGTCTTTTGATAGTGCAGGTCGAAGGTCTTCATAATGAATTTTATTTGTTAAACCATGGTAAGTGTGGTCAAATTTTTTTTTGTGATAGTGTCCATTTGTCTCTAAGGTGTGGTCGAAATCTTTGGGAAAGTCAATAATCACAACTAAAACCCTCAACTACCCGGTTAAACCGTGGACATCAGCGCACACATTTGACATCAAGAAACTTTGCAAAACCATCCAAAAAGCCAAAAAAAATCAAACGGTCAACAAAAGACAACCTGGTCAAAACCTTTATCTTCAAACATGCCAAAGGAGGCATTTTTTTCCTTTTGCTATAACTTGGTCATACAAACTCGTAATCACACAAATGGATACTTGTTGGAAAGGTAATTTGACGAAATTCATAGTGGAGTAGGTCTCATTAGTTAATTTCACCATTTTAGTAGGTAATTTCTCAGTCAAACATCAGCTCTTTTTCAAACTTAAAATGCACGCAACTGGAGCAAAATTGATCCTTTTTCAACGAATTTTTTTTAAAAGTGCATAGAATTTCATGAACTTTCTATTTTTGCAACTTATTTCATTGTATCAGATCATCAATTTTAGGATTTTATCAGATCATATATTTTGACCTAATCCTCTTTGGCATCTAGCAATCTATTTGCACAACTTGTCAAAACACACTTGTCAACAAATGGAGAAAACAAACTACTGACATATCTTCTGCAGGTTCAAGCAATCAAAGTATCTTTTTTATCACTAAATTAGGAACACTTAGATTTGGTGTTTAAAATGAATCCTGCATTCTCTGTGTTTTCTTTCCTTTCTCTGTTTTCTTGTTGAGTTTGTGTGTAACCTAACTTAGCAACGAGAGTATCCTCTCCCCTTGCATAACCAATAGATCTAGGGTGCAAGAGAAATTGTTGCTAACTCTAGAGGGCCTGCCTTCCCATTGTGATAAGGAGTATGACCCAAGCGGAAATAGGCTAAATCCAAGCCCTTCCAAGCCGCTATATAAATAATGCATTTGTGCCAAAAGTCGCAAACGATGGGTATTGTTCCTCTATACCGACGAATGTTTCCCCTAAAACCCTGCAGAGCGTAACCTCTGCAAGCTGGGAAGCCTCCTTATCAGAGAAAATCGCCACATGTATAGCCACCCAAATAGAAGCCCATACTAAAAAGTGTGTTTAGAAGCCAAAAACCCTCTATCTACTGGCGTAGGAGGTCAGACCTCTAAAGTCGTCCCACACTTTTGCATCTTATAGTAGAGATGGCAGATTTTTGGAGGTCTTCAGATCTTTAGAAATTTGAAGTCTGGTATACCTAAGAAGTGAGTGCACTGTAAGGGGGAGCCAGTGCTACCAAACTTCTAGGCCATCCATTATAAGTAGGTGTGGCTGGAGAAATCCAAGTGGCAACCCAATAGATATTGTCCTTGCCTAGCCTAGGGTGTACACATTTATCATTATGTTTGGTGTGCATGCATGTACATGTGAGATCTTGTGTTTGATATTGCCACATCATCCTCAACCTACTTGCCATAACACACCTCCTAATCATTACACTTCATCCCATCATTCCAAGCCAAATCATCCTAGTCATCTAATCAACCACATCTTAATCAACCTAAGTCATCTAACCTCATCATTATACATCATCCTCTTTCTAATCCAATCCACATCATTTTCCACCATGTCAGTATTGGAAGACCTAGCACCCCAATTCTAAGACCTCCTCCAATCACTTTATCAAGCACCCCAACCTCTAAGCTAACAAACCATCCAAAGACTTCAACACCTCATCCAACAACTTCAACCCCAAGCAAGCCAATCACCTCACATGTAACATCTCATAGCACAAACCCAACACCTCATAGCTACTTGTCAATCACAAACCCAATAAGTACATCATCATCCCTTATCCATTCAACACCAACCAATTCCATCTCATTCCTATGTGGCATCCCCTTCTGTTTCACACCAATCTAATCCATCCATATATCATAACAATCCCACATCACCTTATCTTATTCCTTATCAATCTAATCCATTTGCATTTCAAATCACTGCCACATCACCTAATCCTACATCTTTCCATAACAACTCCATAGAACCTAATCCTATACCTTCCCATAACAATGCCACATCACCATACCCTACTTCTTCCAATATCAACCATTATCCACAACAACCCATACCCCAAGATCTTTCACCTACACATCCTACAATTTCATCTCTCCATCAAACCCATTCACAAGATTATCAATGCCCCCCACAACGCGAACATGCAAGTCCAAGTGGCCCTTTGTACATAAATCGAGTGAACCCAAGTCCAATTTTGTAGTAAAACCTAATAGACTTAAGTCCACCTGTGCTACAAGACCTAATAACCTTTGACTCAAGTCTAAGTGATACTTTGTACATAAATCAAGTATCCTTAAGTCCTCCTATGCTACAAGACTTAATATCCTTTGACAAGGGAGATACCAATCTAGTCACTGCATCCTATGAACACTCTCCATCACCATTCGATCACATGCTGACACATGAGCGTACTAGTCCCATCTTGACACCATCATGTGATCCCATTCCTAGTCTATTGACCCACCAACCATCTAATCCATCTAGTCCTACTATCCCTCCATCCAATCCTAATTCCAATCCATCTAAGCACATTATCCCTCCATCCAATCCAAACCCCAATCCATCTAACCACATTATCCCTCCCTCTAATCCTATTCCTACTCCTAAGCCTCCAACACCATCTACCCTTATCATCCATCCACTATATTATCCATCCACCCATACCCTTGCAAAGGATATGATCCATTAGCTACTAGCTAGGAACAATTTATCCCCATGTCAAACACCTATCTTAGCACCTAGCAATGAGCCTTCAAATGCCATGTTTATCCCTTCAAGCCCATCATGTGACCCACAATCCATTAAGTCTATTGAAGAGCCTCCTATCATGAGCCCAAGTCAAAGTCCATCATACTCTCTTATGGATGAATATCAAGAATCCATCAAACTCATCCAAGAGCCTCCCACTTTTACTTGCATGAAACCACAAGAGTTATATCAAGAGTATGATCTAAAGCATGTGGAAATATTAAGCCTTCATTCTAATCAAGATCAAATCCTTTCCATGCACCCCATCCATAACATTTACCTCTTCCATGATCAAGATGAAGTTATCTATGAAGAAGTTATCCATGAGCACCTTGATCTTATTCATAATCCCATACCCATCCATGAGCAAGATATCCAAATTGCTCTTATCCATCCTCCATCTAACCCTAATGAGACAACCTCCACTTCTCATGATGAGACATGTGGCTCCCAACAAGATATAGAAGATCAAACAAATACCTTGGATCTTAGTGAACACTATGCTAATCAAGATCCTAATAATCCTCCACCATCCACCATCGACCCTACTTCAAATCTACCATCATATACACTTGATCTTACCACCTTCATCCATGAGTGTTCCTCCTTAGAACACCAGCAACCATTATCTTCCACTTCACCTTCTCCATCCAATAAGGAGATCGTGTCTAGTTTTCAAACCACATCTAGTCCCATAGTCAATCGCATACTCCAAAACATGAATTATCAAGGTAAAGGCCTAGGCCTTCTTGAACAAGGTATTTTGGAGCCCATCCATCTCAGAGTCCCTTCTCCACGCTCACATGGCCTTGGATATACACCCCAAAGACAACAATCTAAAGATGTTGGTACTTCCTCCATTCCGTAAGTCCACCACCTTCCATCGCAAATCCCATCATACCTCTAAAACAAATGTCACCATTCCACCTCCATCATCCTACAAATGTCAAAAGCATGTGACCATACACCTCCCACCATCCACTTTACCTCCGCTTCTTCCAACCCCTAACATCACTCCATAAAATCTACCTCCACTACTTCCAACACCTAATATCCCCATTATCCAATCCCCTTATCCACCTATCCATAAGTCTTCTAAAAATCCCAATCATGACCAACAAATGCACATATTGTCTAAACAAGGAGCTTCCACCAACCCTACTTCCACCATACCCATGGGATTCAAAAATAAAAACTTGGATGCCTCTACCTATAAAGCCAAAAATCCTAAAGATCATCATGCCTTAGAGCATCAAAGCAAAGAATCAAATAAAAATCCATCCAAACCCATACCTTCACAAGCAAAGTCTAAAAGCAAAAAGGTTTGGGTTCCTAAGAAAAAAGCAAGCAAATCAAATGAAGCATCCACATCTCAAAAATCCCAACCATCCACTTCCATCCAAAAATCTCATTCCATCCAAAAGTCTCAAATCCCTCCATCCCACAAGTCAAGCAAAAATCATAAAAATATTAAGTCTATGTGGGTACCAAAATGCCTAAATTACCCATCTCCTAAGCAAATATCACCATTGATTCCTACACCACCTTCTAATCAAAAGCTTCAATGTTTATCATGGTGTGTGCAACTATTGGTCATGATTCCATTCCATTCTACAACATTTCCACATACCTCCATCTCCCCATCCTTCATCCATTATCCTACATGTCTTCCTTATCACTTTCCTATGGTCCATGCTTGGCATGAGCCTTCTATCCATAAGTCTTACATAATCCACTATCTTCCATACATAATCTGCATCATAATCCACTATCCTTCCATCCATATGAGAATCTGTCATCTACCTAATCCATCTTTCATGTAACCCCTTGCCAACATCTATGAGCGCACTTGACATGGTCCATGCGATGACATCCATCTCTAGCAGGACTATCACCTTCCATTGAGCTAGACACTTGAGTCCCTAATGTCCATATCCACCTTCTCCCTGCCAAAAAAAAAAGTCAAACAAAAAAAATGAAAAAAGTAAAGAGAAATCCCTTTGTCCAATGGTGAAAACTTGGTAAACAGGCACCTTGGATAAGTACCATGATGAAAACCTGGCAAACAGGAGTCATGTGTAAATCAATCTTCTATGTCACCTATACTCGGGGGCACCTTGTCTCATCCACCATATCATTTTAAACCTATCTTACCATACCATTTCCTATCATCCCTATCCATTACACCCACCTACATATACCTATCATATTGAGTCCATTCATCCTCCCTTCCTCATCTTGATCTTGATAAAGATTGGGGGCAAAAATGTTAAAACATGCTTTGGATATCTCTTGATATACCTCATCCCTTCCAATCCATCCAAACAATCCCATCATCATTCCATTGTCATAAACCTAATCCATCCATAAACTGATCCCATCACTATCCTTTTGTCATAAGTGTTGTCATGAAAAATCCTAAGCATCTCACCTAGAATGGGGCATTTTATTCCTATGTGACATAGCCTTTGAGATCACATCCTTGCTCTCTTACACATACATCCTTTCCATCCCTTATCACCCCTCCTTTTATCCATTCATCCAATCCTATCTCCATCCTTGCATCTAGATTCGGTTTCCCCCCTTGTCATTGGTATCTAGCACAAAAGGCTGCACAAATTGTAAATCCATTGACATCCCAAAACATATCAAAATCCAAAAAATCATAAAATGTCCTAAAAAAATACAAAAAAATCATCAAAACTAACCAAAATCCAAATAATCATGCCAAATCAATTCACCAAGAAAATTCTTCCAACCATTTAATCAAAAATCAATCATCAAATCAATCACTTAAATCCAACCAATCAATTCATCCATTCCTCAAACTCAATCCACTCATATCATTTCAACCAAATGATTTCATTCAATCAATCAAACCACTCAGATCACTTCTTCACATCAAATCCAATCAAAATAAATCCAATCAAACCTATCAAATCAAAGCAAATCAATCCAATTAATCAATCAAATCATTAATCCACTCATCACTCATCCCACATTCATCATCAATAAAACAAATCAGAACTACATCTCATCTCTATCATTAAGTGCCTTGATCTCATGGATACAGGTATGTAGGTAGTCTAGAGTATGAAGGAATTATCCAGATTCAGGCACAAGACGATACTCCTCTTTCATCTTCCACCCTTCTTCTAATCATCATCATCTTCATTCATCTCACTTTCTCTTCTATCATCCATCTCCTCCATCATCAATAAACACCTAATTCCTCAAATCAAACAATCAAAATCAAATCATCATCATCAATTCTTCAAAACAAATCTTCCAATCAATATTTCAAATCACTTCTTCTAATCAATTCTTCATTCATTCATATCAATCGATTTCATCCAAATCAATTCTTCAATCACTTCTTCTTTATCCAATCATCCATCCAGTAAATCCAAATGCAAGTCAATCCTTAATCCATACCAATCAAGCTAATCAATCAATTCAAATTATCCAATCACATCCTCAGTCTTGATCCTAGCCTTGTCGTAAACCAAATCAATTAATCAATCAATCACCATTATCCTTGTGTTGATCTAGGGATA
This sequence comes from Cunninghamia lanceolata, assembly GCA_027924645.1. Lineage (NCBI taxonomy): Eukaryota > Viridiplantae > Streptophyta > Pinopsida > Cupressales > Cupressaceae > Cunninghamia > Cunninghamia lanceolata. The sequence continues at coordinate 4,215,396 of BSBN01000696.1, read as the reverse complement.
TATCATTCCCCGCCATGACAACACTATCATCAATCAATCAATCAACAATCAATCATCGGTTTACAGCTTGACAGGGGCAATGCCTTGTTTGTTTTTGTATCATTTCTGCATTCTTTCTTGCTTGCTTGTGTGTGTTATCATTTTCATCTTGCATTTGTATCCATATCATCCCAGCTAATATTCATATCTTGTAGCTAGACAAGGTTGTATTACGCTGGGGCATGAGACACATCTTCACCTTGGTCCTCATACTTTGGTGCATAATGTCTCGTGCTAAATCAAACATCATGGTTGCTCACTTTCGTTGCAGCATAACTCATCATTCACTTCTTCTATCTTTTTCCTTATCTTTCTTTCTTGACCAATCCATTTCATTTCGAGAGCCTACCCGTGTTTGTCCAACCCGCCTATCCTCTCGAGGGGGCATCATCATCCTATCATTCCATCCCATCCTATCTTTCTATCATCCTATATTTTTCCTCTATCCATACCTTAGCTTCTTTGAAATGATGTTAGTCGACACGAATCTCATCATCTCAAAGAGGGGCAAAATGTAGACACCCAAAAATGTCCATCTTGTCACAACGTTACATCATTTAGGCATCTTGTAGCATGTTTTGCCCTAAGCATCCATATCATCACCTAATTTCATTTTCCTCTTCATATCTTTAATTAATTAAATAAATTTTATTTATTTAATTAATGTTCATTATTCTTCCATCTTCCATCAAATGATTAAATAATTTTAAATTATTTAATTATCTTATATTTCTTCTAAAATAATAAGTAAAACCAATGTTTTATTTATTTTCCCATCTTACATATGAATTAAATAAATTTAATTTATTTAATTTATATTGTATTTCCTCCAAACATTTCCTCTCATTTAAATAATAAATTAAATAAATATGTTTTTATTTAATTTATTATCCATTTGCCCACCTTCCATTTCCATCTCAACTCACCTCTCAAATCACTCTTCCACCTTCCATTCCCATCTCTTGAGATGACTCAAATCATCTCTTGAGTTAACTCTTCCACCTTCTATTTTTCTCTCCCAAGTTGCACAAGCAACTTTCCAATTTCACCATCACTCACAAAATGGAAGGTTTGTCCCTCCATTCTCTCACCCTTGCCTATAAATTCACCCACAACCATGCCATTTGCATGGATTAGCTTCTAAGTACCGTTACTCTGTCAAAATTATTCCTCAATCTTTCATCCATCACCCTCGCATCTATCTTCATCCATCAATCTCAATCAATGTTATGCTGCAGATCGGAGCAACCAACAATCCAATCATTATAGAAAATCAACATGCATGCATTGATCATTCAAGGTATCAAGTATGTGAAAGGTTTGGATTAAGGTATTGCATTTGATTGTTTTATCTTCTTTCATTTGTCCAAATTTTACCGTCTACACTAACAAGAAATTAATTAACTAAAACTAAAAACATTTAAGTCGTATATCTAAGATAAACATAAGATGCAAAAACCATCGACTGTGGATCGCCTATTTTAGACTGGGATATGCATGCTATCAATTTAAACAATATAGTGCTTTTCAATACTTACTTATCCTGTGAATACTTATGAGAGTACCATAGAAATTATATTGTCATTATGTACTAATGAGAGGAATAATAATTGGATTAATTAAATGTTTAATGTTGCCACGATGGATTGATTTTTATGTATTGCTTAATTATTGCAAGAAATTGATTAAATTTAGTATTTGGAGCAATAGTTGTAAATTTTCCATTCCATAGTGTTAGTGTATCAAGGGAATCAATATGCAACTTTTGTATGCAAACTTTATGTATAATTTTCTCTCATTGAATGGCCCACTTTGTTGTGATTCAAAACAGATACCTAGCATGGAAAAGAAAGTTTCGAAACATACATATACATATACTTCCAAAACTCAGTTTCCATTTATGGATGTAAATCAGTTTAGTCAAATATTATGCTATTATGTTCTTTTCACAATGATGATAGTCTAGTTTTGAGTTCTTTCGAGATAGGATGCCGAATGTGGGCTCCCAGAGATGGTAATTTATTTTTTCTAAATTACCACTTATGTTTATTTATTTCTTTGGCGAAAGCTAGATGTACTATTGAAATAGATGGAATAGAAAAGACTAGTTTTATGTTATATGTCTCTGCCACATCCTGCATGCAAAATATATGTCATTCTAGTTAGTTAGATTGCATATAGGCATCAGGCTTGCATCAAGAGTTCCCTCCTCCCTTTCCATTCCGGGTTGCTAGGCTCCTCGTGCAAGGTCGGGGATTTCTTTGAGTTAGGAAGAAACTTGGGGAAGTTCAGTACTTCATGGTTGGGTAGAAAAATCACCTTAGCCACAATCTTGGCCTTGGCTTGTGGAAGACCGGTGGGTCATGGCAACTGAGGACAGATCTTCTTATGTTATATGATTCATAATGTATAATGCATTGTATCGATCTTTGTATGGCCTACATAGCCAATCTGTAATTGTATTTATACTCTTATTCTCATTGATGTAATTTGATGTATTATCATGTACTTGGAACAAATGAAACAGATGTAATGAAATTTTCTTATTGTGCTTGTAATTGCACTACTTTATTATGGAAATTTGATATTGTTGTACAATTATGGATATTTTGATTAATAAAATGATCCACTTTCTTTATTTTGAAAGAGTTATGCTTTTTCATTGACTATTTTTAGCATGTGAGTTTTCTGTACTTTACATCCTACCATAGTCAGCCCTACTACTACTCTGATTACACCTACCATTGATAAATACGCTCTAATCAGAAGATTGAGCAATGAATTTGTGTTGGCAAGAAGAAAACCAACACAACCTAATAGGCCATATCATCCCTCTAACCAGACATATCATACATTCAATCAGAATTATCATCAAGGTAGACCACCATATCAAGGTAATGTGCAGAGGCCAAATTAGCCTAGTTACATTAGACCATTGAATGTTGTACACCCCAATGCTACTAGTACATCTGGGCCTCTTATGCCCATACAGAACAACTTGGTTCAAGATAATTACTGGTATTATCCATGCAATTAGCCACATAATTAGAATTTGTTCCAAAATGGACAATTCAGTCAGGCTTTAACAGTGCAAAGCCAATTGACAAATTCAGAGCAGCAAGTCAGCTCTAGTCAAGAGATGGTGGGAGGGCATGAACAAATGTAAAACAATTCTACTTTGATGAATTGGAAATAGGATGATTTATGTGGTATCAATCAAGGTGCAAGCCCAATAGTACACAACACAAGGACCAAAAGAAGAGCCATTGAGGATGCATCAATACCTACAGTTGGTCAGGCATCCAAAATGGCTACAAATGAAGGAGTAGTAGCTAAGACTCCTTGAAAACAAACAAATCAAACTATTGGTAAGGTAAATTCAATGCCAAAACAACAGCCCCATACCAATCAACAGTCAAAAGTTGATATTGTGATTACTACTTGGTATCCCAGAAGGTTAGTCAGATTCCCTTCAATATAGTTGATCAGATGAAGAGGACTAACCTGAATGTCAATATGTGGGATGCTATGTTAATCCCAGCTCAGAGAAATTTACTTCAGGAAGCCCTAACAAGCTTCAGTTAGCCTGCTATGGAGACAACAAAAAAAAAGACAGCCACCCCAGCAAGCCTATGCCAACCCAAGGATGAAGTAATCACAAGCAAAACTAGTAATCCCCTCCATTCTATGTTTACCTGATCATTGGTGATAAATTGTTACACAATTGCATGATAGATTCTAGGGTGGGTACCTATGTTATGCCCAAAAACATAACTGATAGGTTAGGCATAGAATATGAGCGTACGAATAAGGGGGTAGTACAATTAGACGACAGTGGGTATTGTTAAAGATTTAGAGCTCACCTTGCATGCATGCACTGGCTGCTCTGTTTCCCAAGATATCTCAGCCATAGACCTCCCTACATACTTTGGCATATGCTTATCTAGGGATTTCACTTCTAAACTAAGTGGGTATTTATCTTTTGATTGGTCCCACATATTGTTTAGAACTAGATATGGCACTAAGGTGACCATTAAAGTTGATCTTGTTGCAAATGATCATATAGATCCTTATACACCTATCCCTTTGGACATGAATTGCACAATCCATGAGTTGGAAGAGAATGACAACAGTAGGTATGACGTTGCAACACCTGTGGTGGAAATACTTGAGATACTGCTTAATGAGTGCGCAAACTATTTTCAGTTTGACACTCCTGACCACATAGAGGAAATAGGGATGGGTACTTATTGTATCCATGAGGAGGATGTCACCATCCCTAATCTTGAAAAGGCAACATCATATCTAAATAGGATATGGCAGACGTATTTTGATGGCTCAAGAAGCAAAATGGAGTAGTTGATGGGGTTGTGTTAGTTTAACCCCAAAAAGAAAGTTATTTCTCTACATTGAGATTATAATTCAATTGTACCAATAATGTGGCTGAGTATAAAGCCCTAATTCAAGGTACACAACTGGCATGAAAGAGAGGAATAAAAGTTTTACAAGCATTTGGTGACAGCGAACTTGTTGTCCACCAAATCAAATCATGAAATGCCTCAAAGAATTACTTTCTTAAGTCATATAAGCATAGAGTCTGGGATCTAATTGAAGACTATGATGTCTTAAATATTCAGGCAGTGTCCAGACTAAGAAACAAAGATGTTGATAGACTGACTACAGTTGGTGCCCAGTTTGACATTCCTCAAAATGTTAAATAGAATTTAGATCATCATGTAAAGATTGTTGTCAGACCTGCCATGCCTGACAATGTGATAAGTTGGAAAGTGTATGAAAGTGACCAACAAATTGTGAATTTATTACAAGATGAGGTAGAATTTACTGCCAAAAATCGGTCAATATTGCAAGAGGTGACCAGGTGATCCAGCTAAAGACCAATAAATTGCCCAGAGGACTAATCACTTTAGAGAGCATATTTTGTGTTGATGATCAACCTAAGAAAGAAAAAATGAACATGACAGTAAAAAAGGAAGACTATGAAGAGGTGGAAATTGCACAAGGCAAATTTCTAAAGCATGGCAAGGTATGTGATCAAGCTAAGAGGTGAGGTTTTATTAAACTTTGTAATGAATTTGATGATTTAATAGCTTGGGATTATAGGGATTTGAAATGCTTTGATCTTGGTTTAATCCAACATACCATTGACCTAGACCCCAATGCAAAGCCCATCCGCCAAAAACAGAGGCCTATCAATCCCAAAATAGAGCTATTAATGAGAAATGAGCTATCCAAGATTATAGAGGCTAAAATCATTTATCCCATTAAGCATTCCTCTTGTGTAGCTAACCTTGTTCTAGTCAGGAAGAAGAATGGAGAAATTAGATTGTGTGTGGAATTTAGAGATCTGAATAAGGCCTCCCTTAAAGACCACTATCCACTCCCTTCCATGGAGCAGATCCTCCAAACAATAGCAGAAGCTGAAAGATTTTCACTCCTGGATGGTTACTCAGGCTATAACCAGATTCTTGTGAAAGAATCAGATCAATATAAAATGACCTTTACCACCAAATGGGGTACTTTGGATTATCAAAAAATACCATTTGGGTTGACTAATGATGGGGCAACTTTCCAAAGAGCAATGGATTTGGCCTTCAAAGGCTTGATCAATGATATTATTTTAGCATATCTTGATGGCTTGACTGTATATTCCAACCATGTAGCTGACCACCTAGGTCATTTGAGAAAAGTCTTTGGGAGATGCAGGGAATATGGGATATCATTGAATCCAAAAAAATGTGTATTTGTTGTCCTAGAGGGCAAATTGTTGGGGCACATGGTTTCAAAGGAAGGATTGGCCATTGATCTAGAAAGAACCAATGCTATTCTAACTCTTCCTCTTCCCAGTCATAAGAAAGGTATATAGAGCCTTCTGGGAAAGATCAACTTTGTGAGGAGGTTTATACCAAATTTTGCTTGAATAGCAAAACCTCTCACAACCATGCTCAAGAAGAATAATGCCTTCACGTGGTCCAAAGAAGGTAGGGACAATTTTGAAGTTGTCAACAAACCCATTACATAGGCTCCCACACTAGTAAACCCTAATTATGAGAAGAATTTTATCCTTTATGGTTTTGGAGGCAAGGAGGGCATATCAATAGTTTTAACATAACATAATGAAGATAAATTGGAACAACCAATTTATTTCTTCAGCCAACCTCTCAAAGAATATGAACTGAGGTATGATTTTGTTGAGAAGCAGGTATTTGCTATAGTGAAAGCACTTAAAAAATTTAGGCATATGCTTTCTAACAATAAAATACAGTTGATGGTGAACCACCTTGGCATTAAGGAATTTCTGTTAAGTAAAGATATCAATGAGAAAAGGGCTGGGTGGATCACAAAGGTGATGGAATATGAAGTCAACATCAACATCACCAAGCTAGTGCGCAACAAAGGCCTATGTGAGTAGATGACTGAGGACCCTGAGGTAATAAACAATATTGTATGTGTCCAAGGGTAGGCACAACCAGTTGATTCCCACACTCCAACTAACTAGTATCATGACATGGTTACATTTCAACAGTCAGAAAGATGCCCAAATGGACTGGATCGGGTCAAAAGAAGGTATTTCCAGCTCTAATCCATCCCTTACGTTCTTGTTGATTGTGTTTTGTTTATGAAAGACATCAATGGATTTCTTCTTAGATGCATAGCACAAGATCATACTTCTAAGGTGCTAGAAGAATTTCATAATGGCCCAGCTAGTGGCCGTTATTCTCCAAGAACAACTACTATTAAGATCATAAGGGCTAGTTATTACTGGCCCAATTTATTTAGAGATGCCCACATATGGGTAAGAATTTGTAAAGAATGTGCATTATTTGCAGGAAAACAAAGGTTGGTTGCTCTTCCCTTGCACCTAATTCAGGCTAACCAACCATTTGACAAACGGGGTTTGGACTTCACTAGGGCAATTAACCCACCTTCCAGTGTTGGTCACAAGTGGATTTTAGTATCCACAGATTATTTTACAAGGTGGACAGAGGCAGTTGAATTAAAGGATGCCATAGAGGCCTCCATTCTAGACTTCCTTGAGGGGATAGTTACCAAGTTTGTTGTTCCATTCACCATTATTTTTGACAATGTTAAAGCCTTTATGGGCACAAAAATTAGTGAATGGGCACTGAACTATGAAATTTATATGAAGAACTCATCCAATTACTACCCCTAAGGAAATGGCCTGGCTGAGTCCACAAACAAAAACCTGATCAAGATCATCAAAAGGACAGTGGATGATAATAAAAGAACTTGGCATTCCAAGTTAAAGATAACTCTCTGGGCTGACAGAATTACTCCCAAAAGGCCCATAGGCAATTCTCCTTTCATGCTTGTTTATGGAAAGGAAGCAAGGCTTCTATTATCATTGGAGTTACCTTCCCTTGAGCTGGCACATTAGCTAGAGTTGTTGAAGAACAATGACATGATAGTCAAGTTGGCTGAGCTGATGGAGGTTGAAGAAAAAAGAGATGCTGCTATGAAGACTCTTGAAGCTCACCAAGATAAGATAAAAAGAACTTTTGATAGAAAATCAAATGACATAACATTTGGTGAGGGAGACTTGGTGTTGAAATGGGATGTAGACAAAGCTAAAGCTGGGAGACATTCAAAATTTGATGCCATGTGGAGTGGCCCTTATATTATTACTAGCTATAAACATGCCAACACATTTCAGTTTTCCAAGCTGAATGGAGAGGTTTTGCCCATCCCAGTCAATGGGATTCATCTCAAACCTTCATTTTAGAATGGTTGTGGGATTTTGTAAATATGTTAGGTGTTTCCTTTCAACAAGTGCTTTTCCACAACCATCATTCTCATTAGGAGATTGTTTCCCTTGTTTGTTTTGCCTTGTTTTGTTTCCCGGAAGCAGTGTTCAGTTTTGTGTTGGTCTGGCCAACCCATGTTCTTGTTGCTGTGTCCTTTGACTCTATGCCTAATAGATTGTTAAGGCCTTTGGATCCTAGTGTTTAGCAGGCAAACACCCTTGTACAGTCACCAAAATGTTATCCTATTTTGCCTTGTGGCCAAATAGCCTAAGGATCCATGAAATCCTAGTATTTTCACCCTTTGGAATGTAAGAGAAAATAACCCAAAATGGCTGAGTCCCAAAAAATCCTAATTTTTCCTTGTGTTTTTGCCTTTTCAGAGTTTTAGAGTTAAGAGTTCTTCCCTTTGCTTTGCCATCCTAATCAGCTACGAACTCCGCTTTATACAAGTTAAATTCACCTAAGTGTTTCAAGTGCTAGACTTTGGGGTTTCTCTCTTCCACGTTCTCTTTTGGAAGGCCAAAGTCTTGAGGTTTGCTTGCCAAATCTCAACAAATAAAAGCTTTATGTGTGTTGGACTTCGAAGTTCTAGGCTTCATCCAGATATTTTGACATAGACATTTCACAATTACAAATATCCATATCCAGTCGAAATATCCATATCCTAATGACGTCATCCATGAATGAATGTTTGGGACCCGAGTTCCGCTCCTTTTCATCCAAAATATTTCTAAGTGTTTTGGGAAGTCAGACTTTGGTCTTTCCTTCTTCCTTCTTCCTTCTTCCTTCTTTTGGAAGGAGGAAGGTCAAAGGCCCTGTTGGTTATTTTCCTAGACTAGATGCTTATTCCTAGTTATCCCTACAAGGTAGCCATCATTGATCAACAGGATTCCCAGGCCAGGGGCCAACAGTATAGGAGATAGACTCTATAAATATCTGCTCTTCTTCTTTAGGCTCTACAAAACCAAGGGGGTATTCACTACTCAACATCCATGAGATATAACTATGCAAAGATTGGAATGCTGAACAAAGAAGATAAATCCTCTATTATGCAAAACAAACTGTGAGATAAGTGCAAAGGGGCTAGCTTTGGGCCTATATTCAGTTGTAGACAGAGGATTTTGGATCCTAAAACTACTTCTAAAGTCCTAAAAGGTTTGTATATGAAGTTTAAGTTGATTTTATATTTGGATGCAAAACTAGGACTTTGGGTTACAACAGAGATACCAGACCAGATCGGTGCCTATCCAGGGCTCAGAGTCAGTAGACATATATATGTGAATGTTTACCACAGACTTAAGACAATAATCAAATTTCAAGGGGCTTCTAAAATGTCTGCCTTACAGACAACACCCAAGAAAGAGTATTTAGTTATTTCTGCTTGCCAATATCCTTACTACAATTTATCCTTCTCAACACTTAATTCAAAACATTCAATCTACTCCTTAAGCAAAAGTAAGAGACTAAGTATTCAATATAGGAAACCTATATTCTAGAATCTATAACACCCCTTAGATGTTCAGAGTCAAAAGAAAAACACATTCAGTCTGGAGACAAATAACAAAACACATGCAATGAAGCATTACTCATTCAACATGAAATTGATGATTTCTGTGGATAATACATACAACATACAATTCATAAACTCACAAGACACCTGAAATAGAGTCACCCAAAAGTTGTATTCCTATTGCAGCACCAAAATTTGTCCAGTTTTCAACCACACAAAGAGTGACACCGTCTGCCTTTTATAGCAAAACCGTGTACTCAACGAATTAATTACAAGGGAAGTCAAAAATCCTACCAGATGCATCGCATCTTTAAATTGGCGCTTAGAAACAATAAATGCAGTAAAGAGACAAAGAGGAATGAGCAGGTGAACTCGGGATCTGCACCGCCATTCAGGGATTTTCTTCTTAAATTGGGTGGTTGACCCGTCCATCATCGACCCATACCGCTGCAACTCCGCCATTACTACTTCATCAACCTGTAGGCCCCTTTGAAATGTAGCAGCGGACGCATCTGGAGATTTTCTCGCTCAAAAATGGCCACAGACATAAGGAAAAAACCATCGCTGTGGGCTCAAAACATGGCCGTCGATCTACTTCTATCGCTAAGATCAACAGCCCCAAAAAATGTTGACCAAGTCACTAGCCAACTAGATCGTGCCACGTAGGCACCTCATGTTTCTATCGCTGGCTTATTGCTCCCTCCATTTTTCCTTTCAAAAAAGGGACAGGTGGCAATTTCTACAGCATTTAGAAACATATACGTGTCTTTATCTGCAACACTTTACAAAACTGTGTCTTTATATTCAAGTGGCCTCCGCAGGTGACAACTGTCACAACCCACAGCATTTGAAACATGAGACACGTTAATACCAAGACCCACAACCTCCCGCTCGCTAGCTTTCATAAGAGGAAAATAGGGACATGTGGCATCTTCCGCACGCACAACCGTTGATACGTGGTGACTTCCGCAGCATCTCTTGAAACATTAGAAACCCTTTGAAACTCCTGCAGAAGCTGACACTTGGCGGGTTCCGCGTTACTGAAGAAACACTAAGTAACAATGGAAGAAAGGGGCAAAGGCTTTCACTTAGGTGCCGCATCCACCATGTGGCACATTTCGCATTACTTAACCCTCATAACTATGGCCCACCACCATCCACTACTTTGCATCGCAGGATACATAGACAGATACGCGGAAGCAGACACTTGGCGAGCTCCGCGGCCATCATAAAATACATGTGGCGCCCTCCGCAGACACACTGAAACTTATTAACTATGCCTCCGCTAATGACATGTGGCGCTTTCCACAGGGTCACAACTTAGAACTGTGTCGGAGACATTTATTCCACATGGCATGACCCGCAGCACCTGAGACTCTTCACTGGGACCCACCCCCGTCTTCACTTAGCACCAAAACAAATATGAACCATGACACAGAAGCTGACACTTGGCAAGCTCCGTAGCTATCACTAAAGACACAAGGCGCCTTTCGCGCTCACGCTGAAACATTTAGGGAGTGCCTCCGCTGATGACACGTGGTGCCTTCCACAGCAAGTAACTTAAAACAAAATAGAAACATCTTCCGCTACATGGCACACTTTGCGTTAAAGTTATCACTCAGAAGCAAAAGTGCGGCTTGAACCAAGGCTTGACACTTGGCGAATCCCGCGGCATTCGCAAAATGAAACCCTCTCAGCCACTCTTAGAAACATTCACAGACACTGAAAACTATAGCCCGATATGCATTCAAAAATGCATCTAACTCATTTTTTTATCTTTTTTGGAAGCCAATAGAGATTTTGCAAGATCGCCAATGCATTTTTGACCATTTGCATACAAAAACTTGACATTTTCCTACACGCAATAGGAAAAGGCAGATTCCACACTGCATTGGGCTGGCGAACCTATGAACTTTAAGGCACGGAGATGAAACTCAGAAGCAAGGAACCTGTTTTAGGAGGCCAACATAGGATAGAAAAATAACACAGCAGTCCAAGGAAAAGAATCCAAGGCATTAAGGGTCTGAATGAAAAACAACAAAAGTTAGCAAACCAACTTCAAAACCCTAACCCTAGGTGAACACCACCAGTGGCTCCGATTGGGGACGTGCAGACACAAGACTGCAGCGAGAACCAAATTACTCTGGGGTAGACCAGACAAAACACAAAACCTCAAAATACGACCGACTATACAAGACATGTACAAAATATTCACATTTAGTTTACAACGTGCATGCAAGATAACCATTACAAGAAGTAGAGCTTTAGGAACTGACCGTGCATAGGCAATTCCAACAATTCACCACTTAGGGGCCTGGAGAAAGTAAGAATCTCCTCCATGAGTGTCGCTGATTTGGTACGGGCCCACCCATAAGGGCTCAAATTTATCGTGTTTGCCCTTATCTTGGTTCCTTGCATTCCATACAAGGACCAAATCACCTTTCTGAAACTTTCTTTCTGTAGCTCTCTTATCAAACAGATATTTCACCTTTTATTGTCTCTTGATGTTTATTTTTTGTACCTCCCTTCTCATTTCATCTAATGCAACCAACTGATTGATTCTTTCAGTCATTGGGTCCCCAATCTCCTCCTCATTTTCTTGCATGAATTTGCATACTGGCAGGAAGTTGTTCACAGGCAATTTGGCTGTCGTACCATATACCAACTCAAAAGGAGATCTTCCAGTTGCTTTCTGAACTGTTACCCTGTCAGCCCATAATGCCAACTTCAGCTTTGAATCCCAAGCCCTTTTGTTTTTATCCACCATCCTTTTTATAATTTTCATGAGACTTTTGTTGCTTGACTCAGCTTGACCATTTCCATGTGGGTGGTATGGTGATGCATGTAACAAATTGATTCCATAATTACTGCAAAAATCAATAAATTCACCAGATCGTAAACACATGGCATTATCTGCGACTAATTTGGCTGGTACTCCAAATCTGATAATAATATTTTCTAAAATAGAATCCATCACCACTTTGCTGGTAGCTCTTTTGGTTCGGATGGCATCAATCCATTTAGTGAAGTAATCAGTGGCAACTAGAATCCAACTGTGCCCTCCACTTGATTTTTCTGAGATTTTTCCTATGAAATCAATCCCCCATTGCTGAAATGGAGCTTCTATAGTTACAGTCTTGAGGGGCAATGCACCTCCATATTTTAGCCTTCCTGAGAACCTTTGGCAAGGATCACATTTTCTTATCATTCTATGTGCATCTGAGAAAAGAGTTGGCCACCAGTAGCCAGCTCTGAGGATTTTGTGGGCTGTTGTATGGGTAGCATAGTGTCCACCACACACTCCATTGTGCATGTCATTTAGAATCTCCCTGGCCTAATTCTCATCCACACATCTGAGTAATACACCATCACGATTTCTCCAATACAGCTCTCCTTGAACAATGATGTATTTAATAGCTTGCAACTTCAAAGTTCTCTTCTGGATATCACTAAGGTGGGAAGGACAGTTCAATTTTTGCAAATAATGCACTATGTCCTTATACCACTCAAATTCTAACATGTTTATAACTTCATTATGCACTTCATTCACTTGGCATGCCTCTAGATTTGACTGTGTCATTAGCTTTGCTAAACCTTGTCCTCTTACCAATTTTGTGATCTGTATCTCTATGTTGAACTCCTGCAACTTGTTTATCCATTTGCATCTCCTTCCAGTTACCTCCTGCTAAGTAAAGATATCTTTGACTGCTGCATGAGGTACATATGCAATTACTTGTGAGCCTACCAAATATGTCCTGAAGCTCTTGACTACTCTAACCAGTGCATATGCTTGTTTCTCCATGATATCATACTTTAATTCAGCAGCCTGCAATGACCTGCTAAAGAAAGCAATAGGCTGTTCAAACCCTTCTTCATTTTTCTGCAATAAGCATGCATCACTAGTGTGGAAAGAAGCAAATGAAAACAATTGAAATGGCTTAGAAAAATCTAGAGATTTTAATACATGAGCCATCTTTATAGCTTCTTTTATGTCTTGAAATGATTTGGTTGCTTCATCCTCCCATGTGACAGTTGCACCCTTCTTTAACATCTTGGAGATGTCTCTTGTGGTCTCTGCAAAGTTAGGCACAAATCTCCTAATAAAGTTAACTTGTCCAAAGAAGGATTGAACACCTTTCAGTGTTTTAGGGATCTGAATTTTGTCAATTGCAGCTACCCTTTCAGGATCAATCCTGACTCCATCCTTGGAAACAATGTGTCCAAGCACTTTTCCTTCCACAACCCCAAAAACACATTTCTTTAGGTTGAGTGAGATACCGTACTCCAATGATCTAATAAAAATTTGCTCCAAATGTATACAGTGTTGCTCTTCTTTCTTTGAAAAGGCAGTTAAGTCATCTTGATACACAGCCAAGATTGAATCAGTCAATCCTGCAAAAGCAACATCCATTGCCCTCTAAAATGTGGCACCTACATTTGTCAATCCAAATGGCATCCTCACATATACATATGTTCCCCATGGAGTAGTGAAAGTAGTCTTGAATTGTTCTTATTCTTTCACTTTCACTTGATTGTACCCTGAAAAACCATCCATCATAGATAAAAGTTCACAGCCAATCACCTTCTGCAACATGGCTTCCATGTTTAGCAATGGATAATTGTCCTTCAAAGAAGACATATTCAAATTTCTAAAGTCCACACACAGCCTTATATCACCATTCTTTTTTCTGAATGGGACAAGGTTAGACACCCAAGTTGAATGTCTGATAGGCATGATTATTCTAGCCTCCCTAAGTTTCACAAGTTCTTCTTGCATTTTTGGAGCTAAGGTTGGGTTGATAGGCCTCTATTTTTGTCTAAATGGTTTAGCTCCAGGCTTCAAAGGGATTTCATGCTGAAATAAATCCTCTCTATAAGCTTTCAGGTCCTCATATGACCAAGCAAAAATATGTTTATATTTCTTAAGTAGTGCAATCAGCATACTTCTGATATGTGGTTTGAGTTGTTTGCCAATGTATACCTTTTTGGGAGCATGAGATGTTCCCAAGTTTATCTCCTCCAAATCATTCTTGTTTGTCAGGGATGTCTTTGTAATAAATTGGTCCCTATTGTCAAAAGCTCTCTCTAAAGCTACCATCCCTCTAGGGATTTTGTTTGTCTTAAGTTGAATTACCTCCTTCCCTAAGAGAGTTTCCTTTCCATCTACAACCTCCACAAAGTTTTGAAAATCCATTTCTTGGTTCTCATATTCATCAATACAATGCAGAAATCTCAGTAAATCTTTATCATCATCAAACACTTGCCAGCTGCATACATTATCTGGCACTGCAGGTCTGAGTTTGACTTCAACATTTGTAACATCTGACAAAGTTATATCATCTGGCCTTATGGCTATATTGGCTAGAAAATCTACCCTGACATTTTTTGATCTCTCTATCCAATTTATTGAAAATGCATCAAACAATTCTATGGTATCCCAAATAGCATGCTTATATTGCTTTCACCTTTTATTTTTTGATGCATACTTATCTCTAACTTGGGAAACAATAAGCTCTAAATCACCAAACACTTTGATCATCTTAATTCCATGCTTCAAGGCCACATTCAATCCTAACAACAGAGCCTCATATTCTGCAATATTGTTTGTACAGGCAAAATTCAACAAGAAAGAAAATTTGAGAAGCTTACCAGCTAGAGACAGAAATATGATCCTAGCACCAGAGCCTTCCTTTGAACAAGTTCCATCAAAATACATGGTCCATAGACCCTGTTGATCCAATTCTTGGATGCAAATATTTTTTCCTTTATCTCCTGAGACAACTCTGAAATTATCACAATCAGTGTTCACAAAACATATCTGTTCCTCTAATTCTTGATCCTCCACTGTCTCTGATGATCTTTCTTCTCTAATCAGTTTGACATCCTTGCCATTCATTGGGATCATAGCATATGACAAATCTAACTGCATACTCCCACCAATTAATGTTGCCCATCTTCTTGACAGCAACATGCCATACTGTGGCTTGATATCAACAACTATTATGTTTATTTTGTAGGTTTTTTCAGGATATGCTACCAATCTGAAATCAACATCCTTCATGATTCCAATGACAGGTACCTCCCTGGCATCCATTGCATAGCATTTCCCACATGCCTTATCTATCTTTAACCCAGCTTGTTGCATGATAGCTAAAGGCATGATATTCGTTGATGCTCCTAAATCAAGCATATAGTTCCTAATTACTTTTCCATTTATGACAAGGGAGACATAAAATGGTTCCACTTGTGAAGGACATTTTGTCATGGTCATCCCTAGATATACTTCAGGGGTCTCATCTTCTTCAATGCATAGGGCTTGTTTCTTACCCTAAAGTTCATCACTCAACTTGGCTTGACAGGGTACTCCTGAAATTAAGGATACAGCCTTATTTCTGAATTCTTTCACTTTCATCAGCTCCATCAATGGAACAGAGACTTTTATCTGCGATAAGACTTGAGTTATATCAAATGGGGCATAATTTTGAATAACAGTTGTTGTTTGCTCCACCATTTTACCTCTATCCTAAGATGACCCAACCTTAATTTTTATAGCTCCTTGATTGTCATTCCTGCCCTGAAAATTTTTATTTTGATCCTCAATCTGGGGAACTATATTTTCTGCTTTTTGAGAATCATAACCTATTTTTTGCTTAAAACCTTGCTTGTTATTGTTCCATTGTTTCTTATATGGTTCAGTCCCCTTATGATTTTGCATTGGTTGGCCCACAAAGGTGTTCTCTGGTTGAGGTGAGCTGCTTACCTGAGCCTTACCCTGAGATTGTAATTACTTTTGACTTGAGCTACTGTTGCAGCTGTGAAGGCTCTAATTTCTTCATCAAAAGGTCTCCTCAAATTATTCAAAAAATTGTGTGAATCCTGAGCATAGGCATAGTTGTCCTCTTCATCCTCATCATAGGGAAACTGCTGATAGACCTGAATGTCATCATTTGCATTTGCATCAGCATCATGAAAAGAGTATCCTCTGTTTGTAGACAACATATTGACATTGTCATCTTCCATGCAATGCGGCTCATTGCATTCATCACAGGCAACAACATTATTGTATAAAGACTGAGCAATCATGCATTGTGACTGTGAGTGAGGCATTGACATATGATGCACCATGGGGTGTCATTAACAATATTTATAGCCTTCTTCAAAGGATCAAGAGTTTCTTTAACATTTTGATTCTTTGGATTTGAGTTGTAGTTTGGAAGAATAGGCTTACCATTATGCGAATTAGTATTATATGGCATATCATATAATGATGGTCTTCTTTCTTGCCTTTGGTAAACTAGTCTGTCAGGACCTATCCCCTTTTCACTTTTAGCCATTCTATAACCTAGGTCCTTGACAATGGTTGTCAACTTGTCTATTTTGTCCTCAGAAGTAGATGCACTACTTTGACTATTCTGGGATTTAGTATTTGGATTTTGCAAAATTTTCACATCATCCCTTCTATTTGTTTTACCAGATGCTTTTCTATTATTTTCAATATTTGTTGCAATTTTGAAGGCATCTCTGAGGCTATGAGGACTCTTATCTCTTAATCCATAAGCCGTCTTGGCATCATGTACAATACTATGCACATTTGTTCATTAGGCCTTAAGTCCTGTGGCAGTTTGTTCAATACTTTCATGAATCTAGCATTGAAATCAACAACCTGTTCATTTGATCCTTTGGTAATTCCAGTAAATTCATTAATGAAGAAACTAGGATCAGTTTTATCACCATATTGTTCTTTGGATATCCTTCTGAAATCATCCCATGATGAAATGCTTCTGTCAGGCAGACCTTTATACCATTCCTTGGCTTCATCAACTAAGGATTGCATAAATGATTTCATGAAAACATCCTCATGCTCAACCTCAAAGTTGTCCATGATATTCTGAAAAGATTTTAGATGGTCCTCACCTAATACAGTATTGTTTCCTGAAAATTTAGGTACTTGCAGCCTCACATGTTTGTCAATAGGATTGGGATAACCAGGAATGCCATCAAAAACAAGTTGTCTGAATCTGTCTAGCTGCATAGGTTGTCTACCAAATTGATTAGCATTGGCATTTCTGTTTGCATTCTAATTTCTTACATTGTTTAATGGAGCTCTTATGTTATTTGCATTCTATCTTTGATCATTATGCTGGTTCTGAACTTCATTTCTTTGCTGATTTCTCTGCACATTTCCATTTTCAAGGGTAGGAATTGAACCATTCTAAGCAACTCTCAAAGCTTGCACTTTCTGTCTCATGTCATCTCGGATCTTTACTGCCTGTAGATATTCTAATTCTGCCCTTAAGCTCTTAATTTCATCAGCTAGTTCCTCCTCTCTAGGCATAGAAGAGGATGGTTTTATCATATTCTGATCATCATTATCATCATCCCTTAGGGATTCAGCTTCTTCAAATCTGTCAGGAGAATCATGAAAAGGATGTTCTTGAAACACCTCTGACCTTATTCTTAATCCATCACCCTGTTGTCTTTCATACACATTCTGGATGTCAGCCTCAGTGTTTGAAAAATAAGGTATTGTCTTCTCTGGGGATCCTAGATTATCTTGAATAAATTCATTTTTCTTGGGGCTAGGAGAACCATCTTGACTGGCTCGAACAGTGCCCTTTTTTCTATACATCATTTTTATGGGTAACTCTTCAAATAGAGTATTACGTTGGGATCTTCTCCCTTGCATACAAATTTTTACTTTATCGGTTGGGAGATTAGTTCGGAGTCGCCACCTATTAGTAGGAATTGTTTTCTTTTAAAAATCAGGGTTCTTTCACAAGACCTTCCCCAGCGGAGTCGCCAAAATCTGTTGTGACTCAGATGGGCAATAGTTTACCAGGGACGAAAAGATAACACTTTCACTTCATGTCCCCAGTAGAGTCACCAAAATCTGTTGGTGACTCAGATGGATAAAATATAACACTTCTTTTTTCATCAACTCCCTAGTAGAGTCGCCAAAATCTGTTGGTTATTTTCCCAAACTGGATGCTTATTCCCAGTTATCCCTACAAGGTAGCCATCATTGATCAACAGGATTCCCAGGCCAGGGGCCAACAGTATAGGAGATAGACTCTATAAATATCTCCTCTTCTTCTTTAGGCTCTGCAAAACCAAGGGGGGTATTCCCTACTCAACATCCATGAGATATAACTATGCAAAGACTGGAATGCTAACACAAAGTAGATAAATCCTCTATTATGCAGACCAAAACTGTGAGATAAGTGCAAAGGGGCTAGCTTTGGGCCTATATTCAGTTGTAGACAAAGGATTTTGGATCCTAAAACTACTTCTAAAGTCCTAAAAGGTTTGTATATGAAGTTTAAGTTGATTTTATATTTGGATGCAAAACTAGGACTTTGGGTTACAATAGAGATACCAGACTAGATTGGTGCCTATCCAGGGCTCGGAGTCAGTAGACATATATATATATGTGTGTGTGTGTGTGTGTGTGTGTGTGTGTGTGTGTGTGTGTGTGTGTGTGTGTGTGTGTGTGTGTGAATGTTTACCACATACTTGAGACAGTAATCAGATTTCAAGGGGCTTCTAAAATGTCTGCCTTACAGACAACACTCAAGAAAGAGTATTTAGTTATTTCTGCTTACCAATATCCTTACTGCAATGTATCCTTCTCAACACTTAATCCAAAACATTCAATCTACTCCTTAAGCAGAAGTAAGAGACTAAGTATTCAATATAGGAAACCTATATTCTAGAATCTATAACAGGCCTAAAGCCCTATCTCCACTGATTTCAAAAAATTGGCTAAGTGTTGCAGAGGCAGAGGTCAAGTTCATCTTCCTGTGATCAACAAAAGACATAACAATGAAGGCCCAACCTAAAGCCCAATGACTTCTCTTCTCTCAGACTTTAGAGGCTAGGGTTTCCTCCTTCACCTCTCCAAAGGCCCAATTGGTGGAAGACCGATCAGAGGAAGTCTGCTATGTCAGAGCCTGACCCTTTTGCCTTCTAGGGATATTTTCTACTATTCCAAATGTGACGAGATTGCTTAGCAACCCTCCTGGTCGCCATTAATGATTCTTCAGAGCTTGATTTCTTGTGGGAGATGAATTCCTCGCTTCCCTGTGCTACTTTTGTCTCTTTGCATTAAATTTCTTGTACCCACGACATGGGCGAACACTCTTCTTCAATGGATTTCATGGGCAAAGCCATGTGGGCGTGCTCTAAGGACATTAAAACAAAGTTATTACAGCATGGCTGATGTCCCTTCCTTGTTGACTTCTCATTCCACACTCATGGATGCTATAGTGCGATTGTAAAAGCTATATATGCATCATTCAAAGATGTATTTCAGGTTGGGTAGTTATTCTTCTAGGTTATCATGTTAGTTAGGTAGTTTGTTATCACAGGTCTTGTAACGTATTTGCAAGAACTGACTGGATGTAATGCATTGTGCTCTTTTTCTGAGCCTTTGATGTCTCTAGTTGATTGTTCACCAATGAATGTAAATGGTTATTTTGTATCTATTTCTCTGTAATAAAGTATCTTTCTTTTGTAATGGCTATTTAGCCTTCATGATCAATGTAATCACTAATACTTTGCCTCTCTTATGATTTCGCTCTGTGTTTACTTGAAATCGGTAACCCATTTTGTGGATAAAATGGTCCCTCCATTGGTCATGGTTTTCTAATTCAAACCTCTATTAAAGTTGTGAGTCTGTGTGAGTCCCTTTCAGTATTTGATGTTATTGTTGTGTTATGTCAGTTGCAGCTAAGCACCCTAAATCTTGGTGTATCACCTCCCTTTTAGTTTTCAGTCTCCTTCTCTCCCTTTTCCCTGGTGACCATTAGTGTAGGTTTAGTCTATTTCTCTAAGCCTTAAGCTTAGAAAGAGGAACCAACCTTCTTTGGAGGTTTCATCTCAACTACAAAGGTCCCACACTTTGAGACCAATCCCATGTTACTCTGAAATTGTTGGAACCATCAAAGCTCCAACAAAAGGGTGCAATTTTAGGTGATAACAGTTTCTGGCACGCCTGATGGGTCTCTCTGCTATGAGCAAGAGATGGATTGAGGAATTTCAGTGCTTTTCTTATTTCATTCACTATTATGGAAGTGCTCAACAAGCACCTAGTGACTTTGCTAATCTAGTATCCATATCAACTCAACATTTCATGCCTAGAGTACAGACAAGATCTTCTTCCAGAGGTAATTTTCAATTGGTTGAACTATCACTTATTAAGTCAAGAAGAAGAAGTAGCTTGTCTAGATAACCTATGAGGAAAAATAGGAGTATAATTCCATCTCCTTCAAGAGCCCAGTCTACTCCCCCTCTAGCTATATTCCAATTTGGATTCCAGTATTCAAGAAGAAACCTACGCATACCTAGAATTAACCTAAATACTCCTAAAATGGTGAGGAATCTCCCTTTTGTCACATTTAATGGAGGTAGTCCTCTAGACCTAGCCTAGTATGTTGAAATCCCTTCCTCATCCTTAAAGGCTATCCCATTCTTCAATGGTGAAAACTTCATCACCCTTACCGAGCACATTCAGGATATTTCCAATGTCTGCTCAGTCCATAATGTAACTACAAACAATGTGGCAGTGAGATTGTTATCTTCTTCATTTAAGAGAAAAGCCCTCCAATGGTATAGAGGTCTCCCAGCCAATTCCATTCACAACTGGGATGAATTTGTTGATAACTGAGAGGGGGGGTGAATCAGTTATCTTAATTCTTTAACTTTCTTTTCTTCTTAATCAATTAGTACAGTATCAAAACTTATAAGCATAAATAAACATGAGTAGAAAAAAACTCAATACACATGACACAATATTTTTGACATGGAAAACCCTGTTAAGGAAAAAAACCACGAGGTGATTAACCCAAGATTGTATTCTCTGTTAAAAGAATAAGGTAGTACAAAATGACACTTGTCAATTAGGGCTCACTGCTCGAGCACACTGCTCACAAGAGGCTCACTACCTACAAGAGACTCACTGTCTACAAGTTATAATGAAAGTAACCAAGTGATTGAACTGATGGGAATCATCCACATATGCTAAGGTTCAGTTCCGGTTAGGCTCAATAAACTAATCTACTGCACTTCATTCTTCCTCTGTCTTAGACTGTTGTTCTGTCACATACCGGACCTTTCTTTCTGCTACTGCTCTCTGCTATTCTTTGCCCTTCACAATACACCACACACACCTTCTCATCGAAATCCATCTGGTATATATATCCACACCAAGGATTTCATCATCTTTTTAGTCAGCATCCGGAATAGTCAATATCTTCCCAAACTCTAGTCTGTCGGTTGAATCCTTGCTTACCAAGTGATGCGTATCACAGAGATAGTTATAGAGGTCATCAATCATGTCGGCCAATCATGAATGATACCTTAAGAACCTTGAACACCATCAATATCTCATCTAGAATAAGGTCTGATGCTTTGCCAGTCAGTTCTTCCTTTGTCTACTCTGCCAAACAGGACCCCAATACTTAGGTGCTCATATCTCTTCACTCTTTCATCACCGGAGGCTCAATCCCTGGAATCTATCAATCAATGTACTCCTCTTGACTTCCCCAAGTCCGTACTTTACAAAGATACTTCCTCTAAGAGATCCAAACCTAATTGTCAGACCTTGATGCATGCTCTGTTCTTGGTCACCAGACCAAAATACTCTTCAACCTGACTTCCGATATAGACACGCCATGTCCTACGGATGTGTGGGATGGTCTTTGTTGCCATCAATGACAACACCAATGAAGCCACACAGTGTCTCTTTCCAACAATCTCCCCCTTTGGCATGATGGCAACACTTAGTGAAAAATGACTAAGTGTCACACTACACTCCCCCTTGGCTGATGCTCTGTTCTAATGTACACTTTTCCGGAGCTCCCCCTTAGCTAGATTCTATTTTTTTCACTACTACTCACTCCCCCTTTGACATCAATGGCAAAGGGTAGGGTCCGCTCACCAAGACTCCCGAAAATCTAACTATACTTAGCCGCATAAGTATATATACAAGTTATACTTACATATACTGTAGTATATCTGCAAAAGTTGTCTTTAACTGGACAAGTTTTGTTGCCCAATTCTACTTCATCCTATCCAAAATTGAGATGTGACCACTCAACAGGAATGCAAAATCTTCTGCCCTCTTTAGATCTGTCGGATCACTGGTCCGGGCTGTGGTCTGAGCATCAGTTAGGACCTCATGCATGGCCTCTAACTTAGGGATAATAATCCCTCTTAGTTCACTTAGTCTGCTTATCCTATTTTTCTTCTTCTTCTCAAGCTTCTTTATTTCATTTATAGCTACAAGAGTCTGGCACTCTTGATTCACTATGGAAGAGGAGAGAGGATCAAAACTTTGAGATATACTTGAAAGTTTTCCCTCTTGATCTTTCACTTTCTTCTCAATATCCATTGTCACTTTAGACCAGGATAGACAAAATTTATATATATCTCCGCCATCTTAAAGAGCATTTTCTAAGATCTTTATTCCAATATTTAGATTTCTTCTATCATTTGCTATGTACCCCTGTACTTCGGAGAATCTTTTACCCAAAAATTCTTTCCGGACTTTGTCTTCTGCTGCTTTCTCTAAAGAGTCAAAATGTGTATTGACAGAGTTAACAAGAGACTTTAGATTACCGGATGTGGAGGCCGAAGAGTCCTTTTGGAAGGTTGGCATGATTTTCTCTAGCACACCGGATGCAATCTCTAGCAGCTCACAGTCTTCTATGTGAGACTTTAGAAGTTTCTCTTTTGCCTTTGCTTGGGCAAAGGATGCTCTCTTCATTGTTTGAACCGGGGAGAGAGAATCAAAGTCGAATGGTCCTTGAAGTAGCTCCAGTTCATCAATCTCCATCATTTCTTTAGTCAAGAAATCTTTGACAGTTTTTGCAGTGTCTCTTACCGGAGACAGAGTTTTCTTTCCTTCTGCAGCCTCAGCACTGTCACTTGTGGTCTTCTCAATTTGACCTTCTACTCTTCCTTCACTTCTTCTTTCTCCTCTATTCTTTCTTCTCCTTTAGATCCAGAGACTGCTGAGGAATCTGGATGAGAGATCTTTGCTTCTTCTTGGAATTCCTTTTCCAGAACAGAGGAATCCTGGTCCTTGGAGTTCTCTTTTCTTGCCTCTTCTGCAACTGACTTAGTAGATTCTCCTTTGTCATCCATGGCAGAGGGTTCATCACCTATGTCCTCTATAACAGGAATATTGAATCTTTTAAAGGCGTTCCGGAGGATCTCTTTAGTCTCTTTAGCCACTTGATCAGTCTCTCTGAGCATGAGCTTATTCATTTTGGCTTTGCTCTGAAACTCATCCTTGTAATCCTTGAAGATCATGTTTATTTGCTTTGGAGTGATTGAGGGATAGAGTTGAATAGCAATCTGCTCCCAGATTTCTAGGTCTTTTGCTTGGGCATTGTTCTTTCTTATTTCAAGTTCCTTCTCTAAGCTTTTGGGAATTAGAGATATAATTTCAATGAATGCCTTGTTATAGATGTTTAAATACTTAACTGTGGCATCTTGCAATATCTTCCTATCAGATTCACTATATTCATCATAAAATTCAACCATTGGTTGTAGGTTCCCATCCACAGTAACTAATTTAATGATATCATCAATGCGAAGAGTAGGCCTTTCAATGAATTCTTCTACCTTTTCTTCCTTGCCTTCACCGGTAGAGGTTTCACCGGATGTTTTCTTCTTCTTCTTCATTTTCTTGATCTCTTCATCAGATTCTGTCTCTTCATCATCCTTCTGACTTACATAGGATCTTGTTGCCTTTGTCTTAGTTCTCTTCTCTGCTTTATCGGATGATTTTGCTTCCAGTTTTGATGCCTTTGATCTCTTAGCAGTGGTAGGTATAGAGGTCTTAGAGGATCTGGTCCGGGAGGGGACTTCCACTGAAGCACCTTCTTTCTCTGCTTTTTCTTTTTCTCTCTACCCTTTCCATCTTCTCTCTATTTGCATCAAGTGCCTCCTTTGAAATTTCATGCCTCTTGGCAAATTCTTCTACTTCTCTCCTTACCTTTCTCTTGATCTCAGGCTGTCTCAGTTCAACATGAACTTTTACACTTAGCTCTTGGTAAGTTCCAAACCTTTCTACCTTAGGATCTTTGGGTTGGCTCAGCAGATGTTGGATATGCAGTTCTAGGATTTTCTCATCAACCTCATACCCCATTGGCATGATCCGTACTATTCTTGGTTCTATTGCCTCCATCAGACATTGATCAGTGTCTACCATAAAGCACATTGTATCCTTGTATTTTTCAACTAGGGATTGGGGAATTCTTTCTCTAGCCTACATCATGCTTTGGAAGTTTTTGAAGTAACCCCACAGTGTTGTGTTTTGTGCCTTGGCATCACCAAGCCCATGCAAGTAATCTCTAATTTGAATTACAACAGGTCTGTCATTCTGCCATACCCAACAACTGGATCCGGGCAGCTCATTCATAAAATAGAAGAACAAACATAGTATCAGCCCACCATACTTGAAAGAGTTCTTCTTGTCCTTCTTGATCTTTTGTAGGTTTTCCATCAGTTGGCTCAGAAGGAGTTCACAAAGATCATAATCTACATTCTTTCTCAACATTTCATAAGCAGTGTAGATTATTGTTCCGAATATAGAATTTTCTCTATTGGAGTGATATATCTTGTAGCCAATAATCATGGAGGTAAACTTGATGTCTAGATCTGTGATATCCTCAACTGTCATTACTCTTTTATCAAATTTAGATCCAGTAGCCTCACTCATAATTTGGTTTTTGACTGATTTTAGAGTAGGTAACCCACCGGATGAGTGCAATCCAGTTACTGCCCTAATTGCTTCCTTGGCTATCTTGAATGGCCTCATCAACCACATAAAGTTGTCATGCATTCTGCTCAAAACATACCGGACCTAATCATCTTCAACAAAATAGGGGAAATGAATGCACTGTCCAAAATGTTTATCCCGGATGGCCTTATACTGAGGTTTTAGTTCAAATGATTCATCTATCAGTTCCTTGTGGTACATATCCATCAGCTTGGATTCACCAAATTCTTTAATGTTTGTGTGAATGTAAACCCTAACGTCTTCTACATGTAGAATTCCATGTGGAATGCTAGAAAATGTGCCTAGGGGATCAACTTATAGGGATTTATAGGGATATTTTCTAAATTTAGGGCATGACCTATCAGTGATCTTCACTACATTCATGGTAGCCATCTTTCAAAGATTCACAGAGAGATTTTCAATAGCAGAAAATACCTTTTACGCTTCTAGGGTTCACGATATGAACCGGATCAGATTCCTAGATGAATCGACTTCTGTAGTTGATCTTTGATGGGCTTGAGGCAATTTGTTGCAGAGCTCCTTTTCTCTTCTTCTCGAATGTAAAATGAGCAAATGTTCAATAAGAGAACCCTTGTATTTCTCTGCAAACCCTAATTCCATATTGCAATAAATGCGTAACTTAAGTCATTCTGGTTTGCCTTGTTCTCCTTGTTCTAAGAAAAATCTTTTCTGGATCACTGAGAAGCATTTAGAGTTGTTCTTGGTGATGATTAACAATCTATCTTCCTTTCTCCAAACATTTCATCTATCTGCAGATCAAGATTCCTCAGTTTGAATCATATCGGATCTAACTGTGAAAAACCTTCTTACCGGATGACTGTTGAACCAGATTAGTCTTGGAAGATTAACCTGTTCAAAACTTCTTGCGGATCTTCCATCTTTTTACCAAAGCTTATTTAGATGTTCCTCTGTGAACCCTTTAATCCGCAACTTTCCTTGTGCCAATTTCAGGCACCAATTAACTGGCTGGGGGAAAATATTTTTCCTTGTGTCTCCCCCTGAGCCAGAGCTCACTTTTTAATTTCTGGAAGGAATATCAGCACCATATTCTAGTGTAGATCCACCCCCTACATTTTCTGTACTCCTCTTCACCCAAATCTTGTTCATCTCCCTTTGAACTTCATCCGCATTCACTTTTCTTTTACCTTTGTCTTGATTTTGATTATGATGTACTGGATCCCTTTTATCCTGATTTTTGCTTCTGCAGAATTTGGCAATATGACCAGATCTATTGCAATTGTAGCAAACAACATTTCTTTGCATTTTTTACTGATATCCTCTTGATCTGCATTGATTAGCCATATGTCCCATTCTATTGCATGCAAAGCATCTACCATTGAATGAATTGTTCATTTGCATATTTCTACATTCATGAGATTTGTGACCATACCTCTTGTAGTTGAAACACTGTCTGGAGAAGGATGAATTAGTCTGATTCATTATCTTTCTGCACTAATTTGCTTTATTACCAAAGTTATTGCAGTTGTGGTAGTATCCATTGAAGGATGGATATCTTTGAGCATTTGGTTGCCTTACCGGAGGCCTTTTAGGCTTGTTCCTTGGATTTCCTGATCCAAAGTTCTTCTGACCGGATCCAGAGCTTTCACCTTTCTCATTTCCCAAGTCATGCTTGTCATCTACCCTCTTTTGGCTTTCAAGGAGAACTTCAAGTTGAGCAGAGCTTATCTTGAATTTCTCTTTATATTCATTTGTTGTTTGAAGATCCTTTTTAAGAGTGTCTATCTGATTCTCAAGCTATTCTTCATTATCTCTAGCATCTTCAAGATCAGACTCTAGATGCCTGATTATTCTGTCTATTTTGTGGCAGTCTTTTGTCTTCTCCTTGAGAGATTGATTTAGATTATCTTCAATTTTTCTTTTCTCTTCAATTTCTTGGGTAAATTTAATAACTCCTGATTCCATTTCATGTCTCACCATAATGACTTCTTTTGATAGCTTCTCACATAACTTATTTTTCTCATTCAATTCTTCATTAGTGTCATTGGCTTCATTTTGATTTGCTAATTGTTGAAGTAGTTCCTTTCTCTTTTTCATAGAGATACTCAATTTTTCTCTGAGTTTATTTATGAAATCATCAGCTTGTCTGATTCTTTCCTTTAGGGTATTGACTTCATAATGGGATTGCTCAAGATCATCTAGGGCAGACTGAAGTCGGTCCCTCATACCATACATATCCATTAATATTCCTAGATCTTCCTCAAGCTGTTAGGCTCTGTTCGGAGGAACTTAGCTCTGATACCAATTGTTGATAATTGAGAGGGGGAGTGAATCAGTTATCTTAATTCTTTAACTTTCTTTTCTTCTTAATTAATTAGTACAGTATCAAAACTTATAAGCATAAATGAACATGAGAGTAGAAATAAACTCAATACACATGACACAATATTTTTGACGTGGAAAACCCTTTTAAGGGAAAAAACCATGGGGTGATTAACCCAAGATTGTATTCTCTGTTAAAAGAATGGCACTTGCCAATTAGGGCTCACTGCCCAAGCACACTGCTCACAAGAGGCTCACTGCCTACAAGAGACTCACTATCTACAAGTTATAATGAAAGTAACCAAGTGATTGAACTGATGGGAATCATCCACATATGCTGAGGTTTAGTTCCGATTAGGCTCAATAAACTGATCTGCTGCACTTCATTCTTCCTCTGTCTTAGACTGTTGTTCTGTCACATACCAGACCTTTCTTTCTGCTACTGTTCTCTGCTATTCTTTGCACTTCACAATACACCACACACACCTTCTCATCAAAATCCATCTAGTATATATATCTGCACCAAGAATTTTATCATCTTTTTAGTCGACATCCGGAATAGTCAATATTTTCCCAAACTCTAGTTTGTCGGCTGAATCCTTACTTACTAAGTGATGTGCATCAAAGAGATAATTATAGAGGTCATCAATCATGTCATCCAATCATGAATGATACCTTAAGAACCTTGAACACCATCAATATCTCATCCGGAATAAGGTCCAATGCTCTGCTAGTCAGTTCTTCCTCTGTCTACTCTACCAAACAGGACCCCAATACTTAGGTGCTCATATCTCTTCACTCTTTGATCACCGGAGGCTCAATCCCTGGAATCTATCAGTCAATGTACTCCTCTTGACTTCCGCAAGTCTGCACTTTACAAAGATACTTCCTCTAAGAGATTTGGACCTGATTGTCAGACCTTGTTGCATGCTCTGTTCTTGGTCACCAAACCAAAATACTCTTCAATTTGACTTCCGGTATAGACACACCATGTCCTGCGGATGTGTGGGATGGTCTTTGTTGCCATAAATGACAACACCAATGAAGCCACACAATGTCTCTTGCCAATAGAATTAGGGACAAAATTATGTCAGCACTTTGAAAACAAGAGTGACCACTTGTCACTAATGAAGTAGCTTGCTACAATCAGGAGAGCCCCCCATGAATTTATGGTGGACTTTAATTACAGATTCCAAAAGACATGGGACAAAATCCCATTGTTGGTAAAGCCCTCCCCAAACATTGCATTCATTTATTATTTGAGATCCCTGGATTCTGACATTGCTGTCATGATTCAATCTATGGGAGGGACTGTGCTACCAAATGCATATGCCATAGCTATAAGGGAAGAAAACTACCTAATTTAGGCTGGAAAGATTGCACCAAGGCCACCAATGTCTTTATTTCTAGAAGCCCTTGTTATCCAGCCTGTTGTGGCTCCAACCCCTACCACAACCAGCTACTACTACTCTGATTACACCTACCATTGAGAAAGAGGATGAGAAAGACACTCTAATCAGAAGATTGAGCAATGAATTGGTGTTGGCAAGAAGACAACTGACACAACCTAACATGCCATATCAGCCCTCTAACCAGACATATCAGCCATTCAATCAAAATTATCAACAAGGTAGACAACCATATCAGGGTAATGTGCAAAGGCCAAATTAACCTAGTTACATCAAACCATTGAATGATATACACCCCAATGATGCTAGTACATCTAGGCCTCTTGTGCACATACATAACAACTTGGCTTAGGATAACGACTAGTGTTATCCATGCAAAAAATCACATGATCAGAATGTGTGCCAAAATAGACAATTCAGTCAGGCTTTGACAGTGCAAAGTTAGCCAACAAATTTAGAGCAATAAGTCAGCTCTAGTCAAGAGATGGTGGGAGGGCATGAACAAATGCAAAACAATTCTACTTTGATAAATTAGACATAGGATGATTTCTGTGGTATCAATCAAGGTGCAGGCCCAATAGCACACAACACAAGGGCCAAAAGAAGAGCCACTGAGGATGCATCAATACCTACAGTTGGTCAGGCATTTTCTTCCTAGGCATCCCAAATGGCTACTGTAGAGGAAAAATAATGTGTTGTAGACTTAACATAATTCAGGGGTAAACCTATCTGAACAGTCCACTCTATCATTGCATTCCTACATTAAATTATCAACCAAGAAGAATAATCTTATGATGGAACTGCATTGTATGTGCCTTCAGGGCTCATATTCCTTCTAAACTATCTTATCCAAACCTATTCTTTCTATTCTACTCTACTAGAATTCACAGAAATGCAAGAACAGTAAAAACAACTACAAAATATAGTGGCTACGAGTACCTACAGCATAAGTTATAGATGATTGTTATCAATAGGAAATTATAGAATTAACTCAAAACATCCAAAATGATAAAAGAACTAATGCTAACCTCCAGAGGACTTAAAGTTGATAAAGCATGCACTTGTTCATGAACCATACTACTTGTAATTTTGACAATCAAAGAAATCTAAGTGACTCGTGATGTATCTATATGCAAATGAAAAGAAGATTTAACAATGAATGCATAAGGGAACGAGTAAATAAATGAAGTGAGGATCAGTAACTTGAGTGGCTAGCTCAGGGGACTGACTCACTTAACTAGAAATCAAATCTAGTTCAGATTTCTACACATCTTCATAACACATAGTTCATTCACTTCATATCATAAACAACATCTCTTTTAGATTGTATTCAATAATGACATTCCTTAATTAAACATGTTTGCATCTTCTAATATAGAAAATAGAGTAACAACTGAGTAACTAGCAATAAAGTAACTAACTTAACATCTAACTCACCCCCATAACTTATACAAAAATGAGAGAGTTTTATGCAACTACTATCTAACTGCAACCATCAATCCATCCCTAGATACTAGGATACAGGTTTGAGATCAATTTATTAATCTAACTGAATAGAGGAAGTAGAGTCCTATCCAAACAAGAATTCTTATGCAACGAATCTCATGAAGAGCACTCATAAGTTGTGTTTGAAATAATTCTTCTTCTTCTTCTTCTGCATTTATTTCTATCCATGATGGTTCACATTCATCCTCCAGCTGACTACACATTTGGCGTCCAACTTCACTTTCTTTAATTCTTCTGTCTTCAACTTCACTGCAAATGCTCATTTCCTTGATGACACATTCTTGTTGCATAGGGGTTATTTCACAAAACATATGCACACAAATAACCTTCATGATTGAACCATAGGATTCCATCTATATTGCATGTATACTCATATTTAAATCATTCAATTGATAATATCATCACCATATTCCATATTAATAACATAGGTTTAAAGTCTTGCAAAGTATATAAAAAGACAACATATAATGATGGTGATGTTGGTAAAGTGTCTGGAGGATCATATAGAAAAGTTCTTAAAAGCATATAAAACAACATAAAAAGAGGTCAATAATTCAGCCCATCATTCCCCCCAACTTAGCCTTTTGCTTGCCTTCAAGCAAAATCATTGAATTGAACACCTAGGCGACAAGATTGTAGTGCAAAGTAATCTGGCTCAAGTCCACTATTTTTCTAACTCCTGAACCCTGCTTAAGATAAAAACCATTGTAACAAGCAAGCCTATCCAATCTGACTAATTCTGCATTCCTACATTCATCACCCTTTTCCCCTGTCCAATGTGGTACTGGGTAAAGGAGAATAGGAGGATGAAATGTGAGTGGCAACCATCCTACTCCTATTTGCTTTAAAATCTAGATATACTTGTGCAATCTCTCAAACATATTCATAAAATTGTGTAAAGAATGAGGCTCTTTCCTCTGTAGTGCTGGAGTTAGACTATTCCATCTATTTTGCACATACTTGAAACAATTTTGAAGCATAGGCCTTGCTAACTACTGTATACTCTTGTGCTCTCGCAGTCTTAAATCCATAATTATTTTACCTGGGCCTTTGTGTGAGAGGAGTGTTAACCATTGGGTGAGGATTACATCAGGATTTAGTGCTTCCCTTCTAACCTGTAATGTCACTATTTCTCTTGTTCCTCATACTTATCCATCAACTCCCCTCTGAGCTTTTCATTCTTGAGGTATGATAACAGTGCCCTAACCTGCAAATCCCCAACATACATTGAAGGGTTCCATTATGTGTCCTCTTCCATTAAGTAATTATGCAAACATTATTCACACAATTGGTCTTGCTCCTCTAAATTGACTTATTTAAAATGGCTGTAGAAAATATGCCTTAAATGTAAAGCAGGCTAATTATTAATGAATTTATTAAACTAAAAAATAAGAAACTTTTCTTTCAAAAACAATGCATATACCCTTGGTGGAGGTCTACACCCAATGATATCTATAGCCCTATCAATTACCTCTGTTAGCTTATCCTCCAACGTTTTATCACCAACTTCTTATATTCTATTGATGCATTGAGATTATGTTTTTCCTTCTCCCAGTTTTCCTTTTCTTGTTTGAATTCATGAGTGAGTTTCATTAACTCAAAACCTAAAGACAAAGTAGTGTGGTATACTGGAGTTCTTTTTACATGAGGTTGTGGAGTGAGTACCTCATTTTCTTCAACATTTGGTTTACTTACAACCATCTGTGCTAACAAATCTAAATTAGTTCCATGGCCATAGGTCTGAATCCTCTCCTCCAACTCTTGTATTCTTTTCTCCCTTTCTTTGTCCTTCTCTTCATATCCTTTCACCTACTCTTCCAAGTGTTTTATTCTATCAAGACCTTCTCGCAGTTCTTTTCTTATGTCTCTATCCTCCAACAATTCTTTTTCTTTCTCAAAATTTAGACCTTCCTTAGTAGAACTGCTAGGAACTGACTTTCCCATTTTCTTTGCAATAAATAGATCCTCTGAATCACAATTAGAAGTTGAAGAAACATACCTTCTTGTTTTAGCAGATACATTAACATTTTCACAAGCATCAGCAGAGACATTCTTAGGAACATTAGCAGGAACATCATCAGGGGCATTTCCTCCTTTATCTGAATATAAATTCACTGGTGTTGGATCATGATGCTGCTGTCCTTCACCTTTTTCCTGCCTCTGTTCTTTAACGGTTCTTTCCTTCACACTCTGCCTCTTTATCCTTCTTGAGCACCTGGGAGTAGAGGTCTCCTGTTTGGTTTCATCTTTCCTTTTCTTTTTACTCCTCTTCCTCTTCTTTTCCCCTGCATATTCTCCCTTCTCAGTGCTCTTAGGCTTCTCAACACTTTTCTTATTTATTTTTTTCTTAACAGGTGTTGAATTAGTGCCTCTCCTAGGTTTAGGTTTAGAAGACAAGGGTTCCTCTGTTGTTACTAGCCTATCCCCTGGAATGTTATCCTCTTGCGGCCCCTCTTGCTCAAGCTCAATTTTAGGTTTAGAGTCATACGGGGGTTCATTCTCTGCTTCAGGTTCTTCTAATAGTGTTGTGATAGCTACACAATGTTTAAAAGCTTCCCAATTAACATGAGGGTGTTGAATTCTCAGGCTCCTCTTTATCAATAAGGCTATTAAACAATGATGGGACAATGTGGTGTCTTCTTGTTTCTTCTGGTATTCAGATGCCATCCTTTTCAACATATTATACAGGAAATTGGGGATGTTGACTAGCTTATCATGGCAAAGATGATTAAGCAACTTAAAATGTACAGTATACATCAAATTATGCCGGCCATCACAAGTAATATATTTAATGATGTATGAAGCACATTTCCCCTAGAAAAATGGAAGGGATAATCTTTTTGTACCTTGTGTCGTTGAGTTCAAATGCTCTCCTCTCTCGCAAAATTCTTCCATCGCTATGACTGCATCAACACGAGCTGGATACTCGAACCCTGTGTGCAGTAATTTTGTGACTTGGGCAATGGCCATCTCTGAAGCATCTACTATCAATCCCCTGACCATTGCCTCATCATACTGCAGTGTGGCTGCAAATTCCTTTGCCATTTCGTTATCATACTCTGTTAACTTCAAAAAGTAGTCCAACCATCCTACTCTGGTAAAGAGTGGTAGCACTAACACATCCTCTAATATTTCTTTATGTGCAGATGGCTCTCGCCGTACTACATCACCCCCCATTATGTCTATATTCTATAATCTCTCGAAGTCTCAATTTCTCAATTTCTACTAAACTCCAATTCTACCACCTTGTAGAGAACCAACCTACAGTTTACTGCCCTTTTTCTATTCTTCCCACTACAACTTTCTCAGGGTAACAAATGCATATTTTGGCAAAACAGGGAAGGTTTACTGTTTTAGAAAATGGCATAGGATGTTCTAAAAAAAAAACAAAGATAGAAAAAATGGCGAAAACTAAAAAATTAAACCCCCCAACTAAACTATGAAGTGACCCCACTTCATGTGGCAAGTGATATGCAAGGAAGAGGAATTATTAATTGGAATGGTGATAAACATTTTCGAATGCATGAAGTAAATAAAAAGTAATAATGAATATAAAAAGAAAGCTAAGCTTAATAATTGAAAGTTACCTTATGTACACACATTATGGAATAAATGATCAGCGCACATCAGAATTTGGGAACACGTACTCAGAATTTTATTTGACACAAGCAGGATGACATGCATGCAGATGAATTGTAAGGTGGCAAGTACTGCAGAGTTGATTGATGCGACAACTCACCATGCAGGAATGAACAACTCACTAGCTTGAGTTGACACCTTTGTAGCGGTGCTAGAGTTATTGTATAATGAATGAAGCAATGTGTAGATGATTTGAAATGAGCAGGAAAAATGGTGTATTGTATGCCAAAGTAGTGAAGATATCTGCAGACGGGAGTTGCTACGGGTGCCTCCAGCACAGGTCATGACTGAATAGTTACCTATGCAATATGTCAGTCCCAACTGAAACAGGTCCCAACTGAAAGTGAAAAATAGGTCCCTCTGGAGTTGACTATGGTCATGTTGGATAGTGGTGTATGTGCATGTGAAATATAAAGCATGAAAAATTAAGTCTCAGCGATAGGGGTTGAGTATTGTAACTTAACCTCTACATCATTAGACAGGATTTGTGGATCATCTTTTGATGGTATATCAGTTGGTGTCACAGAACCTTCATCAGGAGTGCCAGGAGTACCATACTAAGTGGCTAGAGAAATGGGAAAATCATCCTTCAGAAGTGGTTTCTTATACAGTTTCAGCCTGTGTCCATTTACTAGGAAAGAAAACCTAACCTCATCAATGGTCTGTAATTGGACTGCACCATTAGGGAATACTTGTTTAATCTCATATGGTCCCAACCACCGAGATTGAAGCTTGCCATTGAAGTCTTTGTATCTTGAATCTTAGAGAAGTGCCCAATCACCAGCAATGAATTATTTAGTCTTGATATACTTGTCATGCCATTTGACTCTTTATTTTTGTATAACCTCTATGTGGTGGATGGATTCTAATCAGATTTCATCAAGAGCATTCAAGTGTTGTAGGATCTCCTTTTGAGCTTCTGTCAAATCCATCCCCAATTCTACTGTTGTCCTCAGGGTTTTGTATTCAAATTCTATAAGCAGGACTATTGTCTTTCCATAGACCAATTCATAAGGTGTAAACCCTGTAGTTGTCTTCTAGGTAGTTCTATATGCCCAAAGAGCTTCTGGTAACCTAGAAACCCAATCTCTTATGTGAAGTTGTACTGTCTTTGTCAATATGTTCTCAATTTCTCTACTTGTGACTTCAACCTGACCATTAGCCTGAGGATGGTAGGGAGTGGAATTTTTGTGTCTAATCTGATATTCCTTCACAGTCTAGTGATTAAATCTGATGTGAATTGTGGGCCTTGATCAGTCACTATCTCCCTTATTACACCATATCTAGTGAAGATGTCCTCATACAAAAATTTTGCCACATTGCCATCTCTAGCAAACTGCAAGGCTTTAACTTCCACCCATTTGGTTAAGTAATCAGTACATACTAGGATATATTCCTTATTGTTTGAAGTAGGAGAGATAGGACAAACAAAATCCAATCCCCACTTATCAAAAGGAGCTAATGAGATTTCTGGTTACAAAGGCATTTCATCACTTCTGGTAGGTCTCCCCATCCTTTGACATCGATCACAACTTCTAGTATACTTGACAGGATCTTTATGAAGTGTTGGCCAGTAATACCTTGTTGTCAATATTTTGAAGGATTTTGGCTGCAAAGTGGCCACCACAGGGTTCATCATGACAAGCCTTCAATATATTAAACACTTTATCCTCTCTGATACATCTTCTCATAATGTTATCTAGGCCAGTGTAAAGTAGGAATCCAGAAATCCAAGAATAAGGAAAACATTTTGTGAACTAGCTGTCTCTTCTCCCTTGGAGAAAAGTAACCTAGGATCTGCCCTGAAACCAAATAATTAGCTATGTCTACATACCATGGAGTGTGTATAGTTAGAGCAAATAGATGCTCATTAGGAAAAGAGTCATCAACCACTCCTTCTGATGATTGTGTGGGCAGTCTAGACAAAAAATCAACAACTACATTAGCTTTCCCTGGCTTGTCAACAATTATTATGTCAAATTTTTGCAGTAACAACAACCATCTGACAAGTCTGCCACCCACTATTGGCTTATTCATCAAATATCTAATTTCTACATGATCTATATGTATGAACACTTTATAACTAGTAATGTAGTATCTGAATTTGTTAATGGCATAAACAACTTCCAACATTTCTTTTTCTATCACAGTGTAGTTCAACTCAGCTCCCTATAGATTTTTACTTACATAGTATATTACATACTCCTTAGTTCCTTCATGTTGGCCTAGGATTGCTCCAATGACAAAATCTGATGCATCTATGTGGATGTGAAAAGGCAGTGTCTAATTTAGACCTCTGAGAACTGGAGCCTGTGTCAAGAATGCTTTTAGCTTTTCAAAGGAAGTCTGACAGTCTAGTCTCCATTCAAATTCACTGTCCTTTGTCAATAGAGTAAACAGAGGTGCAACAATTTTGCTAAAATCTTGAATAAACCTCTTGTAATAACTTGGATAGCCCAGGAAGCTCCTTACATCCTTCTGTCTCTGTGGAATAGGCAGGGTAGAGATAATTTCAATCTTCTTTGGGTCAACTTGTATAGAGATAAAATGTCCCAAAACTATCCCTTGTGTCATCATCATAAAACACTTTTCATCACTCAAAGATAGATTGTGTTCTATGCATCTCTTCAAAACTTTCTCCAAGTTTTGTAAAGCTTCATCATATGTTTCACCATATGTGGTGAAGTCATCCATATAAATTTCCATGCTGTCATGGGAAAAATCAGAGAAAATATTGAGGACTGCTCTTTAAAATATGGTTGGAGTGTTGCATAGACCAAAAGGCAAGACAAAATATGCATAGGTCCCCTAAGGGCATGTAAATGTTGTCTTATCTTGATCCTCTGATGCAATCTTGATTTGGTTATAGCCACTAAAACCATCAAGAAATGAGAAATATTTCTTACCTGCTAAAGAGTCAAGAACTTGATCAATGAAGGGCAATGGAAAGTGATCTTTCCTGGTGGCATCATTTAGTTCTCTGTAATCAACATAAACTCTCCATTTGCCACCTTTCTTGGGAACTATGACCAGTGGTGAAACCCATTAACAGTCTGAAATGGGGTATATAAACCCTGCATCTAAAAGCTTTTGAAGTTCTGCTTTCACTATCTCTCTGAGAGCAGGATTCATGCATCTCTGTTGCTATCTTATAGGTCTGTGGCGATCATCAATGTAGATTTTATGCATACACAGCAAGATTTATACCCTTCATGTCACTATAATCTCATGCAAACACTGTTGAGTGGGTTTGCAATACTACATGTAGGGATTGTTGTTGCTCATCAATTAATGCATTATTAACAATCAACACTTTTCCTGGCTTGATTTCTAATGGCTTAGACATTTGTTGCACATAGGACACATCAAGGCTAGGTATTACTAGCAAGCATTGCTGAGGTAACAAAGTATGAAATATTTGAGATACTTCCTTTGAGGAACTGGTAGGTATTATGCTTTCTAAGGGATCTTGTAAGCAAGATAAATAGTCTTGCTGTTGCGGATGCCTTCCACAGTCATTTTGTACAATGTGAGAAATCAACTCATCTTCATCTTGAATATCCAGTAAGGGGATACGCTCAATAGTCATCAAGGTTTGCAAGGAATAGTTGTCCTCATCTTCCAGGGTAGGCCAAATGGTCTGCCCAAGCTCATGGTATGGTTAGGCTGGTGGGTATAGAACAAATTTCTTGGTCATAGTCCCATTGGATATGATCATGTTACCAGACCTGCAACCTATAAATGCATCTATTGTGGCAAGCCATGGTCTGTCTAGTATAAGAGGATAAAAAACAAAATTAACCTTTGGCTGTAGGACTATGAAATTAGCAGGGTATTCCCAAGAATCTAATGCATTGACCAAATCCTCAATGACTCCTTCAGTTTTGACTGTAGACCTATCAACTAATTGCAAGACTATCTGAGTAGGCCTAAGGTTGCTCAACTGGAGTGTCTGCATTGTCTCCTTAGTCATTACATTAATTACAGCACCTAAATCTATCAGGGTATTCTTAATCAGAGTCCCATTGATTTTGACATCCACCACTGGACTACCTAGATCTGTATATTTGGGAACAGTTATGTTCCCCAACATTATGTCATCTAGGTTACCCAAAACATGAACTGTCTTTGGGTCTATCCTCTTTATTCCTAGTTTCTTTATGTAGAGATATTGGATAGTCTTAGTGTAGATGGGAATATCTTTGATGGCTTGGATTAAGGGAATCTTTATACTTATATCTTGCAACTGGCCTATGAGGTCATTTTCAGACTGTGCTGATTGTTTCTGGATAGCCAAGCGTTCAGGGAAAGGAGGCTTAGGATGTGAAATGGTCTGAGGTTCCTGAGTTGGTTTAGGTTCCAAAGGTGGTTTATCTGAGGCTTCCTCTATGGGTTCTTCATCTTCAAGTTCTGTAATTTGGGGAGATGAAGGGCCTGCAAGTTACTTCCCTTATCTGAGATGAACATTACTCACTTCTACCCCGTAGGTGGGGTATTGCATCACCTCGTTAGTATAAGCCTGTTGAACAAGCTTGTTGTTAGGGTTAGGTGTAGGTTGGGTAGGGATTTGGGTAGGTCTAGGAGGTGGATTTTGAGGTGTTGATAGAGGCATTATGGATGGTTGTTGTGGTTGCAATAGAATCATAGGTTGCTGGTAATTTACATTTTGCTGCCATTGTTGGTTCTTGTTCCATTGAGCTTGTTGTTTAGGCCACTGGGGATTATAGTTGGAACCTTGGAAACCTTGTTGGGGCCATGGGTTTGGCTAATGTTGGTTCCAACCAGGTTGTGGAGTAGGTCAGGTCATTGTGGGTTCTACTAGAGATTTTGATTACTAGGCCATGGCTGGGTGTTCCAAGCAGAGAAATTTTGGTTTGCAGCAGGAAAGGGTGAATTGAAATTTAGTGGATCAGAGGGCATACATTGTCTTTGCTGCCAAGGTCTCCTTTGATCTATGAAGAACAATTGTCCATCCTCTCCTTCAAATGGTTGAAATTTGGGCCTTTCTACCTTCTCTTGTTGGATGCTTGCCACCCTCTTGCATTTACAACTGGCCTTCCTTTGCCTACAACTAGGACAATACTTAGTAAGCATTGCATCAGCTTCTTCTTGTTTCTTCTCGATGTGAAGAGTGTCCAACTGTGTACCCATATGGATGATTATGTCCTCCTTCATATTGGACAGCAAATTACTAATTTCCACTCTTGAAACCCCATTGGTTGCCTTGTTTGTAATTGATGTACTTTCTCCCCTTGGTCGTCTAGTGAAAGTCCTTGAATAATTTTGGCAGACTTTACAAATTGACTCAAAAGGTAGCTGGGAAATATCACCTTGCCCAATGAGATTCAAAGCATCCATGCAATAATCCTTAACCCCTCTCAAGAAAACCAATTTTAATGATTCTTCAGATAATCTATTTTGGGGGTTCTTCTTCAGAGCAAATTGGAATCTTTCAACATAATTGTCAAGTGGCTTCTCCTCCTTTTGTGACATCCTGAAAATGTCGTCTCTCCTCCTATCATGTCCTTGGTAGTAATCTTGGTATTTCTCCAAGAATTTTTCCTTCATAGTATCCCAGTCTGGAATGACATCTTTTCCTAGCCCCATAAACCATCTCAAAGATGCAAACTTGAGGGTAGCAGGAAAGAGTTTCAGCCTATGAGTGTTTGAGGTATAGTCATAGTTCCTACATAGGATATCAAACTCAAACAGGAATGTATCTGGGTCCTCTGTCACCAGGCCATAAAAGACTAGTAATGCTGATGGTGGAATATTTTTCAGCACTGTAGCCCTCTCTTGATCAATGATAGGAAACTCGAACATTGCTTGCTCTAGTGGATCCTCCACTACAACATCTACCATGGTTCTGAAGGTCCCTTCTGTAGTTGTGGAAGAAGCTGATGAAGATGTAGAAGGTGTTGATGAAGATGTAAGAGAAAATTCTTCTTCAACACTTTCTACTGTATAATTGATAAAATCAGTTGTTTCTTCACTATCCTAAAAATTTGAAGGGAGGAATCTACCTCAGATATCTCTCCACCCCCGCATACAGTGAATTTGGCTTTATATTCTAGCAGTCCTGCACAATGTTAGTATAATTTTTGGTGTTTCCTGAAAAGTAAATTTATTAATCCTAATGCTGGAATCAAAATTTAAACTATGAAAGCATGTAAAAATGAGCCTATGAAGGTAGCACCATCCTCGACAATGGCGCCAAAAATGTAGAGGAAAACTAATGTGTTGTAGACTTAACATAATTCAGGGGTAAACCTATGTGAACAGTCCACTCTATCATTGCATTCCTACATTAAATTATCAACCAAGGAGCGTAAGCTTATGATGGCACTGCACTGTATGTGCCTTTAGGGCTCATATTCCTCCTAAACTATCTTATCCAAACCTATTATGGCTATTCTGCTCTGCTGGAATTCATAGAAATGCAAGAACAATAAAAACAACTATAGAATATAGTGGCTACGGGTACCTGCAACATACGCTGTAGATGACTGTTATCAATAGGAAATTACAAAATTAACTCAAAACATCCAAAATGATAAAAGAACTAATGCTAACCT
This sequence comes from Cunninghamia lanceolata, assembly GCA_027924645.1. Classification (NCBI taxonomy): domain Eukaryota; kingdom Viridiplantae; phylum Streptophyta; class Pinopsida; order Cupressales; family Cupressaceae; genus Cunninghamia; species Cunninghamia lanceolata. Next base: position 4,174,846 of record BSBN01000696.1, on the reverse strand, counting down.
CTGGAGGACTTAAAATTGATAAAGCATGCACTTGTTCATGAACCATACTACTTGTAATTTTGACAATCAAAGAAATCTAAGTGACTCGTGATGTATCTATATACAAATGAAAAGAAGATTTAACAATGAATGCATAAGGGAATGCGCAAATAAATGAAGTGAGGATCAGTACCTTGAGTGGCCAGCTTAGGGGACTGACTCACTTAACTAGAAATCAAATCTAGTTTAGATTTCTATGCATCTTCATAACACATAGTTCATTCACTTCATATCATAAACAAAATCTTTTTCAGATTGTAATCAATAATGACATTCCTCAATAAAACATGTCTGCATCTTCCAATATAGAAAACAGATTAACAATAGAGTAACAACTGAGTAACTGGCAATAAAGTAACTAACTTAACATCTAACTCACCCCCCCTAACTTATACATAAATGAGAGAGTTTTATTCAATGACTATATAACTACAACCATCAATCCATCCCTAGATACTATGATATAGGTTTGAGATCAATTTATTAATCTATCTGAACAGAGGAAGTAGAGTCCTATCCAAAAAAGAATTCTTATGCAACGGATCTCATGCAGAGCACTCATAAGCTGCATTTGAAACAAGTCTTCTTCTTCTTCTACATTTATTTCTGTCCATGATGGTTCACATTCATCCTCCAGCTAACTGCACATTTGGCATCCAACTTCACTTCCTTTAATTCTCCTGTCTTCAACTTCACTCCAAATGTTGATTTCCTTGATGACACATTCTTGTTGCATAGGGGTTAATTCACAAAACATATGCACACAAATAACCTTTATGACTGAACCATAGGATTCCATCTATATTGCATGCATACTCATATTTAAATCATTCAATTGATAATATCATCACCATATTCTATATTAATAACATAGGTTCAAAGTCTTGCAAAGTACATAAAAAGACAACATATAATGATGGTGATGTTGGTAAAGTGTCTGGAGGATCATCTAGAAAAGTTATTAAAAGCATTTAAAACAACATAAAAAGAGGTCAATAATTCAGCCCATTAGCTACAAATGAAGGAGTAGCAGCCAAGATTCCTTCAAAATAAACATATCAGACTATTGGTAAGGCAAATGCAGTGCCAGAATAGCAGCCCCAGACCTATAAAAATCAAAAGAAAAGACAACCACCCCAACAAGCCTATGCCAACCCAAGGAGGAAGCAAGCGCAAGTAAAACCAGTGAGCCCCCTCCATTCTATGTTTCTCTGATCATTGGTGATAAATTTTTACACAATTGAATGATAGATTCTGGGGCGGGTACCTTTGTTATGCCAAAAAACATAGTTGCTAGGTTAGGCATAGAATATGTGCATGTGAATAAGGGGGTAGTACAATTAGATTGCATTGTTGTTAAGACAGTGGGTGTTATTAAAGATTTAATGCTCACCCTACATGTATTCCCTGGCTACTCTATTTCAAAAGATATCTCAGTCATAGACCTCCCTACATACTTTGGCATATGCTTATCTAGGGATTTCACTACTAAAATAGGTGGGTATTTATCTTTTGATTGGTCCCACGTGTTGTTTAGAACCAAATATGCCACTCAGCTGACCATTAAAGCTAAGCCTATTGCAAATGATCATATAGAGCCTTATACACCCATCCCCTTGGACATTAATTGCACAATCCATGAGTTGGAAGAGGATGACAATAGTAGGCATGAGTCTGTAATACCTGTGGAGGAAATACCTGATATGCTGCTTGATGAGTGGGCAAACTATGGAAATAGGGCTGGGTACTTATTGTATCCATGAGGAGGATGCCTCCATCCCTAATCTTGAAAAGGCAACATCAGAGCCAAGTGGGATATGGTAGATGTATTTTGATGGCTCCAAAAGCAAAAATGAAGCAGGTTCTGGGGTTGTGTTAGTTTCACCCCAAAAAGAAAGTTATTTCTCTGCATTGAGATTACAATTCAGTTGTACCAACAATGTGGCTGATATGAAGCCCTAATTAAAGGTATAAAACTGGCACAAAAGAGAAGAATAAAAGTTTTACAAGCGTTTGACGACAACAAAGTTATTGTCCACCAAATCATATCACGAAGTGCCTCAATTAAGAATGACTTGCTTAAGTCATATAAGCACATAGTATGGGACCTGATTAAAGACTTTGATGCCTTCAATATTCAGGTAGTGCCCAGACTAAGAAACAAAGATGTTGATAGATTGGCTACAGTTGGTGCCCAGTTTGACATTCGTCAGAATGTCAAACATAATTCAGATCAGCATGTAAAGATTGTTGTCAAACCTATTGTGCCTAACAATGTGATAATATGGCAAGTGTTTGAAAGTGACCAACAAATTATGAATTTCTTGCAAGATGAGGCAGAATTTGTTGACAAAAATCAGTCAGTATTGCAAGAGAAAAATGGCGATCAAGAGATCCAGCTAAAGACCAATAAGTTGCCTAGAAGACCAATGACTTTAGAGAGCATATTTGGTGCTGAGGATCAACCTAAGAAGGAAAAACTGAACATGACAATAAAAAAGGAAGTCTATGAAGAAGTGGAAATTGCACAGGGTAGATTTCTAAAGCATGGCAAGGTATATGATCAAGCTAAGAGGCAAGGTTTAATTGAACTTTGTAATGGATTTGATGATTTAATAGCTTGGGATTATAGGGATTTGAAACGCTTTTATCCTGTTTTAATCCAACATACCATTGACCTAGACCCCAATGCAAAGCATGTCTACCAGAAACAGAGGCCTATCAACCCCAAAATAGAGCCATTAATGAGAAAAGAGCTATCCAAGCTTATAGAGGCTAAAATCATTTATCCCATTAAGCATTCCTCTTAGGTAGCTAACCTTGTTCTAGTTAGGAAGAAGAATGGAGAAATCAGATTGTGTGTGGACTTTAGAGATCTGAATAAGGCCTCCCTTAAAGACCATTATCCACTCCCTTCCAAGGAGTAGATCATCCAAACTGTAGTAGGAGCTGAAATATTTTCACTCCTGGATGACTACTTAGGCTATTACTAGATTCTTGTGAAAGAATCAGATTAGTACAAAACAACCTTTACCACCGAATGGGGTACTTTGGCTTATCAAAAAATGCCATTTTGGTTGAACAATGTTGGGGCAACTTTCCAAATAGCAATGGATTTGGCCTTCAAAGGTTTGATTGATGATATTATTTTAGCACATCTTGATGACTTGACTATATATTCCAACCATGCAGATGACCACCTGGGTCATTTGAGAAAAGTCTTTCAGAGATGCAGGGAATATGGGATATCATTGAATCTGAAAAAATGTGTATTTGTTGTCCCAGAGGGAAAATTGTTGGGGCACGTGATTACAAAGGAAGGATTGGCCATTGATCCAAAAAGAACTAGAGTTATTCTAGCTCTTCCTCTTCCCAGTCTGTAGAGCTTTTTGCGAAAGATCAACTTTGTGAGGAGGTTTATACCAAATTTTGCTTCAATAGCAAAACCCCTCACAACCATGCTCAAGAGAATGCTGCCTTCACATGGTCCAAAGAAGGCAGGGATAGATTTGAAGCTGTCAAGCAAGCCATTGCATAGGCTCCCACACTAGTAAACCCTAATTATGAGAAGGATTTCATCCTTTATACTTTTGGAGGCAAGGAGGGCATATCAATAGTTTTAACGTAACAGAATGAAGAGAAATTAGAATAGCCAATTGCTTTCTTCAGCCAACCTCTCAAAGAATATGAACTGAGTGTTAGGAATTGCATGCAAAAGATATCAATTAACTGCAAATAAAGATTAAACAAATGAATGAAAATACACAGAAATAATAACAGTGAGAGATAATTTTTAATGTGGTTCACCCAAACTCGAGCTACATCCACCAACAGAGAGTCCAATATTATTATGTAGCAAATCAAACCGATTACAACCAGCAATCCTTGCAACTCAATACTGTTGCAAATGCTACAATACAATATCAACAAAAACCCTAACCCTTAGCCATTTTATCAAGACTTATGTCGGTCACAAAATAGGGTTTTTTTATGTCGGCCAATAGAAAAAATAACACAGGAGGGGTTCTGCCCCCTTGTGAGTCCCCATTAAATAATTTGAGGGGAAACTGTGCTGATAAAAGTGGGGAAAATTTAACCTCTGAGTCTGATTAGGCTTCATATAACAACACTAAGGAATGATTTTGTTGAGAAGCAGGGATTTTCTATAGTGATAGCACTTAAAAAATTTAGGCATATGCTTTCTAACAACAAAAGGAATTTCTGTTAAGTAGAGATATCAATGAGAAAAGGGCTAGGTAGATCACAAAGGTGATGGAATATCATGTCAACATCAACATCACCAAGCTAGTGCATGGCAAAGGCCTGTGTGAGTAGATGGCCACAGACCTTGAGGTAACAAACGATGTTGTATGTGTCCAAGGGCAGCCACAACCAACTGATTCCCACACTCCAACTGACTAGTATCATGACATGATCACATTTCTACAGTCAGGAAGATGCCTAGATGGATTGGATCAGGCCAAAAGAAGGTATTTCCGTCTCCAATCCATCCCTCATGTTCTTGTTAATGGTGTCTTGTTTAGGAAAGACATCAATGGAGTTCTTCTTAGATGTATTGCACAAGATCAAACTTCTAATGTGCTAGAAGAATTTCATAATGGCCTAGCTAGTGGCCATTATTCTCCAAGAACAAGTGCTATTAAGATCATGAGGGCTAGTTATTACTGGCCCAATTTATTCATACATGCCGACAGATGGGTAATAAGTTGCAAAGAATGTGCATTATTTATAGGAAAACAAAGGTTTGCTACTCTTCCCTTGCACCCTGTTAGGTCTCAAAAATGCAGGTTGTTAACCTTGAGAGGTTGCCGATCTCTCTTAACGCTTTTGTCTAATGAAATAGGGCTGCTATTATTGAAATCCCCCTTCTCTTTAGGTTATGCCAGACCTAGGCGGGTGTACCTTGATAGCTGAGGTAGATTTGTATAACCTTGGTGATCTACTCACAATGGCATATAGATGTGACATATATAAGGGTGAAAGTTATTCCTAATGCTAATGTTTGCAGTTTGAAAATGTGAATAAGGTTTCGAAATGTTATTTTGTAATGACTAGTGTTTTATCTATTATGGGCAATGGAGATAGGATGTGTATGATAGATTTGTCCTCCCTCTTGGCTTAACTCAAATTATTTGGCACTTTTCAATTATTTACACATTGTATAAACGTGCAAGAATATTGGTTATGAAGCTCTTATTATCGATCCACATGATATTTTCCCAGGTTACTGTGATCAATTGAAAGGAATTTTAATTCTGGTGTGAAGGAAACCAACCAAGATGATTTGTTTAAAGGGTTTTAACTCCTAGCAGAGACCAATGAACATAAACCACTTAGAAGGACTTAAAGCAACTTCTTACTGAAACCAATCAAGCAGATCACACAAGTGCAACAAATGTGCCTTGATAAATTAAGTATATCCTTGATATATTAATTTAAATAACAAAGGAAAACCATTTTAGGAGACAATAGAAATAACACATGAATGAACATTAACAAATAATTGAACACTAGAAAGGTTGGACATCAGATAAAAATGTTCCTTCTCCGTTCAATTGCTTGAAAAGATTTTATAATGCACATAGGGAGTCTTCACTATGATATTTTATTTTCTACCTAACCCTAATGATTGCTCCTAGGGTTGCTTCTTGATTCTCTTTTTGATAATGGTTTTTATCTCCCATTTATATTTTGTACTTTTAGGGTTATGACCCTTCACACATATGTTCAGTGTAGCTTTTCATTATCTTTGGCAAGAATAAAATATTTAATTTTATTCTTCACCTTCATTTCTCCATGAGGGTTAATTTTAATAATAGCTTTTTATCCCTCCTCTTTTGCTGGTAATTTGCATTTTACCCGAAAATAGGTTATTTGGTAAAATGAATACCTCCTTTGAATACTTTTAAATGTGTTTTAACTCCTTGGGTGAAAATATTTTGCCACACTCCTGCCTCAAATAAATCTTTACTTGGCATTTTACACCACATTCAAATAATTCCTTTTCCATAGTTTCGTCGGGAAAATAATTTTGACATTACATATTAATAAATATCCTCATAAAGTGTCTGCTGTATTTTATAACAAGTGAAATTTTATTTATATTTTTCTATTCTTGGAGGATCGAAGGGACTCATATTTAGTCCTACCGATTCCTCGATGACTTCTTCACACCTTCAGTTTTACCCTTCTCAGGATTTCTAAGAGACTCAAAAATCACTCGCCCTGATATATGTGTTGAAATAAGGGTAGACAATTGAGAGGGGGGTGAATCAGTTGTCACAAAAAACCTTTATCCTTTGCTGCAATTTAAATTTCTTTACCACTTATTTATAGATGAATGATATAGCCATGAAAGCATGAATCAATAACACATGAGTAGAAACAAAATCAACACACATAATACCAAGATTTTTATGTGGAAACCCAGTTAAGGGAAAAACCACGGTGGGGGTTAACCCACAAGAAATTATACTCTGTTAAAAGTATTACAAATGGGGAAGGCACATGCCTTCGGGGCACACTGCCCAGAGCTCACTGCTCCAAGAGGCTCACTGCCTACAAAAATCATTACAAGAAGAATACAAAATGTTTGAACTGATAAATAGCATCTACCAATGTAGAAATTTAGTTCCGGTTAAGCACATAATACTGATCTTACACACTTCATCCTTACTCTGCCTTGTTTCACTCTTCGGCCATAATCCAAGCTTAGATCTTTACCTTCGCACTTCTTTCTGCCCTTTTCACACTTACTCCATCATATCATCACACTGACACTTCAAAACACTTGAATCCATCGGCTATATATATCCGCATCAAGAAATTCAATCAACTATAGTCGTCTTCAAGAAAACTTAGAATATTTGTTAAGAACTCTGCTCTGTCAGCTGAATCCATGCGCAATCAACAACACGGACCAAAAACTTGTGTTCTTAAATAATCAATCATGTCGGCCAATACCACTGATTATCACAAATTGCTTAACCAACAGATTTTCTTCATCCAGACCAAGATCAAATACTAGCTCGGCCTGTTCTTCTTCTCATTGTACTGACTAACTAGAACCTGATACTTAGATTCTTATAACTTTTGAATCCTTCATCACCGTAGGCTAAATTTTTGGATTTAGATAGTCCTGACAATCCTTATCACTCCTTCAGATCCATAGCACACTGTGATTTAACACCAGAGATATCCAGACCCAGATATTGGACCCTGTCACATGCTCTATTTATGACTACTCAGACTTAGACAAATCTTCACTCTGACTTCCGGTATGAACAACCTATGTAATGCAGATGTGTAGGATAGACTTAGTTGCCATCAATGACAACACTTGTCATGCGTAGCAGTGTCTCTTGCCAACAATCTCCTCCTTTGGCATTGATGGAAACACTTAGTGAAAAATGTCTAAGTGTCGGAACAACTCCCCCTTACTTTGTACACTTATGCTTTTCACTGTTCTCCAGTGCTCCCCCTTTGCTGGATTCCTCATTTTTCACTGTTTTCCTCTCCTCCTTTGACATCAATGGCAAAGGCTAAACTTTTTGGATGTAACAATTCCATAATCTCACATTCCTCCATAATGGAGTGTATATGTAATACAACTTTATAGCCAGGAGTGAATATTGCGTTGTGGTCTAGTAGTTCCAATATCTGTATTTGAGCATCAAACTCGACAAAATCTGCATACAAAAGTTCATAAAAAATTTTATGTACACGGGCATATATACAAACAACCCTATGCCTTATTTACATAAGTTTGAACACATCACCAAATATATTCTTCAACAACGCCAACTCATTGTCCCAACTCTTCTTCATGTTGTTCAAAACTGAGATGTGACTACTGAATAAGAAGGCTTGAGACTCTGCTTTCCGAAAGTCAGTAGGATCACTTGACTTATTAGCAGCTTTGGCTTGTCATGGTATTGAACATTGCTTCCAACTTGGGGGAAATTAGTCCCCGGTGCTCACTCATCCTTGCCTCAATGCTCTCCTTCTCTTTTGTCAATTTCTTTATTTCTCCAGTCAAGCTGATTGCCTGACACTGCTTGCGTGCCACAGATGTTATCACAAGATCAAAAGATTTTGATACACTTGATAGTTTTTACTTAGACTCCTTTATTTTATCTTCAATGTCCTCTATAGCTTTAGGACAAGATAAACAAAATTTATATACATTCCCTCCTTCTGTAAGAGCATTTTGAATATACTTAACACTGGTATCCAGCACGATTCTATCCAATGCAATCATCCCTTTCAGAGCATCAAATCTTTTATCATTGAATTCATTTTGAACCTTGACCTCTGCAGACTTTTCAACAGATTCAAAATGAGAACTTACAGAGCTTATTAAACTTTTCAACTGGTCGGAGGGAGATGCAGATGAATCCTTCTGGAATGTTGGCATGATTTTGTCCAGAATCCCAGATGCAAGACCAAGTAGCTCATTGTCTTCCATGTGAGACTTCAGAATATCTTCTCTGGCCTTAGCTTGAGCAATGGAGGCCAATTTTATCTTCTGCACTAGAGATGATGTATCAAAATTTATTAGACCTTGTATTATGTCCCGATCTTCTTCATTTTGTTTATCTCTTTCCAAAATTTCCTTCACTGCTTCTATAGTGTCTCTTGCCCAAGATGCTGATGTATCTATTTGATCCTTACCGGTACTGTCAACCAGATTATTCTGCTTGGGCTCTTCATCAACCTTTGCAATCTCTTCTTCTTTTTCATTTTTGTCCTTGGCCTTTTCTACTTCTTGTTCCTTAGCTTCTTCTGTTTCATGCTCTTTATTTTTTAATGAATCATCTTCAGTTTGAGCATCTGGCTCAACATTCATCTCTGTATCTTCTTTTCCGAATTGATCCGGAGGAGTTTCAATACCTCCTGCATCATCAATTTTATCTATCATCTTTTCATCTTCTTTGTTTATTCCTTCCTCTTCCGAAACAGAGGAGTCATCTATCTCAGTTTTCATCTCATTGAACTTCAATTCTTCAACATCTAGAATTGAGGAATCAATCCCATCATCAATCTCTTCTTCAATAATGGGAAGATTATGCCTTTTCAATGCACTAAGAAGAATCTCCTGAGTATCTTTGACTATCTCATCAGTTTCACCAACCATGAGTTTATTCATTCTTTTCTTACTCTTGAAGTCATCTTTCACTTCTTTGAATATCATGTTCATTTGATCTGGAGTAATTTGAGGGCACAATTTTATCAGAACATGCTCCCTAAGCTCAATGTCTTTACTTTTTGCATTTTCTTTTCTTAACTCCAGAATATCTGCAAGACTTTTTGGGATTTCATAAGTTATTTCAACTAAAGCCTTATTGTAGATATTTAGATATTTGACTGTTGCTTCCTCTAGAACCCTCTTATCAGCATCACTGTAATGATAAAAAAATTCAGTCATTGGCTTTAAGTTCCTGTCTACAGTGACTGATTTGATGATGTCATCCACATAAAGAGTAGGCCTTTGAACATATGTTTCAGTCTTTTGCCTCTTACTTTCCCTTTTACTTCTAAAGGGCTTCTACTTAGATACCTTGGTTGCTTTTGTACCTGAGGCCTTCAACTCTTTGATCTCAACATCTGAATAAGTTTCTTCTTCATCATTTTTCATACTTTTATATGTCTGGGTGGCCTTAGTTTTCACTCTTTTCCCTTCTTTTCCCAATGATTTGCCTTCCGATTTCTCAGGATTGGTAGGTTTTGGGGGAATAGGAGCAGCAACAGAGCTCCTAGTAGTCCTTGGTGTGGAGGAGGATTCTACCGGAGCACTTCCTTATTTCTTATCCTACTTCTCCCTCTCAGCCTTTTTAGTTCTTTCCCTAAATTGCCTCACAGCTTCCTTGGCGAGGCCTAGATTCTTGGCCAACTGCTCAACTTCTTTCCTTACTTTCCTATTGATTTCAGGTTTTCTGAGCTCAACATGCAGTTTCACACTTAGCTCCTCATATGTCCCAAATCTTTCAACTGTTGTGTCCTTTGGCTTGCTCAAAAGGTGTTGAGCATACATATTCAAAAAAATTTCATCTACCTCATACCCCATGGGCATGATCCAAACAGTTCTGGGTTCTACTGCTTCCATTAAGCACTGATCAGTGTCCACCATGAAACATATTTCATTCTTGTACTTCTCAACAACTGATTGAGGGATTCATTCCCTAGAATGCATCATATTCTAAAAATTCTTGAAGTATCCCCAGATTGCAGTTCTCTGTGCTTTATACTCAAAAATGTTGTGTAGATGATCTCTTATCTGAATAGCAACTGGCTCGTCATTAGTCCAATGCACACCCTTTATTCTAGGTACCTCATTCATGAAGTAGAAAAATAGACATAGAACCAATGTACCATATTTAAAGGTGTTTTTCTTGTCTTTCTTGATTTTGTTCAAGTTCTCAATTAGTTGGTTCTACAATAACTCACACAGGTCATAATCTACATTTTCTTTTAACATTTGGTATGCAACATATATGGTCGTTCCAGAAAAAGAGTTCTCCCTGTGGGAGTGATAAATTTTGTAACCAATTACCATTGAAGCAAACTTAACATCAGGATCACTAATGTCATTGATAGTCATTGCCCTTTTCTCGAATTTGGCACCGGTTGCATCAATCACAGTTTGAATCTTTACAGCCTTCAACATTGGTAGTCCACCAGATGCGTTTAACCCTGTCACAGCCTTGATGGCATCCTTGGTGATCTTGAAAGGTTTCATTAGCCATATAAACTCATCATGCATTTGACTTAAAACATACTGGACCCATTCATCTTCATTGAAGGTTGGAAACCCCATAATCTAAATGAAATGTTTTATCGTGTAGTGCTTTATACTCAGGTTTAAGACCGTGAATTTCATCCCTTAGATGATTCTTGAACAAATCTACAAACCTTGAGTCCCCAAATTCATCTATGCTCGCATGAATATAGACCCTAATCTCTTCAACATGTAATACACCATACGAAACACTTCAAAATGCACCTAACGGATCGACTTCTACTAATTTGTGTGGATGCTTCTTGAATTTGGGATGGGGCCTTTTAGTGATATCAACAACCAAAGGTGTAGCCATTGCAAAAGATTACAAGTTCAAAGCTTCGCAGAAAAATACCCTTTTCACGGAATTAGGGTTAGCTGATGAATTTGCTAGTCGCACTTCAAATCCTTGAAATCTTAGCTTAGGTGCTCTTCTGCTTGCTCTCTTCAAATGTAAAGTAATCCAAATGATGAAAGGATGACCTTTTATGCTCTGCAAAACCTAATTCTCCATTGTAATCAATGTGTTGCCCTAACTTCATCCGGTTAGTATGTTTCTTCATGCAGTTTCTCATGAAACGTTCCACAAATCGCTATATCCACTTCTTTTCTTCTAGAAATCCTTTCAAAAGATTTGCAATAACCCAAATTATCTTCTCTCATTGTGCCAGATTCAGTCACCTACTTACTAGCTAAGGGAATTTGATTTTCAATGCAGCTCCCCCTGAGCTAGAGCTCCTGACTCAATTCCTTGACCTCTTCTTTCATTATTCTTGCTTCTACAGAATTTTGCAATATGACCGGATTGATTACACTTGAAGCATACAAAATTTCTTTGCCCATTTGATTGATTTCCTCTTGATCTGCACTGATTAGTCATATGTCCAATTCTATTGCATGCAAAGCATTTGCCATTGAAAGAAATTGCCATTTCCTCTATTGTTAGAGTTACTCATTATCATACTTCTGCATTCATTGGATATGTGACCATACCTCTTAAACTTGAAGCATTGACCAAAGAAGGATGGACCACTTTGATTCACTCTACTTTTGCATTGAGTAGCTGTATGACCAAATTTATTGCAATTGAAACAATTGCCATTGAAAGATGGATACCTTTGAGCATTAGGTTGTCTTACCGGAGGTCTTCTAGGTCTATTTCTTCCATTCCTTGATTGAGAATTTCTTTGCCCAGATCCAGAGCTTTCACCTTTCTCATACCCAAGACCATGCTTATTATCAGCCTTCTTCTGACTCTCAAGCAACACTTCAAGTTTAGCTGAGCTTATCTTGAACTTCTCCTTGTATTCATTTGCAACTTCTAGGTCATGTTTGAGAATAACAATTTGCCTCTCAAGTTCTTCTTCATTTTCCCTAGTTTCTTGTAGATCAGACTCTAGATGGCCAGTTATTCTGTCCAATCTGTAGCATTCTTTAGTTCTTTCTTTCAGAGATTGATTCAATTTTTCTTCAGTCTTCTTCCTTTTTTTAATTTCCTTGGTTAGCCTCATCTCCCCGGATTCCATCTCATGTTTTAGAACAACAGCTTCTTTTGCTAACTTCTCACATTCCTTTGTCTTCTCTTTTAGGGCCTCATCCATGTTATTGTCTTCATTCAAATTTCCTAGTTGAAGAAGTAGCTCCTTCCTCTTTCCATTGGATTTGCTCAATTTTTCTTTTAAGGTCTCAATGAAGTCTTCAGCACCTTTAAGGTTCTCTTATAGTTCTTTGACTTCTGCTCTGGACTGATCAAGATCTTCTAAAGAAAGTTGAATTTGTTCATTGAGGTTGCATGAATCCATTGTAATATCTTCCCAGATCTTCCTCAAGATGTTATACTTCTTCCAAGGAACCTTGCTTTGATACCAATTGTTGAAATAAGGGTAGACAACTGAGAGGGGGGGTGAATCAGTTGTCACAAAAACTTTTATCCTTTGCTGCAATTTAAATTTCTTTACCACTTATTTATAGATGAATGATATAGCCATGAAAGCATGAATCAATAACACACGAGTAGAAATAAAATCAACACACATAACACCAGAATTTTTACGTGGAAACCCAGTTAAGGGAAAAACCACGGTGGGGGTTAACCCACAAGAAATTATACTCTGTTAAAAGTATTACAAATGGGGAAGGCACATACCTTCAGGGCGCACTACCCAGAGCTCACTGCTCCAAGAGAGTCACTGCCTACAGAAATGATTACAAGAAGAATACAAAATGTTTGAACTAATAAATAACATCTACCAATGCAAAAATTTAGTTCCGGTTAAGTACATAATACTGATCTTACACACTTCAACCTTACTTTGCCCTGTTTCACTCTTTGGCCATAATCCAAGCTTAGATCTTTACCTTTGCACTTCTTTCTACCTTTTTTGCACTTACTCCATCATATCATCACACTCACTCTTCAAAACACTTGAGTCCATCGGCTCTATATATCCACATCATGAAATTCAATCAACTGTAGTCGGCTTCAAGAAAACTTAGAACATTTGTTAAGAACTCAGCTCTGTCAGTTGAATCCATGCACAATCAATGACGCGGACCAAAAACTTGTGTTCTCAAATAATCAATCATGTCAGCTAATACCACTGATTATCATAAATTGCTTAACCAATAGCTTTTCTTCATTCGGACCAAGATCAAATGCTAGGTCAGCCTATTCTTCTTCTGATTGTACTGACTAACTGGAACCCGATACTCAAATGCTTATAAATTTTGAATCCTTCATCACTGGAGGCTAAATTTCTAGATTTAGATAGTCTTGACAGTCTTTATCACTCCTTCAGATCCACAACACACTGTGATTTACCACCGGAGAGATCCGGACCCAGATACTGGACCCTATCACATGCTCTATTTCTGACTACCCAGACTTAGACAAATCTTCACTCTGACTTCCAGAATGAACAAATTATGTAATGCGAACGTGTAGGATAGACTTAGTTTCCATCAATGACAACACCTGTCATGAGTAGTTGTGTCTCTTACCAACAATATGTAAGTCACTCTGATATCTATTTATTTGATTTTGGCTATCTATTTCACGGGGATGTTTATTAAATAATATTTTCACCTCCCGAGAAATACTTTGCAATATTTTATGCCTTAATTTGATTAACAAATGATTAAAGGAATTCAATTTGCTTGTTGCTTGAAAGTTTCTGACTCCTCCTCAGTAAATTCATTTTGTGAACATCCTCCATTTCACTTCTGAGTGAACTCTATTTACCCAAGTATTTCATGGGCAACTACCTCCTGATGAAATTTCTTTTATGAATAGTCTCTTCCATATTTTATCATTCACTTTCTTGGCAGGACTGGAAATTACCTCACTCTGACATCCCGGTGTCTCTTTGAAATACTCTCAATATTTTCCATTATTCATAAATGTCATCAGATTATCAGTGGGACTGGAAATCATGTTACTCTGATATGGACAGGTCCTTCTGATTTTAGGGTTTCATTTGTGTTTGTATTTTTGCCCTAACTACAACTTGTTGCTCCTTGTAGTGACATAGAAAATGTTATGGATATCTTCTCCACCATTGCATACACATCTACCATCATATCCTTTTGGGAAGCTAATATCCTCCATTGTTTGCAGATGCCTGTTCACTGTAAAATTAGATGCTTTATTATTTTTTAGTTCACCATCTTGAATCTCATGATTGGACTCACTATCATACTCTTGATCCTCATAAATGATTTCTCGATTGTCAACTTCCAGTTCAGACTCAAATGCAATTTGGCTGCCAACAACTTGAGGACACACTAACATATTTTCCATCTATTGCAAATGAATATTTTCTATTTTTGTGTTGGAAAGCTGCCGAGAGGATGGCTCTAGACTTCCATTGATTTTTGTTCAGCACACTGATGTTCCTATTATCAGTTGTATGGGCTCTACTAATTGCAGTCCCTTTTCACCCTTCATACTCAATCATTTGTGGGAATCTCACAATGACATACTAAGCAAGAAATTTTAATACTAGGCCATGACAAAATACAGTTGGAGTAATACAGATGCAAGCTTGGTAATTGTTTTAGAATATTTTCATATCTTTTTAATAATCTCATGTGGAAAGTTATTGCCTATCTTGGAGCATCCCATGAAGAAGCCACCGTGAGTCCATTCTTTGCCATTGGGAACATAAAATGCAATCCAACCCTCAGTATGAGCCTAGCAAACAAGCATCGCAAGAGTAATGCCTTTTCACTGATGACAGGATCATCCAAGATAAATTGTTTCTGAGGGTTCCCTAATTAAGTATTTGGATTTTTCACTTTCTCAACACAAGATTTTAACTCATCACGCAACTCTAAGAAGCTCGATCTGACAAGCAATGAGTTGTCTTTAGTCTTCTCATACTCTTTAGTCAATCTTGCAGGTAAGCTTTCTCCAATGGTGTGTTTCAAGTCTTCCTCACTGATATTTTTGTTTGGAGGTCATTCCCCCCAATCATCATCAAAAGTTAATGGGCATTTTGGGCTCACTTCATCTTGAAATGTTTGGCAGGGAGACAATACCTTCATTGTAATTTGCAACTGTGAATCCACCACCTACTAATTCTGATGACCGCCTTCAAATGATTGAAAGTAATTGAAATACAAGTGGAGCCTCAGACAAAACTTTCCTATGCTCGCTCTTCCCTCGGCACAAAATTGTAAGAGCATTATATTTTTCCTCAAATCTCTACAACAGCATCGCAGGACATGCTCAACAAGACTAGGAGATATTATGATGGCCTTTGCAATGCAAGTCATGAAAACATGGCAAACCCATTTTTCCAATGAAGGGAGTTCAATTTGTAGAGTCAATTGGTCTAAGAGTTGTGGCAAACAAGGATCCATTCTGTTTCTTGTAAACACTATAGGTCATTTTATTATTTCAACAATTTGCAGTAAAGCTCTCACAAATCCTCGGTCTTCATCAAAGATTGTATCCACATCCTCAAACAAGATTAATGCCTTGCTTCTACCAGATTCCTTCTCAATAACGTGATAGATGGGAGTCACAACTTTTATGAGAAATGATTTCTGATCACCTCCATATGTTGGTTTTATATTTTCTGCAGTTGTAGAACTCACATTTCCCGCTAACATCCCATATAGCTCATATGCCATATGATGATAGATATAACATAGGTACTCTAGAAGAAATAACTTAACTGCCAACTCATATTTATCCCTTTAGTTTGGTTATTGATGGAAAGTAATGTATCTTATTTATTTGTGTTGATAGTCATAGAATTTACTATTTCCTTTTAATAACAGCTATGAGAGTCCTCCATTACATCATAACCCATAACAAGTGTCTCTCCCAGGTTTGTTTGGGCATAACTAAGTATTTGCATCTTTAGTGGCATAACACTTATCTAGGAGCTTTTTTATGTGATCATGTATGGTTGCATCAGTACCAATGCCTACCTTATAAATACAACCTAACAAGTCAGCTTCACTCAATAGAGGAGGTGGTCTTGTCACACTTGTATCAAGTGTCCAGTTCGTTGGAACAAACATAGGCTTCACAAACATTACAATTAAACCTCATCAACCAATAATTGGGTAACACATGTCAAGTTCCCTTTGTGGGCCTGACTAAAAAAACTTTCGTTTTGAAACAAGTTTTTTGTCCTGAATTGTCCCAACACTGCCTCAATATGCATCTGGCATGAAAAAACAAAATGGGTGACAAATAGAACCTTCTTTCTGGCACTTTACACAATGACCCAAAATAGGTCAAGTAGCATCCAGAATCACTTTTTAAAACTGATCAAATCATCTCCTGGAGCCATGAAAATGCATAGGCATGTAAAAATTTGATCCAAGAATTCAGTACAATAGACAGTTCAGCAAAATGCATTCTGAGGTGCAAGATATTATTGTTCAAAGTAGCTCTTTTAGGCTTTTCTTGAAAATTGCACCTGTGAAAACCTAATTAGGGCTCACCAAGTCACCACCTCAAAAAAATATCAAATCACCTCCTGGGAAGCTGCCACTTGGGGGATTAGTTCATTTAGGTCAAATGAGTGTGCTTACAAAAGGGTTCTTCACCAATCCACTTCTGTCGTGAAATATTAAAGGCCAAAGTTTACCTCTACAACGTTTTGGAAACGCAGATGTAAAAACAAAACTATTTGCATTTGCTTTTGATTTTGAAAAAATAGCACATGAGATGTTGGGATTTTGAAAATTGGTATGAAAGTACATTATCATGAGGATAATCTGAAACACCAATTGGATCATCATGAAAATCATCCAGTTGCTAGATATTAGCCTCCAAAGTTGACCTCCCGGGCATATTTCACACTGCGTAAACAATAAACCTTACCTGAACCCTCCATCTTGATGCTTGAAAAACCAGTCAAATCTGATCATGGGAGGTTGAAATTGGATATGCACACTAACATATGGTATATAAACATGCTCATCAATTGATTTGACATGAAATTGAATAAGCTCTGAATTATGACCCTCCAAAGTAGGTCACTGGGGCAGTTTTTTCAGGTGCATTTCTAAGTGTGGTACTCAAATTTTTCATCATGGGAACCTAAAATTTTGCCAAAATTTTAAGGTTCCAACAGTGGCTCTTGCTTGGGGATGTATGCCCCTTGTAGGCATAGCAAGATTCCAGATCTCTGGGGGAGCAAACCAAGTGCCAATTCATTGGGCAATATAGTACAACCTTCCTTTTTGCCCTAAATTGGTATGGTTTGAAGAACCACACCATGGATGATGGCACAAGGCCAACAGAAAAAGTAAAGCCCATATTTTCGTGTTTCATACACTTGGTTTTCATCACACTGTAGTGAAACCAATCTGAGAATTTTATTAAAATCTGCTTGGTTGAATCTATTCATATCTTTGATGAATTTACCATGCTTAATATTACCATTGCATTCTCCATTACTAGGTATCTGAAAACCACACATAATCTGAAAAATCTCTTTTTTATGTAACAGGCCAAACCTAATCTTTATGTGATTTCTTGTGTGATTACATTTGCTATCATCCACCAAAGGATGGCTCTCTATCTGATCTGGGAAGCAGAAAAAATTAAATTGCATTTGACATTTATTTTCCTTAATGTTGGCACCATCTAATGACACAACATCAGATCCATAAATATCAGTACTATTTTCAGCATCACATGTAGCTTGTCCACATGGTTGTAACCTTAAAACTCTATCATCAGAATCAACAATTTGTAGATTTAACATATTGGAATCATCAATACCCCAAAATTTAACAAGAGTATGCATTTTTGGAGAACTACTGCAATGAAATTCACAACCACCAGCTGTCTCTATTCCATAAGAATGTAATTCTAGACATAAATTTTCATACTCATCATGAAGTTTATCATCCCTCTTAGACAAAGTATCTTCACTGTCAAAGCATATGTATGTTGGGCATAAAATTTCAGCATCATTCTTGTGTGTACATTTCTAATATTCAATGGTCAATAGGTTTGAAACTTGCTCAGTGCTAAGAGAACATACTTCCGCTTCTGCATCTTCCATTGTCTCTTCCTCATAACCTTTGTAAGCACCACTTAGTTGCAAGTTAAAGTCCACAGGGTTGTCATAACAAACATTTTCACTTACATACTCATCCTCTATAGATTGATCGCAATTAGTACTCCCTTCATTGTTGCAAAGCATGTTGTCCCTTTGTATTTCAGCTTCTAACTTATTATTATCAATGCTGCGATACTGCACAAATGGCTACACCTCCATTGTTTGATCATAAAATGCACTTAGATTATTATGTATTCCATAATCAGGTGTGCATATTTTTTCTTCATTAGGTGTTTGATTTCTTTCTTAAATATACAAATACTTATCCTCTTCTTCCTCACACTGCTAATTTAGGTATTGAGGTGGGTGGGCTGGGACAATAGGAACATCCACACTTTGAAGACTGCTTTCATCTTTTAATGTATCATATGTCATTTCATTGTTTGTTGGAATATGTTGAGGCTCCGAGTCTTGTGTAAAATCCTCGTAATTATCATCAAACTGACTCAGAAATAGCCTCTTGAAATCTTCCCATGAAGATACACTTTGCATGGGTAATCTTTTACACCATTCTCTTGCATAATCCCTCAATGACCTTGCAAAGCATTTCATAATGACATCTTCTAGACAAATATGAAAGTCCTCAATAAAATCCAAAAATAGTTGTACATGCCTATGAGTTGATTCATGTACCTTTCCATAAAATTTAGGGATATGTTTTATGTGTTTAACAGGATAACGATTTGGGTAACCTTGGATATTGTTGAAGTTGAATGGTTTATCAATGTCTTGGACGTACACTTTTCTTTGTGGATATGGTTGATATTGTTGACTACTCTAGTGCGGGTCTTGACATTGATAATGCCCAGCATACTGATTATATTCTTGATCTTGGTGGCTCACTAGTCTTTGGCCAGGAGAGGTAGGGTAAGCATTTATTTAATTTGAGGCCTATGGTATAAAAATGTCTTGCTGTGTATGATGTGCACCACTCCCATTGCCAGGATTTTTGATTGTATCACGAGGCACTTGTATATGTTGTGATTGATTTGAAGCAAGTTTGGCTCTCAATTGTTGCAGTTCTTGAATCACTTTTTTCTCTTCCTTTAACAACTCAAGCCTCCTTTTTTCTTCTGACATATTCATTTTGATTGAAAAATGGTGTTGTTACAAGATGTTTTTATATTCTTCATTGAATTCCTTTTCAAAGTCGCCACCTCTTGTCAAAAGATGAATGATTGTTATCTTCTGAGTCTTTCCAATAGCAGAGTTATAATTTCTTGACTCTATTGAAATGGTCTTGTACCAGGTTTTCTTATGTTGGTCCCCAACAGAGTCGCCAATTTTGTTGGGTCTCAAAAACACAGGTTGTTAACCTTAAGAGGTTGTCGATCTCTCTTAACGCTTTTGGCTAACAAAACAGGGCTGATATGATTGAAAGCCCCCTTCTCTTTAGGTTCTGCTAGACCTAGGCGGATGTACCTTGATAGTTGAGGCAGATTTGTATAACCTTAGTGATCTACTCACCGTGGCATATAGATGTGAGACAGATATAAGGGTGAAAGTTATTCCTAATGCTAATGTTTGCAGTTTGAAAATGTGAATAAGGTTTTGAAATGTTATTTTGTAATGACCGATGTTTTATCTATTATGGGCAATAGAATCAGGATGTGTATGACAGATCTGTCCTCTCTCTTGGTTTAACTCAAATTATTTGGCACTTTTCAATTGTTTACACCTTGTATAAACGTTCAAGAATATTGGTTATGAGTCTCGCCTTATCAATCCCAATGATATTTTCCCAGGTTACAGTGATCAATTGAAAGGAATTTTAATTTTGGTGTGAAGGAAACCAACCAAGCTGATTTGTTTAAAGGGTTTTAACTCCTGGCAGAGACCAATGAACATAAACTACTTAGAAGGAGTTAAATCAACTTCTTACAGAAACCAATCAAGCAGATCACACAAATGCAACAAATATGCCTTGATAAATTAAGTATATCCTTGATATATTAATTTAAATAACAAAGGAAAACCATTTTAGGAGACAACACAAATAACACATATGAATGAATATTAACAAATAATTGAACACCAGAAAGGTTGGACATCAAATAAAAATATTCCTTCTCCATTCAATTTCTTCAAAAAAATTTATAATGTGCATAGGAAGTCTTCATTGTGATAAATTTTTTTGTACCTAACCCTAATGATTGCTCCTATGACTGCTTCTTGATTCTCTTTCTGATAATGGTTTTTATCTCCCATTTATATTTTGTACTTTTAAGTTTATGACCCTTCACACATCTGTTCAGTGTAGCTTTTCATTATCTTTGGCAAGAATAAAATATTTAATTTTATTCTTCACCTTCACTTCTCCATGAGGATTAATTTTAATAATAGCTTTTATCCCTCCTCTTTTGCTGGTAATTTGCATTTTACCCAAAAATATGTTATTTGGTAAAATAATTACCTCCTCTGAATTCTTTTAAATGTGTTTTAACTCCTTGGGTGAAAATATTTTGCCACACTCCTTGCCTCAAATAAATCTTTACTTGGCATTTTACACCACATTCAAATAATTCCTTTTCCATAGTTTCATTAGGAAAATAATTTTGACATTACATATTAATAAATCTCCTCATAAAGTGCTCGCTGTATTTTATAACAAGTGAAATTTTATTTATATTTTTCTATTCTCAGAGGATCGAAGGGACTCATATTTAGTCCTGTCGATTCCCCGATGACTTCTTCACACCTTCAGTTTTACCCTTCTCGGGATTTCCAAGAGACTCAAAAATCACTCACCTCGATATATGTAAGTCACTCCGATATCTATTTATTTGATTTTGGCTATCTATTTCGCGGGGATGTTTATTAAATAATATTTTCACCTCCCGTGAAATACTTTGCAATATTTTATGCCTTCATTTGGGCAGCAAAAGATTAAAGGAATTCGATTTGATTGTTGCTTGAAAGTTTCTGACTCCTCCTTAGTAAATTCATTTTGTGAACATCCTCCATTTCACTTCTGACTGAACTCTATTTACCCGAGTATTTCTCGGGCAACTGCCTCCCAATGGAATTTCTTTTATGAATAGTCTCTTCCATATTTTATTGTTCACTTTTTTAGCAGGACTGGAAATTACCTCACTCTGACATCCCGATGTCTCTTTGAATATTACTCTCAATATTTTCCATTATTCATAAATGTTGTCAGATTATCGATGGGATTAGAAATCACGTTACTCTGATATGGAGAGGTCCTGCCGATTTTAGGGTTTCATATGTGTTTGCATTTTTGCGCTAACTGTAGCCTGCCACTCCTGTAGTGACATAGAAAATGTTATGGTTACCTTCTCCACCATTGCATACACATCTACCATCATATCCTTTTGGGAAGCTAATATCCTCCATTTATTGTAGATGCTTGTTCACTGTAAAATTAGATGCTTTATTAATTTTTAGTTCACCATCTTGAATCTCATGATTGGACTCACTATCATACTCTTGATCCTCGTAAATGATTTCTCTGTTGTCAACTTCTAGTTCAGACTCAAATGCAATTTGGCTGCCAACAACTTGAGGACACACTAACATATTTTCCATCTATTGCAAATGAATATTTTCTATTTCTATGTTGGAAAACTACCGAGAGGATGGCTCTGGACTTCCATTGATTTATGTTCTACACATTGATGTTCCTATTATCAGTTGTATGGGCTCTACCAATTGCAGTCCCTTTTCACCCTTCATACTCAATCATTTGTGGGAAGCTCACAACGACATACTGCGTAAGAAATTTTAATACTAGGCCACGACAAAATACAGTCGGAGTAATACATATGCAAGCATGGTAATTATTTTAGAATATTTTCATGTCTTTTTAATAATCTCTTGCGGATAGTTATTGCCTGTTTTGGAATATCCCATGAAGAAGCTACCGTGAGTCCATTCTTTTCCATTAGGAACATAAAATGCAAACCAACCCTCAGTGCGAGCCTAGCAAACAAGCATCGCAAGAGTAATGCTTTTTCACTGTTGACAGTATCATCCAAGATAAATTGTTTCCGAGGGTTCCCCAATTAAGTATTTGGATTTTTCACTTTCTCTAAACAAGATTTCAACTCATCACGCAACTCTAAGAAGCTCACTCTGACAAGCAATGAGTTGCCTTTAGCCTTCTCATACCATTTAGTCAATCCTGTAGGTAAGCCTTCTCCAATGGTGTGTTTCAAGTCTTCCTCATTGATATTTATGTATATTGCATTTGTTTGGAGGTCATTCCCCCCAATCATCATCAGAAGTTAATTGGCATTTTGGGCTCACTTCATCTTGAAATGTTTGATAGGGAGACAACACCTTCATTGTAATTTGTAACTGTGAATCCACCACCTACTAATTTTGATGACCGCCTTCAAATGATTGAAAGTAATTAAAATACAAGTGGAGCCTCAGACAAAACTTTCTCATGCTCACTCTTCCCTTGGCACAAAAATTGTAAGAACATTATATTTTTCCTCAAATCTCTACAACATCATCGCAGGACATGCTCAACAAGACTAGGAGATATTAGGATGTCCTTTGTAATGCAAGTCATGAAAACATGGCAAACCCATTCTTCCAATGAAGGGAGTTCAAGTTGTACAGCCAATTGGTCTAAGAGCCGTGGCAAACAAAGATCCAGTCTGTTGCTTGTCAACACTATAGGCCATTTTGCTATTTCAGCAATCTGCAGTAAAGCTCCCACAAATTCTTGGTCTTCATCAGAGACTGTATCCACATCCTCAAACAAGATTAATGCCTTGCTTCTATCAGATTCCTTTTTAGTAACGTGATAGATGGGAGTCACAACTTTTCTGAGAAATGATTCCTCATCACCTCCATATGATGGTTTTATATGTTCTCTAGTTGTAGAACTCACATTTCCCGCTAACATCCCATATAGCTCATATGCCATGTGATGATAGATATAACATAGGTACTCTGGAAGAAATAACTTGACTGCCAACTCATATTTATCCCTTTAGTTTGGTTATTGATGGAAAGTAATGTATCTTATTTATTTGTTTTGATAGCCATAGAATTTAGTATTTCCTTTTAATCATGGCTATGAGAGTCCTCCATTACATCATAACCCATAACAAGTGTCTCTCCCAGGTTTGTTTGGGCAGAACTGAGTATTTGCATCTTTAGTGGCATAACACTTATCTAGGAGCTTTTTTATGTGATCATGTATGGTTGCATCAGTACCAATGCCTACCTTATAAATACAACCTAACAAGTCAGCTTCACTCAATAGAGGAGGTGGTCTTGTCACACCTATATCAAGTGTCCAGTTCGTTGGAACAAACATAGGCTTCAAAAACATTACAATTAAGCCTCATCAACCAATAATTGGGTAACACATGTCAGGTTCCCTTTGTGGGCCCGACTAAAATTTTTTGGCTTTGAAATAAGTTTTCTATCCTGAATTGTCCCGACAATGCCTCAATATGCATTTGGCATGAAAAAACAAAATGGGTGACAATCATAACCTTCTTTTTGGCACTTTACACAATGACCCAAAATAGGTCAAGTAGCATCCAGAATCACTTTGTAAAATTGATCAAATCATCTCCTCGAGCCATGAAAATGCACATGCATGTAAACATTTGATCTAAGAATTTAGTGCAATAGACAGTTCAACAAAATGCATTTCGAGGTGCAAGATATTATGGTTCAAAGTAGCTCTTTCAGGCTTTTCTTGACAACTGCACCTATGAAAACCTAATTAGGGCTCACCAAGTCACCACCTTGAAAAAATATCAAATCACCTCTTGGGAAGCTGCCACTTGGGGGATTAGTTCATTTAGGTCAAATGAGCGTGCTTGCAAAAGGGTTCTTCTCCAATCCACTTTTGTCATGAAATATTAAAGGCCAAAGTTGACCTCTCTGCAACTTTCTGGAAATGCATATGTAAAAATAGAACTATTTGTATTTGCTTTTGATTTTGAAAAAATAGCAAATGAGATGTTAGGGTTTTGAAAACTGGCATGAAAGTACATTATCATGAGGACAATCTGAAACACCAATTGGCTCGTCATGAAAATCATCCTGTTGCTAGATATTAGCCTCCAAAGTTGACCTCCCGGGCAGATTTCACACTGCGCAGACATCAAACCTTACCTGAACCCTCCATCTTGACACTAGAAAACCCAGTTAAATCTGATCATGGGAGGCTAAAATCAGATATGCACACTAACATATGGTATATAATCATGCTTGTCTATTGATTTGATATGAAATTGAATAGGCTCTGAATTATGACCCTCCCAAGTAGGTCATTGGGGCAGTTTTTTCAGGTGCATTTCTGAGTGTGGTACTCAAATTTTTCATTGGAACTTAAATTTTTGCCAAAATTTTAAGGTTCCAACACACCCAATTCAGGCTGACCAGCCATTTGGCCAATGGGGTTTGGACTTCATTATGGTGATTAACCCACCTTCTAGTGTTGATCACAAGTGGATTTTAGTAGCCATAGATTATTTTACAAGGTGGACAGAGGCAGTTGCATTGAAGGATGCCATAGAGGCCTCCATTCTTGACTTCCTTGAAGGGATAGTTGCCAGGTTTGGTGTTGCATTCACTATTATTTTTGACAATGCTAAATTTGTGGGCACAAAAATTAGTGAACGGGCACTAAACTATGGAATTTATCTGAAGAGCTCATCCAATTACTACCCCCAAGGAAATGGCCTAGCTGAGTCCACAAATAAAAACCTGATCATGATCATCAAGAGGACAGTGGATGATAATCAAAGAACTTGGCATTCCAAGTTAAAGACAACTCTTTGGGCCGATAGAATTACTCCCAAAAGGGCTATAGGCAATTCTTCTTTCATGCTTGTTTATGGAAAGGAATCAAGTCTTCCATTATCATTGGAGTTGCCTTCCCTTGAGCTGGCACATCAGTTGGATTTGCTGGAGAATGATGGTATGACAATCAATTTGGCTGAGTTGATGGAGCTTGAAGAAAAAAGAGACGTTGCTATGAAGACTCTTGAAGCTCACCAAGATCAAATAAAAAGAACTTTTGGTAGAAAATCAACTGACAAAACATTCAGTGAGGGAGCCTTGGTGTTGAAATGGGATGCAGACAAAGCTCAAGCTAGGAGACATTCAAAATTTGATGCCATGTGGAGTGGCCCTTATATTATTACCAGTTGCAAATAGGGGAACACATTTCAACTTTCAAATTTGAATGGATAGGTTCTGCCCATCCCAGTCAATGGGATTCATCTCAAACCTTGCTTTTAGCATGGTTGTGGGATTTTGTAAATATGTTAGGTGTTTCCTTTCAATAAGTGCTTTTGCACAAGCATCATTCTCATTAGGAGATTATTTGCCTTGTTTTGTTTCCCAGAGGCAGTGTTTAGTTTTGTGTTGGTCTGGCCAACCTCTGTTCTTGTTGTTGTGCCCTTTGAATCCATGCCCAATGGATTGATAAGGCCTCTGGATCCTAGTGTTTAGTAGGCAAACACCCTTGCATAGTCGCCATGGGTGAACACTCTTCTTTAATGGATTTCACAAGCAGAGCCATGTGGGCGTGCTCTAAGGACACTGAAACAAAGTTATTGCAGCATGGGCGATGTCCCTTCCTTGTTGACTTCTCATTCCATGCTCATGGCTGCTACAATGTGATTATAAAAGCTATATATGCATGATTCAAAGATGTATTTCGAGTTGGTTAGCTATTCTTTCGGGTTATCACATTAGTTCGATAGTTTGTTATCATAGGCCTTGTAACACATTTGCAAGAATAGACTGGATGTGATGCATTGTGCTCTTTTTTTGAGCCTTTGATGTCTCTAGTTGATTGTTCACCAATGAATGTAAATGGTTATTTTGTGTCTATTTATCTGTAACAAAGTATCTTTATTTTGTAATGGCTATTTAGCCTTCATGATCGATATAGCCTTCATGATCGATATAATCACTAATACTTCACCTATCTTATGTTTTCACTCCGTGTTTACTTGAAATCTGTAACCCATTCTATGGATAAAACGGTCCCTCCATTGGTTATGGTTATCTTATTTGAATCTCTGTTAAAGTTGTGAGTCTGTGTGAGTCCCTTTCAGTATTTGAGGTCATTGTTGTGTTATGTCGGTTGCAACTAAACACCCTAAATCTTGGTGTATCACCTCCCTTTTAGTTTTTAGTCTCCTCCTCTCCGTTTTCCTTGGTGATCATTAGTGTAGGTTTAGTCTATTTCTCTAAGCCTTAAAATTATAAAGAGGAACCAACCTTCTTTGGAGGTTTGGTCTCAATTGCAAAGGTCCCACACCTTGAGACCAATTCCATGTTACTTTGAAATTGTTGGAATTGTCAAAGCTCCAACGAAAGGGTGCAATTTCAGGTGATAACAATTACACCATGTGTCAGGTCACTTCAGTAGTGATACAACCACACAAAAAACCAAATTAACCTTCATTTTTTGACCATAGAAAATAATCTCACCATAAAATCCCATGAAAAAATAAGAACCCCAATTAAATTTACCTCAAAAAAACTAAGAGACAAAACACAACACAAACCTCAAAGTTTTCAAGCTTGTTGGTTTATAGCCTTAGTAGGATGTAAAATCCTCACCTGGGTCATTTAGATGCAGATGAGGGTGTGGAAAACCATCAACGAATAATGACTAACAATCTACAAGCTAGCATTTTCATCCTGGAGGATTCACGGGAGCCATCTCCAAAATAGATCCAAAGTGAACATCTTTTGGTGCATACAACAACGAGCATTCGCGAAGTCAAGCCTCAGTAGTGGGGTGCCAACGATTGTTTAATGGAATGTATTGGAGCATTGAAGGCTCCATTGCTCATAATTCACGTGGCATGTCGAACAATGAAATGCGGAGGGGATAGGAGTTAATGTGGCGGGTGAGAATAAATACAGGCGACATTGAGTGTTTAATGCGAGTAAGTAGGAAAAAAAGGTGGTGATTTGTTCACATGCCACATAGCATGTTGAACACTATCCAAGAGAATTTGGAGTGGGATCAAGGGTCCTCATGTCTAATCGTCGGTTAGCCTTAAAAAAGGCTTGGAAACTAGATCCCCCCACCGTTTGTCATCGTCCACATGGAAAAAAATAAAAAAAAAACCCTTCTAAACAAAATATTCGACTTGTCTACTTCAGCGATGACGTGGATGGGGCAAATTTTTTAAATTTGATTGACGTGACACTCTATATAAACCCTAAAATTTAGGTGACCCACTATGAGGCCCTCTCCCCTACTTCCTCATCAAGTCTGAAGCATCATTTGCCTTTGTTATAATAGATGCATTATTTTGTGATTCAACCAACTAAACATCATTGCCAGCAACATGCACGAGAGATTTAGGGTTAGACGTTGAAGCCATAACCATGAAATGATACTCCTTTGATAATTTATTATAAGTTGATGGTTATATATGTTTGCACTTAGTTTTAGTTTTTTTAAAAAAATAATTTTATAGTTGGATGGTGAAACTATTATATTAGAGAACAAACTACAATTTAGTGTTAGAGCATTGTCTGAGATTTTAATTTTCTACAATGATGTTTGTTCAAGTCATTTATTTTTCATGCTATGTTTTATGCTTTATACGAAACTCAATAGATGATTAGATATGGCCATATGCTTTAGCATGAGGAAATTTTAAGTTCATACACAATTTAGATGATTGCAAGGGTCCTCCACCTTATACACATTCCTAAAAAAAATGATAGTCATATTTGACCGTGCTAAAAATCATACCACCAAAGTAATACATGAGACTTTTAAAACAAAGTCACTTTGTTAAGATAATCAAAATATACATCAAGAAATTATATATATGGCATGCACTGGATGATAAGGATTTAAAATATGTCTCATACAAACCGTAATTATTTAATACATATGAAAGGAAACATGATTTATAGTGAGGAAAGAGTTGATGACTTAACAAATTTCTTGATATTAAATGAAACATCATGTATAACACTACATCCACGCGGACTTACATTGTATACTATGGATACAAATGAATTTAGTGTCCACTACAAATTATGAGAAGAAATAAAAATTTCAAAAAATTATGGACATAGTTATTCTATTATATATATTGATGGTCTCATTATGGGTGCTTATTGCATAGTGTAATGTGGAGTAAGAAAGGGGTTGATCGTGTTTAAATCTTGAAGACAAACAACTACATGCTAGGGTGCTTTAGTGTATTAGCCAACAACTTATGCTTATGAGTCACAACATGTCTTGTTAATGGTGCATCGGGACAATTTTTAAGTGTTATTGTGTACAAAAGCAAGATCAACTCATTGATCTTCCATTCTTCATTGTTGTAAAGTTTGATTGATATGAGGGTCCATCTTGATATCTAGATGACCCACAACTCATCCCAATCATTCTAATTACTCATGGTAGGCACCGCCAACTCTCCTTTGAGATGATGCAGGCCTTTATAATCCATAAATCCCGAGGGCTAACATTTGAGAGAGCAATAATTGAAATTATAAACATAGACCACCAAGGCCTCACATTCACCGCAGTCTCCTAGGTATGACGTTTTGTTGAACTTTCCATTTCTTGTCTTTACCTAATAGTGGTATACACACATACAAGGCATTGCATAAGTGACTCTTAGGAGGCAAGAAGGGGACAATCTACATGCAATGTTAGTCACAAATTTCTAGATATTTCCTTTAAAAAGAGACATTATATTTCCACAATTTGTTTAAGTGATTAAGAATACTTTTGGTTATTGACTACATAGGTGTTTTTCGCATCAACGTCCTAGATCACACTCTATGATCCATCATCACGATGTCTGAACCAAAATGTTAATGCAAAAAAAACCCACACAATTAGAAGTATTTTCAATCATTTCCCTTGATACTATATTGACATTCCTCACTATATAAATATATTATTTTGTTACATTTAAAACTACCCTTCTTACAAAATTTGTTTATATTCATTTATATATTTCAAATTTAATTAAAAATCCTTGTCAACATACCCGTTACACATTATGTAGCATTGCTAATTTATTTTCAAATAACTTCAGAAAAACTAATAATAAGAAGCAGTATGGAGTCCCAATATCTACATAACGTTCCATTATTTGCTGATTATTATTATTATTATTATTATAATATATATACCAACGACCTTTTTTCCTTCATGGTTTGGATTTTGGGGTTTGGGTTTTTCCACATATTATTGTCTTTGAAGGCGGAGGGAGGTTTAGGCGGTGTGAAAAATCAAATTAGTTGAATGGCAGCGTACAGAAAATTGGCTCGCTACAGCACAGTGGGTGCAGGAGCAGCGGCCATTACGTTTGCCTTCTCGCAAACCAACTACCCACAAGATTTTTTGGGCAATTCCAATGTGGGTCGACTTTTAAATGCCCCACTCGAAGCTTCCATCACTGCTTGCCAAGGAATTGTTCGCTCGTCTCGTGCAGTATATACAGTGAGTATACCTATCATCCAATACATTTATATGCATTTTTGTACGAGAACTGCTCAATTTTAGCTCCATTTTTTTGAAGAGGAGGAGTTGTTAGGCTTGATGTTGATTAATTTTTTCGGGATTATAATAATGGATTATGTAGTATATACAGTGAGTATACTACCTTCTTCTGAATATATATGCATTGTATGTAGATGTTTGAATCTAGGTGTTTTTTCAAAGAGCACAAGATATGGATCTTGCTATTTAATATAGTATTATAGTGTATATTGAATTATGATATTGGATTTTTAACTTTATACTGTGAAAATTCCTTCATCCTAAGGTGTATACATTATGTATTTAATTGTTTTAATTCAAGTTTCACTTCAAAGAACACTTGTTCATTGGATTTACTGTTAATTCTATGAAGTCATGATATTGGACTTTGTTCTATACACGGCGAGCATGCAACCATTCAAACATATATCCACTGTGTATATGATTGTCTTAATTCAAGTCTATTTTTGAAAAGGACAGTTATTAGATTTGCTGTTTTTTTTTTGCCTTGTTTGCTTTTGATGTTGGGGAGATTCAGCTAGACCCTGAGTGCTGTGGTGTGCGGAACCACTCAAGTCAACAAGCCCCATTATAAATCCTCGGCTGACGGCCTGCCCCTTGTCAGCAGTGTGGCTGGGGTTTGAACGCACAAACAATATCTGTCTACAGAACAGTACTAGGAATCAGTTTACACCCTGGGGGCATTATTAGGTTTGCTGTTAATTTAGCGTTTTAGTCACTTTTAAATTAAGGCATTGGATTTTGTAGTATATAAAGTGAGTATGCGACCATCCAAGCATATGCGCATTGTGTATATAATATCCAAATTTAAGTCCATTTTTAAAGACAAGAAGTTATTAGATTTGTTTTTAAATGATTGTTTTTGAAATCAGGATTTTGGGTTTTGCAGTATATTCCATGAGTATATCATCATCCAAGCATATATGCATTGTGTATATAACATTCAAATTTAAGTCCATTTTTAAAGAGGATGACTTATTATATTTGCTTTAGATTTTAAATATAATTTATTGTCTTTAGAATTATGATATTAGAATTTGCCGAATATACAGTGAATACAACACCATTCACATATATACATATTGTTAATAATCTTTAGTTCAAGTCTATTTTCAAAGGGAGCAAGTGTTTAAATGGACTGCTGATTATAATATCTTTGGAATTTTGATGCTGGATTTGCAGTTCACTGTAAATAGCCTTGACTACAAGTATTCCTTGCGAGGTTATGACCATAAATCGGAGGAGTATTATCAAGTCCGATCTCAGGTAAGAATCTACCTATATTTGATTTTTTTTGCATCTCATGGCATTAGGTATTTACTATTTATGTTTTGAAAAATATTGACATGCCATTTAGATCTCTGTCAATCATAAAGATAAGGGTAGGAATGCTAGTAATGAATTATTAGCCTTAAATGTAGGTGGGGTTTAGACTAATGGCTTGTGGGTGGCAAAATTCATCAAACATGTACCGTAATGCCAATGTGGGTAGCTGATTGTTTAGAGTCACAGATTATTTTTGTTACCTATTCAACGGAGTAGAGAGATTGGTAGCCCATTTCTTGGGAGCTGAATTTTGGATCCTTGTTTGGGTGATTCAATGGTTTGTAAGCTTCCGCGGGACCAAACCCTTATAATTGAGAAGGTATGATTCAAAAGCATTTTAATAATTTCAGAGATCAAACACATTGTGAGTGAGTGACTAAGCAGAGTCAGATGAAGAAGAGATGAAATTGAGTAAGGAAAGCTTGCAGATACAGTTTTGATTGCAGCTGAACTCATCCAAGATATTTGGCCACATACAAACTCATCATAATGGGAACACAACACAACTGACTGTCTTGGATGTGGACGGATTTGTGCCATTTATGATAGAACAACAGATCTAAAGACTTATTTGGGGATTTGAAACGGTTCTCCTGTCTTTTTGCATGGAAAATGTTCCGTTGTCTCTTGTCAGCTCATGTATTCCTTCTCTAGCATAAATGCACCCTCTTGGGTTGAGCTAACACACCTATTGGAGATCTATGGAAAAACTACTGGAGTTCTTTTTATGAGAGGTACTCACTTAGGTGATAGTAGAGATAGAAGTTCACTTGAAAATGCAATACAGTGATGCTAAGTCTTAGGGTTGTTGGCAATTAAAGGTAAGAAGCCCATTGCTATGTTTCTTGAGATTGTGTGATTGTATGAATTTACTAAATTAAGTAAAAGTGTGAGGATGCTAAGTGGTGTTCTTGGTGACCCTCACGAAGGGAGCAGATTATAAGGTTAATTTTGATAGTGGATTCTCGTTGGAGTTTTCACCCACATGAGGTTTCTCCATGGTAAATCTCTTGTGTTTTTTTGCTTATGTTGTTTTCATACACTAACTTAAACTTATTTTTATTCCAACATTTCTAGAGTGAATAGATGTGAGTATGTTCCATTTTCCACTAATGGGTGTGAAATGTTTTGGAAATCAGTCATAGAGCTATAGTAACATCATAATTCACATCCTTTTATGTTGTTCAATAGAGAATAGTACTTGTTGACAACAAGGTGTTAATGAAAGATTTGTATTGGTGAAGCATGCAATGGACTATCCATGCTGTTTTACAGATCATTAGCAATGGCAAAATATCCTATAAAATTCAGATGTCTTTTATGATGTTGCATTCTATATGTGTGCATGCCCTCCTATTTTTCAATTTTATGTAATGGTCATCACAAATTTTTTTAATCAAACACATTAAGTAGAATTGAAAACAAAATTGTACCAATTAAGGATCTCATAGTTGAGATCAACTTGAACATTCAAATCATGATGCCGCCAATCATATGCACTCCCCTCCAAATGTTGTGATGTAAACTGAATTTTCTCCAAATCAGTTGTCAGATGCATGCCAAGAATTTAAAATAAACATCAAGGTTATGGATCTGTGTGCTTGGCTTAATTTCCCTCATCCACCAAATCTGGGGACATCAATTTTGGCATCCAAGGTTAGTTTTCTTCTCTAGGACTGTTATTTCTTCCTTTGGGTCCATGCCCTCAACTCTTTTCATATCATAGTATGCCTGGAAGTCATAATTTAATCTATTTTTCTCCCCCATTCGCATAGCTTAGCCATCATTAGATACAACAGATAAGTTAGAAACTGTTTCAGTTCTAACATTCTTCCTAGATTTAGGGTTAAATAATATAGATGCAAATCTTTTCATTTCTATAAGGTCTTTGCAGATTGATGTCATCTTATTTTGTAATCAACTCTTTGTGAAAACTATGACAAGGAAGAGCACCAGACTGCTTGACAAATCTATAAAAGGACAGTTCTACAACTATAAATGCAAATGTTTGCACATGAATCACAAGCTATAGTAGACTTACAAGAAGAATAACACTACCCATCAATCCAATGGGATAACAAAGTTAGATTATTCCCTCCCAGTAAGACACTGCTGTTGAGTGAGTTTCTATTTGTAGTGCCATGGCGAAAGACAACACTATCACCACAATCCAGTCAGGTATAAGAACTAATATCCTCCTATGTATTTACTCTTCCAAAAGTACTAGGAATGAATTCGAGTAAATCTTCTTTTACTGCTCCTTATAAAATAGCGACATAGTACTCATCCTTCCCATGCATATCCCTTGTGCTGTGATTTATCTAGAGACCCTACAAAACCCAATTATCCCTTTTCTTCTCTCCTCGATCTCGGTTGCTTTCTCCTTTTAATGAAACCCTACCCATAACTTTGGTTAGTCCAGTGGGAGGAGACCTTGCCACAAGCCCTAATCACTCGCTTACTCCATTGCCCTCATTTCAATCTAGTGCTTTTACCTCAAAAAACAAGGGCCCATATAGGAAATATCAATGATTTTCTCCAAAGTTTATTGACTTAAATGGAGGCCAAGAATATTGAAGGTCTCCCTTCTCATCTCATACATCCAAGAGCAAAAGACCTATGTTACACCAAGTTTCTGGGACGGCAAGGGATAGGGGGACGCATTTCCGGGATGGATTTTTTGAGAGGCTGTTTTTTAGGGGATGGTAGGGGATGATTGCTAAAAATAAGGAAAATTTAAAAATATAGGAAATTTCAAATATTTATATGATAACATTAATAAGGCAATTATCATATATCAAAAAAAAGGGATTTGTAGAGTTAATATGCCTTGTTACTTATAGTTAGTTTAGGCAGTTGAAATGTGAAAGGCTTTTATAAAGTCCAAGTTGTAATATGAAAATCTCATCCTGTGGATTCAAATGTTTTGTTGCTGTTGGTATTATTCAAAATGTAAAATCTATGTAACTTGCGTTTTCTTTCTTGGGCTTGATTTTGACACTAATGCAATAAAACAACATAAAAGCTATGATAATTTTACAAAATTCTTAATAAATCTGTGGCAATAAGTGACGTGTCCAAGAAACTAAAAAACTTGGATGACATCTCTCATGTTCCTATACTAACGATTTATAATTGAATCGATTATGCATTATTCATATGAATGACATTAAAATCCATATTAAATATCATAAATTGAATATACTTATATAATAAATTAAATATTATATAAATCATAAATATTCTAATCTAATTGACAAATATAAATATAAATATAAATATTAAAATTTATAATTACTATAATATAATATCTTATATTATAAAAATAGATTTATAATATAAAACATATATATAATATAAATATAAATATTAACAATATATATTATTATATAAAATGCAGAAATAAAAGTAAACCCAAAAGACAACGATTATGTGAGAAGGTAGCGATTAATGAAAAAAGGAGAGAATAAAGAATAAATATTTCATTAAGGGCTGGTCCCTTCATAAGGAGTGCTTAAGACTTATTTGTCTTATTCACAATTGTCTTGTTCAAAACTTGTAAGGGGCCGATTCATATTTGTCTTACTCATAAATAATAAAGGTGCGATTTGCATAATAAGAGCAGCAGTTAGTATATAGGCAGGGATTAAAGTCTAGAAGGGGCAGTAATTATAGTTAATAAAAGGCAGCGATTAAATCTCAAAAGGATGTGTCTCCTAGCAACGGGTTGCTTGGATAAGTATAAGAGGAATAATATATTTCTGAGATTAAGATATATTGGCTGCACATAAGAAGCAGAGATAAATAAAATAAATTCTGAGTCTGAAATATATACAGGCATATCAGATCACACAGCAGAAATAAAGGAGTAACAATATATATATATACACTTCTTAGTTTGAAATATACAATTCTGAAGATTGAAGAATACAAGAATATATCTGAATTAGTATTCAGATCTGCATAATAGGAAAGAGGCAGAAATAAATATCATACAGAAATATAAATGAGTCATCCTCATATATATATATATAGCAGCAGACTGGAATTATCAATCAATCAAGTCACATAAACAATTGTGACACAGCAAGAGGATATATTGCCATCCCTGAACTGAACTATATTTATTGATCAAGAGGTATTTATATATAATTATCTTATTCAATCATAAGCAAACTATGTTGGATTGCATAGGAGTATAGATTCATAGAGGCAAGTAGGAAGGTTGGTCCTTCCAGTCCACGAGAGATGATAGGTAGGAAGCATGCCCTCTATCATGCTCTCATCAGGTCATGCCAAAGGGATGATAGGTAGGAAGAATGCCCTCCATCATGCCCTCATCAAGAGATGATAGGTAGGAAGTGTGCCCTCCATCATGCTCTTGTCAAGATGTGATAGGTAGGAAGTATGCCCTCCATCACACTCTTGAGACTTAAGCAAAAGAAGATCAATCCATGGAAATTCAAGGATGAGAAGAGGATCAAGTTCAAAATTCAAGATTACACCCAAAATCCACGCCAATACCAAGAAATCTAGATGAAACACAACACGAGGACGAAATTCCAAGTTCAAAGAACACTCAAGGGTGTGCCACCAAGGTGGACATAAGGGGTGATAGGTAGGAAGTGTGCCCTCCATTATACTCTAACTTGCTAGTATTCTTATGGGACGCATCATAGGATCGGCTTGAGAATTGGATAACTATATGTTGAACTAAATATTATTTATGCTATTATCATTAATCATGTTATGATGTATTGATTTCATTACTATATTCTAATTTATTGATCTTTAATATTGCTAATGTCCCTTTCTAGTAGTTATTCTTGTGTGCAGGTTAAGAAATCAAGAATATCCTAAAAGGGGACGTTACATGACCATTGGTTGTAACACATCTTGCAATTCAAGCATCCTCCCCAAGAGAATAAAGTACAATGCATATAGTCTCTACAGGTTTTAGAAACTCCTTTAAAAAGGTTCTTAAGAGTGCATGTGAAGTGTGGTGGTTGCAGATAAAAATTTGTGCATCTTTAGCATCATTAATGACCTCTTTGATCCAACCAATTTTTCCATGTCCTTGAGTGCATTATTTATTGTGTGCACACAACAAGGAGTCCAAATATGTTTATAGGCCACCTCTTTGACTACTTGCACCACATTCTCTGGTCCAACCTCCCCAATAGCATCTCTAAGGATTTGGAACTGAAAATCGGCATCCTTGCGATGCCTTGAACAATCTACAACCCAATGGAAGTAAGGGCCCTCTGTACATGTGACCATGATGTTGATGAGTAGATGGTGCTTAATGAATCTACAACCCTATGGAAGTAAGGGCCCTCTGTACATGTGACCATGATGTTGATGAGTGGATGGTGCCTAATGACCATCCACCTATCCATGAGTATGTTGCATCCACTTGTGACCTAGGTAGCCTTCATTTTTTTCATTAGAATATTAATCTTGGAATAGTTCTTATCCAAGATTATTGTCCTCAATTTTGTTTCCCTTGCTAGTACATATGATGGTCCCACTCTCATTATCTTTGCCATAGCCTCTTTATAATAAGGAGAGTGAGCCACATGGAACGGAATGCCATTGGCAAAGAAGAATTTGCTAATGGCATGATCTGCCTCATCCTTATTTTGCACATTGAATAACTCTGCTATTATGTTGGAACATCACCACTACCAGTCATTCTATACTTCCCCTTAGACTCTGCTATCCCAGAACTAGATGGAAAAATAGGAAGTCATGGCTCTTGGAAAGTTCTAGTACTAGTAGGAGCAGGGTCCCTCGGTGGTAGAGTAGTAGTTGTAAGTGTTTTATCTTCACCACAATCCCACTTTCTATTTATTTCAGCCCTTTGTTTGAGTGACAACTTGTCACATACCTCCACACCATTGCCTTAGATGTGAAGGAGGCGTGCATTAACTCTTGTAATGCTGCCTTGAAATTCAAGTTAATAGAAATGACATCTCCACAACCTAGTGTTCACTGTTGCCCTAGGTTTCACTTGAAGTTTGGTTGCAACTGTTTTAAAGGGCTGAAGGAACTTGTTGATGTGTTTTTTATGACAGCAACAACATTAGAATAACTAAGTGCTCTATCCTCTCTTGAACAAAGTATCTCAAATGCTAAACAATGTGATCAAATGAGATTACTCCAAGGTTCCTTGAATGTCAGGTCTTGACGTGCACACAGATAGACTCAGTGGAATGATGTGATTTTGTTGGTAATCACAAAGGGACTTATGCTAAATCACTCCTTACTCATGGATGAAACCTACTCCTTACTCCTTGGATTTGTGAATGAATGAAACCTTCTACAAACTATCTAAATAGAAATATCAAAAGGAAAGGGTTAGGAGAAATCTAATCTACTCCTAAGGACAATGAGATAATGAATAATGCTTTGATAGACAATTTCCTTCGAATTAAGCTTCGTTTCGCCATGAGAGCAACAACTACACGAAACTAGTGCAATCTTCAAAGGTAATGAAGGATTTTCATATTGCAAATATGCATTCAAATACCCACAGTTGGCACAACTTGAACAAATATCCACAATTGAACTATTGCAAAATAGGATTCAGGCTAACTTTGCATTGTAGCTTACCATCAGCAAACCGCAAAAAGTATGAACCAAGGAATTCATCAAATATCTTCACATTAATCCACCATATCAATGAACTTCAACTAAAGCTTATCTAATTTGCTTTGAATCATCTTTGAGATATCAGAAACCATGCTAACATTTTGGTAGTATCTTTACAACAATTTCACAATAGTCTCTCCAACTCTTCAAAAGCTTCTCCTCTAATGAAGAACTTTTTAATTCTCTAAAGAATCCTCTAATCTATGTCCAACCTTTTTTACAAATGAAGAGAATGAGCCTTATATAGAGCTCAAAATTACAACCAAGGGCCCAAATTGATTCTAGAATCAATGGCCAAGATTTAGACAACAAAAACCTAATGAAAGGTAGTTACAACTACCACCACTTTCAACCAATGAGATGTCAACAACACGATCTTCTAGAAGGGCTCCATCCTTATCTCTATCTTGGACGACCAGGTTCATTGCATTTGGACATGTCGATGTGGCATACTTGGATTGGTTGACGATGACTGGATGCCACCTCAGCATGATTATCCCTTGAGTGTTCTTTGAACTTGGAATTTCATCCTCGTGTTGTGTTTCATCTAGATCTCTTGGTATTGGCGTGGCTTTTGGGTGTAATCTTGAATTTTGAACTTGATCCTCTTCTCATCCTTGAATTTCCATGGATTGATCTTCTTTTGCTGTTAGATTCCTCGACGCTGGATTGGAAATGCATCTCCTCCCGTGGATGATCTTGATGCTAGCCTTCGTTGTATCATTGAAGTATCTTGAAAGGTGAAGTCCTTTATCTTCCCTTAGTATGCATGTGTAGTCCTCTTGTTATTGGAATTAGTTTCCTTCTTTGGCATTGGAACTCCTTGATGCTTCTCGAATGACTTTGATCATCCTTGAGCATCATCTTCATGGAAGTTATCCTTGTCCTCAATTCTTGCAAAACAAAGAAAACCTCAGGTAGTCATGGCGAATAAAATCCTTCAATGTAATGCAATACTAAGATGAAACATGAATAAACTTGCATGATTGAATAAAAATACACAATTTTGATCAATTTCATTCACAAATTCTTGAATAAATGAAGAATTTTCTTCATTTTTTCTTGCCATTAATCTAAACTGGGCCGACCTAGGCAAGGAATTTCACAATTTTCCATGGATTTTTATCAAAATTTAGCATTCTTCGTTCAAAGTCGGCTAGGAATTCAAGTCGCACATTTATGGAAAATTCCAAGTTGCACTTTTTATCATGTCATGGTTGTTTTATCCTTGTCGCACTTTTCACCTTGACGTGGATTTTCTATCCTTGGATTGTTTTATCCTTGTCGCACTTTTCACCTTGACATGGATTTTCTATCCTTGGATTGTTTTATCCTTGTCGCACTTTTTGGTGAGTCGTGGATTTTCTATCCTTGGATTGTTTTATCCTTGTCGCACTTTGTGGTGAGGCGTGGATTTTCTATCCTTGGATTGTTTTATCCTTGTCGCACCTTTTGGTGAGTCGTGGAAAAAAATCCTTGAGCGCACATCAAATCATGGAAAAATTCCTTGTCGCACTTTTTACTTGATCAAGGATTTTGCGAACAGGATTATGAAGGTCCCTGCTTGATAGTATATTTAAAAATATACTGAATTTCCTATACTTAAAATATAATTAAATATACTGTCAGGATGTTTGAGATAGGTCCTAGATCCATGGGATTTAACATGTAGATTCTAGATTTTTGAGGATCCACCAGATTTTAGATTAGTCAATTTTTCAGGGTTTCAAGACATCAGACTTATTCAATTTCAGGATTTTAGGGACATGCGTCAGTGTAAAGGCATATGGACCCCTTAGTTAAATATCCATCCCTTAGGCCAATTTTCCACTCCTTAGTCAATTTCTTCAATCATCTCATGGACTTTGAGCCAAAACCTGGAGGGACTTGGGCAAATTTATACTACCAAACCAACAAACTCAGAGAAAACCAAAACCCTAAAACAAAACAAAGTCAGAAAGCAAAAAAAAGGGGGTCCCCATTTGCAATGGGGCAATGTGTGAAAATGTCACAACAAAACCCTTGGCAAATTCTTCTAATAACTTGGAAGGGCAACTAAAATTTTCATTCCCAATAAAACTAGTTGCCTTACCCTTACCCCCCCGCCTTGAAAACTGTACTTAGAGTATTAGATTCAAGCCCCAGAGGCTCTTGTTGACCCTCTTCATCACTCATGCTTTGAGAACTCATAGTGACCTTGGAAGAAATGAAATTCATGGTTTAAATTTTAAACCATACATATGTCATTACGCATGAGCTCAAGACACAAGGATTTTCTTTTTGTTTTTCGTACTTTAGGTCACGTGAAGCACAAAAGTAGGGGATACACAAAAATAGGAATCCTCATTCTTCACCCTTCATCAAACAAGGATTTCATTTTTGTTTTTCTTACTTTAGGTTGCACGAAGTGCAGAATCAGAGGATACACAAAAAAGGAAATCCTAATTTGATTAGTATTAATTTTTAATCAGCTATTCATGCAAATTAGCAAATAAACATTAAAAAATTACTTTAATAAATAAATTTAAAAATCTAAAATACTGCTGTTATAAATGTAAAGTTAATACTTAAACCCCTAAATGCTGTTTTTAGGGCCGCCTAACTGCTGTTTTCAGTAAAACCACAGTTCAACAACCTTAAAAACAGCCTTCCATAATCATGTAGGATTCTATGAACAATTTATTTATATCTAAATTGAAAACAAAAAAACACTATCACGTAATCATTGATTTCAAATATTCAGATTTAGCCAGAAATGAACATTTAAAATAAAAATTCAAAATGCAAATCCCAAAAGAATCAAAGATGAATGGTCATGGGTTATCTCGAGGCTTGAAGGTTCGAGGGCTTGATGAATGTGTTGTAACTTGATTAGTTGATCAGTGAAGACTTGGCAGTTGTTCTTCCTCTTGCTGTTGTGCTTCATCTTACTAATGCTCTCACTCTCGCGGCCTTGCTTGCTCTCACTCTTGCTATGCAGCTGTTGCATTTGCCGCGTTTCTCGATGCTTTCAAGCTTTGATAGTGATTTGGAACGAAGGTGTGAGGTTTATTTATAGTTTTTTTTTTGAGTGCTTGGGGTGTGGGTGATGCCCATAAACTATTAGGGTTAGGGTTGAGGGCACAAAAATCAAACAAAATGTTTGATTCTTTAAAAAAAATTGTTTTTTGCAAGTGTTTAATATAGGGGATGGCAGGGTATATCCGGTGCGTTCGAGAGACTTTAGTAAGTTTCTGTGAAGGCTCAAGGACGTCTTGATGCCCCCCCAACATCTTCAATAGGGGGAGATGCTTTGAAAATGTCCCCTCTTGGAGGGAAATGTCCTGGGGATGTCTCCTACCTAGTGGCGGCGGCGGCAGTGCAACAAAGGGACGTTTCCCTGTTGTCCCAACATCTTGGAAACATCCTTGTATTTGGAGATGACCATTTTTTTGGGGAACGTGTCCCTATGGAAGACTACATAAGTGAGGTCCCTTCCTTTGATTGCCAACCAAATAAAAGCATTTGCCTTGGGAAGCTCAAAACTTAACTGAATTTTCTTGAGGAAAGTTAGCATGCCCTTCACATCACACTTCATTTTAGAGATGTGCATAAAGGCAGTCTTAACAACCACTCCTCTAGAGCTGCTCCCATTACATATTAATGTATCATTCCTAACTGTCCTTGGGAGAGGCCATATCCAAAATATAAATCCAACTGATCAGCTGCATCTTCTAACAAAGGAATTCGATTTGAAATGATCTCCACTACCTGACATTATTTTCTGAAGTTATGTAGTTACAGACCTGTTTACCTCATACATTACTAAAATGAGCTTCTAGTCTCTTAAATTCTTATTTCTCTATCAAAGGCATATTGAGGTCCCTTGCTTTGATTGCCAACCAAATAAAAGCATTTGCCTTGGGAAGCTCAAAACTTAACTAAATTTTCTTGAGGAAAGTTAGCAGGCCCTTCACATCACACTTCATTTTAGAGATGTGCATAAGGGCAGTCTTAACAACCACTCCTCTAGAGCTGCTCCCATTACATAAAAATGTATCATTCCTAACTGTCCTTGGGAGATGCCATATCCAAAATACAAATCCAACTGATCAGCTGCATCTTCTAACAAAGGAATTTGATTTTGAAATGATCTCCACTACCTGACATTATTTTCTGAAGTTATGTAGTTACAGACCTGTTTACCTCATACATTACTAAAATGAGCTTCTAGTCTCCTAAATTCTTATTTCTCTATCAAAGGCATATTGATGATCTGGGATTCTTTCCAAAAGTTGACCCCATTCCCCCTTCCAATAGTCTACTTTAAATTACTCAAGAGCAGACCTCTACACATCTTCAAAAATTTCGAAATGGCTAATCCCCAAGGTAAATTCTCCTGAGAAAACAACTGAGCTCCTCCCAAATTATCGACATACTATGAATATAAAATTCTGCTCCAAAGTCTGTCTTTTTCCATCTACATTCTTCAGAGTAACTTCATACCTAAGGCTTTATTCATGTCTACAGTTTTGAAAACCAAGCCCATGGACCTTCTTTTCTCTACAAACTTGATCCCAATTAACCAATCCACATTTCTTCTTATCCTCATTCCCATCCCCATAAAAAATTCTCTGGTGAACAGTTATATCTTTGGCTATTTTACTTGGGAATATTTTAAATTTTAAATTTAATATAATATATTTAAATAAAAATAATAATTGCATATTTATATTATTCGAAATTAATCATGAATTTTTTCCCGAATTTTATTAGTTGTCGAATTTGTTCCAAATTTCTTCT
The DNA here is from genome assembly GCA_027924645.1 of Cunninghamia lanceolata. NCBI lineage: Eukaryota > Viridiplantae > Streptophyta > Pinopsida > Cupressales > Cupressaceae > Cunninghamia > Cunninghamia lanceolata. The sequence goes on along the minus strand of BSBN01000696.1, from coordinate 4,132,152 downwards.
TTGCCAAACTCAAACATAAACATGACCTTGTGACATAGATTGCAGCAATAGTAGAATTTTTTCTTTCATCTTTGCATAATATTTTGATTTCCTTCTATTTGTAATGGTTTTCTCCCCTTGCGCAATGAGTCAATGCTCTCATTAATTTCTCCCAGAAGTGAAGAATCTGTATTTACAAAGTGAACAACATCTACTATGGGTTCCTAATTTGTACAAAAAACAATACCTCAGTCATTAGATATGTTGAAGTCTGAAGAGATGGACATCTTTATTCTTTTGGTTGTTAGATGGCCCACTTTACCATGGTGGGGTGTTACCTTCAGTTCAAATGCCACAATGAAGGATATCTATTCTGTTAAAATCAGTCAAGACACGCACTTGGCCTCAATCATTGAGCTGCGCCACACCTAGAGTTGGATGCAGTGTGTTGCTCGTGGCTCTTGTTCTGAACTGAATATTTTTCCATGTGTTCCGGGGATATAGACCTGGGGCTTTGCTATGAATGCCTTTGTCATTTACCACTTAATAAAAATCCAATTGATGAGGAGATGAGCAATTGTTGATTTAATTCAGACTAGTCTTTTATCGTGTCCATTTCTACCTGGTTATTTGAGCAGATTACAATTCTTCATTGCAGTAGGCCCTATATGTTTTATCCATTGTACTGAACATTGGTCTATTGTTAATTTTTACTTACTATCAATTCTGAAGATTTATTTTCTTATTTTATTTTAGATGATTAAACATCTGTCTCAGTAAGTGGAAGAACTTCTATACATATTTCAAATCTGCAGATATTGATATGATCACATTGAGCTACCATGCTTGTTTCGTTTATAGTAGACGGTGATATTTGTTTCCAGGTTCATCTTCGTGCAGCTAAGAGAATTTTAAAGTTATGTGAGTCAAATAAAGGTTTCTACCTGAAAGCTGGTCAGTTTGTTGCATCCATGCAACATTTTCCCAAAGAATATACTTCAACACTTTCAACATTACAGGACAAGGTATCAGGGCTAAGTTTCTGCAGATTTCTTTAACTCATTTCTTATATTTTGTTCTTTCTTGTTCATTTTTGATACAAAAGTAAATATGTTGCATTATATTCAGTTATCTAACTGCAATTTTTGTCCCATAGGCAGTACCCTGTCCAATAGAAGCCATAAAGCATGTATTTGTCGATAATTTTGGCAAAGATCTCTCTGACATGTAAGCTGCTCTTTTGTAGCTATTTTTGATCTATGACTCCCTGGATAAGAAAGAAACATCTCTGTATTAGCTTTGTAAAATTTCTATGTTGTAGAGCATTTCTTGGTGAAAGAACTGTTTATTTTTAGATAGCAAAAAGTAAATTTAGATTTCAGTGGCAACCTTGGAAATATTTTGAATTTTACTCTTTTCTAGATAAATTTTAATTTCTGTGTATTTCACAATGATATTGACTCTTTTTACAAACATAAGAGGCTTCCAATCCATTACAAATTGATTGAAATTCATGTTCAACAGTTCCAACTGTTATAATAAATGATGTAGGAGCATCCTTAAGGGACCAAATTCATCCTGCAGACAGATGTGCAGACATAATCATGTTTTTACAACATAGATTAGATTGAATAAATGCATAAGTATGCAGTTGTTGTGGCATAGTTTATTATTCTTCTATGTGACCAGGTGTATGCAAAATTATTAGGCATGACAGAAATGGAAGTCACAAACATGGATTTCTGGTTAAAGAGATTGAGTAATAATGTCATCCCACATGCCAACGAGGATAAAGGAAAGGTGGGCTTACAAAACCCTTTGGACATAGACTAAAAAGCTAGCTAAGCTAACTTATATTTGAAATGGCTGTGTGAGTTGGTCCGCCTAATCTAAAGTGTGAGAAAATGGCCAAGTCCTAGACTGCAAGAACCACAGGACAATGGAGGAAGATGAACCAGGCATCTAGAAAGGAAATTTTCTGCTTCTTGTTGCTCTCTGCTGCTGACTTGTGCTTTGAACTTGCTGTTCTCCATTGTCGTCATGTGCCCTAGCTGACAGCAAAACACAAATATATTGGAGTGATGACTGAGGATAATGTAATGACAAAACAGAAGAATGTTGGAACTGCATAGGGAGATCAACAAAAGGAACAGAAGGCAGAAAGACCAAGACAAACAGGCTTGAGAGGTCTGCTATCTTGCTGAATTTTGAATTCAGTGCTTTGTGTTCCAAGCAGCCTGAGACTTAAAACCCTTCTTGCCGCCAGTGAAGGATGAAGGCAATCTGGCAGAAAGTCTCAACAAAAGTGTAATGTCCTACCCCCTTGTGTTTTCTGTGGTTTAGTTGTCACCTGGTGCATTTTATGTTTTTTGCATTTTTGACATAACACCATGCATGTACATATATTTGAAAATAACAAGAAATAAAGATACCCAGATACTTATTTATGTGCGAAATATGTAAAACATCAACAATGCATAATACCCATATGAAGAAAAGGGTTTATCTTCAAGAAACAAACATACCCATTAGCTGTAGTAAAGGATACATGGCTGGAAATGACAGTACAGCAGTGGGAATCAAGGAAACATCTCCAAAGACAATACAAACTCAGTCATATCATATCAGCTCAGCGAGTGCAGCAGAGATGCATGGAGAAATGCCTCTTTGAAGACCCAAAAGACACCAAAACGAATGCAACTGCCTTGTATGCTGACCCACGACCCCTGTGATGGCTGGTACGGCCCCTTTTATCAGCTGATTCAGAATTATTTAGGACTGCATTAGTCCCCTCCACTGTCCCAACACAATCTGCATATACTGCTCCAAAGACCATGCCCAGAAATGAAGGAAGAATACAATGAAAATGCCTCAAAACAATCACAGGACCTCACAGCATGGTACAACCTGGTACAGTGCAGGTACGGCCTGATTTGGGGGGTCAAAGCTCACCAAAACACCTTCAAATTTCCATCTATCACCTGCAATATGTTTCTCAATGCATTCCAATAATTATGAAGCCAAAAAACCTAAGATATATCAATGAAATCACCTCCATGACAATGCTGGTTACTTTCAATGAAGTTCAATGGTAACCCCTGAGATGAGGCCACTCAAACAACATCCTGGGAGTGTCTTTCAACCCGGCAGATACTCCAAACAATGGAGGTTTTTGTCTCCAAAGTTGCTGGTTCAAACCCTTGCTCAACAAGAACAAAGCTTAGACATAGAAGAAAATGCAATCGTCAATGAGGAGCCAAAAATGACTTTTCTTTTGTTATATCCTTCACTTTTCCTCCAACGCCTTCTTTTTGGACAAAACAATATTTTATTATTTCTTTTAATCTCCTCCTTGGGCGCCCACTTAGAGTATGACTTTATGAACTTTAAAATATTTCATTAACCCCTCAAAACAATAATAAAGTCACTTTATTACTAAATACATTAAGTTATATCTTCAATTTAACTTAATTGTATCTATTAATTAAATATTATTTTTGAACGGTCTTCACAAGCCTTCTGTAGTGTTGATGTGTTTTCCTTGCACATACAACGCAGAATAAAATACTTATGCACTCTATCCTCTCTTGAACAAAATCCCTCAAACGCTAAGCCAAGTGATCAAATGCGTAGACTCCAAGGTTCTCCATTGGTTATTTTGGTTTCACAACTTGGGATAGCTTAGTAGTAAGATGCGACTTGCTGTTTAACACAAAGGGACTTACACAACTATTCAACAATAGGAAACTTGTTTCTCTTGGGTAACAGGCAACATAGCTTCTTTGAAAGGTCTAACAATATGCTGACTTAAGATGTGGCAGTGAATGCTTTTAAATCTAATTCTAACAAGACTCTAAGAAAATGCAAAAGGGATAGGGTTTAGAGAATTCTAATCTAAATGAAAGCAATTACCACTAACTCACTGGAATCTCAACCACACTTTGCTTCGCCATAAGCTAACAACTACACAAAGGTGATGCAATCTTGTAAGGGAAAAAGTAAGGTTTTCAGATTACTTTTGTGCATAAATCCTCACAAACATGAAGGTAAATGATCACAAAGTAATTGAAGTTAAGCTCAAATAAGGTTCAGACTAACCATGCACTACAATTTGCCATCAACAAATTATAAATGGTATGAACTATAAAGACTCCAAACACGAATCAGCAGTAACAACTTCCATGAACATAAAACGAAATCGCTGAAAATAAACTAAGCTAATCTTATTCTATGAGCGAACACCTAGAAACCATGCATCCATTTGAAACAACACAAAATCACCATGGAGGATTCAACAATGAATTTGCATTTATTTCAGTAGTCGTTAGCAACAATTTCTCAGCGCATTCCCCCCTTCAAATGAGAGCAGGATGAGGCTTATATAGTCCTCAAAATACAATGAATGGTTGAGATTAAACTTGGGAATCAAGGGCCCTTATTGCACCACACAGGCAGGTGGTTACAAAAATTTACTATTACTGGACAATGCATTTATGATGCACCCACTAAGTGGAGTGCCCTCCTTTATGACCCTCCTTTTTTGTGACAATTCTACAAATCTAGATATGACACGTGCAACCTCCTCCATAGGGACACTTGGCAGTGTTTGAATGGTGCATTCCATGATTTGCAGCTCCTTCGTGCATTTGACAAGTGTCATTTCCCATCCAGCCATGGATGCCTGAAACATGCCCATGAAAGTGGAAAGTGTGTAAACATCATCCAAAAGCTCCTTGGAAACAGTTTGGGTATGCTGAAAATACATTGTATGCACTTTATCCTTCAACAAATACTCATCAATTTCTCCTTTGGGATCAACTATCTTGTTTATTGAAACAAGTATTTTGCCTTGAATTTCTCGAAGTGCTTCTTTTGTTCGAGTGCTTTCACTCTCAATCTTGCCAAGAACCTGCTCCTTTATGATCAGAGTACAGTACCAAGATGGAAAATCATATGATGAACCTTGCTCAAGTACTCCTTCATCAATCAGAGTGGCATTTGAAGTATATATCAATTTCTTCAATTGAGGCATAATTTCTTTTCTGACAACTCCAAATTCTGCACAAGGCACCAGAACAGCTTGAACCCTATCCAAAAGAGAGGATGCTTCTTTATACAATTTCATAATTTCATCAATAAATCCATCAACTTTGATCCTGAAGCTTGCTGTCCACTCTTGCAATGCCTGAGATGAAGATCTCATTCCTTCCAGGTGTGCAATGGATTCCTGCGAAAGCAAGGCAGGTGGTGTAGGTATCCCTTCTGCTTGGTTCATTGGCATCATCAATTGTTGGATATAATGCCAAAATGCTAGATTATCCTTTTCCAATTGGATCCTCTTTTCCCGTTCCTTCTTCAATCTTCCTTTGATGGCTGCAACTGGGTCTTCTAACTTTTCCATTTCTTGCTCCATCGTGGTTGGACCCAAATCAACAGTACTAATGTCATAGCCTCCTGGAACATCATCACTTGACTCCGCATTGATTCTTGGGACAGCAACATGTACCTGTCTTGACCCAGAGCTGTCTCTCATAATCTTTGAAAATTTAGTGACCTTTCGCTTTCCTTTGTCCGGTTTGGCTCTACTTAGCAAATCCTCCAAACTCAAGATGGGCTCTCTTTCAATAATAGATCTTTCTTTGACTCTCTCCCTTAGCCACTCCCGCAAGTTAGACAAATCTTCTCGATTTTCCTCTTGAACTCTTTTCTCCTGAAAAGTTGGAAGAGCTTCTTCATCAAATTCATATAACTCCCTATTATCTTGATTTTTTGCATCTATTTCAATCAGGATTTGACTTTGCTCCTTTGGTGGATTTGACAGGACTTCATCAATCTGATTCCCCTGCATATTGGATTCCAAAGATTCATGCTTATCATTCCCAGCCTATACATTCAAGGCTACCTGTTCATCAGGTCTTGCTTCATCTCCCTCAATATCTATTATACTATTGTCTTCTTGCCTTGAAGAGGTACTGGTTGCATTTTGGTCACTACTTTTCACTTTCTTATTTGGATGAATATCCTCTTGCAAATCAGCACTTGCACTTTCTGAATCACTAGAGTCACTACTTGACTCACTACTTGAAGTATCCTTGGACTGATGCGCACTAGCTCCTCCCATCAAATTGTAAGTGAATTGAACATTTTTCTCTTAAAGCCTTCAAATTTGGAAGTCTACATATTTTCTTGTATGTGCCATGATTGGTATCATCAAATCATCATTATGCGTGACCTGTTTTGACCAATTGATGGTGAAAGGTTTGTTCTTCTCTTGATCATATGAACTCTGTGAGAGCCTTCTGTGATCCTCCTCAAGCTGATCTAGAATGTTAATTATCCCTGTTGCTCTAACCAAGTCTAAAGACAATTTGTAGCAGCTTTTCTTCCTTATTTCCATGTCATCACGATCACCATCCCAGTGATCCTCAAGCTGTGGTCTGTGCTCATATTTACTTCCAAATTTCTGCCTGACTGCATTGAATGGATCAAAATTGCTGCGTGCATCATTATGGCGCACTAGATTATAAGCTTGCATTTCTATCTCCGAATTTTCAGCTGCCTGCAATGACAAGCAAGTTTCCAGCCTCCCAATGCTAATTGGAAACTTAGTTGTATTTTTCTTTCTCTTCCTTTGAATTTTGTCGAAGGCCACTAGCTGTCTTGTCACTTCTAACAACACCATTCTGTCTGTAGGATATCTTGGCAATCGGTAGGGCAATGATGAGTATCCTTCAACACGGAGGTATGTGAATCTAGGAAATTGAATAAACCATTTTCCGTACTTTTCCACAAAATTCATAGCCTCTTTTGACAATCTCCTGCATGTGTTGCCTTGCAATAATCTGACAATGTACATGGAGAAAGCATCATTAAATTTCCTGTAATAAGATATAGCCTGCAGGTGCAGCTGAGGGTAACAATTATAAACCTTAAATTGCCCGTCACCGTTTCCAACCCTCCCTTTGCAATTCAGTCCTGGATATCTCTTGTTTCTTGCGAGCATATATATAACATATGAGCTCATGTAAAATGTTTTAGTCTCTTTCAAATTCTTGAGTTGATCATCGATATTGCTGCTAATCATTTCAACCCAATCAATCATCCTTTTTCCACTCATGATCTCCTCGATAAAGAAGAACATCCAGGACTCGAAATTCGCCGATTGTGGGCAGCCCGTAATGCGGCTCAAAAATATGACCATATAGCCGATTTCCTGATGAAAATCAGATTTGTGGAGTTTCTTAGGCACTCTACTCACATGCGGCCTAGGCTGTATCAACCACTTGCTGTTTATTTCTTCCATGCACTTTTCGGGTCCGGACAGGTACAATTGTAAGGCAGACTCCTTATCACAGAATGTAGTGGTCTTATGTGAAGGAATATCGAAGGCTTCTATGATTGCTTCTTTTCTCAAATAAGCCAGTACCTTGCCATCATCTGTCACAATGCATCTTTTCGCAGGATCATAGTGCCTGGTGCACTCCAACATCAACTCCGGACTCAGCATTGCAAGCAGGAAGCAGGCAGCTTGCACAATTCTGCTTTTCAACATTCGCTTGATCAAGTTTGAAAGATTAGGCTTATACAAGTTCTGTCGAATTTTATCCATGTTGGTTCTCCCCAGATTGGTGTCGCCAAGATTTCGCCATTTTGATGTAATCTTTGTTTCCGGCCACATTCCCTTCATATCGCTTCTCATCATTGCCTGCCTTTCCTTCGCATTCCTTGCTCACCTGCGCGCAATTCATGATGTCAGCATAATGGAATGATGTTTAATAGACAGCAAATAGGATAAATTTTCCCGCCTAATGCATGCAGGATTAATCAAAATTGTAACTTTAAATTACCTCACCTTAAGTCAATAATGCTAATTTTTGCAAAAAATAAACTTGATTGATTTCTTGACAACCCCAACCAACAGACTCAGCTTCGACTCGCCTTTTTATGCATTACAATGGTCTGTTTCTGAAACAACATTTAGCAACGAAGGATTGAAACCAGTAAGTGAGTCTTGCCTACATTTGTTGAATATCACCTGATGGTATTGTAGGATTTAGGCAAACCTTTTTGACATTCGAATATTTTCTTACCCTGGCAACATAGCAGAGAATTTTCAACGTTGAATCTATGCCTGGTCAAACAACATGCGAACCTCAAATACTTGAATCTCAGGCGAACACTTTTGTTATGACGCACCGTGCTAGGAAATGTAAACTGCAATACTCATTCAGATGTGCGTATGGCAAAATGTTTGAATGCCTTTTATGTGCAATTTGAAAGTTGTAACCGGCGACCTTTTCCCACATCCATAGTTAACACTTGCAATGTGAGAGTAACTAAAACTTGCACTAGATGAAAAACGAACTCATTCTCCTTTTATGCCTCAATTTAGACTATCGTTCAAATGACCCGCATGATATTAAATTTAAACGATGTTAGGGAAATCGTTGAGTATGCAGTTGGCAGATTTTGTGCTGTCTACGTAATTAATGCATAGTGCAAATTTTGCAACACCACTTCAAACGCACGCTTAGGCGGACTCTCAAACGTTCTATGCTTAATTTGAATCTTGTCTTCTTTACAAACTGAATGCTAATCCACGCTTGAGCGGACAAATGAATGCGTCAGGTATAATAAAATGTTTCCATTATGCAGATAAGCCACTGTTTAGTACCTGAGCGGATATTTTTAACGCCTATGAATAATGAGAAACTCTCATCGTGCAAACTGCCTATGGATATGCGCTTGGGCGAACCTTTGAATACTCTAATGTATGAATCTAAACTTAGCAAACACAATTGCGAATCAGTCATATATGCCAAAGCGGCCTCTTGAATGCTCCATGAATATATTCATAGTGCTCGAAGATAACGAGCCGGCGAACTTTTCAAATTATTATGCCTGAGCAGGAAGATACGAATCGCAATACAACAGGTGGTTGGGCGGACTAATGAAGACATCATGCACAATGAGAGCCTTTCGCTCGCAAAATGAACACAGTCAAATGTCTAAAGTGGACTTGCATGAGCTGGATGAGAGCAGACATTTGAATGCTTAATGTATAATTTGAATCTTACGTTTTGCAAGATAACCGCCAGTCATGCGCTTAGGCGGATTTTTGATATGCTTGCGCATACTTTGGAATTCAGCACTTTTGCAAACCGATCATCATTTTGCGCCTCGGCTGCAATTTTAGACTTGTTCGTATAAATTAAACAAAAATGCGAATTGAAATGTGCCTGAGCGGACTTGAGAGAATGTCGTGTATAAAGTTGATGTCACCAGAATGAACGTGCACCTGAGTTGAGCGGACATTTTGGTGTGCCATGTATTATTTAAAAATTTTGCACCATGCGAGTATACCACCGCTTGAACAAAAGGCGCTTGGAGCGGACCATTCGAACCATTTTGCATAATGCTCAATTTCATTTCCAACAAAGTAATCATTTGGGAGCTCTTTGCATGATTTGAAATCATTGTGCATTCTGAGCGGACTTTTAAAACTACTAAGCAAAGTTGGATAATGTGACCGCCTAACCCACGCAGTGATTGATTCTTCAGAGCATCCAATAGTTTCCTTTTATAGCTCTTTCATTATTTGTAGACTCCTTATTAGGGTGGGAATTCACGAATGGGATTGATGCCAAAACAAAGCCACTCCAAGCCCAAAACTCAAAAAGAGGGGTCCCCATCTTCGAATGGGGCGATGTTGCTAATAGGTAACAACACGCAGTACCGCTGAGCTGGCCAATGGAACGTTGACAACATTCAGGACCATATCACCGACTCGCTTTGAGTCCCGTGAGGCCTTGCTAAAAATAGTTTGTTTGGCCAATTGGCCCAAACTCGCTCCAGAAAGTGCCAACTGGTATTTCCCGCTCAAAGGAATCCATCTCATCACTTTGTAAATGTTGACTGAGCTTGGGTGAGCCACATCATTGTGGGTCCCCTAACCATCCTTACTACTCTACGAGAACCCGTGTAGTAGACTAGCCTGATGCACAAGTACTGGCCTAGGAAGGGGACATTACAAAAAGCTTGACTGTTCCAATACCTACAGTTCTGCTAAAATGTGTCATCCTCTAAACTAAGTAGAGATGCAGATTGTAGAGATGGAGGAATTCAAGTAAGACTCTAAAGAGTCTTGCTACCTGCTGCTTGCTAAGATCTTATCCCACAACATATCATCCTAGATCAAACACGTATCATTTGGCTGCCTATTCTTCATGGTGGAGATCGATTTGGCCTTGAGGAGTTGCTGTTATTGTATATGATCAAAGAACATAGCATTTTGATGTAATGAATGTGATTTTTTCAATGCATATGTAGCTGGTTCACTTTCGGCAAAATATCAAGTTGAAGAAATTGAAATGGGTATGTAATTGTAATTAGTTTCAGCGTATTTTATGATCTGGGTTATTGTTTGTTTATGCAAATTCATTGTATATTTTCTAGGTTTTCAATATATGCTTTATATTCCATATGTTCAATGCGAAAAACCTACATGCAAAACATGCACATGAAACCCTAAACAACAACATTCAGAAAACACAAAAAAATTGATATAGAAACCCTAGTCGGAACAGTGTATGTTACAGTGGTATCAGAGCAGTAGTGTCTTGCCATCCTGTGTGGTTAGATCAAACATGTAAAAAGGGTTTTGAGGCATCCAACCAGGTACAAGCAGATATTACCTTAGAAGAAACAGGTCACAACCAGAGCTCGAAGTACCACATATAGATCCCTTTTCAAGTGAGGTTGAGGTGCTGGTTGGAGAAATGGGTGATAGAGAGAATGAAGAACCTAGCTTGCGAGATATTCTGAACCCGTTGGCTAGGGGACAGCGGGATATAGAGAGGAGTTTTACTCGGATGAATGAGACAATGTGGGATTCACAAATAGAACTGACTCAGATCCTTACCCAGTTGATACCACGTGATGCCAGAAACAATAGGGACAACAACAACAACAACAATAATGGAAGGAACAGGAATAACCTTGGGGACAGGAACAAAGTCAATGATGGAGGTGATAGGCACAATGGTGACAGGCATGCTGGAGACAAACACCGAGACAGGGATGATGAGGGTGAAGCGTCAATCACTAACAGGCGAGCTTCCTAGTTGATAGCAGGTGACAGACCGGGTATACCTGTATTTGCTCCCAGGAACAATGTTCCTGAACAAGAGGCTACACAGATTGAGTTTTGGGATAAGATTCTGAGAGATTGGCGGGCATCCAGTGATGAATTTAGAGCTGAGATGACTTTCGGTGAGTATTCTGATCTCAAGATGAAACACAGACCTCGCAGGGGGAATAAATAGCACAATCAGGAGCTCCAGAAGAAAGTTAGCAGAATGACTTTGCCTTATTTCGATGGTTCAGGCAAAACCACTGCTAGAGCATGGGTCCAGAAGTTGGATAGCTATTTGCAGATCGGCGCAATGCCCGAAGCTGATGCTATCACATATGCAGCCTTACATTTAGAGGGCAATGCTCATAAATGGTGGACTAATGGTAAGGTAACCTTGGGCCACGACCAGATCACTTCTTATGTCGAATTCACAGCCATACTGATAGATAGATTTGATAAGAAGGATCCAGAGTTGCAGTTTAAGGAGTTGGCTCAACTCAAATAGGTGGGTTCAATGGATTCTTACATATCAGAGTTTTAGGACCTATCTGTTATGGTCTCAAATATCTCAGAGCGCAGGTTGGTAATGCTTTTCATAGATGGATTATCATATCCTTTGCGTGGTTGGGTTAAAGGTTTAGACCCATCATCACTTCAGGAGGCCATGAAAAAGGCCCGTGACATGGAGTCCTTTGTATGGAGAAATAAATTTCAGTCTAAGGGTTTTCAATACAGGAGGGACAAGGAGAAAGATAGGAAACCTTTTTAGAAGGACACAAGCCAGCCTAAGGAGGAAAAAATTGATGACTAGTTGAATGAGTACAGGAGGAAAAAACTTTGCTTTCATTGTAAGGAACCATGGGACCCTTCACATAGATGCCCTAATAAGGCAAAAGCAAAGTTAATTGAGTACTATTCAGCAGAGGAGTCACATTCAGAGGCATCAGACCAGTCATTAGATAAGGAGGATAGTGGAGATGAGAGTGCCTCACAGCATAGCAGTGACAGTGATGGGACATTGGCACAACTTTCTAGCTTTCAGAAAGTTGGGTCCTTCAGAGTGAGAGGAGTCCTTGGAGGTCAGCGCATGATCACCCTTATAGACATAGGTGCTACGCACAATTTCATTGATGATGGGTTGGTGGCTCGACGGGGACTTAAGGTGGAAGAGTTTGAAGGCTTCAAGGTAATGGTAGCTGACAGATTCAAACTCACTTGTACCAGAAAGATTTCTGGGTTAACCATACAGATGGGAGAGTACGCTCTAAAGGATGATTTCTATGTTGTTGGGATAGGAGACACAGATGTGGTGTTGGGCATGCATTGGTTGACGGCACTTGGGGAGTTCACTATGAACTTGCATAAAATGGAAATGAAGTTTCAATCTAATGGGAAGAAAATAGTGCTTAGAGCAGTATCAGATGGAGGACCCCGAGTAGTTTCTCTTAAGAGGATGGAGAGATTATTACGCCATGATCAGGTAGAGTGGGCAACAGAGTGTCTTATTATGCCAGAGTCTCCACAGTAGCCAAAAAACAACTATCATCCTGATATACAGAAGATGTTGACCAAGCACAATAAGGTGTTTGGAAGCATACCTCCAGGAGTGCCACTTGATAGAGGTATCTAGCATGTGATTGAGCTCAAGGATGGGACTAAGCCCGTGATGATTACACCCTATCGTCATCCTAAGAGGCTCAAGGATGAGATAGAAAACACAATTAAGGAACTGTTAGAGATGGGACACATCCGACCCAACAAGAGTCCCTTTGCTTCAATAGTTGTGTTGGTCAAGAAGAAAGATGGGACCATTAGGATGTGCATCGACTATAGGGCCTTAAACAAAAAGACCATAAAGAACAGGTATCTGATTCCTCGCATAAATGAATTGATAGATGAATTGCACGGGGCTTGTTATTTTTCTAAGATAGATCTGAGGTCAGGATACCATCAGATACGGATGAGAGAAGAGGACATAGAGAAAACGACTTTCAAATGTCACTACGGCCACTTCGAGTTCTTAGTGATGCCATTTGGGTTGACCAATGCCCTTGCTACCTTCCAGAGTTGCATGAATAAGATTTTCAGACAGCAGCTGAGAAAGTTTGTATTGATTTTCTTTGATGACATATTGATCTTCAACAAGAGTTGGGAGGAACACATGAGACATTTGGAGGAGGTTCTGAGTATCCTCGAGAGTGAGTCCCTCTATGCCAAAGAGTCCAAGTGTGACAGGTATCTGATTCCCCGCATAAATGAATTGATAGATGAATTGCACGGGGCTTGTTATTTTTCCAAGATAGATCTGAGGTCAGGATACCATCAGATACAGATGAGGGAAGAGGACATAGAGAAAACGGCTTTCAGATGTCACTACGGCCACTTCGAGTTGTTAGTGATGCCATTTGGGTTGACCAATGCCCCTGCTACCTTCCAGAGTTGCATGAATAAGATTTTCAAATAGCAGCTAAGAAAGTTTTTATTGATTTTCTTTGATGACATATTGATCTTCAGCAGGAGTTGGGAGGAACACATGAGACGTTTGGAGGATGTTCTGAGTATCCTCGAGAGTGAGTCCCTTTATGCCAAAGAGTCTAAGTGTGACTTTGGCATGACAGAGCTTCTATATCTAGGTCACATCGTTAGTGCCGATGGTGTTAGAGTTGATCTGGAAAAAATCAAGGCAATAGTTGAATGGCCTCCACCAACAAACCTCACTCAGCTTAAGGGGTTTTTCGGGTTGTGCGGTTTTTACAAGAGGTTTGTTAAGGGCTTCTCACAGACAGCTACACCATTGACAGATCTAACTAAGAAAGGAGCCTTTATGTGGACAAATACAGCTCAACAGTGCTTTGACGACTTCAAGCACTTGATGTCTACTTGCCCTGTGTTGGCAATCCTCGATTTCTCTAAACCTTTTGAGTTAGAGTGTGATGCTTCAGGAGAGGGGATAGGGGCAGTTTTAATGTAGGAGAAACACCCTATTGCGTTTGAGAGTAGAAAGCTTAGGGGTGTGGAGAAGAGCTACTCGGTATATGACCGAGAGATGTTGGCCATTATGCATGCATTGGCCAAGTTCAGACAATATCTGGTTGGAGGGAAGTTTATAATAAAAACATAACAGAATAAAATACTTAATGAACCAGAAGGATCTGAATGACAGACAATAGAAGTGGGTCAGTAGGCTCCAGGCCTATGATTTTGACATTGAATATGTCAAGGGCAAGAAAAATGTGGTTGCAGATGCACTATCTAGACGACCTCACTTGTGTTTGTTTGGGGAGATATTTGATGATTGGAGGGAGGCAATTTCAGCAGAGTATGCTAAGGACTCTTGGACAGCAGGGGTCATTGAGGGCAATATACAGGACGATAGGTACACTGTGGTGAATGATTTAGTTATAGATAAGGACAGAATATTTTTAGTGCCTAACTCCCAGTTTAAGAATAAGATTCTGAGGAATTTCCATGATGTACCAATGGCTAGCCATCTCGGGTTTTTCAAGACATACAGGCAGATTTGGGAGACATTTACATGGAAAGGACTTAAGAATGAAGGCCTTAAGTATGTTCGTGAATGTCCCATATGTTAGCAAAACAAAAATGAACATACTTACCCAACAGGTTTATTGCAGCCACTGCCTATTTCCAACCAAAAATGGGAATACATCTCCATGGATTTTATTACAGGGCTACCTAAGGTTCAGGGGAAGGATTGCATTTTTGTGGTGGTCGACATACTAACCAAGTTTGCACATTTCTTCGCCATTTCAGCGTCATATACAGCTGTACAGGTGGCTGATCTATTCTTTAGGGAGATATTTAGACTTCACGGGATACCCAAGGGAATAGTAAGTGACAGGGACAGTAAGTTCCTGAGTTTGTTTTGGCAGGAGTTGTTCAGGTTGTTTGGCACTGAGCTAACTCCTAGCACTAGTTACCACCCGCAGACTGACGACCAGACAGAGATAGTAAACAAATGGGTGGAAGGGTATCGTCAAAATTATGTATCGGGGCAGCAGAAGGACTGGATTAGATGGTTGCACCTGGGGGAGTACTGTTACAATACGACTTATCACATGTCAATTAGGATAACTCCATTCAGGGCTTTGTATGGTTATGATGCCCCATACTTTACAGATTTACTACTTGGTGCTAGCAGAGTACCAAAGGCAAAAGATCTATTGCAGGAGAGCCAAGACATAATGAAAGAGCTCAAAGAGAACATGCAGCAGACACAGAATCAACAAAAGCTCTATGTTGATCAGCACCGAGTAGAGAGGAGCTTTAAGGTTGGAGACATGTTGTACTTGAGGCTCCAACCCTACAGGTAGTCCACTCTAAAAAAGAGTGGAGTAGAGAAACTAAAACCCAGGTTCTATGGTCCGTTCAGAGTAGCCAGGAAAGTGGGAGAAGTGGCCTATGAGCTTGAGTTGCCAGCAGACAGTCGAGTGCACAATGTATTCTATGTTTCTAGGTTAAAGAAAGCACTTGGCCACAATGTGATTCCTTCAGTTGAGCTTCCACCATTGGATGAGGAGGGGAAGCTAATATTGGTCCCAGAGGCTATTATAGATACTCGGGAGAGGAATCTGAGGAGGTAGATCATCAGGGAGTACTTGGTGAAATGGAAGAACTTGCCAGTTGAGGATGCGACATGGGAAAGTGAGCAGATACTTCAGCATCCTGAGCTGAGATTGCTTGAGGACAAGCAATCTTGGGGAGGGCGGACTGTAATGTCCTCCATTTAGCCCATGTGATCAGTGATGGAGATTACCCTATCATTGGATTCCCGTAGGCTAATGACAGTGGTTAGGGGGTCTAATTGGAGACTTACTATTTATAGTAAGTCGGGTCGGAGCGACTTGCTATTTATAGCCGGGCAGATGCAGGGGATCCTAGCATGAGATTCATGGTGTTGAAATACCCGAGGCATTAATTGATGGAATATAAGTTAAATTAAAGATTTAACTTATAATATTTGCATGGGGCTAAAAGTGACTTTAAGTTATAAGGTGTTTCACTTTATTAATTTAAGTTGTAACTTAAAAGTTATAACACTAGGAGGTGGGTGCCCTCATGGAGGATGGAGGAATAAGGGGGTCAAGCATAAAATAAAATAATAAAAATATGTACTCTCTTGGGCGTTGGAGAAGAGAGGAAGATAAAAGAAAGAAAGGAGCTTCATTTGCATATGCTTGGTTTTATTATTCATTCACTCTTTAGTTTTGATATTCTCGTGCATTGCTTTGGAGCTTGGCTTCAAGGGTTTGGAGATTGACTTGTTGAGACGAAAACCTCTGCACAGTCACCTTTCTTCGTGTGTGAAAGACCACATTAGGAAGGGGTATTGGAGGCTTCACACAAGAGCTTCATTTGGGTTTTCAAATGATACATTTCGGTGGAGATTTAAGCATTATGTGATCATATTTGGTGGAGTTCGATATGCAGATATAAAGACTGATTTTAAGGAGCAGATTTGATAGGTTTTTTGAAGGTTTTGTGGCTGAGATTATCTCCATTGTTGGGCCGTACCATCTGCTGGAGATATTGTGGAGTTTGTGTGGTTTTTATGGAGCATTTTCATCTCATACAGGTCGCCTAAGATCTGTCGTTACAGCTAGTACAAAACAAGGGATTTTGTGAGGAGTTTGCTGTTATGCATTGTTGTTTCAAAGTACCAGCTAGGCCATATAGTTTAGGGAGAGTTGTGGGTCTGTTCCTAGATCAAACTATTGCAAGTATGTGCCTAGTCAGTGTTGTCATTGATGTCAACATATCCGTGTTGTCATTGGTGTCAACTGTACCCGCATTTTGTTACTTGCTTATAGATGTTGAATATATTGAGAAAATTAGCTCATCCGAGTAAAACAGTGAATTGCAGTAGAAACAGTACATTACATGCAGAAGAACAGTTCAGAAGAATGCTCCACATTTTCTGTAGAACAAATATTTTTGCCTGCGGATTGGAAGTTATTTATAAGCCTGTCTGAAGACGTTATATTCCAAGGTTGAGCCTCCAGAATGAAGATTTGAGTAAGTTGTGTTCACCAGTGTGAAAACTGCTTTTTTTGTATGTTTGGTGGTGACAGGGAGAAAGTGTTTTGCTCCGCATTCCTCCGCATTGATGTATTTTGGTCTACGGTTTTGGAATTAAGTCTGTGATGATGTTAAGTGCCTTCAAATGCAACAGCTCGTGATTTGGTGGTCCGCAAGCTATCTTTTACTTATGATAGTGGTTGACCGTGTTGTTCTTGTGCTCCGGTTTGAAGAATCTTATTGATAGAGTAAATTAGAGATTGTGCAATTGTTCCTGGTGATTACAATGTGTTTGTGGATGTTTCCTGATCATGTTCCTAACTTTGGATTGGTCCGCAAAGAGAAAATTGGATCATGAATGAAGAATGTTCTTGCAGACCCAATGCTATCATCAGTCTTGGCTGACCTGGTTGAATTCATCTTTTGCGGAGATGCATCGAAGATTGTAGAAGCGTTTCGTGGCATGGATGATTGTGTTTGAGTCCCAGCTAAGGCGCGGCCTGATCCGCATACATTCTTACATCTTTTCCTTGGCTAAATTTGTATTAGGTCCAAACCTATTTTATGTATGTTTGTAATGCCGACCTTGGAGATTGATCCAACGTTTGATGAATGTAATGCCGACCTTGATGAATTGTATAAAAGTTTGTAATGAAGTTGCGAAAGAGTGTGTGTTGCGAATATGAAGAGATAAGTGCAAAAGTGTGAAAGAGCAGAGCAGAGGAGTCGTATTGTGCTTCAATGGAATTGAACCCTGGCATCGAGTAGATACTATTCAATCAGTTCACCATCTTGGCAGTGAGCCACCCTTCGGCAGTGAGCCATCCTTAGGTAGTGAGCCATTTTTGCAGTGAGCATTTTGGGCAGTGAGCCTCTGTTTTTCAGTATTGCTATAATATATATATTTTTGTGGGCTAACACCCATTGTGTGTAATATCCCCTTTCTAGAGGAACACTTAAATCTGAATCTGCATTAAAAAATGATTCTCAAAGAGACATTAGTAACATTAAAGATCAATAAACTTTAGTGATAAGATCAAAGATAATATAAGTATTTCATTCTTGTCAAGGGATTATTCATTTTCTTCTTGTCATTCATGACTATTCTATAATACAATCCATAAGTACATTAGGATGAATATTAAACATACTCAGATCCATACTCTCCCCTCTTATTATTCATCAAGGAATTAGGATCTGACATGCTAGGGCGCGTGGACCATTCCTGGACCCAGTTTGAGAAACTTAGTTCCAAGCCCTTGGGGTCTACACACGGAGCCTTGGATCCAACTTGGGAGCTATGTCCCAGCCATTGGGATCAATACGAAATTTTCGGACCTAGCATCAGGAATTTAGTCCCTAGCCCTTGGGGTCTACGCACAAGAAGTGGAATTACTCCACCTTTCCCTACAATACCTATGGTTCCTCATTGGATGAAATAATAAGGGTTACGGAGATATGATCTTTATTTCAATATTCCCTTGTACTCTAGATGGAATTCTATTATACTATTTATTATCATAATGCATGAATAGAGTTATTTATGTCTTAATTTGGAATGTCGTCATATGACATCCTCATTCTTACACAATTGTTTATTATTGTTATGGGTATAGATTATAGTCAGTATATTCTTATGATTAGAATGTAAGTTCATTTATGATCCACTCATGTTTGTTATATAAGAACGTATTTTCATCCAACTATTACTCATGTTGTACACATAACATAGTTCTATTTCACTATATTGATACTTAGTGGATTTCACTATTTTTAACATATAAATTTATTCACTTACTTACCCAAAATCTGAATCACATACATACATATTCTATTATAATTTAATGTATTTAACACATATATAAATTTACATTTATGCCTACCACATAATACCTATAGTTACTTATTTTATTATTGACATAACTTACACCAAACCATATTACCTGCTGGTTCAGGAATTTTCTGCAGTTTTAATCCCTTAATACTGCTGCTGTATCCCTTTTTATCTCACGTACTTCCTTGTTGATGGTTGTATAAAGTGAATGTAGATTCCCTGCTCAGATGCCTCCAAAGGGCATGGACGTGGGCCTTTAAAGACCCCGAAAGGTCTCCAATCAAAAGGGACACAAGGAATCCCTTTATTCGTTGCTTTTGATAAAGCTTCTAATAAGGGATCGGGATTCCTTAAGGGCCCGAGCACTAAACTTCTTTTTTATATATTATATTATTATAAATAAGTAATGTTTCATTTTAGTATTATATTGATAAATATATTTAATATTATTTTATATATATATATTTTATATATTTATAGTATTAATATATTATATTATAAATATAATATTATTAAAATATTAATATTTATATTAATAATAATCATATTCTATATTAATAATAATATTATTTTAATATTATTTATATATAAGGATTTCTAACAATCATATTGATATTTTACAAAAACATCTTCCTCGTCTTTTATCACGATCTTTAATTTAAACAATGTCTTAATCTCGGGATATTACAATTAAATCTCACAATATGAGTACATGTATACATCATATGAAAATATGTAAATCATTGATAAATCGTAATATATACCAAGTCACAAAGCATATATATAGGGGATATGACACCGTGGTTTTTCCCTTTTTAGGGTTTTCCACGTAAAAATCTGGTGTCTACTGTGTTGAATGTTTGTTTGTGATTAAGTTAATGGTTTCACGTTTTCAATATTAAATCTGATTATGAATAATTAAGTAATTGATGGTTTTGATCTGCATATGAAGCTAAGTTTTTGAGACAACTGATTCAAACCCCCTTCTCAGTTGTCTGGTGTATTTCAACACGAACACCTATCATTTGGCTGCCTATTCTTCATGGTGGAGATCCATTTGGCCTTGAGGAGTTGCTGTTATTGTATATGATCAAAGAACATAGCATTTTGATGTAATAAATGTGATTTTCTCAATGCATATGTAGCTGGTTCACTTTCGGAAAAATATCAAGTTGAAGAAATTGAAATGGGTATGTCACTGTAATTAGTTTCAGCCTATTTTATGATCTGGGTTATTGTTCGTTTATGCAAATTCATTGTATAATTTCTGGGTTTTCAATATATGCTTTTAATTCCATATGTTCAGTGTGAAAAGCCTACATGCAAAACATGCACACTATGTTATCGGGTTCTTGTGTTTCAGGGGCGGGTACCGGACCGGATCGGAGCGGGAGCAGTAGCGACGTATCGCGAACCCACAGAGAACCCGGGGCGGGCGGGGTGCTCCGTGTCCGCTCCCGACCGCTCCCAAAAGCTCTTGCGAGCAAAAAAGCATATAACAAAAAACGAAAAAAAAATGTTTTTTTAACTCATTTAACAATGAAAAAAAACAAAAACGAAACCCTAAAAGGCTTCATATAACAAAAACGCCCCCATTCACTCCTTTATCTTGCAACAACTCCTCCATTTCACAAGAGTTTTTCATATTTTGTTCATTTGTGCATTGTGGAGGGAATCGATTGCAAAGCACCAAGGAAGGATTGTAGCTTGCACAAAGGTCATCTATTGATCTAAGGTAAGTAGTTTAACCTATTCTTTCTAGTTTTGGTTGAATTTTTTCAAGTTTTTTATGGATTTTTAAATTTTTTCAAGTTTTATACAAAAAATTTCAAGTTTTAACATTTTTTAAACCTATTTTATTGTTTCTCTTGAATGTTTAGGTGTTTATTAGTGTGTAGGGTTGGAATTTTTTATTATATTTTATTATTTTAATTTAAATTTTGTAATTTCTTAAGCAGCAATCTATTTTAAAGTGAAATGGCTACGCATACTAGTTCAAGTTCGGTGGGTCTTGAGAAGAGTAAACAATTTAAATATGATCAAGGATCTCCTCTTTGGAGACATGTCAACATGGTTGAACAACTAGCAGGAGGTGGGGCTTTTGTTTGGGTTTGTAATGAGTGCAAGGTCACATTTAAGAGCTCATATACTCAATTGAAAGCTCATTTATGTGCCATAAGTGGAAAAGGAATAAAAATATGTGAAGGGCCAAACAAGAAGGGGTTGCCAAAAGCACAAATTATGGCATACATTAAAGAACAAGAAGAAGCCGATGAAAAGAGTGCAAGAGGAAAATCAAGAGGTCATCCTTTAACAAAGAGAACATCAATGAATCCACCTATAGAAGCTCCTTTTTCCATGCCACAACATCCTTTCTTGGACTTGGAGGCAATCCAAGATGATGAACCCTCTTCTTCTTCCCACAAAAGAGGTCCATTGGCAAAGGCATTTCAAAATGAAACGAGAGATATTGCAGATGAAAAAATTGCACGTTGCATTTATGCCAATGGTCTTCCTTTCAACTTGGTGAGATCACCATATTGGCGGGAAATGGTGGTAGCAATTACTAATGCACCTTTTGGTTACACAGGTCCTGGTTATGAAAAGGTGCGAACCACCTTATTGGCAAAAGAAAAAAATTATGTAGAGAAATCACTAAAACCAATTAGAGATTCATGGGTTGAAACAGGAGTGTCCATTGTTTCTGATGGATGGAAAGATTGCAAAAATCGACCTTTAATAAATGTTATTGCTGTGTCCCCCAAAGGGGCAATGTTTTTGAAGTTGGTTGATTGTGAGGGGGAAATCAAGGATGCACAATTTATTTCCAAAATCCTCGTTGAGTCCATAGAGATGGTGGGTGTTGATAATGTTGTCCAAGTCATTACAGACAATGCAAAAAATTGTAGGGCAGCAGGTGCTTTGGTTGAGGAAAGATACTCAAACATATTTTGGACACCATGTACCGTACACTCCCTTAACTTGGTGATGCAAGCAATTGGCACTCAAGTAGATTGGGTGAAAAATACATACAATGAGGGTGAGGAGATTCAAATGTTCGTGACAAACCATCATATGTCACAAGGCATCTTCAGGGCTTTCTCGCATTTGGAGTTGTTGAAGGTAAATTTAGTTTATTTTAATTTTAATTTATGCCATGTTTTTATTTACTTGCATGATTCATTGATTTAGAATCTAGATTCTTGATTTAGATTTTAATTTTTAATATGTTATTAACTTGTTTTTTTACATAACATTAGGTTGCTGAGACGCGATTTGCATCACACACAATCGTTTTGAGACGACTTGTGAAGGTGAAAGAGGCATTAGGCTCCATGGTCACTAGCCACCAATGGAGTATATGGAATACATCTAATTCAAAGAGGGCTCAAAAGGTGAAGTCATTGATCCTAGCTGATGAGTTCTGGGAACGTGTGCAATATGTTTTGAGTTTCATGGAGCCTATCATGAGTATGCTTAGGTTTGCTGATACAGATCAGCCATGTTTGGGGGGAATCTATGATGGCATTGACTCCATTGTAGAAAAAATAAAGAGTATAATAACACAAAAGGACAATAACCCCAACGAAACATTTTTCCGAAGTGTCAAAAAAATCATTGATGACCGTTGGGACAAGATGAACACACCCTTGCACCTCCTTGCATATGCCTCGTCTCCCAAATATTATAGTACTGAGATACTTGCTTTGCTGGGGAGAACCTCACCATATAGAGATAGAGAAGTTGCTTCCGGCTGCATGAAAGCATTTCAAAGAATCTACTTCGATCCAGAAATGGTGAATGGTGTTAGGAAAGAGTTTGGCAGGTTCATACAAGGACGAGAGCATAGTTTGTGTGCTATTGGAGACATGTACAAGGAAGATGCCCATACATGGTGGTACCTCCATGGGCAAGATTATGTTTTGCTCCAGCCTCTTGCAATCAAAATTCTATTACAAGTAAGCATATTTTATTTTAACATTCTTATTACTTACCATTTTTTGTATTTTAAAGTTGTATTGACTAGAGCTCTAATTTGGAATTTGAATAGGTTGCAAGTTCTTCTTCAGCTGAGCGGAATTGGAGTACATACTCCTATATCCACTCAGTGAAGCGTAATCGATTGGCTGCTAAAAAAGCAGATGACTTGGTCTATGTCCACTCCAACTTGCGTCTTCTATCACATAAGCAAGTTGAGTACAAGGACGGGGCAGCGAAGAATTGGGATATAGCTCTTGAGTGTGCCAACTTGGATGCATCTATTACAGAGCTTGCTACAATCACTGTAGATGATGAGGAGAATTTTCTACATGATGTACATAGTGGGAGTGGCACTCCATATGTTTGTGTTTCAAACGATTTGCAACCAATCGATGACGATGACTTCGATCTAGATCCTTTTGATGAAGATTGAAGAGCGAAAGATTGACTTTTGATTATAGACTTATAGACTTATAGTATTTTACTATTTTGAAATTTCAAATTTTGTAATACAGTACTGACTACTGAGTATTTGTAATGATTTTCATTGTTCATTGGTCATCTAAATTATCAATCAAGATTCAAATGTATTATGTATGTTCAATTTTGTATATTTTTTAATTTTTTTGGTATATACTATATAAATAAATATATATATAGCACAGCCGTACCCATAGAAAAAAATTTCGCCGTACCGGCATACCAGAACCCCGCTCCCGAACCCGTTCCCGTACCAGAACCGGCAACTTAGCATGCACATGAAACCCTAAACAACATTCAGAAAATACAAAAAAATCGATATAGAAACCCTAGCTGGAACAGAGTATGTTACAGACTTTAAGTGACTTGAGTGACATATTTCATATGATCAAGAATCCTTTAGGTTTCTCACCAATCAAAGTTGTCAAAGGTTCCTATCATGTCCTATCTCCAATTCGCTTCCCACAAGTTGCATCATATGAGGATGAAACAATTTGTCTAAGAATATGAAAAGATTACTGAGAAAATGATAAAGAATCTTTTTGCAAATTTGAGCAGGATTGGACAGTTAAGAATTACTTAAAATTTCTTGAATACTGCTGCTGAATTCTAAAACAGATTTGTGTGTCTAAGTCACTGACATTAATTTTGCTGCCCCCTGTAGGTCTTCAACATTCAAAGTTATTTGAGATACCATAAGTATCAGCTAGTCCATTAGCTCAGTCGATGTTAAAAGAGCTCACAAAAGCTGGGTGGCTAGTCAACAAAAACGCTTCCAGCATTCATGTAACCTTTTATTGAGAAAGCAAAACAATTCAAATATGGACAACAAAATAACATCCACAGAGGGTATCTGAATAATGCTAGTTAAATAATACGAAATACATTTCTTAGACAAAAGATGACACTTTGAATGACTTCCACTCAACACTCCCTGCCCCTTGACTTGAGGTCACTGCTTCCAACAACTGTCACATTCTGAAAATATGAGTGAAGCTTGATATTGCATAAGATAGGAGATAACTTCAACAAGAGCAGAAAGTAATGCATACTAGTGATAATCATTATGATGAAGTAAAGATAGATATATCAAAATGGATTACTCAAAAAAGTTATATGTTACACTAGAAAAAGACTAGTAAAAACTGCAAATAATAACCACTTTAACAGGAAAATTAGAAAATATCATGAGAGCTTTGCAACTAATATTTTCTTCTGTTCATCTTGTATCTCCTTGTTGTCCATATCCTTGCTGCAATATTTGTTTTACAAACTTCGATTGTGGGTGTGATTTTATAACTTGGAACATGGCTATGACTCGATAATTATTTCAGCAGTGGTGTTTCATGTTTCCATCTCGAATAACTGTATTGTCCCCATTTTCGGAGTGATCACCACTGGAGGACAAGAGGACTTATTTTCACACTCAAGGGGATTTTGGAAGGCACATTGAGGTTTGAAGGTGCCTCTTTCATTTATTATTATATTCTTGCCTGGGAGCGAATCACTTGGAGGAGTTGCAAGTATGGAGATTTGTCATCTTGAGGGATTGTGAATGTGGAGACTTGTCATGTTTTTGCCAAGAGATGAAGTTGTAGCAAATTCTATGTTTGATGCCACCTTGATGATGAGATATTGTTGGGATCCTACGCATGTGTGCGCCAACCTTGTGAAGATCATTTTCTATACCTTGTTGATTTGGGACGACTTGTGATGGAGGAATAAATAATAAACTAATACCTTACCTTGGCGCTTGGAGATGGCGTGGAAAAAGAATAAAATAATGATAAATTCTTATCTTCAATTTGAATTTATCTTGGCGCCCAAATGATTGGAGGCTGGTCCGCCTGGATGGAGGTTTCAAAAATAAGGAATAAGTCTCCTAGGTTGGCTAGGAGAGAGAGAGACAAATCATGTATAAATAGAAGTAAAGTTTGTGGCATTCGAATCATCATTCAAGCATTCATTCATTCATTACTTGGAGTTATCTCTTGGAGTAGGAGCTTGAGACGAAAACCTTGAGTTCCTAGGAGGAGTTGGACAAAACCCTAGCTCTTTTCTTTGGAGGATTCCGTGACGGGAGTTCACTCATACTTCATTGATATCTTGTGGAGAAGAAGAGCAGAATTCTAAACCAGTCTTGGAGATAATTGTTGGTGGCACTTCCTTGGTGTGAATTGATCATATTTGGCGAAGGAGATTGCCCTAATTTGAGCGCCCTTCATTGGAGGAGCGAATTGTCGTGGAGGCATTTTGGGTGGTTCTTGTGCATGATTTTATTTCTGATTTGGAGCAGCAGGGTTCTTGTGCATGATTTTATTTCTGATTTGGAGCAGCAGAGGAGCAGACCTGATTTGCCCTAGATTGGAATTGATTCATTGGTGGAATTGTGTTATCTTGCTTAGGGTTTGTCCCTGCCTCTTGAGTGCCACCCTTGGAGGATCAATTGTTGGAGTTGTTGGCTTCCTTGGACATGATTTATATCATCATTTGGAGCAGTGAACATCTCAGACCTGAGCGCACCTTGTTGGAGCAGATTTCCTTTGCATTGGAGAGTTGAAGACCTAGGGTTTGATGCCCTAATTGGAGCAGCATTCATTGGAGATCTTCTCCTATCACTTTGAAGGTCATTTTGCTATTATTTTGGTATGTATAATCCTTAGGGTTAGAGCAGAACATTGTTAAGCACAATTTATAATTATTATGTTAGTTTTGGCAAGTATGTTTGATTAGTTTGTATCGGCAAGTATGTTTGTTAGTTGGTATCGGCGAGTAGTTACGCCCGATTGGTGTGTCGTTGGCGACGGTTGGCCATCCAGGCAACTGTCGACAACCTATATATGTATTGTCATTTCATTGTATCGGACATGGAGTTTTTGGTGTTAATTGCAATTGCAGTTTGAATCAATATATGCATTTGAGTTTCAGAGTATCAATTCAATTTTCATTCTCGTACAATGTGATGATTCTGTTTATATTTCTTGTTTACTCTGTATGAATGTAGTAGACTCATTCGGTAGTAAACAATTTGGCGCCGTTGCCGATACGGAGTCGGGTGGAAGGGGGTGTTAATTGAATCGTCAGAGAAATTAAATAGTTGGTGACAAAGGAAGGAGACAATGGCGATGACAATATAATGGGGCAGCCTATTCAAACCGACGAGGAAATAGAAACCAGAAGACAAGTGGAAAGAATAGAAGAAGAAATTCAAGAAGAACGGGCAGAAAGCGAAAGAGAAGACAACGAACGAGAAATGAACAATAGGGAAGATGATCTAACCCAAGACCTCGTATTCCTGTGGCAATTGGCGATTGGACAGTACGTAAGGAACGAAGCCATCCGTAGGGATATTCCAGCGGAAATAATTGGAGATAACTTGGAAGTCAATAGAGGTAGACAATCTTCTCAATCGCATT
Source organism: Cunninghamia lanceolata (assembly GCA_027924645.1). NCBI lineage: Eukaryota > Viridiplantae > Streptophyta > Pinopsida > Cupressales > Cupressaceae > Cunninghamia > Cunninghamia lanceolata. Next base: position 4,105,289 of record BSBN01000696.1, on the reverse strand, counting down.
CCTAGACTTTTGGCAAGAAATTTAATAATCCTACAAGACCTCCGAGAAGAAAGAGAGAAAGAACTACGCTGACAACAAATACTCAGGAGGTATGAAGAACGCATGAAACGAGAGGAGGAGCGCGACGCTAACTGTTGTCGTACGCCCTACAACTAATAACCGTGCAAGTGTCGATTAATGCCCATTCAACTCAACAAAGACAAAAACCAAGTGCCAAGTGGGCAAGAAACACCTGAGGGAAGATTAAGAAGATGATTGAGATTAAAGGAACAAGAACAACGAAGACAAAGATTAAAACAAATTGCTGAAGAAGCGAACGAGGATCACCATGAAACAAATCAAGATACCACAGAAGCACACCAAAGCCTCGTCAAGAGAGTTGACGAAGAAAATTTCAGAACACCAGTAACAAACAAAGAAAAAGGGAAAGATGATGAAAATGAATTAACAAAGGAACTTGAAAATAGTATATGCCATATCCGGGAACTGTCAATATCAGAAGACGAAGAGAGGACTCGAGGACTCGGATAGGAGTATCGGAAGGAACCTGAAAAGACTCGAGGTGCAAAGGACGCTGAAGAGGGATGTGGGAAAGACCTGTACGTGGCCGAGAGTGCAAGGAAGGCACCAGAACATCGAGCGAGAACCAGTCCAGTCAGGTCGAACGCACAAGGAGGACATCGGGGAAGAAACATGGTGACTCCGCCGGGAAGTCCGAATATGGGAAGTTCGAGTACAGAGAAGCAAAAACTGCCAAAATTCCTTAGCAACCGATTGAAGGATCTGGTCCGACATTGCAAAACCTGTGAGACTATATAGATAGCCAAGGGACAAGACGAGAGGTCCTATTGGCTAAGATCATTTCCAGAAACCTTGAGAGGAATTGCGATAGATTGGTATATAGAATTGGACGCCACATCAAGATCCAGTTGGGATGCACTAAAGAAAGCATTCCAGGAAGAATTTAAATTACTACGGGATGATAATGAAATAGTGGCCGAGATATACAATACAAGACAAGGTAAACACAAAAATGTCCAAGCATACAATTGAAGATTGAAAGAACTTTTGGTGAAATTAGAAAAGGAACCAGTTGACGGGTTAAGGAAAAGATGGTTTATCGAGGGTTTGATCCCCACGATTAGGAAGAAAATGAAGATGGTACTGCCAGCATCGTACATCGAGGCTTACAACCGGGCTATGGACATCGAGAGTGAAGACAAGATGTCGAGCCGAGGGAAGAAAGATGACGACGATAGCTCGGATGGCAGTGACGAAGAAGAATAAAAAACCGTACAAGCATTAAGAAAAGATATGATCAGAATGATGAGGGAGTTTAAAGTTGAGAAGGAAACGGTGAAGGAAAGTAAGGAACTATGGTGCATAGAATGCAACAATGAGAGCCACATCAAAGCAAACTGCCCCAGAAAAATGTTTTGCGAAATATGCCAAGTGATGGGCCATTTTATTAAAGAGTGCCCGTACAATCCAAAGACAAGGAGCACCCAAGTACTTTATACTCAGGGCCAGCAATCTACCCCGCTGACCACACCGCCCAAACCAAATAATCAAGATGCATTGCCTAGCGGATACCGTAACAATCGGAGAGGAGGTGGTAACAACATATATAATAATAATGGTGGGGGAAGAGGTTGTATCCAGTACGATGCAAAAAAAGACCGATGATCCAATGTCGTCAATGCAACGAGTGGGGGCATATTGCGAGGGATTGCCCGAGTAGCAACCAAAACAAACCAAATGCACTGTGCAAATGGTGTGGGCCCGGCAACCATGAAGATAATGATTGCCCAAAACAGAAAAGTACAGTGAATCTCATCCACATTGAAGAGGAGGATGACAAAGTCTTTGCCATCACCCGAGCGCGAACAAAGAAGGCACACTATACAAACCCCTGAATGGAGAAAGAAAGACTCCGCGACGCAAGAAAGGAAGTGGAGATTGCCATGGAAATAGAACGGAGGAACTCAGACAAAAAGGCAAGCACAACCCTACGGTCAGAATTCGACAGAAACATTGCAAGTCAAGTACTACAAACTACCGTACCAATCAAGATGGCAGATCTTCTCCAGAGCATGCCACAGTTGAGGATGGCCATATCCAAAGTGGTGGAAGAAAACTCGAACGAAGGTTAGGCAGAGGACGACGTCATAGTGGAACCACCGCCAACTGGTGAACAAGTGCTTGACCCAAGACTATTGGCAATTGACATGGGAAAGAAACCGGCCGTAGTACACATGGAAATCCTCAGAAGGAACTTGACGAGTACAATAGTGGACGGGGGATTTGGGTTGAATGTACTTGCAGAAGAAACATGGAAAAGCCTCGGCAAACCTACATTGTGGCCACAAAACTTCTAGTTAGTGGGAGCCGACTAGCACAGAATCAAAGCGTTGGAAGTGTTAATGGCTCAGAGGGTAAAGATTGGTACTCAACAGTTCTTATTAAATTTTGTAGTCATTACAACAATTGGAAGAACACCCTGTCAATAGAAAACAAGGGTAAGAAATTTGTCATTGATTTGAGAACTTAGACCATTAGTGAGGAAATGGTATTGGATTCTGACTTAGATAGTGGCGACACAATGACCAAAGGAGAAAGAGGGCCCATGGAGCTAGACGACGAGGGCGTATTGAAATTACAAGAATGCTTGGAAGACGAGACAAACTCCTTTAGCGGGTTGTTCCATTGGTAGATGGAGGATTATGAATTCTTTCAATTGGAATGCAATATGATTTCAATAAAAGAAATTGGCGAGTGCGCGGGGATGACTAGTGTACCATTGGGCAATTCTCGGCCGACCAGTGAAACACTTGGCGACATTGAAACAGTTGGTAAGAAGGAATTGACGAGTGACAAGGGGGAGGAAGGGAACAACTAGCAAGAGGTAACTCACACTTTTCTGACTGCATATGGGGAATACAATGAAGGGAATGCCGAAATAGATAGCACGCCGACACATCAGTTTGAACGTGAAAAAAGGATCATGTACGAGGAACCCTCGACGAAGAAAGTTAATCTTGGTGAGTAGAGTAACCCTCAGGTGATCCTCGTCGGGGATGACTGGGATCTAGTACTTAAGGCGGCAACTTTCAAAATTTTTATGGAGTACAAAGATGTTTTTGTCTGGACATACAAAGACTTGAAGGGGATACCACCAAAGTTATGTGTCCATAGAATTCCACTAATACCAGGAGCACGTCCGGTGAGGAAAAGGCCATATAGAATGAACAAAAATTACGCTGCCAAGGTGCAGGAAGAAATAGAAAAAATATTAGAGGCCGGGATACTCTTCAAGGTGGAGACAAGTGAGTGGGTTTCGCCAATTGTCATATCACTGAAAAAAGAAGGGGGCAAATCCGGATTTGTGTCGATTTCAGATGCCTCAATGCAGTGACAATCAAATATCCTTTCCCCATTCCATTCACAAACTCCATCCTTGAGGAAGTAGCCGGACATGAGATATACTCGTTTATGGACAGATTCTCCGGATATAACCAGATTAGCATTGCCAAGGAAGACAAACTCAAAATTACATTCGTGGTAGAAGATGGTGTATATGCATACAATCAAATGCCGTTCGGTCTGTGCAATGCACCAACAACATTTCAGAGGATTATTTTGTACATATTTGACAAAATGTTGGTGGGTAATTTCAAAGCATTTCTGGACGATTGGTCAATTTACAACGACCAATAGACACACTTGAAGGCTCTCACCGAGTGTATGGAGCGTTGCAAGTCTGCACGGTTGGCCACAAAATCCAAAGAAGTGCCATTTTATGGTACCATAGGGAAAACTTCTGGGCCACATTGTATGCAAGGCAGGACTAAAGGCAGATCTCGACAAGATTCGGGTAATTGCGGAGATGGAAGCCCCAAGAGACGTCACTGGGGTAAAGTCATTCCTCGACCATGTTGTCTACTATAGAAGGTTTATCGAAAATTTTGCTCAAGTTTCATATCCATTGGACATGTTGACGAGAAAAGGTGTGTAGTTTGTGTGGTCTGATGAGCAACAACAAGCGTTTGAAGAGTTGAAGACGCAATTGATTAGTGCACCTATTTTGGCCTACCCGAACCGGGACAAGGAGTTCCATGTGCACGTCGACGCATTAAACTTTGCAATTGGTGCCACCCTGGCATAGGTGGTACCCTATGGTCTTGACCATAGAAGCAGAAATCGTTTTTAAATCGTGATTCACGATTTAAACCCTAGTTAAAATTGGAAAATGGTAAAAATTACCTAAGAACTGACGATTCTGCTGTTGAATTGCAAAACAGGGCATGATCCTGCTGTAGAAGTTCCTCACAAGTGCGACAGTAGACGGGAGGAAGAGAATCTACGTCGGCTTATAAAAATGACGGAGATTAAGATGCAATTGCAGATGAAGATTGAGGAAGGTGGAGCCATGACCATGGAAAGCGGAGCAGAAACAAGTGTGATTGTATCAGAGGCACTAAGCATATGACCATCGGCATAGCCCCCATTGATGAGGAAAGCCCCTGCTATTTTCCTAGTTCTTTCAAGGAATACGCGGATAGGAAAACCGACAAGTTTAGAAAATTTTCCTACGTGAATTTTTTTTACGGCATGAGACAATTCTGAGCATTATAATGCTCACGTACAAAAGCCTATTTATAATTTATTTCATATGTAGTTTTAAATCTTAAATCTATAATTTCATTATTAATGGAATTTATATATTACATTTATATTAGTAATACTTATTTATTATAATATTAAAATATAATATTTATATTGATATATTTTAATATAGTATTATTAATATATAATAATAATATAATATGATAAATATAGATAGTTATATATTATAATATTAAAATATAATATTTATATTATTAATATATTATAATATAAAAATATAATATTATATTAATATATTATAATATAATATTATATTAATATATTATAATATAATATTATTAATATATAATAATGTTAGTGTTTAATTTCGCACCTTTCGGTGGGAAAGAAAAACGGACAGTGTGTACATTAGGACTGTTCTTCAAATTTAGAGGGGAAGCTCCCTCAACAAAGAAATTAAAAAGACGTTTACAAAATAACCTATCTTTTTGGTTTCTCAGAGTATGAGCACAAGGCGATGAAAGCTCTTCTGCAAGGCTATAAGATTTTTCTAAAGTATTGCAGAAGAAAATAACTGAACTTTATCGAAATACACTTCCAATTCCTTTAAGTAAATCCAGAGCATAAAGAAATTGAAGGGACAACTTGGAGATTTCAACACAAACTAACAATGATAATCTGACAACAATCGTTCATGCACAAAGTCATGAACAATCCTCACAAACTTTGATAAGAAGATAGATCTTAGAAACCATGATGCATATTCTCATTAATCAAAAAGATAAAAACAAATAACACTGCTTGAACAATAAAATGAGAGCAAAAACTAGTTTCAGCATTTACCATTAGAGAGTTTAAGTGTGTAGAATACACTTATTTATACCCTAAAAAGCAAAGATGCAAGGAAATAAAAGGAAGAGTTAACTAACACTTTTCACTCTAGATCTAATGCTGCATGGGAAGCATGCAAGCTTATTAGCAATCTAAAAATAAAAATATCTTATCATGCAATTCAGTTAACTGAACTTGCATGTTATTACACAATGAATTCCAACTCAAAGAAAATTTGCATGATTTCCAAAAGCAAAACCCAAAAATAGATTTAACTCTAGAAAGCAAAGTCAGTTCTTAAAATAGAAACTGCTTTGGAAATCTCTCCTCTTGCCAAAAATAGGTTCCTCCTGCAGATATTGAAAAATTGGCTTAGTTCGAGAATTAAGATTTCTCTTGAATTCATCAACTCTGGCCTCATTGGGTATACTGATTGAATCAAGATGAACTGTTCTCATTTGCAGGGCAATGGCAGTATCTTCAGTGATTTTAGCAAAATCTTCAAACTCTTTTTCAACCTTGGCGAATTTTGATGCAATTTCAACCAAGAGATACATCTTGTCTACGTGGGGATCACCACAATACCTTCCTCGGATCAGTTGTATGAACTCCTGCAAATTGTGAACAAGGCAATTTACGAATTCGTTGCTAAAACACCTGCAAGGAATGTTTTGGACAAAATCAATGGCATATTTCTCAATGCCAAGAAGTTTTTCTTTCCACGTAGCCAACTCCATGGCTATACCCTTCGAGGTGTAAATCAAGAAAGAGTACTGATGAGTCCATGAGAAAACAATAGACTTTTGTTTTGTCGTTATAGGCTTCATGTTGAGTGCTTGCAATCTAACCAACAGCCTATCATAAACAGGCTCCATGTCTGTCATGCATTCTATCATGTTCTAAATTCCTAGAAGAATATCCTTAGAATTGGACACCACTGCCGTCAACTTTGCCAAAAAGTTAAACACTTTTTACAATGAAATGCTCCACCCAGTCCTTGGTGTGCTTGCCATATACCACCAGCTGGCTTAACTGCCTTTGCTCATCAGTAGATTCTATCACTTGTGGCAAAAAGAGTGAAGGCGGAGAAGGTGAATGCAAGAGTTGTGAAATATACTGACGTAGCTGCTTATTTTCTGATTTGAGGGCAGCCTTGTCTTCTCCATCTTTCAACACCCTATTCCTCATGGTATCAGTAGCTGTCATGTCCCCATATCAAGATATTGTTAAAGTAAAGATTTGAACATGATAAAGATGGTTTGTAAAATATTATTTCGGATGATAGAAATAATTACATACATTATATATTATTTAATAAATAATATTATTGTGTGAATATTTTATTATAATTAAAATATAATATCCATATTATAAATAACAATATATATAAATATAATATATTATAAATATATCTAATAATATAAATACAAATATTCTTATAATTATCTTACATTATAATATAAATACAAATAATATAATATAAATCATATATCATTTATTATGATATAAATGATATAATATAAATAATACAAAATAAATAATATATCATTTATTATAATGATATAATATAAATACAAATAATATAAATAAATAATAAGATAAAATAAATATCTTTTAACCTATCCTCTTATGATAACAGAGTTAGGTATGGTTAGAACTAGTTTTACCACAAAAGGGAATTAATATAAAGTATAAAAATTATAAGAGGGTAAGTATGTCTTTTACCACCAAGCATAATAAGGGATGTGCCTTTTCGAATGTATCTCTTGAAAGAGAAATAAATAAAGGTTGTGAGATAGAAGGAAAAGATCATCAGAGGAAAATTTTTTTTTTTTTAAGAGAACACTTTTGAGTTAAATACAACTTTGATATTGAAAATAAATAAATATAATGAAGAGTAATCGTATTTGATTTGTATAAGAGCATAGCACACATTGAGAGATTGGAGGTAAACTTGTTAGGAAGAAGTAGCATTAATACCTCAAAGGTAGATAAGACCGGCGGTGGAATGGACCATGTTACATCATACTTAGGCAATGGATAAGACCTGCGGTGGAATGGACTATGCTACATCATACAAAGGTAATAAGTAAGACCTGCGGTGGAATGGGCATATGTTACATCATACAAAGGCACTTAGTAAGACCTAAGGTGGAATGGACATGTGTTACATCATACAAAGGCACTACCCGTAGAGGATGATTCATGCAACCTAACAAGAGATAGTACCCCATCTCCACTAGGGTTTGAAAATAAATAAAATTAACATATAATAGACAACCCTAAGTATGAATCCACTTAAGGATTGGATAATTGAATTATTGATATACGTTCATATTATAAGAAGAATTGATTACTAATGTTCTCTTTTACAAGTTGAAATTCTGTGCAAGGTTAAGAAAATTTTGACTTGCTAAAGGGGACATTACAGTAGCAGCCTCCAAAATGTTTACTGCTGCCTGTCGGGTACTATGACCAAAGCTAGTCTTGACAATGTGATAATCATCGGGCTCAACTTCTTCAGATGCTTTGTCCTGAGGAGGAATAGCGGTTTCGAGGATCAATTAACCTTCACTAGACTTCAAAATCCTTGACTGCTTTTTGATCTTCTTTATTGTAGGCTCTTTGAAAGGCTTGGCCAGTGCACTGAAATCCAACTGGTAAGATGGTCTTCTTCTCACTAATTGCTGTGTGAAGCCAATTTGAAGTAGACTCCTGAAACACTGGCTCTGGATGGCTTTCCTTCTCAACCTCTGGATCTAGCGTGACTTCAACCTCAGGAGGTGCAAAATGTCTCTAACTCAGGAGCAAACTCCAATACTATATCAGGCTCAAACCCTAGATCAACCTCCATTACTGTATCCGGTTCAATTCTCTGCTCTACTTCTGGCTCTCTTGCCTCATCGACTCCTGATGAGTTAAGTTGTGTAGAATTGATAGGTATGGGAGACAGGTGAGGCTCAGGTACCCTCTGTGATGTAGGTAAACTTCTCTCTTTTGAAGAAGACGACGAAGAAGAAGTAGAAGTTGAAATAGAAGTTGTCGGTGAACTTGGCTCAGTTGATGGCAAAGCGATTACCTCTGGTTGCCACTGTGTTGGGACTTGAGATGGAGCTTTCTTCCTTTGGGTCATCCTCAAGGGTTCTTCCTTGGTGATGCTAACTTCTTTGGTCCTCCCACTCACTACCTTGGATTTTAGGTGTGGAGTTAAGTGAGTGGGTGAAGGTGGCGGCTCTGCTGTAGATGCCTTGTCCTTTCGTGCAGTTGTCCTCTTATTCCTTTGACTGTTGATGAACATTCAGCTTTGCTTCACTACCCCTTTAGTTCTTTCAGCAATAGAGGTAGTCTCTTGGAGTGACCAATCCATCTGTGGCAAAGGCTGTAAATCAATTCCCTCCTTGATGAATTTGGGAGAGAGAATTGAATCATTCTCACGCAAGCCTTTAGTTTTTTCATGAAGAAAAATAGGTATTTGCTCCAAAGTGAAGCGGCTGAAACTCCTTCGACAAACCTCATATTCGTCCTCACAGTTGACCCAGTAATCTTCCATAGTAGGCACATGAGTGAATTTGCCACCGAGTCTAGATTTCATCACCTCTTTTGGATCATAAGTGCATTTCTCCTTAAAGGTCTTTAGGCCGAATTTGGACATTTCTTCGCCAATTATTTTTGCATCAGAGGCACTTTTGCATTTGAAGACACCAAGTTGGATAGGGAAGTTTACTACCATCTTATGCCTGTTGCGTAGGAAACTATGCACTTCTTCACTTTGACGCAGGAATTCCATGAATACCACTTCATTAGAAGGATACCTTGGTAGCATATATGGACAAGATGTGAACCCATACACTCGAATGTAGGAGAAGGTAGGAAACTGAATATACCAGTCCGCCCAATCTGAGATCACTAGTCTAGCTTCCTCTGAAATCCTAACATGCATCAGGTTCTCCAAGTCATGCACGGTGAACATTAGAAATGCGTCATTGACTCGGCTGAAGTGCTTTTGGGACTCTGAGATCTCCAGCTGAGGATATAGCTTGGTGATTCTAGTATTTTGCAGAGAACCCGTGAAATTCAATCCGGCAAAATGATGCTACTTGGCCACCATGAATAGCAAGTAGGATACCATCCTGAACTCGTGAGTTCGAGAAAACTCTGTAATTTGCCGGTGAATACAATCGCTTATGAGGGTAGACCACTCATAGGTTGCACTTCTGTTGGCTGTCGTGCTGATGACGTAGAACATCCATGTTCTGAAACTTCTCCCCTCAGCTTGGCCTGTAATTCGGTTGAGCAATGTGATCATGATTGCATACTCGTCCTTGAACTGGCCTCTACCCATATTCCTTGGGAGTGTATTTCTTCTTTCCTTTAGCCATTTGTAGGCTTACTTTTGACACTTATCAGTGGTTGAGGTCCACACTGTGACTTTCTTCAAGATCAAGGATGAGTGATTCCTCGAATGGTGGGATGCCAAGGGCGTACTCTATATCATCAGGTTTCAGGCTGGCAATCAATCTTCCATCCTTTGATCTTATTTCTCTTGACTCGGGATTATAGTGTTTGATGCATGAAAGTACAAATTCAAGACTGTGAGCGTCTATGGAAAATGAACCGGCTTGGAGGAGCCCTGAATTCTTCAAGTTCTTTGCTGCCAAATTCCCTGAGCTTATCAATGGGTCCAGGTCAAAACCTTCAGGTGAAACCTGGCACAAGTCTGTTTCCTTGCATGGAATATTCATGTTTGAGCAAAGATTTGGCCTCAATGGTGACTGATGAATATTGCATGATGGCTTTATGGTTTGGAGGAGTCTTATTTTGATGCTGTTTTGCCTTGAAAATGGCCAATCTAGACCTTTGTGTGTTCGCTGTTCAAGAAAATCAGGTTTCTATCCTCACTGTCCAAAATATGATTTTTGTGAAAAATGCATATTTTTGCCCTTGGAAAGTGAAAATTTGTAGTTGCAACCTCAAAGATTCAACGGATCTGAGCTCAAAACAGTCAAGGATGATGGAAAACGCCTTTTACCGAGGTGGGTATGCACTAGAAACTTGAAAATTTGAACATAGAGGCCTTGAAAATCACTTTTCTTTTGGCTGTAGGTGGTGATTTTGAGCTTGAACAGTCATGACCAGCAAAGAGAAAGCTTGAAAATCCTTCAAAAATGGCTCCTTAGACTTGGACGTTGCCTCTTGAGTGTGCAAATGGACCTTGGGATGATGGAGAATGATGAAAATAGTGCCTTGAAGCCACAAATCTGCCCTTTAAATGTATTGCTAGCCCAAAAATGCTTCAAATTTGCAAAAAGAAAAGCTTGAAAACCCCCATTAATGGCTGCTAGTGTGAAGAAAAGGCATTATCATGTGTCAATGTGCCTTGTGATGCGAGAAAGAGACATGGAATGATGCAACAATGTGTGATCTTGGTCTTCTAGGTGAAGCGCCTCTTCTCCAATCCTTCCATTTGCCTTTAAAAGCTTCGAAACCTTCATCAATGGCCGCCTCCAAGTTGAATGCTGCCTCTATATCTTCAAGTTGCCTTTGGAAATGATAGTAACAATGAGGAAGAATCTCCTTTATAGCTTTCCTTGACTCTCTAGGGTTTCAATGTGCTTTTTTCCGCAAATAGAGATCATTTATTTTTAGCTCCATGCACCAAAGAAGAATGAAGAATGAAGTGAGGGATCAACCTCTATTTATAACCTTGATGCTTCTCTCTCCTAGGCACCTCATCTTCTCTCTCTAGAACGTTCAATCCTTCAAACTTGAGCGCCCAAAAATGGAGTGCAAATGATCATAATGGACCACTTTTCCTTAGTGTCAAAAGGCGTGAGATTTGGACAATTTGAGCACCTTTATGGATGCCAAAATGGTGTGGAAAATGGGCAATTTAGGCCCTGAAAATGGGCAATTTAGGCTTTTTTTGCATATGCCAAAAAGGCGTGCATTTTAGAGGATTTAGGCGCCTATTAGGAGGTTCAAAATAGACACTCATTTTATGGTTTTTAGGAGCCTTTTGCAAGGATGGAAAAGGCGTGGCTTTTGGGAAAATTGAGCGCCATTTTGGAGTTTGAAGAAGGCGTGGGTTTCCTTGGTTTTGAGCGCTTTTGAAAATCTCAAGACTTAAACTTTTTTTGCCTGATTTTGAAGTGTCCTGGGTGGAAGGATATTTAAAAATATATTTAAGTATATGCTCAGATATTGAGTATATACTTTAAATATTTTGAAATATACTTCCAAGATGTTTGAGATAGGTCCCGGATCCATGGGATTTAACATGCAGATTCTAGATTTTTTAGGATCCACCAGATTTCAGACTTAGACAGTTTTCAGGATCTCAGAACATTAGGCTTTAGGACACCAGACTTAGCCAATTTCAGGGCTGATTCTTTATGATTCTTGACCTTGGAAAACTTTGAACTTTGCCTTGGCCATTTTGACGGAGGCTGCTTGGATCACTGCCGTTTGCCTCTGCCTATGGAGCTTATTTTTGCTGTAACTTCTTCATCTGATGACAGAATGTCTTGAAGTTTGGAAATCAGGCTCATATGATCCGAAGCTCTCATTGAAGCCTTTCCTCCATGAATTATACTCCAAGATAGAGCACATTGGAGAAGGCGTCTATTTATTGTAAGTCACCCAATTGGCATCATTCTTCATCCCAAACCTTCAAGATCATGTTGGTATGATTTATTTTGCAATTCGCTTCAGTTTGGGATTTTCCTAAAGTTGGGTGAATTATTGAGCTATTAATTATTAAATTCACTTATATTATCTAATGTCATAAATATTTTAAAAGATAACTTAAGTGTAATAGCTCTTTGGAAAGGTAATTAAGTGTTTTACACTTAAAAAAGGGACCTTACACATGAAATATTAATATTATTTCAAATAAAGGTCTTTCAGAGAGGAAAAAAGTATTATAAATTTGAGGAGAAATATGAAGAGGTAAAAAGAAAATAATATTCTATTTTCCTCAAATGTTATAAAAGGAGGATAGGAGCTCATTGCTTGGGGTTATGCTGGAGAATTATATTGTTATGCTGTCGGATTAAACTTGCGTGTTCTTCCATCTCTTGAGGACGAAAACCCTCTTGTAGATTTTTTCTTGATGACAAAAATCCTCTTGAAGTTGGTGTTGTTTCATACATGAATCACCATTTGTGCTGGAGGCGGAGGTTTGGAGCAATCTCATACACAGTTTGCCATTGTACTTATTTAGTTTTGATGTGTTTTGATGTCGGGAATGTTAATATTCAGTTTTGTTTGAATAATGATTGGTATTGCTGATCTAAGTTTGTTCTTCCTTCAAGCTGGCCATACCATCTAGCAGGCTGCCGTACCAGTGATGGATGAAGTTTTGGTGCACGTTCTTGGTTGCATATTTAACCCTTGCTGATTGCCTTTTATTTGTCAAACATTGAGGAGTTTGAGCAGTTTATATGGTAAGAATGCTAGCTGTACCCTTTTTGCTGGGGCTGTACACTTTTCCTGCTGGGCGTGCGGGTTTATGATGGACTCGCTGCTGTTAATGGACTCTAAGTTATGTAAAAATGCAGGAGTTTTCATCCTTCAAGGTGACTGAACCATTTAGGGTTTGAAATCTGATGTTTGACACACTTGTTTGGGTCGAACCAATGCATTTTCAGGCTGTTCTGCAATAATAGAGTTCTGATCAGACTGCAGATTATGACAATAGTGTTATTAAAGGTCTAGAAGATGATTTGAGAGTTTTATCAGTGATTTGAGTTTAGTCAATTAACAAACAGTTTCTTGAGCAAACATTGAAGGGGTTATTATTCATTTTGTTATGTGTTGTCATTGTTTCTAACCTTGGGCAGATTGAATAATTTGAATTAGATATTTACATTGCAGATTACAATCATTGTGATATTCATTTATATTTCATTTTAAAGTGATCGTAATCCTTGGATGGTTTTACCGCTGGTGGGAAATGATAGATTCTTGATTATATTGCTTACCCAATTGAATAAGTGTCTCATTGTAATGGCTTCCCATTGAATAAGTGGACGTGCCAGTGTTATTACCTTGTTTTTACACTGAATGTAATGTCCCCATTCCTAGTGGTGTTAGCCTATACTTGGTTCTCGTAGGCTAACCAGGGTGGTTAGGGAACTCTGGGAGTTTGGATGATTGGTTTCAGAGAACTTACTATTTTTAGTAAGTTAGGGTTTCTTCTATTTTTGGAAATTCAGTATTGGAGGCAAAGCGTTTTGTCGAGACCTTTCCAATGGTCCATAACTCATGAGATTCCGAGACCGTTTGGGCTTTCATATTAAAGTCCGTAAGTTTATTTTTATATTTAATATTTGGGCTTTAATATATTTATATGGTGACTTTAGAAAAATAATAAAGTGTGCAAATTAAGTCCCTAAGGACTTGGACGCGTAAGGGAAGGAAATAAAGTGATTTAATTGAAATATTTTCCCTCTCAAGGAAATCAACCTCATCAGGGAAATATAAAAGGTAATGAAAGGCATTTCATTCATTCACGAAATCTTATTTCAAATGCATTTTGGCTCTGCAAGTTTTGAGGGTTTGAAGAAACCTTTGGCTTTTGGTGACGGAAATCACCATCAATAGCAGCCCTTCGCAGGTGTGAAAGATCATCCAAGGGAGCTTTGAGGTAACCATACTCAGTGGTAGCTTTGAGGTATGCAGTTTTCGAATGTGTGGGGGTTGTTGCGGAGGATTGAACTCTGAGAATTCATCAAATATTCACCTCCATATTTATTAGTACAGATTGAAGAACCTATGCTCCAAATTTGAAGTGATTTGAAGAGGTATTGAAGCATATTGCTGACCCTAAGCTGGCCGTACCTCCTCAGCCAGCCAGCCGCACCTCTTGGAAAGTTTTTTTGGTGATTGTTATGGCTTTGGCATAAATCTATTACTCATCTGGGCGAAATCATCTGGGACTGGAAACAAAAGCATTTAGCAGCATTTTAGAGGCAGTTCTTATTGTGTATGAGGATGATGTTCACCATGGGAGGCCGTACCAACAACACTAAGCAACCACATGGGGTTTTGGAGACTTTGTAAGGCCCTCAAAGGGGTCGAATATCCTCTGTCTATTGTTGTACCTTGCTGGACCAGAGTTCTGTTCTGATTTCTTATTGTTTGGAGGAGATTTATCCATCTTGTTGGCTGTTCTGTCAAATACCAGCAATGTACTCTTGCTACAACAACATGGGTATGTAAAGAACTTCCATTTTGTGGCATTCCATGATATGGGTATTGCTTAAAATGAATGTTTATTGCCTCTAAATCAAATACTAGCAACTGGGTATCTTTCTTTCTTTGTACTTTGCAATATATATATTTGCCTGTTATGTTATGTTATGGACCCAACACCAAAACGCAAGCAGGGATCAACTTAACCACATAAAACTCTCAAACGGTGAACGAAAAAAAAAAAAAACCCAGATCAGCAAACTAGATAAAACTCATAAGGGGGTGGGTTATTTCAGTGGCATCAGAACTGGTGCATCTTGCCAGCCTGTGATTCAATTTTTATGAGTGATTGTAAGACGGTTTATACACATCTGTTTGTGTATAGTGGAGACACTTAGCAATGGCATCCACTGGATATTCCAGAAGGTGAGACAGTTTCGGGGGTTTTGGGTATGCATAAAACTCTTCGAGTGACAACGATAGCATCACAGGTAATATGGGGGATAGAAACAGAGGACCAGATCAGCCAGAGAATCCTAACACAAAAACAAAAAGAAACTTTGATATTATGCTTGATATGATGTCCCATCTCCTTGGAAAGTTTAACTTGGGAATTCCAGTAGTTCACACCAATACCACACCCGAGGGTGAGACCAATGGCTCTAATAATGGGCACCGCAGACATGTAGGACAGGGTAGTGGACATGCAGGATAGGGTAGTGGTCATAACACTAGGATTAACCCAGGATTGGTCACTAGACCCCTACTGCCGACCTTTCCATGCAAAGAGGAGGCATTGGTTTAGCAGGAACCAGAGGTTTAGCTTTCCATGACAGACGATGTTCGGATGCAACATACAAAGTACATGACATTGGCTCCAGATATTAGGGATATGCTGACATTTGAGCAATACATGAATCAGAAGAGATAGAGGGGAGTTATGGGTAGTAGAGGAGACTACAGAGCTAACAAAGCTAACCGGGACTACCAGCATGCCTTGAGCAAAGTCCCCATGGATCGGTTTGACGAGAGTGGCAAGATCTCAGCCTGGGTGTAGAAGTTGGATAACTATCTGACACTTAAGCCGATGCCAGAGGATGAGGCACTTAACTTTGTCACTATACACTTGGATGGGTTAGCACACGAGTGGTGGTACCACAGGTTGGTTACACTTGGCCACAACCTCATCACCACCTACGATGAGTTTACTAACAACTCATCGAGCGGTTTGATACCAAGGACCCAGAGTTACAGTTCAAGGAGCTTGCACAACTTAAGCAGTATGGGTCACTTCAGGGTTATATTTCTGAGTTCCAGAGGCTCAGTGTCATGGTTCCCTACATTTCAGAGAGGAGATTGATAGTCCTGTTTGCAGAAGGGCTAATGGAACCACTCAGGGGTTGCGTTAAGGCATTTGACCCACCTTCACATCAGGAGACAATTAAGAAGGCACGAAGTATGGAGTTTGCAGTGCCTAAGAAACAGTTCGTCTCCAAACCCTTCCCTCCACGTAAGGATAAGATGTCTTCTCATCATCGAGACACTTTCCCATAGAAGAAACAAGCACCTCGTTTAGATGATGATGCTCTGAATGAATACAGGAGGAAGAAGCTATGCTTCAAATGCAAGGGTCCACGGGATCCTAATCATAAGTGCCCAATGAAGGGGCAGGCCAAACAGTTAGAGTATTATTCTGCTGAGGAAACAACTTCAGAGCATTCAGAGCAGCAGAGTGATAGGGAGGACAACGATGGGGAGACTGTAGTAGAGGAGGTGTAGGAAGCACAGAATGCCCAGGATGATGATGTTCTGACAGCGCATATCTTTGCTATTCAGAGAGAGGGTTCCTTCAGGATACGAGGAGTATTGGAGGGACAAAGAGTAGTCACCTTGCTAGATACAGGGGCCACACATAATTTCATTGACGAAGGCTTTAG
The DNA here is from genome assembly GCA_027924645.1 of Cunninghamia lanceolata. Classification (NCBI taxonomy): domain Eukaryota; kingdom Viridiplantae; phylum Streptophyta; class Pinopsida; order Cupressales; family Cupressaceae; genus Cunninghamia; species Cunninghamia lanceolata. Next base: position 4,088,700 of record BSBN01000696.1, on the reverse strand, counting down.
TTGCATGGAGGGGACTCAAAACTGAGGAATTTGAGGGGTTCAAGGTCAGAGTGGCAGATGGGTTTTTTATCACTTGCAAACGAAGAATCCCTAATTTAACCATCAGGTTGAACAACTATGAGTTCCAAGATGAGTATTTCGTGGTCAGTATGGGTGACATGGATGTAGTCCTCGATATGAGGTGGCTACATATGATAGGTGAATTCTCCCTCAACTTGAGGACCATGGAGATGAAGTTTGAAGTGGATGGTTAGAGACATATTTTGAGGGGAATGTCAGATGGCAGTTTGAGGACAGTGTCCATTCGGATGATGGAGAGGATACTGCGACATGATCAGGTACAGTGGGCAGCTGAGATACTTGTAATGCTAGAGGTGCCTAAGCAACAGAAAAAGGAGTATCCAGCCGAGATCTAGTTTATACTATCTAAACACACCAAAGTGTTTAGCGACATACCACCAGGTAGACCTCTAGATAGGGGTTTTGAGCACGTCATAAACCAAGAGCAGGGTGCAAAACCAATTATTACAGTTCTCTACAGGCATCCTAAGAGATACAAGGATGAGATAGAGAAGGCCATTCAGGAGCTTCTCAAGATGGGTCACATCAGGCCCGATAAGAGTCCTTTCGCTTCTTCTGTTGTATTGGTGAAGAAGATGGCACACTCAGGATGTGCATTGATTACAGGGAACTGAACAAGAAGACCATCAAGACCCTCCTGAGTATAGCTAAGCTTGAAGTGAAGGGGAGATTATCCACTATCGTCAATTGGCTTTTAACCCTTCACATTTTGATGACGAGCTGATTGATTCACCTTCAAGACGACAAGTCTCTGGCCTTGAAGTGAATTGATCTCTCTAGGAGTGTGAGTTGCGGTTTTAGGATCCAACAGGGAGTAGGATTGTTTTTGATTAATATGGTCAAACAGGTTTTGAAGGGGACTCCGAAACCCTTAACAAAAGGAAGCAAACATTAACAGTATGCCAACCGTCAGCCAACTGAAAGCTACTAGAACAACATAAGCATAGAAAACATAGCAAAAAAAAGAACAGACCGAACTAAACTAATTCATTTTCTTCAGGGTCTCTGCTGCCTCTATTTCCTGTTCATAAAAAGTCTCATGCATCTTGGCAAAGTCAATCAGTTCCTTCTTTTCAGCTTCGAATTGTTTCTTCTTACTCTCCCTTGTGCGGGAGAGGGTCCACCTGAGTCCTCCGTAGCCGCCTGTTTTCTAGTACCTTTAGTGCCCTCATCTTTGTCCTGTATTCCCAAGTCTTCGGCATTAAAGATATCCTCAACTCTGAAATCTTTGAATTGCTCTTTCTTTAGTTCTTTCAACTTATCGGTCAGCATCTTCATCCCATTGAGACTATTTTGTATAGTAAGTTTACTGATGTGGATTATCTTCTCTAAATTGTTATTCACCTCCATGAGTTTCTCTTCCAGATACTGAATTCTAGTATTGTACTCTTCCCTCATCCTACCCAGTTCCTGATCAATCTCCTCCATTTTCGGAATTGCTTCCCAATTTTTGAAAATCAAAGTATCCTGTTCAGCTGTAGTGTTGTTTCCTCTCCCCAAGCTTTCCTGCATCAGTTGTCACTTTATATTGATTCTATTGATCTCGAGGAAAAACCATTTTGTCATCTTATGATGTGAATTAACAACATTCTTAACCAGTTCAAACACTTCCTCAACCTGGGCTCTGTTTTTGGCTTGGGCCAGCATGCCATCAAAATCCTCAGGAAGGTTGCTCGAAGGGTCATGAATATCAGGAAATCTTAGGCCAACTCTAGGTCAAGGATTTGCATAGTTTTACCCTGGGTTTCCAACTTGCTTTCTACTCCCTTCTCTGTCGGCTTATCATGTTTCCCCTGTTTTGGGTTGGTCCCCTGCTTCTGGGTGATGTTAACAATGCCCAGAGCAACCCACTCTTCATCACTTTCTTTCTCCATAACTTTCTTATCCTTCTTCGCAGGAGTGGGGATTTTCCTTCTCACAGGCGTAGCCCTCTTGCCTGTAACCTCCTTGATAGAGGTATCGGAGTCATCGCCAGTGTTGGACCAATCAGACCAAGAAATGTTTACTTCCCGTTTTTGAGTTCTCCTCTTCTTAGTAGACTCTGCTTCACTTTCCTCCTCTTCTTCTTCCATTCTCCACTCTTCATGATCTGAATGGGATTCTTCCTCACTAGACACCACACACCCTTTCTTTTTCCCACTGCGTTTTACTTTAGGCTCTTTTTTAGGAGTGTTAATTTTCATATGTTCCATGATTAGCAGAATGAGACTTTCATGCAAAATAGGCAGCGTAGGGTTTCTACTGTTTTCTTTAATGCCATACTCCAGAGAGGAAAGCAAGTAAAATGGTATAGAAACAAACATACCATGGCCGAAGTGGTTGAGCAGATTGAAATGGTAGCTGTAAACAACAATGTACCTCCCGTCCAGTGTTATATATCTCATAATCACTTCAGCCACCTCGGCCGGTATGGATTTGATAGAGAGGCGGTTGTACCCTCCCGACTGCATCTTAACCAACTTATCCCTTTCATTGCCTTTAAAGAAATTGTTTAGGGCTTCATCGCTATATTTACTTAGGGTTTCTGTTGTTTTCTTTAATGCCATACTCCAGAGAGGAAAGCAAGTAAAAGGGTATAGAAACAAACATACCGTGGCGGAAGTGGTTGAGCAGATTGAAATGGTAGTTGTAAACAACAATGTACCTCCCGTCCAGTGTTATATATCTCATAATCACTTCAGCCACCTCGGCTGGTATGGATTTGATAGAGGTGGTTGTACCCTCCCGATTGCATCTTAACCAGCTTATCCCTTTCATTGCCTTTAAAGAAATTGTTTAGGGCTTCATCGCTATATTTACTTAGGGTTTCTGCTGTTTACTTTAATGCCATACTCCAGAGAGGAAAGCAAGTAAAAGGGTATAGAAACAAACATACTATGGCGAAACTGGTTGAGCAGATTGAAATGGTAGCTGTAAACAACAATGTACCTCCCATCTAGCGTTATATGCCTCATAATCACTTTAGCCACATTGGCCCATATCGGTTTGATAGAGAGGCGGTTATACCCTCCCAACTTCATCATAACCAGCTTATCCCTTTCATTGATAGGGAGTCGGATTGTTACTTATGCTAGCATCAAGAGGAATAAATAGATTATTAGGTCTAGAAGTTGTCAATGGTTCTTTGACTTTACTCCTGAGCATGTAAGGATTCCCCCTTTGATACTGTTGATGGGCATGGACTTCTTTTCCCATAACTGGTTTGTTATTGTCCTCATCAAGGAACTCATAGGTATCAAGGACCATAGTAGTTCTTGTTTTTGTATCAACATGAGTCATTGGGTACCGATTGGAGATTATCCATCTCCTTTTGGACAATATCTAAAGCCATATTGAATTTAGGACAATTTCTCTCTCCATGCTAGGTTGTAGAGTGAATATTGCACGAATTTTGGAGAGTAAATTTGGCTAAATTTACATTGCGCTTTCAATTATTACTTGGTCAGTTGGTATAATTGAGAAGCGTGCTTATACTTTCAGTTTTTGGACATATGTTCCATTGTCTGCTAGTTCTTTGTAGGTTATAATTACATGTTTGCAAAGGGTTATTCTCTTGATTTTGCGGAATTGACCTTTGCAAAATCAAAATATTGCTCAATTTTTGGACCATACGTTGAATGTTGTCGAACTTTGGATGAGTTTGGGTTAGTTGATTTTGAATAATTTGAGGGTTGTTAGTGATAGAAGCTTGGATATTTAGGAACATGGGTATTATCTAATGGCTGTTCGGGGTTGCATGGTTTAAAAAGTGTGGCAACATTGTTGGTTGTTCGGTGGCATGGGTATTGATGAATGGGATTTGGTTGATTTTGATTGGGGAATATCTAGCTAGGTATTGGATTCAACATGGGATTTTGATTAATCACGACTTGGTTGATCAAGGGTATCTAGTTATAAGTTGTGGGTCGCTCGAGTGAAGGCAAACCACCTAAAGCAAATCCTTGAGGTGACATTGTTTGTTTCACTGCTAGACATTCATTATAAGCTTCGGCCAATGTTGCAATTGTAGGTGCCTTGAAATACATTTGAATAGCTATGGCTTGATTAGATCTATAGGGGTCTTTAGTTCTTGAGTATAGCTTGTGCAATGGAGCTTTAAAGAATCTTAAAGGTTCCCTTGGCTCTCATCTAGCAAAGGCAAAGTAATGGTAAGTTATAGCGGGATCAATTGGCAGCTTAAAATGGTTTATGAAAGTAGTCTCAAGCTGCTGCTAGTTATTATTTGATCCAGCAGGTAAGCTAATGTACTCGTCATATGCAAAATGGTCTAAGGTACTAGGGAACATCCTATAGGATAAATCTTCATGTTAAACTTCCATCCTTATCAAAGTGTCTTCGAATGCCTAAATATGTTCTTCCACAAGTCTAACTCCATCATGTTGGTGTTTGGGTAGAAACTTCTCTGGGTTTTTAGGTAAAGGATGTGAAGGACCTGCTATGCTAAGGAGATTCTGTCCTAACCACTATGGTCATTTGGCAGCCATTGTTGGTTGAACTATATATTAAAATAATATCTAGTTATTTAATGGTCAATATAGTTTCCTATTAGATAGTTTCTAATTCTGTTTGTTAGTTTAGCTAGTTTTTATCTGTTTTGCTTTATTAGCTGTAGTTTCCTTTGTGAAACTCCCATTCTCTGTTTAGAAACTTCATGTAAACTCTTTAAATAGAGCTTCGCTCTATCTTGTAATTATCTAATTCAGTAATATCATTCTGATTATTTCATAATATGGTATCATAGCGGGAGTGATTTTTTCCTGTCTCTCTATTTTGGCGATTGATTCTGTTTTAATCCCTGTGGGTTTTAGCTTTGACGTTCTTTCCTCCCTGGAAGTCACGTGTGAGGGATTGCGTGTGGAGGTTCTGATCAGACATTAAAGAAATCCATTTGATCGCATCCTGGATATTCACGATTCGCATTTTTGGTGCCTTTTTCTCTTAAATCACGTTTTGTTTTTTCTCCTGAATTGTGTTTTCTTCTGGGCTTCGGTGTTTTGCTTCAAGTGCCCACGATTTTTTTTTTCACTCACGACGGTGAAGCTTTCTGCTAGCGATTTGCAGAAGTCGCGTCTTTTTAAGGCGTCATTTCTATCAATTGCGTGTTTTGTTCTGGCCGTTTTTGCTGATTGTGGGTTCTCTTTATCTGCCCGCATTTTTTTTCCTCTAGTGGGGGTCATTTTTGGCGCCTTCTGAAGAAATCTCAAGGTTTTTTGGTCGCCATTTACTAGTGACTCTTCTGATTTTTCCGCGGACTTTCTTTTTTGCAGTCATGTTTTGCGTATTTGAAGACTCGCGCTCGGTGGCAGACTTTGGTTTTGGTCCTGTTGTGACCAAATCACACATCGCCCCATTGCAAATGGGGACCCCCTTTTTTTTTGAGCTCTGATGCTCTGCATGACGTTTTGGATGATGCCTTAGGTTTGTTTTCTCTGCCAGTTCAACAATAAGAAGATTTTGCTTTACAACTGGAGTATAACTGGAACATAAACTTGCAGTAATGAAGAGTCTTGATCAAATTCCATCCAAGTAATGAACATTGAGATCAATCCTGATGTATGTTTGAGATCCTGAAAAGACTAAGTCTGGTAGCCTGAAATCCTGAAATCCTGAAAAAATGTCTAAGTCTGAAATCTGGTGAATCCTCCAAATTCTAGATTTTGCATGTTAAATCCGGTGGATTCGAGACCTATCTCAAACATCCTGAAAGGTATATTGAAAAATATTTAAAGTATAAGAAATCTCTCAACTTATACTTAAATATATTTTTCAATATACCTTTATCCTCACGAACCCTGAAAAATGCCTAACTGCTCCAGAGGATTCAAAAAGGTTGATCTAATGCGACGGGATATTAAAGTGGCACAAAATTGCGATGAAGGGCGCTTTCAATTCGAGGACAAGAAGAGGATCTCTTGCGCTCAAACCAATGCGCCCAAGGATAGAGGATAGAAGAGGATTTCGAACCCTTCATCCCATGCGCCAAGGGTAGCAAAGATGATGATTTCGACTTCCCTATCTAATTCGCCAATCAAGAGGATTTCGAAACCTCCATCTAATGCGCCACACAAGGGAGATTTAGAAGGTGTCAACCAGTGCGAAAATCTTAGACCTCCAACCACTGCGCCAATTCTAGATGATTTCGAATACCTTAACCAACCTGCCACATGTGAAAGGAAATCTAGAAGAAATCAAAACTTGATCCAAAGCACCTAGAGGAAGAGGATTCGAAAGGTGTGAACTAGTGCGACTACTTCAAGGAGAAACTAAAATCAAGTCTTAAAGTGAAAAAGTTGGAGGAAATCACATTGTTGAACCAATGCGCCCTTTTAAGGGGATTTAATATCAAACGTCCAATGTGAAAAAGTGGAGAAGTTCATCATAAATTTAGAAGAAAATCAAGAGGATGTTGAATACCCTATCCAATGCGCTAAGAGGGAAGGATAAATTGTAAGTGTTGGAAGTGTAACTTTTTCATGTTTTAGAGGATCTCTGATCCTTGATCTATTGCGCCACCCTCTAGAGGACTTCACATCTATGATCTAGTGCATCAATTCTAGGAGAAACCAAACCCTTTGACTAAAGCGCCACTTTATAAAGGCAAGTGTTGAGGGTAAACTTTAGAGGCCTATTCAAAGTGAAAGTCCAGAGGAATTCACTTACCGTCACCAGTGCGCCAACAACCCTCGAGATTCCAAACAACTGATCCAAAGCACCCAAGAAGAAATAGTTAAGTTTCAAGGAAATTTCAACATATCTATCTAATGCGCCACTTGAAGAAAAGGAGAAGTTTTGTTAGACATTTGCTATCAAGCGGTCCAGCTTGAGGATTTCAATATTCGAGGTGCTAGATTAAAGGAATTCACATTCTTGAATTGATGCGCCAGCAAAAGAGTTGTATCACAACAAGTTTCAAAGAGGATTTTAGACATTCCTATCCAATGCGAAATTTTAGAGGAAATCAAACCTTTGATCCGGTGCGCTTAATTCAAGGAGATATCAAACACCTCAACCAATGCGATTTAAGTAGAAGTGATTCGTCAAGACTGATTTGCAAGGATACAATATACATTTTAAGGAAGATATTGAAAGCCTTAACCGATGCGTCAGCCCCTTGAGAATGTAAAAGTTTGATCAAGACATATTTCAAGAGGAATTTAAAGTCTCCATCCAACGCGTCACATGTAGAGGGAGATTGTTAGATGTTTGAAAGTCTATTAAAGAAGAATACAAACACTTGAACTAATGCGCCAAGAGTAATGAAGGAGAAAAAGTGTGAAGATTTAACTATCCCGCCACCTCCTAGAGGAAACCAAATACTTGAACCGCTGTGAAAGGAAGTCTAGTGAGGAAGATTTCGAGGTCTTAAACCAATCCGCCAAAAGTAAATCCGGAGGATTTCTAATACCTCAACTAATGTGCTTATAATAAGAAGATATCAAATATCTCAACCGGTGCGCTAGCTTTGGAGGATGTGCAAATTTGATCTAAGGTGTATGCATTTCATTTCTTTTAGGAAGACCTTGAATACTTCATCCAATGCACCTAGAACGAGTAAAAATAGTGCTTTAGAGTGAAATTTTAAGTAAAGATTTAATTTGCGATTGGCTGGGAACTGAATGAAGTGATTCTTATAGGTTATAAATCAAGTATTATCATGTATCCTACAAGAAGAAGAAACATAACAAGTGAAGCAACATCTATCATACATCCAGTTTACAAAGTAAGATCAAGGCAAGATCAATAAGATACATTTCTAGACATCTCAAGTGTTCATCATCAAAGCAATCATATCAAAGGCATCATACAAGATGATACAAGTTGGGAATTCATCAAACATGCTGAAGTGGCACCTATGTGGCATCTACATCATCATCCAATCATATCAGCCACAGCATTTTAAATACATTAAATGTATCATTTAATGAAAGAAGCCAAAGGGATTCCTATGTGGAGGAATATTTTAAATGCTTTCGCCTTACCTTATCACATTGGAAAATGTGCCTTCATTGCCTCTCTCTTCGTACTAAAAATAGAAAGTTGTTGTAACTACCTACTGAGGTGGCACGATCTAGACCTTTGGCTATCGAATCAATCTTAGCCATTCATTGTAATCTGGAGCACTATATAAAGGCCTTGTTGCCTCATTTGTAAAAAAGGGTAGATCAGTAAGAGACTAGAGATTAGATTTTAGGAGTAGAATAGAAGAGACTCAAAATTCTCTGAGAGGTCTTGAAATTGTTGTAAATATTTTCCAAGATTAATGCAAAGGACATTGGAGTTCGCTTGGTGTTTAAGTGTTATCTTGTGGAATTACATGATTTCTGGTATCTTAATGAAGTGGAGAGATGTTTCAGATAGATTAGAAGTAGATTAGAAGCTCTTTGATGTTATGTATGTTGTATTGAATATTTGATCAACTCCTAGCTCATGCTTTTAACATTCATCGCCGGTGAAGTGTTGTGTAAAGCTAGTCTGAGCCTTATAATTTGCATAAGTTCGATTGTGGATGCTTGTTTGAGCTGTGCCATTCAATGGGTGCTTATTTAAGCCTTCATGATTTGAAAACCATTCGCATAACCTTAGGAGATTGCACCAACTTTATGTAGTTGTAGGCATCCTTGGCGAAGTGAAGTAAGGTTTATTTAGGAGTTTGTCTATTCAAGCATCATCATTACTTCATTGACCTTAGATTAGTTTTCTGAACCTTGATCTTTTTCTATTTTTTTATGATTAAGACTTTCTATATACATCATCCACACTGAAAGGAGGAATAGGCTGAATGAAAGGAGAAGAATCTGCGTAAGTCCCTTTGTGTTTACCAGCAAAATCATACTTAGTCACTGAGCTATCTCTACAAATCATAAGAAAGGAACCTTGGAGTCATCTTCATTGGATCACATAGTTCAGCCTTTGAAGAGCTTTATTCAAGAGAGAGTGGGATACTCTAGTGTTTTACTCTATTGTTGACTTGTCTAAAAACAAACATCAACAGGTCCTAGCGCCAGCTCACCTCATGACCTCAGCTTTGGCGCTCAGTCTCTTTTTCCATTATAGATCATTCTGGTGTTGTGGCAGAAATTTTTGGTGGAAGTTTTGTTGTGTTAACGCTTTGAAAATAGCCTATGGTCCCCCTTGATCCAAGCGACGATTATCTTGGTTGTTGCGTTGGCACATTCTGAAGAAATCTATGAAGTGGCTACTTCCTTATGACCAGCGGACAGTCTTTGTTCACCTTGGGATTTGTGTAGATCATGTTAGAACTTTGCAGAAATATTTTCCTTTTTGTCTCGAAATCCGTGTTCGGATTTTTTGAGCCTATGTTTTCCGTAATCTCAAGATCCGTGCCTCGAAATCCGTGTTTGAATTTTTGAGTATGTATTTTCAGTCTCGAGATCTATGCCTCGAAATCCGTGTTAGGATTTTTGAGCCTGTGTTTTCTATCTCGTGATCTGTGCCTCAAAACTCATGCTAGGGTTCCATTATCTCAGAGTCTGTGCGGTCTATCTGCCCTTTTTTTTGTGCCATTAGTTTATAATCCGTTTTTTGCGTGGCTCAAAAAAACGTGAAAGATGGCATCCTGGTCCAACATCATGTTGGAAGGCTGTTAGAAGTTCAACGACAAGAATTACAACACTTGGAAGCAGCGAATGATGACAATCTTCAAGTATCGGTGCCTTGACCAGCTAGTTCTGGGCAAATCTACATGCCCTCCAGTGGCGGGTGAATATCAGGATAGATTCGATGAGTAGAATTGAGAAGCGGTCATGCTCATTAAATTATCAGTCACCGATGATTAGTTGCCTCAGGTTTCGTTTAGGAAATAAGCGAAAGAAATCTAGGATTCGTTGAAGGATCTTCATGAAATGTTAGACAAGAGTTGCATGTTCTTTTTGAAGAACGTGCTTTTCTCGATCATGATGGATGAACAGATGTCTCTGCAGGAGCATCTCACCAAAATCAAGGATATCCGTGATTAGTTGACGGCGATTGGTCGGGACATGGACAACAAACTTTTGCAGCAGGATTGATGGAGACAGCAGTTCGGTAGCAGTGTTAGTTCCTCCTCCACAGAGTAGGCATTTACTGCCAAGTCCTTTCAGCAGGATAAGGGCACCAATCAGCCCTCTCAGCCATCCAGTCAGGGTCAATCATAGGACCCTTCAAAGAAGAAAAACATCTAGTGCAATTACTGCCATAAGTTTGGCGATATGAAAAAAGATTGCCAGAAACGCTTGGCTACTGCACAGTCCAAGCTTGAGGAGTCTACACCATCAGCCCATGTTGCAGAGCACACTGAGCAGGTGGAGTCTGCTTTCTACGCCTTTTAGGCCAACTCTTCTGCCTGATATTTTGTTTCAGGTGCTCGTGGACCAGTATGTCTTGGATAAAGTTGTCAAATTTAGGGGGCAATTTGGTGTAGTTAGTACATTGACCATTACGGGGGGGTATTCAAATAATATCTAGTTATTTAATGGTCAATATAGCTTCCTATTAGATAGTTTCTAATTCTGTTTGTTAGTTTAGCTGGTTTTTATCTATTTTGCTTTATTAGCTGTAGTTTCCTTTGTGAAACTCCCGTTCTCTGTTTAGAAACTTTATGTAAACTCTTTAAATAGAGCTTCGCTCTATCTTGTAATTATCTAATTCAGTAATATGATTCTGATTATTTCATAATACTATAGGATTGGGTATTGGATTGTAAGGTACTACAAAGGATGGATAAGTTTAGGGCCAACAAACGGGATGACAAATTCGTCCGACTGATCCATGGGAAGATGAACAAGCAAGTTGAGTGGATCAAAAGGGACATTGAAACTTCTTGAGGAAATTGTTGCAGATTGTTTAGTTCTAGTTTTGGAAATACGCTTGTTGGCTCTAGTTTTGTAGTGTTGAGTGAGGCTTAGCAATTCAAAGTTTCCCTTGATCGACTTGGACCTTGTGATTACTTGTCTAGGTTTCATCTTTTAAGACATGCAGTTACAAGATAAATTATTGCATAGAATTTGAACATATCTTGCTTATCATGTAGACAAGATAATTGATTTGTTTTTGTCCTAATCTATTCTATCTACCTAGTTTTTTGAACTAAAAATCAAAATTGATAAGGGTGCAAGGAATTGAACTTGAGTTTTCCAGAGCAACTATGCCCTATTCATAATTCGGATGGACAAACCATGTAATCTCTAGCAACCATACTCATCATCATGGTGCAAGCTCGAAGGGGAATTACAATCGATGGACCTCTTGAGGATAAACCACGATAATTCAGAAATTATGATAAATGGAAGTCTTGAGGATAAACCACCATAATTCATTCGCAGGTTTAAACACACAATTCATACATATGATTTAGAATATGTGCTGATCTATCGAGCACATATAATTGAGTTGCAAGAATACTTACTTAGTCCTCCATACTCATATTGAGTTGCAAGAATACTTACTTAGTCCTCCATACTCATATCAAGAACACAAGAAACATGACTGGTTAACACCCCTCCTTATTAGGTGGGTGAAAAGATATGGGTCTCGGCAAGTGAAGCCTTGTGAGGTACCCATGTACAAAGAACTCCCCCGCAAAAGAGAATAAGGCCCCCCCCCCCCCCCCTCCCCCTCCCCCTCCCCCTCCCCCTCCCCCTCAAAGGAATAGTCCCCCCTAAATAGATAGAGAAAACACCCCCCAGAGTAGAGAGAGTGAAGCGAAGGACTAAGAAGCCCCTCCTGAAGTAGACAGTGGCCGCACCCCTAGGAAAGCTCGTAGATGAAGGAACTTGCTTTCAGTGAAGGGTTTGGTGAAGATGTCTATGATCTACTTCGATGTCTGAATGTACTTGAGATCAATGATGTTTCCATGAATCAACTCCCAGATGTAGTGCATATGTATCTCAATGTGTTTGGTCCTTTGGTGATGGGCATGATTCTTTGAAATCTGTATTGCACTCTGATTATCACAAAAGATGATTGTGGGCTTTCTGAATGAAATGCCAAATTCAATGAGAATATTCTGAAGCCAGATGGCCTCAGTGATGGCATTAACTGCCCCTCGATACTCAGCCTCTGTAGATGAAAGAGCAATTGTGAACTGCTTCTTGCTCGACCAACAAATTGGACCGCAACCAAGTGAGAAGCAATACCCTGAAGTAGACTTGCAATCCTGAGAATCGCCTGCCCAATTTGAATGTGTATCCCACCAAGTCAAAATCTACCCCTGCTGCATATTGAATACCATAACTGTGAGTGCCCTGAACATAGTGGAGAATCCGCTTAGCGGCCTGTTGATGATTGTTTTTCGACAAGTCAACAATTAGAGTGAAATACAAAGTATCTGACTCCCTCTTGAGCAAAGCCTCTCGAATGCTGAACGAAGTGATCAAACAAGATGACTCCAAGGTTCCTTTCTGATGATTATGTAAGAGACAGCTCAGTGACTAAGTATGATTTTGCTGTTAAACACAAAGGGACTTACGCAGACTCTTCTCCTTTCATTAGCTTGTTCCTCCCTCGGTGTGGATGACATATATACAGAGTCTCAATGATAAAGAAAAGTAAAAAGGATAAGGGTTCAGGAAAACTAATCTAAGGTCAATGAAGTAATGACGACGTATTGAATAGACAAACTCCTAAGTAAACCTAACTTCACTTTGCCAAGGATGCCTACAACTACATGAAGTTGGTGCAATCTCTTAAAGGTTTGCGAATGGTTTTCAAATCATGAAGACTCATATGAGCACCCATTGAATGGCACAGCTCAAACAAGCATCCACAATCGAACTTATGCAAATATGGCTCAGACTAGCTTTACACAACACTTCATCAGCAATGAATGTCAAAAGCATGAGCTAGGAGTTGATCAAATATCCAACACATACATGCATTACATCAAAGAGCTTCTAATCTACTTTATTTCTAATTTAATTGAAACATCTCTCTACTCAATTCAAGATACCAGAAATCATGTTACTCCACAAAATAACACTTAAACACCAAACAAGTAGCTCCAATGTCTTTTGCATTAACTTTGAGGAATATTTACAACAATTTCGAGTCCTCTCAGAGAATTTTGAGAGCTCCTGTTCTACTCCTACTTGCCTACAATCTAAATCTATATGTTACAAATGAGGCAACAAGGCCTTTATATAGTGCCCAGAATACAATGAATGGCTGAGATTAATTTGATAGCCAAGGGCTTAGATCATGCCACCTCAGAGGTAGTTACAACGAATTGCTATTTTTAGCATAAAAGAGAGAGGCAATGAAGGCACGTTTTCCAATGTGATAAGGTAAGGCGAAAGCATTTAAAATATTCCTCCACATAGGAATCCCTTTGGCTTCTTTCATTAAATGATACATTTAATGCATTTAATAATGCGGCTAATCAAAATTAAATGATGTGTACTCGCCACATAGATGCCAACTCAGCATACTTTGAAAATTGTATCATCTTTGTGTGATGTATTCAATGTGATTGCTTGAACTTGTATGTTTAGGAATACATCTTGTAGATCTTGCCTTGTTTTTTCTTCTTGTAGACTGGATGTATGTTACTTGTTACTCATTTGACTAACACTGTGATGTTCCTTCTTCTTGTAGGATTCATGATGATCTTCTCTGGATGCAACTTCTTGAAGGGTAATGTATATGATGATGCTGCCTCCTTCATGTAAGAGTAGGAGACTCTCTTGGACTTGAAGGTGAAAGGACTTGAAGTTTGAATAGATGAATGCCCTTGCTTGATTTGAGGATGAAGTGCTTCTTGACTTCTCAAAGAGACTTGAAGCTTGATGAGTCTTGAAACTTGAACTATGATTTTTCATGGTGTCATTGATGAAGAGGACTTGAGATATATCTTGCTGTGACGTCTTGGAGCAGCTACCTCTTGAAGTGATGTTTCCTCGGGAGTGATTGCTTCCATCTTAAGCTTCTAGCATGAATGAATGTGGAAGGCTCCTTTAGAGTTGCTACATGATATCTCTTCTTTGAAGATGATCTTGACTTGAAGCTTGGATGGATAAATGCCTTGTCTTTTGACCATGATGCCACTTGATGAAGAGTTCCAACACAAGGATGATGAAGGATACCCTTGAAACAGCTACATGATGCCTTGCTCTTTTCTCATTCGTTGCTTGTCAAAGGTTCTTATCACTTGATCTTTAGATGATTCCTCCTTTTTGCTGCAACACAAGTAAAGAAACAGAATCAATCCCCTTTCGATAATACATAATACATAAGAATCATTACAAGCATTTCTAATCTAAGCACATGAGTTGAGGACTTTGATGTCTAACTTGAATGATATGAAAACTTTATCTAGACTTCACACTAAGATGGCGCACTGGTTGAGGTAAGTGAATTCCTCCTAGATTCCTCCTTGATAAGCCTCTAAAGTTTGCCTTCAACACTTGACTTTACTTCCCTTCATAGGGTAGCGCTTTAGACAAAGGTTTTAGTTTCTCCTAGAATTGATGCACTAGATAAGTCGCATTAGATAAGGATTTCGAAATCCTCTTGATTTTCTTCTTGTCTGGTGCACCGGTTGAGGGGTATGAATCCTTCTAGATTGGCGGATTAGATGAGGGTCTTTGAATCTTCTAGATTGGCGCACTAGTTCATACCTTTCGAATCCTCTTCCTCTAAGCGCTTTAGATCAAGTTTTGATTTCTTCTAGATTTCGCATTGGATAAGAATTTGAAATCCTCTGAATACTTGCCTCGAAACCTCTCTCAAGCACAAAAGATCTTCCTTACTGGGTTTTGGCGGATTGGATCATCATATTAGAATCCTCTGGATTTTCGCATTGGATAGGCATGTTGAAGTCCTCTGAAATTTGCTTTGATCCACTTGACTTAGGCGCTTTGGATCAAGTGTTTAGGATCCTCTAGATTTCCTTTCACATGTGGCGGGTTGGTTAAGGTATTCAAAATCATCTAGAATTTTTTCTTTGGTTAACACCTTTTGAAGTCTTCTTCTTTTCCTTCAAAATGATGCTTTTAGTTTGGGCGCATTACTTCATCAATTGAAAATCCTCATACCTTGGCGCTTTAGTTCAAGGCATTTTAGATCCTCTAGAATTCGCATCCATATAGCGCAATAGATCAAGGCGTGGAAATCTTCTAAAATCGCATTAGTTGAAGTCTTGTCATCATCTTAACTTTTCGTCTCCCTTTATGGCGCATTGGTTCATCAATTGGAAATCCTCATCTTATTTTGTAATTGAAAGCGCCCTTTCATCGCGATTTTGCGCCACTTAGATGCCCCGTCGCACTAGATGAGCTTTTTGAATCCTCTGGAGTAGTTGGTCATTTTCAGGGTCGTGAGGGTAAAGGTATATTGAAAAATATATTTAAGTATAAGAGAATTTCTTATACTTTAAATATTTTTCAATATACCTTTCAGGATGTTTGAGATAGGTCTCGAATCCACCGGATTTAACATGCAAAATCTAGAATTTGGAGGATTCACCAGATTTCAGACTAAAAAAAGGCACAAAAAAAAATAGTCAATTTTTCAGGATTTTCAGGATTTCAGGCTACCAGACTTAGTCATTTTCAGGATCTCAAACATACTTCAGGATTGATCTCAATGTTCATTATCTGGATGGAATTTAATCAAGATTCTTCATTTTCCAGATGAGACCTCCAATTATGAAGCAAAAACCTTCTAGGAGAAAGACTTATTGTTGGATTGGCAGAGGAAACGAACCTAAGGCATCGTCAGAACTTCATGCAAAGCATCGGAGCTCAAAAAAAAGGGGGTCCCCATTTGCAATGGGGCAATGTGTGATTTGGTCACAACATCTTTCCAATGCAACTCATGTGGCTCCTCCATAAACTGAGAGACCATGCCCACGACATATGAAATATCAGGCCTCATATGAGTCAGATAGATGAGACTCCCAACAAGTTGTCGGTTTAAAGTGCCATCAACCAAGGGTGAAGAAGACTTAGCCTCAAGTTTGACCCCCGACAAAAATGGAGTCGGTGTAGGCTTATAGTCAGCAATGCGAAATCTGGAGAGCATGTCAAGTGCATACTTGGGTTGTGCCATGAAGATACTTGAAGATGATTGAGTGATCTTAATCCCTTAAAAGTAGTGCAAAAGACCCGAGTTTGACATTAGAAATCGATCATGTAGAGCAGTTTTCACTGCTTTGATGGTGGATGAGTGATTCCCTGTGATCAACAAGCATCGACATAAAGAACCAGAAATGTCAGAGTATCATCCTGCTACAAAATGTATACGTTCGGATCAGAATGGCATCAAGTGAACCCAACTGATAGAAAGGAGGAGTCCATCTTGGCATACTTGGCTTGAGGAACCTGTTTGAGGCCATAGACTTTTGAAGTCGACATACCAATGAAGGATCTTGAACGAACACCTGTGGTTGCTCCATGTAGATTTCCTCCTGAAGGTCACCATGAAGAAAAGCACTCTTCACGTCCATTTGATGAACATCCCAATGATGGGCTGCAACTATAGCAAGTACAAGTCAGATGGAATTCATCTTGGCTACTAGCGCAAAAGTCTTAGAGTACTCAATCCCAGGTACCTGGGAGAATCCTTTGTCGACCAAACAGGCCTTATATTTGTCAGCCGGCCCATCTATTGCAAATTTTGTCTGATAGATCCACTTGCATCAAACAAGTTTTCTTCCCTTAGGAAGAGGGACTAAATCCCATTTATGATTCCTTTCCAACGAACTGATCTCTTCCTACATTGTTGCATCCCACTCAGGGACACTAGAAGCTTCCCAAAAAGCCTGTGGATCAGAAGCTAAAGCAACGAAGAGATGTGGAGCTTGCTGAAATTGTGACCTTGTTCTTGTATTTGAAGGATCACCAACACAATCACTTGCTGACTGCAAAGTCTGACGAGCCCAAAGAGGCCTTGTGGCAGGAGAATCTGGAGGAGAATCATCAACCTTTGAATGATGACTGGGAGAAGAGGGTGGATCCTCATCGTCACTGTCGCCATCTGAAGTGGATGAAGAAGACTCCTCATGTGAATCAGGAGGATTAAGATCCTCCGAAGAACTGTTATCATGTTGCAATGTCTCCATTGTGATGGTGGATGGAGAAGTGGTAGGAGAAGAACTGGAAGAGTCCTCAAAATGAACACTCCTCTCAATGAACAACTCATGAGTTGTAGGGTGGAGAAGCCTATAGCCCTTGACACCGTCTGGGTACCCAACAAATATGCAAGGCTTGCTCTGCGGATCCATAGCCTTGCGTTTCTCTGCTGGAATGTGGGCCCATGTAGGTGAACCAAACACTTGGAAGTGCTTAACTGTGGGTTTTCGACCACTCCAAGCTTGGAAAGGAGTTACCCCCTTCACAACTTTGTGAGGAATGCAGTTTTGGATATAACATGCACAGTTGATGGCCTCCACCCAGTATTGAGGTGCCATAGACCTGGAGTGAATCATACAATTGGCCATCTCTTTCAAGGACTTGTTCTTGCGTTTTGCGACACCATTCTGCTGTGGACTATAGGGAATTGTGTGCTGAAGATCAATGCCCTCAGAGGCACAAAATTGTTCAAACTTGTGGTTGACATATTCCCCTCCATTATCCGTATGCAGAATCTTGACGGCCTTCCTAGATTGTTTCTCTGCAAAAGCTTTGAAGTCTAGAAAAGACTCAAAGACCTTAGACTTCTACTTGAGAAAATATACCCAAGTATATTTAGAAAGATCATCAATGAATGTTAGAACATATCGAGCCTTGCTGAAAGATGGATGTGGAAATGGCCTTGCCAAGTCTCTATGTACCAACTCCAGAAGTTGTGTGGCCCTCCAAGATTTGCCTTTGTCATACTTCTCCTCTAGATGCTTACGAAAAATGCATCCCTGGCAAACTCCATTTGAAAATTGAATTGAAGGCAACCCTAAAACCATGTCTTGTTGATTGAGTTGCTACAAGTAGCGGTAATTCAAGTGGCCAAACCGCTGATGCCACAAATGACTCACCTCATCTGAATGAGTGAGTAAAATTGTCGAAGGAGAGTCAGGTACAAAGTGAGAAAACTGATACAGTCTAGACTGATGATCTGTTTTTCCCACAGCAACTGTAGACCTATCATGCAATTCACTGATGACCACATTAGCTGGTGTGAACTCAACCCACTTGCTAGAGCCTATGTGAGTGATCTGATAGACAGATAGGAGATTAGTTGATAGAGATGGAATGCAAAGAACATCCTGAAATGTTCCTTCACCCATGTCAACAGACCCTCTCCTATGCACTTCAACAGGAGTGTCATCACCCATGAGTATGACAGGCATAGAACAAGGCTCTAAGGAGGCAAAACCATCTTGTGAAGAAGCCATGTGGTGCGAAGCACCCTAGTCAATGATCCAGGTATCAGGTTGTGAAGCAATTGCAACTAGGGCCTTGCCCTTTTTTTCCCCTTACTCTTTTCTGTGTCCTTTGAAGACCCTTCTGATGAACTCTGCTTGACAAAATCAGACACCTTAATATTGTTCTTCTCACGAAGATGTGACAGGTGATCAATCTGTTTCTTTAAACACTTGTGCTCATCATGTCCTAGTCTTTTACAGTAAGAACACTTGACCTTCTCCTTCTTAGGTTGATCACCTTTTGATGAAGAGGTCTGATTAGCTGCATTTGGAGGAGCAGGTTTCTGATCTTTCTTCTTCTCTCCTTGGTTCTTTTGTTTCTTTTCCTGTTTGCCAGACCCCTTCTATTCTTTTGTGCCTTGATTCTTAGCCAAGGCATGTGACTTCGAGGGTTTAATTGTACCCACGTGAACCAATTTATCTTGCTCCTTAACAAGTTTTGTATCAAACTCATCTAGAGAAGGATTTTATAGTTGGATCCTAGGGCACTTTTTGTAGCATAAAAGGTAAAAACAAACACTGAATAGTTCGGACCAAGCTTAGAAAGAATGCTTAAGATCAGTTGTTTGTCTTCTTTTTCTTTTCCACACTGTTTCAATTGCAATGTGATTGCTTTCAACTTTGTGAAGAAGTCTTGTATGGTGTCAAAATTGCTCGGACTCAATCCTATGAATTCATTCTTATTGGAAATACGGGCAGAGACAACTAAAGCAAGAGAAACATAAAAATAAATCATACGTGCTTCTGCTTCATCTTTTTTCATTCAAATACATAACATATATTTAGGAGAGTTTACTCCTATATTCAAGGAGAGATTATTTCCATAAATCCCCATTTAGTTGTGATTGTTACTCACGTAACAATACACAACTCAAATCCTATGAGCTGTTACAACTCCAAACCGTAATATATATTATTGTTAATATAACAATAATATTACTAACTACTAACATTTACATGATAATAATTACTCATGTAATTATTATTTACCCACATACATTGAGCACTAACTCATATTTCCTAACACCCCCCTTTGTGCGAACATGGTAGAAAGACATTCACACACTCCTCTGCAGTATGCTCACCCCTGTGGCATGTCCAACTATGTGACTCATGACCTTGATCCAAAAGAAAGGCTCTCTCCTTCCATGGTTTTAAACAGGCTTACCACAAACCTTGACGTGACAAGAACTCATCAACTGTCCACCGGGTGTGGTTTTCTGGATCCTCCCACAAACCCTTTCAAGATCCATGAACTGACTTACTCAGGTGCTTTTGTTTGCCACTATGCTTGTACATCAGGGAAGTTATATAGGAATCATACATATCACAAATCTGAAAAATCCATACTAGAAAAGGTTTTACATTACATTCCATAAGAACACAATGTTCTTAATTGTAGTCATTGTTATCGATCGCTGCCATTTGATCTCGAATAGCATAGACAACTGCCACTGCCACTGCCACTGGAAGCTGCCGTTTACTTTAGCGTTTTGGCGCGAAATGGGAATGGAATACTGGTTATTATCCCCCCCACAATGTGAAATTTCCATTTATTCACACAACCAGGAACACTGAAAAGCAAATCATATCAAGTTGCATACTACTGTCTGGATCTTGTTGTCTAGATCTTGCTGCACATGATCACCATTGCCAATGAACGTATTCACTGATTGATCATCTTTTAACGAAGTACGGTAGTCAAAGGATCACCGCAGTCAGAGGACCTATGTAGTCATCTGCTCTCCAATACAATCATTTTTCAGCATTCACACACCAAACTGAAAATCTGAAAAACTAAAATCCACACCAAAAAATTGCACACTGGTCATCAAATCAGTTGTGCGGCCCCGCCGTTGGCGACTGACGAGAGGTCGCTGGTTGTCCTCTAGCCTCCGTTGCCTCCATCCTCCAATGTGTTGGCTACTTACTTAGCAGGTTTGGCTTTTGAGGCTCATTTTTACTGTGCCCCCCCACAATTTGGATGTCGCGTACAAGCAATAATGCATCCAGTTACAACTGAGGCAATTTTTATTTATAATTTTTGACACTTTTACAGTCAAACAGATGACAATTAAAACTCTAGAAAATAGACCCTACTCATACTAATACCACTTGAATCTGACTTGCATTGACTATATACAAACTCTAAACTAACATACAAAATATCTTTATAATAACTATTTTAAGATACTTTCTTGATACTTTTGTATTTTGACATTACAATTCATGTTCTATAAAAAGAAACCCTATTCTAAATAACATAACCTTGACATACTTTGTCTTACTTTGACTTACCTTGATAATAACCATGAATGTTTGATAAAAAAGGCTTATCTCTAAATCACGGGACGAGCTCAAACCAGGACGACAAAAGCTCGAGAAATTAACTGCAGCAATTGGCTTCCCAAGTTTCAAGATGCTTTGAAAGCATTTTTCCAAGGCACTCGTTATTGGACGGTGTTTTATCTACTGGCAAATGAAAATGCGATGAAGACAGTCGATCATGTCTCGTTAACCACACTATATTCATGAAGAATGGAGATGCTGCAAACTTGCTAATCCGTCCATCACAGAGGCCGAGATACTAAGGCAAGATTCGAATTTTGTCCTGTCAGTTGACTGTCAAGATATGAACCAGTCAATCAACAAATGGATCTACCAATGGTATGATAGTGATGTAGACTGCAAATCTAAGCTACTTGTGACAGTAACATTGCTATCGGAATGGGAAAATTGAAAGAGTGATGACAAGAGATCGAGCCTTGGATCTGCCAGAGAGCGATGGAGCCTCAGATCCTTCCAATTATTGCTGGCCTCTGCAATAAAACGAACATCCAAAGAATGTGCCGCCTGCTCGAGAATGAAATCCTTTGATTAAGATAGACTTCAATATTCACACGTAGGCTTTGGATTCTAGCAACTGAACTAAATATTGGAGTGCTCACAATGCAAAAAGATCACAAAGTAATAGGCATAGGATCTGCATATGCTCTCATTTTCCTTCAAATTTTCAAGTGCGACACTATAATTTTTGTAACTAAATATTATAGTTCCAAGACAAGTGCAGGACAGAATGATGCTGATCTCCTTGAACGTGGTATGGAGGATTGAGTTACCGAGTAGACTCCAAGCTGATTTTTGGCAAACTACACCAAATTCTGAGCCGACCAACAATCTTTTGCTTCCAAAAAGTTTCTCTACTGCTCCAGCCAAATTTTCATCAAAACTTGAAGGCAGCACTCGTAATGTCGAACCAAACAAACATTTTTCCTTGCTAAAAACCTTCTGCATGGATCCAACCCTCAAGAATCCAGAAGCCTTACAGTTCAGCCGCGGCACCAAGGCTTTCGCAAATGAATGATCGAGAGCAATGATCCGGCATTTAATGGTATATAAGCCCTAGAAACCCTCGAGTCAGCTTTTGCGTCAGCTGTTGGGATGCTTCCTTTTGGTTGAGGATGAGAGCTTGGGGAGAGTGCCCTCTGGATACTCTTAATTGAATTGGATAATGTTGATTCAAGTCCAGATCAGCTGAGGTGACCTCTGATTTAGAGCATCCAACAATGCCAATATATTCTCTCTTCACTAAAAATTAGGCACATAAACTTTTCTTCAGCTCTGATACCATATTGGAAATATGGGCAGAGACAACTGACGCAAGAGAAACTTAAAATTAAATCATACGTGCTTCTGCTTCATCTTTTTTCATTCAAATACATAACATATATATAGGAGAGTTTACTCCTATATTCAAGGAGAGATTATCTCCATAAATCCCTATTTAGTTGTGATTGTTACTCACGTAACAATACACAACTCAAATCATATGAGTTGTTACAACTCCAAACCGTAATATATATTATTGTTAATATAACAATAATATTACTAACTACTAACATTTACATGATAATAATTACTCACGTAATTATTATTTACCCATATACATTGAGCACTAACTCATATTTCTTAACAATTCTCCAACTGGTGACCCCTTAACTCATCCTGCTTACCAAAGAGGGTTTCCAAAGTGGTCCACACATCATTTGGTGTAGTGGTAGATTCAATGTGAAAAAGAATGTCAAGAGAGACTGACATACACAAAGTACCAAAGGCTTCATCACATTTGTTAAACCATTTTATCTTTTCTACATCCTGTGCGGGTTCTGTTTCAAGTCCCATTGTAACCCTGTGATAGCCATGTCTTTTGAGATAGATTATCATCTTTGATTTCCATTCAAAATAGTTATATGGTGTTAAAACAAGAACTACTGAAGGATCCATGAGTGCAGAAAAGTAGATTGCAAAGTAGAAAGAAAGTGCGAAAAAAAAGAAACACGAGACACCCCCCGTTTTCACTAGTTTCTGAAATGACCCCCCCCCCCAAAAAAAAAATTACTATGTTGGCACTTTATAATTAGTGCAATTTACAATGCAAATATCAGATATTTAGACTCTTACAGGGACCAAAATACTGAAACTACAGCTCAAGTACAATATGAGATCAAATTGAGAGCATCAATGCGGAGTACATAGAAAAATATGAACTCTGGAAAAAACGACACCAAAAACGGAGTCTGTTTGCACAAGTTATGGCTCTTGGAAGGTCTCAAAACGAGAACTGTGCAACAAATTTTGAAAGAATCTTCAATTTCTGAGAATTTAGAGCATCAAATCAAAACACCAACTTCACCATGGTGTAGATCACTAAATTCTGTCCTAAATCAAAAAAAAAATTCACCAAAAAGGGCCTTTGTACAACCGAGAATGAGCCTTCCGAATCTAGCCTACAGATTTGAAAATTGCAATGGTGAAGGGTCAAGCTTGGAGGGTGAGGATGGATGACGACATGATGACGTCGACAAGGAATATTTCAAGATTCTCACAGAGTATTTTGTCACCGGAATATTCCAAAACCACCCTTGAAATTTGTCAAAACCACTTTTGGGCAGAAATTGGTTTTAGTTGGCAGTTAGTTAACTGCTAGCATTAACTGTGACCGCTAGCAATTAATGTAACTGCTAGAGGTTAACAAACTGTGCATTTTTTAATTTAAAATTTCGTACGGTATGACAGTTCGTACGAACCGGGAGAGAGAAAAAATGGCTCAAAAAAATTCCCAAGTCCGATTTCGACGATTTTACAGTCGAAATTTAGGTTTTCGGGTGTTCTGACGGCAATGGCGAGGTTCGTTTGGGCTGAAAATGTACCAATTTATCAGCTACCTCTAGGAACCCCTCAAAAAACCTATGGTGCAACTGAGTCCTCCAATCTCCGATATCGATGAAACAAAAGCCAATTTTGACTTTTCTGAGCCTTCTGGACGCTATGGAGATGTTGAAAATGCATCCAGGATTACGAAAAGAGCTACAATCACCCAGATCTCACAAGAACACAAATATGCATGCCAGAGTAATACAAATGCTTATTTTCCTTCAAACTGTTTTGATTCTCCAGATCATCTGATGATGCAAGAGAAGAGCATACTGGTTTTTTGAGAAAATATTAGCAATCTAACAGTCTCAAATCTCTTAAATATCAAGATTACAAAAAATGAACTAAACCAAACAAGCAGGTTCTGATACCATGTTAGATTTTGCGAGAAGCGAGAACCGAGCCAGGATTTGATGTCGGTCATAGATCACATACACTCCAATTAACAAATGATCGAAGATCAAAATAACGGAATGGAGAAAGAATCTGAAAAGAGAGAAAAATAGAGACAAAGCAAGAGAATTTGAGAATACTCTCGATACTCGCACAGAACTTTCACCGAACTAGTATTGAACTAGTGAAGGTGAGAGTAGAGAGTTGTATATATAGCAAAAATAGGGCATATACATCCAAGAGGTGCATTAACTCCTACTACCCATAAAAGGCGGGAGGTTTTACCTACTTGGTAAATGACAAAACATGTGGCATAACCTCCTCAAGTGAAGATAGAAAGGAGGTGGCACATAAAGCCAAAAGAGTGTGAAAACTCCAACTACCCCGTAACCTACTCAAGTAAATACAGAATAGTGGTTATGAGAGGTGGCACAAAAAGCCAAAAGAAGGTGTGTAACTCAACTACCCATGTGTGGGAGAGAGTTACATATGTAGCTGATGTATTTCACCACATGTCCTCATATTAACCACATCTAATAAACCTAAGCAAGGTTAGTAATGTGTAGGAAAAATAAATATCCCCAAGGAAAATAAAAAACCTACACTAACAAAAACAATGTAACAAGGGCAATTTAGGCGCACAATGTCTTTGAAACATAATGTAATAAAAACATAATAGAAAAAAGCAATAACAGAGTCCCTCTAGCAAGATGCCTTAGTGCATGCGTCTTAGCACATTCTAGGAATATAGCCTAGCATTTATAAGTCACTTTGGTGATTTAGCTAATTGATGAATTTTGTGGGCTTGAAAGTCAGTTGAGATAACCTCCTCATTAAGCACCCTCAACTGCACAGTGGCCTTAATTTCTTCCTTCATCACCATAGACACATGTTTCACCTTGTGCCTAGAAATGTGGGTTGTGTTATATATTTTCTCTAGTTGGACTTTTGTTTGCAAGATGGATTTTATGATGGATTTTCCATCCTTGCTTGCAAGAGATTCAATTTTTTTGACAAAAGCCTCCCGAAAGTCTGTAACCATAATATCAAACATAGTTTGCACAACTAACTCATCTTTCTTGTTTAGAGCTTGCTTATATCCAATATGTTTGAACAAATGATGAAGTTTGGAGACTTCCTTTTCCACTTCTTATTGCAATTGAATGCTCTTTATTTTCCCTTTGATCCTCTTATCAACACCATGGAGAAATTGAGAGGCACATAGTAGTTCATCATCTGTCATTACATTTGCATTTTTAGGTCCACGATCAGCCTTTACCTATTCAATAAGCTCAACCTTCTGTGAGATTTCCTTGATATTCTTGCTTTTCTCAATCAATCACCATAAGGATTTATCAATATTTTGTCACATTTGCTTGGCAAACCTTAATTCCTAGTGCCCCTGATTCAAATTCTAATTGATGTCCATTATCAAATTCTCAGGTACGTACCTCTATGGCAGCTCTTTTTTTCAATTTCTTGTTTCTTCAAGTCCTTTTTACTTCTTAGATATTGAGAACAATTCTTGCTTTGTTTCCATAGTTACTCCCTCTCCTAGTGACTGGCTCCTTCTTGGGCACTCTTTTCACCTTTCTAGTACTTTTGTCAGAAGCAACCTCTAAAGATGTCTTGTACAATTGATTCTTGTCTTGACTTGACAATCCAATTTTGGCTTAAGGCTCTTGGAGTTAGCATTACTTCTACGGGCATCCTTTAGGTTGGTTGAATGTTACTATCAGAAGGGAACTTCTCAGTACTTACTGGAAGGGAATCCAAACAGGGAGAACTTGTAGTAACAATAGTTGACATTGTAGGTGAAGGTGTAGACATAAGACTCATAACATAGACACCCACTAGAGTAACAATAGGGGATAAAGAATCAAACATTGAACTTGAAACAATGGACACATTGAGACAAAGGTATCATTTGACACACCCAAGAGAGGACTAAGGCTGGTTCCAATAGACACCACACCTTGACTTTGACCACCCTTAGACACAGTAGGTTTACTTCTCATGGTAGTGTCATGTCCCAATATTAAGGCATTGTTTAAATTAAAAATCTAAGCATCATGATCAAGTTGAAGAAGTCGCCTTTGATGGTCATCAAGTATATAATAATATTTAATAAACATATATAATGTAATTAATATATAATAATATTAAATAACATTATTTTATAAATTTTTTTATATAATTAAAATACAATATATTTATTGTATTTATAAATAACAAATATGAATATAATATAAATATTATCAATTTAAATATTATTGTAATTGTAATAATTATAATATAATATATTATTAAATTTAATAATTATAATATAAAAATACAAAATAAGAAAAAGACAAAATAAGGAAAAAGACAAAATAAGAATCAAGACAAAGAAATTAACAAATGAAAGTTATTATACTTGCTAAAGGATACCATGCATAAGGAGGCATTTTAGAAGAGTCATGTCTTCTCCAAAAGGGCAGTAAATGAAAGCTATATAAACATCAAATCATATTCTCCAAAAGACATGAAAAACATCTGCAGTTCAAAGGTCAAATAGAAGCAAAGCAAGATATATATTTCTGTGTAAATACTTAACTTCAATCAGCAGACAAGTCCATAACCAAAACAATTGGCATAAAGTAGATACTCTACATAATTCAGATCTATTATCAAATATATTACAGCAAGCATTATAAGAAGACTTTCCAACAGCAAACTGCCATTCTTGCAGGCTCCAGTAATCAAACTGACATAATACCACAGGTATGACAGTACAATGTTTCCCTTGCTTGTATTAATGTTCAGTATAACACTACATTTATTTACAGCCAGTTTTGAGCAATATAATTCATGGACAGTCATATGTAATATTCACTAACTATGTATTCTATATCCCATTCATTAACCACATATGGGATCAATGAAGGGTGACATGTCTAGTTTATCATTCATAGTCGATGTATTGGTCTTGGCTACCTAGAGTACCAAGAATCCTCACGGATGCCTTAGCCTCAAGAATACACCAAGTAGTTCTTGAATAAGGATGGGAGACAAACATAGCCTATGATGAACAACAACATGCTACACCCTATCAACCCCATATGGTGTTAAGGAATAGTATATAAGTTATAGAGAAGAAGTGTATGTTGATAAGATCATGAAGATAGCATGTGAAATGTCATGATAAATGGTGAACAATGAACATATGAATTGCATTGTGTAACAGTAACAATAGCTGACTGTAATAGCATGAAATCATTATAAATTATGAATTGCTTACATTGCAATCAGTTTAGTTAGATTATGTAATGAGTATGAAATATTTATGTGCATTTTCATTATTAATGAACTAAGGAAAGAATACAAAGAGTATAAGTACATAAAAGGCACGAATTCCTAAAATAGAGGAAGGCAATAATGTTAATCAACTCACCACTATGAGGAGTAGAGAAGATTAGGGGCGGGCAATCAACCAAGGATAGGTACGGTTTCATTGGTCTAGAGCACCCCTTCGAGCCCTTGTCTCAAGATGGTACCTTAGGGGGCAAGAGGTAGTCTTTTGACTTGAGTGGTCTAGAGAACCCCAAGTCAAAGGAAGGTCCTAGAGTGGCCTGGGTCTAGAGCACCCCTCGAAGGAAGAACGACCTATACCATTGGCATTGCACCCTAATGGATTCACTCTCATAAGATGGAGGATTTGATTAACAATAGGCCCAAGTATATCTCTTCCATGGTAACATGAGACTTACATAATAGATCTATGATAATAAGAGAGCATATAGTTTATGTTTTATTGACATAGAAAAGAGGAATTGAATACTAATGTACTCTTTTACAAGTTGAAATTGTTTGCAAGGTTGCGGAAATTTTGGCTTGCTAGAAGGGGACATTACAGGTAGCAACAGGGGGATCAAATTCCTCCAATGAAATTACCCTATTGACTTGACTTGGAACCCTAGAAACATTTGTAACATTGGACGAACTATGATCAACTCCAATGATAGAAGAATTACAACTTAAGGAAACAAGGGTAGCAATAGAACTTACAACAACACTAGACACAACCTCCACAAGCATATTAGACACACGTTGCTTCGGAACATTGGCACTTGATGCACAAGTATCTACTTGTGAGAATTCTGGAGTGACACAAGGAGTCATTGATGGTGAATTAGGTCCTAAAGAAAGCTCTACAACTTCAATTTCACCGTGGTTTGGGAAAATCTCAACACAGTAATCTTCTAAATTTGGCCTGTCATTAAAGTATAGAGGAGGTGAAGCCTTAGAGGCCAACCATTCCTTTGTAGGTCTCTATATGTCTCCTGGAGGAAGTTTATCATCTAATTCATCGAGAAATTTTTTCATGTCAATGAGATTAGTGGCATCAAGGTCCTTATCCATCATTAACACAGTTCATTGGCCTTGAGCTTACTCATGGCACCCTCATCATACAACCCATATATATTGTACTTATGATTAGAGGGCTTTCCATCATGCTTGTAGAAGAGATTTTTGACCTTTTTTTGTAAAAGAAATTGTCTAATTCCACCCTTTGGATCATAGCCACTTTGGGGTGATTGATCAAAGTTGAAAGATTTAATCCTATCCTCTACCCTCAAAATTGACATGAAATTGTATGTTTCTCCCATGAGTTTGAATGGTGTTGTAGGGATACTCCCTAACTTTGTCCGACCTAGTACAATTGGAATCAAATTAGATAACTAGAAACATATTTCATATCTAGCAATTTTGAAGAGGACATGTGCCCAAGATATGGGGACCGATCAGAGTATCTTTTATCATGGTGAGGGTATACTTGGAATAGATCCACCATGCTGCCAACTTGCTTGCTCTAAGCTCCTTTACTAATGTTGAATTCATTGTAGGCATGGGATTTTTGTGTACTCTCTCATGCTATGAGGTAAAACTTATCACTTATCACTATAATCTCCCTCTCATATTCCTTGAAGATAACATGGACTGGAATTTTGGAGGTTGGCCTCCAATGTAATGAACCCTACTAGTTCTAACTGAAATTTTCTCCAATATCTTACCAACACAACATCAAATGATCAATGACAAACACATAACCATATCAATGAAACATGAAAAAGAGCATACCCGGAATCTCCATTACTTATTGATTTCAATGGGCTGATTACAAATGGCAAAAGGCTGGACTGTTATATCAGTTTTGACTGATTTTTGGATCAGTCATCATACAAATGAGATATGGGAACAAATATGAGCATAAAACATTAGCCCAATGATGTACAATGATAGCCAATCCAATTATGCGTGAATGTATGCTTGTAGATGACCTTTAAACACTGCTGTACCTCGTCAAGTGACTTGCTGTCACAATTGATATCACTGTTGTACTTGTTATAGTTGCTCAGATTTACAGTGAATGCCAAAAACATGCCAAAAATGAGCGCCAATGTCTAGCGATAGACTCTATGGATGTAGTGATTAGGGTTTAAGTAGTTCCAAATGCTTCAAACCCTCAAAATGTGTCAAAAGATGTTAACCTTCAGCTCTGATATGAAGTTTCCAGCCCACTGTTGCAAAATCAGAATACTCTATGATGACAAAAACATACTACAATTGTTCTTTATGCAAATCGGCTACCTTGGGAGTCTTCAACAATGAACAAATGCATCAATGAATGAAAATGTCTTCATATGCAAACCACATGTCCTTCAAAGCCTCCATGAAAGCCAAGTGATCAATAGTTGCAATTTGAAGCCAAACAAGCCCATTTATCCCTCTTGGCCTAGGTGTCCCAATTTGCCCAGTTTTGCAAATATTTGAAATCTACCAATGGAAAAGCAATTGTCAAATAACAATTTTAAATGCTTTTCACCTCTTTGTACACAATCATTTAAAAACAAATAAAATAATAATATTTTATTGTTTTTCCTTGTCACCATGGATCGCCCATATTTAAAAACTTTTTTTTAATTAAATATTTTCCTTTGCTTCACATGGGCGTCGATTCCTTCCTTGGAGAATAAAACATTTTTTAAATTAATTTTTCTATCTTGATACTTGAGTGGCGATCCAAGAGAAAACAATATTTTATTATTTTTAGAACCCTTCTCCTTGGGCAGCAATCTCTCTTTGGCAAAATAAAATATTTATTTTTAAATATTTTCACCTTCTCCTTGGACATTGGCACATGATCCAATAAAATAATAAAAATATTATTTTATTTTATTCTCTCCTCCAAAATGGCGTCAAATCCTCCAAAGAGCATTGGAAATATAGAAATAACATATATTTGAAAATGCAATTAAAGATTGTCATTTTCCATCTTCCACTTTTCTATCCTCTGACATTTATATTTTTCACCCTTGGCTACAACACAATATTTTGGCTATATAGAAAATATCATCAAGTGATACTTAGCCAAAATCCAACCAAAATCACCTATTGAGACAACATTATAGATTTTCATCCTCTAGAACCAAGCTCAAACCAAAATCATTCCCTTACCATAATTATTAGCCTATAGGAATGGTGAATAGGCTAATCATCAACTCCACATGTGATCACTCTGGAAATGGGGACATGAACTCCAATTGCTCAGGGAGGCAGAAATTGCATGCAAGTGTCATGTTCCCTTTTTTAGAACTAAAATTAATAATATTTTAAGTGGGCATGATCACTTTATTTTAAAAAAGGGGCAACTTAAATGTTTTTATAGGTCCTATGTAATGTTTAAAAGAAGTGTTTTTTTACACTTTATTCAAATGTAATTCAAAAAGGGGACCTATGAATGTAATTTAAAAGGTATTTTTAAATTGTTACGAACTGTAACTGGTAAAAAAAATGAAGGATTGTTATTAACAAAGAAAGAAATCTACATATAAATACAGAAACGATGTTTCTAAAATGAAACAATTGTAAACAGAGTAGGAAAATAGAAACTATCTAAAAATGTACAAAATTGATCATTAACAATATAATTCTAATTATTCTAATACCCTCCCTTAATGGTCAATCTACTTACTACACCAAGAGACGCCCTGAACTTTACAAATTTATTTGGACTAAGGGACTTGGTGAGAATGTTTGCTGTTTGATCCTCTGTTGGAACATGCAGCAACTGAACTGATCCGTCTTCAACAAGCTTCCGAATGAAGTGACAATGAGTTTCCACAGGTTTGGTTCTTTCATGGAAGACTGGATTCTTGGCATGTTTGAGAACTCCCTGATTGCCACAGAACAAGGGAGTCAGACCTGCTTGAGATATTTGCATATCGGCAAGCATCCGACGAAGCCAAACTGCCTCACAAGCCGCCTTAACTGCTCCTCGATACTCTGCTTCTGTCAAGGAGAGAGCCACCGCCTGCTGCTTCTTACTAGTCCATGTGACTGCACCAGATCCCAAACTGAACACATACCCAGATGTTGATTTCCTGTCATCAACTGAACCTGCCCAATCTGAGTCTGTGAAACCATTGAGTCTAGGATCGTGACTCTTGAGTAAAGAAGTCCATAATCAGAAGTGCCCTTAACATAACGCAGCACACGCTTCGCTGCTACCCAATGATCAGCCTTGGGGGCTCTCATGAAGCGTGAAATGTAGCTCACTGCAAAACTGAGGTCAGGTCTAGTGGCAGTGAGATAGATGAGGCTGCCCACTAGTTGCCTAAACAATGATTCATCCACTACAGGTGAGTATGACGTAGCTGACAACTTAAGCCCTTTTTCCATGGGTGTGGAGGCAGGTTTGCAATCCTGCATACGAAACTTATCCAGAAGACTTCGAACATATTTGGACTGGGAGATGAAGATACTACTCTCGATCTGCCAAACCTCAACACCTAAACAATAATGCAAGTCCCAGATTTGTCATGTCAAATGTGCTGCACAAGTCTTGTTTGATCTCCGCGATCAAATGTGCTGAGCTAACAGTAATGATCAGGTCATCCACATAGACAACAAGAATCAGAATATCACTACCAGTCCGTTTGACATACAAATTAGAGTCAGATGGACTCCTCTGAAAGCCATGATCTGTGAGGTACTTATCAATCTTGATGTACCAAGCTCGAGGAGCCTGTTTCAGGCCATAGAGTGCTTTGACCAATCTACACACCTTGTGTTCTTGACCGGCAACCTTGAACCTTGGAGGTTGCGTCATGTAGACTTCTTCCTTCAACTCATTGTTGAGGAAGGCACTCTTAACGTCCATCTGATGGACTTTCCAACCAAACTGGGCTGCTAAGGCAAGGACAAGCCGAATTGTACTCATCTTGGCTGTAGGAGCAAAAGTTTCCTTGTAGTCAATGCCTTCCTTCTGTGAGAACCCCCTGGCAATGAGACGAGCTTTGTACTTGTCAAGGGTTCCATCAGCTTTGTATTTCACCTTGTACACCCATTTGCAGCTTATGGGCTTCTTCCCTGGAGGAAGATCAGAAAGGACCCAAGTGTGATTTTTCTGAAGACTCTGGTATTCAGACTCCATAGCCTTTTCCCACTTAGGAATTCCTTTAGCCTCTTAATATGTCTGAGGCTCAAAGACACTGTGAATGTTGGCCATGAGAGCAAAATTAACTGTATGCTGCTGTTTGCTCTTGTTTCTGGATGATCTACCCTCAATGAGCTCATCATCATGAAGATCTCCAATAGTCTTAGCCCACCATTTAGGCCGGAGAAGAGAAGTGCCAACATCGGATGCAACAGGAGGAGCTGGAACTGGTGCAATAGGTTGAAAATCAACATCATCCGGAGGAAATTCGGGTTGAGCATCATCAAAATCAGAATCTGCATCATCATCCCTCCCATCAGGTGGACCTAACGGAAGAACACCCAAGTCAGAAGCCTTCAAAGGCTAATCCTCAGAATTCTGTACAGATGAGGAAGGATGAAAAGGTCCTCGTTCTTCATCAAAGACAACATCCCGGCTGAAGGTAAGATCAGTATCTATATCAATTAATCGATAAGCCTTACGGTTGTCACTGTACCCTGTGAACATAAGCTTTTGACTCTTGGAATCCAACTTAGAGTGCTTGGCATCTGGACTCCATACATAAGCTAAAGAGCCAAACATTTTCAGATGACTGATCCGAGGTTTGCGACCAGTCCAAGCTTCCTCAGGAGTCTTCCCCTTAACCGCATATGTAGGAGACTGATTAAGGAGATAGACTGCAGTGTAGACTGCTTCTGCCCAATATTTCTTAGGAACACTCCTGTGTTCTAACATGGAACGGGCCATTTCAGTGATTGTGCGGTTGCGCCGCCCTACAACATTGTTTTGCTGAGGAGTATAGTGTGTGGTTAATTGGTGTTTGATGTCGTGTATATCACAGAAGTTGGAGAAATTGGTATAACAAAATTCCCCCCCATTATTTGACCTAAGAGTGACTATGGAACAGCTAGACTCTTTCTCTACTAAGGCCTTAAACTTTTGAAATACAGTAAACACATCTGATTTCTGTCTGAGAAGGTACACCCACATTTTACGACTAAAATCATCAACAAAAAGCAAGAAATACTTGCAACCAGTAACAGAAGGTGTATTCATTGGTCCACAGACATCAACGTGAACCAACTGTAGTACCTTGGAGGCTCGCCATGAGTCACCATTCGGGAACGGTGTCCTATGCTGCTTCCCAGCCTGACAAGCTCCATAAACACCATGATGTTGAGTCTGGATCTCAGGTAAACTAGCTACAAGGCCCTCCCGAGATAGCTGAGAGAGATAGTGCACATTTAAGTGCCCATAACGTTGATGCCAAAGATTGGTGATGGAAGAATTTCTGGCTGCCATGGCTAACTCTGGAGAATCACCTGTATCCACAAGTCTGTATAGACCATGATCCTCAATACCAACAGCCACAGTGCTACGAGTCTCCCAATCAACAATGGAACATTTGTGTGTACTGAACACCACATCGAACTGAGGAGAGTGCCGCATGATCTGACTGACAAAGAGAAGATTAAGTTCCATGCCAGGAACATAGTAGACATTGAGGAATATGAGATTCTTCCCACCAGACTGAATCTGAACAGTGCCCTTACCGACAACTGTATATTCTTCTCCTCCGCCAAAAATAACTGAGTCACTGAAGGGAGAGAAATCTGTGAACCAATCACACCGATGAGTGAAGTGTCGCGAAGCACCTGAATCAATGTACGAGGCAGAGGACTTCACATGATCTGCAGGGCTTTTAGCCATAAAAGCGTAAAAGGTAGATTCCTTCTGCTCAGTGTGCTTGGCAACATTAGCTTTTTGCTGAGACCCTCCCTCCTTTTGTTCAGAAGCCAAACGTTGACGACAATCCTTTTTCACGTGACCATATTTGTGACAGTAATTACACTAAATATTTGCTCAGTGTGCTTGGCAACATTAGCTTTTTGCTGAGACCCTCCCTCCTTTTGTTCAGAAGCCAAACGTTGACGACAATCCTTTTTCACGTGACCATATTTGTGACAGTAATTACACTGAATATTCTTTTTCTTGGTGCTGTCCTAAGGTTGACTTGAGCCTTTCTGCTACGGACGCTGACCTTTGCCTTTATTCTGAGCCTAAAACTTGGCTGCAAAAGCCTACTCTGTAGAGGACGAAGAAGCACTACTACCAAACTGTTGTTTCCAGCGATCCTGCTGCAAGAGGATAGTACAGAGTTCCGGAAACTTCAGATCAACATTAGCAGACGTAATGTTGAGAGTCTCAATGAAGTGTTCATAGGACTTAGGTAGACTTTTTAGAGTGATCACGACCATGTCTTCTTCCTCCATTTTTCGACCAATAGCCTCCAGCTGATCTCTGATCTCTTGGATTTTGTTTAGGTGCGCCTGCAAAGATGTCTTCTCATCCATCATGATAGAAATAGTATATTTTTCAAGAAGAACTCACGACTCTTGTTGGAGGTCTCATGCAAACCCTTCAAATGGTCCCAAATCTCCTTTGTTGATTTTCCAGTCGGAATCTGAGGTAGCTGACCATCTGTAATTGAAAGTTTAATGAGCATCACTGCTTCACGATTCTTCTTGTGAAACTTATCCTGGTCTTTACCCGTCGTTGCTGGACGAGTAGTGTTGCCTAAAATCATCTGATCGAGGCAACGATATTCAAAGATGGTCATCATTCGTTGCTTCCAGGTATTATAATTTTTGCCGTTGAAACGTTGACTGCCCTCCAACATAATGTTGGTCAAACTCGCCATCTTGCACACTTTTCGATGCACGAAAAACGATGAACTGAGAAGACGCTGAATGCATGAAACTCGAGGCACAAATTTCAATGCACTGAGGCAGGTATAGGAACAGATTTAAAGACAAAATCACTGGCACGAATATTGAGGCACAGAATTCGAGACACCTAGAAAAAATTGAAGTCAACCCAGAAAAGATCTCAAAAAACCCACGAGGAATCTGCAATTGAAAAAATTTTTCGACTTGGAAAAGAGGGTCAAAACCCTAGTTGAAGGTACGTAAACCCTAGGTGGCCATGAAAGACACAAAAAACTGATTAGGAAATCACAGCTTGGAAACAGAGGATTTCTTTGAAACCCTAGCCGCCAAATGCAGATCACAAAAACTTAAATCCGCGGCCCTTAGCACAAAAAACGCGAACAGAAAACGGCACGGATTGTGGCTTAAAACCGCCGAAGAAAGAAGCGGCGTATAGAGTCCACGCTACTAGGAATGCACTCAAATGCCTAAGAACGACTTTCAAAGACAGAACCGCGGCCTCTAGACGCCCAGAAGAGATTAAAACACCGGTTAAAAAAAAACAAAAATCGTGACCTCCAAGCAAAATACGCGACTAGGCTGTGAAGAAATCGCGATTAGAATAGGCCCGACGGTCAAGCACGCCCACGAGACCCTACGAAAAACCAGAAAAAAAACAATCTTCAAAAAGCTCATGAAATTTCTTTCGAAATTTTTTTGAAGACGAAAATTTTGTTTTTTTTTCTTTTCGCTACGGGGCTTTGATACCATGTTACGAACTATAATTGTTAAAAAAAAATGAATGATTGTTATTAACAAAGAAAGAAATCTACATATAAATATAGAAACGATGTTTCTAAAATGAAACAATCGTAAACAGAGCAGGAAAGTAGAAACTATCTAAAAATGTACAAAATTGACCATTAACAATATAATTCTAATTATTCTAATATAAATGGAGGGTTTGAAAAAGACAACTATAAAAGAAAGGACAAAGGCATACAGAAAATCATTGGATTGTGTCATTTAACTTTTTCTTCCAATTTGGAGTTTTTTTGCATTCAAGAACGGAAACCCTTGGTGTGTGGGTGATTGGAGGATGAAAACCCTTCAGTTTCCATTGTGGGCTTGAGGACAAAAACCCTCTCACTCATTGGAGGCGATTCCACTCAGGGATCACAATTGTGCTGAAGTGATTTGGATTTGAAAGCAAAATTTCATATTAGCGGTATTATTAAAGGTTGCAGATTTTCAGTTGAGGTTTTGGTGATTTTAGCTTGGTTTGAATTTTCAGATTCACATATCAATGTGGTGTGGTTTGTTCTAGTTATGTCAATTTCCAGTGTGTTTTCAGGGAGATCTTAATATCAGTTTATCAGATTTGTATGTGGCATTGCCATATCTACTGATTCTATCTATCTTCTGTGAATTTTTCATTTAGTTTATGCATGTTAAGTTCTCATATTATTTGTTATTGCCGACTAAGTCACTGCCGTACCTTCCTCAACATCTACCATACATTTCTTATATTTGCCGCAACTCCAAGAGGCTTGTCGCATATTATCTTTGAGGATGCATTTGCCATTTTGTTGAATCACAACTTATAACTATTAATATTGAGGCTGCCGCCCCCTTTGATTCATACCACAGCCTTTTGGTGGTGCGTGGAGACTACTATACGATTCTAAATGAGATTGCAGCATTCTGTGGATATTCTGTATTAATTTATTTAAGGCTGTGAAATGTCCCGAACTAGGATTTTGACAAATTCTCAATTTTTTTTCAACTTCAAACCCTAGATCTGAATTCTGATTTTGTTTTCAGATCTAATCATACACTTATATCACCCAAATTAACATGCTAAATGTATCATAAACAATATACCAATATGCACAATCAAAACCTAGTTGAATTACACACTAGGATGATGTAAAATGATGATCAACCAAATCAGACCTCTGCTGTTATGAATTCAGTTTGCTCAAATGCACAATTACATCAAATAGATGGCTCTAGCATAGGCAAAATGCATACACAAGTGCTGCTACAAAATTCAGAGATGAAAGATGCTCTACAACATACCAATCTTGGCAAAACAATGAGGCGAATCTCTACAATTTAGATCTGCCCTCAAGAGATGACGGATGTGATCAAGAAAGTCTTCAAATGTTGCAATGAGATGATGTCATTGCCTTTCAAGGCCTCCGCACTTCTCCTATGCAGGTCGCTACCACTTGTAATGAGGGATGGTAACAAATAAGT
Source organism: Cunninghamia lanceolata (assembly GCA_027924645.1). NCBI lineage: Eukaryota > Viridiplantae > Streptophyta > Pinopsida > Cupressales > Cupressaceae > Cunninghamia > Cunninghamia lanceolata. The sequence continues at coordinate 4,051,208 of BSBN01000696.1, read as the reverse complement.
CTTCAATATGATGGTGTATGTTGCCAAGCTGCTGTCCAACTATCTACTGTCTGATTGGCCTCCTTTGTGATGTCAATGAAGTGACAATGATCAAAAAGCAGCCCCAAAACAAGGGCGAACTCCTCCCAAAGTCCGGCGCTCCAACAAGTGAATGAATTCTTCTAAGGATTGGCACCTAAGGATATAATGATCACGCCTCGATCTGCAATAAGTCACTGCTGCTATGAGGGCAAAATCAGATATCTAAACTGCGACGGATCTTCATGGTTGAATCTCCAAATTGGCGCTCAAAGGTATAATGCAAATGTTCTTCAATGTCTTCCCAAGTGTGGTGCTCCTAGATGCAAAGGATCTTCAATGTTGTTGCTCAAATCTGCAAAGAAGGATAGATCTTGAATGCCCAAATAAATCTTCAAACTCACCAATGAAGTGCAATTGTGAACTCCGTATGAATCCATCTCCAAGATGTGATTGGGTTTTCATCCAACACACCTCCTTCCACAAGGGTTTTCGTCCTTGGAAAGTCTTGCAATACAATTGCCAAGCAAAATGCCAAAGTTGCCAAGAGTTCGTGATGATGAAATGAGCTCTGTCAACCTTATTTTATACTTGAATCTTTTTTTTCCTTCGATGTAGCCGACAAATTCAAATTAAAGATTTGAATTATCTTTTTCCTCTAAGTCGGTCGAGACCAATATTTTATTTATTTTAATTTCTCCCGAAGTGGCCGCCCAAATTCAAAATTTTATATTACTATTTTATATTTTCCTTTTCTTCAAGTTGAGTGCTCCGAAAGAAAATAATATTTTATTTGTTTTTTTTCCACAATATTGAGCGCTCCAATTAAATAATAATAAAATATTATTATTTAATTATATTTCTCCAATGTGGGTGCTAGGTCTCCAAAAATAATATTTTTTATTTTTCAAAACCCCAAGTGATTCGCCCAAATCCAAAAACCATTATTTTATTATTTTTGTCCTTTTGATAATTAATGTAAAAATACATTAATTTATTTTCCAACTTTCCCAGTGCTAGAAAAATTCGCTGAGCCTTATAAGTCAACTTTCCATTCTCCAAGCTTCTAAACAACGTTATCTTCTCCAAGTCATTTTCCAGCAAAGCTCAACCAAATTATTCCCTTGCTTGATGAATTAGCCTACGGGAATGAGGATAGGCTAACCCAGACTCTCGTTAGATGATCATGCTGGAAATGGGGACATGTCAAGCTGCCTGTAATATACGCCCTACTTTTTTGTTGGAAAGTTTAATGAAGTAACCAGCTAATATAGTGATCAGAAATGCATTGTTTTAACACAGTTTGATGTGCCGGAAGGATGCCATTTCATTAATGTATCATCATAGAGCTGAGTACATCAAATAGATACGATTTGGTAAACACCTAGAAGGTAAAATCAACTTAAAATGACATTACAAACATACCCAATTGCTGCTGTTACAAACAGGTCTGGTGTATGATCTGTTATAGCAAACTGGAGCTTGCAAAATGGTCTAGAACGCCTCCCAAACAGCACTTCTCGTTCCAACTATCATAGGCAATGTATTTAAGACTCCAAGGTGCCTCCAAACATGCAAAGGAACCCCCAAAAACCTAGGCACTTTGCCCTAGAAGGCTCACGCCCTGCTGGTGCAGCAGTACGATTGGTATTGGAATGACATCAGTTCTTAATACCTACATAAACCCTTCCAAATCTACATTGAATACCTCCTTATTCCCAGCGCCAAGATGAAAGACTTTAGCGACCCCAAAGTGAGTTTAAACAATCTCAAATTTTGCCCTCATCAATCACAAAATGGTATGGTTTGCCTAGGGAGTGGTACGGCAGAAAAGGAGCTTGTAATCTGTCTTAATCACTCCAGAAAATATGCATTAAACTCTGAATTTCTCTATCAATCTCCCTTAAAAAATTATTCAAAGAATCCCACTATTTTACCCTCCAAAACGCTTTGGGACAATTTGCAAATCAAAACAATGAAGCTCAAGCATAGTTCTTGAATGAAACTACCCACAAATCAACCCAGGAGGATCTTACACCACTGAGGATGATATTTTGTATGAGGGTTTTCGTTGTCACAAAATTCCTGGATAAAAACCAGCTGCATAACATTCCTTCAATATCAATGCATAAAGCAAATGAGCTCAAAATTTTTTTTATCCTTCACCAAAAATCCCACGCCCTCCTTGGGAAAATAAAAATATTTACTTTTTATTAAAATCCCTTATGTCTCCCTTTTGAACCCACACTTATTAAAATACCTTGCTTTTTAAAATAAACTTTCACTTATACCTTGGGCGCCCATACCAAGAGGAAATTAAAACACTTTATTTTAAATTAAACACTTTATAACTTAAGCATTTAATTTAAAATAACTCCTGCCTTGCGGAAAGCACTGTGAAGATATCAGATGTTGAACTGAGTGCGCCAAAATGAAACATACACCAAGGGATGATGTAGGTCCCGAAATGGTGACTCTAAAAATAGATGTGAGCTCCAGGAAATGTCAAGTGTTCAAAAACGCTTCGGAAAGTGTCATCACGAACCTCTTTGCAAACTGAGCCCAATGCCACAAAGAGGAAGTCTACATAAGCTGTGTTGACGTGTCTCCAAGAACTATGGAGTTCCCTAACCAACTTCATTAGTGATGTAGACAAGACAAGAGAATCCAACGAAGGATTGTCCCATCATGCAGCCCAATCAACTTCTCTTATGTGCATTGTGATAACAACAATATTCATGCCTTCAAATTATCATAATCATGTGCTCAAAACTTCAAAGATTGGAACAAATTGTATGTGCCAACATATCCTTGTTAAATTTCAGCCTTAAGATTGTTGTTTGCCAAGATTACTCCTCTTCTCTTAGATGAAAATTAACTTTGATAATTTTCAGCCATTAAGGATTTTTGTTTGTCCCTTTGGTTCCTTTATGTCATACCCCTATATTGGCATTATACTATACATTATGACTTACGTGTATCAAAGTATAAATTATATATATATATATATATATTCATAATAAATAAATATATATAATATGTAATTTAGAAGTAATTTTTTTTTTTTTGTACGTAATAGGTGTATATGTATTGATATAAAAATATTTACAATGCTGACTGTCTGTTTTGCTTTGAAAGCATCCAACTGCAAACCCCTATCATCTACTTGACCACGCAGGGTCTTCCAGATTAGAAAAAGGCCATGCAAGGCCAAGCTACTAACAAAGGATATCCCCCCAAAAAGAGTAACAGCTACATATGATATTTGCAGGGAAGTGAACAAAATCATGCACTAACAGCTAACCCTAACAACCTATACCTTGAAACATAGTCAAACTAACACCTTAACAGAACACATGAGATATTAAACTTGGAAGCCAAGGTTGGCTGCACTTACCCTAAAATGCTCTAGCCAATCGGATGATCCACCGTGGGAGGCAATTTGCAGAAGCTTACACAGAAACTCAAAGCTTGCCTCTACTTGTTATCTGTGAAGGAGGAGCGACCAACCTTTGGGATTGAGTAGGAAAGGGAAATAGCGCACAACCGCATCCTCGTTTTGCAGAGACTGAAAATCTGCCGGCCTGGGAATCCCAACTCCTGGTTCGGCCACCCTCACAACATCCTCCACACCCACCAACAGATTGCTAATGAAGAGACGATGCATTAGGAGAAGGCGTCTATCCTTTGCAATCCCTGCATCCAGCATCGAAGCTAGGAACCGAGAAACGATAGAAGTGTCTACCCTATAAAATTCTTCCTCATCAAGAAACTCCTTGCCCAAAATAACCTTAACTGCCAGTAGAACGAATTCATCGTTGTGGCGTAGAATCCTTTTCAACCTGTGCTCCGTCACCGGGCCCTTAAAGGCCATCTGTCTAATTGAGCTTTCAATCTGAATGGGAGTGCTCAACCCCAAACACACCAAACCTTCTGTGGAAATCCGCATCATGAAACCCGACCCGCTCGCCATTAGGAACAGGACAAACTAGCTAAAAAAGCACATAGCCAACCCCTGCATTCGGCTTCCCCCAAAAACCCCTGCTCGGACTTCTAGAATCTTCCCAACGAAGCATATGAGAAGAAAAGGAAACTATCTTCCTTATAATGTCGAACAAGGGAGATAATCAATGCAAAGCATGCCATTGAACATCCTCTTCCTGCCTTGAGGAGCTTCACATGCTCGACTGCCACCCCAGATCATGTCCAAACCACGATGCCACCAACACCTGCCAGCTCAGCCAAAAATGTTGCCAACTAATTTGACAACACGTGTCCCCGGTCCTCCCTTATTGAATGTATGGTAGGACGCCCACTCTTTCCACCCTCAATTTAGAAGTAATTATTAATATAAATATAAAAAACATATTATAATAATAATACATATACATATATATATATATATATAATACAATAATATTTAACACATAAAATATATATGTTAAGTTTATTTCCTAAAGACATAATGGATCGGGTCTCACACAAGAGACGCTGATCCCATAATGAATTGTTTAGTTTAATAGAGGGTCAGCGAATGGCATCCGTTGGGGTAAAGTGACCCTCCTTCAAAGGCATCGATAGGAAAATTTGAGGATTAAATAGAAGAATCATCAGCAGATCAAAGGAATTAGAATCTGCAGCAGCCAATAATAATATTGGTCATTAATAAAAACAGTCAGCAATTAAGGAAGTGTGCAATCCAGAAAGGTAAGTAATCCTATGTTATTAGGATAAGTTTTATCTATCTATCTATCTATCTATCTATATATACATACATACATACATACATACTATGTATGCATGTTAAGATAATGTCAATATGAATTTATGTAAATCATTATGACTTATAAGAAATGTCATAGCTATATCTAAAATCAAATAATAAAGAACAATTGTATAAACAAGGATATTTTATAATGATATTCCAAATTATGATAAGATGATTCTATCCATGCTTATAATGATAAATATTTATGATTAATGTCATACAAGGGATATTAAGATAAGAGATCATATCACCTCTATTGCTTCATCCTTAAAGGAATGATAGGTAATGTAGGGGAAGGCGGAGTAATTCCATCCGCTGTATAGACCCCAATGGCTGGGAAATAGTTCTTGATGCTGGGTCCAGAGATCTTGTATTGATCCCAATGGTTGGGATATAGTTTGTGATGCTGGGTCCAGAGATCTCATATTGATCCCAATGCCTGGGACATAGTTCCCGAGGCTGGATCTGAGACTCTGTGTATAGACGCCAAGGGCTAGGGACTAAGTTTCCCGAGGCTGGATCCGAGACTCCGTGTATAGACCGCAAGGGCTAGTGACTAAGTTTCTCGAAGCTGGGTCTAGGGATGGTTTCCATGCGCCCTAGTCATGTAAAACCTAATTCCTTGATGAGGAATAAGAGGGGAAGATATAGATCTTAAAATATGTTTAATATCCATTCTAATGTACTTATGGAATATATTATAGAATGGTCTTGAATGACAAGAAGGAAAGGAATAATCCTTTGTCAAAGATAAATATTTATATTATCTTGATCTTATTAGATATTATCATTGAAATTTATTGATCTCTAATGTTTCTAATGTCTCCTTGAGAATCACTTTGAATGCGGATTCAGGTTTAAGTGTTTCCACTAGAAAGGGGACATTACAAGTGGTATCTGAGCAGTCATCCTGCCATCTTGTGAAAGGTTGACAATGCAAAGTTATCAAAGAAGGGGAAATAACACCAACATGAGTGAGGAATTGGTAAATCAAATGAAAACCTTTATGGAACAAACCAATCAAGCCCTCTCTAACCAAAATGAAAGACTCATAGAAGCCTTTGAAAACATGGGCAATGCCATTGATAGCCTAAAAACCCATCCCGTAAATGGGGGAGACACAGAGTCTAATACATCAAGGTTCCTAGGCCCTCCTTATCTAGGGAAGAACCACCTAGAAATGAAGAAGAAAATGAACCATCCGCACAAAGCGCGGAAGAAATTGCTAGGGCTTATGCAAATCTTGATCCCGAAATTAGGAATCTTGTTAGCTTTAGAGATTTCTGCGAAGCTAAAAGACATGAGGTACCTAGAAAGGAAAGGAGACCTCCAAATAGAGACCTAAAGCATAAAGTAAACAAAATATCCATCCCAAACTTTGACGGGACAGATAAAATATCAGCCCATGCATGGCTAAAAAAATTAAATACTTATCCATCCTTAAGCCCAATGACCGAGGAGGAAGCCATAAAATTTTCTATCCTTCACTTAGAAGGAATAGCCTACGAGTGGTGGCATCATGGGGAACACACCCAAGGGCATAATAAGATAACCACCTATGAACAATTTTCACAAAAACTAATCAAAAGGTTTGATAAAGAACACCCTCAAGAAAACTTCAAGAAACTTACTCAATTGAAACAACAAGGAGCGGTAGAAGAATACATAGCTGAATTTCAAAAGATTTCAATAAAAGTCACTGGGATTGATGAAGATAGACTAACTTATCTATTTGTAGAAGGGTTAAAGGTCCCACTAAGGGGAATGGTAAAAGCTCATAGCCCCACTACACTTGATGATGCCATAGAAAAAGCCTTGAGTTTGGAATCATCCACCTCTAATATCAAAAGTACACATGAGCATACCAAGACCTATCCCAAAAAGAATGAAGATAATAAGCCTTCCAGAAAGGAGTGCATGGACAAGAACCTATGTTTCGAATGTCAAGAATCTTGGGGACGTGGTCATATTTGCCGCAAGAAGGAAAATCTATGTTTATCAATGCAAGGAAAAATGGGAACCAGGACATAAATGTATCACGAAAGGTCGAGCCCAAAAGATTGAGGTCATCTCCGATGAAGAAGTCGAAGAAAAAATCGTCAAGAAGGCAAGAACAGAAGAGGATGAGCATGTGACCTTGGCCACAATCACCCAAACTTCCAAGCCTCGTCCTTTCCGCATCAAAGGCAATATCAAGGGACAAAAAGTTATCACTTTAATAGATAGTGGGGCATCCCATAACTTCATTGATGAGAAGTTAGTAAAAAGAAGAAAGTTGCAAGCCCAAGACTTCAAGGGTTTTTTAGCAGTTACCGCCACGGGAGCAATGGTTTCATGCACTGAGATTGTTCCCCAACTTACAGTGACCCTATGGAAACATGTTATTCAAGAAGATTTCTATGTAGTACCCCTAGATACCAATGTAATACTAGGCACCCCTTGGATATATTCGTTAGGATGTTTTCAGTTTGACCTTCCTAATTTAAAAATCCATTTTCAACATGAAGGAAAAGAGGTCACTTTACAAGGTTTACCTGATGGTCCTCCAAAGGTCGTCCCTCGCAAAAGGAGGAGATATTTTCAATCACCCAAATCTTAAGTTGCTTGAGGACAAGCAATCTTAAGTGGGGGGGGACTGTCATACCCCTATATTGGCATTATACTATACATTATGACTTACGTGTATCAAAGTATATTCTTTACCATTTACAGATGACTTTCATGATGTATACATGTACTCGTATTGTGAGATTTGATTATCATGCTTTCTCGATCATTTAACAAATATATATAACATAATAATAATCTAAGAACAGTTATAAATTATACATATGTATATATATTACCATAATATACATATATATATGTGTGTGTGTGTGTGTGTGTTATAATAATAATATAGAATAATTATATATATATATATATATATATATATTCATAATATATAAATATATATAATATGTAATTTAGAAGTAATTATTAATATAAATATAAAAAACATATAATAATATATATATAATACAATAATATTTAACACATAAAATATATATGTTAAGTATATTTCCTAAAGACATAATGGATCGGGTCTCACACAAGAGACGCCGATCCCATGATGAATTGTTTAGTTTAATAGAGGGTCAGCGAATGGCATCCGTTGGGGTAAAGTGACTCCTCAAATAGATATTAATAGGGATGGGACCCTCCTTCAAAGGCATCGATAGGAAAATTTGAGGATTAAATAGAAGAATCATCAGCAGATCAAAGAAATTAGAATCTGCAGCAGCCAATAATAATATTGGTCATTAATAAAAACAGTTAGCAATTAAGGAAGTGTGCAATCCAGAAAGGTAAGTAATCCTATGTTATTAGGATAAGTTTTATCTATCTATCTATCTATCTATATATACAAACTATGTATGCATGTTAAGATAATGTCAATATGAATTTATGTAAATCATTATGACTTAAAAGAAATGTCATAGCTATATCTAAATCAAATAATAAAGAACAATTGTATAAACAAGGATATTTTATAATGATATTCCAAATTATGATAAGATGATTCTATCCATGCTTATAATGATAAATATTTATGATTAATGTCATACAAGGGATATTAACGTAAGAGATCATATCACCTCTATTGCTTCATCCTTAAAGGAATGATAGGTAATGTAGGGAAAGGCGGAGTAATTCCATCCGCTGTATAGACCCCAATGGCTGGGAAATAGTTCCTGATGCTGGGTCCAGAGATCTCGTATTGATCCCAATGGCTGGGATATAGTTCGTGATGCTGGGTCTAGAGATCTCGTATTGATCCCAATGCTTGGGACATAGTTCCCAAGGCTGGATCTGAGACTCTGTGTATAGACCCCAAGGGCTAGGGGCTAAGTTTCCCAAGGCTGGATCCGAGACTCCGTGTATAGACCCCAAGGGCTAGGGACTAAGTTTCTTGAAGCTGGGTCCAGGGATGGTTTCCATGCGCCCTAGTCATGTAAAACCTAATTCCATGATGAGGAATAAGAGGGGAAGATATAGATCTTAAAATATGTTTAATATCCATCCTAATGTACTTATGGAATATATTATAGAATGGTCTTGAATGACAAGTAAGGAAAGGAATAATCCTTTGTCAAAGATAAAATATTTATATTATCTTGATCTTATTACATATTATCATTGAAATTTATTGATCTCTAATGTTTCTAATGGCTCCAATGACTCTTGGTATTCCTCTTCTTGGTTGGTGGCGTCCAACTTGGAGAAAGGTGAGTCTTGGGATTGTTTTATTGCTTTCTTTTATGACTTGGGTGCTTGAAAATTCTTCATTGTCCAATCTTTGTCTTCTAGCGTGTAGGTGACTAGGATTTTGTCCATATGCAACTTGCCTTGTCTTTTCCTTGGAGTGTTGGAGAATTAAAATATTTGTTTTATTTCCCCAAATTTTGTGTATGATGTTGATTAGAAATCTGCAAGACAAAAAAAAGGGTGAAAGAAATAAAATATTTTTTTTGGTTGATGCAAGATTGCTTGTGGGCCCGGATGCTCCTACATCAATTAGTCTACGGGAACTTGAAGTATAGGCTAACTGTCACCAAGATACCTGGCTTAGGAAGGGGACATTACATTGCTAGGCTTTGTCTGCCATACATCTTTAAAGGGGAACAAAAGTAGATCAACTCTGAATTTGTTGGTGGGGCCCATACTTATATTTTGATGCCTTAAATATTTGACAATTTCTCCTTCTGGTTTTTTATGAGTCACACCATATGATTTCCCATGCTGAGCCGTACATATTATCAATGATATGGTTTATTGTATGAATCGCACTACCCAAAAGGGAGCTGCTTGAATTACTTTAACCGCCATACCATCTATTGGGCGTGGATAACAAATCATAAGGCTGCCGTACATTGCTAGCATTTCAGTGCACAATTTTGTAAAGTCTGTCCAATCTCCTATGCAGCCATATCATTTGGGTACTGACCATACCATTGCCGGTACTGACTGTACCATTGCTAGCTGGGCCCATACTTATATTTTGATGCCTTAATATTTGACAATTTCTGACAGCACCCATTTTTTATTTGAGTCGCACCATATGATTTCTCATGCTGAGCCATACATATTATGAATGATATTGTTTATTGTATGAATCACACTACCCAAAAGGGAGCTGCTTGAATTACTCTAACCGCTGTACCATCTATTGGGTGTGGATAACAAATCATAAGGCTGCTGTATATTGCTAGCATTTCAGTGCAGCATTTTGTAAAGTCTGTCTAATCTCCTGTGTAGCCATATCATATTGGGTATTGACCGTACCATTACTAGCTGTGTACACAGCAGTTCAGAGCTTAAAAAATATTACTTTCTGGTCTTCAAGACTGAATTCAGTTTCCAGAAGGAATTATTCATCATCAGCTGCTGAATATTACTCCATCCCAGACGTACAAGTTAGGGTATGCTTTACATTTATTAATCTGGTATTTGCTGAGCATGTAATGGTTAAGGCTTGCTGATTTACTGGTTATTATTTATAATATTTGTGGTATGGGTTGGATATAAATTGAGGAGTTGTTGAAGCATATGTTTGTTAGCATTTATGCAATTTCGTATCAGCATTTCATTTCAGTTTTTTATCATCATTGAAGTGTTAAAGGATATAATATTTGATGATAGCAGCAGCCATGTATGAAGCATTGATAATATTTGGGGGAGAACTCTACAACTTCTTGCATCTGTATTGGGCATCATTGCGAATGGCTGTAGCATTGCCTAATATCAGCAATTTATTTACAGTTGATATAATATTTCATTAAGGGGACATTACAGGAAGCACAGATAGCATCAATAAGATATGGTGCCATATAGAAGTCTCCTTCAACCTTAGTCTTCATAAATTGTTGCTTGAGAAATGTAATCCCTGTAATTAGAAATCACTTGCTTTTGTAGAATCATGTGTAATTAAACTATTAGAATATAATAAATTATAATGATGTAATAAAGTGTATTCACACTTTAGTGTACTTGGGTAGTTACATGTAGGTTATTAAATAAGGTTGATGCAGCTCTTAAAAGAGCTTGTTGTACTGCCATTTAATGTGGTAGTTGTAATAGTGCATTTCTAATTGTATATAATGCTGCTCCCACTCTTTGTGGGGTAAACCTTTCTAGCCATTTTCCCTCATTTCATTTCTTTGCATTTACTAACAGTAACAATGGCACCCATGATGTGTTTAGATGGGTCAAATCCTTGTGGCCAAACAACTTGCACTTCAAAACCTAAGTTGCCGAATTGGGTACGGGTACTGGTACGGGTATGTGGGTACGTTAGGCCAATATGGCAGAATTTTTTTTAGGGTTGGGTACTGTTGTGATGTAATCACACATCACCCCATTGCAAATGGGGACCCCCTCTTTTTTTGCTTTCTGTCGTTGCTTTGCTTTAGGGTTTAGGTTTTCTTTGAGCTTGTAAGGTTTTGGTAGTATTGTTTTACCCAAGTCTCGATATATTCTGGCTAAGGAGTTTGTATCTTCTCATCCTGATGCGTGTTCTGAGCCCTGAAATTGACTAAGTCTGGAATCCTGATGTTCTGAGATCCTGAAATTGACTAAGTCTGAAATCTGGTGGATCCTCAAAAATCTAGAATCTGCATGTTAAATCCCATGGATCTGAGACCTATCTCAAACATCCTAGAAGTATATTTCAAAATATTTAAAGTATAGGAAATATACTTCCATCCAGGACAAGTCAAAATCAGGCAAAAAAAGTTGAAGTCTTGGACCTTGGGCGGAAATTGTTCTACACCATGCAATATGTGCCCAGGAAAATGGGGAAAATGTTCTAGAGCTTTCAAAATCCGTCCAACCAAAAGCAATGAGAATTCAAGCGACAGAGAAGATCAAAACTCGAAAATTTGGCTAAGTGTTGACAAATGGGGAAAATGTTCTCACACATGCAATATCCGCCCTAGAGGATGAGTTTGAGGGTGGAAAATGTTCTGCCTCATGCAATATGCGCCCTAGGTTGAAGGTCTCCATTTTTTAATGCATGATTGCCTTAGACAAATTCTCGAGAATACTTGCAAAGAATATGACAATTTGTTTTGTGGAGTTGGAAGAAAGATGGAGTTTGATGAATTGTTGAAGTACCAAAATGAAGGAAAATGTTTTGCACCTTTCAAAATCCGCCCTCCCTAGTTGCAAATTGTTCTCAAGCCTACAACATGCACCCTAGGAATTTCATGATAAATGCATGAAGTGCGAAGGATGTTCAAATTCAATCCATGTTTAAGGCAATGAAGGAAGTCCAAGGTAGAAGATTCACTCAACATTTGAAATTTGAAGGAAAAACCTAAGTAGCAAAATGAAGGAAAATGCTCTGCCTCTTGCAATTTGTGCCCAAGGTGAAAGTGTTCAAAATTTGACTAAGTCTGGGAAATGGAAAGGTGGAAAATGTTCTCCCAAGTGGAATTTGCGCCCTACCTAGAGGATGATGCAAAATGTGCAAAATGTTCTACCTCTTGCAATTTCCGCCCTAGGAGCTTGTAACAAGAAAATTTGACTAAGTATGGTGGATGAAAATTGGGAAAATATTTTGCTGCTTGCATTTTGCGCTTTAGCTAGAAGGTGACTTGGAAATAGTGGAAAATGTTCTACCCCTTGCAATTTCCGCCCTAGAAGGATCAAGGAAATTTGACTAAGTATGAAACATTCTAAGAAATCATCCTTGTTTTGAAAATTCAAAGTGAAAGTCATGATTGAGTTGAAAATGGAGGAAAATGCTCTACCCCTTTCAAAATCCGCCCTCCTTGGAGTGCAAAATGTTCTAGAGCATGCAAAATCCGCCCTACAATGGAGGAAATTGTTCTACTCCATGTAATTTCCGGCCAGATAGTCACGAAGAAGTTGAACTAAGTGAGAAGTATCTTGAAGACTCCAGTCTTGTTTTGAAGCTCCAAGTGAAGGTTTGTCAAAGGTTGATACAAGGTGGAAGTTTACAAAATTGCCTAAGTATTGAAGGAAGATTGCCAAGTTGGAAAATTTCACTCATTACAAATACAAAATTGAATGTAAGATCATTAAAATTGAAGGAGAATTTACCAAAGAAGAAGCGAAACTTGAAGCAGAGAATAAGAAAAATTCTAAGTATTGAAGTTGCAAAATGGAAAATGTTCTAGAGCTTACATTTTGCGCCCTAGAAGGGTGCATATTTCATAGACCAGAACAATTTCCATTTTTTTGAAAGTTTTCATGAAAAATCACTTTGCATTATTGAATAAGTTGGCTTAAATTGAAAATTGTTTGATGAATATATGGAAATTGTTTTATTTGTCCCACATTCGTAAGGAAGGTGAATTTAGAGGTAAAATTCGTTTATATCATGTATCATGCTGATGTACTAAGTTGAGGTATTTTGATTGTAGGTTTGCAATGTATGCGGCGAATGTTGAAGGAGAGCGAGATCAAGTGAAAGATCGAATTATGTGGAGGCAAGTCATCTAGAGGGTCGAAGTGTCATCAAGCTGATTCACCTTGCTCCAAAGAAGGCGACATCACCAGAATGGAGGAAGTTTGCCATCATTCAAGCATCCAAAAGATCATTCCACCTGCATGTTCAAGAATCCAGCATCATGAGAGGAACATTTGTCCAGAAATCCATTTCCAGGAATTCGTTTGCATCTTCGAGCTCCAAAGTTGTCTATTCCATGAGCCATCTACATCCATCATGAAGTCTACTCCAAGAATTCACGCATAAAACATCTTCTACTTCATGCACCATCCAGAGTTAAAATCCTGCACAAGAATGAGAACATCACAAGATGAGAAATGAGCAAGTTTATCAAGAAATCCATGAATTACATTCAAACTACAAAAATGTCAACACAACAACAAGAAGAAATCCAAAATCCCAAATTTGCAAGTTCGAAAGATGCAAAGTTCCAGAGGTGAAAATCCAAGTTCAAAGACTATTCCATGAAAGATGATACAATTTGGGAAGTTGTTCCAGGCAGTGTGAACACATTGAAGATTAAACTGGTTCACTCAATGTTGAGGTGGCGTGTGCACGCCATGGATCCAATCACACTCCGCCACTTCACCCATCTAAGTCTGACACATGTACATCAAGCAAGAGCTAAAGAGGGTGCCCATGTGGAAGATGCTCTAAAGATTCCATTTCATGCTTATCGCATTGGGAAATGTGCCTTTGTTCCCTCTTTCATGTCTAAAAATAGCAAATTGTTGTAACAAACTGTCTTGTTGTCTCAATCTAGGCCATTGATTTGCAAATCAATCTTGGCCATTCATTGTAATTCTTGAGCTCTATATAAAGCTCACTTCTCTCATTTGTAAAGGGGGATACATTAGGATATTAGAATTAGGAAGAATAGCGGGTAGAGTAGAGGAGACTTCTTAAAGTCATTGAAGAGACATTGAAATTGTTGTAAAAATACTTCCAAGATCAATACAAGCTCATTGTTGGTTGTTTCATGGTGATTTTGTGTGGTTGCGGAATGTTAACATGGTTTCTAATTTCTTGGATGTGATGGGGAGATGTTTCCAAGTAGAATAGAATTAGATTAGAAGTTCACTAATATGATGGATTTATGTTGAGATATTTGATGAATTCCTCTATGTTCATATTTTTTGTGACTTGTGGCTTGCAATACACAGTGCAAAGTTAGTCTGAACCTTCATGTGCTTTAGTTCGATTGTGAATGTTCATTCAAGTTGCGCCAGCTGTGGATATTTGGATGCATGTTTGCAGTTTGAAAATCCTTCATTTCCCTTTGAAGATTGCACTAGCTTCGTGTAGTTGTTGCTCTCATGGCGAAGCGAGGCTTGGTTCAAGGAGTTTGTCTATTGAAACATCATCCATCACTTCATTGTCCTTAGATTAGCTTTCTTAACCCTTGTCTTTTGCATTTTCTTTTTGTACCAAGTCGGAAGAAGTTCCATTTCATAAGGAAGAAGTAACACATTTGAGTGGAGTAAGGAGCATATTCAGCATAAGTCCCTTTGTGATTACCAGCAAATCACATCAACTACTGAGTCTATCCATAGCAAAAACATGAATAAGGAACCTTGGAGTTGTCTCGATTGATCACATTGTTTAGCATTCGAGAGACTTTATTCAAGAGAGGATAGAATACTTAGTATTTTATTCTGAGTTTGCATGTGCAAGAAAAACACATCAACAGGTACGTTGGTACCAAAAAAGAAAAGAATATAAATATATACTTAGTTGCAGCCTCAAAAAAGAATTAAATTCAGAATAATATATTTTAAATACATTTTAGATTCTAGAATAATAAATCTTAAATACATTCTTGAATCTATAATTAATATTTAAGAATAGTAATAATCATTAATAATATATAAATTATTAGATTTTAAAATAGTTTAAAAATTAAACTAGAAACTACGTTATTACACCTATATAATTTTAAAATTTTATAAATATTAATATTAAATATTAATTAAAAAAAACTAAGACAAAATATATATATAATATTACTATATAGTATATAAATATAAAATAAATTATAATAATTTTTTTTTTACTTTAAATTAAAAAAATGAACTTTAAAATATTTAAATACCTCTATAGTTATACTATAAGTATATATATTTTAATTAAATTTTAATCTATAATCTTAATCTATATTAATATATACTAGCACTTACCATAGGAGGTTCAAGGAATATGGCGATAGAAAAACCTGAAGAGTTTCGAAAATTTCCTGGCGTGAATTTTTTTTATGGCATGAGAGAATTCTGAGCACTATAATGCTCACATATAAAAACCTATCAGCTAATTATACATTGACTTTCATTAAAATTTTTAAAAATCAAAACTGCATCCCCTCCCTTTCGCACAGGCGTTCCGTCTATTCTCACGCGGGCATTTAGATTTTACAGGTTTTCCGTTTAACTTTTAGGTTAAAAAAATCTAGAGCGGATTTTAAAAACTCGTCAAAAACGAAAATCGGATAAAAATTCGTCAAAAAACTTCTGGAATCTTTCCAAAAAAATGCCACGTCAGGGCTGAAACGGGAAGAATTGGACAAATTTGGGTAGAAACATCTCATGACAATGATAACAGAACCCTGGACGATTCCATAAGGATTCTAGGACGTACTCGATTTCGAGACGTATCGGTACCTGGAATCGCCAGGGCATATAGCTGATTCGGCTACTTAGTTCAAAACCATATTAATTGAGTGCTCTGCAAGCCTACTGTGCTGGGGTAAATCAACTTGAGGTTCCACCTAGTTCTGTAAGGTCTCCATTACATCATTTTCATTCAATGACTGCTTGCAAAAGCAACATTATACCATAGAGTGGGGTTTGGCAAGTGCAACATGTTCTAAAAAGCTTTTGAACCAATGTTTATGATAGGCTGCTTGTCCACATTGCAGATAGCATCTCCTTCAATTGTGCAGTAAGCACATACATCCATTAACAGATCTTTGCATGAGAATGCAGTGAGCTTGCCTGCAGCTCTGTGTAGGAATGAGGCCCTAATCCTACCTGGCAGTCTTTTTGTCTTCATCCTTGGGCTTCTTTTATGTGGCTTTGTTTTTTTGCCCTAGCAGCAAACCCTTATATTTTTTTAGAAACTAACATGTTTTTTCTTAGCAGCGGAACTGTAAATTTCTTCCCTGTAGCCAATGATTAGTTTTTACAAACCCCAACACACAGCTTCCTGCAAATCAAACCCTAGTGTGCAGCTACTTCCAAGTCTGCATTTTAAGAAATCCCTAGCACAACTTTTGCAGTATATTTCTGTGAGTTTTGTAGCATCTCTTTCTTTGCCAATGATGCCCTTTCAATGCTTCATGAATCTGGTGTTCGAACTATTAGTGCCAGTTATATGGAATTTTCATTTGAACTTTTAATTGAATGATTGAATATAAAAGGTTTTGATACCAAATGACATAAGAAGGTAACGGGAAATAGGCACAAGTTGGAATATGTGCATATTTATTTAATAATGAGAGAGGTAGTTACATTGTGTAAGTTACTTAATTATGTTATTTATTTAAATAAAAATTCCTTTCATAAGTCCACTTTCCAATTAATTAAATAAATTTTATTTATTTAATTAATTTCTCTTATCATTTATCTCATGAACTGACATGTGTGCCTCTTTCATTAAAAAAGATAAGTGGTAGTACATACTTTATTTAATATGTTTCACATGTAGTACTTTTTATGTACATGATCACACATAAGCATTATCTTCCCTCCACTTGTCATCTACACATTCACCTATGTCTATCCTTTAATCTTAGCCATTCATAAGCTACCGAATCTACACCATTGATTGATTTTGGTTGAGTTCTATATAAACACCGTCTCATTCCATACTACATCTATCCAGCATTCATATAGCGTCTACATTATCACCCTGAGCATATTGAGAACTTGAGTATTCATAGCATCCATTGAGATTATCACCATTATCATTCATCCATCATGATAGATTTTATCTTCATAATTGTTCATTGTTGAAAAAGTAATCCACATCATAAACAAGGAATCACACAATCTAGGTGATATTGTGCTTGAATTGCATGCTTTTGATTTCATTTGGATTAGATTCTTTGATGATGGTAGGGTTAGGTTTTTATGGCTATGCTTGATCTTATTAACCTGATTTTTTATCTATCACATTTTGGCACGCCCGGTGGGACTCACGTCCTTGATTAACTTTGCTATTTGAAGTTGTTTTTGTGAAGATCATATTTTTCGAGCGCTTATGGCAAGTTCCAGTCATTATCATTATCATGGCAAGCACATCAGGAAGGTTTGAAGTGGAGAAGTTCAATGGCAGTTTATAACCTTATAAGTCATTACAACATTATAAACATTAATGTCCTATGTCATACATTAATACCTTATGTCTAATATTTGTAGTCTTCAAAGAAATCAACAAAACCTCTGGAAAATATAACCTACATATTGGTTTGTTTTCTTCTATGAATTTTTTTACCAAAACAAGCACATCAAGTTCCTTTGAATGCCCAAATTGGTCGTGCCAATGGATAGTTTATCAGCAACTTACAGCATAACATTGAGGAGAAATGTTGAAATTCACATTCTTCAAGGAGCACATTTGCCCCTTTATTCTCGTCTTGGAGATATTGCTGCATGTTAAAAGCATACATGGACAACTGCAAATCTATGGGGCTTAGCTGCTATCCTTCAACTTACAGAAAAAGGCACCAAGAGTTGAAAAAGAAGATGCAGAACTGCTATAAGCAAGTCTGCCAAAAATTGGTCCAATCAAGGAAAACACCAGTGGTATGTAGTTTGTTAGAGTGCAGTATGTGTTGTATACGACATATTCGTTAGAGTTAGAATTATGTAAGTCTGTTTTGGTTTGTCGGCGAGATTAGTTGTTAATCTCGGCTGTTGTATGTAGTTACAGGTAGTTGGTGATGGTTGGTAGTAACTAGCAACCATCGGCCACTTATATATATTGTTCATGTCATTGTACTAAGGACCGCATGTAGCGAGAATTCCCTATTTTGCTGATGTATAAGAGCATAGTAATGAAAGAACTGTGATATCATTCTGGTATGAATTTCTATGAGTATTGGTTATGAAGTTGTTATATTTCTTTGCATAGTCATATTTTGTTTACTCTGTATATATCAAGCATATTCATTTAGGTAGTAAACATATGGCGCCATTGCCTACAAGAAGTCGGGTTGAATAGTTGGGGTGACCAAGATGGCTGCTTAAATGGGATAGTCGACAGAAGAACTAGAACCTAACGAACAATGACAAGACAATCTTACACAAGGCCTCGTACATTTGTGGGATATATCGGTCAGGGAGCATGTAAGAAGAGAAGCGGACAGGAAAGAAGTACCAAAAGACGAAATCTGGGACAACCTGAGAGTGAATGAGGAAGGATATAACCTCCTCAACTGCCTTCCAAGACCCCTGACAAGACGTTTTCTAATCCAACAAAATCTGTGTCGAGAGAGAAAGGGAACAATGTCGGCAGCAAATACTTCAACGTTAGGAGGAAAGGAATAGACTGGAAGAAGAAGAGCGTAACACTGATCGACGCGGTACTCCCTAGAATTAATGCGCTTATACCCGAACAAGGACAGGAAGAGAATACAAAGCGTTAGGAGACAAGAGAGCAAGAGATCAGATGGTCCCTGAGAATAAGGGAGCAAAGTGAATGAAGGAGGAGGACATCCCATTTAGATATCTAGACTCAACCCACAGGACCTGCTGGGCACTATCATGAGGTACATATAGGATTTGGAACCAATGGGTGCAATCATGTGTGAGGTGGCAGACATAGTCCGATGTCTGGACAACATTCACTCCTTGTTGGTACTTTAGGAGGACCGTAAAATTGAAAAGTTTATGGAGGAGGATTGCGAGCATGAGTTCACTAGTATTTTTACTGCGAAGGGTTGGCCGACCACACACACCCCTGAGATGAAGAAGGCATGGCAACCTGATCGGATCGTTCCTTCAGCGGTACTGATGGGCATGTTTTGGCTGCACTTTATACAATTGAATGCACTTTCCGAGAGGCGTTCTATATGCTACAGGAACAGGTAGAGAAACACCACTAGGTTTTTTGCTCGGATTGATGAGTCTAGTCGTATTTCTAAGCAACTCTGGGAAGCAGTGGATCAACGGAATCATAGATTTCAGCAACAACTTGCTCAACAGACATTGTTGATGCTCCTGGAAAAGGCTAAGGTGTTGGAGAAAGAGAAAGAGTTGGTAGAGAAAACCAACGGATGCTAGAAAAGGATCAACAATTGGCAACACAGGAGAAGGAATTGGTAGGGAAGGATAGTTAGTTGGCAACACAGGAGAAGGAATTGGCAGAACTACATACTACCCATGAGAAGACAAAGAAACAACTAGCAGAAGTGGTACAAATCGTGAAGACAACTAGAGAAAGAGAGTTCGAAGTAGTACATGATCTTAAGCTCCGAACAGAGGAGGTCTACTGGCTGAGGCAGTTGGCTTCACAGCAGAGTACTCCTTCCTCTGTATATACACCTCTAGGGATATCTCCTCCACCAGCCTCCCAGTAACTAGTATTTTGATTTAGTCTTCCAAGCCGTCTGGAAGATGACTAAATTTTTTTGGGGGTTGATGTAGACGACATATTAGTTAGAGTTATAATTATGTAAGTATGTTTTGGTTTGTCGGCAAGATTAGTTGTTAATCTCGGTTGTTGTATGTAGTTACGGGTAGTTGGCGATGGTTGGCAGTAACTAGCAACTGTCGACCACTTATATATACTGTTCATGTCGTTGTACTATGGACCGTAAGTATGTTTTGGTTTGTTGGCAAGATTTGTTGTTAATCTGGGCCGTTGTATGTAGTTACGGGTAGTTGGCGATGGTTGGCAGTATCTAGCAACCGCCGATCACTTGTATATATTGTTTATGTCATTGTACTAGGGACCGCATGTAGCGAGAATTCCTTATATTGCTGATGTATAAGAGCATAGTAATGAAAGAACTGTGATATCATTCTGGTATGAATTTCTATGAGTATTGGTTATGAAGCTGCTATATTTCTTTGCATAGTCATATTCTGTTTACTTTGTATATATCAAGTAGTAAACATGTGTCAATCAATGGCTTCAATGTCTGTATTCAGAAGTATGCATGACTCTATCTCTCCTTGAACTTATCATTTAATATGTTGCGGGGACTGCAGTCAAAGCTTCCACAACATGGTCAAACAACAGTCCATGTTACTAGGAAATGGTTGCCTACAAAAAGAATGAAACTATAGAGGTGGAGGTAGAACAACAAAGATGGCCAGTTTCTTGAGGAGCGAGAAGTTGTCCATAAGGAGTTTTAGATGAAAGGGTTGATAGAATTACCAGGTGACAATTACAAAGGTCAAAAGGAAGTAACTTAAAGCTGATAACCAGAATGCGATATCCCCTATCTGGTAGACGATATTATTTCGATTTCCACACACTTAATATGACATATTTCATTTGTCAATTAAGTTAGCATCAACTGAGTTTATAAGATGATAATATAAGATGGATTTCAACATACAATCTTGTGCAACAACTAGACAATTCACTGATCTTGTATTCTCATGAACATCAGTACATTAAGGAACTGATACAGAGATATAAGCTTATTTTAATGATGATGTTATACATACACAGAACTGAACTGATGCTATTACAAATCCTTAGGTCAGTTGAGAATCAGTAAATAGTTACCATTCACAGTTGGTGTATTTGTCAGAAATCTATTCAACAATATTGCTGTGTAAATGATACCTTTCTGTAGCTTATGGGGTCTCCACAAATGCCGCTGACAATGGAATCTGCAACTGTATCTCAGCTGATGCAATGAAGGTGGTGATACTTCTGTAGCTGAAAGATCTCCTTGGATGACAAATTGACAATAGACACACAGATCGCTGCCAATCAATGTGGTTCACTGTCATCAGCAGTCCTGCTTCAATGGTAATCACCTGACAATATTATATTATCATTCTTAGGAGCAGCAGTAGTAATCATGGAAGCTTTCAATATTTTCCAGTTCATATCTGCGTGAGAGAAAGCGCTGATCACCCACGAGTCTCCTCAAGTGATCTCAATATTGATGGTTCTCCAATTCTATTGATGCAATTATGCACTCCTTTTTATATTCACTTGGAAACGAATATTGCAACATAAGCGCCTTTTTATTTGATCACCCACGAATTGCTTTGGCCAGCAGTACGCAGTGACTTAATCAACCGGGACCCACAAAACACTAACACAGAAGCTGGCATGTCCTCATTTCCGGAGTGATCACTAAAGGGTACAAATGTTTAGCCTATCCATCATTACTGTAGGCTAAAACACATGGCAAGGCAATGAAGATGATTTTGGTTAAGTAATATCCATTGTATCTTTCATATAAGCCAAAATCATAAGGGCTTCATCATATGGGAATTGCAATTCTTATTGTAATCTCTCATATTCAGGGGGGTAGGACCTATAATTGAGGGGCCAAATTCATAAGTGTTTTCTAAGGCCAAATTGTAAAAGGGAAAATGAAATCTTTAATTACATTTTCTCTAATCTATTTCATATAGATAGGACCTATTGACAATATGTGTTGAGTGTGTTTGAAGAATTAGGTCCAAGTTAAACAAAAGATGTTCAAATGCATCATGGAGGGAAATAAATTCAAATTCAAATGATCTCTCATAAGGAAATCGGTTATCAAGGAGAAGCCCAATGAGTGCATAAGGAGGGAACTCAATTCAAATTCAAAAGAAGGAAATAAAGTTCATTTGCAAATGATCATTTCAAGAGACATTCACCTAGGAGAATAAAGCATTCGGTGGACAAGGAATGGGATCATGTGCCAAAGAACACAACGGCTATCACTCATTGGATCATGTGTCAAGATGAAGGCATTCGCTCAAGGCTCATTGCTTAGAGATTTGCGGCCAAGCTAAGGAGACGTCATTCAAGGATGTATTCACCTATTTAAAGAGGGTTCGCTCTAGGAATTCGCCAAAACCAAGGAAGATTCGTTGCATCATGCCATTCGCCCATATTGAGGATCAATACATTCGCTTAGGCCATTCGGCCATAGCATTTACCAAGGCTCAATGTGGATTGAAGGTGCATTCGCCAAGGAGAAAACATAACTCTATTCCATTCGCCCAAGACATGATTCAATGAACAATGCATTCAAGAATCGATGCATAGCTATTCGGCCATGATGGGCATATTCAGCCAAGGAGATGATAGAAGAAAGGAAAATCATTCAAGTCACATTCTTCCATGCTAGGCTTACGAACAAGATAGTGATTTCATAGAGAAGGAGGTTCTGAGGATCGATTTACTAGTTGCTTTCATTTAAAATCGCTTTGCAAGTTTTTAAATGAATAATGTAATTGGCATTTCATTGGAGGAATTCAAATTCCAAATTCGCCCAAGAAAAGTGACGTTGCCATGAGGAATCGCTCCTACCAATGCACAAACCTAATCGGCCATGAAGGCCAAGGATAAATAGTGCAGCTTGTTAGGTCTCAAAAATGCAGGTTGCCAATCCTAAGAGGATGCCAAGCTCTATGTTTGGATTTGCAACGTTTTTGAACTAACTTGACGAAATCAACCTTCAAGGTTTGATGATTTCCTTCGCTTTAGGTCCTGCTATACCTAGGCGGGTGAACCTTGGGAAATTAAAGCAGACTAATTGTGAATGTATGGACTAATCAAATCTATCTACAATGGCATAGGATGTAGGATAGATGAAATGCTTGCTAACTAATTTTATGTTTAATGTCTAATGAGTAATTGGTAGAAATTGTATAAGCAATATCAAGGTAAAAGGTTTTAAATAATGAGTTGAATGAGACTAGTGCCTTGTTGGGTAACAGAGTCAATTTGAAGGACCAAGAGTAGTGGTTTCCTGATGGTAATAATTCTAATTGTTTGGCATAGTTTTAGTTTATAACTTGTATAAACGTGCAAGTAAATGACTGACAAGCTCTTCTTGATAATCCAACCAAATAGAATCAGATATCTTATAATTCACCAGAAGGTATTTTAATCCTTACTTGAAGGAACCAAATGAAATGAATGGACAAGATTAACAGATAATATTTTACTGGAGACAGAATGGCAATCTAATTATATGGCCCTACTTAGTAATCCAAACTTAATACTTCCAAGCTACTGTAACTAAATCAGAAGGGTTTAATTCCTCAAATGGACACCAACCTATTTAATCACACAGATACAGCAAATGTGTATTGACAGATTAAATATATACTTGATACATTAATCTGAATATCAAGGAAATGCAGAAATGGAGACAGCCACACAATTGAATAATTTTAACAAACAATTGATACCAAAGTAGAACCACTGAATCAGGGAACTTCAAACTTCTTCTTCAAATAAAATATGCAACATAGTCATTTTGGAACATTTTATATATGATGTATATGAATATATTCTACTGCTGATGATCTCTTAGCATCGATTGTTTGAACTTATATAGATATTTCTATGAAGAGACATAACTCTTCAATAAGTTTTTTGGGAACTTAACAATCATTAACAACTATGACATAATCATGATTAGGCCTTATTCAGCCATAAGTAAACTTTAGCCAAGTGATCCAAGTAATCCTGCTCACGATGAGAATCAGTAAGGTCAATAGCACTTCTGGTAATTATATCAAGTGTGATCATGCTTTCCAATTGTTTGCAAACTTCTCTAGATGCAGAGGCTTTGTCTTTCAGAGCTCCTGTGGCTTTGTGTAATATAATTTGACAATCAATAATCCATTCTTCTTTACTCTTCACCTCTCCGTTGTCTTTAAATATCCTGGGCACTCCTGCATTTGAGGCATCATTTCCTTCCTTAGCATCAGCTTTAAGTTTGTCATAGTAATTTTGGTGCTGTTTGAGCAATGCTCTTGCATCAGAGATATCTGTACTATCAGCAACACTTCTGTTTTGTAGCTCAATCAATTTTTCTTGTATTCTCTTTTCAAGTCTTTCATGTTCTTTAACTGCTTTATGATTCTCTGAGTAATTATCCCAAAACTGGTTTAACCACCGCACCATGTTTGCATACCTGCTCTGCAGTATTGTAACAAATGCATCCATCTGAATTTGTGTTGCCTGGTCAGGGGATAATACTTGAATACCCTGTGAGCTCTCACCTTGAGTTATTCTTTTTGTGGATTGGCCAAAAGTACTCTTAACAGCATCCTTCAAGTAATCATTTTCTCTTGTCAATCTTTCACAATTCAATTTGTATGCATCTCTCTCTTTGATCAACATTTGAGCTTGTGCTTTATTCAATTTTGCAACATTGATACCAATGTTTGCAGTAATTATAGGGTCAGTTTCCCCTGCTTTCAAAGTCATAACATGGCCAAAAGTCTTTTCAGTATCTATGATGGCCGTCTTCTTATGGGGAGGGTATAACGCCCATATCATCCAGGAATTTTCATCATTATTATATCTTGTTCCCATATATACTTCATTAACTCTTTCTGGAGTAAGCTTATACTTATCATCAACACTATTCAGAAAACTGTCAAAAACCAAAGCAGAATTTAAATCTAGACCAGGAAAAATCATAACCCCTGCATCCTTAAGCAACTGTCTACCCTTGCTAGGTGTCATATCTTGCATCTCTTTATCTACTGTTTCCTTTAGCATATCTAATAATTGCCTTTCATTATCAGCAGAAACATCATCTACTGACTCTCTGATCTCTTTCCCTTTGTATTTATACAAGAATGATTTAAATTCTTTTGATTGAATGAATTTATCATCTGAAATGAAAGAATCATAGGATGTTTGGCGTGGATCCTCATCAGCAGACCCCTCCTCATCATGTAGCACAACTGGAGGCTGATATTGTTGCATTTTCCTTTTGGACATTTCCACCGTTTTGTCTTGTGACTGCTCCTGCCCTGTCAGCTCTTCATCTTCAGAGGATACAACCTCAATCTCTGCTATCTGTTTTTTTTTTCACTTAAATCCCTATTATACTTTTCTACCACCAATTCAACTTCAGCTTCTTCTAGATTTCTAATAACATCATCATGTGGATAATGTATGTGCATGTATCCACTGAGATTTTGTTTTCTTCTTGCAGAGTCAATAAAGCCTTCAGGGTCAAATCCTTTCCTCGCCTCAGCAGTCATCATGTTATAATGCATTAATTTATCCAAAATGAGATTGTAACCTTTTTTTGAAACCACAGTAAAATCTCCAAAACATAAGGTGCTGGGCATAAATGATTGTTTATCATGTGAACTCAGATGCATCACATTTGAACAATGCATTTGCCTAATTATATCTAAATATGCAAGTCTGTCAGGGACAGTCTTAGGCAATATGAATGGAGTATCCTCAAATCCATAAACTCTGATCATAGTAGCATCCTCAAAGCAATACTAGTCTCCCCAATTATGAGTGACAGTAGGGGGGCCACCAAAATCTTTTGGTCTGAGGAATCTTTTTATTTCAGTTGAAATTGAATATTCACAGGGGTGGTTAAAATACCTATACAACACTTTTACACAATGTTCTTCAAATTGAGCATAGCTGGAGTGGGCATATCTACTATCCCAGATTCTGGTCCACATTTGTATGGGTATCTTTTCCCCTTTCTTATCTGCAGCAATAACTCGAAACTCACTTGGCCATAACCCTACTTCCTGGCCGTAATATAACACCATGTGCATAAGCATTGAATAATGCTCAAAAGAGCATGCTGGAGCACTGTTTTTTATTGCAGACAGACCAGAGTCCATTCTATTAGCAATATAAGAAGCATAATCAAACTGCCTTGCATTATGACACTGAATGTCAGAAGCTATGACCATTAGAGAAATAGTCATGAACTCGGGGACCTCTGAACCAAGGACTTGGCCTACAGAAAAATAGGTATACTGTATATATGGTTCAAATATAGCTACATGAAAGGGAGGGCCATCATTTTCAGTTAAGGGCATCATTTCTCCTTCAACCCTGGGCCTATGAATGGGCAACCTCCATCCATTGTAAGTTGTATCCATTCTCCAATACTCTTTATCCAGATCTTCATAAACAATAGGGACAGTGCATAAATCATCTAGATCAAACACCTCACAAATAGCATTTTTTGACAGATGCACAATTGGTTCTCCCTGTGGGTTGCAGATGGCTTTCAGGCTTGAATTGTAATGTCTGGCAAGCAGTTGAAGGAGTTCCACATTCAAGAATACATTAGGCACAACCAGTTTTCCTAAATTCATGTGCCATGGGTTTGACACAGGAGCATTCCTAAACCTTCTATTATAGTGGAATCTGAAAAGCTCATATCCCCGAATTGGGGTCCAGATATCTCCCAGGCGTTTATGTTTATCTTCTAATCTCTCAACCTCTGCCCTGAGTTGAGCAGACCTTCTGGCCTTGGGAGTTGACCCAGGCAGTTGGTCAGTCAAGTCCTGGTTGAGTTTTCGATCTTTTACTTTTTCCTCAGGGGTTTGTTCAGTTTTTTGTTTTTTGGACTTACTGGTTTCCCCTTGTGACTTTCTTCCTTTTCCCTTTCCCGGAGTTTCCATATTTAAAACTTCGGCAGAAAATTTGAACACAAGCTATACAGTAGTTTGTATGTATGTACCTGTCGCTTGTTGGCTGGAATCGAAATCCTCCGCTTTTGCCTCAAGAGTTCCTCTGTATTCTCTTCTCAGACGGCTTTGCAGTTATAATGATCGTAAAGGATTTCATAGTCGTTTGTATTTAATTATTTGATCAATTCAATGTTCGTCGCTGTGAAATGTCACATCGCCATAACTCCTCTTATCAGTATGATTTTTAAAATGTCTGGGCGACCTTAATGCTTTTATGGCGCGAACAATCAATCAACGTGACCATCGGCAGGACCTGTTTCATCGCCGTGTGATTTAGATTTCTCTCCGACGTAATGCGTCTTACCGATATAATTTGTTTATCGGGGTAATTAACACTATCGGGATAACATAATTATGTTTCCCCGAGCTTTGTCGTCTCACCGATAGTCGTCTTTACTTTGGATCGGGATGACTTTGTTAATGTCTTGCCGCTAGAGTATCAACAGGTATGAATTTATTCTCATCGGAATGAAATATACTATCGGGATAGCTTTCAAAGGATAACCCGATCCCAATCGTCTCCCCGATGGCCCTTTCGTATTCTTTATCGGACAGAGTATATTAAAGTGTCACCGACACCTTTTGATCACCGTGACTTGTAAATCGGCAAGACCTAATTCCTTTGTCCCGATATGTCGAGTTATCCCGATAGATATGTATATCGCTGTGAGTCTCGCCGAAAGCTCTCTTATCGCCAAGACTTTGAGTATCGGAAACTTCTTTGTGTCTTATCCCGATAGTTTACTTCTTGCCGATGGCTATTTGCTTCGTTGCTCCCGCAGGATGTTCGGTGAAACTCTTGCCGAAATACTTCATCGGTATGATATATACCGTCGGGGAAGCTTTTGAAGGATCCTCCGATGGTTATCAGTCATACCGATCGGAATGACTACTTGGTTCTCTTGCCGATGTAAGGTCATCGGTATTACTTATTCCATCGGTGACTTCCATAAATCTCCTTCCGATCTGCATTGTCACGCCGATGGTTATTTTCGAATGATTCCTTATGTATCGGTGTAAGCAAAACAACATCTTGCCGATGGATTGACCTTGAAGACATTTGGCACTGCTCATCTATAGACACCTTGAGAGATACATTAAATTTTTATCATGGTTTTTTGAGATATTTTTTTCAGAATTTGTTCAGAATATGATGGAGTGAGAAGACAGTAAAGTTTCAAAATTTTACTGTCCTAACAGAGCTCATGACATTTGAGGATATGACTGATTTGGTATGTTTTTCTATTCATTTCAAGCTTGAAAATTCCGATTTTCATTGCTTAATTGCAAGGAGATGTGCCCTTGCCAATAGGGAGATGACCCCCTATGATCCTTGAGGTGATATTGCTCTAATTTCACCATTGATTTCAAATTGCAGGTATTTGGAGACATTACAAGCGTTGGGTATCATTCTAACATAGCTTCCTACATCATTGGCAACATCCTAAGCCAATCGCCCAAGTCTAAGCTCCATCCTTGGGTGTTTGAAGAAGGTTCAGCCTTCATTGGAAGGCATTCTTATTTGCTGTCCAATATCAGACTGTTGCAACAGTCCTACAGTTATTCTTCAGTCACATTTGGAAGTGTTGTAAGGGCTCTTGAGAGCTGAGGTCAATTGGCAAAGTTATCTATAGCTTGTTCTTCATTCGGCCTAAGTTTGATGGCCATTTTGTAGTCTAAGAAGTCTGATTTCATATTTGCATATGACTGTCATAGAGGGCAGCAAACTTATTTTGTAATGACAACATTTTCGTCAAAGGAATAAAGCTAAATTGAAGTTGGGGGTTCATTGAATATTTGTGTACTTGTTCAATTTCATTTGAATTATTGTTTTCAAGTATTCTTACCTAAGTTGGAATAAGATTTCAGTCATAACCACTTAGGAACATTACAGAAGCTCTGCTGGAATGTGTCAGAGATTGTCTGCCAGGGAGTGGCAGAACTCAAGACTTCAAAGTTTACAATTCCTTCTACCACAATCACTTCAATAATCCTATGCTGGGGCCACCATTCACTATCCAGTACATAGGCAATTCAATAATAAACTTTCAAAGATTAAATTCACTTTTTAGAAGTCCACAATTACATTTGAAAGATGCTGCGAATGCAATATGGGACCCACGAACTATATAATATCAGCCTTCAAATAATACAAGAAACTCCAAATCCGCTGCGTATGAACACTAGCAGCTACAGCTAAATATATCAAGGAACTTCAAATTACAATATCAACTCCATTGTGAAAATTTGCAATAAGTCTTCAATGAATTGCCAATACAAAGATATTCAATGAATCCATCAACAAACTGCAATAAAGGTCTCCGACCCAATATCCATAATCAATCAATGCTCAAACCCAAAGAAATATGAAACAATGCTTTGTAGCTCAGTTGTGAAATATGAAGCAATTTCACCTCCTCAATGGTAAGGGATCATCACCTAACCATTATTTTACCAAGGGATCATCTCTTTGATACCTTGAATGCAAGGGAGCATCTCCTTGAACTCAGTTGAAATCAGAACTTGACAGAACACATAAACTCAATACATCAATACATGATTTCAAATGACTCCTAGGCATCATTTTAAAACCTTCACAAATTAGGATGGACCTAATTTTATTAAATGAAGGTTTTTGTGTACATAATCACACTTGAACATTTTTAAATGCTTACACTTGAACTTTTTAAATGTTTGTTTTTGCGTACACAATAACACTTTATTTTATAAAGTTTTTTAAAATTGACTTAAGTAACTTAATAAAATATTAATTTTATAAAGCAATTAAAATACTTTATAAAATTAATTCACAATTAGAACCTTTTTAAGGTACTTGAAAAATGGGGACATCACATAGAATTACTTGTGTTTGTCTACCCTGGTTCATTTTGATTTTAGAACTAAAATTATGAGCACGATGCTTACTGTTTACTGCCTATGTGGTCTAATTGTTTTCATACAGAGTAACCGAGAAAGATATTTGTATTATCACAGTGTACTGAATTAAATTACATTGTACGAGAATAACAACCAGATTTGGTACTCAAAAGATCAACTGCATATATTAACTCAGAATGGCAAGTACAATAACAATCCAAAAACTCCATGCCCATACAATGGCGTAACAAGTACATATATAGTTTGTCCGACGGTTACCAACCGTCGCCAACCATCGTACCGATCGGGAGTAACCACTCGCCAAAACTACAACATAAACATACTTCCCGAAACCACTAACAAAACATATTTTGCCAAAAGTAATAAACTATGTAAAGTACGTCTAACATCATCCCCCCCAAAAAACTTGTCTTCCAGACGACTACAAACAAGAGCCCAAATTAACTAGGAAGTAGGAGGGTCAGTGGACGTCCCTGGAGGTGTGGATGCCGTCCGTGCTGATCCAGGAGTCCCCTGCTGAGGTTGAACTAACTGCGAAGCCTGTAAACCTCCTCAGTCCTTTGTTTCAGATGTGTTGAGGCAATGATATGCTTGTCTTTGGTGAGACGTACCATCTGGACAGCCTCGGCCAACTGCTGTTTTGTTTTCTCCTGTGTCGCCTGAGATTCGGCCAACTCCTTCCTTGTGGTTTCTAGTTCTACTCTGAGTGCCTCGGCCTTGTTCCTTTCTAACTGTGTGAGCTCGGCTTCCTGTGCCAACTGCCGTTGGATGTGTACCTGTTGCTCATCAATTTTTTCCCTCAGTTGCTTACTCATAATTGTAGCCTCCTCTAGTCGTTTGTTGCACCGTTCTGTCTTTTGAAAATCCTCCTGTCGAGCATAATATAATGCTCTAAACTGGTCCTCAATGCTATGAAGGGCTGCCAGTAGCTCACTGTCGGCATCTCCCACTCCCAAGTCTGGTCTCTCTAGTTTCCATGCCCTTTGCATCTCCTCGGTAATTACTTCTGGCCAACCCTTATTCCAAAATACCCGTACAAACTCCTTCTCAGCATTCTTGACAAAATGTTCAATTCTTTGTACCTCTGCACGTATTACTGGTGAAGAGTATTGGGGGTTGACCCTGGTAGCAATATCAGATACCCTCTGAAGGATGGTTCCCATAGACCCTAAATCCTGTGCATACCTGAGAATGGTGCCGAGTGGGTCACTCTTATCTGGCGCACCCATGTGTACTGTCAACCCAGCTGGCTCAACCGAGCGAGAAGTATCTTCTGTATCATCAGCACTATCTGTCCTACTCGTGCCTTCCTCTTCTGAGCTTCCTGTGGCTGTGCCTTCCTCCTTTGCTTCCGAGTCACTAATCGTTATGGCAACATCAACTGCTTTCTCCTCCTCTGACTATACCATCTCACCTTCAAGTGCAGGTGGCGGTAAAAGAGATCTAGCGGGGCTTAGAGGAGTGTCTGCCAACTCTGAAGGCATGCCTAGTAGCTGAAGCCAAGCATCTACCTGTAATGAGCTGTCTGCATGTGCTATGCTCTCTGGAGATCTAGTCTCGAATGGAGTAATCTGCCCTGATGGGAGAGGAACTGGTACGGTATTATCTCCCTACATCCTCATGACCTGACCCCAAGAGACGTGCGTGGTACTAGGCCGAACTGGAATCTCTGCTTGGGTGCGTGTCTAAGTGCAAGTGTGCATGCTTCTTTGCCAGTGAAAAATCCCATCTGTTCTCCCCTACTGGTACTATAGGACTGGGGTTGGCAGGGTTGCTAGGAGTGGCTGAGGCTGACGAGGCCTCAATGCAATCCTCCTCGGCACCTTGTGCATTATACGAAGCTTCCGACGAAGTCTCAGGTAACTCCCGCTGCTTTCTCTTTTTGCTGCTCCGTGACTCCTCTCCCTTCCCACCTTGTGCAGGAGCCTTCAGGTTTGTCCATCTGAAGACGGTCGGCCATGTGGGGTCGTACTGCTCATCTGGCTGAAATGGAGCTCGCGCCAATGAGGGGACGTGAGTGCAGATGGCGTCCAGGAACAGCACAATGGCCTGCTGAGTCATGTAGAATGACTTGTGAGTCATTTTCATGAACTCGTGAATCCTGTCGGAGAGAACTGCTGCCCAGTTGTACATTGCACCCTGGCTAAGGCCAATCATATAATCCGACATCCAAAATGGAATGTCTGACGAGTGTGACGCTCCTGTCAGCCGCCCCCGAATGACATCCATTATGCACCACCATTCTTCATTCGCCAAGTGATCTCGGCGAAGTCCTCTATTCCCTGCAGCCTTTAATTGATTCTTTTCTTTCTCACTCAGGTCTGATCTGCAAACCTTTGCCATAATGCTGTCCTTGTGTCTTCCGGTCATTTTCTGTTTGCCGACTGTAAATCCTTGACACGGTACACCCATCACTCTCTCGAAATCCTGTGGCGAGAATGTGATTTTGACCGATACATTCATAAATCTGATGATCGTGTGTTTTGCTCGGGGGTTGTAATTCGCCACCATGTTCTTCAATATTGCCTCAAACTCTCTGAAATTGAAATAGGGCATTTGTATTACCTTGTCCACTTGTGCCTTCTGCAGTGCTCTCTTGAGAGGATGATCGTCAGCATGGCTGGTCCACCACTGTTTACACTCGCTCACCGTAAGACTTTCCCACTGCAAGGAATCCACTGTGATTTTTTCCTTGTCTTTCCCTTTCCCTTTTGGCTGCTTCTTCTGTGCTGATGAACCCACGTCAGTTTGTGGTGTCTGTGCTGGTTTTTCTTCGACAATCACCTTTGCTGCCATCTTTCTATCTTCCACCCGTTCCAAAATTTGAATTTGTTTTCCTCTGCCTTGAGCTCTGGTAACCCTGTTTGCTGGCAAGAATGACATTCTGATCTTCTTTATACTCCCGCAGGTCAGTTTTTTACCGTTATTTTTCTCCTTACACCTGAATCGTACGGCCAGCAACTCCACCAAATGAATCCGTACGTGCAAGGGCAAGGTATGGTGGATTTTGTACTAGTACGGCTAGCAAGGAACCGTACGGTCACAGAATGTACGGCCAAATCTTCTTCTCTTCGTACGGTCGCCAAAGCTTTTTCATACGGTCCAATCTTCCCCTGCTCCGTACGCCCCTAACCCCCTTCGTACGGTAGCTTCCCTTCTCTTTCGTACGGCAGCTTATCTTTGTACGGCGGCAAGGAACTTCATACGGCGGCAGAAGAAAAGCGTACGGCCAGCAGGTAGCAAATTCCGTACGGCCAGAGACTTCACAAATCCGTACGGCAATGTCAGGAATTCGTACGTCACAAAAAAACGTACGAGCAATAGGTAGAAAATTCCGTACGGCCCAGAGACTTGCTCGTCAGGAATTCGTACGGATCGTTGCCTGCATATGATATTCGTACGACCTTTATGGTACGGTGCCGTACGGTTTTATAGTTTCTCTCTTTTTTTTTTTTTCTAGTCTTTTTTGTTTTTTTCCCTTTGTTGACTTGACGTTTCCAATTTCCTCGAATTCCGCCATCTTCCATTCGCTCTCCCAGTATTCTCTATCCTTTTCCTTATCTCTCTTCTCTTCCTCGTCCAGGATCTCGATTTCCGTCAGCTGACGGAAGATGCAGTTTATGTAACCCTTCTGTCTCAGGCAATCGTTGGTGCAGCATTTATCAATTTCTTCCAATTCCCAAATCTGGTCAAACGTCAGGGACTGGTCTCTCACCCATGTCAAGTGCCATCCCATTGGCTCCTGGACCCACTGAAATGTTTTCCCGTCTCCATTCATCTTCACATTCTCGTTTCTGCATCTGTACTTCGCCTTCCAAAGCCGACTCCTTGGGATCTGTATGTGGGGTAGTCCGACTGGCCAATTCTTCCTTCTTAATTCCCAGACTTTGTCACAGTAGGGTGATCTTTCCACAATGAACATTGCTTCTGCCAAGTACTTTCTTCTTGGCGGGTCCCGGACCTCCTTTGGTAATAGGAACTCAAATCTGTCCTGTATTTGGTTGCATTCTCTTATCCAGTTGTTCCAGTTCTCTTCCTCTTCTTCCTATGGGTAGTTCTTATTAATCCATTTACCACCATAGTCTTCATTGATTTGGCCCTCACGGGCTTCCATCCGCACTGGCTTTGGTGCAAAGAACCCCGTTACTGGTTCAAACTGAGTACTTGCAAATACCATTTCGTCAACTTTGTTTTCTGTCTCCTCATGTTGTTTGCCTCTTTTCTCCTTCACGCCGTGGTTTGTTAATGCGAATCCCAGCATATTGATTTGTATTGTTTCTCTTTTTCTCTCTTTATAAATCTTCAGTTTCGACCCGTTCACTGCTTCGTTGATTGGACTTCCATCGAGATTATCTAGCTTTATAGCCCCATTGTCCATCAATTCTCGTATTCTGAACGGTCCTAACCACCGAACTTTGAAGTTCCCAGGTTTGATTTCATTACAGCTGTTATATTTCAGGACTAACTGCCCAGGCCGGAACTCCATTTTCCGTAGGTGTTTGTCGTGCCAATACTTCTGGCGTTTCTGCATGATTTTCGTCGACCATTGAGCCAAAATTCTTTTCTCGTCCAATTTATTCAACTGGAACAGTCTTTCCTCCAGGCTCTCCGTATCTCCTAGTCTGTTTTCCACTGCAATTCTCAGACTTGGGATGAGGTATTCTGCTGGTACTACCGCTTCTTGCCCATACATCAACTGGAAAGGTGTGTGTCCAGTCGTTACCTTATAAGTGGTTCGGTAAGCCCATAACACCGCTGGTAACCTCTCTTCCCAGTCCGATCCTTCGATACCGCATGACTTGTGGATTACCGAAATGAGCACCTTGTTCGTTGACTCTGCCTGCCCATTCGCCCTTGGATAGTACGGACTTGATAGGTTGTGCAGGATTTTGAATTCCGTAGTCATGAGTCGGATGACATGGTTGACGAAATGTCCCCCACGGTCACTCGTCAGTTGAATCGGAATTCCATATCTCGTCACAATCTGTTCATATAGGAACTTTGCCATGCTCAATGCAGTGTTATCCTCCAGTGCCTTTGCTTCAGCCCACTTCGTCTGGTATTTGGTAGCCACTATTATGTACCGACATCGGTGTAGTTGGCTGACCTTAGGGGTCCTACAAAATCCAGCCCCCATCTCTCGAAAAGCTCTTGAGGTTGTGATGGCCAGAGTGGCATATAATCCCTCTTCAATGGTTTTCCTACCCTCTGACAAGTGTCACATTGGATTACCCATTCCCGGGCATCTGTGTGTAACGTCGGCCACCATAGGCCGGCGAGTAGGACTTTTTGTGCTGTGGTGTCGGGACCCATATGTCCCCCTGCTAGTCCCTCATGGGCTTCTGCCAATACACCCCTTATCTCTTCTTCCATCACACATCTCCGGAGGATTTGATCGGGGCCCATTTTGTAGAGCAGCCCGTTTATCAGTTGAAATGTCTTACTCTTTAGTGCAATCTTCTGTCGTTCACTTGTAGACATTTCTGGCGAAAACGTTGAAGTAGACAAGTACTCACCAATTTTCTCGTACCATGGCGGTAAGGCATCTATTTGAAATAGGTGGGCATCCGGAAAGTCTTCATTGATCCCATCTCCTGGTTCTCCTGATTTGATCCTTGAGAGCTGGTCGACAATTACATGGCTTTTTCCTGGCCGTACAATAATAGTGAAAGTAAATTCTTGCAGAAGTAACAACCATCTACTGATTCTGCCTTGAATAATCGGTTTGTTGACCAGGTACATTAGAGCTTGATGATCCACATAAAAAGTGAATGGTGTTGCCAAGAGATAATGCCTGAATTTCTGTACGGAGTAGACCATTCCCAAAGCCTCTCTTTCTGTAGTACTGTAATTCTGCTCCGCTTTGGAGAGCAACTGACTGGCAAAGTACACTGGATGATCCAATCCATGAGATCCGACTTGTGCAAGAGTGGCACCAATTGCAAAGTTTGATGCGTCCACATGCACGTGGAATTCCTTGTCCCAGTTTGGATAGGCTAGGATAGGTGCACTGATGAGTCTTGTCTTTAGTTCTTCAAAAGTGTTCTGTTGTTCCTCCAACCAGGCAAACTGCACCCCTTTCCTTGTCAACATGTCCAGTGGGTGTGATACCTGAGCAAAATTTTTGATAAATCTCCGGTAGTAACCGACATGGCCGAGAAAGGACTTTACTTCGGTGACATCTCCTGGAGCCTCCATTTCTACAATTACCCGAATCTTGTCCGGGTCTGCTTTTAGTCCTACTTGGCATACAATATGGCCCAGAAGTTTCCCTTGTGACACCATGAACCAACATTTCTTTGGGTTTAAGGCCAACTGTGCGGCCCTGCAACGCTCCATGCACTCGGTGAGGGCTTTGAGGTGAGTTTGCTGGTCGCTGTAAATTGACCAGTCATCGAGGAATGCCTTGAAGTTTCCCACTGACATTTTGTCAAATATGTGTAGGATAATCCTCTGAAAGGTGGCTGGTGCATTGCACAGACCGAACGGCATCTGGTTGTATGCATATACCCCATTTTCAATCACAAATGTTGTCTTCAGTTTGTCTTCCTCGGCGATGCTAATCTGGTTATATCCCGAAAATCCGTCCATAAAGGAATATATTTCGTGACCGGCCACTTCTTCCAAAATGGAGTCTGTGAATGGGATGGGGAAAGGATCTTTGATTGTTACTGCATTGAGGCATCTAAAATCTACATAAATCCTGATTTGTCCCCCTTCCTTCTTGAGTGATATTACAATCGGTGACACCCACTCACTCGTTTCTACCTCGAATATTATTCCTGCCTCAAGCATTTTTTCAATTTCCTCTTGTACTTTTGCCGCGTAGTTCTTATTCATGCGATATGGCCTTTTCTGTACTGGACGTGCTCCTGGTATGAGTGGAATTCTGTGGACGCACAGTTTTGGTGGTATCCCCTTCAGGTCCTTGTAGGTCCAGGCAAACACATCCTTATACTCTAGGAAGATTCTGAACGCTGCTGCCTTGAGTACGGGATTCCAGTCGTTGCCAGCCAGAATTATTTTCGGGTTGCTTTCCTCGCCGAGATTAACTTTCTTCATTACCGGCTCTTCGTACATAATCTTTTTTTCCGGTTCAAACTGGTGTGCCGGCGTACTGTCTACTTCTGCATTCCCTTCCTTATATTCCCCGTACGCCGCTGGGAACATGTGGGTTACATCCTTCCCCTTCTCACTTGTCCGTTCCAATGTTTCACCTTCGGCTTTCTGTTCACTCGTCATTCCCGAGTTTTCACCGATTTTTTTTATTGAAATCATGTTGCACTGTGGCGGGAAAAACTTGTATTCTTCCATCTGCCAATGGAATAGCCCGCTGGATGAATTTGTCTCATCTTCTGAGCATTCCTGTAATTTCAGTAGCCCTTCATCATCGGGCTCCATCGGCCCTTTCCCACTTTCTGTCGAGTCCCCTCCATCCGAGTCAGAATCTGACGCCAACTCTTCACTGACGGTTTGTGTCTTCAAATCAATGACAAACTTCCTACGTCCATTTTCTATGGACAGAGTGTTTTTCTTCTAGTTGTGGTTGGCCTTGGCGGCTATTAGCCATCCTCACCCGAGTAATGCATCGTATGATGCATTTTGTGCTGTTATGACTACAAAATTTAACAAAAATTGCTGGGTCCTGATTCTTACCTTTTGATCCATTAGCACTCCCAGCACCTTGATCCCATGCTGGTTGGCTCCCACTAACTGGAAGTTTTGTGGCCATACAGTAGGCTTCCCCAGGCTCTTCCAGGTTTCTTCTGGTAGTACATTTACTCCGGATCCACCGTCGACTATAGTATTTGTCAAATTCCGTCCAAGGATTTCCATGTGTACTATGGTCGGTTTCTTTCCAATATCAATCGCCAGCAACCTCGGGTCGAGTACTTGTTCTCCCGTTGGCGGTGGTTCTACTATAACATCTTTTGTTGTGTGGGTTTGGTCTTCGTGTGAGTTGTCCTCCATTACCTTGGATATTGCTACTTTCAACTGAGGCAAGCTCTGGAGGAGGTTGGCCAATTTAATTGGTACGGTAGCTTGTAGCACTTGACTTGTTATGTTCTTGTCCGATTCCGATCGTATTGCCTTTTTGTCTGAGTTCCTCTGTTCGGTTTTCATGGCAGCTTCCACTTCCTTCCGTGCCTCCCGGAGTCTTTCTTTTTCCGTACGAGGATCTGGATAAGTGGCCTTTTTCCACTGTGCTCGAGTGATAGCAAGGATTTCTTCATTATTTTCCTTGAGATTGATAAGGTTTACCCCTTTCTGCTTCGGACAGTCTTTTTCTTCGTGATCACCAGGCCCACACCACCTGCACAATGCATTTATTGTGCTCTGATTGTTGTTGGGGCATTCTCTCGCAAAGTGTCCCCACTCGTTGCACTGCCGGCACTGTATCATCGGTCGCCCTTTGCTGTCGTACTGCAATCTGTTCCGGGGGCTGTTATTGCTAAACCTTCTGTTATTCCTGTATCCTCCGGGGGATGCATTCGGACTATTTTGAGGTTTCGGCGGTGTGGTCGGCGGAGTTGATGATTCTCCCTGAGTGAACAACACTTGGGTACTTCTTGCCTTCAGGTTAAATGGGCACTCCTTGATTGAGTGTCCCATTACCTGACAGATATCGCAAAATAATTTTCTCGGGCAGTTTGCCTTTATGTGACCCTCTCCATTGCAGTTTGTGCACCATAACTCCCGATTCTCTCTAGTTGTCTCCTTATCCGTTTTCATTTCCTTCATCATACGGATCATGTCCCTTTTCAACACCTGAATGGTTTTCGACTCGTTTTCGTTGTTGTCAGCCCTCGTACTGCCATCATCTTCAGTTCTTTTCTTACTTCAGGATGATGTTTTGCTTTCACTTTCTATGTCCATCACCTGGTTGTATGCTTCCGCGTACGACGATGGGGGTACCACTTTCATCTATTGACGAGACTAGCCCTTCAGTCCATCAGCTGGCTGCGTTTCTAGTTTCCCGAGTAATTCTTTGAGTCTTCTATTATATGCCCTTACGTTTTCATTCTTTCCTTGTTTGGTATTGTAGATTTCAGCTACAATCTCATTGTCATCCCTAAGAAGTTTAAATTCGTCCTCGAAGGCTTTTCTCAGTTCGTCCCATGAGGCTTTCTGTGTTGCCCCTAGGTCTGTATACCAGTCAATGGCAATACCCCTTAGCGTGGCTGGAAATGCTTTTACCCAGTAGTCTTCGTCCTCTTGTCCGTTTGCCACCCATATGGTTTCACACGTTTTACAGTGTCGGACAGGATTCTCTGACCCGTTCCCCATGAACTTTGGCAACTTCTGCCTTTCACTTGCCGGTGGGGTCACCATCTTTTTCCCGAGGCACCCTCTCTGTGTCTTTGACCCGATTGGACTGGTTCTACCGTGTCGTTCCGGTGTCTTCCTGACACTGCCGGCCACGTACGGTTCCTTCCCACTTCCGGTTTCGGCGTCCTCTACACTTCGAGTTACCTCTGGCTCTCCTTGGTTTTCCTTCTGTGCAGGGGTCTCGGGCTCAGGTCCTCTGTTCCTCGGCCTTTCGTCTGAAATGGACAATGCCACAATCCGCCGTATACTATCCTCTAGTTCTTCTGTCAGATTATTTTCTTTTCCTCTATTTGTTATTGGTGTTCTAAAATTATGTTCATCACCCCCTTGATCTATCTCTTCATGTCGTTCATTTTCTTTTTCAACAATCTGTTTCAATCGTTTTCTACGTTCTTCTTGTTCCTTTAGTCTTAATGATCTTCTTACTATTTCTTCTGGTGTTGCTTGCCCCACTGGTAATTTATTCTTGTCCTTATTTAGTTGTATGGGCATTAATTATGCTTACCCTTTCTCAGTTGTACGGTGTGCGACGGCGATCACCGTCACGTTCCTCCTCCTCTTGCTTCAGACGTTCCTCATATCTTCTGAGAATTTGTTGTTGTCTCACTTCCCTCTCTCTCTCTTCTCGAATATCTTGGAAGGCTATCAAGTTCCTTGCCAGAAGTCGAGGAATGCGGTCCAAAAGATTATCCACTTTGCTATTAACACGCAGGTTCTCCGAAATAACCTCCTGTGGAACCTCTCTGCGGATAGACTCGTCTCGCACGTATTGTCCGACTGATAATAACCACAGTTTGACCAATTCCTGAGTTACTTCATCTTCTCGGCTTCTGGGTTCATTCTCTTCTCTATCGCTTACCTCGCGCTCTTCTTGAATTTCTTGTATTATTTCTTCTACGTGCTTTCTGTCTCGTACTTCTTCGTCGGTATCGACCGGTTGCCCCATTATGCTGCCATTCTCCCGTCTGGATGTTCACCGGATTCGCTTAGGCAACGGCGCCAAAATGTTTACTGCCTATGTGGTCTAATTGGTTTCATACAGAGTAACCGAGAAAGATATTTGTATTATTACAGTGTACTGAATTAAATTACATTGTACGAGAATAACAACCAGAATTGGTACTCAAAAGATCAACTGCATATATTAACTCAGAACGGCAAGTACAATAACAATCCAAAAACTCCATGCCCATACAATGGCGTAACAAGTACATATATAGTTTGTTCGACGGTTGCCAACCGTCGCCAACCATCGTACCGATCGGGAGTAACCACTCGCCGAAACTACAACATAAACATACTTCCGGAAACCACTAACAAAACATATTTTGCCAAAAGTAATAAACTATGTAAAGTACGCCTAACACTTACAATTTCTTTGTCAAGGGTGGTATGATGCAGGATCTTTCTTAGCAGACTGGTTAGTTTGTAGATCAACGTACAAATCAGAGTGTGATCTATATAACATAGATTTAGATCAAATAAGTGAAAGGTGTGTAGTCCTCGTGGTATGAATTTGTTTTTGTTGGATGTGAGCATCCATAAGTAGTATTATTAGGTGGGAAAAAAAGGCGTAAAGATGGGCTTTTAATTCAAAAGATTGAACAGCTTGCCCCACTTGCAATGAGGATAAAAGAATGATACGGCTAGAATGTCTAATGGGACTAGCTAGCTAAGTTGCTTATACGAAGCATGCATGTAGAAGAAAGCACTGCAAACAATAATGTTTAGGAAAAAAGGCTAGGTTCTAGAGTGAACAGAATTACTGAAAAATTGAGGAAGATGAACAGAGCAATGTGGCAAGAATACTTATGCTTCCTTGCTACTCTCTGTTGCCAAATTGTGTCTTAGTTGTGATGCTCTCTGTTGCTTCCATGTCCCCACGGATGGTAGAATAACAAAACAACATAATGACAGAACTACTATCAATGCTATCAATGCTGCCACATGTTCTGGTACATGGAAAGATGAAGCATATGCTAAGCAGGCCTTTGTGCTCTGTTTTCTGCATCAAATGACAGTGCACCTTGTGTTGAAGCAAAGATGCCATGCAATGGTGCCATGTGTTCCAAGAAGCTCGAGAGATAACCCCATCTAGTATTACAGAGAATGACAGAGAATGCAGTGTTGAAAGTGTTAGCATGTCTGAGAGCAATTTGCAACTAGCTAACCCACTGAAATCCTATTGGGGCACATGCCATCCTCTCAACACCAATGAACAAGTAAAATGACATAGATCAAGGAAGTCAAGCAAATCCCTGAGGAGTGCCCCTTTAAGATTCCATTTGACCATGTGCCAAACTTTTAGTGCAACTACATAATGGTTGACAGAAGAAACAAAGAGCATGAACCAACATGAACTTTTCCATCTTGCTCCCTCATTTGTCATGACTGTGTAGTTAGAGCACTAGAGGAGCGAGATAAATAGCTAGCGACATGTTAGCAACACATCAGCTGGAAGAGGTACATCAAAATATGATTTTCTCAGGACTTGCACAACCTTGTCGATAAGTAAATGAATCTTGTAAGCAATTGTTAGGTTTGGAAACTGAAATGAATTGTCATTTTAAGGATTCTATAGACACAACAAAAACACACACATACACTCACTTCTAGTTCAAATGGAAAAGTTGGGAAAGAAAAGCAGTTATTTAGATCTTGACCCTGAAACGTACTGCTCTCCATAGTGAAGTTAGTGGAATGGAATTTTGGGCTTTGGATCTGCCCTTCTAAGTCCTGTTATTTTTTCTAACTGTGAAAGCATTCTCACTTACTTTTCTTCTCAAGGTTGTATAACTGGAGCATCAATATATCATGATATGACTTGTTGAAATATGATTTGGATTAATGAAACGTTTTCACACCAATGCACTCCATAATGCGTATGATGCCACTACCTTACATAACATTCAAGTTACTCCTTGTTGTAGAGCATTCTTTTGCTTGCAAGTCACTTGATTTAAAATTCTTTGTGACCATGAAGTAACTAGTGGATACTAATGATTTCTTTTCTATCTTCTCCATAATTACAATTTTATCATAGTGGTCTTCATGTCTTCTTACCATTCTTCATTAATTGTCATTCCCTTCTTACAAATAGCTTTTACACTGGTTGGGTGAATGTCATCTAAGTTAAGACACATTATATCTGTCTGCTTGAGATTCCTTTCTATATGTAAGTTTATTTTTAGTTTAATATTTGTGGTACATTAATTTATTGAGAATTGGCATATCTATATTTTTAGGACAGTTGTGGAGGGTGAGTTGGTTGAAGTCCTAAATTTACATACTATGTGTTGCAATTAGAGAATTTCTGTGGACGAGTTTGGTGTTGATCATGTTCTTTACTAATACTCCTGCATATGATAGGAGATCCTATGCTATCATTTTCCAAATCTAAAATGCTTTTTATTGTATTTTTTTTCTTCACTATGTATGTTTGCAGGTCTCAATAAAGTATTCCATAACAATCTTCCTTAAAAGTTTTTGGTTTCCTCCTTTGAATATTGATCGTTTTAGAGAGTACCAAAATTTTCACAAATGCAAAACAAATGGTGGGAATATATTAAGCTGATATAAGAGCATAAGGCTCCTTATATGTATGCTTGGCACAAACTTGTTCAAGTAGACATATAGATGCTGATTCAATTCAACCAATCAAGGATAAAACTGCCTCATAGAGGTTCGCTATATATGGCTTCGATTCATGTGTTCCATGTTTTTGCTCTGCCCATAGTTTCTATTTCTTGATTGTTCTCTTAGTTCTTAGGGTTGCTCTGGAGGCACTGACAATGAGTGTAATGCTCTTGGAGGCGCTGAAAATGAATCTAAGGCTTTGTTGCAAGTACTAAAGTAGGCAGTGTAAAATTTCTTTGATTCAACACTGTTGTATCCAAATTTGCATAGTTTGCAAAATATAATAGAATGTATGATAAAAAAAGATGTGGACGAAAGCTTTCATGATGTGTTCTTGTATGGGAAATCAGTGTCAGAATTGACATCAATTTATTGTTATTGCACATCAATTTATTTTGGTAGTTTTCTTCATACATGCTCTAATTAGACGTTCCATATCTCTTTATATTGTTTTGGTAGCCTGAATGGTATGATATGTTTTCTAGATTCTGTCCCAGACACAAAGTTTGACAGTAATTAGCCACTTTTTACTGTGGTGTTCAGATTTGTGACATTTGATGAACAGCCAATAGCTGCAGCTTCAATTGCTCAAGTGCATCGTGCAACATTGGCTGATGGCCAGGAAGTAGCAGTTAAGGTTAGTTCTTATCTTAAGCAACTGGTAAATTTTAAACATCATGAATAATTCTTTTGTGGTTTTCAGCTTTATTCATTTATCTTAATAGCTTGTTGAA
This sequence comes from Cunninghamia lanceolata, assembly GCA_027924645.1. Lineage (NCBI taxonomy): Eukaryota > Viridiplantae > Streptophyta > Pinopsida > Cupressales > Cupressaceae > Cunninghamia > Cunninghamia lanceolata. Next base: position 4,007,645 of record BSBN01000696.1, on the reverse strand, counting down.
TAGCACTATTCAAGTCAAATGAGGGACTATTTTATTTTTCTTGGATCTTAACCTTCTTAAGCAATCAACACTCCATTGCCATTTGCAGGCATGTGTCAAGAACTGCATAGTAAAATGGGAGAAGAACATGCTTTATCTTTGTGTTTCTCTCCAAGCGCCTGGGGTTATGCATTTGGTTGTGTTGTTTGTGTGAGTGTAAACCCAGTACACACAGACATGTACGTAGCTGTGTATAGGTATATATATGTGTGTATTTATATGACACACAGAAAAGGAGAATAATTATTGTGTAAGTCTTGCAATTTTTATGTAGATATGGATTGTTCTCTGCTTTCATGCATATGCCAATTTGTTCTTGGTAGAGTCACCTCCGTAGAATAGTGTTCCACATGCAAATTTATTCAGAACAGTTTGGAGCACTGTCTTGTGGCATTTTGGTTAAACTACAATAATTGTTATATCTGGTTTCAAACTAATACTTGCAAACCCAGGAGTAAACACACTCAAATACTCAAAACATGACATTTTTTAATTAAATCTCTGAAGGCTTTTTATACAATTGATATCTTGTATTATTTATGACATATTCTTACTACATCCCACTCTTCTGTTAATCACTATCTATTCCACATAAACAACTTCTAAGATAGATTAACTCCTAACAATCACTAACAAATAATAGGTGTAATAAATTTAACCTATTTACCTAACTCACTATGTGTGATAATTCCTAGCATTACCCTCCTTATTGCATCATAGTTAAAAGGCTAGGAGAGAATACATAGTTGTATGTGAACTGCAATGTACCCATAGTTTGACATACTTACAAATAGTAGTGAGAATGCCCTCACTAAACTTCTGTTGTGGGAATGACCTCACTGACCAACACACATGGACTAGGATACACTCTATAGTCTATACACTCTTGCCTCTTGTAATGTCCCTAACTGGACTGTTAGCACAATATCACCAAATTTATACAATCAACACAAACCCAAGCGCTTTCTGATCACCATGATCCTGATGTGGGCAAGGTGAGAGCATACAAAAACTGTGATGTGAACAAGAAAACAACTAATGCAACTCACCGGTGGCAAGCCACACAGTTTACAAATCAATGCCAAACTGACGGATAGTGTGTAGATGCTCAAGCCAAACTAGCTGAATACAAACTGCAGATCTGATCAATGCCAAATTGACAGATAACAAGCAGATCTGGATCAATCCCAAACTGGTGGATAATGAAATGCAAATATTAAAATACTATCCAGCATTCCTTACAAATCACAGGCAATGTCAATTTGGTGGTTAAACCGTCCAGTTTACAATATAAGCAAACTGTTTACAATATAAGCAAACTGAGATCTCTTACTAATTAATTATAGTTAACAGCAACAAACTCTACTTTAATGTCAACAAGAATTATATGTAGCAGTCAAGTATTCTTTGAATAACAAAGCATGGAGAAATATTATGTACCCAGCTGAAGATAATAGTTGATGCAGAAGTTTAGGATGAAGCACCTGCTGCTGGACTTGTATGGTTGCCCATAACTCAATAGTGCAGCTCTTTGAATGTCTGAAACATGAAGTATATGCCACTGCAGAAATTAGGACAGGCCCTATATAGAGCACAGCAGTCCCAAAACCCCTTTATCCCACTTCCCAAGAGGAGATTGGACTGTTATGAATTGCTGCAGCTGTCAACTGTCCCCAAGCTAGCCCAAAAAAAGCAGCGATTCTGAAATATCCCACCTAGGGTATTTGCCAAAATTATGATTTCTCTTAAATTTTCTGATTCAAACTCTAATTCTGATTTCTTATTTTTTTTTTGTTTCAGATCTGATTACTTGCTTATTACTGCCATTTATCATGTCAATATCAACATAATCATTATGCCAAAACACATGCCATTGCTATAGATGAAATACACAATGAAATACACATAAATTCAACTCCAAAATGATGCCAAAAAGCTATGAAACTCAAATCAGAATGCTGCTGTCATAAATCAGAATTTGTAATGGTTTCAAGTACATCAAATGCAAATAGCAAACATGCCAAACAAAGCCCAGCTAATATATGCTATAAACCCTAGAGTTTATACATACCACATTCATGCCAAAATGACTTCCATGAAGATGAAATCGACCTCCAAATAGTGGCGAACCAGCTAGGGCTTGAAAAATCCTAATGACAATGAATCTCTATCCACTCCAAGGCTGCTCCAATGATGATATTCAGGTTTGCAATGGTACGGATTTGAATTTGTAATTAATGAGCTTTAATTTAATTATTTCACTACGGTTGCTTAATTTTATAAAATAATTCAAAAAACAACTTAGTGTGATAGCTTGTTGGAAAGGGAATTAAAAGTTTTAATTTATGGACGCTTGAAAAAGGGACCTTGCATATCAAATGTTATTATTATTCCATAAAAAGGGTCTCTTGGAGTAAAAAGGGTTGTTTCAATTAAGAGTGATTTTAAAAATAAAGCTTCTCGAAAGTTTGGCAGAAAAAGTATAAAAGGAGATTGTGAGAGCTCGTTTGGATATGCGGATTATTTTATTTCTTTTTGTGAAACCCCTTGTGGTTCTGTAAGATTGAACTTTGTTCATCTCAGCCTTCTTGAGGACGAAAACCCTCTTGGAGAAGATTAGCCATGGTGGTGAAAGATCTTCTCTGGTTAATACTGTGTGACTCATTCAGAGTTACAGTGGCGCAGGAAAGGTTTGCTGGTAGATTTATCCAAAATCTACACTTGTGCTGAATCCTGGAGTATTGGAGCAATTTCATACAGAGATTGTTTGTGTGTTTCATTGCAGATTTTTGGAGTTTGTCGCGAAGGGTGTATTGTGCAAATTTATTAGAGATTCTTGGAATAATAAATTTGTGATTGTGAGTTATTGTTAAGGGTAGGGTTTTAATGTAGATTGAAGTGTTTATTTGAGGGTTTTAGCTTGCTATCAACCCAACAAACAGGTCATATTGCTGATAAGAAGGATGTGGGAGTTTATGGGCTTGGATGCCTAGGGTTTGAAGTTCTTGTTTGCACATATAAGGGTGCCATGTTGATATCAGCAAGTTTTTGTCATTGTTTTCAAAGAGAATCAGCATTTTGGGCTGTAAATGCTAACTTCCAGCCAATAGTATTGTTGTTCCAGCCTTTGTATCATTTCTGTATGCGAACAACAGTTTTGGGTATGTTCCAAATCTAATATTATGATGATTTGACCTTCTGGGTATTGTTATCTTGCATTCTATATTGCTATTTATGTCTGATTATCAGACCTGTAGGTTATTACAGCATCTAGGTATGTGTTAAAAGTGATATATCATTGACTGCAGCTTTTGGGTATTGAGTAATAAGCTTCTATTTTGCATGTTCAGTTGTATTATTCATTTTTGGGCATAAATCAACATTTAATATTGCTGTTTAGACATTGTTATAAGACCTGAACCTATTTGCAACTCATGGTTATTTGAAAATATTGATCTTTCAGTGATTTCTTTATCTGGGTATGAGTGAAAACAATTATTTCTTGCCGCACTCTCATGTTAGATATTGATTTAACACTCAAACAACATTAGGGTTTCATGGGTATGATGTTTATATGAACTTTCTGTATTTCTGTGTTAGCTCTCCATTATATTTAAAAAAAAAAATCAGGGTTGGTCATTACATATAGCTATCGATTTGAAAGCGCACCATTTGCACTGCAAATCCACTCGCTAAATAAACTTGTTAGTGCTCATGGCAGGTGCAAGATTTGGTGCAACTAGCATAGACATTATACATTCAAACTTGGAGTATTGGTGGACTTCAGGGAACCTCCATCTGTGTTTTAGCATGATTATTCTCATTAGATCCGTGAAGACTAATCTTCAAATAGTCACAAGGGACCTGTTGAGTCTATTGTCATCTAGAGGAGGGCAAAAACTCTGTAGTAGCAAAGAGATCAGTTCTGGGAATAGTCATAGAAGTAGTTTAAGGAACGATTCATCATTAAACCCATCTGCAGTCTCCAATCTTAGCCTCAGTCTGTACACAGTGAGTGGCACTCTAGATTCACATTGTAAATTGTCATTGCCAAATCTGATAACTAAATCTGAGTTCAAATTCATTTATCAGGAACTGTTGAATGTTTATTGAGCTTCTTTGTAGTGTTTCATGGTTTTCTATTTTATCTGCTACTTATACAGTCTGAAACTTCATAAAAAGCATCGATTAGAACTTTCATATTTGTATTACTTTCATTTTGTCATGTCCCGATATTAAAGCATTGTTTAAATTAAAGATTTAAACATCATGATAAAGACGGTTCGTCAAATATTGTGTTTGTCATCATCAAATTGGATGATATTCATTAATAAACATATATAATATTATTAATATCTAATAATATTAAATAATATTATTTTATAAATATTTTTATATAATCAAAATATAATATATTTATTGTATTTAATAATTTATAAATAATAAATATAAATACAAATATTATAAATTTAAATATTATTATAATTATAATTATAATATAATATATTATTAAATATAATATATCATATATACTATATAAATATAAAATATAAATAATAATCTTATAAATATAAATATTTAATATAATAAATATACTTCTAAAAGATAAGCCTAAAAGGCAGTGATTACTTTAACAGCAGCAAATATATATAATTCTCACTAATATTCCAAACGGAGGAGATCACTATATATGTATCTTGTAGATGATTAAAGAGAGGGCAATTATCATTATTTATAAGTCAGCGTAGGAATAGTATGGACCACAGCAATTGCTGTTATGAAGGCAGCGATGGGTCTTATTAAGGGAAGCAACGGTTTTAAAGAATGTGATCTGTTTTGCAAAGGTAGAAATGATTATTTGATTAAGGCAACGCATGGTACAAGGTTTGGGATGCATCGTTTCATTCAGCAAAGGATGTACCTCTTGTTTGGAGAGGAATAAATAGGGAAGGAAAAGCGAGTTAGAGGGAACAGGGATAGGAGTTTAAAAAATATATATCTCATACATATAACCGCATGCTTTAGAGGAATACCTCAACAATCAATTCAAATATAATCTATCATTCATCAATCCAAGAAAATCAATCATCAATCAATCAAGACAATTGGATATTCAGCAGCATCATCAATCAAAGGAAAATTGGAAAGATAAATAATCAGCAGCAACCAGTTTAAGTTAGCAGTCTTCTACAACAAAAGATAAGTATTCAGAAATAAGGTAAGTATTAAGAATTATTTAATATGTTAATTTATAATTATTAAGTAAAGATGTAAGATATATATATATATATATATATATATATACATATATATACATAAATGTATATCTATGTATATTATAATGTCATCTTATAGTTGATACGAATCCATCTGAATTATTGTAGTTCAAAGGGAATGTCTTATATGTATAGATCTAAGATCTAATGATGATGAACAAGAATATATTACAATGGTATTCCAAATTTAGAAAAGATTATTTCTATCCATGTTTTATGATGATAAATAATAGATTAGGGGAATGTTAGCATAAGGGATCATATTTCCCATCACCTCTATTGATTCATCCTTAAAGGAATAGTTAGGTACTTTGTGGAGGGGCAGTGTAATTCCATCCGTGAATAGGCCTATAGGCTGGGACATAGTTTCTCGTAGGCTGGGTCTAAGATGGTCTCCATGCACCCTAAAGCTTAGTTCCTTGATGAAGAACAAGAGGGGGAAATCTGGATCTTGACTTATGTTTAATATTCGCCCTAAGGAATATTAGAATACAAGATCGTACTTTTGATTACTCCTATTACTTCATCCTTAAAGGAATGTCAGGTATTGTAAGGGAGGGGCAGTGTAATTCCACCCGTGATAAGGCTCGTAGGCTGGGACATAGTTCCCCAAGGCTGAGTCTGAGATGGTCTCCATGCGCTCTTGACATGTAAAGCCTAGTTCCTTGATGAAGAATAAGAGGGAAGAATATGAATCTTGAATTATGTTTAATATTCGCCTTAATATTATTATAGAATATGGTATAGAATAGTCATCAATAGTGAATGACAATCATGAAATGAATAATCATTTAACAAGGAAATGATATATTTATAATATCATTGATCTTATTTGATCGTATCATTGAAATTATTGATTTATAATGTTTCTAATGTCTCTTTGAGAATCACTTTGAATGCAAATTCGGGTTAAAGTGTTTCCACTAGAAAGGGAACATTACACGTTTTTAATAGTAGCAGTAGCACCTAATCATTTCTTTCAGTTAAGGCTCTATTTATTTACATACACAACATTTTCCAAGAAAATTTAGTTCGAGATTGTTGGCGTTTCAATTCGCACCTCTGGAATGCGAGTTGGAAACAGACAGCTATGCACAGATAAACTACTCTCCTATTGGAAGGGGGAGTCCCCTTTTTGTTGATGTTTGCTGAAAATATAAATAAATTAAACTTCGCGTATCTTCTTTTTGATTCTTAGCTGCGAGCACAAGGTTATAAAACTCTAAACATTGCAGGAAAGGTTTTTTCCTTTTTAAAACTTCTACTACAACTAGGCTTAAACTAATGACGCTTTTAATCTCCTAAGTAAATTCAGAGCAAAGGGATTAAAAGTGGACAAGGAATTCAGCCTTGAGGGTTACTTCATCTTCTCCATCATTCAACACTCTCTTTCAGATTATCTGTTGCAACTTCAAGAGATTCACATCTGTGTGTCGGGTACTTCTACCAAGATTGGCTCTGGAAACCTTGAAGACATCCATGTCCAATGTTCTTTGGCAAAACATTCTGCTTTTCTTTCAACCACTTTTGAGCAACCTTTTCTGATATTTTTCTTTTTCATTGTGCCACACCCTTTTGCATTCTTCAATTGAAACAACCAAGTTCTCCCTCCATATTGGTATTGAAAAACACTTCTCAATGTCGTTCGGCCTTAGGCTGCAGAGCACATATCCATCTCTTGATTGGATATCTCTTGTGACCGAATTGTAATGCGTCACACAAGCAATTACGAATTCGATACTTTGCACTGTAATGGGAAATGATGCTGCTGCAAGCAACCCAAAGTGATTCAGATTCTTGATAGTGTTGTTTCCTGCATCTTCCAAAGGATGTAAATTGAACACTGAAAAAACTTTATGCAAGTCTGTCTCGAAAATTCTGAGGTAATTGTGAACCAACGTCGTTTTGGGCTTGATCTCTGTTGGAGAGTATTGCATACTGAAAGATTTGAAAATTGACTGTGAACACGCCTATGTCGGAAAAATCTTGGACAAATGGCTGAAAATTACTTGCTGATTTTTAGAAAAAAACAGAGTGTGAGCAAAATAGATGGCACATGGGTTTTGTAGGCAATTCTGTTTTGAAGCAACCCAGATTGTCGGATTTTGAAAAAGCGGAGACTTTCCCCAAAAAAACAGCAAAAAAGCAGATTCCCGAAAAAGCAAAATTCCCAATCTTCAAGAGGATGAAATACTGGATGGACCCATTTCGACAAAAACTAAAAAAGCTTCGGTCCAATTTCTGAAAAACGATCCCCTAGAAAAAAGGTCCCTAAAAAAGCGTGCCTCCTTGCTTCCTCATCCCAAAACTATGAAGAACGCTGAAAAAACACTTTGTTTGAGCCTTCGAATCTTCGTTGAAAGAAAAATAAAAATCTTTTTTCTGGATGCAACCTGCAAAAGATAAAGAATAAAAGAAGTCAAATGCTTGTCTTTATAGAACTTTAGGGTGAAAAAGCAACTTTCTTTGTGAAAGAATAAAACTTGGATTTCATCCATGAAGAAAGCAACTTTTAAAGCACAAAACCAAGTGGATGTCTTCGAATAGGAGGAATCCCTATTTTGTAGCTGCCTATCGCTTCATGTGTAAGATGACGAAAAAAAATATCTTCTTTTGATGATGTCATCAAACACGCGAGTTTGCAAAAGTGTTAGCCAATTTTCTTTCGTTTTCGACACTTTTGCACTCGTTCTGACTCCAGTATGTCCTGTCTTTGACTTCCACAAGATGGTAAAATGTCACCGTTGATTGAAAAAGCTGACTGATCCTGACATTTTGGAGACCAATCAATTGTGATTTCATCCCTAGCCTCGGACAAACGATCTGACGTCGTTCAACTGCGAATCTGACTTTTGGAAACTGTCATCGGGCGAAGTTCTGGAAACAGTTGTCAGAAAACACTGGCAGATCATGAAATTTTCTATCTTTGGAAAAGTTGGGTGCCCCTAGCCTCCAGGAGAGCCTGGTTTTTCATGCCTTAACCATTTTTTTTTAAATTTGCAATTTTTTCAACTTTTCGATTTGCATGCGCGTTTCGGTAGCTGTGGACCCCTGTTTGACTGTCGATTTCTGTCTGCTGGGACAAAACTGAGTCTGATGATCTGGCAGATAGGCAGGCCTGATGAAAACTGAGTTGATTGTACTCTCTGTCTGGCTCGAGAAATGCGCCAAACTGACCTGCTGTGAATTGGACCGGGTTGACAGAGGAAGACTCTTTTTTCAGAAAAAATTGAAAAATATTCTAAGTTTGGAGGATTTGGGCGCCCCTAGCCTCTAGGGGTGCTTGACTTTCAATGCCTTAGAAATTTTTTGGAAATTTTCAATTTTCATGCCATTTCTCGTTTTGCGTGCCAACAACCTTTGTTTGATCTTCGTTTTCGGTCATCCGGATGACTGCTGAGGCAGGATGGGGGATGATTTGAGTACCCTGAACACATCTGTGATGAAATCCCAGCTTTTACCGACGTTTGACTGAGTTTGACCAAGTTTGACCTCCTGGAAACGAGCTGACGAAGGCATTTTTTGACGTTTCTCGAAAAACACATAAAAATTGAAGGCATGAGAAGTTGGGCACCCCCAGCCTCCAGAGGCGCGTGGAATCCAATGCTTTAGCCAAATTTCTGATCTCCAACCTTCGTTTGCAATTAGCTCCGTTTTGCATGCCGACAGCTGCTTCTTGATGTTGATTTCGGCGATTTCGTTAGTCAACTGCCACTGGATAGTGAATGAACTTGGTAGCCTGGGTACATCTGACGTGTTTTCCATCTTTTCGGGGCCTGATGACCAAAATGACTGCTTTTATGTTCACCGGAATTGACCGACGGAGACACTTCTCGCATTTTCTTGAAAGACGCGAAAAAAATCTAACACTGGTGCAACTGGGCGCCCCTAGTCTCCAGGGGCGCTGGATTCTCCAGACTTAGCCAAATTTGATGATTTTCAACTTTCGTTCTTACTCTGGATTGACCCTGCTCCATTTTGCGTTCTTCGTCGAATCGACGACTGTTCATCGGTTCTGCGTCGTCGGAACAACGTTGAAAACTTGAAAATGAGCATTGGCAGATGGACTTCCTCCATTGATGACTTCAGAGCTCATGCTTCGCCTTCCGAAAAAGCAAAAATGACCCAATAGAGAAAACTTGACCTTTTGTAGATTTTGTCTGAACCACACTGATCGTGAAGCAAAATTGACCAATCAGAATTAGGCACGACATCTGAATCGGAGATTCTATTTTTAGAAACTTTCTATTTGTAGAAAATTTTGTGAGCATCCGTATCTCAAGAAATCCAGAAAACCTAATTTGACGTCTATTTTTATAAACTTTCTAAAAATAAAAATTTCTATTTTTAGAAATTTTGCTTTCTTGACTTTTTGACGAAAATTTTTCTAGATTTGCTCAAAATGCCTTAATGAAGCAAATTTTTTTGATTGGGTACAACAAAGATATTACACCCTAGGTGGAATTTGCCAATGCCAAAGATGAGGGTTTTTGTGCTCACCTATGGAAATTAAGAGCCAAGAGGGTTTTCATCTTCCCGGATCGTTGAAAACAGCCAAGGGTTTTTGTCCTTGGATGCCAAAACTCAAATGCCAAAGCTCACAATGAAATGCCAAATGAAAACTCGATGATGCAAATGAAAGCCAAGCACCTCCTTTTAAACATTTTCATATTTGGGCCCATGATTAAATTCTCTCCAAAATAGTATTTAAAAATACTTTTTATTTTTATTTTATTTAATTTTAGTATTTAATTTTTTTTTATTTAATACTGGTGTTGAAAAACATTTTTTATTTTATTATAATGATATCATTTAAGTTGCCCTTTAAATTAAAATTGTTGGGCCCAACTTAAAGTAATATTATAATTTATTTCCCATATTTTTCCTCTTAGCCTATGGGAAATGAAAATAGGCTAGAGGTCTTCTCTGTGGATCTATTTCGAAAAAGGGGACATGACATTATCATATCAAATAAACAATACTAATAATCCATATTATTAAGGCTGGTTAATATATTTTAATTTTCATATTTAAGTATGTTGTTTATAAAACCATGGGCTTATTAAATTGTGAAGAAAGTAGTATATTAATATTTAAATTTAATTAGAAGTTTCAAATTATTTTATCTCTAAAACTATTGTATCGTGTATTATAAATGTGGGGAGAGTTTCAATTTGCCTGCTGCTAATGTTATGAAATGATAATATCTGATACTCTTAGATAGTCTCAATGATACTCATTAGTGTCGTTGCATCGTTAGAAGACATTGATACCCCATCAATTTGACATGCTACTTTTTTATACAAAAATACTTTTTTTGAAGTCATGGATAACAAAGGCTGCAAATATGTTTATATTTATGACTTTTATATGTTTTTTGTAAAGATGAACTCAAAACAAACCTAGCCCAATTTGTTTTTGCTGTACCAGCATACCCGAACTCCTGTACCCGTAGTTGAACCTGAATCCAAACCAGTACCAGTAACTCAGTAAAAAAGTTTTCCTGCTTGAAGCAAGTCCTAAAAGAGTTGATTCAGATTATTTGGTTCTTTTCCCTCACATTCTTCTTGTTCTGACACTCCTACAATTTGCATGATTCTATAGTTAGTGAATAGCATATCACAACATAAGTTATACTTATGGCATTAGCTTTCTTTTTGTTGTGGTTGATGTGGTTTTGATAGGATCCAGTATTGAGCAGATTGTGTAGATAACAGGGAATCTCTTTTCCATCACATTTAAAGACAATCTTATTTGTTCTTTTTTTAAAGAGTGCGAATAAGTATTGGTTGAAGGTCATATGTGTTTATACTTTATCCACTATCTATATCCGGATTTTAGGTTGTGCCGTCAACTTATTCTCGATGTATTTTGGTGTTAATTTGTATTTTTTTTTGAATCTCTTGCCTGGATGCACACAATGGTGTGGTGGAAGGGGAAGGGGAAAGGGGAGAGTGGATAGGCATAAGGAGTAGGTCAAAGGGAAGGGTGGGCGAAATGTGATACAAGGTTAAATGAAGATAATTTGTATGTATATTTTGAAATCTCTTTTGATAATTGATCTGAAATGTTGAAGCTGCAAGAGCTTTTGATTTAGAATATCATCTGTCTACTGCTTTTGGATTTATCTGTATGCTTTTGCGCATATGCATTTTTATGAACTAATCCATTATTTGCACCCATGTTTTGAACTTTTTGAATATCAGGTACAGTATCCTGGACTACAGCAGAAGCTGAGGGTAGACATCACAACCATGGCTATTCTTTCACACGGCATTACATGGGTAGTAATTTTTGCCTGTTATTAATAATTTAATCAGGTTTTTCTTTCTTGGTAAAGATTGTGACTTGTAACTAAAACCTGAAATAAAAGCATTCTATCAATAACTTTGCTCTGAGAAAGTGCTTACTGTATACTGTTCCTTTTTTTTTTGCTCCATATTCCTGTATGTGCCTCGTGAAAAATTAGATACTGTTTTTCTCTTGGGAATGCTGAAATTGTTCTGTTTCTTTATAGAAAATATTTTAGTGCTATTTTCAATATTGTGTTATGTGCCACAATTTTGAAGTAATATAATTACATAAAGGTAGTATGGTGTCACCTGAATCTCCGTTAGTTTTGTGATATATAGGTTTAGCAGTCATACTGGTTTTGTTATCAACATTAGCTTCAGATCACAGTTAGTTGATCATTTTTACAATCTTTTTCTCTAACTTGATAAATTCTATCATGGTTTTCATCTTTTTTAATCATATTCTATGGTAGAGAGCTATATATTTGTCACTATATGTTAGATTTGTTAGGAATTTTTCAATGATGGAAGAACAGTTTGGTTTTATTTGTTTTATGTTTGTGAATCTCTTTCATGGTCTTACCCATAGTTTAAAATTTTGTGGATCGGCAAAACTTGGCAGACCCAAATTTGACTTGGCAACTCAGCGACTTGGCAAAAACTTGTAAAAACTCTGCAAAATTTGCAAACATCAAAAAACACATGTTTTTACAAAATAATCCTAAAAAACAAGCATAAAACTGAGTTTAGAGAACTGATAAGTAGTTTTTCATTCATTCATAGATCAAAAGAAGTTCAATACACATTTTAGTGTCATATGATCATAAATTACAAATCCACATTAATATTTTATAATTTTCTTCGATGAGTAAAACTTCTAAGTGGCTATGTGGGTGCCCTCAAAGTAGACAATAATGATTCTGTTTGAGGAAGAATATCTTCCTTAGGAATATCATGGGCATCTGCCTCCAATGAAGCCCCAATTGATGCCTCAGCCTCACCTTCTGCCTCCTCTTGTGCTGCTGTAATGTTCCCTTTTCGCCACATATACCTTTTGTATGTATTATGCTTGTTCCTAGTCTTCTGGAGGCTATTCGTTATGTTTGGGAGAACTCCAATGTTCTTGGAGTGGCCGTGGCTCAGTCTTGCAGAGTAGTTGTTTGTGGTTTTGAGTTCGGCTAGTCATTTAGAGTTCATAGATGCTTTCGGAATTCAGTTCCGACCTCTCGGGTGCTCTCCAACTTTCTTGGAGAAACATGCTATTTTTAGACAGTCACCCGACAGCCTCCGATTTTCGTCCCAAGTCTTCTATTACACTTTGGTATGGTTAGAGTTGTTCGATCAATGCATTTCTATGCTTTTTGTAGCTTGGGACTATTATCTGACAATTTAATTAATATTTCACTAAGGTTGCCTAAGGTTTGGAATAAGTATTAGCAACTTAGTGCAATATTAATTATAAAGTGGCTTTCCCTTCTTGGAGTGCACAAGTTCAGTTCTTTTTGATTTCTTTCTAAAGACATTACCCTGGCATTACCATTTCTGCAGGGCCGTACCATCTATCCCAGGCTTGAGGATTATGCTTGCTGGTCGCTGGTGTTTAGGGTGACATAACATGTTCATGTTGGGCGACAAGCATGGAAGATGCTTTGGGAATAAGGTTGGAGGTGGTTTTGATGGATGATCATGCATTCTTGTGAGTCTATCCCTTCCAATGGCCGTCGTACAACAACAAAAACAGAGCAAATCAGACGCAGCCTTTGGACATCAGTATGGTTTGTAGTTTGAATCAGTTTAGAGGTGATTTCAATCATGTTTTTTAATTGTTATCTCTTTCATATGCAATTTGTTAACAAGGGGAACACATCATCCAGGAATATGGGGTTTATTTGAGCTAATTCTGTGTGCTGCAGCATCCTGTTACTTCATTGTAATTCCTACTTTTGATGCATTATCATTGTAACCCCTGGATGGTTCAACCACCAGTGAGGATAGACTTGTTTAGTTTCTTTGTAATGGCTTCCCACTGAATAAGTGGATATGCCTATTTCCATTTCAGTATTTCATGCTTAGGTTCCCGATGAATAAGTGGATGCACCTGGTTTTCTTTCATATACCCCACTGAATAAGTGGTTGCCCACTGCATAAGTGGATGTTTCCTTTCATGTTTCATTGCCACGATTAAGTGGATGCCCACTGCATAAGTTGAAGTTGTTTCTATTGCTGGTTGGGTTTTGAATGCTAACTCTGAAGCACTTGTATGCTCTCACCTTGCCCACATCGGGATCTGGGTGATCGGAAGAGTATGGAAGACATTATTGCACTTAACTTTCAGCGTTGTTATCTGTTTCAAAAAAAAATCAGGGCAGCTTATTACAAATAACTATACGATCAGAAGGTAGCTCGATTAGCAAGGTGTTGTTTAACACAAGAAGAATCAGTCATTCCTTAATAAATCCGAACATGACATCCTTTGACATTCCATAATTGACATACTAGTAGAAGATTTAATCATGTTGTTTGATAGAAGTATTTTGATGGAATGACCAACTCCCTAACATTTGACATTGGTTGAGCTAGTGTAACGAAACTTGCCTAAACTCGCGAAAACTCAGTGAGTTCGAGGCGAGGCACCCTGGCCGAGTCCGGGGGACTTGGACTCGGATTCGTCGAATTTTTCCCAAAAAATCGCTGGACTCGCCGGACTCCCCCACTCGCCGATTCCTGTCAAGAAGACTCGGCCGCTTAGAAAAACGCCAAAAAGTAAAAAAAAACATAAAAAAACTTACTCCAATTTGTTCTTTTTTTCACTTATAGCTCCTCCACCACCCTAAAAGCAACATCATTTCATTTTGAAGCCAAAGGGGAGGAGAAAAGAGAGTTGTGAGCAAAATTTGGAGTGCATTGTAGGGAAACCGGCAAGGAGGTAGAGTAAAAATCGATTGTTGAATCGCATTGGGGCAGCTTCGTAGTTACTTTTGGTGCATCTAGAGGTGTCTACAAAGGATTGGAAGGAGCTCTTTATTGATTTCAAGCTAGATTTAGAGGTAAGTTTGTGTTTTGAAGGGTTTTTTGTGTTTTTTTTAACCAAAATTTGCATTTTTCTTTACATTTCATTTCTTCTTTCTATTTTATTTTAGTAGATCAAAGAAAGAACCCTAGGTGTTTAGATTTTTTTTTTAGTAAACCCTAGCTATTTTTGTAAGCAAACCCTACTTTTTTTTATTACTTTAATAATTATAAATCACAAATGTTAATTTTTTTTGTATTTATAAATTTTATATGTTATTGCAGCAGTGTTGAGACTTGAGATTTTCAAATCATCTTTATCACAATGTCGAAAGAGCCAGTTAGAAGGGACCCTTGTTGGAAACATGCTGAAATTATGCCTGGCCAAAAGAAAGGAGAAGTAAAATGTTTTTATTGCAAAACAATTTTTCGTGGAGGAGGCATTAATAGATTGAAATACCATCTTGCACAAATACCAATCCATGATGCTAACCCATGCGGAAAAGCGCCTCTTGAGGTTATACGAGAGGTGAAAGTGCAACTAGAAACATTTGAGCAAAAAAAAAAATTGAAAAGAAAGCAAATAGAGGAGATGGCAAGTGTTGGTGGTAGTGGAGAGTCTTCTTCCATGCCTCCATTTTGTCCTCCAGTTGTTGGAAGTGGAACACCTGCTACTGCTACTGCTAGTGCCACTGCCAGCGGCAGTGTTCTTGGGCCTAGAGTTTGTAAATCTAGGAATCTTGATTCATATATTTTGCCACGCACCACTCTAGGTTCCCAACCGTCGCTTGAGAGCATGGGTTGGAGCAAGGACGTACATGATGCAGCTAAATGTGCAATCGGAGACTTTTGGTAGTATTGCACCATTCCATTCCATGCAGCCAGGTAATTCTTTTTTGTTTGATTGTTTTAAAATTTATAGCTTGATTCTTTCTCTTGAATTTTTATATTTAGAGATATGTCGAATTCAAATTTAAACTCTCCATTTTACAATACTTATTTAATTTAATTTATTTGTGACATGTGTTAGGTCTCCTTATTGGCAAAACATGGTTGATGCCATTACTGTTTGTGGGGTGGGGTTCAGAGCCCCTAGTCAAGATGACATAAAGGGCCCAATTTTGACAGAAAAGGTGGCCGATGTAAAAGCCACAATAGAGGAGCAACGGTTGATATGAAGGATGAAGGGTTGCACCATCATGACCGATGGTTGGAGTGATAGGAGAAATAGGACATTGCTAAATTTTCTTGTTTCTTTCTCAGGTGATTCTACTTCCTACAATGCATTGATTTAGTGATTAATATTTTTAATTTATGCTTTATTGAATCATTGATTTTGTTTATTTTTCAGGTGGCACCGTATTCATCAAATCTATTGATGCTTCAGGACATGTTAAAAATGCCACGTTCCTTTGTGAAGCTATAGAAGAAATCATTGCTGAGGTGGGTGAGGAGAATGTGGTGCAAGTGGTGATGGATAATGCAGCAAATTATGTTGCTGCGGGTAGACTATTGATGGAGAGGCACCCATCATTATTTTGGACTCCATGTGTTGCCCATTGCCTTGACCTCACATTGGAGGATATTGGCAAGATTCCATGGATCAAAACATGTGCAGAGATGGCAAGAAATATTTGTAAATTCATAAACAATCACACATGGGTCCTCAACCTAATGAGGCAATTCACGCAGCAAAAGGAGTTGGCTCGTCTTGGCATAACCCGATTTGCAACAAATTTCATCACATTACAATCCTTGCTTCAGTCAAAAAAAGTTTTGAGGCAAATGTTTGTTGATGAGGAGTGGACTTCCTCATCCTATGCTCATACCAATGTAGGGGCTGAAGTAACAAATTGGATCTTTGATGAGGCAAGATTTTGGACACCTGTTGAGGAGATTGTAAAGGTAAATGAAAATCTAATTATATATTATGTTTTAATTTTTATTCATATTTTTCTTTTATTTGCCTATTTTTGTTCACACTTAAGTTAATGTTTCACTTTCACAATAATTGTAGGTCACTGAGCCTCAAGTAGTTCTCCTACGAGTTGTTGATGGGGAGAAGCCCGCAATGGGCTACATATATGAGGGCATGGATAGGGCCAAGGAGGCCATTAGATCCATCTATGGGGGAGTTGAGGGTAAGTATCATCCCATTTGGGAGATCATTGATAGCAGATGGCACCACCAGCTTCACAAGCCCCTACACGCAGCCGCTTATTACCTCAATCCAGCATTTCAATTCCGCCCTGAATTCAAGGCGGATGAGGAGGTTTTGAGTGGGCTCTACACAGTGTTAGAGCGGATGTTGGCTAATTTAATACAGATAGTCCATGAGCTTGAGACCTTTAGACTTGCACAAGGAGATCTCTTTTCTCGTGAGATTTGCAAAAAGAATCGGTCAACATTGCAGCCAGGTAAAATCATATTAAGAGCATAATTTAAGTTTTAAAATCTAATAAACTTTTCCTCTTTTTATATTATTATTAAATGTTGAAACTTAAAGTTGGATAATGAGATTGATTTTTTTTTTCTCATCTCGGATGCATGGTGGGATATGTTTGGTGCTAAGGTACCAAATCTTCAAAAGATTGCGATTCGAATATTGAGCCACCCATGCAGTGCTTCGGGTTGTGAGCGCAATTGGAGTATGTTTGAGCACATACACTCCAAGAAGCACAATAGACTGTCTGTGTAGAGGTTGAATGATCTAGTCTTTGTTCATTACAACCTTCGTCTTCACCACAGACAAATTTTGGGCACTGACACCACCCCCATCACGCTAGAGGA
The DNA here is from genome assembly GCA_027924645.1 of Cunninghamia lanceolata. Classification (NCBI taxonomy): domain Eukaryota; kingdom Viridiplantae; phylum Streptophyta; class Pinopsida; order Cupressales; family Cupressaceae; genus Cunninghamia; species Cunninghamia lanceolata. The sequence goes on along the minus strand of BSBN01000696.1, from coordinate 3,990,238 downwards.
GGTCGATCCACAATTTGATTGGATCACTGAGGCTGGGGATCCTATCTTTAGTGATGAGGACCTTGATTGGGTTGACCAGGCGGATAGAGAGGCTGAGGCTGTAGCCATGGCAGAGGAGGAGGTTAGAGCACGAGCAGAGGAGGTAGACACATTACATGTTGGTGTGGGTGGCACAGAGATAGAGGCAGATATTCTAGCTGCATCATCATCCAGGACCTATCTTAGACGCTTTCGTAAGAAGGGTGCACTTGCAGGCTCCTCCGAGCCATAGTGGCATAGACTTCTAGTTTTTGTTTTGATATTTGTTTGGAACTTTTGATGCCATGGATTTCATATTCCATGAGTTTTGTATACATTTGACAATATTTATATATCTAATTGTGTTATTTCCTTCAGCTACAATTTGCGTTTATACTCATGTGATCGATGTATACTTGTGTATGTGATCAAATTAGCTTCTATTTGATGATGTTATTGTGTCTTTAAGGTTTATTTATTAAAGGGTGCATGAAACAAGTTTTAAATCCTTAAAAATCTCTGAATTTCTTGGGTTTTTCAATTTGCCGAGTCTTTGCCGAGTTTTTGCCGAGTCTAGGCGCCGAGTCGAAAATCAGCTTGCCGAGTCCGAGGCGAGTCCAAGTCTCGTAACTATGGGCTGAGCACAATGGTGTGCGTGTGGGGAACAAGTTGCGTGGTGAGACAAGTTCATGTGCAGTTAGTGTTACAAGACTCGGACTCGACTCAGACTTGGCAAACTGATTTTTGACCTTGACTCGGACTTGATGCTCAGACTTGGCCAAGACTCGACAAGTTGAAAAAACCATGAAATATAGAGACTTTTAAGGATTTAAAACTTGTTTGATGCACCCTTCTTGCTACTTTGATCACATACACAAGTATACATCAATCACTAAGTATAAAAGTGGATTTTAGTTGAAGGAAACAACATTTTTAGATATATAAATATTGCTAAGTGTTTTAGGTGTGCAAAACGCATCGATTATGGTATACATGGCATCAAAGCAAAAATCACAATACAGAGTCATGAACTATGGTAGAAAGGAGCTTGTATCGCTCAACCCAACATTGCTATCTCTATGTGGAGTCGTGTGTTTGTATCTCAGACAAGTTTGCAAATGTTGCTACAGCCATAGGAACATTACTTAGGATAGGGATTGACTTAGCAAACCCGAAGTATAACTATAATTCAGTTACTTGGGATTTTAATTGGAAAAAGTCAGAAGAACAAAAAAAATGTTGCTTTTCCATCCAGCATGGCCCAAACTGATTTCTATTTTTTGTGCTCTAAAACTAGAGCGGGGCATTGGGGGTAGCGTCCCCAATAGGGTCGAGGGGCAGTGCCCCTTGCTGGGTTTCGGGGACAATGCCTTGACACTCTCCTTGTCACGATATAGGTTAGGGTTGAGGACATAGACCTTCATGGTGCATGTCATTTTTCATACTTCTATCACTTCTAACCATCCTTCAAAAGTCCTCCAAACCCTTCATGGTGCATGGCATATTTTCATAGTCCAATGGCTGTTCCCATTCAATTCCTATAACTTTGAGGATTGGTTTGTCTAGGAAGGGTTTGTCCAGTTCTAGATACTGAGATCCTAGCATAGTTTAGCACTCTTGGGTTCATTGTGATTTTTGAATCTATTATTATTCTGCAATGGCTCTTCTATTTTTGTCAATGATTTTTCTTGTCAATATTCACGAGACAATTGTGGTAATCTGAACAATACTGGTACTATGCTTGGCAGCTCTTCAGTTGGGTTAAATGTTGGTGCCTAGTGCTTCTCGAACAAACCTATTTTTTTGAGGACACAAGGCCCTCCTTGGAAGATGCTGTCTTTTTCCTAGTTGGTAGAGAAAATTGTGATGAAATATCCCGTTGGCATCAATAAAAGTTGCATTGACCCCAATGGTGTCCAGTTCTCTTGAACTCGGAATCGTAGTGTAATGGGGCTAGGGAAAACACCCACGAATCTGCAGAGTAGTATGTTTTCCTTTAGTATTTGGATGCTTTATTCGATTTCTTTAATGTTGAAAGATGTAATGTCCCCATTTTCGGAGTGATAACCATTGGAGAGCTGAGGGCCTTATTTTCACACTCTGGGAATTTTGGAGGAGAATTGAGGTGTTGAGATGACTTATCATATTTTTCTGGGGCATTGTGAGTGTGGAGACTTGCCGAGTTGTGGAGGTGGATTGCTATCATAACTGATGTTTATGCCACCTTAGGATAAGTGTTATTGTTTGATCATTTGTGTACACCAACTTGAAGGAGGACTTATTTGGATGACCTTTAAAGGAGAAACAAAGGAGAAAATAATACCTATCCCTTGGTGCTTGAAGGAAGATGGCTTGGAGGAGATAAAGAAGATGAAATTCATATCTTTAATTTGAATTTCTTTAGCACCCACCATGACTAATGTTGGTCGGCCCTCTTGAAGGGAAAATAATTATTAAAATAAGAAAATACCTCTGTCTAGGTCGGCTAGAGTAAGCTTGGGCGCTCATGAGACATAGGAGGTCAGCCTTGAGAAGAAAAAGGTGCTAAAATAATTATATATCTGCCTAGGTCGGCCTGCACATAAGGAGGGTAGAATTGTGTATAAATATAAGTTATTTTGGTGGCATTTCAGCATCATTCAAGCATTCATTCATTCAACAATTTGGAGTTTATCTCTTGGAGAAGATCTTGGGATGAAAACCTCAAGCATCTTGGAGGAGTTGGACGAAAACCTAGCTCTTCTCGTGGAGGATTCCATGACAGGAGTTCACTTGCACTTCATTGTTTTGGAGCAGAATTGCAGATCAGATTTGAAGATCATTTTGGAGGACTTTGCTATCATTATTTTGCATTGTTTTTGGTATGTACAACCTTGGGGTTTAGGGCAGATTTGAGCTGGGCTACTTTGTCTTGTTCGCCCAAGCTTTTGAATGTAATTGAAGACTTGTTAAGTTCTGATTTTTAGAGCAGCAAACTTCTGGATTTATTTCAGTCATTTGTGGTTGCAAATTGAAGTGATTTAATTGCATATTTTGTGGAGGAATTCAACTGTGATGTTGGCAATATTGTTGGCAACGATATTAGGATGATTTGTCATGTTTTATGGGAAATTGTATGCAATTGTTTAAGTTTGATTTAAAGTTCAGAAGTTAGGGTTAGAGCAGAAAACTAAAGTGCAGAAATTAGGGTGAAATTTAGAAAATTCATTTGAAAATCCCGTGAACCCAAAATTGTTCGGAATATCCCCATTTGGGATATTACAAAAGAGGTCCTTGGTGACAAATTCATTTTAAATAACACCCATTTTACTTTCTCACTAGGAAATTGGGTCTAGTGATGGGTCTTTTTGCATGGTATTGGATGAATCAGCACAGGTTGCCCTTGCAAATCTGTGAAGCCTCAGGAGCAACTGTAGAGTTGGAGTGATTTGGCTTAGGGGAGTTGGATTTGAGGATCTAGCTTCCAATCGGCAACTCGCTGTTTGGGACTGGAGATTGCTGGTTTGGATGGCTGATTGTAGGATTTTTCACGAGAGTCTCATTGATCTAACTCAGGTACTTTATTTCTAAAACAATGTGATGTCCCGATATTTAGGCATTGTTTAAATTAAATATTTAAACCATCATGATAAATAGTGAAAATGCTTTCTTCAAATGTGTCGTTATGTCCTTATTTATAATCAGATGTATTTATGAATTGATTATATTCATTCAAATTAAAGATATGAAGGAAACCAAGAATCTATTACTCTATCTCACTAATAAGGAATTACTATATTATTCATTAGGAAAAAATATTATTAATAAAAATATAATTATTCATATATCCATAAGATATTAATCAAGATATTATTATATTATTCATATATTAATAAAGGTAATAGATATTATATAAGATATCATTATATATATATATATTAATAAAGATATTATATTAATAAAAATATTATTATATATATTAATAAAGATATTATATTAATAAAAATATTATTATATTATATTAAATCAGATATTAAATGTATCAACTATGAAGCGCTGCCTATAGACAGCGATCTTCATAAATGGCAACGATCAAATAAGGGACCCATGATTTATTATGTAAGATCAGCGATTTATATTTTTATCCTCAAATGAATCGCTGCTTATTATATTCGATGCTTTTATCATTATCACTTCCTCTTAACAATATCAATCGCCCATACTTATGACTGATCTTTTAGAAAAGTGCAATCTATATAGACAGCAGGTAGTAGTTAAGATTAATATCAGATAAACAAGCAGCGATTAAAACAAGTAAAGTGGACAGTGATTAAGTTGGAAAAGGCAGCGACCAATAATGAAGGGATGCGATCTGCAGAACAGACGCATCCCGTCTCTAAAAGGCGTCTCCCTTGATAGCTATAAAAGTAGGTATTGTAGGGAGGAGGAAACATCGAGTGAAGGAAACATACATCAGTTCTAAGTTTCTAATCTGCAGGAATCATATCTGATTTTGGAGAAAAGGAGAATAATATTTCTGAGACAAAGGATATATAATTCTGCATATATATTCTGGGAATAGATATAGGGTGTTGGCTGAACCTGATTAGTAGTTTATGCATACCTTCATCAATAGTTCATGCACATTATCATTTATATGTCACCTTCATAATTCATTATGCATTGCTGATATGATTGTTTGCAACTATGAGTTTGATTAATGTGAATTCTTGCATGAGTGTTATGATGACTATGATAGAAGGAATGTGGGGCAAGAGGGGTATGGCGATAGGGCAGTCTTCTAGGTACGGCACCCCAAGGGGGATTGGATAATCCCAAGGGGCCAAGGGGGTACAAAGGGTACTGCCCTTGGGCTTAGAGGAGATGGCTTCTTGGGCACCCTTTTGTGATCTCATCCTCCTATCATAGACATGCAAATTCGAAGGAACCAATCATAGAGAAAGGGAAAGAAAATGACAAGATGGGGGGGTAATGGGATAACGGATACCTCACTAGGTAGACCACCTCATATGGATGGCATGGGCCACATGAGGCCAAGGGGGATGGTATATCCGCTCTTGGGCCTAGGGTATTCGGGACACCCATCGAAGTCATACTCCTCGACTCTCTTATGGTTGAGTCTCCTAGATAGTTAGGTTTAGTTGGATTAATAATGCCATTATGAGTTTGTTAATCATGTTAATTTGATTGTGAGAAATATTATTGTAAGTATTTTCTAACTTGTTGCAGGAATTAAATCAGGTCAAGGTATACTTTAAATATTTGTTTGCTTGGAAATTGATAATTTAGGGTAAAATTGGTATTGTTCCTAAAGGGGACATTACAAACAATCCTTTAGTATGTTTCTATTTACTGGAGAAAGAATGACTGCCCACTAGATTACTAATTGGATGTGGGTCAGATCAGTGTTGTAGGGAGACGTGTCTCTTGACCCCTGGGACGCATTTCTGGGTTGGGGAGGCATCTCCCGTCCTCGAGACGTGAGAGAAATGTCTCCCAGATCAAGAGATGCCACATCATGACTCCCCTGCATCTCCCTCGTGATTCCTGCACCCCCGCGGCAATAAAAGGGTTTGAAACATTAGTTTTTTTGTTGTTTTTTTAAACCTCCATCCAAGTGAAACACGACACAGAGCTCCCACTCGAACCAAGAGGAAGGTATTTGGCGCGACTTTGCACCGACAAGCCCCATCACGATGAATCTATGATTGAAGGAAACATAGTGAGAGGAATGATATCGATTGCCTTGGTGAAGGATCTCCTCCAGGCGAACCCTAATTCGCTTGCCATGGTCGTTTCCATGGAGAACATCACGCTGAACTGGTACTTTGGCAACGACAAATCCATGCTGCTCTGCAATTGCATATTCTGCATGGGCGCGGCCATTCTGCTCAGCAACAGACGAAAAGACCGACGACATTCCAAATACGAGCTCGTCCAAGTGTTTCGTATAAATGTTTCAATGTTTTACTTTTAATATTTAACTTATAAACGTATAAGTATTACTTTAAATTTTAAATTATTTAAATTATAAATTTTATGTTTATAAAAAAATAAAATATCATATTATTTTTAAATATATATATATATATATATATATATATAATAGAAATAATAATATTAATATATATATATATATATATATAGACTTATTAAAAATATATATGCTTATATTATTAAATTATATTAAAAAATAAATGATGTCTCCAAGTACCCCCTTCTATTTTTAAAAAATAGACGTACCGGTACCGGTACCGGTACTAGTCTCCTGTACCGGTACCAGTACTGGTCTCCTGGCAACTATGGGTCAGATACAGCCCTGCAATATCTGAGAGATCTGGACATGGAACAAAAACATCTGTATCTTATCCATACTTCGATTCATTGTGGATAGGATAGAGGTACCTTGAAGCATCTGGTTTCTTGGTTTTATTTCATTTATTGTATTTCCTTTCTGAGTTTCCTTTCTGTAATTCTTGTGATTTTCCTGCCAAACACTGTTTCATCTATATGCCTTAAATCTCTTTAATTTTGTATCTAATTAGCCTCTCTGCTTTTTTATCCTAGGTTCATTTTAACCTTTATTTTTGTTTGTGGCCTAAAGTACTCCCTTTGCACAATTTGTGTTCCAACACAGCTTTAGCTTTTTCTATGTAAGATAATATTCTTTGCTTGATTTTATAGAGAGCCCTCTTCTTCAGTTAAGAGATTTGAGTCTTAAAGCAGATTTAGCAGTACATTTTTAGTTTAGAATATATATCTTCTGAAAAGTAGTCAACCCTTTGCAAATAAGAGAACAAGCAGAAATGTTAGCATTCCTAGAAATTGTTGAGAGTCATCCGCCAGTTAGATGATTCATCACTGTAACCATTTTGGTCTTTTGGAAGTAATATAAGATGAATACTTTCTACCAGGGAATCATCTTATGTGATATGAATTTGTTTTGGAGTTCGTTTTACTTGTCTTATATGCTAGAAACTTGTATTTTTCTTGACAGTTCAATTTTCTCTTGGGCATGCCATCATGCTTTGCTAGTCTTGGAATACATTTGTTTTAATGCACTTTTTTATAAGAATGTTTTTAGGTTTGGAACAAGGGAGGTAGCAATAATGAAATTATTTTTGTTTTCCTCTACTAATAGATATGTCTTTTGACTGAAGATGATCTCTCCTTACTCTGAAGAATTATTTAGTAATAACTAGGAACTTCTTTTAAGAAAGTTATATGCTTTCAACAAATCCAAATCTCATTGATTCTTCTTTTCTGATCTTGCAGATTTTTCCTGACTATCAGTTTGAATGGATCGTGCCAGAATTTGAAGAGACACTGTCTAAGGAACTTGGTAAGGGTTTCAATTTCTTGGTAAGATTATTGTTTAGGAGGCAGTGTCATACTTGCATGGAATTGCCTGATTTAGAAACCAAATTGCACAGCCAAAAATTTGAAGTGTGATTTACTGAATGTCCACACCAAACCATAATAAAATTCATGTTAGAACAAAAAGTAAAGCTTTATATAAGTATAAGCTATATACTGAGATATATAAAAACTCAATTTCAAAACCTATCTGTTGTATATATATTTTTGTATAGCTTTTAATTAGAGTGGCTAATTTTATTTTGGTTTACCCAGACTTTGTCCAGGAGGCAGAAAATGCAGAAAGAACAAGAAGGAATTTTAGAAAAAATAATGTGGTTAAGGTTCCCCATATCTTCTGGGTATAAATCCAATTAATCTCTCAGTCTCAGGGTGTGATTTATAATAAATGGCTCATTTCCTGCAATTATTTATTCTTTAGGGTTTGTACTTTACAGTGGTGTAAGTTTGTAACATCATTAAGTATCATGTCACATAATTCTATCATTTCTTCCTTTGCTAATTACATATGTTTAATCTGTAGTAGAAATGTGTGCATCCATGTGTGTCTCTGCATTGAGAACATTGTCTCCAATTGGGATGCTCTACGTTAACTTGATTGCTTTAATGCTAATTCTCAGGATTTGACTAGAACACAAGTTCTCACAATGGAATTTATGCACGGGTGCAAGGTATGGATATTTTTCCTTCTTCCAAACTTAAAACAAAAGTGAATACCCTTTCCAATTGCTTAGATCTTGATTTCCAAATTCCCTACCATCTTTATTGTGATTTAAATTAAATTTGTCTCACTTTCTTTAGTGGATAAATTTGATAATTGGCAATACAATCTTATGAAATTATTGAATCAAGCGTGGTTTTTTCCTATTTCTCAAATAAAAATAAACTTCAATATTTTCCTAATATTCGATTCTCACCCATTTCTATGGATTTTGTTTTCAGTTTTTTATAAATCTCTATTCATGCATAATTGATGACTATTTTATTCCTTATACAGATTGATAATTTGGAATGCTTATTGGGGGCAGGTCTAAATCCAAGAAAGGTTGGTGACCACAACCAATGAAATATTATGTCAAGACACAATGTTTTATGAAATGTGGGGAATTTATGTTGTATCGAATTTATAGAGTGAGATATTGATGGATTGTAGGAAATGGTGTAGGAAGAGACATACAATTCAAATTTTTAATAAGTACACTCAAATATGGACGATTCTAAAAAAATAAATTTGGGTTTATCATATAAAATATTGTGCAATGTTTTAATAGTTTTCTTGTAATTGGTGGCTTTACTTCTAAAGGTTGATTAAAAATTAGTTATCTGGTTATAGATGGCATCATAGTAGAAAAAATCTTCTCAGGATTGACTTGACAAACCAAAAGAGAAATGTTTTTTCAATTAATTGGGGCGTGCGCTATAATCAAGACAAAAATGGGAATTTAAAGAATGCTGAAAAATTCATAAAATTAGAGAAACATTGCTTTTTAATTTCAATAAGGGAAAAAAAAAAAGATTCTTTTCCATCCAATGCAGTCTGAAACAATTTTTTATTTTTTCCCTTTTGAAATCAAAGCAGGGGTCAGGCGGCAGCCCCCAACGGGGTCAAGGGGTGCTGTGCCCCAGGTGTGTTCCCTGTTGTGATACAAGGCGGTGTTGGGGGTAGAGGCGCTGCCACCAAGACCAAATTAAGGTGTTTGAGCCTGAGGCCACATTGACCCTCATGGAACATGGCATTTTTATAATTTTATCACTTATAACCAAGCTCCAAACTCTTAAAAAGGCGCAGGTGTAGAGGCCATAAAGCAGTAATTAGGTAATAACCTCAATGAAAATGAAACAGATATTTGCTGAAGAATGAGTGCCCTTGAGTGCACCCTAATTGATCCCAATGTTTGGTTACTTGGAAAAACCCAAATTTGCAATGTAAAAATGAGGTTTTGACAGAAAAGTCAAAAAACAAGTATTTTACTGGCAAATTGAAAAAACCAGGTGAAAAACTGTAGTTTATTTGCAATTAAACCAGCCTCAAGAATTGTGCCAGCAATCAGATGAAAATCTGGCAGCCTCTAGAATTGTGCTAGTGATCAAAGGAAAAATTAGAGATTTGATTCAGATCAGATCGCCAATTGGACTGAGCAGCAATTTATTGTGATAAAGCATGATTTATTAAATATTTTTGCTACTATGGTTGGCATTGAAGTTTATGATGATTTCACAGCATTGTAACTTGCTATTGCATATCTTAAAAATGAAGAATGAACCTTGAGTCACACTTTAAGAGATGCCACAACCTAGTAGAAAGCAATTATCCATTAGCACTGTATCCATGTATTCAAATGTTTGTAGGAAACTGCATAAAGAGACTTCTAGTATGTAACCAATTTGCCAGATATTAACATCTCAAACAAGTAATTCTATAAACAGACATAAGTTGTAAGTCAAATGGGATGATAGCTTGGGGATAGAAAGCCTGTGGTGGTCTGTAATGTCCCTTCCTTAGACTGCCCAGACTTCAGCAGAGGTTGACCTACTATTGGGTTTCCGTAGGTCAATAGGTTGGTTAGGGAACCCGACCGAGGGTGTTGGAGCTTTGCAGGGAACCTTCCGAGACCTTCAGTTTGATGTTAGATGATGATTTTAAGAGTTGAATTGAAAACACTAAAGGTTTGCCTTGATGTGAATAGTGAAAGTGAATAGTAACAGCAAATTAGAAGGAGAATAGTGAAAAGGTTCCCATCCTAGTAGTAATAATGTTGTTTTTAAAAGATGGTGTTTCTTTTTCATGAGGAGGTGACCCTCAAGGTGGGTGTACCCTTTTAGTGGGAATATTTTATTGATATTAGTGGAAAATGGAGATGGAATCTATAAAGTAATGAATGGGGCTCTCTTTTGGGCATTCATTCATCATTTTCTTAAAACACAAGTGCAGGTTTGAAGCTCTAGATAGAGTTTTCAGCAGGTTGCAGCTCTTCTGAGGACGAAAACCCTTAGAGGACAGTGGATTGGACGACAACCTAGTTCACATTACAGGGAAATCTACACTGGGTTTCCGTTTGGGTGTCATTGGACTTATTTACAGGTTGTAATTGCAGCTGGAGTGATTACAGCAGTGGATTATCAGGGTATATTTGCGGATTGGGTCTACTTATCAGCATATATCCTCATTTCAGTACCTTTACCAGCTGGCCGTACAAAACAGGAGTCATATTCAATCAAATCCTAGCTAGGAATTGGGGTTTCAGCAACTACATGTTCCATAATTTATGCGTTGGTTCTCGGGTATGTGATTGTCATTTGGATAGTTTAATATTGCATCTCATAGAGGTCTTTTGGTTGCTGTTATAGTCTGATTTAGTGGAAATCAGACCTCTAAATTTGTAATCAGATTTGATATAATCAGTTTAAAGGGGTCCCTTTGATGTGCAAGTGTTGTCTTTTAATTATTCAATAGTTTTCTTCCATGTTTCTATGGTTTCCTTATGATTTGGTCCTAAAACAAACAATCATTTAAACTCAAACATCAAACAAATCAGCACTCAAGCAAAGACACCAACTTACACTTTGCTGGTCAAAGACAAAAATTGAAACAAACAAATCAGCAGATTCCAAAAAATCAGAAAATTTCAGATCAGAATTGGTTAGGGATCTTTCATGGTCCTAGGTACTTGATCCTTGGACATAGATATTACAATCAGACATCTTATACAACTAATTACAACAGTCAACATCTAATGCATCCTTGAAAAGGCTGGTAATAGATTCTATTCTTGAATATGACTGTACATAAGTGCAAGTTAGTATCTTTTATTTCATGTTGTTGTACTTTGTAGCTCCCCTATAGAGAAACTCTTATTTCCTATTGATTATCAATAATGACAACAACCAAGGTATCTTACAACATGGCCCTCATAATATATACTGTTCTGTAGGTATATATTATACTAATGTTAGTATAATGATGATAAAACTAATTAAACTATCATTCTACTCAAATAAATAGATTGATAATCATCGACTAACCTCGTAGTGGAATTAGTATAGCAATATTCCTCCTTGGGCCATTATTTCTTCTACATCGTCATTATGCAACATAGTAAGAAATCCTAGTCTCTCCCACCCAAATGAAATGATTACAATTATTTGTCATACCACTCTATGATACTGTCTAGGGTTTTTATTGATCATACCATTTTTATTCATTACCAATCTTAAATAGTGCTAAAATATGGTCTTTAAAGTGAATCGGCGGTGCCTTCAATGTAAGACCTTGTTTTACCAACACATGAAGAAGATTTCTTTTCAGTATGACTTCTGACATGGATTTACCAAAAAAACTTTTAGTGGGGCAGGTTTAAAAAAAGATTTTGAGTGAGACAATATGTAAAAGCTTCTGCTTCTACTGCCCCTTCCATTGCATCCTTTTCAAAATCAACAATCTACTCCGCAATAAACATGGGCTCCACATCGTTGGCATTTCAATCTGAATAATAATTGATGTCATTGAGTCAATCTTATCATGACTCTGCTTCTCCTCCACCTCTTTGATGCAGTGACAAAGGTTGTACTACACAAAAATGAGGTCATTGAGGCACTTTTGAGTCAACTTATTGTTCTTGTTTGTGTGAATGGCCTCAAACACGCTCCAATTGTGCTTACACTCAAAATTGCTAAAGGGTTAGAACAAAATGCAAATGGTAAGGCTTTAAAGATTTGTTGTTATTGCAACATAATCTATCCCACAAATATGCAAAGAGAGCATTTATAAACTTCAAGTATATTTGAATTGCACTGATTAAACAAGTCTACTATTTGCAAGACTACAATTTAACTTTTGAAGGACTTGATTTTTTTAAAACCTAGCTGTTAGGTCATTTTCCTTTGAATGAGTAGAGTTGAAGAAAACAACCTCCCTTTTGCACCCTTGTAAATTTACATCTTGTCAAGAATTATTTCTATAAGAATTTTATCAGGTGTTATCCTCTCAGCATGCATGGAGGTCGCCCATAACCTCCTCATTGGCCCTAAAGGAATCAATAAGAAAAGCTTGGGACTTAAGTAATAGGCTGCTGCATGTATGTGTTAAAGGTTTCTCTCTACACAGTTGATGCAGATTTCACTCGTAGCGCTCTTGCATAGGGTGAACATGACACCTATTTCCTCACATCCTCCAATCTACTCTACAAACTTGGACATCTTTGTGTTCTTGAAGGCACACTTCAACAACTCAACTAGGAGGCGCACTTCAAAAGTGTTGGACATTTTGGGTTTAGCAAAACACTTATTGTGCTCTAACAACATTTCTATTGGCCACACATGGACAAAGATATGGATCTACAACTCAAGTTTTGCATGCCTTGCAACATTGCCAATGGTCAAAAAATGAGAAACTTGAACTGTATACACCATTTAGGGTCCTGTTGTGACCTAATCACACATCGCCCCATTGCAAATGGGGACCCCCTTTTTTTTTTGAGCTCCCGTGCTTTGCTTTAGTCTTGGATGATGTCTTCATACTTTTTCATGATGAAGTCAGTGTTGTTTGAGTCAATAGCTTCGTGTTGGAAGCCATAATCCCCTGGAGTGTGTCAAATTTTGAGTCTGACAGTGAGCTGAGTGTACCTTAATCTAGAAGGAGGCTTTCACCTTATCACCCTTTCAAACCACTCCAAACTATGGCGCCTTGATTGAAATTGATGTTTTAACCCTCGAAAAGCATTAGACATTGAAAACTTGACAAGGAAATGACCCTAGAGTTAGGGCGTAATTTTACACCCAGAGAGTCACCTATGTGCGCCTAAGGATGAAGCATCAAGTGTTTAACTTAGAGGAGGTTGAAAATCACCCGGAGAATCAAGGCGCATTCAAGCCTCTATAGGGATTCCCAAGTGCGCCTTAGGTAGAATCCTATAAAATCATCATTGAAATCATTTGAGCTTAAATAATGATTAAAAGAGTTCCAACTTAGAAAAAATTGCAAGAAAATGATGAATATAAGGTTATTTGATGCAAGGCGCAAATCCACTCCTGTGCATATCAAGAAGTGCACCTTACCTAAGAATGTGTGGAGTTATCATTAATAGTGACAAGTTGGTTCTAGAAAACATCTTGAGGGTTTAAACTTAGTCCAGATTGCTTCAAGAAGTAAGGCGCATTTTATCACCTGTAAAACCCTAAATGTGCACCTTGAAAAGATGACCTTAGGAGTTGCAAGAAGAAGGTGGCGCCTTGGAAAGATTGATAATTTGATCCATTAAGACCCTTCAATCACCCAAGCCTAAAATTCATTCATGGAAGTCAAGGCGCACATTGGCACCTGTAGAACCATTAAAGTACGCCTAGCAGAGGACAGCATCCAAAAAGCCTAAATTTGCGCCTAAGGGTATGCATGAAGTGTTTAAAACTTAGAAAAAACTTGAAAATCACCAAGAGGAGTGAAGGCGCACTTTTCCACTGATACAACCATGAATGTGCGCCTAAGTTAAAACATGCTTGATTTCATAGGTTTTGAGGTTTTGGACTTCTCCTTGAGCTTGCACAATGTTTTGAATTGATAGAAGTTGAAGTAAACACTCATCCATATCAAGGCGCCAATCTACATCTGGAGAACCTCAAAAGTGCGCCTTGAAAGGATGGATGTTGTAGAGAGGGAGTGGCGCCCAAGTTGAACAAAGCTTCCTTGTCTATCTCTAGTAGTTGGAATTCATAAACTTGAAGTATTTTCTCCCTCAAGTGTTAGGCGCATCTTTGCATCTATGGAATCACTTTTGGGTGCCTTAACATGAAATGAATGTATAAATCTTTTGCGCCTTGAGAGGTATCTCTTTCTTTGAGCACCAAGATTGATTTGAGTCTACAAAATGCTCATCTTAAACCTAGGCGCAATTTCACACTCCAACCATCATAAAAGTGCGGAAAAACTCAAGCCCCGGTTCTATGGACCCTATAAGGTGTTGAATAAGATAGGAGAAGTTGCATATGAGATTGAATTGCCAAAGCACGACAAGATTCACAACGTGTTCCATGTATCCCGACTTAAGAAGGTTC